>OZ010793.1:236911017-239311017 GCA_963932465.1 Maratus speciosus
ATATAAAAAAAAAAAAAAAAACAACTTGAAGTAGAATATTTTAACAGATTAAACTTTTTAAATAAAGATCTAGAGGAAAAGTTCAGAATAAAAAGAAGTCTTGGTATTCGAACTCATGCTATCTAGACTCAAATGTATCGAGCAAACCATTCAACCACCTAGCCCATAGTCGTTCAGCAAAAAAAAAAAAAATAAATAAATAAATAAATAAGTCGGCAAATCTGTGATCTAAAGGCAGGAATCTAAGTATGATTAGGTGATGTCTGCCACGAGACAATCGAATAAATACCTTCTACGAGAGATACCATATTTCCTGAGAAACTTATCATAATTTAAATATTCAAGATTATTTAGAGCCAGGGTTGGCAAGTTTCTTCCAAACAGGAAAAAACCCTGGAAAAAACCGTGGAAAAAACCCGCCGGAAGAAATGGGTGTCTTCCAAGTGGAAGAAATGGAAGAAACTGTTATTCTTTAAGAATTTACCATATAAGTTCAACTTTGTAAGATACAATAAATGTCTTCTTCTTATAACCTTACGTAAATTAATTCCATTAGGCCTATACAAATTATAAAAATATTATATGTAAAAATTAATAATTACATCTGTTTTTTAGCCAAGATCACACACGACACCTGTCTAAACCTAAAGCTTTTCAACCAATGGCTAAATGAAGAAAAGAAATTTTATCCAAAATACACAAAATCAATTAAATGTTATCTATTTCAATTTAACCAGCATATTTTTTAATTATTTAAAATTTTGAAACTAGTAGTACGAATGATCTGCCAATGGTAGAATGAAACTCATTTAAATAAAAGACGGTGATCCTCATTTTCCTTACTACAACAATGCAGCATGGTATGACAAAAAAAACTTTTTAGCAGTAGGATGCTGCAATCAGTTTCTCAACTTAGAATGGATGCATGAAAAAGATGAAAAAAATTCTTTCGAGTCCTACAGAACATCTAGAAAAATTTTAAAGTATTTTGACATGCTCATAGATATTTTTAGAATATTAGTCTTTTAAAATCAGCATTGAGATATGCATGCTACATGCTAATATAAATAATTACAAATTTATTTACAGTGCAGTGCAGTTTAAAAATAATGCATTTTTATATAAAAACTAGCAAACCCCGCGGCTTTGCTCGCGTAATATTTGAAATATGCCAAGTGATATTTATATGTCTATTTTTTTTCAAAAGGTACTAACTAAATTTTTATTTTATTAAAAGGTAATATTTTATTTTATTAAAAGGTACTTATTATTTTTAGGAATAATTCAAATATTACTATTTAAAACACTAGGGGGCTCGGCCCCCTACGAGCTATTCTCGCCAACCCCAGTCCACACACCGCAGACTCTAAATGCACGCTGATGTGATCGGCTTTAAAAAGATTTCGAAAGATTGAATTATAATTTAAAAAACATTGGCGATCTCCCTATAAACGGATTTCTATTCATTTCTCTTTGATTGGGGAAATTTTAACGCCAAATCCGCTGCGGTACTACTTGATTATCCCTTCGACTAATTTCGCCAAATTATATAAATCGCCAAACCACTCGCCAAATTATACAAATTGACATAATTTTTATTTTAAATAACGAAAAAACAAATAAATTAGTACAACATTAATAAAAATACAAATAAAACGTCGAAATAAAAATAACTTGATGACGTAGACACGTGTAACAACATTTCAAAATAAGCTAATATAAAAGGAATTAAGTAAACAGAATCTTTGTCTCCCGGTATTTTTTAACAAAGCGAAAAGAAAGTTCTTTTAAATGAGACATTTTAAATTAATCGTTTTTAATCTGATGTAATTTTGACCAAATTATTCTTTCTCTTTTTAATATTCACGTGAAAATACTTGTGTTAGAAATAAAATATTATTTGCGCATTCCTAAGAAAACAAGTAATATAAAAATTTTGTTTTTAAAGTCAATTCCTACTTAGGCCATCAAAGAAAAATTTAATATAATCCCTTAAGCTAGGGATGCACAACCTGTAGCCCGCGGGCCAAAAGTTGCCCGCGATGGGCTTACGTGTGGCCCGTGAACTTCGTCATTTTATAACTACAAAAAATTGTCAATTGTCATTATGGAAAAAACAAAAGTTTTGTCCATAGGTCGCAAGAAAAAAATCGTGAATTTCATCAATTTTCCGCGGGGAAAATTGAAAAATTCGTCAGCCAGTTAAGAATCGCGAATTTCGTTGATCGGGTGCGGAAAAATCGTGAATTTTGCCGATGAGGCGCGGAAAAAATTGCAAATTTGACCTATCGGGCAAGGAAAAATCGCGAGTTTTGTTGATCAAGATCGGAAAAATCGAGAATTTCGTTGGTCCGGCACGGAAAAATCGCGAATTTCGTCGATCAGGCGCGGAAAATCGCAAATTTCACTGATTGGGTACGAAAAAATCGTCAATTTTGTTGATGATGCTTGGAAAATTGTAAATTTTGTTGATTGGCTGCGTAAAAATCGTGAGTTTCGTCAGTTGCGAGAAAAAATCGCGCATTTAGTCAGTCAGTTAAAAATCACGAATTTCGTCGATCGGGGGAGTGAAAAATTGCAAATCTTTTCTATTAAGAGCGGGAAAATTTCAAGTTTCGTTGATGGATTGCAGAAAAATCTCAAATTTCTTTGATGGGCTGCGGAAAAATTGCGTGTTTCGTCTGTTTATCCCGAATTTCGTCAATTTGCCGCGGGAAAAATGCAAAATTTTTCATTCAATTAAGACTAGCCAATTTCGTTGATCGGGCGCGGAAAAATCGCAAATTTCATCGATCAAGCGTGAACAAAGCGCAAATTTCGTCGATCAGGCTGCGAAAAATCACGAATTTCGTTGGTCGGGCACGAAATAAATCTCGAATTTTGTCAATCAGTCGCGGAAAAATCGCAAATTTCGTTGTTTATGCAAGAAAGATTCGCGAATTTTCTCGATGATGCGCGAAAAATTGAAAATTTCTTTGATCGGCTGCATACAAATCACGAGTTTCGTCAGTTTATTGCGAGTAAATAGCGCGAATTTCGTCAATTTGCCGCGGGAAAAAATTGCAAGAGTCATTAGAGTCAGTTAAGAATCGCGAATTTCATTAATCGGATGAGGAAAAATTCGCGAATTTTGATCAGGGGTGGAAAAATCGCAAATTTGGTCGATCGAGTTTCGAAAAATCGTGAATTATGTCGATCAGGCACGGAAAAACGCGATTTTCGTCGACCGGCTTCGGGAAAAGTGCGAATTTTGTCCAACAGGTGCAAAAAAAAATCGAAAATTTCGTTGATCGGGCGCAGAAAAATCGCAAATTTCGTTGATCGGCTCCTCATCCCCCCTTCGTTCATAAAGTTCACATTTTTTTCGGCGCTAGCCACGTTCATGCCTATGTTTGTTTTTTAGCACTTTTAAATAAACAAAATTTACTTCCCCGAATAAAGTCAAGGAATATTATCAGTCCTTCTAAATAATACTTGCTATATCTCTGTTATATATACAAAAGTAAACTGTTGATATATCCTTGCCAAATGAATTGGATATGTTGACCGGGTAGGGGAACCTAGAGGGGTAAAACTACCCTACCCCCTCCCGTCTGAAACCATATTTTTTATCTGATTATAGGCCACAGATCAGCTCCCAGAAATAGAATTCTCCGCGTGTTACTGATGTGGCCCTCCACAGCCCAGAAATTTTTATAAGTGGCCCTTCTCTTAAAAAGGTTGTGCATCCCTACCTTAAGCTATTATTAGTTTTTGTTGCATTAAAATATCTCAATTTGTTGATTTTCTATAAGCAAGTAGGTTTACAATGGAACTCTATGGGAATTTGGCGAAATATTAGAGCTATCGCCAAGTTGGCATCACTTTTGGCGACTCATTTTGGCCGCCAAATTTGGCGATATATCGCGAAGTTGGCTTGAAACTTGGCGGTATTTGGCGACAGAACAGGGTCTTTCCGATGGTAACCCCTTATTGAAAATACTTTCATTGAACTTCAATAACCAATGTGCGCCATTTTGTTTCCCATGCAAAACAAAAATTACTTAATTAATATTTAATTAATTAATTAATAGATAAAGTTAAAAAATGCTATAAAAAGTGATAGAAAATCTTTATTAAGATTGACGATCGTTTCGTTGCACAAACGGCAACATTTTCAAAATCATTCAACGATAGAAAATATTTTCACATAATTTAAAAAACAATAAACATAGTAAACAATGTCACGCGACATGATGCATAATGAAAAACATTGTAAACATAAAATTAATTTAAAAGATTAGATTAGCTATTGGTGAGCGTGGATTAATTTTCAAAACAATAACATGGTAAACAATGTCACGAGACAACATGCATAATGAAAAGCATTGCAAAATATAAAATAAAAATAAAATTATCTTGGCTATTTGCGAACGTGGATTAATTTTTACTATTGTTACAAAAATTACATAGCATCTCTATTTAGCATTAAATATCTCTTAAAATAATTCTTCGATTTGAAAACTGTCTGCATCAGCGTGTTTATCAAACATTTCTGTATAACACTACGGATTTTCATATTTTTGTATGCATCATTTTTCTTAATATTAATGAAGAAAGTCTTCCGGTCACAAAAAACTCAAAACCGGCGGCGGTGACAGCGGTAGTTACTTTTTTTTAGAATAGAGAGACAGTTTGACTAAACATCATTATTATACTGTATTAGGCAGAAATGACACTTAAATTAATAAAATGAAATAAAACTAAATAAATGATAATATAGAAAATATTTTGAAACTTTTATGCTCAATTAATAAGCTCATTTCAGTATTCATTTGAAGTTTTGAATTTTTTAGAAACCATCTTCTTACATCTTAAAATTAACTACCATGTCATATTTAAAGTTTCTAGCCTCTTCAGTAACATAGAAATCGCAATTTAAAAAGTTTTTAGCTCCTGCAACCCTTTGGTTGTAGTGGAACAGACATAAAATATAGCTTATGTTTGAGCAGGTTCTATCACCAAAATTTGTCATCATTATTTTTTAATCGGTTTGGTAATTTATAAGTTTGCTTAAAAATTGTAATTTATAACGCTTTTCTCTCACTTCATTTTTTTTTAAAGTTGGAATTTTCTTTCGACGGTTCTTAGAAAGCAGTTGCATCTTGTAAGTAAATACCATGCCATACTTCAAAGTGTTAGACCCCTCAGTTGTACAAAAAATGCAAATTAGAACATGTTTTGCTTTTGCAACCCTCAGATGATAGTGACAACAACATAAAATATAACCTATGTTATAGCAGGGGCTGTCACCATTGATTTGCAACAATTACTTTTGAAATAGCTTTGGTATTTCCTTAGATTAAGTAGAAATCGCAATTTAGAACGTTTTTAGACAGCTTTTCGCGCATTTTGACCACTTTTTAAATTTCCAATTTTTTCGAAACTGTTCTTAAAGATCATTTATAGCTAATAAATCTGTACCTTGCCTAATTTTAAGTTTCTAGCCCCTACCTATCACAAAAATCGAAATTTAGAACACTTTTTTGCTCCTGCAACGTCTTGGTGATAGTGATACCGACATAAAATAGCGCAGAGGCTGTCAGCATCAATTTCCTACCATTACGTTTGAAATCAGATTCATTCTTCCTGAGATATTTCCGACAAATTGGCATCTAGAACGTTTTTAGAACGCTTTTCGCGCATTTTGCTCCTGCATCTCCTCTGGGGTAGTGGAAACAGATATAAAATATAGCCTATCTTGGAGCGAGAACTGTCACCATCATTTTTACACCATTATATTTGAAATCGGTTCAGTACTTCATGAGATTGCATAGAAATCGCAATTTAGAAAGTTTTTTATAACGCTTTTTGCGCATATAGACCCCCTTTTAAGTTTCGATTTTTTTTAGGAAATGTCCTTAGAGATGATTGATATCTTACAACTAACTACCATTCCAAATTTCACGATTCTAGGCTCTTCTGTAACGCAAAAGCCGCAATTTAGAACGTTTTTTGCTCCTGAGCCCCTTTGGGGTAGTGGCACCGACATAAAACATCGCCTATGTTGGAGAAAGGGTTTTCACCATCATTTTGACGCCATTCTTTTTTAGATCGGTTTGGTATTTCCTGAGATTGTGTAGAAACCACCATTAGAACGTTTTTAGAACGCTTTTCGCGCATTTTCACTCCTTTTAAATTTCGAATTGTTTAAGAACTGTTCTTAGAAATCCTTTATATCTAATAAGTAGCTAATATTTCAAATTTCATATTTCTAGGCTCTTCGGTAACGCAAAAATTGGATTTTTAGAAAGTTTTTTGCTCCTGCACCCCCTTTGGGGTAGTGGCACCGACATAAAACATAGCCTATCTTGGTGCAAGCGTTGTCACCATCATTTTGAAACCAATACTTTTTAAATCGGTTTGGTATTTCCTGAGATGGTGTAGAAACTACCATTTAGAACGATTTTTAGAACGCTTTTCGCGCATTTTCACTCCTTTTAAATTTCGAATTGTTTAAGAACTGTTCTTAGAAATCCTTTATATCTAATAAGTAGCTAATATTTCAAATTTCATAATTCTAGGCTCTTCGGTAACGCAAAAATCGCATTTTTAGAACGTTTTTTGCTCCTACACCCCCTTTGGGGGAGTGGCACCGACATAAGATATAGCCTATGTTCTACGTTGGACTAACACCATCATTTTGATACAATTACTTTTGGAATCGGTTCGGTAGTTCCAGAGCTTATCTCCGACAAATAAACAGTTTTTTCCTCTTTATAATAGGAGTATACATAATGTACTTTTCTATGAAAAATAATGAATTTGCAAGTAGTTCTTTTCTCTTTTTACATAAATTGCATAATTAATAAAAAAAAAATCCCTCTACCTCTAAAGTTATAAAATTCATCACCTGTAAATGTCTGCTGAACCTGAAGTTTGTTATAAAAAAAAACCTATTTTTCCAAAAATAACATTTTTAATATTAATTAAAATTTCCAATTTATATTTCATATAATTATACTTTGAGTTTGATTCTTTTACATAGTTAATATACTTTTATTTTGAGCATTTGTTGGTTTCTTCCAGTTTTTTCCATTTCTTCCGGATTTTTCCACTGTCCTGGAAGAAACCCAACCCTGTTTAGAACTATAAAATATATTTAAGTATGACTCTCTAATTTCTTTTGATTGATATATAAAATTAAAAAAAAACTCAAAACAAAAATGAAAATTCTACATTTAAAACCAAAATTCTCAATCTATATAGCATTAAATCTACTCGTATTCAAAACCCTTTTTGTCCCTTGCATATTTGTAATCGCCGTATGACATTTATTACGTTGGAGCATTAAAACTAAAGAATTTTTAACAGTAAGGCTAATCTCAGACGAACGTCTATTTGCATGCTTTTTCTTTCCTGCAGCATTCCTACACCTTCGCTAGCATGTGTATCTTTTTCATGTTGAAACAAAAAGCGTCCAAATAACCGTTCGTCTGACATTAGCCAAAAAAATTGCTAATCGCAGAGCGAGTTTAATTTATATTTGTCAGGTCAAGTCGTTGCTCACTTCATATACGCGCGAATCGTACCGGACTTGACTGAACATAAATCAAAAGCAAATTAGCAAATTGAGTTAAAGTATTTTCCAATTTACACACCTTAGCCACTCGCTAAAAATATTTGAAATTCTTAACAAAACTCCAGTTCGCATTAAATAAATATCGTTCTTAGTAGACTTGAGGGGTTTACAAAAACATGTAGGTCACTAAATTTATATATACGAGTCTTGGTGTTCCGTCGAACTCACTCGACTACTACTGTACAATGGACATGCTAATAAAAATGTTCGGTGTAACAGGGAGGTTTCAGTCGAATTATTTTATTACTTATGCTACATGTCTCTCAAATATTTGGATATACATTATACGACCTAAGTGTCACAGAGATCTATCAACCACATGACAATGTAATTTTTAACTTAATATTGTCCTATGAGACACTTAACCCAATGGCTGTATCCTAGAAATGTTAACAAAAGTCTTCGGTCGACCAACCAGGTCTCGAGTCGAATATTCTGACAAACCAATTTATTTTAAACCATCTTTAATTCTACATGGAACTTACACAACTACATGCAGTTTCGTTATATTACACACACATGTATATATATATAGTACAAATATACAGAGAGAGAGAGTCAACGAAAGAGCGAACATCTCTCCTGAGAAATTAACCATAATTAAAATTTTCTAGATGATTAAGAATTAGAAAACATATATATACATAGTATGACTTACCATTCTCTATTGATTGTATGAAATATTTGTTTTATTTTACATTAATTAAGTCAACCGCAATACAACGAAAAGAAGCCATTTACCGTAAAATGAGGTATTCAACTGAATTGGATGTCATTTAAAAACATAGAATTTCACAGTATTTGTAGCAAAAAATATTTTAAATTTCTTTACCTGTAAAATAAATGCAATCTCGTAGTTTCATCGAAATAATTCTTTTTTTCTTAGGGGTGAAGTTGGGCAGATAAGTATTTTCCCGTTGAATATATTTTTTGTTTTTTTTTAATTAAGTATTTTTGCCATAATAGCACCAAAATATTTAGTCTAAAAATCCATAATATTTAAAGCAATATAAACTGCTTAGTAATATTTATCTAAAGACATGTTTATTTAAATATGTTATTTTTAAATTATGAGAAAAAAAATCATGTTATTAATTAACTATTCTTTCACATATTTTCCAATCTCTCAAAATTTATTATTATCATAATTATAATTCTCATTCTCATTTAAAACTATAAAACATATAAAAGTGATATGTCCATTTTATTATGTAATATAAAATATTTCTTTTCGATTATGGTATGTTTATATAGATATGTATTTCATATGGTATGTACAGTCGTGGAAAAAAAAGTAAATACCCCTATTAACGCCTCGACAAATTATCGTAAAAGAAAGTTACCGCTACCGAACGATTGGAAATAAAGTCTACTTTTAAATTACGTATATAAAATTTGCTTAGGGGGCCATTTACATATTAAAAAGAACCCAAACTTCATTTTCATCAATAGCAATACCCAATTTTAACAAGATATTTCAAATCTTCGGTTCAATCTATGCCTAGACACCAAATTTCAAGTCATTTGAATGATAAGTTTTTGAATTATAACCATTCAAAATTTAGTACTTCTAATGTTAAGTTACATTTTCATATTTTCATTAATATATCCTGACATTATACTACTAATTTGCTAATTTTTTGTGTCGCAATAATACTAAAATACCCAAACATATATACTTTTAATATGCAATTTTTATAATTTTATCATATGAATTATGAAATTAATAGTAAAAAAAAAAAATATGAATTGCAACCTACAATTTTTTTGGTGGATTTAGATTTGTTAAGTCCTTCTTTATGGAAATCCAAAATTTCACAATTTTCTTTCAAATAGTTTTCAAATTATGTTTAAAAAACGGCAAAATGATGGATTAAGGGGCCGTCTATGATGGAAATTACTAGATATTTTGAAATTTCTTATGCTATCCTGTAATCTAGCAGTCTTCAATGTCTGCTTACGTGGTATTTAAGTTGCCTTGGTCAAGAAGGGGGCTCTTTCGGTCCAAAATCGAGTGCTGAACTGCAATTTGGATACAGCCAGAAAAATACTCTCTTTTTAAAATAATTAATTTCTCGGAAACTTATCGTACGAATTGCATAAAAATTTGTTTTTAGGCTAATTGAAGGGTGTAGAGTTCATTTATGCTGTCATAATTGTATACTGCTATTGAAAAAACAAAGTTATGGTTCTTTTAAATATGTAAATGGCCCCCTAAGCAAATTTTATATACATCATATAAAAGTATGCTTTATTAACAACCTTGTGGTACCAGTAACTTTCTTCTACGATACTTTTTTGCTTAGTTAGTAAGGGGTGTTTACTTTTTTTTTCCACGACTGTACATAAATTGCAGTGCGATGAAAAAAATCATTTACTTCATATCATAAAAATGAAACTATCAACACATTGGACAGACTTTTATATTTCCAAAATTTTAAATAATGGATATAAAACTTTTTAACTGTCTTGGCCGATAAAAGTAATGTTTACTTCATATTCTCATCGCTGTTATGCTATGAATGTGCTTTATTTCGAAAATGTTTAATTTTATTTATTTGTGCTGTGTGGGGTTTTTATGTTATTCCCCCATGAGATCGTTAAAATATTCAGTATAAAAGCGTTATTTTTACGACGATGTTTTTAAGAAAAGTTATCTTAAAACATTTCTATTTAAAACAAGTTATTTATAAAGTCAAAGAGTAGTTTTTTTTTGGTATTTGTACATGATTATTTTAATTATTTTTTCATATAATTTATCATTACTCCAGAAAAGGAAAAAAAATGTATTGCCTCTAATTGACACTCACATTGATGAATGTATAATGAATTCCTGTTACTGAAGACCTTAAACATCCTTAATGAATATTACTAAATTTTGAATATTGTAATATGTAATGAAAGTTTGAAGAAATATTAGAAAATATATTAAACAGATATTTCGCATATCAAGGATTTCGATTTTACATTTATAAATTTATTTTTAATTTCTATTCATTTTTTTTTTCTTTTTTACGCATTTTGGTGTAATATTTTCAATGGGAATTCATAAATAAATCACAATATTTATAAATATCTTTAGACAATTGAAATAGGTTATGGCTCATTTATAAACACCAGAAGTATGTACTTTAACCTGCTCCGATGTAACGTCCTATTAATAACACATACCTTTAAATGGAGTGTCATTAAGCCTAACAACTAGTTTTCCTATTACCTGGAAGTAGTAAAGATAAATATATGTGTCTACGTTTATTGTTTACTTAAAACTTATGTTTCACGCTTTACATTTAAAATACTTTTTCATCTCCAAAAAAAAGTGTCTTTTAAAATACTAAACATATTTGAAAGTTGTTATACCTGTATACTCATACTGTTAAACAGCTATTTACAAACATCTTCAAAAAATTTATTACATTTTGTCATATTATAAGCACGCAAAATAACTATATCAGTTTTATTACAGTAAATGACGTATCCTAGAAAATTTCTGTAAACCATAACTTTAGGTATTTCAATAAGTACTCTTATTTGAACGTAAAAGCATTTTTCCACAAAAATGAAATAACAATCATACCCGAAAGGGTTAGTTGATCCATTATTATTGGATCCAAAAGTTTAAATTTTATTGTAATAATTGTATTTTCTTGGAGTGCAATATCATGGCTTTTGATGACAAATAGAAGTTTAAAAGTTCATGCATTATTCAATATACGCATGTGATGGTTGAAATCTGCCAATTTAACCCTTTCCGGCGTGGAACAATTCTGTTTGTAAAATGATAAAATGATGTACTGGCAACAGAATTTGAAGAGGAATTTGTTAGAAATAAGAATTTTCTTACTTTAACGTACATTGTAAAAGGAATAATTTTAAATAAATGTTCTTGGTGCCAGTAAATTTAAAATTAGGTATCCTTTTTAAGGACACCGCCCGAAAAAGGGTCAACAATATAGAATGATAAAATAAGTAGATATATTCAATTTCAAAATGTGATTAAATAATTTTTGTTTTTCAGTATTTAAAAACACCAAATCTTTCCGCGGTATATGATAGTAGTTCATAGACTACAGAATGTATATATATATATATATATATATATACATTCTGCGATTTTTTTTTTTATTATTATATATATATATATATATATATAATAATAAAAAAAAAAAATCGCCATTTTACCTTAACTGATTTATTTCTTATAATATCTACCTTTTTTCCTGTATCTTAATACTATCTTAATTACCAATTATATTTTTTATCCCATGACATTAATCAACACATTCATTTATTTCTTATTCTAAAAAACTTAATCTGTTAAAAGCAAAACTCTTCGTAAAAACCCACTAATTTATTTTATTCTTCCATATTTTTAGACATTAAATTTTATTTCTTTCGAATGTTTGTGAATACCATTTTTTTTTATCTTTTATTAAAATTATTTTACGATATACCAGCATTTCTTGCAAGTATTTTCCGCGTCTAAACAAATCACCTTTTTCTTTGTACGCTATAAAAAAAGAGTTCTGACATTACGCTATAAAGTTCCCGCCTTATTTATAGTTTTCAACCAATAGCTAAGAGCACCACCCGGACATCTCCATATCTTGAATTTCGTTAGAGCTCCGAAAAACAGCGTCATCATATCCTGGGGCGAACTGCTAGTATAAAACGAAATTGAACGAGCCTTGGAACTCAGAAATTATACGTTTTTTAGACTGCTAAAAACACCATTGTCATCTAGTGGAGACATTTTGAAAATGGTGTAGTTTTAATACGTTTTAACATCTTCGTTCTTTAGTGTGACGTGGTGCAGGCCAGATACGAGTTTCAAACTGAATAACGAGTGTTGCCGATATGTGAATTTCAATAAATTCATTTATGATTATGCAGCCTTTGTTGATTAAACGGGAAAATCTTCACAGTGATTTCATTTATGTCTTCCGTCGATAGCCACTTGCGACTGCAGAATAAATATTCTACAAATTACTGTTTTGAAATGATATGCCATGTGTTCATCATCATAATTTACATTGATATCGAGAAGTATAACATATATATATTTTAATTTTTGGAGGTAATACATATTCGAACCCATTATATATATATATATATATATATATATATATGGTAACGGCCAAACCCGAAACTAGTTTATCCTAACGCCCATAGGATAAACTAGTTTTTCCTAGGCCGAACTAGTTTATCCTAACGCCCATAGTATAAACTAGTTTTTCCTAGGCCAAATTAGTTTATCCTAACGCCCATAGGATTAACTAGTTTATCCTAGTCCAAACTAGTTTGGCCTAACGCTCATAGAATAAACCTGTTTAGCCTGCTATTCATTGGTCCAAACTAGTTTATCCTAGGTCAATTCAATTTGGCGTGATTTTATTGATCCCAAAGTCCGCCCCGGCGCCAACCTTCTAGTATATCCTAGACCAATGCAATTTGACTTGGTTTTATTGATCCAAGTTCTGCTCCGGTACCAATGTTGTGAAAAGTACTATTGCCGTCAGCCCTGTATAATATATTTTTTTCGATGGGGAGTGAGATACTGTCCCCCTATCTTCCCTATTTCACCTATGCTGGTAGTTATAAAATATGTTCCATATGATAAATTGTGTGTTTGAGGACCAAAGAATGGGGCGAGAGGTTATCATAAAATTTATGAGAGGAAGAATTTAGAGGATTGATTAATAATGTACAGTATAAGCTTGAAAATCCGGCATCGTCGGTACCGTGACTTCGCCGGATTTCTGAAAGAATATCAGATGTTCTTCTGATATTCTTAATGGTGCATTTATTCATAAATAATTCAAAGTCAAGTGATATGCATTTTTTTTTTTTTAACGTTGATATTTGTTTTAGATTTTTTTTTCTCCCGTAAATATCACCTGACTTTCAATTAATTATGATTAAATGTACCTTTAAGAATATCAGAAGTACATTTGAAATTCTTTCAGAAATCTGGAATTTTCAAAAATCCAGTGAAGTACCGGTCCCAGTTTGGCCTAGAATACATATATTTGAAGGCTACCAATGCTCCACAATTAATGTTCTCTTTAAAGTATAGTGCATTTATACGGATGGGGGTACATTACTGTAAAACCTGTTAGAAAAAATCTGTGTATGAATATAATTTCGTTTTAAACAGATTTTTTTTTTTTTCAATCGGTGCAAATTGGATGTAATAATCCGTTTGAAAAACAATAATCCATTTGCAAGAGAAGACGGACCTACTAAAAAAGGAACTTAACTATAACGATGTTTTTTTCCATGGAGCTATAGAAGGAGAGAATTCTGTTATGGCATATTCCACGCAAACTTGACCCTAGCGCTAAAATGTCCGCATCGCGGCGCTGAGCACAGTACCTGCATTACTTTAACGCTGTTTTCAATTTGAGTGCGTTATTATTTCCTTTATAAATTAATATTTTTACATTATAATTTGATACGGCGCGGAAATGTTTCGTGTATGCATGTGACATAGGCTATGGGAAAGAAAAAAACGGACTAAAGTGCTGGGAAATAAACGCATTAAATAATTAACTTCCTTATTGGAGACGTCTTATATTTGACAATGAATTTTCTATGCGCATTTCTGTAAATGCTAAAATTTAATTACTTAAAAGTTTTAAATGCTATGTGAGAATAGTTTCTAAAAATTTCGAAAATGAGAAGTATGAAATCAGCAAAAAGTGTTCTAGAAAGTTCATAAATTACGATTTCAATGGAATAGTTAAGGATAGAAAATATAAATTTGACGTAGATGTTACTTTTAAGAGTAGTCTTACAGAACAGTTAATGCTTATATATTTAAAAGGTTGAAATGAATGACGAAAAGCACTCAAAGAATGTTTAAAATCACGATTTTTATGGAACTGTTAAGGATACAAATGTGAAATTATACACGGTTGCTACTTTTAAGACAAAAATATATGCGAATTACATTTTTTTAAATCTACCCTATATATATAAAATCCTAATGAAACGAATTTATGAAACGAATATATGAAACGCCTGAAATGTATCGATTCTTTGAATCGACTGATTAAACAACTAATTTAGTTTCACGGCGACTTCTCCTAAAATATGGAATACTTTGCGATGAAATTAACACCAAAAATCCGTGTTGATCCACACAACTCAAAACTGGTATTAGAATTTTTAAATTCGAATTAGCTTTCGAAATATTAATTATTTTCTAATTTTAAATACATTTTTTCTAATGATGGCAACTCAAATTTTAATCATAACAGAATTTTTTTTTTCATAATTCAGAAAAGATTACTATTTTAAATTAATTTGGCGACAGTCTGGCCTCCTTTAAATCTATGCTAAGAACAATGCTTTTTTTGTATTTCGTTATCATTTTATTAAATACAAAACTTTCATTTAAATTAATGGCTTTCACTTCTTAAAAAAAAAAAAAAAAAAAAAAAAAAAAAAAAAAAAAAAAAAAAACCCGAAAAGAAAAAAAATATTAGGCGCAGATGTCATATACGCACCGGGGTACCTAATTGGCGCACAAATGGCATTATTTTGATAGACATGGTAACCCGGATATTGTTGTTTATTTAATTATAAATGTATATTTATTTTATTTCTTTTTTTAAATTTATATAAATTATTTTGTTCTATAGTAATTAAGTATTTTTTTTTGCTATTTCATTTTGAAAATAATAGAAAATAATTAAAAAATACGGTACAATGTAGTAGTTATTCCGTCACCCAATTTCGCAAATTATATAAATCGCCAAATTGTACAGATTGACAAAATTTTTATTTTAAATAACGAAAGAACAAATAAATTAGTATAACATTAATAAATATAAAAATAAAACGTCGAAATAAAATTCACTTGATGACTTAAGCACGTGTAACTTGCTAAAAGTCAAGTGAATGTGACATTTACGATCAACCGTTATTGACATTTAATCTTATAATTCGCGATAGATTCTTTGTCGACGGGATAACTAAGTAGTACCAAAAATACATATGCAACTGGTATTCGAAAACGAGGTTTTTGCTAAATTTTCGTAAAAAAGAAAAAAAAAATATCTGGCCAACATGCCGTATATGACATCTGGAGAAATATTAAATTATGTAACAAACCATGACATTTAATTTCAACTTCAAATCAATGTTTTAATTTACTACTCGAACAATAAAAAAAATGCTAACTGGCGAGTTGAAAAAAAGATATTGGCGAGATTTGCACCCGCCTTTTTTTTCTTTCGGCACAGATGTCGTATACGGCCCCATATTGGCGCGATTTTTTCTGACGCCAATGTCATATACGCAACGCCAAAGTACTGGCGCCAAAGTATCGTTATTTTGCTTGATATGGTAAGCCGGATGTTGTTGTTTATGCTGTTGATGCGTTCCCCAAATTGGCGTTTGTAAAAAATCGCGCCAATATGGGGCGTATATGACATTTGTTCCAAACCTTCATATGAAAGGCGAAGGGATCAGATCGTATTTGTTTATGGCATTTGATGACTTGAACTATTATAATATAGATGAAATGATAGGTATAGAATAATATTTGCCGACTTATCACCTGTGCCTGGATAACATTAAAGTATCAAAATGGCACCTAGAGTATAAAAAGCAAAGTGTTCCGCCCGGAACTGTTGATGATAGTCACATGATTTACGCTATTGTTACAGAGATTGTTTTAAAATATCGGTTGACAAAGACTCTGAATGCTTAATTCATTTTATTTTAGCTTCTTTTCAAATGTTTAACTGATCCTCTTTAATCAAAAACGAAAACAACCATTGGATATCTTAACAGCAACTGATTCTCCGTTACATTTTTGCAATCAAAGGGAATTGAATGGAAACCCGTTTACAGGGAGATCTGCACAGCTTTTTCAGTATAATTTAATCTTCTCTAATATTTTTAAAACCCATTAGATTTTTAGATTTTTAGATTCTGCGGTGTCTGAACGGGGGTTGGCGAGCGTTGCAGGGGGCAGAGCCCCCTAGTTGAAATATAAAAAGCTGCGTGAGGAAAAGCGCCTTTTGACGGGAAATGTAAGAAAATTTCATAAAAATGTATTTTTTGCGTTTTCTCGAATGCCAGTAGTTTACAAGTTAAAAATAGAAAAGATTCATATCAACTTTTTTATACGTTTCTAGCGTAGTGACTCCTAATAATAATAATAAAAAATAACCATACTTAATGACCAGTGTTGAATTCAGAGGATGACCTCCTCCCCCCCCCCCACCCCGGAGACACAGAAATCCCTCCCGGAGAAAAGTGCCTGAATTAAACACTGTTAATGACTAAAAATAAAATCTTAAGATTTGTGTACTAAGTGTGTTTCTCTTAATTGTAAGTGAATTAAACTTTGAAACAACAACCACAAAAAAAGTATATATATGTTTGGAATTTTAATCTAATTAAATATAAAGAAATCATCTATAAATATTATTTATTAAACTTACAAATATTTTTACAGTGGATATTTTTATACTTTTAGACAATTTTTAAACAGTTTAAGGAATTGAAGGGGGAAAAAAAGATTCTGCATCAGATATCTGATTTGAAGCTGCAAATTTCGTTTAATAAACATAATAAATTACGCTAAACATACTACATTACGGTAACATACAGAATTATGCTTATATCATAAAAAAACCTTACAGCAAACTGAAGAAAAAAGTCTATTGTAAAAGCAAAATGCAGCAGTTTGATGTCAGTTGCACATCATAAAAGTGTAAGAATAAATCATAGGAGATGCTTTGCATCACCACTTCTTCGCGCGAGACCAAATTTTTGTAGCATAATCAGAGCAATAAATTTCATTAAAATACTCAAACATTTTCAGGAATATTTTCACAGTACATTTACATATTTTCAGAACTTTTTGAAGGATTTTAATGAGGTACGGAAAAAAAAATCTGTATGGGATAACTAATTTATTGCATCACATATTGTGCAAATAATCATTCTAAATTGTTGTATATCATAAGAAATTTATAACAAGCTAAACAAAAAAAGAACACTGTATAAGCAAAATTCAGTAGTTCGATGTTGGCTTTACATTATAAAATTATGAATTCTTTATCCCGCCCCTCTCCTTTTTACCAAAAGTAATCTTTCAAAATATACTGACAAACCAGTTAATTTCAATAATATACTCATAAAATTTCATTCATGTGCCAAAAAATTAAACAACGTTTTAATTGTTCTAAACGCATGTTTGATAATAGTGTATTACTAATACAACTAATTTTTAATGCTACTAATTAATAAACGTCCTTTTATGACTTCCACAGTTTTAAAACCTTTTCGAAACACGCACAAATCAAAATATCTATATATAAATTTATATATGTAATTAAAATTCATAATCATGAAGTAACAATAAAGTTGAACAGAAGAATTGGGAGGTATGTCCTTTATTTGATAACTCTGTTAAAAATGACAAAATGCGAGTTTATACTAGCTATTGGGAGACGGAAATGCCCGTTCAGGCTGAAAATTCATAGAATTCAAAATATAATTCAATATGTTTTGTTCATACAAAGATGACTTATTTTTGTTTGACTTTTAAAATAAGGGATATTGTTTATAACAATACATAACATACTTTAAATATCATGTCCTCACAATTTAATCAAGTTTCAACTGAGAAAATAATGAAAAAAACACTAACTACTTTTCACTCCCAGTTATCCGGCTCAACCCTAACAATTAGTCATCATATGGCGATTTTTTAAAGTAATTTAAATTATTCTTCATTGCTACTTTCTTTTCAAACATATGCGATAAATTTTGAGACGCAGATAAATTAATCATCGCGGCCAAAGAAAATATCCCCTCGGCACTCGGTCAAAACAGTTAAGGGATTAAAATAATGCCAGGCTTAACAAATTTTGTCCAAAATTCACTCGAAATTGTTTTGCCTACATGTCTGTATTCTGTTTTAAAGGCATTGTACTATAATTTTATCAAGGGTCATTCCATTTTAAATCAACAAATGGGGCGTGCACTACTATTTTTGATTTATATGACAATTTCCATGTGCATTCCCTATGTCTCAAAAATGTATTTTAATTATTTAAAAAAATATATTTTATTATATATAGGCTAATTTTGCCGTTGGCAAGAGTAAAAATTTGCTATTTTAATGCTTTGTCTTATGAACTGTAACTTTTTTTCTATCAAAGTTATAGAGCATAACCATATCTTATTGCAAAGCTAAGAGAATGACCTTTTTTCATATGGTATCCATAAATTTGAGATTTAAAAACAAAGCTTATTTTTTCAAGGTCAAAGTTAGCGATACAAAATTGATTTTTTACGATTTTTGGAAATTTAAAAAGTCATGAAGGGCTTAGAATAACAAACCCTCTTTTTTTCTTATATTCATATGTATGGATACCTATTGTATTAAAATAATTGGCTTGTTACCCTACCCCCTTCACAAGAAATGGCCCGCCGAAGTTGCACATTTTCTAAAAAATCCAATTTTCAATGCTAAAAAAATTAATGTGGGAGGCAAAGTAAAATGTTTTTTACTTGGCTGATCTTAAGTACTTCATACTTTTTGATGCCTTAAAATATCTCAATTTGTTGATTTTCTATAAGCAAGTAGTACATGGAGCAAGTAAGCAAGTTTACAATGAAAGTCTATGGGAGTTTGGCGAAATAATAGAGATATCGCCAAGTTGGCGTCCCATTTGGCGACTCATTTTGGGCGGCAAATTTGGCGATATATCACCAAGATGGCGACAAACTTGGCGGTATTTGGCGACAGAACAGGGTCTCCCTATGGTAATTACCCTTATAGATATGAAAATGCATTAAATGCTTCAATAACCAATGGCCGCCATTTTGTGTCCCGTATAAAACTAAAATTAATTAATTAAAATTTAATTAATGAATTAATATTTGAAAAAACTGTATTAACATCAATTGTCATCCAGTACAAGTTTAAAAAAATTATTTCAACTTGATAGGATGAATAAAAAGTATTTTACTAACGATTGAAAATTTGAACAAGATAAATAAATAAATAAATATATATATATATATAAATATAGGCAGAGTGTGAACTAATAGTAGGAATTGAAAAAAAAGATTGCTTTGTTATTCAATGGTCTGAATTTTCAATTGCTCTGAAACAATGCAATTTTTTCATGTGCTTTTTTTGTAAATATGCATTTATTTTTGCATATATTATGAACTTATCTTATTTAAAGGTTTTAGATTAACCACATAAATAGTATTTTAATATATTCCTACCTCTGATCATTTGTAATCATCTATTTACCAGCTATAACAGGAATAGTCAGGTCTCAACTTGCCCAGCCTTGCTCCCACATGTAGAACAAACATGAACAGTTCTTTGTATGTTTCATACTAGTGGTTTGCACTGTGCCAATGATAAAGCTGTTTACATGTTATTGGATACAACTACCCAATAACATCAGAGTAAGACAAATGATTTGCCTAATGATGTCACTGTCACATGCAACTACTCAGTTGATTCTTTAACTATGGAAAGTTGCTAAGCCAACGTTCCTGTTGTAATATTGATATGTCGGTGTTTAATGCATATATTTTTTTTCATTTTAAGATCCACTACATATTTACAGAATATTTTGGTGAAGCACTTTTCTTCATTAAGATAAAATATTTTTTGTTTAAATCTCTTAAATGTGTCTTTCTACATATAAAGAGTTCTTAAATGCGTCTTTCTACATATAAAGAGTTCTTAAATGTGCCTTTCTACATATAAAGAGTAAATTATGGATAACCCTAAATGTTCTATAGGAATTTTTAAGAAAGATGATTGTAACATTTTAAGTTACAGTAGACAATCAAATATAAACAGTATTTCAAAATATAATGATGAGGATAAAACGTTACTGCTTTTAAGAATGTAAAAGCATTGTAAAAGCGTAACGATGTAATAGCATTGAAACTGTTTGTACATACCATGAAAAAAATTTTCTAGACAAATATTCCCACCTTTATGGAACTTCTTGCTGTGACCCATATTCGGCACATAAAAGGGTGATAACAAAAGCCATAAGAATCATTAGCAAAGACTTGTATATGAGAAATCCAAATTTAAATCTTATTCCTGGAAAACCTCTTTGTTCCAGATGCCTCAATAAAATACAGAATCACAGAGTTGAAACCTATAAAGTTAATAATGAAGAAATTTATGTACCTGAATCTGATTTAGTTGAGTCTATAAATGCAGCATGTACTTCCCTGGGAGTATCACCTTTGAAAGTGGCTAAGTTATCGCATGATCGTAAATCATCGGCTTAAAAAAAAAACAGTTTCAAAGATAACAAAATCTGTCACAAATAAATTGAATAACTCATTTGATTTTTCAATTGCTCCATATGAAGAAAAATATAGTTCTTGTCAAAAGCAGTTATGTGATAAGTAGGAAAAATTAATAGGAGATCTGAAAGAGAAAATGGAAACTGTTGAGTGTGTTAAAGATAGAGTAAGATAAAGTAAATAGCAAGATAAAGTAAATATTTTAAGTTTGTTGCCTCTAACTTGGAGCTGTGCAAAAATCCAAGCAGCATTTGGTGTCAGCCAGTATTTAGTTCGAAAAACTAAAGATTTAGTCAAAACACATGGAATTTTACCAAAACTGGAACCTAAGAAGCCAAACAATATTCTTCGTACTTATACAATAAAAACTGTACAGGATTTTTATCAGAAAGATGACTGTAGTCGTATAATGACTGGAAAAAAAGACTATTTCTGTCAGAGAAAAAAATGGAGAAAAGTCAAACCTTCAAAAAAGGCTCATTTTGTGTAACTTGAAGGAACTTTACATATATTTTAAAGAAATTTACCTTGATCTGAAAATAGGATTATCTAAGTTTGCCGATCTTAGACCAAAATTTTGTGTGTTAGCAGGAGCATCTGGTACACATTCGGTATGTGTTTGTTTGTACCATCAAAACGTAAAATTTATGCTATCATCGATAAAAAGTCATCATAGTTACAAAGATCTCCAGCAGATTATGGTCTGCGACATGGAAAATGAGAACTGTATGTTTTCTGAATGTACTGCATGCCCAGGTGTGGATGCCATTTTACCACTGATCTATCCCGGTGACAACATTCAAATGGACTTGGAAGATGATGAATTTGAGGAAATGCAAGTCTCATATAAACAATGGGTGTCCACAGACAGATGTGAACTTACATTATGCATGCTACCTTTGCAAGAATTCTTGGTTAAGTGTTGTGAAAAACTTGAGCATCTAAAAAAGCACCACTGCATTTCCCGTAAACAAGCAGAGTTTCTAAAATCGAAGAAAGAAGTTCTGGATAACGGAGAATTTTTGGTGTTTGGAGATTTTTCGGAGAATTTTTCTTGTGTTGACCAAGACGAGTTTCAGACCTATCACTGGTCAGATGTACAATGTACTCTTCATCCTTTTATTGTCTAGTGGAAAAATGATGGAGAAATTCAATCTCAAAATTTTTATTTTGTAAGCAAATACCTTGATCAAAATACAACTGCATTTTATGCTTTTCAAATGATTCTTGTAAGAAAGCTGAAGGCAGACCACTCTTTGATTTCAAAAATATTCTAATTTTCAGATGGGTCTGCCGCACAGTATAAAAACAGGAAAAACTTCATTAACTTGAGCCGCCATGAAGAGGATTTTATAGGTAAAAGCAGAGTGACATTTTTTCGCCACATCGCATGGCAAAGGCCCTTGCGGTGGGATCGGAGGAACAGTAAAGAGGCTAGTGCGAAAGGCTAGTTTGCAGAGACCAAACAATAATCAAATCTTGAATCATTATTCATGCTAAAAGGACATCCTTTTCTTCATATTTTAAGATCTTTCAAATCAAGAAAGAGTGACCTGTGAAACTTAGGTTATCAACATCAACATTCCAACCAAAAATATCAGATTACATTTGCTGTATATATGATGGTGACTGGTGGCTAGGAGAAGTTTTGGAAATAAAAGTATATGATGTTGAAGAATAATACAGGATCCACTTCTTTCATCCTAAAGGACCTGGAACATCATTTAAAAAATCACGTCAAGATAACCAAACTTGGGTTCGATTTCAAGATATTTTGAAAATCCTAACTCCGTCAGAATTATGGTCTGCACAGGGTTGATGCCATAATATCACACATGTGATGAGTGAACATTTATCAACTCTTCTCCGTGAGAGAGCAAAATACTGAACAATATACTTTTGCAAGCTTTGAGAGTTCAGTTTTATTCTATGTCCTATGATGTTAAAATTCTTAAATTAGCTTATTAAAGTTTAAATAGTTCCTTTGATTACTCTTCTTTGTCTTTTCTAGTTGTTCTAAACATTTAAAATTAACAATCTTTCGCAAAAAACTATTAGGAAGTATGAAAACAATTGTGTCGTTTCAGAGCAGTTATTTGAAAATTCAGACAACCCTAAAGCTGCAAAATGCCTTTGAATAACAAAGCAATCTGTTTTTTGTTTGAAAGCTTGTAGGAAGTACATAAGATCAGACAATTAAAAAACATTTTACTTTGCCCCCACATTAATTTTTTCAGCATTGAAAATTGGATTTTTTTAGAAAATGTGCAACTTCGGGGGGGGGGGCATATCTTGTGAAGGGGGCAGGGTAACAAGCCATTTTTTTAATACAATAAGTATCTATACATATGAATGTAAGAAAAAAAGAGGGCTTGTTATTCTAAGCCCTTTATGACTTTTTATATTTTCAAAAATGGTAAAAATTGAATTTTGCATCGCTAAATTTGACCTTGAAAAGATAAGCTTTGTTTTTAAATCTCAAATTTATTGATGCCATATGAAAAAAGGTCATTCTCTTAGCTTTGCAGTGAGATATGGTTGTGCTCAATAACTTTGATAGAAAAAAAGTTACAGTTCATAAGAGAAAGCATTAAAATACCAAATTTTTACTGTTGCCAACCGACAAAATTGGCCTATATCAAAAATAAATTTCTAAAAACAAAAAAAATATTTTTTTAGGTCTAGGAAACATGGGGAATGCACATGCAAATTGTCATCAAAATTAAAAATAGTGATGCAACAACTTTTTTGAAAATTTGTTGATTTAAAATGGAATGACCATCAAAGTAATAAAATTTTTATAATGTAATTTTCATAATTTTCAGTTAACTTGAATTTTTAAATTTGACTCCTTACTTAAAAAGGTAAAATATAATTAACATTATAAATGTTATAAAAAGAGGAATGCAATCAGATTTCCTTTTCCCGAAAAAATTGAAAGGTCTTACTTATACTGTACAAATTCAATACATGAAGTTGCTAAGCAGCCGATATTGAATTAAAATCTGTCTGTCCGATTTTAGTTTTTTTTTACTCTTCTGTGTATTCCTGGAACATGGAATGTTGGGTAATGTCAAAAACTTAAATTTAAGTAGTTTTTATTATTTATTATTTTTTTTCTGTTTTTTAATCAACGCTTAGTATTTAATTATTCATTATCTAGTTTTATTTAAATAACCTTTACTTCTCCAAGTTGTAAATACCAACTGTTATAGAGTGAGTGTGGTGAATAAAAATGACATGGTCATAGAATTACGAGAAAAAAATATAATGTAGTACAATATTATTAAGACAAAATAAAATAATGACTAGCCTGCCTCCGCTTATCTTGGTATTATATAAGAGGCAAGAAACGCCAATTCCTCTTTATGATGGCACTATCACATTTTGCAGTTACGGCATGAAACTTTAGTATGTTGTAAAACTTAACTAGTGCAAAATAAATATTTCAGTATACCGCGTGATATCTCCGTATGATATGAGCAGAAGGGGAGCGAATTCGTCAATTGACGGTAGTAAATCCTCATCAAGTTTTAAGATGAAATAGTTGCCAAATTAATGTTTGAACAATCATTTTTTTAAATCATTTGTTTTGAATGCAAAAAAAAAAAAAAAAAAAAAAAAAAAAAAAAACACCATTTACTTCTGTTTTCTTCAAGACTATAGAAGAAAGATAGCTACAAGTACAGACGATTTAAGAGCACCTACCTACACCGGAAAATTTGAAGGTAATTTTCGTTATGTTAAGCACGACGGGCTCGACGAAGGCGTATAATTATAAAATGCGAATAAAAGGCTTTAATATCGGAAAGACCTAGAGGCTTCAGACTCACTTATTACTCACACATTGGTCTTTCTGTTCTCATATCTTACCAAGATATCCCGAGGCAGATTAAATATTTTATGAAACTGGTCAAAATCTGCAACATGTAAAACTTTCATGTCAAAACTCGATGACATGACTGGAAAAACCGCGAATTGGTGCCCTGTTTTACTCATATCTTAGAAAAAATATCACAAAGCAAACTGAATTATTTGAAGTACTAATATGCATATTCAATGCTTCGAAATTTCATATTGAAACTCGATTGTACGATATATCCAAAATAAAGAACTGGTGCCCTGTTATACACATATTTTACCAAAATATATCGTGATGCAGGTTGAAATATTTATATTATACTAATCGATATTTACAACATAAAATTTCCTGCCGAAATTCGATAACATGAAAGTGTCTTAAAAATGACGGATTGGAAAGCCGTTCTACTCGTACCTTATTAAAATATGAAGAAGTAGCCTAAAGTATTTGTATTGTACTAATCAATATCTTTAACGTGTCAAAATTTAATGCCGAAACTGAATAACATATTAGTAACTCTTAATGACGATTTAGCTCCCTGTTTTGCTCATATCGTACTAAGATATCACGTGGCAGATCAACACTGTTTAATGTGCACTTAATAATCTGTCTCTAAATAATTAATTCATCTTGAAATACACTGCCGTAGTAACTTATAGGATAATACAATGCAAAAGTGTGTCTCAATTGTCTCAGGGGGGGGGGGGGGGGGGATCCTACCAAAAATATTTTAAATGTACTTTCTTTAAGCTTTAACTTTGCATTAATTTCATCTCGGAACTCAATGACGTTAAATTAATGACAAAATGTGAAATTTTACTCTGCTGCTCATATCGTAATAAGTTACAACTAAGGAAGAGGAGTCATTTATTTAACTATCGTTTATAATCTATCATAATTTCATATCTTGTAATTGGATTACGTAGTCATTTTATTTGCCCCCGCCTGTTTTATGATTTCAAATGTGAATAAAAAAAGAAAAGAATAAAAGGGAAAAAGAGCAAGGAAAAAAAAGAAATCGCCCTCTATCGCGGAATATAAGAATTAAAATAAAGTTGTGGGACAATATGCATATAAATATTTCGATTAGAAACAATACCATTATTAAATACATTCATTTATAATATAAATACGAAGATTTCAATTATATAGAGAAACATGCTAGAGTAACACCACTGGAGGAGCTTCCTGTTTAAAAGTTAAAATAAACTAACCGCTAAAGATGTGCTAACATATGTTCGTACTCTTTTGGACGGCGCTGTAACCAGCCCCCTCTATATACGCATTTACACTAGATACACACTCTTCAGGAGAAAAAATTGCTGTAAGTGATTGTAACAAAATACTAAAATTACAAAACAATAGCGTTCCACAAACACCGCATTTAGCATGTATTCGCTTAATCAGTAGTTTCACAAAATATTTTCACAAATTCATGTCATAAAATCGTTTCATTAAGATTATATCTATCTGTATATGTATAAGGTAGGTATCAATTTTGTCGATTCTGTATAAAAATGAGTACTTATACATTCATTGTTCTCATATATAGTTTTCTTCAATCGAAAAATATTCAGAACTTTAAAAAAAAAATCGAGTCACACCGAGCCCGACCAGAAAGAATCAAAACCTACTCGAAACCGAACCAAATATAAAATATTTAAAAACAGCACGGTCCAAGACAAGACCCGATGCAGGACCCTAGCAGCGGGCAAGGGTGATTAAACCAGATGAAGCTTGAAAAAAGAAAACATAAAAATAAAGGACTCAAAGACAGAACAATACATAAAGTTTTTAATCATAAATCCTTCATTAGATTGATTAATTCGATTGACTATTTAGATTGATAATTGATTTAATCGTAAAAAAGCAAGCGATTACATCAAAGTAATAATTGGGCATTAGCCTATAAGTAAGATTGAATTGATTTAATCGTAATCAAAGCATTGATTACATTAAAATAATCACTGATCGATAGTCTATGAGTTGGATTGAAACTAAGTGTAATCGGACGATCTTTAGTCATGATTAAAAAAATAATCGTTAGTTTTCAATCGTCAATCTAATTAAAATTTTGCACAACCCTGTAATGTTGTACTTAAATTTTGATTTGTGGGTTATATACATATAAAAATTCAACATACATTAAAATGCTGAATGTTAACACTTAAATTTTCGGTTAACATTTACTTTTTTACGACAAACGAAAACTCATTCTGTCAAGTAGTTTAGTAATTATGTACGTTTAAAGCTTGGAACTCTTAATGTTATATTATTTTTCTGTTAATTATGTATGTTTAATTCTTAATGTTTAATTATTGCAATGCAGAAGGCAATACGAGTAGTTTTTTGTAAATATAACTCAAAAGCGACTGCTGGAATGAGCCTTCCAGTTAGTAGGCAGATGTCATAGGGGCATTTTTCTCTATTGCATATTATTTTAACACTATTTAAATTTAATTAAAAAAATAGTATACTTCTCTTTTCGAATGTGTTTGAAAATTTGAAAAATGAATTATAATGGATGGATAAAAAAAAGCATCAAAATGACCCCACTAAGTGGATTACTTGGTGTAATAATGTCCTAACATATGAAAAAAAGGCTTTTTTGATGGCATGATTATGGATTTGTATAATAGGATTTTATATTTTCAAACTTTATGTAAAATATTCGAAGAAATTAATCATGTAATATTATACAATACGCTCTAAGAAAAATATATTATTTCCAACCAGAAAAAAATAAAGAAACATTTATATATATAAAATTAAAATTTCATTAAGATATTCTCGGATCTAGCGTCTTTTATCGATCTAGAAAAAATGCTGTCTAATGACAGATTTGGCAATAACAAAAAAGGTGGTAACTAAAACTAGCGTCTAAATCGCCCACCTCACAACTGCTCTTATCACAAATGCACACGAGAAGTTCCCTAGCCCGGCGCGCTGGGTCATACTATGTTTTGTTTACTTTCAGCTTAAAAACTTAGCGTTGCATATCCTGTCTTCATAGTTAAAAAAAAAAAAAAAAAAAAAAAAAAAAAAAAAAAAAAAAAAAAACAGAAAACAGCTAACAAATATCATTAATGTACAAGTTAAATGAGCTTTATTTAAAACTGGATTTAAATTGCTTGATATCATCATTTATTTTTTTTATTATTATTTTTACATATCAACGCCACCTGTTGGGCGATATACATGAAAAACTAATTAGCACCAGTTTACATCAAGGTCTAACTCAATCTATAGATTTGTGAAATTTCGTGTATTAGTTATTGGGATTAGAGCGCCCACAAAATTTTGTCACATACAGACAGACTCACAGAGAGAGTGACAGACAGACATTTTCTAAAAACCATAAAATCGCGTTTAGGATTTTCTAAAAACTGTCTTAATCCATCGAAAACCGGAAGTCGAAAATTTTCTCGAATCCAACTAATTTCTTTTTCTAAAGATGGAAGGACGTAAAAATAGGAAAAATGGATTTTTCGTTTACAATTTTCATTAGTAATAAAAATCAGTACAAAAACCCTCAACGTGTTAAACGTTTGTGACACAGCACTTTACCTTACGACTTAAAAAATTTTAAATGTAGGTCTTAAAAATAATGATATCAAAATTTGGGTAACGCTATGCTATTAATTAAAAGAAAAATATATCATCATTTTCTTTTTTCTATTTATATTCGCAAGTGCAAACAGTATTTTCAACATCAATTGATATATATGTCGTAAAGCGATATTTTTAATTTTCCAGTACACTGTTAAATATATCACATTTTCACTGAGCCTATATCATACATTGAAATGTATTTATTTCAATCGACTGAGTTATATTTTGTGTCAAGCTATCCAAAAATCATAAGTAAAATTTATGTACATGTTTTGTTTGCGTCATAGTAGCCAAATTAAATGGCATATATGCAAATCAATAACATGACATAATCTGTAACATTTGCTGTTAAGTAAAAAGAAAATATAAATAATTGTTGTTAAGTTTGCAGCTTTTAATGAGTACGTGGAAAGCATGTTCAAAGTTTAGTCATATATTCATTTCTTGTTTTATACTTTGCACTCACATCTGACGTCCCTGATGGCTGATAATTATAAACAGTGAAGTTCGATGCAATAAAGGAAGAGTCCTCATTTAAGCCGATACAGCTAAAATCAATGAGTAATGTAGAAAATTTCCGAAGAAACAAAGGAAATTCTTGAAATAGATAGTCTCGGCCGAATTTTCAGCAGCATTTTCCCTGAAAACTAATGTCTGGCGATACCCATATTTTGAGTCGAAAACATAACGTATATTTCGGTTGATCTACACTTAAAGTTACTAAAACTTTTAAATCTATTATGCGCAACTCATTAGTCGCTTATTCTCTGATATCTAATGCCAGATATTTAAGATCTTACCTTTACTGAAGAAAGCCATTTTAAAAACTATTATTCACATATTATTTATTCTTTCTTTTAAATACTGAAATAACCTGAGATTTGATAAGTAAAAAAATAACAAAATTAACAAAAATCGTATTCATAACATCTAAAGGACAACATTTTTATCCAGAAATATTCCTCTATATTCATCTATTTATTTTTTTCAGAATCAATAAATAAATATTTAATTCCACTAGTATCAAATGTGTTTAAAATCATTTTGTTCCCCACCCCGATAACAACACACACACACACACAAAAAAAGAAAATAAAAAGCATCAAAATTTAACTCATTTCAGCAGATAAAAAAGAAAAACATATTTTCTCTTTAAATAGGGGCATTATCAGTAGCATAGGGACTTTCGCGGGTGCATTTGTGATAAGGGCCGTTATGTGGGGCACGATTTACACGCTAGTGTAACTAAAAAGTGCGTTGATGAGTTCAAAACGTGGTATTATTTGTTGAGAGCATCTGCGAAATATGTTGACGTCTATGACAACTGTGTATTGAAGTTTTGTAAAACTGTATCGATTTAATGAAAAAAACTGATTGATTTGCTCAAAAACTGATTAAATTTCAGAAAACACTTAAAGAGTCTTGAATATATTAATATTATTTAAAAATAATTTGTATATGGCGCACAACACTGAAAATTCGCATAAACAACAACTTAATCAAGGTTCTAAGAAACAAATGAAATTAAAATTACTAAGAGTAACCTGATGCATGTTCTCAATATTGCTAACGAAATAAAATCAGTCTCTTACTATTCATCTATAAGACCATAATTCCAGTGTTTACTATTTTTACTTCTGCCGGTGCATCTTCCGCTTCAGATACAGCAGCACATCCAATTCCATCCTCGGTAGAGGGTCTTTAAGATAACTTTCCAACTGCTGGTTCGGTCATCTTGTGCTTCAACATCAATAGAGGGTTTCTGGCATCTAGACTCCTTACCGATAGCCATAAAAAAAGCCCCTGCGGCATCTCCTGTTTCACTACTGCCGGCAGAGGGCAGTTAAGAAATAATATAGTGCTCCGGTCAGTTCAAAGGCTTCAGTTCATCATCTGCCTTAGTGTCTTTTCCGTCCTACTTCAATTGCCCCTACTGCCTATTAACAACATCTTCCGATCCATCTTTGTCTGTAACGGGTCTTAACCCCTTAACGCTCGAATTAAATTACGGTTGAAAAATTCAAATTGTTTATTGGTACCACTTTTATGAAAAAGAAATATTCACCTTATTTAATGGCAGGAAAAACGACACTAAAATATAGCCAATTTCACTATTTTATAAAACTGGTGGGAATCAAACAATTTGGGTAAAAGACACAACCCGAGAATATGACGGGAGCGGGAATTAAGGGGTTAAGGAAATTAAACAAAAGATATTGAATTAAAATAATACTACTTCCATTTCATCAAATAAACATGATCTTCAAGTAAAGTGGTTTAGTCTCCCTGAATACTGAAAAGAGCATTGCAGATATATCTGGCTTTAATAGACCTATTCTAAAAGTACACCTTCTAACATGGCCTGGTATTACCATGGCATTTCTTTAAGTACGATTTCTGCATCAAAAAATTTGAATTTAAGCGATATTAACTTAATTTCTAAAACAGTTTTTAGTATTCGCATAATAGGAACTTCTAAATCATATTCTTACTTATTTGACAATAAAGATTCGGAACCAACAACGCCTTATCCTCCAACTGATATGCCCCTAATTTTTACTTCAGATGATTCTGAGATTGTTCGGAATGCTATTTCATGATCACTGTCTCCAAATAATAATGATATTTTTGAAGATATATCTAATATTTTGTCGGTGATTTGTTAAATCTTGAAAATTTCATGGCGCTGTGTCAAGTAACTAATTAAAGAAAAAGTAAATATTTCTACAGAAGATCTTTCTCATATGTATAGCTCCATAATTCCTTCACAAATGTCTCATGTTCCTATCTAGAGTACTGTTTTAACACCAAAATCATTAAATAATGTTGAATTACCTTTGTATTCCTTTATATTACCTATATATTCATTTTATATTCAAGAATCTGGAAGTTTGAATGATGACATGTCAATGACAAATTTGACGAGTGATTAATGATAACGAGTTTTAATGATGAATTAAAATATACTAATGTGACTGGTGATTTAAATTTAAAAAAAACACCTGGTAATAAATTTGATTGTATCGTTCTTAGTCAAAGGTTAATCTAAATTTCTAAAAGAACTAGGCATATTCCAGTGCAAATGATTAATCCGAAATGTTTAAGTATCAGATCATAAAACCGAAATCTCAATCAGTCCTAAAAAGTCAGATACTTCTTCTAAAACGAAATCACCTTTCAGTAATAATAGCAGACTTGGAGGTGAGTCAAAAAATTGGATAAAGGCACATCCAACTTATTTAACTAGAAAAACTGAAAAATCCCTAACTCCAACGCCCCTATTCAAAGAAAAATACAAGCCATGGAAAAAGCGATCTCTCCTGCTAGAAATTCCAAAGTTAATCCTAATAAAAACTCTGTCTCATTATATACTCCTGCTAATTTCCTAACATTCGAAGTCTCCTTCATGTTTAACTATAATCCATCCTGCATCTACGACTCTAGTTTCTGCTCCAGCTCCAGAGCCCATTTTAATTGAGTCGATGGAAGTTTCTGCTCGAACTTCTTCTGGAAATGCCCTGTTCAGCATTCAACAATCGTTTTGAGCCCTCCTGCTTGTTATATCCCTAGTTCACGTGAACTTATTGGTTTAGACCCTACTTCTTCTTCAATAGATGTAACCAAAATTCAAATATTCAGTCCATAATAAAAGTTTTTATTCTTGATGATGAAACAATAGTATCATTAATATCATTAATCCTCATTCTATAGCTTGGAGATTTAATAATTTAAAAAATTCTATACACTAAAATCTTATAACACGGAATTTCATAAGAAGGAATAAAAATACGTTATTAAATTGTTATACAGGTCCCCTAATTAGAAGGTTCATCGTCTGTTTCAAATGCAGTATATTCTTTTTACAAGTTCCTAATATCCTCATTTTACATAGATCAACATATTAATTTTCTTAAACACGGGATCCCGCAGTTTACACGGGATTCCGTAATAGGCAGTTTATTTTTCTCAGGTTTTACCGTACTCTAATTTTATTACCTAAAAATGTATCTCCCCATCATAAAAAAGTTAAATAAATAAATAAATATATAAATTTTGATTGTGGAATAATCGCGATTTAAAAATATGTACATTAAAAAATAAACTTTGGACGGGCCAAATGTTACTGATATTTTTACTGAACAGACCAGAGATCCTGCCGGTCCAAATGATTTTCATTTGAGATGGGTTGGAAATTGTACTGAAAATGTCTGCCTGCACAGACCTCAAGAAGAATGCACTCCACACTCTAAGGAAAATCTATAAAGTTACTAAAGTTTTTCTAGGAAACTGGGATTCGTGAGAACTTTTTATTTAACGGCAACAACAAAAATTCATGTAACAGACACGCTTTTGCGACGAAAATAAAAAAACAAAATATGTAAGGTTACTAAGAATGTTTTAGGAAACTGGGATGTTTAGAACTTTTCATGTAACTGCAATCAGGGTTACAGAATGATAATACTTGAGCAAATCTAAAATAAAACAAAACTAAAATCTGATTTCATGATGCTTTTAAAAAATATTCTTAATTGTATTAATTTAATTTTTTTGTTTATATTTATGAATTTTTAGCAAATGAAAAAGATATCCGAAATAATTATCTTAATTTACATATTAAAAAAACTTTATATGTACATAATTCATAACTTGAACTTACTTCAGAGATCTCCTTCTAATCAAAATGAGATTTGATATTTCACTATTTCATTTCCGTTAGTTTGTCTAACTGAACCTTCAGCAAAATTAATGGCTGATTCTTTATGAAGACCGAGAAAGCAAAATTCAACCAAAAAATCGATTTTTACTTTTTTATATCATTAAATAATTTAAAATTTTATCTTTCCAACGATGTGTCACACATGTTTATATATAAAAAATGTAAGTGTTGAAATTGTTCATTCTTTCGAAGAGTACTTCACAGCTTAATGGCCATTTAAATCTTTAACTGACTTTTTCTCAAAACTTGGATTTTTCATGTTTATGTTCTTTTTTTTAATATCTATTAAACTTAAGAACTCAGATTTTTTTAATTCTTATATTATGTTACATTGTATACTTTAACTCAGGGATTTAATGATTTGTTGAGAATTATTTATTTTAGGCAGTGAAATCTTACCAATAATGCTAATTTAAAAATGACTTTCAATAAATAATTTAAAAATATTTTTGAGTTTCACTTAGAAAGAAAACGGACTGTTAAAATACGTAAATCATGGTATTTTAACTACTCTAAAAAATCTAGATCTCTATCTTTCACCATTTCTTAAAAAAAGGTACATAATGTTTATGAATGTAACATGGCAGAGATGGCTTTCATGGTCCCATTAATATCCTCATTTTCAACTTCAGAAAAATCTTCATAAATTTTATTAATATTAAAATATTCATCATTAGAATCACTAAAATCAAGATCAGAGTCATTCTCATTTGCTATTATTTCTAATGCTGTTGAAATTTTGGCTAAAATAAAATAAAAAAAAAAATAGGTCTATGGAAAAGTCTCTTTTTATAAAAAGTACATAAAACATTGCACAGAGAATAAATAAACTTCTATTTTTTTTAAATCTAGCGCATTATTAAATGAAAAATAATGTTAAAAATATAACATTACTTAAGAAAGACCCAACATCTATTTTAATGGATGATTTTAAATTGAGCTTTAATGCAAAAAATATACCAACATTATAGTAAATAAAAACTTGTGTGGAAATCAAAATCACAAAAAATCAACGTTTAAACACACAATAAATACACTAGGTAATGCGAATAAAACCAGATGTATACGTTTCGTGAGTTCAGAGGACTCACATAATCAGTGTATAAAATCTATGAATAAAAACAGTATCCTCCGGACTACATGCAAGGCGAAAAACCAAATGTCAGCTAACACAGCACCGAAAAACCATCAAGCTCTAACAACCAGTTAAATCAAAACGGAAGTGAATTTTCGTAACACAAGAAATCCACCCAGATTGTTGAGATGATTGAGATGATGGTTTTCACCTTACATGTAGTAGGGGGGATACTGTTTGTATACATAGATTTTATACACTGATGATGTGAATCCACGAAACGTATACGTCTGGCTTTATTCAAATTAACTATTGTATTTATTGTATGTTTCAACGTTGATTTTTCATGATCCAAATTATAGTTACAAACTATCTAGGATATTATAAAAAAAAATTATAATTAACATATACACTCTAAAAGTGCTTAAAAAACAAAACGATTAAAGAAAAATTTAAACTTACTAGTGCCTAGTCGAATACCACATTGACTCACACATTTCGCTTATTTTAAGGGTGTATTTCGAAAATGTCTTTAAACTGCACATTATTCAGAATTGATTTTCTCCAAAAATTACCCAGATAAACATTTAAAATTAGAGTATGATATGTAAATTGACTTTATGAAAGTGTGGTGAACGATTTTTTAAAATTTAAAATTTGTTAAATTTGATTTTTGACTGTTTTATGAAAATTATGTCCGATTAATTTTCTCTAGAAATTACACACAAAAATATTCGAAAATGAAGTATGATATGCAAATTGATCTTGCAGAAGTGCGGTGTAAGATTTTTTTTGTAATTGAAATTCATTAAATGTATTTTTTGAGTTAAATTGTGCTGGCGAAATTCGAATTTTTTGGCGAGAGTGAAAGCCCACTTAAACCGATTAGTTTACCTGCACGCTAACAAATGTCGCAACAATAGCTTTTTCGAAGTTTAAACGTTATTTCAGAGAAGGGGTGTTTTCATTCAGCAATTAAGATGCCATTGGATAATTTGGGAATATCTCAAATTTTATTGGTTCTGTTCAAATTAGGCGCGATACACGAATTGCAAAGTTTATATTTTTTATTTTGACCCTGTGTTTTCTGTTTCTTTCCGTAATAATAAAAGGCATTTTCGGAAGAACAAATAGACATTTTCTTATGTGGTAGACATGGGCGTACCCAGGGGGGGGGGGGGGTTGATGGGGCTACAGCCCCCCTCCCCCCCTAAATTTTCGAAAGATATAAAAAATGCTCAATTTTTTTCTTTCTTTTTTGAAAAGAAAAAATATTTATTTTCAATCATACAGCGGACTAGCCATTCTCATTAGTCCCATATTAGTCCACATTGACACGAAAGAAGAGTAAGGGGGGGTGGTTGATGGGTTTACAACCCCCCCCCCTGCCAAAATAGTCCAAAAACTAAATGAAAAAAGTGTTTTTCTTTACTTTTTTTTAGATACATGTGTAATTTTTTTCTTCTGTCATACAGCAAAATAGCCATTCTCGTTAACACCATATTATAAATAAATAAATAATCATGCGTAAGTATTTTTATTTTTTCGTAAATATTTCAGAACAATTATTTAGTATTTTCTATGATTGCTTTTATTATTATTCAGGTTCTCTGAGAAACTTTTGATATAAAATAAAAGTTTATTATCAAGGGTGAATCTAAAAAATCTTGATGGGCAGAGGGGGGGGAGGTGATTTCAGAAATTTGAAAGTTTAAATCTGACCCGCATTTCGGGTCGAGTCGGGGATAATTTTTTTCATTTCTGATCGGGTTTACGTCTACCTTTTGATGTGGATCAGGTTCGGGTCGGGTTGCTATCTACTTATTGATATATATCACACCCCACTCGCTGTTTTATATTTTACAAATAATATTTTATATGTGCAAAATATTCAAAATATAAAGCAATTTTGTCATCAGCAAAAAGACAATTTTCAATATATTTTGACAATATCTATTACAACTTTTGTATCAAAACATAATACAGCTCTTGTTAGTCGCAGGTATAAGGAAGATATTTCTAGCATTTAGTTGATAAACTTTTTGGAAGCTTTCTTGCAGCTTTCCCTAAACGACAATATAAGGAAAGTTTTTGCTTTCCCTATATTTCTGCTCACTTCTGAAATGACATTTTTTCTGTCATTGACACATCTGTCACATTGAAAATGCGTCGGGATGCTTTATTTTTTATTTATTTTTTAATACTAAAAAGAAATGTTTTTAAATTTCAGGTCTATTTCTTATTACAGTTCAATCATATTGCATACATAAAATGTGTTACGATTTAATCTTTGAATGCGATTTTCTGAGTTTCTTATATTTATGTTTATGCACACCATTTCTTGAAAACTGATAAAGAAATTCGCATGATTCTTGGTAAATACATTCATTTTGATGCAAAGCATTACTTGGGATTTAGTATTTAAAATGCATTGCTTATTTGTTAAAAAATTATTATGTGCATAAGGCGATCTTTTGTGGGGGAAAAACTTATGTGAGATTTCTAAAACCGACAACATCGAAAATGTATCAGGATTCTTACAAAAATATTTTTTTTGCTAAAAGTACTGAAAATAATTATTTGCAAAGGCACAATCTACATCTTAGTATAGTTCAATATTGTTATATTCATATACTTTTATAATTTTGTTACAATTTAATCTTGAATTGCAATTTTTTCAATTTCTTAAATTTTAAGCTTGCGCGCAACATTTCTCAGAAACTAATAAAGCAATTTGCATGAAACTTGGTAAATACATTCATTTTAATGTAAAGAATAACTCATTTCAAATTTAGTATTATTATTGCATTGATTATTTATTTTTTTCAACAAAAAATAAATTTTTTTTTCAAAATTTTATAATTATTTAAATAAAAATAAAAATTTCATTATTTAAATAAAACATAAATAAATAAACTGCTTACAGATGAAGTATATGTTCAAAGTATATTAGTTTTACATCATTATCAATATTTTAAGGGGCTTTTGAAGTTTTGCTAGCCTTTCGCGCAATGAATGCACGTCAAAAAACAATTTAAATTTTTTTACCAAAATTAAACAGAAAAAAAAATCATATAAAATATCAGTGTAGAATATTAAAATAATTATTTTAATAGAAGAGGTATTAAGCTGTCTACATTAAAAATTTTATTCATTTGTGTTTTATAGGGAATCAGAAATAAAATAAAATGTTACAAAATGCATAGTTTCTCTGTGAATTTGATCATCGTTGCTTCCAATCTGGTTCAAAGTTCCTTTCAGAAACGAAAAAAAAAAAGTTCTTATCGGCCAGTCTTTTTATGCTTCCTTCTGTGATTCACTGTCCATGCCTTCGGGCAATAAGGGTAGGCTCTAAAAGGAATACCTGAGGAAAAGGAGGGGGTGTCTGGACAGTTTTGAATAAAGACTACTCGTATTTCGTATACCATCTGAGGTTTTGAAGAAAAAAGGATTTTGCAGAAAAAACAATTTCCCCTTCTAGGGTAAATGGTAGCATTTAGTTGTTAGTTTATGGGCTTATAAATGTTAGGTTTTGCGCATTCAAGCAGAGTTTTTAAAACGTATTGTGGTTTACGCAAATGCAGAATAACATTTATTTAATATTTATTATTTTTGTTAAATGTAGTTTTCTTCTTAATTATGCAAAATTTCATTCATTTGTACCTTTCAATGGATTTTTGTTTTATGAAATGTTTTCTTATTGTTGAAGTTGTATAAATCGATTTTAAGCATTGTGAATTATCAGTATTACTTTCTTAATCTTCTAGTTTATTTAAAATAAATTGTTTTAATATGATAATTATATTTTTAAGTGTGTCTTAGAAAGAAAAGATTTTTACCCTCTGAGTGCGAAGAATAATTTCTCCTAAAAAAAAAAAAAATGTCATTGTCTTAACTGCTCTGGTTAATAAGCGCAAAACGTTTTGACATATTTACAAATTCATTTTTTAAGGGTGTATTTCAATCGAAACTGCTTATTTTCTGATTCAATTTTAAATTCATTTTTGCTCTCAAACGCATCAAACTGAGAAATTCTCTTATTTAGAAACTACCTAATGTGCCGTGCTTCTCGATTTTTTGATAAATGCAGAAAATATTACAAAAAAATGCTGTCAAAGTAGGCGTTTTGAACCGAATTTTCCGTAGCGGGAGATCTGGGACTGAAAAAAAGGGTCATACTGAGAAAATAATTATTTAAAACTCAAATTCTAATGAATTGAGGGAAAAATGAAATCACGCGGCCTCTTAAACATCTCTTCAGAAATCATCTTAGCAAATTTCATGTTTTTACTTTTAAAAATAAGTCTGAAAATGTCTCATAAAATTTCGAGTTGTTGAAGGTGGAAAAATATTTTTTCGAATACGCCCTTAACGGAAAGATATAAAATTGGAAAGCCTGGCACTGTAAGCGATTTGGAATTGAACTGTTTTTTCCAATTTTTGATCAATCAATTACCTATTGAGTTATAAGCTAATTCGATCAGGTGACAAACCCGTTTTTCGCCCGCTCTTGAGTGCTCTTTCTCCCTTCGCGCGGAAATTCGGTTCAAAACGCCCACTTTGACTCTATTTTCTGAAAGATCTATTGCGTTTGCAAAAAAATGGAAAAAACAGCTCAATTACATAGTTTCTGAACAACAACACCAGCTAGTTTCATGCATTTTCGGACAAAAATAAATTAAAACTTATGTCAGAAAGTTGCCCTTTTGGATTTGAGAACATCCTTAATCTGATTTTCAGGGACTCACCACAAAAGATTGTTATGCGGAAGAATCGATTATAATTTAAGAGATTCACCTTTTATAGGAAATTGTAAAACATTGTTCCATTCTTCAGCATATACATATTAATTTCTGCAAATTTCATTTATTTTTTCTGAAAAATGCTTAGCTGCGAACTATCCCTTTTTTGTGTTAAGGATGTTCTCAAATCCAAAAGGGCAACTTTCTGACATAAGTTTTAATTTAATTTTGTTCGGAAATGCATGAAACTGGCTGGTGTTGTTGTTCAGAAACTTATGTAATTGAGCTGTTTTTTCCATTATTTTGCAAACGCAATAGATCTTTCAGAAAATAATCTCAAAGTGGGCGGTTTTAACCGAATTTCCGCGCGAAGGAAGAAAGAGCACTCAAGGAAGGGCGAAAAACGTGTTTGTCACGTGATCAAAAACGCTTATAACTCAATAGGTAATGGATTGATCAAAAAATGGAAAAAACAGTTCAATTCCAATTCGCTTCCATGGCCAGGTTTTCCAATTTTATACCTTTCTATTAAAAAATGAATTTGCAAATGTGTCAAAACGTTTTACGCTTGTTGAGCAGAGCAGTTAAGAACAGCCTTAACACTATTTCCTAATCATAATTATTACAATATGTAATTGCAGAATTCTGCAGTTAATTAACTTTGAAATTAGGTAAATATTACTAATCAGAAGGAGTGATAACTAAAAAGTGAAATAGTTGACAGCAAAGTATATGCTGATAAATATATTTAAAATTTTTATTTTGCTGCAGAAAAAAAAAAAAAAAAAACTGCTTTAAATTCTGCAAATAATGTACGAAATGTAAATATGCAGATTTATGTGACAGTGGGGGAGAGGGGACGGTACGCGCCTTTTGACCCCCCCCCCCCACACACACACACACACACACCATACCACCACCACCACAGCCGAGTTATTTGGAGCTGGTACCTTTTTTGTTTCATAGAGGCCGGAAGGCTCCTCTTCTAAAAAATAAATGTGTAAATTTACACACGAAAACACAAGCGATGATACAAAAATCTTTTCTAAATTTGTGAAATGGTGTGTAAATTGTCAAAATACACGTTTAGCGTGTAAATTTCAAAATACACATTTTAATGTGTAATTTAATGATAACTCTAAATATGTAAAAATCTGATAACTCTTAAAGTACACATTTTAATGTGTAAATTGCACATGAACACTCCTCATATATCTACACTGTAAAAAAAATACGACCAGTTTTCCTGTAGGAATCGGAAAAATAGTTGCCCTTATCGTACCGGAAAAATTTCCGACCCAGCTCGGAATAAAATCAGTAAAATCGGAATAAAATCCGTTAAATACCGTTTTATTCACTACCGTATTTTATGGAAGAAACGCCGCACCCCTCAAATTGGCCTGAATAAGCTTATAAATATCGTAATTGCCGCACCCGTTGTAAACGCCGCATCCGTCGTAACGCTACTTTTGTTGACAGCGTCACATTGACCTAACTGTAATGAAAGTTTTCTGAGCAGTGTAGGGTGCCTCGTTTTTAATATCGTAAGATGTCTGAAGTTTTATTTAAAATATTTAAATCCGATTTTTAATATTTTTATGAATTTTTAAATTAAAGAAACTCAGTTGGTATTTAAAACAATCGTAAACGCCGCACTTGGAAAAAAAATTAACTTTTAAACTCGTAAACGCCACGGCGTTTCTTCCATAAAATACGGTATTTCCTGTTTTTTACGGATTTTATTCCGAGCTGGGTCGGGAAAATTTCCGGTACGATAAGGGCAACTATGTTTCCGATTCCTACAGGAAAACTGGTCGGATTTTTTTTACAGTGTATATAACATTCCTTTCTTACACATATTTTTGTGTAACAGGAAAATACACATATATTTTTGTGTAATATGCAAGAAACGCATATTACTGTGAAATAGGCAAGTTCACAGATTTGTGTGCAATATTCTGTTATTACACATATTTCTGCGCAGTTTGCAAAACAAATATTATTGTGTAATATTTAACATACACCAGACTTATGTGCAAAAATATACAGACTCCTCGAAAATATGTCGGATTTTTGTTATACATATTAATTTTCAAAGAAATTATAATTATGTATATATATATATATATACATATTTGCTTATTTATACAGCTTTTTTCCTAATGGTTTTGTTTTTGTCTGTGATAAAACCATACTAAAGTGGAAAATTCTGGAAATAAATTTTTTCTTTTTATCTTTAAAATATGCAAAAAAAAATTCAGTTAAAAAAATCTTTGATTAAATAATGCGACACGAAACATATTTGCCCCATGCATATTGACAATTTTTACCATTGAAAAGACATGTTTCCGATTCCTACAGGAAAACTGGTCGGATTTTTTTTACAGTGTTAACAGCTATTTGAAAAATAATTGTTTGCATTCCATTTTCTATATAAAATAAATAAATAAATTATCTTTAACTGCCGGATAATCCCGTTTCTGCTGTCGTCGATTGCCCATACTTGAAATGAAAAAATTAATAAATAATTAGATTACTTAATTCAAGAGTTATTAGTAAAAAAACTTATATTCGCTCAAATTTTCAGAAAGAAATACTAGCTATCGTACCCAGTCAAATCTAGAGTAATGCTGAAAAAAGAAAGTTGACTAGCTATCATTATATTTTCATTTGAACTCCGATTTCCGGGAACTCCGGGCTGTGAAATCCGTTCCCATCCCATCGTCCAAGTACCCCGCGACAAAACTTGTTGTAAATGTAGATGTGGACCAGCTTTGTATGTTCCCTATGTACTTCTTTACTGTCAATGCCTCGTGCAGTTTGGGGAGTTGACGGGACGGAAATAGATTGGGGTGTCTCTCTGGTCAGTTTTGAACACAGACATAGTATTATTATTCAGGTTTTCTGAGGAACTTTTGATTAGAAATAAAAGTTTAATATAAGGGACAGATCTAGAAAATCTTGTAGGGAGGTGGGGGAGAGGGGAATACAAATTTCATCTTTGAAATTTGTATACATTGTAAATAATATTTATCGGAGTGCTCTGTAAAAAAAAAAAAAAAAAAAAAAAAAAAAAAAGATCTAAAATAATAAAAATATTGAGATTTCGAAAAATTTCTAAAAGTGCCCCCGTTGGACAAATTGGTATAAGGGGGTAGAAAGGTCTATAATAGGAAAGAGTGTTCCGAGTAGAGGTCTGCTCTGCACGGGCCGAAATTTCCAGTCCTGGGCCCGGCGTACAAAACATTTCTACGAAACATTGATTTTTACATCGATTTGGTTAAAAGTTTGTCTCGTAAGAGGAGTTCAGACCAAAATATTTATCTTAACCTTTTTTTCATGTTTATATACTTCATTTTTATAGAAGTGCCACAGGCTGCGATATTAATTTTTTTAACGAATAGCTATTTTTTGTATGTAAATGTTTCAGTTATCGTTAATATTGTTAATCCATATTCCATGGATTGAAGGGTTAAAAATCTGAAAAATGCTATAAAGTAAAACCTTCTAAGACTCAATTACATAAAAAGAAAAAAAAATGCGTTATAGACAAGTTTCCTTCTTAGCAAGTGTAAATGCATTATATATTCATTCTTACGTATTAGTTAGTAAATTAATTCTGCATGGATCAACACGTTTTTCAGTTTAAATCAGGATTCCGCCATATGCAGGTTCTTTTTCACACGTTTTACTATATTTTAATTTAGCTATATTTTAATTAGCGTTGAAATTTACTATTCTTTAAAAAGACTAAATATTAATGTTTAATTGTAGAATAATAGCAATTTAATAATGTATGCATTTTTTGTAAAAATCTTTGGGGCAGGCTTAATTTTACTGACCTTTGAAGGGACAGGCCACGCAGTGACAATGATTTGCATACGGGCTGGCTCAAAACTAGGACTGAAAATTTTGGGCCATGAAGACTAGGAAAGAAACCAGTCCCGGCTCTGTGCAGAAAAATAATTTAGGCCCGTCCCGATACTTCCGGAAAAAAATAAGGCCCGAACCCGTCCCGGCCCGTAAAGAGTAGTCACTACGCCCGGTCCGGCTCGAGGGCTTTTCGATGATATATCATGTGAGAAATTTCGGAAAAAATTGCCCCTCCCGTGGGTTCAGGGCTTAATTTGCTGCGGGGACCACCGGAGCCCGGATCCGGTACTTATCTGTTTTTAATAAATATTCAAATATTGGTCGAAATTCACCGGGGCTCATAAATACAGGGCTCCGGAGCCCAGTGCAATAGCGCTTCCGAAAAACCGAAGTCTAAATTACTTTTACCTTTCCTTTCCATCTCCAAGCTTTTACATTATTTTTTACCAAAACACTTATACACTATATGGCCAAAGGTGACCGATCACTTGCGATTTTAGACGTTATGTTAAATATCTAGAAAAATACGTGAGGAATTAACCTGAAACTGCAGGTGTGTAAACAGTATAGGTCATTTATTTCAGCGAAGATTTTTTCTCGAAACCCCATAGGAGACCGTCAACAAATTGAAAAAGAATGAATATCTTTTGGATAACCCTGTAAAAACTAATGTAGCAAAAGCGATCAAACTCGAGATTATTAAGAAGTGGCTTATTGTAATATATTGTGTTCATTTTTATGAGGATAGCATGTATGCTCGTAGAGAAATTAAGGTTTTTATAAAAACAGTCCCAAATTTCGCCAAGTTTTTTGCTTATAATTTGCAGAGTTCTTAATAAAAAAAAAAAAGTTATTTTCAGAAAATTTGACGAACAACATTGTACATAATACTCTGCAATCAGAATTAAAAAATAATAAAAATTGGATGAAAAATGAACAGGTTTACTAAAAAATGTTTCACTGCGCATGCGCATCAAAATATAATGTGCATAATGTATTCGCTATGTAAAATTTCGAAATCTCCTTCAACAATCGTAGCAAAAGATGTCGAAAAGAAATAACTATTTTCGTCAATCGATTGGGGAAAAAATCGCGAATTTTGCAATTCGTCGCGGAGAAAAATCGCGAGTATCCTCAAACAACTGTAAAAATATCTTGAATTTTATCTAAGGTCGCGGAAACAAATGGCGATTTTCGTCATTTGGTCGCGGAAAAATCATCTCAAAATTTCGTCTAAAGAATGGACAAAAAATTACGAATTTCGTTTAACGATCACAAGAAAAAAATCGCAAATTTCGTCAAATGGTCGTGGGAAAAAAAAAAAAAAAAAAAAAAAAAAATTGGTAAAAAAAAAAAAAAAAAAAAAAAAAAATTAATTAATTAAAAAAATGGTAATTTAACCAAATGATAGCGCAAAAAATCACGAATTTTATAAAATGGTCATGAAAAGAAAATCCCGAATTTTGACAAACGATCTGGAAAAGAATCCGTAATTTCGTCAAAAGATCTCTGAAACAAATAGTAACTACCATCAATCGGTAGCAGAAAATATACATCGCGAATTTGGACAAGTGGTGGAGGAAAAAAAATCAATTTGGTCAATCTGTAGTAGAAAAACTGCACAATTTGGCAAAGGATCGCGGAAAAAAATCACAAAATCTCCTTCAACGACAGTATAAAAAGATCTCAGAAATAAATAGTTATTTTCGTCAATGGTTTAGTGGGGGGGGAAATCCCGAATTTTGGAATTCGGCGCGGAAAAAATCGCGAATCTCCTCAAACAACCGTTGAAAAAGTGCGTTTGGGAAGATGACTTTACAGCCGCTTTGAAGAAAAAGACCAAATATTTTCAGTAAAAATAGTCGCTGAATCCGAAAAAAGTCGCCTACTGCTTTCTTGGAATAGTCGCTTTTTAACACTTTTCGGCCTAAAATAGACGCCATAGCCGCCGTATGCTGAAAATAGTCGCTAGGTATAGCATTTTAGTAGCAAGTGGCAGCCCTGCAATTGCATGTTAAGAAAAATCGGAATTTTTGAGAAATTGAGTCGGGCCGGACCAGGTCTGATTTAATTGATTTTTTTATGGGCCGAGCTTGTTTTCACTGATTTTTTTACGAACCGGGCCTGGTCCTGAACTGTGAAAATATAAACGGGCCGGGCTCGGGTGGAACTTTTAATTTTCACACCGGGCTGGAAACTGTGGCCCATGCAGACCTCTAGGGTTGTCCCCAGGGCCGTGCAAAGAGGGGGCTAAAGGAGCGGTCACCCCGGGCGCAAAATTTATGCTGCGAACCACGGTTTTATTTGTTTATTTATTCAGTTTTTGTCCGCCGATCATTTTCCGGGGAATTCCTTCTTTCTTTCTTGAACAATTTTTTTTTTTCCTGTCGCAAAACATCATGAACTCTCTAACAAATAAGTGCAAATTTCGGAACAGATGTCATATTCGCCCCATATTGGCGCGATTTTTTTCGGTTGCCAATTTGGCGAAAACATCAGCAGCATAAACAACATAATCCGGGTTACCACATCAAGCAAAAAAATTACACTTTGGCGCAAGTTAAGTACCTGTTGCCTATATGATATTGACGACAGAAAAAAATCGCGCCAATATGGGGCGAATATGACATCTGTACCCAAATTTCTCTTGTGTTATTTAGTTGTTCCGAATTTCTAAATTAAAATTAAATATTTTAAAGTTCCAAAATAAACGCGAAATATTTATTCATATTATAAATATTATATAATTTATTCACGTTTCTGCACTTTATCAATTTTATTATACCCATTACAAAGAGAAAGATTTTCTTTTGGTAGGGTGGGGGGGGGGGCGCAAAATTGAAAATTCGTTAAGGGCGCACTTCTCACGGCCCTGGTGCCCCCCACCCCCCAAATTTCTGGTTACGCTACGCCTATGATCATAATCCTCACAATATGTAATCGCAGAATTCTGCAGTTAATTAACTTTAAAATTAGGTAAAGATTACTATTCAGAAGGAGTGATAACTAAAAAGTGGAATAGTTGACATCTAAGTTTATGCCGATATATCTAATTTTTTTAAAATTTTGCTAAGGAAAAAAAACTGCTTTAAATTCTGCAAATAACGTACGAAATATAAATATGCAGATTGGAGTGACAGGGAGGGTAGGGGGAACAGTAGGGCTGTTGTACCGGTACCGCAGAATATTAGAGCTCCGGTACTATTTTTGTTAGAAATTAAGCCGTGTGTGGGTCCACTCTCGCGCTCACCGAATAGACCCGAAATTCACCCAACCCCCTTCTTTGAAATTATTATATATATATAATATTTAACTGAGGTATTCGTCAAAAAAAAACCGTATCTGAAACTATATTTACTGTATAAAACGCTACCGTTTTAAAAATTTCTTCGCGCTTCCCCCTCCCTTCCTCTGAAATCCAACTCCCTAGACTTATTTAAAATTTGCAAGTGTTTTTAGAAAATATCTGAAGTTTTAAAATAAAACGGTTCCTTGGTTTTCCTGGTTTTCACAAATCCGCGATCGGAAAACGAAACCGAAATTTGCTCTCTTGTTGTTTACGTTTATGGATATACGTATTTTACAAGTTAGATTACTGGTACAGATATCCATTGGTCCGATATCAAATGTAAGAACTACATAATTATTGGTCAGTCACATTGAATGACTCCTCCTATTTAACCCTCTGTCTACCAGAAGGGACCAATGGACCCGACATGTACATTCAAAATATTTATTCAAACCAGAAATTTCTTCAAAACAAACTAAATTTATAAATCAGACAATAATAAGTTAAATAAACAAATTAAATAGTTTTAAGTAAAAATTCTGGTGTAGAATGTTTTTATAAAACTTGAGTAAAATTTTCGGTAGTTCTAGGGTTAAAAAAGACCTTCCCATCATTTGAATATCCCGCTAATGACCTTGCAACATTTAGCGCCATCTGTTGAGAAAAGATGTCTTCGACTAACACCCTTAAACAAATGAGAAACCGTTGCCAGATTCTAAAAACTTAAAAGTAACCTTTGACGAGTATATTATATTGGAGTATCATTTATTGCTTCCAAAGAAATATTTAATGTGAATAGTTGGCTAAAACAAAACATGCATTTTAATGGCTGCAGGGTCTGAGGAGAATGAAAATTTAGTTATCTGTACTTTAATTATTAATTACGTGTATATTAATGTACTATATATTAATTGCTATATGAATGAAACAAAGTTTTTGACTGTCTGTGTGTGTGTGTGTATGTTTGTTTCTTGGATTTGAGTAGGAAAATATGTTACACGTAGCGGTCTACATACTTAAAGATATACAAAGACAGATCCCAATGAACGTAAAATTCATATTTTAATTTTCTGTGTTGTTGTCTTAATATTAATTAAAAATTCCAGTACAACGGACTTCAATCTTCCTCAGTTCTCAAGTGTTATGATTGCTCCCATGTATGTCGGGGAAAACGTAATTTCCAAGCACATAGACAGGAAAGAATATATTATGTTTTCTCAAGTTTAAAACTCCGATCAATCATGTGCCCGAAGGAAATAAAAAAAAATAAAAATATGGAATTAGCCGGTACTATTCGGTACTTGTGGTGCTTTTCATGAAAAATGAATATTTACTCTTTAAAAAAATTACTTTTTCAAGATCTTTTTTATCCTTTTTGTGTGTGTGTGCATTTATAATCGCGTAATGATGATGATGGAAAAATCTCGAGTCGGATGGAGTAGTTATAACACAAAAATAAATGGTCAAGTGCGAGTATTTCTCGCGCTCAAAGGGTTCCGTACAATAAATATATGAATTATTATCTGTATTATTTAAAAAATCGTTGCTAAAAGAATAATAAAATTTCGTATAAATCTATACAATGCAGGATTGGGTATAGGCTATAGCTGTATATTCTAGAAAAGTGGTTGTGCATAGATAACGTTATCATTTTAGGGAGTAGGGGTGGGGGTGGAGTTAGCACTTGTTTTCGTAAGATATCGCTGTGGGGAGAAGGGTTGCTTTTTGATATCGTTATAATTTTTGATTCAACAAAACTTTTCTTTTTTCATCCAAATAGTCTGTTTATTATCACTTTTTAAATGTTTTTATGAAAATACAAAGCCATTAAATGTTTATAAAGTCATTTCATTCCAAAATTTGGAATACGCCAATTGGGATTCATGTTCTTCTGTCATATGCGCATATAATTCATTATTAGAGAAATCAGGAATATAATAAGTAGGAAATTATGCTTGCGTTTACCAGTAAAGAGAGACAAAGAATGTTGTAAACTGTTTTATTGACAGGGCTGCCACAGGCGATTTGTTTGCTATTCTGTTCGCACGTCTATTTAAAAAAAAAAAGTGGCAGCCTTGTATTCATATGTTCTGCTTTTAATCTCCCCGGCAAGAAGACAATACTACTTTTGAATATATTATGTAACAATATGATATTATTAAATACTCTTATATAGTAATTTACTCTTTTAGATGTTATTGATATAAATTTATTACATTTATTGATACTTAATTGAGTTCTTGAATCCATAAAGTATGCAATTAATAAATGTATAATCATATGTGTATATCACTGTAAGCATAGAAAAAGGCAGAAAATGAATCTAAAAAGAAAATAATTTTTAGACATTGATAACGATAGCATCGGATGGCGGTGTGTGTCTGTGTGTGTGTGGGTGTGGGAAGGGTAAAGAATGATAACGTATTATATCGTAAGGGGGGCAAATAATAGCAAATATTGCTATTCTGTATAATTCTGTTTTAATCTTATCCTAATCTTTTTTTTTTCTTTCGTGGATTTACTGCGGTATTGACATATAAAGTCGCGAATATTTAAACTTCATTTGGCATTTCAAAAAACTAAATTTAACTTTTCATTTTACAGTTAGCCTAAACAAAACCCTTGTTCAAAGTTTAAACTTGGCATTTTTCTACGCGCGCTTCGAAAGGAGATCGCGAAGTTGCAACGCCGCCTTGGTCCGTGCCGAGTTTTTCCAGATAGGTTTTTGATCAACTTTTAAAGACACAGCAGGCGTATTGAGAGGTCCACTCAGTGTAAAGTAGTCGCGAATCCCATAGTACTTTAGTGATTCATTCTAATTAAATTAGTCTCTTTATAAACATTTGACGTTTATTGCTTTTATACTACTACTGGGCATTGCATTTCTCAAATGTATCATTAAAAGTTGTTATCTAGGCTTTAAAATATGATGGTACATGGAGTACGCCACCCCTGTCATTTTTTTACGACGAAACTGTCCGTAACTTAAGTGTTAGTTTCTCGGCTAATTACCGACGATTCTTTTCAAAAATCATGTTCAGCAATGCTTTTATATTTCTGAAACGATAGGTATATCCAGCGCTCCTCAAAACATTTGCTGAATGTCCGCAAATAGAAATTTATGTGTCACGGAAAAATGCGCTTTTTTCAAAAACTATGTGACCTACAATAATCGCGATAATTTTCCGGCGAGTTTTAAATTACCGCCTACTCCCTCTAATTTTTTCATAATTTTAGTCTCAGTAGATTCGGAAATAGATGGGGCGGGGGGGGGGGGTTACATATTTTTGCACTAAATTTTTGACGATATCTCTGAAAATATAATACCTAAAATCAAACAAAATGTACTTTTGAGTTCAGCAATACGAATTCTTTCACATGGTACCCCATACAATATACAAAGAAATGATTTTTTCTTTTCAAGTAATATAATTAGCCACTCTACATTTTTCATAAATATATTTGTGAATGTTTAATAATCTTTAAACATGTGGGTCAGTAGTCTTTATTACTTTCGCAATTTGTACTTTCCACGATCCTTAGTTTACTGGTAAAATGGCTGTGACAGATGGACGGACAGACGCAGAAGTGATCTTATAACAGTTCCGTTTTCACGTTTAAGTACGGAACCCTAAAAATTCAGGGCTCGGATGGAGTAGTTATAAAAAAAAACTCGGGGACCAGACTGAAACAATAATAATAAAAAAAAAAAAACTTGGATGGAGTCACATATTTTCGGTAGTTTCATTGCACTGGTTGTATCTTTCAAAAATAAAAATATGAACTATTCATATATTTATTTTTTATTTTTTTAATCCGAAGGTCGTTTCAGTTTCTCCTTGATTTTTGCTCATTTCAAAATCTTAATCGCCAGGGCTTTGATGCAGTTATAAAAAACGAAAAAAAAACTTGTTGTTGTCAGTACTTCTATGTACTTAAAATATACTTTTAATTAAAAAGTATCAATATTTTCTACTTAAAAAAGAAAAATCAATTTTTTGGAAGTCGTTTCAATTTCTGTTTTTCTGCTGTTATATCCATTCATATGGCCCGGAGGGAAATACATACATAAAATCAAAGAATACACACGGATAAGCCTTTCTACGTGCTAGGAAAACGCCGGGCGGATTTGGTAGTAGTTTATAAAATATGAAAATAGATTTTCATATATTTTTAATATAAAACGTTTCTGATAAATGAAACATGTACCTCACTTAACGTTTACTTCCTTATAAGTAAATATACTTTATTTCCATAGGAATATCTTTCTTACAAAAAAATTTCAAAGACATGTAATGCACTTTATTTTATCAGTTATGGAATTTTGGTAAGTCATTATAAAAATTCAAAAAAGTTCAATATCCCCCGGCAGTATAAATGGAATTTAAGATACTGAGGGAATAAGAAACGATATGTAGATAAATTTTTATTCCTTTGAAATATTCAATGGGAAAGTGAAGTTTAACGAATAGGAGGAAATGGTTTTAGAAAAATGGTGGGTTTCTGCATGGCAGATGCAAAACAGAAAAAATCAAAAAGAGTGTTCTAATAATTGTTTTCAATAAAAAAAAAAATGAAAATGTTACTGATTTATTTTTTTTTTGACATTACTATTTTTTTTCTTTAATTAATATTAATATAGTCTTCAGGTAAATGAAGTTTTCGGTGCAGAAATAAATATAATGTTTTATCCATTTATAGATATTCAACATTTTTATACAGATATTATGCTATCATTTCTTCAGATTATTTTCGTTACATATATTAATGAAATATTCATCATAGGTTGCCCATTGCATATACGGTATTCAAACTTTAATATGTAGCACCTCTTTCGAGATAAATCTTTTAATCAATTTTGGAAACAGGAAATAGTTACTGTGTGGCAAATTTGGGGTGCAAGAAAGTAGCTCCAGACTTTCCATTTGAACTTTTGTACGAACTTCCGATTATACCGAGCAGCATGTTGCTAGATTGCCATGCAGGAGGATGACACCATCACGAACATGCCCGGTCGTTTGCATTGTGTAACTTAACGTAACCTTGTCAAAGTGGCACATATGAGACTATTTTTCTAAACGTCTTCCTATTTCTATCTCTCGGAGGCGTCTACGAAATTACATTACCTAGCCGCACAACCGCTGTAAGACAAATAGTGCCATCTGTCTGCACTGTGGAAAAAATACTCACTTAACAATAATTACTTTTCAAATGCTGCTGCTTATAAACTTTTATCTGGATCCAAGATGGTAATTTGCAGTTTTTATTTAATAAAATTATACTATTTAAAACAAATTGGAATTGATCTATATTTTTTAGGTGTAGTGCACTATACTTACCGTTGAATGTGCAAAGAATTACATTTATAATTCTTTTAGAGGGACATCCAAAGGAATGAAGTACCTGTATATAAGAGATGCGCGAGAAGATGCATATTTTGAAGTATAGTCTTCTTTGCTATAGACGTAATTGCTTTTTCCCAAAGCATTTTTTTGTCCTTTTACATACACGTAAAGACGCATTAGGTTAAAGTACGGACTAGGAGCGAAAATCGATGAAATTGTATTTTCAGATACGGTATGCGTTTTAGAATCTAATAAAATTGTAGTAAATTACATGGTAAAAATAAATTAAATATTTCATATACAGCAATCTTCTAAAAAACATGTAAGCATTACTGCCTATGGGTGTGAATTTCTTACAAGTTGTTCGCAACTGTGTTATGTATTTCTCAGCTTAACTACATTTAGTTAGTACTTATTAACATGTGTTTGTATATAAATAAATTCACGTACTGGGCTACGCCATAAACTGAATGCATTACCGTCTATGCATGGTAATTATTGGAAGTTATATTTTAATTGTTGTTATAATTTCTTGGCCGAATTAAATTTTCCTTAATATGCGGTATGTATAAAAAGATCATACAAAGTTGTAGATAATATAAAGAGCTACACAAAAGGTGATTATTGGAATTGATATTTTACATTTGTTATATTTTCCTTGGCTGAATTAAGATTTAGTTTAATATGTGGTATGTATAAAAAGATCATACAAAATTGTGGAGAATACAAAGGGCTACACAAAATATTTTAAGTTACCATATATGTGCGGTAAATAATTTAAAATAAAAAGAAAATTGCCCAGTTAAACTGATAGCATTGAGCTCACAGACTATTCACATTAATTGTATATTATTGTATTCTCTATTGTATTCTTTGAAATAAGAGTATACTCTTATTTCAAAGAATAATGCCTCTGAAAAAATAGATGAAAGGGGATTAGCCCCCGTTTCCCCCCTTTTTACTTAACCAATGAACCTCTAAATCTAATCAGGGTAGCTCCTTAACATAATAAACGGGTATACCAAGTTTGAAGCAAATCAGATAATTCCGCTTGAAAAAACCATTTCGCTAAATTAAAAGGGGGGGGGGGTATTACCTCCCCCATTTCCCCCTTTATGCTTAGCCAATGAACCTTCAAATCTAATCAGGAAAGCTCCTTATCAGAAAGAACCTAGAAAAAAAAATAAGCAAATTGGATAATTCTGCATGAAAACCCATTTATCTAAATTAAGGGGAGGGAACTCCCCCCCCCCCCCTTTCCCCCATTTATACTTAACCAATGAACCTCCAAATCTAATGAAGGAAGCGCCATATCGGAATAAACCAGTATATCAATTTGCAGCAAAACGAATAATTCTGCATGAAAAACCCATTTATCTAAAAAAGGGGTGGGACTAGCATTCTTTCCTCCCTTTATTCTTCACTAATGAACCTCCAAATCTAATCAAGGCAGCGCCTTAACGTAATAAACCGGTATACCAAATTTAGAGCAAATCGAATAATTTTGTATGAAAAACCCATTTAGCTAAATTAAGGGGGTACCCCCCCTGTTCCCCTTTATACCAAACTAATGAACCTCCAAATCTAATCAGGGAAGCTCCTTAACATAATAAACCGGTATACCAAATTTGGAGCAAATCGAAGAATTCTGCATGAACATCCCATTTATCTAAATTAAGGGGGGACCAGCCACCCCTTTCCCCCTTTTATCCTGGACCCCCCAATATTAACCAGGATAACCAATGAACCCCTAAAACTAATCAGGGCAGCGCCTTGTCAGAATGAACCTTACAAAAAAAAAAATTGAATCGAATCGGATGTTTCTATCAAGAGTTAATCACGTTACGTATATACAGAACAGGCGGGCACATTAGCTCTCAGGCTTTGATAGCCTGTGAACTAAAAAATCAAATGTGTTTTGCGTTGTACAGCGAAATTAAGTTATTCATGTGAAGTGATGGAAGAAAGCTGTAGATCATACACACGGCTGTTTAAAACAATTTAAATAACGACTTTTATTGACTGCGGGAATTAATTATTGCTACAGAGAGGAATTTGCACACATGGGGGAATCGATCATTTTTATATTTTTCTGGTAATTTCACATCCACAATTTTCAAAAATGTTCTCAAAAGCGCAAAAAAAAAGAAAACAATATATCAATAATATTAAATAATTAATCCCAAAAGTAAACTAAAATCACGTGACTCCAAATCGTGTCGAGTCTTACTATGACGTCACAGTTCACGACATCCCAAAGTTTACATTTTGTAAGCAAGCAGAACGGAAAGAAAAGAGATACTAGGCTTTGGAAATAAAGGTTCGAAATTTTTAAACTACTGATTTTACAAATTTGGTTCTTTCGTATCTGGATGTTATTTTGTACGTTGATTTATAAAATGTCAATTTGAAAAAAATTAACAGTAAGTTTCGGATTTATGAAAAAATCGATTTTTAAATTCATAAAAAATATTTTCACATAGAGAGAGTTGGCGGGATATTGTTAAAATTAGGAAAAAATAAAGAGCCGATCGCTTTTAAACTTTGACTTTTTTTTAACGCATAAGGATTTTATAAATTTAGAGTGAGTTGACTTTTGGTGGTGGTGGTGGAGGGGGGGGGGGGCAGGTTTCTATTTTTCTTCAGATCAGCTGTTTATTGCGTTTTTAAAAGCGATTTTTCACTTAGCACTCAAATAATATTATTTTTTAACATTAGATATTTGAAAGAGTGGGAAATGCAGGGGGAGAGGAGATTCGTCCAGGGAAGAGCTATTTTCTAAATTTTGAGTACACGCCTCATGTGACATATCGTTAGAAAGGTGTATGAAAACTTATTCGTACTACGCTCATCCGGTACCCCTCCTCCCCACTTCGCTCCCTGGGGGCACTTTTGCAACTTTTTAGGATTTTTTGCAAAAATTTGCAGTGCGTGCACAGCTCGTGCTGCTATACGGTGCCGCAGCCAGTAGGGATCTGGTTCTCGGGATTTTTATGTTGATTTTTTTAGATTCGGTAGCGGTCGAAGCACGCCTGCTACACGTGTCGTATTTAGCTAAGACCTAAAGTATTTTTATGTTGGAAAGTAAAAATTTAATATTAAAAATGTTTTTTGAGTATTTTGAATATTTTTATGTTTTATAATCTCTATTAAGACATGAAAAAACTTTTTTCAAAATAAAACCTTTATTTTTTAAACCTAGTCCATCACTTAATAAAAATGTACACTTAAACAATAAAATTTTTATTTACGTCCTGGATTAAAAACTAACATATTTGTGTGTGTCATTTCTTAGACGTTTCTAGATTTTACATATTTAATCATTAATAAAACGGGATTATTTCTTATGAATCTTTATAGATACAATATACGTATGTAATCTGCTACAGTTTTTTTGTTTTGTTTTTAAATACGAATGAGAACATTATAAATATGAATGCTTTTTTTTTCTCTTAAGTAACTGTTTATTCAATCAATTAATGTTCTAAAATAGTAATATTCATACAAAATCAAACATGAACTTACCGAAAAATGATCGTCACAAGATCAAAGAGATGATTTATTAGATAAATTAGGATTTTTCTTGTCATCTCTCTTCATAGCTTTAGTCCATGATTTTCTATTGGCAGGGTCTTTTGGCACACTGAAAAACAACTTTTCACTAGAAGTTACTGCTTGTATTAGTGCAGAGTGGCACAATACAGTACAGTTAAACCTCCTTAAAGCGCCCACGTTCCGGTCCAACAAAAATTGACCGTTTCGAGAGGTGGTCTCTTAATGGAGGTCATGTGTAAATTTAGATGTTAATTGTTGAAAAAAGGTAAGAATTAAGTTACTAAAACTTATTTTTCCCATTAGGAAAAAATATAAAATTTTAAGATGAAAATAAAAGTTAACTGCATAAGTTAATTACTGGGAGTTTAAAAAAAGAATATATCGACGTTTTCTTTGATTTCACGGTTTTATCTTTCAGAACTTTTATTTCTAAATCCTTTCGAAGTTCAGTAAAAAAATGCAACTTTTTTTTTGGACGGGAACATATCACAATTTCATTAATTTATCTATTTCTTTGAGAGTTTCCTAACAGAACAGGGCAGGGGAATTTATTGATCGTCTTCTTAATTCGTCATCAGAGTTAAATTCATTGTCTAAAAAGGCATAAAGAGGTTTAAACACTTAAAAATTACCGGAATAAAAAAATCTAAACTTAGTTTAGTTTTTTGATGAACAATGCGCCCCCCGGAATTATTTTTCTAATAAAACCTTCTTCAAGTGACCAGGAAAAAACAAAATTTGTTTAATTTTCTTCAAAGAAATTGGTCGCTCATGGAGGAGTTCAATTGGGATGGTCTCTGAAAGGAGGTAAAATTGATACTGATCCTATGGGAATAAATTTCGTTCAATGAAAAAAATGATCGTTCCGGCAGGTGGTCACACAGGGAGGTTTCACTGTATTTATAATATTACTTTGTGTTCTCAGTCAAAATAATTTGAGAAACATTAATATTTAAAACGGACAAGTTGAAAAGAGACACACGTAAACAATATATGTCGTTTGTTGTCATGAACTGTGACGTCAGATGTATTACGGAGCACTTTCGGGATACGGTAAATAGTGCGTTATTAAAACAATCATAAATCAATAATAAAAGCTAAAAATAAAAGAAATATGCAGACTTTCCTTCTTATTTTTTCCTGTACTATTGTTTCGTGATAAGGTTAGAAAACGCGCAAATTCTCCATTGGATCTTTAACTGATATTTTTCGTTCACAAAAGTTGTATACCATGCCGATTTTGGAGAACCATGGTAAATTTTCAATATTTTAAGTCGTTTAGAAATTAATAATTGTAAGACATTTAACGAATCACCCTGTAATAAAAACAATATATAGCAACATGAAATGAATGTTATGAAAGGAAAAGAGTCTTTAAAATATAATGCTGTTTAGCATAACACATCGAAATAACGAAATATACAAAAGTAGGTTAATATATATTTTTTTAATTTTGATGATTTGGCTATTTTTTCTTTATTTTTAGGATTCCGGCTTAAAAAGGAAAAACGGTACCATTATAAGATCACTCCTGTGTCTGTCTGTCCGTCTGTCACAGCCCTTTTACTCGTTAACTATGGAACGTGGAAAGTTCAAATTGGGGGAAGTAATAAAGACTATTGTCCCACATATTTATAGATTATTAAACATTCACAAATATACTTAGGAAAAATGTAGAAGGCTAATTAAGATACTTAAAAAAATCTTTTACTTGTATATCGCTTGGTATATCGTGTGAAAGCTTACGTAACACTAAACTCAAAAATACATTTCTTTTAATTTTAGATATTGCATTTTCAGAGATATCGTCGAAAATGTAGTGCAAAATATGTCCCCCCTCCCCCCCCATCTATTTCAGAATCTAATGAAACTAAAATTATGAAAAAAGTAGAGGTTGTAGACGTTAATTTAAAACTTGCAGGAAAATTATAGTGATTACCCTAGGTCACATAGTTTTTGAGAAAAACGCATTTTTCCGTTAGACACAAATTTTGATTTGCGAGCATTCAGCAAAGGCGTTGAGTAGCGCTTGAGGTACCCATCGTAGCAGTCGTATAAAAGCATTGTTGGTAATGATTTTTGAAAAAAATCGTCGGTAATTATTCGAAATATTAACCCATAAAGACACGGGCGGTTTGGACATACATAATGACTGGGCGGTGTACTCTATGTACCACAAGCTTTTAATGTGTAGATAACAACTTTTAAGGATACATTTGTGTAATGCAATTCCCAGTAGCAGTATAAAACCAATAAACGTTAAATTGTTAAGAACAGACTAATTTAATTAGAATTAATCACAAAAATACTACGGAATCCGCGACTATTTTGAATTGGTGGATCTCTCAATATGCCTCCGTGTGTTTAAACGTTAATTAAAAACCTATGTGGAAAATCGCGGCACGGACCATAGCGGCGTTGCAACTTTGCAACATCCTTTCGAAGCGCGCTTAGCACAACGCCAAGTTTAAACTTTAAACAAGGTTTTTGTTTTAAATTCACTGTAGAAAGAAAGATCATTACTACTCTGAATTTAGTTTTATGAAATGCCAAATGAAGTTTAAATATGCACTACTTTTCTTGTCATTACCAAATTAAGTTCATCATAAACAGATTAGGATAAGATTAAAAAAAATAAAGTTGTGCAGAATAGTAATATTTGATATTATTTTGGCTTCATATCTCTTTGAACTTTTATAGTATACCTATTCATACTTTTCTAGTATATACAGCTATACCCAACCCTAGGTTTTATAGTTTTTACAAAGTCTTATTATTCTTTTAGAAACTTTTTTTTTTTTATAATACAGTTAAGAATTCACATATTTATTGTATTGAACTCTCAGAGCGGGAGTAATACTTGCACTTGACCGTATATTTTTAGTTATTTTTGATCGAAGCACAAGTAAATCAGGAAAAATATTTTTTCTTCATTGATATCAATATTAGTTACAAGCAAAATAAATATCTGTAAACTGCGGGTTGGGATCATGGAATATTAAATCAGGAGGTTGGATTTAGGACTTGGAGATTAGGGGATTTGATTTAGTTTAAACCAGGGAAATCTCTATGTACAGTGGTGAGAAGACACCAGTGTATCTTAAATATTGGACACAAGACTGAGCCATAGCAACATTCTGAACAATTGGGAGTGAAGTTATGCTTAGAGAAATCCATGTTGTAAATTTGAAGTATATGGAAACATTGATGATTTTTAGGGCTCTTAGGCATATAAGAACCGCAAAAGCTGTAAAAATATACATATGTTTGAACAGGTGCAGAGCCCGATTTATAAGGGCTGTAGAATAAAGATATCGAGTTAAAAAGGATTTATTACCATCAGAAGAAGTCTCATCAAATTAAGTCCTTTTAATAATAGCAGGCATTATTAATTTTGTAGATATTTGATTTTCTTCAATTTGAAATGGTTGACTGCCTAAAGGTTCGAGAGATTTGACAATATTGTAATCATCCTCTTATGTACGAAAATATAATATATTATGTGAGGATATGTTGTCTCGAGTAATTGTTTCATCATCAAGAATAGAATCTGTTATTATGGGCAGAATATTTGAATTTTGATTACATCTGTTGAAGAACAAGAAGGGTCGAAAACAATAAGTTCACGTGAACTAGAGATATTACAAACAGAACGACTCAAAACGGTTCTTGAATAGAGCATTTCCACAAGTACTTTGAGCAGAATTTTCCATTGACTCAATTAAAATGGACTGTGGAGCTGGAACAGAAAAGAGAGTGGTAGATGGAGCGTGAATTATAGTTAACATGAAAAAGACTTCGAACCAATGATTGAAGAAAAGTTAAATGTTAGGAAATTAGCAGGAGTATGTAATGAGACCGAGATCTTATTAGGATTAACTTTGGAATTTTTAATGGGAGTGATCGCTTTTTCTATAGATTGTATTTTTCTTTGAACAGGAATGTTAGAGTTAGGGAATTTTCAGTTTGTCTAGTTAAATAGGGAGGATATGTCTTGATCCATTTTTTGACTCACCTCTGTTTTAAAAGAAGTATCTTACATTTTAGGAACGTTTGAAGTTTCTGTTTTATGAACTGATACTTAAACTTTTGCGGAATAACCATTTGCTTTGGAATACGTCAAGTTCTTTTAGGCATTTTAGATTAACTTTTGACAAATAATGGTAAGATCAAATTTATAATCAGATATTCTCAGTTCTCAAGGTTTAACAAACCACTGACAAAATATTAGGTATCTCTTCAGAAATTTCATTATTATTTGGAGATTGTGATGATGAGATAGCATTCTGAAGAATTTCAGAAACATTTGAAGTTAAAATTATGGGCATATTAGTTGGAGTATAAGGCGTTGTTGGTTCCGAATCTTTATTGTCAAATACGAAAGAATATGATTTAGAAGTTCCTATTGTGCGAATACTAAAAACTTCTTTAAAAATTAACTTAATATCGCTTTTAAGTCAAATCAAGCTTCTTGAAGCAGAAATCGTATTTAAAGAAATTCCATGTTAATCCCAGGTCAAGTTACAACGTGTACTTTTAGAAAAATTCTATTAAAGCGAGATATAGTTGAAATGCTCTTTTCAGTATTCAGAGGAAAATAAACCACTTGAAGACCGTGTTTTTTGGTGAAATGGAAGTAATAGTATTATAATTTTGTTTAATTTCCTTAAGACCCGCTACAGACAAAGGTGGATCAGAAGATGTTGTTAATAGACCGTTAGGGCAATGGAAGTAGGACGCAAAAGATACTCTATCAGAGGCAGAGGGTGAACTAAAGCCGTGGAACTAACCGGACCATTATCTTATATTCCTTCTTAACTGCCCTCTACCGGCAGTAGTGAAACAGGAGATCCCGCAAGGACATTTGTAGGGCTATCGGTAAAGGGTCAAGATGCCAAAAACCCTCTATTGATGTTGAAGCACACGATGACCGAGGCAGCAGTTGTAAAGTTATCTTAAAGATCTTCTACCGGGGATGCATTTGGATTTGCTGCCGTAACTGAAAAGGAAGATGCAGCAACAAAAGTAAAAATTGGAGTTATGAATAGTAATAAACTGTTTTTATTTCTTTATAAATATTGATAATTTGCATCAGGTTACTCTTAGTAATTTTAGTTTAATTTGTTTCTTAGAATATTGATAAAGTTGTTGTTTTTCCGAATTATCATTGTTGTGCGCCATACAGCAAATTACTTTCATATAACATTAATATCTTCAAGACTCTTTCAGTCTTTACTCAAATTTAATCAGTTTTTATTAAATCAATCAGTTTTTTTCAATAAATCTATACAGTTTTACAAAAATTCAATACTCAGTTATCATAGCCTTCAACATATTTCGTAGATGCTGTCATCAGATAATTCAACGTTTTGAACTCATCCACGTACTATTTAGATACCGTCTTTTTTTTATTCCCAAAACCGTCATTAGACGGTATTTTTTCGTGATCAAAGAAATGATACTCCGGCAAGCATTTAAGGAATTTATATTTAGTATATCAAAAAATGTTCGCTAATTTTTTTCTGGGTGGAAATAATGTATTTCTTAAAGCGTAGTTTATGATATTTCACGATAAATTTCTTCGAAATATTTACATTATATTTGAAAATATAAAATCCTATTACGCAAATGTATATGCATGCCATCAACAAAGTGTCTTTTCATAGAAGACATTGCACCAAATAATCCACTTAGCACCGTTCTCTTTTAATGCTTTTTTTCAACGCTACTACTATGCATTTATTGTAATTCCTTTTTCAACCTTTGTCAGGTAGACTACAAACACATTCGCAAAGAGAAGTATACTGTTTTTTTTTATTAAATTTTAAAAAATGTTAAAAAAATATGTAATCGAGAAAAAAAAAATTCGGTTTTGAGTTATATTTAAAAAACTACTCGTACTGCAATCTACAATGCAGTAATTAAAAAATAATGTAACATTCAAGGTATAATATAGCAATCATATACAAGATATACAATGCAATCGTATAACTAGTAAATCTGCAGAGCAGGAGTGTCAATGTCATGTTTACAACTCGTTCTTTTTAGAACAATTTGCGCAATATTCAACTTCCTACAAATCGAAATTTTATTTTTTCAAATTACACAAATATTTTTAAGAATAAAAAATACTTCGAAAAGTTTCAGAAATTAAAATAGTTAAATTAAACACATTGTTATGCAATGATATTCTGGAATTCAGATTAGCTGATTATTCTGGTAAATCTTTAGATACAAAAGTACATTTCTTCAGAGAGGCTCTGCCCTCCCTGAACCCCGTAGTTTATTTAAATTTACATTCATATATTTCTACTGATTGGGCAAACGGTTATAGTATATATTAGATTTCATTTTACGCTGTAATGTACAAGGATGAGCAAAAGTTTGGAGAAATATTTCATGTTATGCTAATATCCAAATAGCAGAATTTACTCACCTGCCAACCACAAATACTTGCATCTGATCGACAAGAAACTTATAGAAATATAAACAGAATAACTGAATTTAGAACTCTAATGTTTTAAAAATTTTGTTTCTAAAATAGTTTTCATTGCCGTTCTGTAATATTTGAATTTAAGATCTCATTTAAATACATCTTAATCTGCTCGATAGCATAAGATAACTAAAATCACGCAAAAATAGATATGTTTGGAGAGTTTTTAACCTATTGGGTAATCAACCATCATCGTGTCAGTGTCATTTGACTAAGTGATAACGCGATTTGGAGCTACAAAGTATTTTTTTGATAGCCTTTGAATAGTATCCACATTCAATTTAAAACCATAATGTTCATATTTGACGCAAACCAGCGTTTCAGACCAAATTGCGAAATATTAATTAATAATTTATTTCTCCAAGCCGTAGTTTCTGGTTAATCGTTTGTAATCGGGATTATTCGAATGATTAGTATTACAGACCACAATTTGCTATCGTTTACTTCGTTAACGTAGCTTTAACAGAAAGATAAATGCATTAATTAAGCAAAACATTTCACTCCTAATAATTAAAATCATATTTAATTGAATAAATCTCTGTCACGTTTTATAGGAGACAATAAGGAATTCTTGACATAATTCAGTCATAATACAGTGGTAAATTGTGTGCCAAATAATATAAACATTTGCCAAAATGAAATTGGAACCAATGAAAAAAATGAGGTCCAAGTAAAATCTTAGAAATAGACGAATCTTTCTTCGCAAAATGAAAAAATAACGGTGGGAGAATTCTAGAGAAGAGTTCTGTATCCTGTTCTGCTCAGCACGACTGGCGAAGGAATCCAAAATGGCGCCAAAAAGTCGTTTTAGCATCTTATTAATTTTTTTAATATGGCAGAAAAAATGGTTTTTAAATTTTTATAAACATCTATATTTGTATTACATATGTTCTATTTGTATTATTCATATATACCGGCTGTCCCAAAATTGACTGATGGATTTTAAAATTCAATAACTTGCAAACGGTGATAGATATTTATAAAAAAAATCCGGCAGAAGTGTTATGTAAGATGTCAGTAGATTTTACGCTGGCATTCTCAGTTTTAGTTACAAATAGCATCGATAGATGGCGTTGCAAAGAATAACCGCTAAATCCAGACTGGATTTTTTGGCCTCTTTCTTCTTCCACGCGGAGAAAGGGGATTAAATTGTACTGAATAGATCCCGAAGTACCAAAAGTCGGGTTTGGAATGAGCGATTGTTGCTCTCAGCGCCATCTATTGCTTGAAATTCGAACTAAAATAAAAAATCACAGTAAAAAATCTCCTGGAATCATACATAACCCTCCTTTAAGAATTTTTTTAATGTACGTCACCGAAAGTTATTGAAGTTATTGAATTTTAAAATCCATAAGTCAATTTTGGGACACCAGGTATATTATCTATATAATTATTTATGTAGAAGAACATATAAAAATACATGTTATATATAAATATGAGTACTTTATACTTATATGTATATATTTAAAATTTTATATATTTACTAATGTATATATTTATTTTATATGCAAAATTGAAACATAATATTATAAACATTGATGTTATATCCATCTTCCAGATTGAAAAATTTATCGTCATAAAACCAGAACAGGATATAGATCACTTCCTATATTTTTCGAAAATCCGTCGTAACAAAAATATTTTAAAAAGCTTTTTTTTTTTTTTTCTTTTCTTTTCTTTTTAATGACAAAATAATTTTACAACTTTAAAGATAAAATAAATTTGGAATTAAAATCCTTTTAACTACGATTTACAAACGTGTGTTCAATATACTTCGAGCTCCCGAGCATTAATTTCGATACTGACTGAAGGAAAATGATTTTACATTATTGCTATCATATTAAACATTTAGGTCTTAGGAACAAAAGTGAAATTTTCTATTTAAAAACAAAGAAATTTTCATTCATATTATCTAAAGTGTGGCGGCTTTAAGAATTAAATTTTGTCAAAATTTTTCTTACTCAGACAGTCTAGTTATTTTTTTTTCTTTATTTTTTAAGAATGAACTAATTAATTTCCTCTAATTATAACGTCAATTTCGATATTGGTAATTTTTCGATATTAGTGACATTTGCTATCTATTAGCTTTATTATATTTGCTTATATTTTTCTGTTTTTTTTTTTTTTTTAACACGTAATCACTTAATTCTCATTTGAATGTTTTTTCTGATTATAATAGCCACGTATAAATAAATTTTTAATTTGGAGGAAATATCATTGCGGTGTTTTTAAAATTGGCAACAGTTTAAAATAATGGCCTTTTCTAAAATATGTAAAAAATATGTCTCGAAATACTGAAAATTTGAATTTAAATTGGAGATAAATCCTCAAAATATGAGTCAAATTAAAACATTAAATGCAGTCTGCACACCGGGAACTTATAATGTATTAAATGATGTAAAATTGTTTAAATTCCTATGTATAGTTTTTGCTCATAGAAATTGTTTTAATGAAACGATTTTGGACAACTTTAACATTAAATATATCTTAAAATAATTATTCGATTTAAAAACTGTCTGCATCAGCGTGTTTATCAAACATTTCTCTATAATAGCACCAATTTTCATATTTTTGTATGAAACAGTTTTCGTCGAAGAAACGCCCCTATTCACAAGAAATATGGATGCGGATCTAGAAAAGTACCGGGAAGATCTACGCAGAATTTTATTGGTCCATATCGAAATCGTTACATTTTTTTTATATATAGAAGGAAAAATCTTTGCACTGTTTTCCACGTCACCAATGAGGTAAATTGTGGTAGACTCGTTTTTAGTGAGTATTTAAAGAACCAAATTAAAGCTTAGAAAATCAGTTATAAAGTCGATATTTACACAACCAAACAAAAATTTGTAAGAAAGAGTGAAATGTACATCGTCATTGCCAAAAAAAAAATAAATAAATAAAATAAAATAAATAAATAATAAATAGATAAATAAATAAAACTGAAAAAATTGAAAAAAATTCTTTTAAAAGAAAAAAAATGCATTGTTTTCCACGTCATCCATGAGGTAATGTACAGTAGACTCGTTTTTGTTTGTTTGTTTTTTACAATACAGCATAATAGTTGTGACTTAAGATAAAACTTCACGGAAGACAATGTTTTGTGTAATGTTGTTTTATCAGACTGTGAAAAAAGTTTTCCTTGTTTTGGGCCGTCCTTGACGCTAAACTCGTACGCATCCTCTAGACGTTGCTCTTAAAAAGGCTATATACAACATCCCATGTAGAAAGTATGAATGGGGCAAATAGATTCCAACTTTTTTCAAGGTTTGACCCTTAGATTTATTGATAGTCAAAGCAAAGGCAATCCTAAGTGGAAACTGACGGCGCGTAACTGGAAAGGTAAACTGATATCCGACTGTGTAAGCAGGACCGTCGGTATGAAAACACGGGTGCCTCTCCTATGTCCTGTCAAAACATCTGCATCTATAACATTTTGCAAAAACCTTTTGACTATTAAACGTATTCCTTTATAGAGACCACTGGACGGATTCATGTTTCTGAACAACATAACAATAACCCCAACTTTAACATTTAACTGATGTGGTGGCATTCCAGAAGGTGTTAAACTATTGATGAAATCCAATTTCAAATTGTTTTGTTCTTCTTTATCATCACAAAGTATTGTATCAGCACTAAAATAAGTTTTGACTTCGCCAGGTACTTTTCGTAAAACCTCCTCATTCAATCTCAAAGAACCCTGATTCTTCGGACACAAAAAGGCTCTCTCTGAAAGATGATCAAGACCAATTTCAGACGATCCAAAAATATCATCCACTGTAGAATACTGCCCTAAATATTCTGGAGGTATTTCAATAATATCTTCTCCGAGTTCATAATCATTAGTCATCCGACCATCCCCCAGGTGAATGAGCCATTCCACGAAATCAAGTTCCTCCAGCTCCGTTCATATATTTGTAACCAGATTGAACTGTCAAAATATTGGCCATAGAGAAGAATTCTTGATACAACTTTCATAAATGATGTTTTGTTTGCATGTATAACCACATGTAAATTCTGCCTCCAGTCACCTCCAAGAATAAACACTTTACCCAAAAAACGGGACATTATTGTCATCCAAATGTCACAGAAGTCTATCAACACTATTAAAAGCATGAATAGGTGTCATGGTACATTTATCCCATATAATGAGCTTAGCCATTTTGAGTAAGCCTCCTTCAGATGTATTTTGCCGAATTTTTGAAGCTGAATTAAACAATATGGGGACTGGTATTTTAAACTGAGGATGTGCAGTTCTTCCAGCTTGCAACAGTATCGATGTCGGTCCATTAGGGTGGAGCAAAAAAACTTTTTCTTGAAATTAATATTGCCTGAGTTATTATATGGTGCCAAACAGGCTGAAACAAATTGTCACTAAATTGCAGCTCAAAATATTGACACTTTGAGGTTCCACACCTCAAGTGTACATTTTTATAGCCTTTTAAAAATGTTTTTAATGCATTTTTAACAAAATAATTATAATTAATTAATTGAATAATTAATTTGTAAATTAATATTAATTAATTACGTTTTCATTAATAAGTGGCTTTATTAAAACGTTATTATCACAGAAAGGGCATTTCGTACATAAATACCAAATTAAACTTCAAAATCTAATAGATGGCAGCACTTATTCTAATCTAAAAACTGTGAATGACACGTGACTTTTATTATGTGGAATGATTCGTTTTTTCCGACAGTTGTCTTTGTTTAATGCTTATCTTTGTTTCAACCACTAATATGAAGACACTAATTAGTTTTTTTTTGGAGGGGGGGGGGCGGACAAGACAATACGAAAGTTTAATTTAAACATAACCTCAACTGAAAATGAAACTTTTTGTAGTGTTTTTGGATCTCCAGTACAATTGAAAGAGACAGTGTTATCTACGTATGTTGATTTAATGAAGCTTTTCCTATGAATAAAAAATGAATTTGGAACGAAATTTTTTGCAGATCAATGGTTGGAGAGAAAAAACAGGATCAAATTACATTTCTGCAACTCAAAAAGTGAAGTGTGTTAGAGAAAGGCAAAGTAGAAGGGAAAATCAGGAATGTAAAGCAGAGGAACTGCTATAAATGCTTATAAAATATAACATATATAATAATGGTTATAAAAATATTATGTATTTAGAAAAAAACGCCGTTTTAGGATATGATTCAGAATTGGAAGATAGCTTTGAATATGATAACGGTTATGTTTGTCATGAAGCCAAATGTCAGAAATCTAATACCTATGATACTCCCTCAACCTGCAAGACAGGCCAGATGAAACTATCACTGCCAAATTTAACCGTTTCTTGTGATAGAACGGGAGTTTTGAGTAGGTCAGCTGCTATCATTGCATCATCTATGCTTCATGATATAGGGATTGTAACCAAAGATACTCAATCCAAAGTTATTGAAAAGATTAAGCTGAGGCGAGAACGTCGATTACACATTCGGAACAGGTTGCCGTTGGCATTGATGGAACGAATGTCAATGTTGGTACAAAAAATGGAACAGTTAGACAGCTTGAAATCTTTTTTGGCCACAAATTGCACTGGTTTGTATGCTTATTGCGTACTATTGAACTACCTTTTCAAGAAGATTGATGGAATTGCATTTGAGTAACACCAGCTTTTCGGAACAATAGAGAAATATCTGGAAATGTGCAAAACCCTCGATGTGATAAGTTTTGTTTCTATTTCAGTTGCTCTGCTTAAATTTCCTAAAAAATATCTCAGTTCAGACAAAAAATATCTCTTCGATATTTCTAGGGCGGTATCCTCGGGCGAGTTCCTTCCAGATATAGCATACAGAATTTACGGAACGATGTCTAATTCAAAATGGCTCAATACAGACAATACAATTCAGCGCCTGTATGTGTCGACTGCCGAGCCAACAGAAAACTTTAAGCTCCTAGTAGAATATGTCATGAAAGTTTACATCCATCCTGGTTTGAAATCAAGAAAATCTCAGGAGCACGTCACCTGCAGAGAATGATAAAAAAAAGCTCATTCTGACCAGAAGGTTTTAAGTCAATCGTTCACGAAATTATTCAGAGGAACTCTTATTTTGCTGATTCTAAAAGCATTCTGTTGGCAATACTGTTAGAAGAACGATTACATATTCAAAAACTGCGGCCCTGTAAAATACTGAAAGCAAGAAAAACTGACTGGAAGGGGAAATTACGCTAATTTCACCTTACAAATTTAGATTTGGGAGCAAAGGACTATATTTAGATGATTCACTGGGACAATCCTTTGGAACCACCAGCTACCATGAACCTGAGTGACGAAGGCATAGCAAGTATGATCAGAAACGGTTCATAATTTGAAATACAGAAGCTCCCTTGTCATTCTCAAGCAGTAGAGAGTCATGTGCGACTAGTAACACAAACAATATTGGTAACACGTGGAGCAGAAGGCGGGAATGGATACATTCGCAGTGCAATCAAGTAATGAAAGGAACTTCCAAAGTTTGACACTAAAGTTAAATTTTTTGGCCCTCATGTAAAATCCAAAATTGAAGACTGATTAAAATAAAATGTCTTCCGGTTTCTTTTTCATTTTTAGAACTGTTTTTAAGTTAGAAAATAAAGCTATTGTAATCATAAAAGAAATTGATTTTTTTTTAATTTTTGAGTTAATATTCCTTTCTTTCGCCCCCTGTGTGGAACCTGAAGACAATGAGTGATTGTGCTGAAATTTTTTTAGTGTCTTTTTAGCCAAACAGCACAATTTGTTGAGTCAGGAAATGTTAAAATTAAAAAATAATTTTTTTTTGCCTTTTTCACTCCACCCTACTGTCCATGCAACGGGAATAGCAGTAAGTCTCATTCATCTGACGTAATGCAGCAAAGTATTGAATAGGAACGTTTTCTTGATTCTGCAAAAGCGTTGACAAATAAATCCTTAGCGACAGTAGCATAATCATTTTGAATACTTTCAATAACAGCATAAAAAATTATACGTTGTTCCGGATTTATCATGTATAACAATCGTTTCCCCTCTGCTCTATCCTCGTGTAAATCATAGACATCGCATTTTCACACAGTTCTCAAGTTCTGAGGGTTCAGGTAATTCAAGGTTCTGAAGTGTCACATTGTGTAAGCGTAGATGAATCGCAATGTCTTGAAGGGCTCTGTCTCTACTCTCCTGTAGTAGCAGATGGCGAGCAAAATCTTGTGAGAGTTCTGACTTAAACTGTTCCCAAAATTGAATCGGTAAATTGGGATTGCCAAAGACACATATGAACGAAAACAGTTGTCTCAGTTTGGGAGGCATTTCAAAACCACATGCTTCAGTTAAACAATGTTGCCATTCATCATCATCTTCTAATAAATTTCTAGCACGGCATGCACCCTTGAATGTTTCATGGAAAGTATTCTCATACGTCCTTAACTCCTCGAAAGACATGGCACCAGGAACATGACAGAGCATCATACGCAGATGGAATCGCTCAATATCCTTTGGGCTTACAGAATACATCCTGATACTATGAAGTCACCTAATGTAACACGTCTTTGCCACACATTGCCTTTCCATACAAAGTGCTTTGGAATGTCTGTATAGAGGTAGATGTTTGCTGAACGATCAAAACTGTTAAGTTGAAACCAAGCAGTGAGCATGGTGTCTTTATTTCTTGCTCTTTCAAAGCTTCACGTTTCTCCGCTTTCCTAAAATACACAGACTGCATGTCTTGTAGATGCACCGGCAATCTAATAATAGCATGGGACTTGTGTTGAATGCGCTTCTCAAGAAGTCGCCACATTGCGTCTGTTGCCGAAACATATCGTTCATTTAAGCGTGGCGTACGTAATAAGTATATCTCGAATTTTCTAATACTGTGAATTTTTTTATGAAATTTAATTTATTATGTTGCTATGGCAGCAGACGTTATAAAATGATATCTTTGGAATAAGGGAATAAATAGAATGGAAAGTTTTGTTGATGTTCGTGATAAAAAGTTTTCTTTATTTTTAAAATAAGGTAATAATTAAGCGCAATTAAATAATCTCTAATTATTTGCATGCGAGGTAAAAGAATTATCGTAATACCCGCTACATCTTCTTACTATTTCAGCGTGGCCTACGTAATATGTATATCTCACATTGCAGTTATGTGCATAGGATTATTGTTTCCTCACTCGCGCTATTACGGATTAAACATAAAAAAAGGCAAAAATTCGTCAAAAATATAAAATAAAATAAAAAAAATCTATTTAAAATTCTTGAATTTTTTGCCACAATCGTTCATGGGCCTCTTACCAGCAATCCATGTGCAAAATTTCGTAGCTCTTCGCCCATTGGTTTCCAGGTTTTTGTAGTTACAATCATGCGCGCACAGATTTTAATAGTATTCACTAGCTGTTTAACCCGTTCTACGCACGGGAGGTCATGAATTGTATTCTAAAACCAAAATTAAAAATAAAAAACAGTACAACCAAACTGAAGTTTATGAATATAAAAATGTGTTATGTCTATTAAAAATCAGTAAATACAAAACACATATGAAATAAGTATGTACACAAAAAATCAGTTATGTATTAAAAAATAAATTAAAGTAAGTATTTACACAACTGAATTAAAGTTTGGGAACATAAAAATCAGTTATAAAGTCAATATTTACACAATCAAACAAAAATTTACAAATTAATTTACAGAAAAAATGAAATTTGCACCGTGACTGAAAAAAAAATTAAAATGAAAAATCTTTGTACTATTTTCCACATCACCAATGAGGTAAATTGCGGTAGACTCGTTTTTTAGTGAGTATTTACACAACCAAATTAAAGTTTAGGATATCAGCTATGAAGTCAATGTTTACACAACTAAAGAAAAATTGTAAGAAAGAATGGAATCTACATCGTCACTGTAAAAAAAATTGAAAAAAAAAATTTAAATGAAAAATATTTGCATTGTTTTTCACGTCATCCATGAGGTAAAGTGAAGTAGACTCATTTTTGTTTGTTTGTTTTTTACAATAAAGCAAAATAGTTGCGACTTAAGATAAAACTTCACGGAAGACAATGTTTTGTGTAAGTACCTTATCAGACAGTGACAAAAGTTTTCCTTGTTTTGATCCGTCCTTGATCCAAACACGTACGCATCCTCTAGAAGTTGCTCTTGAAAAGACTACATACAACATCCCATGTGAGAAAACTGGATGGGGCAAATAGATTCCAACCTTTCCCAAACTTTGACCCTCAGATTTATTGATAGTCATAGCAAAGGCGAGCCTAAGGAGAAACTGATGGTGGCGTAACTGGAAAGGTAAACTGGTATCCGACGGTGTAAGAAGTATCATCGGTATGAAAACGCGGGTGCCTCTCTTATGTCCTGTCAAAACTTCTGCATCTATAACATTTTGCGACAACCTTTTGACTATTAAACGTGTTCCATTACAGAGACCACAAGGCGGATTCATGTTCCTAAGCACATAGCAATAACGCCAACTTTAAGATTTAACTGATGTGGTGGCATTCCAGCAGGTATTAAACTATTGATGAAATCCATCTCGAAATTGTTGTGTTCTTCTTCATCATCACAAAGTATTGTATCAGCACTAAAATAAGACTTCGTCAGTTACTTTTCATAAAACCTCCTCATTCAATCTCAAAGAATCCTCATTCTTGGGACACAAAATGACTCTTTCCGAAAGATGATCAAGATCAATTTCAGACGAATCAAAAATATCATCCACTATAGAATCCTGCACTAAACATTCTGGAGGTATTTCAATAATATCTTCTCCGAGATCATTATCATTAGTCAACAGACCATCCCTCAGCGAATGAGCCATTACACGAAATCAAGTTCCTCCGGCTCCGTTCGCATATTTGTAACCAGACTGAACTGTCGAAATGTTGGCCAGAGAGAAGAATTCATGATACAGCTTTCAAAAATGAGTGTTTTGTTTGCATGAAAAACTACAGGTAAAATCTGCCTCCAGTCACCTCCAAGAATAAACATTTTGCCTCCATATGGGGCAGCCTTGCCAACCAAACCTCGCAGAGGTCTATCAACAGCATTCAAAGTATGAATAGGTGTCATGGTATATGCTTCCCATAATGAGCTTAGCAATTTGCAGTAATCTTCCTTCAGATGTATTTTTCCGAATTTTTTAGCTGAATTATCCAATATGGAGACTGGTAATTTAAGTTGAGAACGTGCAGTTCTTCCACCTTGTAAGAGTATAGTTGCGATGCCTGTCCATGGAACGGAAATAGCAGTATATCCCATTATTCTGACGTAATGCAGCACAGTATTGAATAGGAATGTTTTTCCTGATCCCGCAAAAGCATTGAGACAGAAAACCTTAGCGGCAGTAGTATAATCATTTTGAATACGTTTAATGACAGCATCAAAAATTATACGTTGTTCCGGATTTAGCATCTGTAACAATCGCTGACCCTCTGCTCTTAATTCTTGTAAATCATAGACATCGCCTTCCACAGAGTTCTCCAGGCTGGAGGGTTCAGGCAATTCAAGGCTATGAAGTGTCATGTTGTTTGTGCGTAGATGATTAGCTATTCCTTGAATGGCTCTATACCTACTCTTCTGTAGCGGCAGATGGCGAGAAAAATCTTCTGAGAGTTCTGACTTAAATTGTTTCCATAATTAAATCGGTGAATACGGATTGTCAAAGACACATATGAAAGAAAACAGTTGTCTCAATTTGGGCGACATTTCAAAACCGCATGCTTCTGTTAAACAATGTTGCCATTCATCATCATCTTCTAATAAATTTCTAGCACGGCATGCACCCTTGAATGTTTCATAGACAGTATTCTCATACGTCCTTAACGCTTCGAAAGACTTGGCACCGGGAACATGACAAAGCAGCATACGAAGATGGAATCGCTCAGTATCATTTGGGCTTACAGAATACATCCTTGATACTATGTAGTCACCTAATCTAACACGCTTTTGCCACACATTGCCTTTCCATACACAGTGCTTTGGAATTTCTCTGTAGAGATAGATGTTTGCTGAAGGATCTGACCTGTTAAGTAGAAACCAAGCAGTGAGTATGGTGTCTTTATTACTTTCTCTTTCAAAAGCTTCACGTTCTCCCGTTTCCCTAAAATACACAGATTGCATATCTCGTAAATGCACCGACAATCTAATAATAACATGCTGCTTGTCCTGAATTGGCTTTTCAAGAAGTCGCCATATTGCCCCTGGTACCGAAACATATCGAGCATTTAAATAACTCTTCACCTCATCCCACACTACAAATCCCTCACCATTATTTTCAAAAACAACTTTTGTGCAATCATGACCCTTGTATACATACTTAAAAATGTACTTAATGGATTTAACAGAGCTGCATATTTCGACATTAACATGGGTATTGTATTTTTTTTTTGGAGTTATGGATTTTAAAGAACAACCCAACGGTTGTCTACGACATTTCCCTTTATCATTATGTGAGTACCATCATCACTCCGTCTATACATTGGGTAACCATCAACATTCTCAGCCATTTTATTTCCGAACTCTTTTGGATAACCCTTCGAGCAAACACCGTCTTCTATGTAAGATGAGTTTGGATTTATGACGCCACAGGTTCCGTGAATCATCGTAGCCTTGACAATTTCGTGCAATCCATTTTCAATTGTGGAATCAGGTAATTCAGCACAGACCATTGTGTCAATAGTGGCTAGATCTCTTATCTTATCATCATCAGTTAAAATGAGTAAAAGGGGCATGTGTGGCAATCCTCTCTTTTGGAATTCAATAACATGTATGTCTGCGACTGTGCGTCCCAAAATGCCGCTCTTTTTAAGATCGTTCAACATTACTTTCTTCATCATATCGAACACGTGTGCCACTAAATCTGGACGATCATGAGGCTTTTGTCCGGGGAACATGTTCCCTTTGATTTCTCACCAATTTGGATTGCACGTTAGGTGTGTGCACGTTAGGCACGGTAGGGTGACAAAAATATCAGGCTTACCAAATTCTCTAACGATTGTCATCGCATCTCCATAATTTTGCTGCATGGCTCTGGGACTTCCTATGAATTTAGATGGCAAAATAACCATTACACCTGGTTTCAAACCAGATTGTTCTGCTAGAGCATTAACCTTTTAACACCTGAAACGGCCCTATACGGCTTTGTGAGTTAAGTCCTAATTCGGCCGGTTTCGGCCGTCTAGAGCAAAATAAGGGGTGATAGGTATAGAAAGAGATTCGTTTCTCCCTGTGCTGAGGGGTTCGTCTTTATTGTCGCCGGTCACTTTGTCCGATGACAGTGATGGAATACTTTTTAATTGCTTGCAGGTTTGTCATTACCTTTTTTAAAAGCTAAAGTGATTCTATTCAGATGAGCCGGGTTTTTTTTTTCTTTTTTCCATCTTAGTTTCTTATTTCAAGAGAACGATAACCATTTTTAACCGCTAGTATTGAGATATTTACTTAAAGTTTAATTTAAAACGAGTAAAAGAAAAGTTTTTATACTCGATGAACAGACTTCTGGAGACATGTACTATATATATATATATATATGTATATATATATATATATATATATATAAATTATTTGGCACTTTTTTTTATACTTACAGCTTTAATTCATAATATTACGGTTTTTGATGGTGGTAGGCTATGTTTAATTAATGGTTATATATATATATATATATAGATAGATAGATATAGACATATATATTACGTGCTTAAAATTGGTTATTTTGGCGATCACTTGGCATGTTAAACCCAGTACACACACACATACACGCTCGCACACACAGAAAAAAAAACTGTCAGAATAAATTATGAAAGCAATCCTTAAAACCTATCTGTACATCTAATAGTTGATAAATTCGCCAGAAAGGAATCAATTTGATTTTTTAGTTTTCTAATAAATTTACTATGACATTTTATTTTTAATTTTCTATTTTACGTTCATTCTATCACTGCATAGCTCTGTTTTCATAAAATATATTAGAAAAACACTTCAATTATGCTTTTGGTATGTCGGGCTGTGAGCAAATAAGGTTCCTAAACAATTGAGTTGTTTAGCTAAATGGCCGCCCCCCCCCCCTTCTTTCTTCATAAGAAATCTGCACACATACCAATCGCACCTTTTGGTGTTTTTCGTAGTTTTTTTCAATGCACTAAGAATTTTTCTAACATCTAAAATCGCCCTCATTGGTGCATTAGCTATTGATCAAAGAAATAGGCACATTTAAAGATTTTGAGAAATAAAACTAATTATTTTTTATCTAAAAAAAAATCTAGCTTTTCGTCTAAATAAAACCTTCTGATATTTTGGCGCAGCTGTAGCGCAGCAGTTGCGCGATTGTCACCACTAAATTTTTATAGTATTCTTCGCCTTCAAAAATCTCAGAAATTCTGTCCTGAAGTTAAATGAGTAATACTAATAAAATTTTGCGGTGCCAATTGATTATCTGCTGCTACACTGTTCCATCACTGTTTGTTGGATAATTCAGTGATACAGTAATAATAAGATAAACTGAAAAATTAACTCCTCAAGAGTGCGAAAAATCTGATAAAGTTAGATCAGACACTCCTGTGTTACACTGACATGAAAAACCATATAAGATGTTAAAACTCTGATTGTCTTTTTTGCTGTGCAGAAAATTGTGGCAATGTAATAAAACGTATAAACAGTTGAAATCAGTTTTATCATACAGCTGTTTCAAGACCTTATGTATTAATAAAATTATAAAAATAAAAATAACATTGTTTCATATTTGAGTATATTATTTGTTTATTTCAGGAAAAATCATAACAGGCAAAATAAAAGTTATCAACAACTTAAATTCGGGTGCTAAATGCCTTTTAATTGGAGATTTTTCCCCCTATCTCAAAAGCGTGAAATATTCTAACAAAAAGATAACTTATTTTTGATTTAAAAATAATAATAATGAAATTTGCAAACATTATTATTCAAATATCTATGAAGCTAATCAGGGCCGAAACTAGCCTTTTTTGCACCCGGGGCAAACATGGATTTTGGCGCCCCCCCCCCCCCCATCTCTTCCACGAAGTATATTTACAAAGAGAATTTTAATAATTTTATAATAGACGACTTATTTTAAAATTTAAAATATGTAATCATAAAATATGTAATACTGAACTACGTAATCTACAGTGGCGGGTCCAAGAGTGAGGTCCCTCTGAACATCAACAAAAATATTCTAAAGATCATTTTTAAAATGACATATTCAGTAGAATCCCGATTATCCGAGTCCCGCCTAACCGAGTTTCCGCTTTCACCGAGTTATTTTCTTCTGATGGACTGATGGGGGAAAAAATGGCCATTTTTTCTCCCATTCTGACCAGAAAATCAGAGTTCTAACTTTTTACGGCTGCTCTTTCATCTTCACCTAACACTTCATTTATAATGACAGTTTCATAATAATGGAAGCCATCAGACCATCAGAAGAAAATTATCCTTTCCAAAGGTATAATCTTCATTTGGCGCTCCTTTGTTCTGGCGCCTGGGCCACATGCCCCCTCTGCCCCCCCCCTAGTTTCGGCACTGAAGCGAATAATGGCTTTATATTCCCGAAAATGGGTTTCATACTGGAATATAATCGTTTGATATTTTTTTCATCAATGATATTTTTTTTTACTGTAACATCACAAAAATCGACTTAAAACACGATTTCTGTCACCATATTTCAGCAAAAGCTTTTTGTCTGTACAAGCGAATTGAAGACACTAATTCTTTCTTTTTTAATAGAGAATGCCGCATTATATTCTAAATAACTCCATGAACGTGTAAAAAAAAATAGCAGTTTGGATTTGAGAACTGTTTTAATATTGCTTATTAAATAATATTTATTAGGGCTATTCTCAAATTCTAAATAGCTATTCTCCCTCATGAAGTCATTTTTAAAGTTAGGAACATGAAATGTTCACATTCAGAAACTATTCAAGTGAATAGCTTTTTCCCTTTTTCTACAGAAGAGCACGTCCTTTCTGAAAATACTGTCAAAATTGACGCTTTGAACCAAAATCCCCGACGGGAAGCCATAGAAAAGTCGTCATGAGACAACAATCGATTATAATTCAAGATATAATGCATTTATTGAAAACAAAGAGAAAAAATCAGACACATTCAAGAGCATGGCTGAAATTTCGTGATTTTTCTCGAAAAAATAAATTTATAAATGTCACAGAAAATTTCATAATTTTGAGCAGGAAAAGGTATTTTTTGGAATCTCCTTAACACTTTATGCACCGACAGTGCTTATAAGTACTATTAAAATAACTTGTCATAAAATTCATTTGATACATCGATTAGTTGCAATACAGTTTAAAATGAGTTATAGATACTTTACTTTATCTTGTTCCAAGAGCATTATTGGTTACAAAAAAAAAAAAATAATAATAATAATAAATAAAGTAATTAACGGTTAAATTCTTTTGCCTTTGCATCTAATCGTGGATCCAAGGGGGAGTTCATGGGGGTCGTGAGCTCCCCCCCCCTTCCTGAACGAAGAAAATTTCCAAAGGAAATTAAAAAAAATTAAACATATATTAAATTCTTTCACATTCATCCCTTGCTCAACTATGAGAATCTTTCTGTCTCTTTTAAAGCTGTACTTAAATCCAAAGTAGGTAATTTCTGACACATCCATGATGTCATTTTTAATCTCAGATGCAAGATATTTGCAAGTGCATTTACTCAAAACAAATGGGATTGATTAGCGTTTTCCATTTTCCGATAAAGGCAAAACATCTTTCGGGAAATCTCCTTAAACTGTGGGATTTAAAACTGAATTTCAGGCCGCGACAGACAATTGCTCCCTGATGACAGCATTTTAATAACTGTTAAGTTCTAAAAATTTGTATATAATGCTCAATTTCTTAAAGATTCTTTGCATTTACAAGAAAATGGGAAATTCTTCAATTTCTGGGTATCTGAATAAAATGTGTATATTTTATATTTTTTACGAATATTAATGCAAATATATAATTATGAATATTAATTTTTTGGTATTTACAAATGAAAATAATTTCCCAAATGTATCAGAAATTTAGCCATTTTGGATGTGGGGACAACCTTCAATATAAAAATTGCTTATTAAGAGATGTGACACCCCCCCCCCAAAAAAAAGGAGTCATGACCACCCTCTAAATGGAGAGCTGCATCAGCTCTTGTTTGCATCTTTTCAGATTTATTGACAGGGCCCGACTTATGCAGGGGCATGCGGGGCAGCTGCCCCGGCCCCCCTTTTTAGGGGCCCCCATGAGAGTACTCCAGAATTTCATTAAAAGGTGCCAAATGATTAAATTAGCCAAAAGCAACCAAAATTCATGTATTTTCAAACAATCTGCTTCCTGTACCCTCTCCACCCATCAGGAATGTAGTGGAAGGTATACGCCGCATACCTTCTGGATTTTTTAAAGAAGCTCCGTATGCCCTCTGTTTCTCAAATTAAGCTACAGCATATACCCTAGGCATGACATTCCTGACTTTAGCGTATACCCTGTGCCTACGGCGTATACCCTCTGGTTTTTTACGACTACATCACTGCCACCCATGCAAAAAACAAACTATATCATTAGAAAACTAATAATTAATATTTTATCATGACAACTTAGTATTCTATTGTTTTCAAAAGAAATTCTTTATTAATGTTTTTCTCGTAACGTGGCAAGCTAAAACCATTAATTATGACCAATTTGGAACATTTTCTTTTAGACATCTTATAACGTACGTAGATAAGAAAAGTACAATTTTGGTTAATACGAGTATTTCTTTGCAATCTATCATTTTTTTCTACTATTATCCTACTAGTATTTTTTCTTAAAGTTGTGACCATCTTTTTGTCACACTCTGTATACAGATGTAAACAGTACCGGGTACAACATTTATGCATATAATACAATATGTATGAAATTTAGTACCAGCTACTTCCTACTTCCACATTATTGGCAAAAAATCTATAGATAGAAGGGGGGGGGGGGCAGAATGATTCTTGCACCGGGGCCCCCCATAGCCTAAGTCGAGCCCTGTTTATTGACACTGAAAGATTGTATGTATGTGTGTAGGGGGGGGGGAGGTTCAATTCGGAAATATTTCTATTGTAAGGACATTATATTTGTACATTTCCTAACTCTACAAAATGCTAACAAAAGTATTTTAAATAAAAGATTGGAGTGGAGTAATAAATATTGTACAAAATCCCTATAAATTCTAATTTAATTAATTGTAATTGACAAAATCCTTCTAAAATTTATTAAAGGATTGTGTCAATCTTCTGATGTAGTTTCAAAAATTCACGAGAAATGCTTTAGAAGATGACATTTTCATGAATTCATAATTTAGGACATAAAGGGTTAAAAGCATTTGTTCTGAAATTGTACCGTAAAAGCTTTAGAGGGGGGGGGGGGGGGGGGCTCTAAAAATTTCTGAATTTTAAATCCTTAAATTAAGTATTAGCCTGATCCTAAATTAATAATTTTTTCATTTTTTTAATCTCATACTCTAATAGAAGGTACCGAAATATTTACATTATAATGAAAATAATGAGGTTTAATACAAATAGAATTGCCCCACCAGTGGCCGAGAGTTTCTGCTCTCGTAACTGATAGACGAGAGGTGCTGGATTCAAACCCAATCGCGCCTTAGAAAGGCCCAAACGGAGGGCACCCCCCCTTTTTGGGCCTATATTCCTCGTGTTGATAATTGGGCGTCATAAACACAACAAACCAATCAAATAGAATTATTCTGTTTTTTTTTCTTTTTTTGCACATCTATACTAATATTATAAAGAGGAAAAAATTGTTTATTTGTAGGAGGTAAGCTCTGGAACTACCGAACCGATTCCAAAAGTAATGGTATCAAAATGATGGCGTTAGTCCAACTTAGAACATAGGCTATATCTTATGTCTGTGCCACTGTCCAAAAGGGGGTGCAGGAGAAAAAAAACGTTCTAAATATGCGATTTTTGCGTTACTGAAGGGCCTAGAAATATGAAATTTGGAATATTAGTTACTTATAAGATATAAATTATGTCTAAGAACAGTTCTTAAAAAATTCGAAATTTAAAAGGGGTGAAAATGCGCGAAAAGCGTTCTAAAAAACGTTCTAAATGGTAGTTTCTACATAATCTCAGGAAATACTAAACCGATTTAAAAAATATTGGTGTCAAAATGATGGTGGTAACGCTTTCTCCAAGATAGGCTATATTTTATGTCGGTGCCACTACCCCAAATGGGGTGCAGGAGCAAAAAACGTTCTAAAAATGCGATTTTTGCGTTACTGAAGGGCCTAGAAATATGAAATTTGGAATATTAGTTACTTATAAGATATACATGATGTCTAAGAACAGTTCTTAAAAAATTCGAAATTTAAAAGGGGTGAAAATGCGCGAAAAGCGTTCTAAAAAACGTTCTAAATGGTAGTTTCTACATAATCTCAGGAAATACCAAACCGATTTAAAAAATATTGGTGTCAAAATGATGGTGGTAACGCTTTCTTCAAGATAGGCTATATTTTATGTCGGTGCCACTACCCCAAAGGGGGTGCAGGAGCAAAAAAGTTCTAAAAATGCGATTTTTGCGTTACTGAAGGGCCTAGAAATATGAAATTTGGAATATTAGTTACTTATAAGATATAAATGATGTCTAAGAACAGTTCTTAAAAAATTCGAAATTTAAAAGGGGTGAAAATGCGCGAAAAGCGTTCTAAAAAACGTTCTAAATGGTAGTTTCTACATAATCTCAGGAAATACCAAACCGATTTAAAAAATATTGGTGTCAAAATGATGGTGGTAACGCTTGCTCCAAGATAGGCTATATATTTTGTCGGTGCCATTACCCTAAATGGGGTTGTGGAGCAAAAAAATGTTCTAAAAATGCGATTTATGTGTTACTGAAGGGCCTAGAAATATGAAATTTGGAATATTAGTTACTTATAAGATATAAATGATGTCTAAGAACAGTTCTTAAACAATTCGAAATTTAAGTGAAAATGCGCGAAAAGCGTTCTAAAAAACGTTCTACATGGTGGTTTCTACACAATCTCAGCAAATACCAAACCGATTTAAAACATAATGGTGTCAAAATGATGGTGACAGATCTTGCTCTAAGAAAAGCTATATTTTATATCTGTTACAACTACCCCAGAGGAGATGCAGGAGCAAAATGCTCGAAAAGCGTTCTAAAAACTTTCTAAATGCCGATTTGTCAACAATATCTCAGGAAGAATCAAACTGATTTCAAAATTAATGGTAAGAAATTGATGCTGGCAGCCTCTGCTCCAACATAGACGCTATTTTATGTCGGTATCACTATCACCTAGACGTTGCAAGAGCAAAAAAGCGTTCTAAATTTCGATTTTTGTGATCGGTAGGGGCTAGCAACATAAAATTAGGCAAGGTACATATTTATTAGATATAAATGATCTTTAAGAACAGTTTAAAAAAAATTGGAAATTTAAAAAGGGGGTGAAAATGCGCGAAAAGCGTTCTAAAAACGTTCTAAATTGCGATTTCTACTCAATCTCAGGAAATACCAAAACTATTTCAAAAGTAATGGTTGCAAATCAATGGTGACAGTCCCTGCTATAACATAGGTTATATTTTATGTTGCTGTCACTACCATCTGATGGTTGCAAAAGCAAAACCTGTTCTAATTTGCGTTTTTGCACAACTGCGGGGTCTAACACTTTGAAGTATGTCATGGTATTTACTTACAAGATGCAACTGCTTTCTAAGTACAGTCGAAAGTAAATTCCAAATTTAAAGAGATAGAGTGAGCGAAAAGCCTTCTAAATTACAATTTTTATGCAATCTTATCAAATACCAAACCGATTTGAAAAATAATTGTGACAAATTGTTGGTGATGGAACATGCTCAAACATAAGCTATATTTTATGTCTGTGCCACTTTCACCAGAGGGTTGCAGGAGCAAAAAACTTTCTAAATTGCGATTGCTGTGATACCGAAAAGGCTAGAAACTTTAAATATGGCATGGTAGTTACTTATAAAATATAAATGCCCTCAAAGGACTGCGAAAATAAATTCGAATTAAAAAGGAGTGAAGCGAAGGGGAGCTGCGAAAAGCATTCTAAAACAGTCCTAAATTACGATTTCTATGCAATTTCAGGGAATATAAACCGATTATAAAAGTAATAGTTGCGAATCAATTGTAACAGTCTCTGATCCTACACATGCTATATTTTATGCCGATGATTCTACCATCTGGGGTTCACAGGAACAACAAATGTTCTAAAAAAGGCCTTTAAAAGCTTTCTAAATTACGTTTTTGAGGAATATTAGGAAATAACAAACCGATTTCAAAATTAATGTTGGCAAATTAATGGTGACAGTTCCTATTTCAACATAGCCCTTTATGTTGAGAGAGGTGGTAGGACTTGGAATTTGACATGATAGTTAATTTTAAGATGTAAGAAGATGGTTTCTAAAAAATTCAAAACTTCAAATGAATACTGAAATGACCGTGTTAATTGAGCATAAAAGTTTCAAAATATTTTCTAAATTATCATTTTTTTTAGTTTTATTTCGTTTTATTAATTTAAGTCTCATTTCTGCCTAATGCAGTGTAATAATGATGTTTAGTGAAACTGTGTTTTAAATAGTAATTTTTGAATTATTCCTAAAAGTAATAAGTACCTTTTAATAAAAAAAAAAAAACCTTTTAATAAAATAACATATTACCTTTTAATAAAATAAAAATTTAGTTAGTACCTTTTAATAAAAATTAGACATATAAAAATCACTTGGCATATTTCAAATATTACGCGAGCAAAGCTGCGGGGTTTGCTAGTATAGTATATTTGCCGAATTTTAATTTCTAATTGTAATTTTATAGGGATATGAGGTTTTCTGTGGCATTGATAAAATTGTTTGTTGCTCTGCGATTATTACCATTTTTATTATATGCATAGATAATTTGCCGTATGAGGAGTATCGGGGAAAAACCTTTCCGCTCAAAGGCGCTTGTCAAAGAACAATATCAGTAGCTTTTCTTCCAAGTCTTTGAATTTATAAACAGGCATTTCCGATAAAATGTATGGAGTAAGAATGCAGTGTAAATACTTCTTACTACAGGTGAAAAGGGATAAATAACGTTTCCTCATTCTGTTTAGAATTATCACTCCAAACAAATAACAGATCAACAAGCAAAAGTATGTGGGGAAAGGAGGAGAGTAAACATACATCAAGATGACATTTCAACCACGCCTCTCCCATAGGAAAACTCAAATGCGGTAAAAGGACGAGTCCATTTTTTAAAAATGTTCCTTTCATAGGCCAGGATTTAGAGCTAGTAATTTTTTCGGGTTTCTCGGCGTTAAAGAGTTAAGGTGATCCGCTAACCCTAAGTAAGATTCTACTCTTAATGTTTTCTGGTTAGAGCAGATGTAATTCAGACGGTTTCCTTGAACCTTGACATAAGCATCGACGCAATACTGCTGCAAGAGTTTTCCACCATAAAGTATGGGATTGAAAACATTCCTTCTCACTGACAGTCTGTGTCTGTAAAATTGAAGTTCAGAACATCCAGCAACCAAACTCCAACCCTTTTCGCCAAGTGTGAAAAATAAAACATAAGTCATGGTGGCCACAATTAGGATTCAGGGCATTTATTCTACACAGTTGATTCCTCTTCGGATATCCCATTGATAGGTGGTGCACCATCCGAACTATGGAAAACCATGGCTATCTCATTTGATTTTGGTACATTGTATCTGCTTCGATGCTGGTCCGCTGATAAAATTTTATCGCATATATACATACACACGCTTTCAGGTCCTTTTTCTGCGATGACTCGTTCTTCCATTTCATGAAGCATTTTAAAACCATGTGCATAAGGGTTAACTCGCCTTATAAAATCGTCAAGCTTGCTTATGATGTCTTCTTTACATTTTATATTTTCTCTACTGTTCATACGTTGCCGCAGTGCTATATCAGAATTCTATACATACAATTGAGCATATTTTTCCTGACCTACTTCAGATGGAGGAAAATGAGAAGTATTATAATAAATTTGTCCATGGATTCTAAAACAATACGGGCCAGTACCAGGGGGCGGTGTAACATGAGCACCCATAGAGGCAAAAGACAACGCACTGTTATATGACCTTATGTGTTCGTTAAAGTGAGCTGACGATCTATCACTGCCATCTAAAAGCTGTCACATCTGATCTGGATATGGTTGAAGAGGTTCCAAAATTGCTTTGTCGTTGTGACAATAGTGAGTATAAATTCCTCTTGTATTCTTCTCTGCATTGAAAAACAAGCGGGTAAGTGTGATCCCAGATCGCACAGAGGGTTTCGTTTAATACTCCTTTCAAAACACATTTACCCTTTTGCGAAATCTGTTAGTTCCACATTTCGCAACCAGGGAGCGCACTCTATTCTACACAAACCTCTATTCGAACGAAACTCCGTTTTACAACCTATCCGTAGATATATTAGTCGAGAGGATCGAGTCTATGGCACCCGAGATAGGTAGGCGCCCCCTTGCGTGGAACTGAAATATGTAAGACTATCTGCATAATATGAAAGAGTGGTCAAAGTGGTGCCGGCAAAAGTTAGAAAACTACCCATCGGGTGCAAGGGGGGGAGGTTGGAAAAATTGCTTAAAATACACAAGTTAGAACACAGTGGGTAAATAATATAAGACTTTTTGAAAATTTTATGATTTTTCGTTTGATTTGAGGTGTTTAGCAATAAGTATACAAAATTTTAAGTCTTAAACAGAATTAGGGCCACCGTTAGAATAAAAAGATTAAAATACACAAGTTGGAGCCCAGAGGGTTAAATATAAGACTTTTTCAAAATTTTATGATTTGTCGTTTGATGTGAGGTGTTCAGCTATAAACATGCAAAATTTCAAGTCTTAAACTTAATTAGGGGCTCAGTTAGAACAAAAAGATTAAAATACACAAGTTAGAGCCCAGAGGGTTAAATATAAGACTTTTTCAAAATTTTATGGTTTGTCGCTTGATGTGAGGTATTCAGTTATAAGTATGCAAAATTTCAAGTCTTAAATTTAATTAGTGCCTCAGTTAGAACAAAAAGATTAAAATACACAAGTTGGAGCCCAGAGGGTTAAATATAAGACTTTTTCAATTTTTTTTATTTTTCGTTAGATGTGAGGTATTCAGCTATAAGTATGCAAAATTTCATGTCTTAAACTTAATTAGGGGCTCTGTTAAAACAAAAAGATTAAAATACACATGTTTGAGCCCAGAGGGTTAAATATAAGACTTTTTCAATTTTTTATGATTTTTAGTTTGATGTGAGGTGTTCAGCTATAAGTAGCAAAATTTCAAGTCATAAACTTAATTAGGGTCTCAGTTAGAACAGAAAGATTAAAATACACACGTTGGATCCCAGAGGATTTAATATGACTTTTTCAAAATTTTAGGATTTTTCGTTTGATGTGAGTTGTTCAGCTATAAGTATGCAAAATTTCAAGTCTTAAATTTAATTAGGGCTCAGTTAGAACAAAAAGATTAAAATACACAAGTTTTAGCCCACAGGGTTAAATATAAGGCTTTTTCGAATTTTTTGCCCCAATCGTTCATGGGCCTTCTACCAGCAACCCCTGTGCAAAATTTCGTAGTCCTGCACCCTTTGGTTTCCGAGTTTTTTTGTGGTTAGAAACATACGCGCACAGATTTTAATAGTATAGATATCAATACCCATCTCATCATCTTTGTTTTCGATAAATGGCTTCGTATTTGTCTGTTTTCCGTACTTACTAAAATCCATCCATTTTGTAATTTTAAGAAATACTTGAGATTTCCTTTTTATTTCCAGTATGTTACCATATCCATCCATTTTTTAATTCTTATTAGCCCCCGGTACTTGTATGCTATTTCTTTCTCCCAGCTTATTTTGTGTCGTCTTTAAAAAATAACGTTACCTTACAGAAGCCTGTCATAAAACAAAGTAATACGATTAAATACGCTATAGCAATTTCTTACATTTCTAAACATCGCATATTTTCAATTTTTATACCGTCGTATTGGTAAAAAAAGTACTTTTAAATGCAATTTGTTTGAAAACTGTATCTCCATTTATTTTTCAAATATTAATTTTTTTGTAGTTTTCAGCACCATTTGTCTAATTTTTAAAACTTAAGTACTCCCTTTATGTAGAAAGTCAGGGGAAAATAGCCGAAAAATAGCAATTATATCTTTTTGTTGCCATTTTCTCATAACAACGGAAAGAAAATGTAATTAAAATACGTGCTATTTTGAAAAAATATAAACGAAAAATGTGTGTTAAAACATGGAGCTATTATAAACTATATTTAATTTAAAGTATCTATAGACGCTTTCAGCTTGACGTCATTCATGACGTTTTGTTTGGAAAATGACTTTAAATAAATGGCTGCTATGCGTCATTTCTTTTTAAATATAAATCTTGGAAAATGTTACTAGTACATATCGAGTATTAAAACACTTAGATATGAGGTATAGATATAAGATATAGCTGCAACACACAAACAAAATAGAAAATACAACATAGGAACCGTTTGTTTGGTGTCAGTTTCCAACCAAAACGTCACGACTGAAGTCACGACTGAAATCGTCTATATTAATATTACAAACAAATGAATGCCTATGAATCATTAGATAGCCGGGTTTTTTTCTGCCGAGTTTCTTTAATGACTGCATGTTTTTGCTGCATTTGTGTATTATTTTGCAATAGTGACATCTTATGCATGCTTTACTGCAGATGGTTAAGAGTGGACCGTAAATGTGGAATTTTTAATCGGATGCGAATGACGTCAGTTTACATAAAATAAAAGTGTGTGCTTTAAGTCTTAAAATTGAAATATGTTTTGTACTATTTATATATACATACATTTTTTTTTTTCATCGGGCAACACTAAATTCTGAAAAAGCAGAATTTCTATTTTCTAGTTATTTTAATTCCATTTTCCTTTTTTACGTGAAATATTTCAAATGAAAATTTAATTGTTTAAGCGAAATTATTATTCCGGGCTCTGATTTTCTTGGCAACGATTAAAGAAATATTGTTATATTTTATAGAAAAATGTTAATTAATTCTCTATGAACATAAGAAACTTTTGAAAAACATAGGCAAAATATTTCAATAAAATAAATTAAAATTTCATTTCTGTGTTAAAACTCATCTATATGCAATGATACAAATGCATTCATGCATCCATTTTGAAGTTGGTCTGACTGAAAAATTATACGCACACATATTCACATTTATAATAATATTATTATTCTTGATTCCACCTTAAGTTGGCAGCATTGGTTATGCTACGAATGCCGAAATGCAGCCGTTGCCGTAGCAACCAGGGTTTGCTTGAAGAGCAAAGGATCCTTAGTAACCAAGGAAAAGCGCCATTTTGGCGGGAAAGTATAATGCGTGTGCAAAAATCTGTACGTTTTGAAGTTCCTATGAAAACAATTATACAATCTATTAAAATAACGAATTGCATTATTATTCTTTTCTTGGTTTTACATTTTTTAGAGTGATTTTAGCACTACTTTATATTATATTAGCTGATCCGCCCGACGTTGCCCGGCCCGCAAAATGCGAAATTTTTTTTAAAAAAAAGCGAAAACCTTTAAAAAAGGCGCACGAATTGTGGAAAAACTTTATCGAAAAAAATGTCATTTTTTTTTTTTTATTAAACATTTCAAGTTGAATTCCATGCACTAATGTCAAAAAATGACATCGGAAGGATAAAAATCGCTTCGAAAATTGTCTAAGAAATTTAAAATCATGAAGTGCAAAATTTTCTATATGTAAGTTTCAAGTTTAAAACAGAATTCCTCTTACAAATGTCAAAAAAAAAAAATCCGCAAAAAGAAAAAAGAAAAAAAAAATTAAAAATCTCATTAAAATTCGACAAAATTTTAAAAATTGCTGTACGAATTCCGAATGAAATTTACTGAAAACAGGGCAGTATTATCTATACTGGGCTAAAAGATTAAAACCAAATTATCCGGAAATCTATTTAAAACAGAAAATTTGTTATTTATACCAAACCTCTGGCAGAAATTTGGAAAAGGCTAGTTCTCACGCCCTCACACTGAGCCCGTCTCATTTTTAATGTACATATAATTATAGATATTAGGGTGTAAAAAAGTCATGATTTTTTAAAATCAAAATAAGCTGATTTTTAAATAATTAAAAACTGCATTTAATATTAAATTGTTAACACTGCTGAATATTAAGGGACTACTTCACTCACGCAAAAACACCCACTTGCTAATTCTAATCCTATGGAAGAATTTTTTTTAATATCTCGTTTGCATTCCAGTATTTTTAAATCATTTTATTTCTTTTGCGTTGGATAGCTGAGGTCGATCTCTACAAATAACCTTTTTTATCTTTTTGATTTTGTTTGCAGGATATTTTTTTTGGGAGGGGGTGGGGGTGGGGGGTGGGGTGGGGTGGGAGATTGGGAGATTTGGGGAGGGGGAGGGTGATTTTCAGAGACGGTTTCGAAAGTGAAATTATCCTAGTAAAAAAAGCCTCAAAACAAAATCGAAAAAGTGAAAAAGGGTATTTGTGGAAATCGACCTCGGCTATCAAATGAAAAAAAAAAAAAAAAAAAAAGAATAATTTAGAAATATTGAAATGCGAATGAGATGTTTTTAACATTTCATCCATATACCGAGCGGGTGTTTTCATGAGTGAAGTAGCCTCTTAATAATTATTAAACTACTGATTCTGTAATTAGGAGCATAATACACAGTTTTATGCTTTAATTACTAAAACGATAATTAATAATTTAGTATTCAATACTGAAAGAAAAAAATGACAGCATGACAGTTCCAATATATGTTTAGTAACGATTTAGAAGAAAAAAGTAATGATTCTTTAATCAGACGATGTCATTATTTCATTCTTCTTTGGCTCCAATTTGCTATAAATTGATTATTGCAAAAGTAGATTGATAATAATAATATTAATAATAAAATAAAGGCTATTTATTCTTTTACTTACAGGAATTTATCACATTTGTATGCTTGTTTTATAAAAAAGAACGACTAATTTGATTACATTCAAACCCCGTTAACACGAACACACTTAACCCGAATTACTTTTAGCACGAACTGTTTCCAATTGCTCCGTCAAGTTGCATGTAATGTATTTAAGTTCGGATAACATGAACTACTTTTAACATGAATAAAATAAGTTTTCCTTTGAGTGTTCGCGTTAATGAGGTTCGACTGTATTAGGAAATTATGGGACTACAAGTTGGATTTAACCTCTTGAGGGGGCAAGTGATTGCGTTCCTGTAATTTTGAACTCACACCGGAATCTTTGAAAAACCGTATTTTAAAATAAGTAAAAGCAATTTTACGGCTTTTTAGCACGAAAGTTAGAAAAGTGAAATTTAATAAAAATTTTCTGGTGTAAAACTTCATTAATCGTAGGTGGTATATAATATATACCGGCACCCCTCACATTCTTGTTAAATGAAATGCTTTTTATGCCAGATAAAAGTTTCTTTTTATAAACTTACCGTGCTCATTTTTTTCAAGACCAAGGATAATATAAAATAAGGAGCTTACAAAAATTTTATATATGTTTTTTGTGTTTATTCATAATTCAAAATGGTTATAGAAACTTTCTAAATTATGTTCATCTTAGATTTTAATACATTTGTATTTCGTTTAAACATTTAGAAAATTTATGATTTTAATCAATGATTTAAAAAAAAATCATTCATTAAAATCACGATTTAATAACTGTCTTAAATCATCTGAATATAATCGTTGGCATCCTAATAGTTATACATATAAATAATAAATTCAAAAATTTTAAAGTATAAAATAATTTAATTTATCAAAATGAATAGTTTGTTTTTACGACAACTTGTGAAAATAAGAAGAATATTTATAAATACACTTTCTAAAGATTAATATCCGTATGTTCTTATGTATCCTCAGAGCTTATTAGTTCTGAATCACTGTCACTAGAGTCACTATTTTAAGAAATAATAAGTTTCTGTTTTTCACATACTTCATCTACTAGTCAACAAATTTCCCACATCTCTTTCTCTTTATCTGTTACCTGTCTAATGCAGTTCCTCCAGTTTTTAACTGATACTCTTTCTATTCCTTGAATTACAAGATCCTTCACATCATTAAGTTTAAAGCTTTTATTTTTGCGTGCGACATATCTTTTAATTTGGCTCCAAATCATCTCAATTGGTTTTAGCTCACAATGATAAGGAGACAGTCGTAAAATGTTATGTCCGTATTTCTCAGCAATTTCTTCGGCTCTATATTTATGGTAAAAATGTTTCACTTCGGACACTTTTTGCAAAAGCTCGATTTTTAGCATATCTTCACTCCAGTTAATATTCTTCTGGGATAACCATTCTTGAATCGAACTTTTTGTCCAAGATTTTGTGGGAATTTTTTCCACTTTCACAGAATGGTAGGGAGCATTGTCCATCACAATTATACTGTCCGTTTTTATATTTTGGGAGGACATTTTCAAACCATTTTTCTAAATGATTGCCATCCATTTCTTCATGATAATCACCGCTTTTTTCCGACAAAAATATATGCTCCATCACGAACGAAACCTTCCTCGCTTCCAATGTGAGTAATGATGAGCCTCTTTCCTTTGCTTGTTGGTGCCGTCAAACCTACCGCCATACTCGACTCTGAGTATGCCCTTCATTTACCCATGTTTCATCAAGATAATAAATAGCCGCATTTTTTTTTTTTTGTTATACTCTGTAATTTTTCTCAAATAGTTGCTGCTCCACAAAATAATATCTTGCCTCTCAAGAAGAGCTGCCTCTCTATTTCGTTTTTCAAAAGAGAATCACAAATCTTTTAATACTCTGTACAATGTAGTCCGGCTAATATTTTTCGAAAAAAATTCTTTATCATCGTTTACAACTTGTAAAACTTTATCCAAATTATATCCAAATATATCATTTCTGCGGAAAAATCTATGAATTTTCCGTCGAATGCATGATAACGTGAATTCGTCATATTTTCCCAGTCTTCTGCGTTTACCCACTGCACCAGGTGATTTCTTTCCGGGTGTACTTAAAGGGCTAGATGCTTTTTTCTCTTTTTTCAAACGAAAAATTGTTCTTTTCGAAACACTTGTAAGTTGGGAAACTTCCTCTACGATTTCATTTATTGAATGTTTGGGATTTACTTGACGAAGTCTGGAATAAAGTTTTAATATATTTCTGTAAGCTGCACTTTTGATTGACTTTCCTCGTCTTGAAGGTGTGTAAAGCGTGGATGGAGATAAAGCTTTATCAGACATGTTATAATTCAATTAAGTATGATTCAAATAAATATTAAACTATGTAATAAATTTTAGATATACTCAGTTAATAAATGAATAAATAATAACAATAATTAACAGTAAAAATAAAAAAAACTATGAACACGTTAAAAAGAAAAGTAAAAGCGAAAGCAAACAACCAGTATTATTAAAACTACTCATAAGAACAGTAACAATGCGCGGAGTAACAGAGCACTAAAGCATGCCAATGTTTAAGCTTGAAGATTGGTTCCTCGCCAAAAGAGAGTCTTTTACGCCAAGATTTTTACTTTATACGTTCGCTTTAAATACAAAATTCTTTTAAATTAAATACTTTTAACAGAGAAATTACATTAAATATATGCTTCAAAATGCCGAAATTTGTAATTTATAAACATAATCATATAAATCTGTATGCATCTTCAACATTTAAGATTAAAAAATAACGGGGAACTACTTTTCAAGACAGAATGTTACTGTTTCTACCTTTCGCAGTGCTACCAAGTTGAGGTGGAATAGAGTGCAGGATCAAATCAGTTGCTAGATAACTAATGAAGGAAAAGGAAAAAAAATAAATCCGTCTGTTTCAAATAGGTAAATTTATAAAACAAGATTATTGGAATACATGTATAAAATTTTACAAAAAGATATATACCTAATTTTTAAAATCTTACAAACGTATTGAAAAAAAATCGAAATAATAGGAATAATTTAAAACCATTATTGGGAAACTACCGCATTGTAATTCGCCATTTAAATCCTTTAATCAAATGAGCAATTTTCTTTATAGTCCAAGAGCTGTTAAACATTTTAGGGAAGGTATTTGAGGCACCCTGAAAATTTGTGCAACACTTCTTTTGTAATGGCTGAATACAAAATCGAATGTCTGGCTGAAGGATCCTGGCACAAAAACTGTACCAGACACATGTCAAGTGCCATTTTTTGACTACCCAAAAAAATGGTATTTGAGGCACGCTGAGATTGAAACAGAATAATATTTATACTTAGAAAAAAATATTTTGAAAACGACAGACACTTTAGTCGGCCCAAAAACTGTGCCAGACACGTGTCATGTGCCATTTTTGGACTACCCAAAAAAGGTATTTGAGGCACGCTGAGATTGAGGCAGAATAATATTTATGCTTAGAAAAAAATATTTTGAAAATGACAGACACTTTAGTCGGCACAAAAACTGTGCCAGACACGTGTCAAGTGCCAAATGGCACTTGACACGTGTCTGGCACAGTTTTTGGGCCACGATCCTTCAGCCAGACATTCGATTTTGTATTCAGGCATTAGAAAAGAAGTGTTGCACAAATTGTCAGGGTGCCTCAAATACCTACTCAAAAATGTTCAACAGCTCTCCTACTATTAGAGAAATAAAAATTTGAGAATCGTCTGAAATGCCATAGAAAAGATGTATGGTGCAAAATAAAATGTTCCATATATTCCGAACAGATGGGACAAATATAACCAAGGACAATAGAGCTAATTCCGGATATCTCCCCAACATGTTTACTTAATTTCAATATCACCGGATGTTTTTGCGGCTGTTATCGCGGAAAAGACAGACAGACGGAAACCAATTCATTTCGTGTCTCCATAGTAAGCTTTCAGGGGCATTTCGGCAACAATCATGGGGGGAAAAATCAGGGTTCAAGGAAAAATTACCGTATTAACATGATTCTGATAAAACCAACTTTCACAAAGAAATGAAATTAAAAACTCGTGAAAAACAGCCAAATAAAATTGTTAAATTGGGTTTATTTCTAATCTTGATTGAGTTTTTTCTGGTGAAATTAGTACTTAACTTCGAAATCTACCTGTGACTGTAGGCCGAGACGGCGGTGATTTTTTTCGTATCTTAAGAGTCAATGCAACATATAATCCACTAAATAGTCTCTTTTTCGTGATGTTTTTTGTCAACACAATTACTGCACAGTTACTATAATTCATTTTTCAACTTATCAAATGCAGACACAAAACACTTTCACAAAGAGAATAATACTGTTGTATTAAAATAAAGTTTAATTAGTGTTAAAATAATATGTAATCGAGAAAAAAATGCCCCTTTTAAATCTGCCTTCTAACTGAACAGCTCTTTACGTCAAGTATTTTTTGAGTTATGCATTAAAAACTATCCCTATTGCCTTCTGCTTTGCAGCAATTAAAAAAGAATTTAAATTTAAGATTCTCATGTTTTAAACCTACGTAATTCCTAAACTTCTTGACAGAATGAGTTTTCGTCTGTTATAAAAAAGTAAATGTTAACCGAAAATTTCGATACACAGTCAAATTTAACTGTCAGAATTCATCATTTTAATGTATGCTATATTTATATAGGGTAATTCTAAGATAGGTGGCCATAGAGGAGAGATGTCCAGTCTAAATATTTTCAAAACTTGATCATAGATTGCAACATAAACTTTTTTCTTATGAAATAGTTCAACGATATTATTTACTGCGACGTGCAGTTGTGTTTTTCGATTATAAAAAGTAAGTGTAATTTTAATGTGTGTTTAATTTAGTGGTTGATTTTTTTTTTCTTTTTTATTGACTTAGGTATCTGAATGTTTTGCAGTACGTACGATATATTGGGTTGAGGAAAATTTAATTTCGTTCTTTTCCATGTTATTCAAAGCGAATTTATTCATATAAATTATAAACTCTAATCAATGAGATTTGTGCAATTTTGATCGATGACATTTTGCCACTTTTCTGGTAAAACCATAACACCATCACTGTAGAACTTCTGACATTTCTGGATGAAAAACTGAACCGAGTGATTTTCACAACACTCTTTTGAAGTCAGCTTTACACCATTAAGAGAGTTCTGCAGAAGCCGAAACAAGTGGTAGTTGGGCGGAACAAAGTCCGTGCTATACGATGGGTGCTTTAAAACTTCCATGCCAAGCTCTCTAAATTTCTACCGAGACACTAAAAATGCGTGTGGTTTAGCGTTGTTGTCATGGAAGGCAACGCCTTTCCTACTCATCAATTCTGGCAGCTTTTTTAAACGTCTGCTTCAATCGCATTAGCTGTTGACAGTAGAGAGTCGAATTAATGGTTTGGCTAGGTTAAAGCAGGTCACGATGAACAATTCCTTTCCAATTCCACCACACACTCAGCATCACTTTCCTTGGCGTCGATTCGAGTTTTGCCACCGTATGTGAAGCTTCTTCGGGCTTCGACGACGATCTTTTTCACACATTATTGTCGTACGCGATCCACTTTTCATACCTCATAATCTTTGTTTAAAAAATGTTTCGTTTCGTTTCATAAGCGATTCACAAGTGGAAAATAAGTCCATTGAATTTTTCAGTCAGTTCATGTGGAACCCAAGTATCGAGCTTCTTTTGTTATCCGGTCTTATGTAAATTCATTGCTCAAAACAATTAAAGGATATTTGAAGTTTTATATAAAATAAAGATATAAACGAAATTTTTTTTGCCGAAAATAGAAGAAGAGAATCACAAATGCAAATTTTTTTGGTTTTCAAACTGTGGAGTATGCAAATTTTGAGTTCGACGTCAAAAACGTCGCTTCAGCGGCAGCGAATGAAATTTGACTTTCAACTGGATAAAAGAGAATGAAGACAAGGATGATCGGCATTCAGTGCTTGCTTTGTTTCGATGAGTACGATGTCTCAGCGAAGTCATTTGACAGATTCAGAAGCTTTGAGAATTGTTGGTAGGTTAGAAGGGGGCCAAACTCAAGCCGAAGTAGCGCAAGCCATTGGAGTGTCACAAAGTGTCATTTCCAGGATCTGGAACCGTTTTTTGGAGAGTGGATGTGCAGGCCGAAGACCAAGGCAAGGTCGTAGACAGGCAACAACGCCCAATGAAGATCGGTATTTAGCGTTAACAGCTCGGAGACACCGAACCATGAACGCTACTCTTCTCCAACAACACCTTCGCTCGGCTACAGGCACTACGATTTCAACTCAGACTGTCCGAAACCGGCTCCATGCTGTAGGTCTGTATGCTCGCCGACCGATGGTATGTGTTAGATTAACATCAAGGCATCGTCGCGACCGCAGGGAGTGGGCAACCGAGCATGTCAACTGGAGGAGAAATTAATGGAGCAATATTCTGTTTTCTGACGAGTCCCGCTTTTCTGTGCATCCGGATAATAGGCATATTTTCATCTGGAGGGACCGTGGCAGTAGGAATAATCCTGCGTTCGTGCACGAAAGTGTCAGATTTGGCGGTGGAGGAGTGTTGGTGTATGGTGGCATCTCCATTGACGGACACACTGACCTCTACATCATTCGAGATGGAGCTCTGACTGGTCGCCGATATAGGGATGAGATCCTCAGACCTATTGTATTCCCTTACGCTGCAGCAATCGGAGATAATTTCATTTTAATGGACGATAACTGCAGGCCACATCGTGCTAACCTGGTGGAGGATTTCCTTTTCGAGGAAGAAATCGTTCGAATGGAATGGCCAGCGTGTTCTCCAGACATGAATCCAATCGAGCACGTTTGGGACGCTCTAGGAAGACGAGTTTCTGGCCGCCAACAACCCCCACAAACTCTCCAAGAACTGGAATGAGCTCTTCTGGGAGAGTGGGGCAGAATACCCCAACTCGTCATTAATAGCCTCATTGAGTCCATGCCTCAAAGGTGTTCAACGTTGCTGGCCGCCCGTGGAAACCATACCCCCTACTGAAAATGATTTTCTTTGAAGAAAACACCTTTTTTTATTCTTTTTTTCTCATATGCACAAATTGTGTTTTTTTCCTTTAGTACACAAATGCGCAATAAAATGCATTTTTTTTCTGCCAAACATGTGTAATTTATTCTCATATAACCTACTATGTCTGTCGACCATGTATCAATCAGCTAAACAGTTTACCAGATACAAAATCCACCTAAAACTGCAATATCCTTTAATTGTTTTGAGCAGTGTAGTTCAAAAGTGTTTTCTGGTCGTCTAGTTCCATAGCGATGTCGCGAGATGACATATGTCGGTCTATCGTGTTTTTTTTAAAGAATTGCATTGTATTTTTCAACGATCGGCCGGTCAGGGGGAGTTTCAACTTTAACATCGAAATTTCCGGAACGAAAACGATTAAACCAATTCTGACTCTAGCATTCACTTAAGCACTCATCAACATAAACACCACACAGTTTTTGATGAGCCTGCGCTGCATTTTTCCCTTTTCCGAAGTAAAAAAGCAAAATGTGATGATATTTTCAAAGCGCAATAACTTTTGACTGAGTAAGCAGATGACGCTACCTTTATATCTAGAATATTCTGTGGACTGTTGTTTTTCAAACGATCTATAATATGGCTTAATTGAATAAGTATTACTCGAGATATGCGACTTTAAATGCAACTATTAGGAAAAACCGAAATTACTTTTTCCTCAACTCAATATATTTTTTACTATATGGGCTTTTAAGGCACGTATATAATCTAACTAAGTGTAATAATAAATAATAAATACATAATAAATAGTATATACTAAAAATAAGTGCAATTTTAATGTTATTTAATTTAGTGGTTGAATATTTTTTTTGACTTAGGCAACTGAATGTTTTGTAGTACGTACGCTATATATGTTTTTTACTATATGGATTTTTAAGGAACGTATATAATATAATCTTTACTTCTAAGCCTATACAATCGTACAATATTCAAATCTATGTATGTATCGTACAATAGCTATTGATGTTTTAAATTCGGCGACCACTTAGACCTCCAATATCAGGAGAGATGGCCACCTTTAATCAATATTTCAAAATTATACGGAGTGATAATTTTAACTAAATATAATTAAATTTAAAATAAATATATAACTTTTATGTTTATAAATATATTAATAATTGATATACTTATTTAAATATTAACTAATATAAATATTTTAATCATAATAATAATAATATAATAAGACCTGAAAATACTGAAAAAAGTCGAAAATTTTCATAACAGAAACTGATAAATTTGATAAATTAACTAAATTAACGTAATAAGCCTAAAATTAACGTGAGAAAAGAACACGTTATTTCCAGTAGCGAAGAAGACGAAATATATTTAAATTATCAGATTCTACAGGCTTCGAGTAAATAGAATTGGATTAGGATTACTGTGTTGGTTGTGCAAAACAATATATCACATCTTAAAAGGATGTCTGGATAAAATGCATAAGGTACCTGAAGTTGTTCTATGAACAAATTATCAAGACTTTCGCTAAACATGTGGTAAGATATTGCGAAAATTGAAGTATAGAAATTATACTTCAAATTTTATTTATTCGAGTTTTATTCACTCATTTTCCATCATATATCTGTATATTTATAAATTGCTAGATGTTGTTCATTGATTAACTATATGAAATGTGTTATTTTTTTTGCTATTTAACTTCACTTTTTTTTTTCCTTATTGGATGGCCATCTCTCCTCGGCTTTAAGGAGAGATGGCCATCTGTCATTTTTATTTCAGTGCTGTTTAACACTTTTTGTTTTCAATATTTAATTATTTTTTGCACAAAATATTATGAGTATATGTATAAAAATTTTAAATATGCATAAATATTTCTTGTATTTGCATTCTAAGAATTTTTATTTTAATCTTTAAAAACTATGGCCATCTATCCTTCAGTTACACTAAAATATAAAACACAGAAGGAAAACCATTTTGGTATATGAATCGGTATTTAGCGAAAATTTTTCTTTTTGGAAAACATCAAATAGGAAGTGAAGTTTAAAAATGAAGGGTAAACGTATTTCTGGAAAATTGATGATGTCATGTGAAATAGGAGAAAAAGAAAACTTTGTTAAATTGGTGTTTTTAATTAAAGCAAAATATAAATATAATTTTGTTAAAATCCTAAGACGAAAGGCAATATTCCACTTTGATCCAATCACAAACTACATAATATTAACTTCGAATATTTCACCGTTTACTTAAAAGATGATAAATAATAATAATACAGATGTTACAAATTTAAAAATCTACATGTTATTTAAATTTCAGAGTACTTTCGGGCTGCAAACCCTCAGCCCTCGTCAATCAGTATTTTCATCAATTGCCGTTCCATTCATTCAAATACGTATTCAAGGCTGGAATAGCACAGTTGAAGTTTATTCCAATAGAGCGAAAAATATTCATACCAGGAATCGAACCTGTATATGCGGCGTGCCGTGCCAATGATTTACCTGTTAAGCTATCCGGACGATGCCTGGCTAATCTAATTCACTCTTATTTGTTGGAATAAATTTCAACTGTGCTACTTCAGCTTTGAATATGATTTGATCCAGTTGGAAAATATATTCGTTCTCTTCATTATGTACGTCACTTCATTTGAAATGGGGCAGTCTGTAACTCTTAGGGTAGCTCGAAGTAGAAGTTGTAGTGCATCGGATAAAACTTGTCTAGATGAAATTATTTAACTGCCGTTCCATTTATTTCTAATACGTCACTTTGTTTTAAATGCATAGCTGGAAAATGATATTGGTATAACTCCTTCAGATTTAATTTTTGTAGAGGAATTTGTGTAATTACCCATTTAAAAGGAAGTGATGTATGTGAAAAAAGCGAAGTATTAAAATGAATGGAACGGCAGTTAATATTTTCCTCCACCCAAGATGAATCCGAACTTACTACTTCTACCATTTTCTAGTATTCCTGTATTATTATTATTATTCACCTTTGATGCACGCGATGCAATTTTTAAATTTTATTTTATGTTGTTTTGGATTTTGTTTTTTATGCTTATATTACATGCTTAATTTAATCATTTTTGCACATATGACTGAAGAAAAGTCAAGAAATCAGTAAGTGTTTTTTCAATAATAATACACAGGTTCACCATTTACTTAAAAATAAGATTAGCTTTCTATTATTATTGTCATATCTTTCTTTCCTATGAGTTTATTTACTCATATTGGTGAGAAAATTTGAACCTAAAAATATAGTAAAATTATATCAGAAAATTTCTTTTCTGAAATGTATTTACTTATTTTAATATAGATCACTGAATACAAACAGAGAACTCGATACAGATGGATTTCTATTCATTTCAATCGACATAAAAAAGAAAAAATCTCTTATTTGGAATAATTTTATTCCATGCTATTTTGAGAGAAACATAGTAAACTTTAAATTATCTGTTATGAAATTTAAGTAAATTGTTTTTGAAACTCAAGAAAGTTCAATGGCTTTTGGCAATGAAAATAAAATTTAAAATACCGTCGGAAAAAACACATTTTGGAATAACAAGCGAAATTTAGCAAGAAGTTTATAGTTTTTAAATATTGAAGAGAGGTGAAGTTTCATAAAGCAAAGAAACTCTTTTAGGGAAGATCTATAATACAGCAATTTGCAAAATAAAATCACAAAGAGAATTGAGAACAAGAGATGTTTTAAAATAATGCAAAAAGTTTATGCTTTTGTTTGTTTGAATGATTATATTTTTTTACTTTGTGTTTTGAGTTCGTCAATTCTACACACCTGAAATGAAAAACTGATGTGTTTGTTAGAGTTATTAGCGTGTGTTTCAATGAACATACACTGTTAAAACTTTTGCAGCATTCTGGCAGGTCATTCGACAGTTTTTTGAAAAAACGGTTTCATAACCATAGTTTACCTATATTCTGACCATTAAATGGCCAATAATATTGTCGGAATAGTGTTAAATTACGGTTGTGTAACCGTTTTCGGAAAAAACGGTCAAATGAGCTGCCAGAATGCTGCAAATTTTTAACAGTGTATGCTTACAAAACAACTTCGGATAGATTACGAAAACTGTGAATATGTTGTAAAATTCATTTTATACATTTAATAAATAATTAATTTTTTTAACAAATACGTTATTTATAACCATATGAGAAGAACATGCAAAGCCCCAACTTCGTTGGGATAAAAGTGTAGGCATAACATGAAAGTGGATGATTTCAAGATTAGAGCTAAATCTACTTTAGTATTTAAGAGAATGGAAAAATAGAGGATGGCTTTTTTTTATCCTTTATCGGGCTAGTCAATTCTGTGGCTGAAATTTTGAAAAGATTCATTGCCACCAGAATCTACAAACAAATGGATTTGAAAGTAAGAGCGGTCGTCGACTTCGAATACATTTTGTACCGAGGCCCCTGTGGACAATTACACACATCCCCGGGATCTGAACTGGTGAGAAAAGACAGGAGAGCAAACTAAGATCTGGATGGTAGCAATTTAAAAGGGGAGAGGGGGTAAGTAAAAAATTTAAAGAGTGTTAAAAAAGACCATCAGCTACTTGAAGTAAAATCTAATAAAGTATGATAGAAGAATAGATAAAACAGAATGAGCTACGTATTCGTCATGTGCAAAATAAAAACAAAATATTTCAATAAAAATTCCGGTTCTATTCGATCAATTTTCAATAAAAAATATGTGGTAAGTATATTACCATTACCCGTTAAAGAGTTAATAAGAAAATGCATACCTATTTCTACATAAATTTGTTTTGATATATTTTGGATATGACACCTTTAAATAATGTTAGTTTATCGCCTAACTATCTACTGCAATTTTTCTATGTACTTAGTGATTAATACTTGTTTTTGATCTCATTGAACCCAGCTTAGTCAATACTACAAGAACTATGTGCGGAATTTGATTGATTATTTGATTATCCCACCTGCAGTGGAATCTATTTCTAATATAAAAATTCAATTTCACTCCGGGTGCTTTTATTCAGTGACGATTTCGAAGGATCATACTTAATTTTAAACTGACTGTTATGGAATTTATAGGAGTCATTATAAAATTTCAAGCTCGATTTCCCTAGGTTACAAATGGAATTTAAGATACCGGAGGAAGTAAGAAAACCATTCTGGAATAAGAAATGGTTTATAGCGATTATTTCTTTCTGTGAAATATCGAAATGGAAAGTGCAGTTTAATAATAAATGAGTAAAAACCATTAAGGAAAATGTCGGGTTTCTGCATTGCAGATCGAAAAAAAAAGATATCACAAAGGCGGGTTTTAAGGTTATTTGTATATCGAATACAATATAAATTATATTTTTTCTGCACTTCAGTATGGTTTATTGTGGCATGTTACGAGGAACGGCAGATAACGAGCAATAAAAATTCCAGATGAAATTTATTAATTTTTGCGTATACCCGCCTAAAAACTCGCACACTCAATTTTGCAATGATCCCTTCATGATGTATTATAATTTTGCCTTTTTGTTAGACATGCGTAATGCGGTCTATATACAGGATGAGAACAAATGGTGGACCCTATTTTAAAAAATCACATTTTCGAAACTACTGCAAATATTACAATAAGAGATACATGAATTTCAAGAGAAATATACCAAGTTTTTTTTCATTTACAAATGTTCGATGTGTGACGCTCTTGTCACACGAAATACGTCCAATCCAGTTCGTTCCAAACACCAAACGCCCCATCCACCGGTGTGGAATCTCCTCGCTCAAGTAACTACGTACCTGCAAAGACAAAGAGGTGATGAATCCTGCTCAAACACAAAATCTGCGCTGTCCTTAAGCGGGTGGTGGTGATTTACAGTTAATCACATGGTTACCATGATCCCCAGAACTAACACCATGTGATTTCTTTTTGTGGGGTTACGACATTGTTTATGTACCACCAATGCCGAAAATGCTTCCAGAACTTAAAGAACGCATTTCTGCAGCATTCAAAAGCATTGACAGAGTGATGCTACAAAATGTTTGGAAAGAACTGGATTGCAGATTGGACTTAAGCCGTGTAACAAGAGGAACTTGGTGAAAGAAAACTTGAAGAAACTTGGTATATTTCGCATAAAATTCATGCATCACTTATTGTAATATCTGCAGTAGCTTCGAAAATATGATTTTTTAAAATCAGGTCCATCCTTTGTACTCACCCTGTTTTTAAAATTATTTTCTTATAACATAGGTGCCCGTTATATGCCGAAACATACGGTACATCATTTCTGTTTTCTGTTTAATATTTTTTTTCACTTATTTCAGGAAAACATATTTTGCTGATCAAAATACAAAACGTCTTTATAGAGATGTAGAAATTCATCAGTTAACTTTTTAAAATGAATTATTAATATAGTCATTTTTTTAGATTATTATTACTTTTTTACATACAGTTGTGGCAAAAGTGTGGGCATTTTTTGAAATTTTCATGTTTTGTAACTTTGTGTACCTGAAGAATATAATAAATTTCACTTAAATACAAATATTTATATATCAAATTCAAGGAAATTTAATGTTGAGTTTAATAAAAAAAAACAACTAAAATACATGCATTACAAAAAATGTTACTCTTATAAAAAATAAGTTCTATCTTAGATCTCATTATATTTTAAAGTTACATCTACACATTCAGTATTTAGTATGATAATCCTGTTTTTTATTACAGCTTCACACCGTCTTTTCATTGAGAGATCTAGTGTTTGGAGTTCATCTTTTTTAATCACATGATGCCAAGAATCAATTAGAGCTTCAGTCAGCTGCGTTTTAGTAGACGGACGCTTTTTTTGTACAAGGATTTTCAAACGTCGTCAGAAATTTTCTATAGGATTCAGATCAGGGCAGTTTCCTAGCCAGGATAATAATTCCATGCTTTTGTTTTTAAACCACCTTTTCCATATTTTAACCGTATGGCATGGAGTTGAATCCTGTTTAAAGATAAATGACGCTTTATTGGGGAAGAGATCTCTGATGGAAGGTATAAATTTTGGTTCCAGGACAGTTTGGATGTATTTTTTTGCATTCAGAATGCTGTCAATACCTTGAATGCGTCTCACACCTTCTGTAGGTTTACAGGCCCAAATCATGACATTTGTTGGGTTCTTTGTAGTTGCTCAAAGGCAATCAGGATGAAGATCTTCGCGTACTCTACATATCACATATGATCGCCCATCACAATTAAAGAGCGATACTTTATTCTCATCGCTCCAGATTATTTGCTTCCACTGATTTTTCGGACAAATTAATGTGTTCTTTTGTTCACTGAACTCGTTTCTTGCGTTTCTGAAGATTTAAAAATGGTTTTTGCCTTGGAAGTCTGACTTTCAGTCCATAACTTGCTAATCTTCTCCTCATTGTTCTTGAACTGAAATACAAATAGCATTCATTTCACTACTAACAGCATCTCATGAAATTCTTCTATCTTTGAGGTATACACTTTTAGTTAGCTTTCATTACAAAAAGCTACCTATTGCAGCCGTTCGGAGGAAAGCGATTTCAAAAAGTTTTGGTATATTTTCATCGATCATGACCTCCAGACCACGAAATCACCCTCCGTTCAAAATTGACATATATATATATATATCCATATATATATATAGTACAGAACCATTTATCCAGAATGCTTGGGGTCAGATGTATTCCGGACTGTTTTTTCCGGTTAACTGGTTGTGCATGAAAGCAGTATCCTTTTGATAAGTTTTGTGGAATATGTGTAGCTGTGGAATTATTTCTGATATTAAATTATTAGATTACTTGGATTAAAAATCAATGCAAGAAAGATCAAAAGTTAAGCAGAGTTTAAAAGAAGGTAATTTATGAATTCCTTAGGAACATAAATTCTTCTGCTTCCTCTGCATAAAAATTAAAACATCTAAAATGCAACTAAGTATGTTTTGATTTCAATTACTAGATGTTGTCATCAAATTATACAGTTGTTTCAAGTAAAGCCTATGTCAAACTGGCAGTGTGCAACATCTTTTTCTGCAAATATTCTGAAATCAGTCTATCAGAAATATCATTCCGGATATTGGTTTTCCGGTTAACTGTTTTCCGGATAAATGGTTCCATATGTATATATCCATATATCTGACCTTTGTCACACTGTAACTCTCGTATTTATGACCCGATTTGGATGTAATTCGGTGTGTACATAGTACATACCAATGTCTAAACCGAGTTCGTTGGTCAGCTTCATACGCCATTTTGTATCAAAATGGCTGCCAATTAAAAAAAAAATAAAAAAATTAAAATTTGAAATGTGGTACCAAAAAAATTAAAATTGAAAAATATTTTTTTCTTATGTATTTGAACTTTATATAAAGATTCCGGAGCAATTTTTGTTTCGTCTATATCTTAGAACATGGCTGAGTTATAGCATTTTGAATTTCTAGCGTAGCTGGCATTTTGAAACGTCCTGAATTTTGTCACGCGATAAAAGGCGTATTTATGAACCTATTTGGATGTAACTTCGTTTATACATAGTACATACCAATGTCTCGACCAAGTTCGTTGGCCAGCTTCATCCGCCATCTTGTTTAAAAATGGCGGTCATTTAAATTTTTAAGAAAAATTTAAATTTGAAATGTGGTACAAAAAAATTAAAAATTGAAAAAAAAAAATTCTTATGTATTTGACCTTTATACAAAGATTCCGGAGAAGTTTTTGTTTCGTCTATATCTTAAAAAATGGCTGAGGTATAGCATTTTGAATTTCTAGCGTGGCTGACATTTTGAAACGTCCTGATTTTTGTCACGTGATAACGGGCGTATTTATGAACCGATTTGGATGTACCTTGGTTCGTATATAGCACATATAAATATCTCGACCGAGTTCGTTGTCCATCTTCATCCGCCATCTTGTTTCAAAATGACAGTCATTTAAAAATTTAAAAAAAAATAAAATTTAAAATGAGATACTAAAAAATTGAAAAATGAAAAAGATTTTTTCGTATGTGTTTGACCTTAATACAAAGATTCCGGAACAGTTTTTTTTGTCTATATCTAAAAAAATGGATAAGTTATAGCATTTTGAATTTCTATTGTGGCTGACATTTTAAAACGACCTGATTTTTATCACGCGATAACAGGCGTATTTATGAACCGATTTGGATGCAACTTGGTCTGTACATAGTACATACCGATGTCTCGACCGAGTTTGTTGGCCAGCTTCATTCGCCATCTTGTTTCAAAAGGGTTGCCATTAAAAATAAATAAATAAATAAATTTAAAATGAGGTATTAAAAAATTGGAAAATGAAAATTTTTTTATGTGTTTGGCCTTGATACAAAGATTCCGGAGCAGTTTTGGTTTCTGAAAATTTGTTCTTTTGTTTATATCTTAAAAAATGGTTGAATTATAGCACTTTAAATTTCTATCATGGCTAACATTTTGAAACGACCTTGTATTTGTCACACGATAACACACGTATTCGCCTATTTCGATGTAAGAAGGCATGTGGATAGTATACATCAATATCTCGACCAAGTTCGCTGGCCAGCTTCATCAGCCATCTTGTTTCAAAATGGCGGCCTTTAAATTAAAAAAAATTATATTTAAAGTGAGGTGCAAAAAAATTAGATATTGAATAAGGTTTCTTTCTTAAGTATTTGACCTTGATATAAGGATTCAGGAGTATTTTTTGTTTGTCTCTATCATAAAAAATGGCTCCGATATAGCAATTTCAATATCTAATGTGGGTGACATTTTGAAAAATCTGATTTTTTGCCTGCGACAACACTCTTATATATCAATCGATTCCGATGTGAGTGAGCATGTGCACAGCAATTACTAAGGTCTCGACCAAGTTCACTGGTTAGCCTCATCCACCATGTTGTCTTAAAATGGCAGGTACTTTAACAAATCGCCGAATTTTGCAGCCAAATATAAGTTACTTTAAATAAAAGCAGCTTGAAAAGAGCTGAATAATTTCGCGAAATTCTCATTCATAATGATTTAGTACTGATAATAATTAGTATTGAATCTCCTATATTCGGTTTCCACTAAATTTAGCTTCGTGTGTTTGAATAATATAAGTTGGCTTTTTTAAAATAAGGAATATGAAGGCTACCTCTTCCTTTCGGCACTGGCCGGAAAGACTTTTTATATTTCTATCGTCAGAAGAACTTCTGCATTTTTTTTTCGCCCTGATCTTGTCTAATTCATCACTGATTTATTTTCTTGATAACGTAAGTACAACTTTCGTACGCCATATAAAGTGACTGATCAACCAACCTGTGTTGCAATTTCAACATAAGAGACACCATTTTCTCTCAATATGATAATTCTGCTTCTTTTTATAGGAATCTAATCAGTTTTTGTTGTTGATGACATTGTCTTAAATTATTTCATTAAGAAGAAAAACTAGAAATATTTAAAAAATATATTCCATTTCGTTACACTAGTATTCAGCCTTCTGCAATTTTACTTGCAGTAAAATACCACTTTTACAGATCAAAATATACTACAGTTTAGTTACTGACATTTGATTCATAGACAGGTTGTCAGAACAATGATCGTGATTGGGTAGGAAGCATTTATTACAATACACATTGCATTTATGACTAATTGTGTTTGTATTTTAGACTAAAGTAAGCCTAACTTTTTTTGTAATGCAGATATCTGGGATTGCACTTACAAGCTGCGTGGCTAAAGCACCTAGCTTACAAAGCGTCACCAGGAGTGATTGGTTATCGGAACTCTGTCATCATCAGAGCACTCTAGGAATCGTCTGAATAGAGGAGGCGTGGATTAGCCAGCCGGAGAAGGGAAGCGAAGTCAGATGGTTTGGAACAGGAAAAAACATTAGAGTGTGTTTTGGCGGCTAACGAGAGAGGTGTGCAAAAAGAATGTTTAAAGTCGAAATTAAGATGTATTAGTAATTTTGTAAATAATCTTTGTAAATATTAATATGTAAATAGCTTAGAATATAATCATATATTCAGAAATGACGTTTGTTTCTTGTGCTTAAAGTATTTTTTTTTATTTGTGTCAATGAAGGTATTATCCATAGATATTTTTAATTCTGTATGTTTTATTAAATTTTACAGTGCCAGCAAAAAAAAAAAAAAAATCTTGACTCTCAAGTCACAATCTCAATGTTCAGATGATTTATTTTTTTTCTGCTTTTAATAGACGGGGTGGTTGGGAGTTTCTATCATGCGATGATTACGTGAAGTAGTAGCGCTTGCAGCTTGAGATAACTTATCATTCTCTCTTTTTTTTTTTTGTACTGGTAATCGTTTAAAAAAATGGTGTTTTTAGCTCATAGGCTATCAAAGCCTGAGAGCTAATGTGCCCACCCGTTCTGTATGTATGTACTTATGTATGTATGTACGTAACGCGATAACTCATGATAGAAACATCCGATTTGCTTCGAAATTTTTTTCTAGCTTCATTGTGATAAGGCGCTTCCCTGAATAGTTTTTGGTTAAGGATAAAGGGGGAAAACGGGGTTAGTTCAACCCCTTAATTCAGATAAATGGGTTTTTCATGCAGAATCATTCGATTTGCTCCGAACTTGATATACCGGTTTATTATGTTAAGGAACTTCCCTGATTAGTGTTGGGGGTTCATTGGTTAAGGATAAAGGGGGAAAAGGGGGGTTAGTCCACCCCCTTAATTTAGATAAATGGGTTTTTCATGCAGAATCATTCGATTTGCTCCGAATTTGGTATACCGGTTTATTATGTTAAGGAACTTCCCTGATTAGTTTTGAGGGTTCATTGGTTAAGGATAAAGGGGGAAAAACGGGGTTAGTCCACCCCTTTTAATTCAGATAAATGGGTTTTTCATGCAGAATGATTCGATTTGCTCCGAATTTGGTATACCGGTTTATTATGTTAAGGAACTTCCCTGATTAGTTTTGGGGGTTCATTGGTTAAGAATATAGGGGGAAAAGGGGGGCCTGTCCACCCCCTTAATTCAGATAAATGGGTTTTTCATGCAGAATGATTCGATTTGCTCCGAATTTGGTATACCGGTTTATTATGTTAAGGAACTTTCCTGATTAGTTTTGGGGATTCATTGGTTAAGGATAAAGGGGAAAAAGGGAGGTTAGCCCGCCCCTCTTAAATTAGATAAATGGGTTTTTCATGCAGAATTATTCGCTTTGCTCCAAATTTGGTATACCGGTTTATTATGTTAAGGAGCTTCCCTGATTAGTTTTGGGGGTTCATTGGTTAAGTATAAAGGGGGAAGGGGGGCTAGTCCGCCCCCCCCCTTAATTTATATAAACGGGTTTTTCATGCAGAATTATTCGCTTTGCTCCAAATTTGGTATACCGGTTTATTATGTTAAGGAGCTTCCCTGATTCGTTTTTGGGATTCATTGGTTAAGGATAAAGTGGGGGGGGGGTAGTCCACCCCTTTAATTTATATAAATAGTTTTTTTGCAGGATTATTCGATTTGCTCCAAATTTGGTATACCGGTTTATTATGATAAGGAACTCCCCTGATTAGATTTGGAGGTTCACTGGTTAAGTATAAAAGGAGAAACGGGGGCTAATTCTCCTTCACTTATTTTTTAGAGGGCATTATTCTTTAAAATAAGAATATGATATACAATTCGTGTGAATAGCCTGTGAGCTCAATGCCATCAGTTTAGCTGGGCACTTTTCTTTTTTATTATATTTTTGTCGCTGCAGAAAGAAGTTCAACTGCTGCACATACTGTGGCGTAAAAAGCTTACACTTGTTTGAAAAACTCGTGCTTTAACTTTATTAAGTCAAAATGTTCCTGTAAGTCGTATTGCCTGATCTTGTCAAGCACCAAGGCAAACTATTTATGCCCTAAACTGGGCGAGTTCTAATTTACCAAGCGACAATACAATAAAATGAAAAAATGGTTCAGGAAGACCAAGGAAGACTTTAGAAAAATTGATAAGTCTTTAAAACGTTAGGTGTTGTTAAAACCAACAACAATAACAGATGAAGAAACAAAAAGAAACATTCATATTTACTAATGAATGTGTCAGTAAAGACCATCAGCCATAGACTTCAGAAAGACTGGGAGCTACCAGCCCGAAGCAGCAATAAAATCCCTGGTTACTGATGTCATAAAATTAAAGATAAAATATTTGTAAGAAATATTCCAATTGGATAGCAGAAGACTTAAAAAATAATTTTTCTAATAAAAATACTTTCAGGATAATCAGAGGTGGTCCAATGATGGTCACACAACATAAAGGTTTCTCACGATATGACACAAAGTTTACTGTTAAAACTGTAACGTACACAGAGAGTATCATGGTATATTGTGCTTTTAGTGGTAAAATGTAATACTGGATTATATTTCAGTCCCAAAATATTACCGTGAACGGTGGTAAATAATTAGAAGTTCTACAAGACCACTTATTATAATTTTGGTCCCTTTATGGATATCAATTTTTCATGCATGATGCAGCACCTGTTCATAAGTCAAAGCTTGTGTAAAATTGGTTAAATTATAATAATATAGCAGCAATTGAATAGACAGGCAACTAACCTAACCTTAATCCAATAGGAACCACAATCCGAGAGATATAGTTTCTTGGAACCTCATGACAAATGAATTTCAAGAAGCACAACCCATCCCGTGCTTGAGTTATTTAAAAAGTTCTGGGATCATACGGAAAAGTATTTTTTTCCTTACATTTGCAACTTCCATACCTAATAGATTGCAATGTGTCAAAAAGACTAGGGAACTATCACACTAACTGATCACACTACCTCATTATCCTGAAATAACACCATGAAAAATAAGAATGAAATGGTGTTTAAAAAGTGAAAATAAATGTATTAGAATAACAGAAATATATTTTTTCATAAAAGTATTAATATGGTAGACGCACATTTACAAATGACACATTACGCAAGTTTTGTTTGTGACAGTTTATTTGTGAAGAAAATGATCTTAATTATTGCCAACATATGCACCATCGGCAGCATTATATAATGTATTCTGCATGCATTCTGATAGTCGATACGTTGAACGTAGTTAACTTTTTCTTATTAAAATAAAAAGTACTTTACATTAATATATAAGTCTTACTATTATAAGCTGCTTTCCAAAAATTAAGGAAAAACAACAAAAATAGCGATTACTCAAAATGTTACAAATAGATTTTAATAAAAATGAGCCACAATATACAACACATAGTAAAGTATAAAATAAGTGCGAGCATCGAAAGTGTGAGCCATTGCTCTTGTAAAGCAGTTGCACGCGTGGCAAGGGTCTAAGGAGGGAGACTGAGACCACATCTTCCTAAAGCATCGAAACATGCTTGATAGGAGTCAAGTACGGTGATCATGCTGGCTTTTCCATGCGCTGAATTGTTTGCTGCTGGATTTAATCTTCCACGATGTAAGCAATGTGCGGTCTAGCATTGTCGTCCTGTAACAGGAAATTATTACCTATTGGCAGGCATAAGGGCGCACATAAGCAACAAGAATGTCATCTCTATAGACGTGAGCATTCAGAGTTAAATGTGGAAAGACATGGAGGATTGTACGTCCACTCAAAGAGATATCACCCCAAATACATACACTTCTTCCTCCTTATAAATCTCTTTCACGTATGTTTGATGGATGATAGTGGGTTCTCTGTTCTCTCCAAATCATATAACACTTACTATCGCTTTGGAGGCTAAACCAGGACCCATCCGTGAAGGGAACACGCCTCCATTGATCAGCCGACCAGTAGACATGTTGCGGTGCCCACCTTAACCGTTCCCTCCGGTGACGTGAGATTGAGCGGAACTGAAATGGCTGGTCGCCGCGCGTAAAGACCACCTTCGTGAAGCTTTATATGAACAGCAGACGTTAATACCAACATTCCATTGACTGCAGTAAGGGAGGCTCTAAGAGGGGGTTGCTGTTCTATACCTTCGTACACATAACCGCAGATATCGGTCATCGGTGCTCGTCGTAGATCTTGCCCGTCCTTGGCTGAACATTCTGGACGCTGAACGAGTGATTTGAAATTGTTGCCAAAGCCTCACATTTAGCGATCTGACCATCTGTTTCCGAATTTCACCAGCCTTCAATCTTCCAATAGCTCTATATCGCAGTTCTGCGGTCAAATGATACATTGAGGTCATACTAATGATTTGGCTATCTCAGTTTTCTTATCGCATAATCACAGCGACACATGCAGCCGTACTCTCTAATATGCATTTTTATGCTCCTCTCAGATGACGCAATCCGATTGCAGCGCTACGAATTTGCATTTTGTAATTTTATTCAGCATCGTTTACTTAACAACATTTGCAAATTTCATGCGGATAAATTTCTTTTTGAATGAGTTATAGCTCTTTTTGTGATTTTCCTCATTTTTTGGAAACCAGTATATTTGCGAATTCATGAAACAGCTACGCTTGTTCATGTAATCAGAAACATATTTGAGCGAGTGATTGGATATCTGAAATGTAAATTATTTCAGAGTTTATGTAACGTTTTGTTTATAGCTATAACACATAATTTTGCATTAAATGGAGGACAATAAAAAAAAAAATACAACTCACTATTTTCTCGTTCCTCTAGCCGTTTTCTGGATGGAATACTAACTCAAAAGTTGTTCTCTAGGTGGCAAAGTTTGCTGTTTCATCGAGCAAAACGTAGCCACTATACCTATAAGCCATGTTTCTGAATACAATTGTGCCATTGTGAAGTTAATGGGGAGTGTGCAGTATAATAATGGGTACCCTGTGTGTGTATATATATATATATATATGATAAACGTAAAGAATTTAAATTCAAAGTTAATACATTTACAAATTTTAAATCTTGTCTTCATCATTCTGTATATCGAAATATAATACTTAATCATTCACATAGAATAAAATGTTTATGTTCCTCTCATCTAATTAAGAATAATATTTAAAAACTAATTGATGATGCATTAAATCATGGTTTTCCAAAAAAATTCATATATTCATTAATATACAATTAGTACTTATATGATCTTTATATAAAAAAAATTATAAAAAAATAACACATGCGTAAACAAAATTACAAAAAAATATATATAATAAAAAAATATTTATATAAAAAATTAAAAATTGTAAAATAATAATAAACAATTACTATAGGATGGTTAGGTGGGTAGATGTTAGACTACGGAGGAGGGTGGAGTTGTCTGGATAATACGCAATGGTTAAGTAAAAAGAAAAAAAATGATGAGGCTTTTGTATTATAACTACATTACTAATACGTATATTATGGATGTTGATGTTGATTTGATGTTTTATATGTAATTGGTGACATATCTTTTTCATTCATATTAAATTTAGCTTATTTAATCACATTCAAAATTAACTTGATTTTAAATTTTAGCCTACTCAGGACAATATCATATTAATTAATAATAGTATACCATCTTTATAGTGATTAATATATATATATAAATTTATTTGATATAACAAATGTTATACTGTATGTATTAAAATTGGGTAATTAGTTTTTCTTATTATTCCTCTATACTTTTTAATATTGTTTTATTTTCAACTTTGTATTCCAAGATTAATTATCGGTTTAATGTATATGACTGTCACAATCATATTTTTTAGCTTTTTATGGCTAATATGAAGATAATACACGCACTATATTCTGATCTTTAGGCTATTGGGAATTTTAGAATATGACAATCTTCTATAAACATCCATTTCTTTCCCTGTTCATTTTATTAATATATTATTTTTTATATTTAATAGTAATTATTAAAGTTTTTTATATTTTTATTATATATAATTTATATTATGTTACAGCATATAGCTATATTCTATATATTATCAATGTTATAAAATTATTTAATTTCTCAGTGTAGATTAAATGGGTAAGGTAATAGATTATATTGAAAGCATTTTATTAACATTCAATTTATTTAATTTTTTGTATAATGATATATAGAATGGTATTATTTATTTATTAGTATTTGTGTGGTAATGCAGTTGATATCTTTTAAATTCATTAGCTTTTATAAGGTTCTTTTTGTGACTTTTGAAAAATAATAATAGTTTTAAAATAACATAATAGATGGCAGCACCAAAAATTTTAATGCTTCTATTGAGTAATAATTTTAATTTTTACACCAGGTGGTATTGAACGCTGAATATTGGCAATATGTAAAATAGAAATTAAACAATTTAAAAGTGTTTTTAGGTATTTTTAAAAAATGTAATTATTTTCTATTTATATTAGATGAATTGAATTTATCACGGTATTTCAAAATGAATTAACTGAATCCATAGGTTTTAATTTCTGTGTTAACTTAAAGTTTCATTCACCTTAATCTTATCATGCTTTTGGATACCATGTGCGGAAGGATATTTTGAAAGTCATCTGCGATTTTATTCGGTATGTTTTGTAATATTTCTATTTTTATGCTATAAATTAATTATTTAAAGGGTTGTATTGTTTTTTTCCATTTCATGCCATTTGATAATGTTCTGTTTTCATCTTGAAACTATTCTCTTGGTTATATTGGTTGTTTGAGTACAAGAGAAAAAGAAAATTCAGCTTTTAACTTTTTTTTCTCACAGAAAACTACCGATTTGCTTATATAATTGAATTCTGTACTCTTGAAAACGTAATTCAATATATAAGTTTTTCAATTTCTTTCGGTATCCATATTCTTCTTTTTATTCCATATTAATTCTTGTAATTAAGTATAAGGTACTTTATTTTATACATACAGTTCTATATATAGGTTTGTGGTATCCATTTTTATTGTCATTTCATTCACAATATTGCAGTTTTTGATGAAGGTCAGCAATGTTTAATTAATGGTGTCAATATAATGATGTAATATATATATATATATATATATATATATATATATATATATATATATAACCATTAATTAAACATAACCTTCCACCGTCAAATATTATGAATTAAAGCTGTAAGTATTAAAATAATAATAATAATAATAATAATATAAGAATTATTATGGAAGAAAAAGAAAAAAGTGGACACCGACAAAAATTGAAAAGCTTATACATTGAATTACGTTATCAAGGGCACAGAATTCAATGATATAAGCAAAATGGTAGTTTTCTGTGGGAAAAATAAGCTAAAGCTAAAAGTTATTTTCCCCTGTGCCCAAACAACCATAAAATCAAGCGAATTGATTAAAAATGAAAGCAGAATAGAAACAAATAATATGAAATGGAAGAATCAATAAAACGTATTTAAATATTTATAGGATATAAAATATAAATAAAACACCATACCGATTAATATTTCAGTATTTTACAAAAATCCACGCGCACATGGCTGTCAGTATATCAAAAAGAATAAGGTGAATAAAACAGTTAAGAAATCACAGTAAATTATACCAAAGGATGCAGTTAATACATTTTGAAATAAAATTTGAAATACCTTGTTAAACACATTTAATCTAATATAAAATAAATAGATATTAATTACATTATTTAAAATGCACTATTAAATTAATTAATAACAGTTTAACAATATCGTCAAAATTTAGCTAAAAATACCCCCTGGTGTATTAAATTATAACTGAAATGGAGCTAGAAAAATTAACAATTAGAGCTATCTTAAAGAGACAAATTTAGTGCTGCCATCTAGTATTACTTCTATTAAACAACTAACGCAAGATAAATATTTGTAAGCAATTGAATGTAAATAATTGTATAAATAATTGTAAGCATTTGAATGTAAATAACTGTATAAACAGCAAAACCAAACATATCCTTATATATAGAGAATTATAAACCGAATATAAACCACACAATGTATTTAAAAACTATTGTAAATAAAATTTAAAAGCATACAATATATTCTATTAGCTAACTTATTTAAACTAAACTAAGAAATAAATAATTCTAGAACATTGATAATATATAGCATATAGCTATATGCTATAAAACAAAATAAAATTCAGTAATAATTAATATAAATAATTATTAAATATAAAAATTATTTTTTATGAATTATATATCAGATATTTATAAAATGAACAGGAAATAAAAAACATGTGGAAGTAAATAGAACGTTAAATGATACTTAAGTACCCATTACTTAAAAAGCACAAATATAGAGTGTGGATTATCTTCAGACATCCATAAAAAACCATAAAGTATGAATGTGGGACATTCAAAAACATTAATCCGATAATAAATATTAAAAAGAATAGAGTAATAATAATAAAAATAATTACCCAATTTTAATGCATACAGTATAACTATATTTATATTATACATACTTATATGTATATTATTCACTATAAGAATGGCGTACTATTAGTAATTAATATGATATTGTCCTTAGTAAATTTAAAATTTAATATCAAATAATTGTAAATTAGATTAATCAATAATTAGGCTAATTATAATATTAATGAAATTCTCCAATTACATATAAAATATCAAATCAACATCCATATAAAATACGTAACAAAAATATAGTAATAATACAAAAGCCCACATTTTTTTTAAATATAATTAACCATTGCGTATTATCCAGACAACACCACCCTCCTCCGTACTCTAACATCTACCCACCCAACCATCCTATAATATTTTTTTATTATTACAATTTTTAATTTTTTATAGATATTTTTTTATTTTATAATTTTTTTGTAATTTTGTTTACGCATGTGTTAATTTGTTTTAATAGATCATGTAAGAAAAGTACTAATTGTATATTAATGAATATATGAATTTTTTTGGAAACCATGATTTAATGCATCATAAATTAGTTTTTTAATATTATTGTTAATTAGAGGAGAAGAACTTAAACATTTTATTCTATATAAATGATTAAGTATTATATTCCGAAATACAGAATGATGTAGACAAGATTTAAAATTTGTAAATATATATATATATATATATCTCTTACGTAGCGCGAAAAAACAGCTGTCTTTGTAGTTTGCTATTTGGCAACAACCAACGACGATTATCAGTGGTTAATTTATGGTCACATGTCCCGACCCATTCAGGAAATCAAAATCCAGCCGGAATCACTCTTTTAACACAAACCGTTTGAGCGATGCATGAATAACAATTGCAATTGGTCCATTTTACGGTGATGTGTGAATTCAGCGAATCAGTTTTTTGTTCAAGACTGTATTTAGACATGGCCGAAAATGTTTTGTTTAAACTTCGATATCGTGATACGGAGCATCTTTTTTTAGAGCGTTTTATTATAGTTTTAAATGAATTTAAGCCGAGCTGTTCAATTCTATAGACAAATTGAAAGGAGAAGAACCTGCATCTGACACTAACATGCCAATTTAAATATTAACGGCGTCAATTTCCAGACCGCTTAGCTTTTGCAATGACGATCACCAAGGCCAAACTTTGGATAAATGCATTTTTATTTAGATTTTCAGTTACTTTTTTATGAATTATTAATTGAATTTTCACCGACGTTTAAAATTAATTCTATTTTCAAGGTAATTTTTTCAGTTTATTATTTTGCACTTCAAAATTATTTTAATTTCATAATGTTAAAGTGATTTATAACCATTAGCATCACCATCTAAATACATTTTTATTTACAATTTCAACAAAGATTTCCATTACTTTTTTAAACATTGACAATATTTGTAAATTCAATATGTTATGATTTATGATAGCACTCATTCTAGCTAGAGTTAACACAAATAGTGATGAGCGAGGGAAGCGGTCCCAATGTGAATTGCGTAGCAATTCACGGGGGTTGGCGAGCGCGAGCGAGCAGGGCGCTGAGCCCCCTAGTATATATATAAACCCTCAAAATATATGTTTGGCCTGAACTACCACTCACCCCCACTCACAAAACAAGAAAAAATTAAATATAACTATTTAGAAAGTTAAAGATTCCACCATAAAATAAATAAATAAATAAAAAATAAAACAGAACGAAGAAACAGGCTGTGACCTCATCAGCAGAGGGTTACATTGAGAAAGCAGCCGAACATAAAAAAATAATAATAAAATATGTATTAGTGCCAGTGGTTTTCAACTAGAACACCGATTAGCAATATTATATCAGTGCCTCATCTAGAGCTTAGTAATAGATGAAAAATTATGTTTTTGAACTCCGCACACATTCACCTCAGCCACGTAGCCACATCAAAAAATAAAACAATCTAAACAAGGCAGAATCCTTCTGCCAGGGACAAATTAAAATTCATCCCAGATCTGTTGCCAATAAACGTGGCACATCATCATAAAATCGTCCTTAAACGTTGGAAATCAAATGTACAAAAAGATGAAATTATGCATTTTTTTTTTTTTTATAAAATAAAGAGGAATATTGTTTTTGCAATACAGATTACTGTAAAAATGAAATAATTCCATTTGGAACAGGTGGAAGAGGTGTCAATCTCTACAAATTCTAAAAAAACGATATATTTGACTGATAATTATATTCATGTAGGTACATTTATGAATGTTGGAGGACCAGTGAACAAGCTGATTATCATTAACTGGGGTATTATTAAGTTTATCGTAAATTAAAATCGTTAGGATATTTATTTTTTACATAAATATATATCAATATCAATATACCCATATATCAATATACACATGTGTGTATGTGTGTTTGCATATGTCTGTTTGTGTGGAATAATGTATCAACATATTAATACATGTGTATTAAATTGTTCAGATAGAAACTTAAATAAAATTTTCACATGAATAAATTATTCTTACTTATTACTTATGTAAAATGATTTGATTATTTGATAAAACTTATTAGATGTTTACATCAAATAAATTTTTAAAAAGTATAAAAGAATAAAAGACAAGAGATGAAAAAAAAAATTCCACTGAGAATCAATTGAAAATACTAAAATGTAATTCTTAACTCATTAAAAAAATACAAGTATTAAAATTTAATCTTCTTATTTCAGAAGAAATTAATTAGGTTTAAATAAAAAACAAAGAATTAAAAAATTTAATTTTTTTTAAAACAAGAGAATATTTTTTATCCATTGTTTTTAACAAACTTCAGTTCCTTTGCCCAAGAGAAATATGAGTAATCTCTTTTAAAATCGTGTAAGGAAAAGAAAAAAATTCTGTTTGACATCGTAGCACTAGGAAAAAGATATATTAGAATCTTTTTTTGAAATTAATGTACGCACTGTTGCGATGATGAATATTAAATAATAGTTCCTTTAAGATATAGTTTGTTTTTTAATCTTTATGCATTTTTTTTCTTTTATTTCTATATACTATGTGAAAAATATACAGTTAAAATGTTTTCATTAAACTAATTTAGAATAAATCGTGTTCCTAAAGATTTATGTTGATATTTATCATTTAATTTATCCGCTATATATCAATTACAGTCCGGTTATTGCGTACGGATTAACAAATTATCTTTATATTAAATAACGAAAAAAAAACAAGCATTATTAATATTATCAATGGAGCACACAACGAAACATGAGTGCAAAATTCAAGCCGGGGGTGGGGAGGTGGAGGGTGTCATGTAAAGTTAACAGCAAACCAGATCTTTCTTTCACAGTTTTCTAGCGCATCAGAACTGCTTAAACAGCATCATTTTTCCTATATCATTTTCCATTTCAACTTGAGCGCTTTCGGGATGGCCCTATTTGTGTTTTCACTGAAAGTGGTAAAATCCATTGTATTATTTATATGTTTTGCTTGAAAACCTCATTTGGAGATGCATCGGCGACGAAATGAAATTCGTCAGTCATCATGGGTGGCATGATAAACGCTTGCAAAACCAAGAGAAAACAAAAAACAAAAATTGAAGAGCAATAGTGTGCATAGTTCATATGCAATTACGCAAAGTAAGAATAGCATAAAACAATACATAATAGGAGACAATTAAAATTGAAAAACTTTAAACCGGAAGAACGAAAACTGTTGAAATTAAGAAACTATCCTTTACTCACAAAGATTAAATTTTCTTATTTCAGGTGCTACAAATTTTATATTTTGTTTGACTTTTTTTTATTTTTTTGGCAATATAGGCTCCTAAAGAGATCCAGTGCGTTTAAACTCTATACAACGATCCAACGAATCTCAAAGATTAAAGATAATGATATTTATGGGATAAAAAATAAATAAGCGATTAATTAAAAGTCAATTCAGTGTTACGTGATTTTGTAAAGTTAAAATTTTATAAAAATAATATTTCTATCTCGAATTAGAAAAAAAAAACAGCTAATGAATTCAAAAGTATTCAAAATATGTCAGAAAGGAAGAACTCTTCCGAACGACCGTGTACTATTTTTTACAGAAACTATCTCAACCTATTTTAAAATTTAAAATTGGATGGCCATGGTGATGGTGGCCAACTAACGATACATTGTGGCCATAACAATACATGGTGACCAGCTAACGATAACGGGGAAAATAATAATTAGAGAAGTATGTTAAACGAAAAGAAAAATGGCTACTGTAAAATGATATAGGGTGCGTTTCTGGAAATGCTACTTGTAAATTATATTACATAGTCTTGCTGTTAATTTTTTAAAAAAGAAGTATTAAATTCAATTATAAAATGTATCAATTCCATCAAATGTAAAGCAAAATACGGGATACTCTTCAAGAAATTTCACGGAAATAAAAATTCAGACTATATAACACTTTTGTGTCTCAGATAAGTTGCAAAATAACAATAATGTGAAATTTCTTATCAAAGTTGCAGTGCTCTTAGTAGTTAATGGTCTTTTAAAATTCCTCCGTGTGAATAAGTGTTAATTTTTATATAAAAAGGATTATATGTTACAGAGGGAAGGAGAGCGGAGCATCGGGATTTTAAAGATGTTTAGGTGGAGGCGCGGCCAAAAAAAGGTTGGGAACATTGATCTATAGTATAATTTACAATGTAATTCTTTTTCATCTGAATTTACATTTAATATAAGCCCATACACATTACATATCCCGTAATTTTACTCAATTATGACCATACTATGGGCAATGATGTGGTTATAATAGAATTAAGTCGCTGTTATGTAATCGTTTTATATAAAAATCGAATATATCGTTTTATATAAATATCGAATGACTTGACAATTTACTACAAATTTTTAACAGTGTAACTTACATTAACATAAAAATGTATATTTTTATTTTCTAAAATATTTTCTACATATATCCATTAAACATTCAAAATATTCTTTCCAGTATAGATACTTTGCAAGTAATAAAATCATAAATTTTTAAAATTACAGAATGCCTTGGACATGCCAAGTGTAGATTAACAAATTCAGCTGTAAAAATAAACACAATTCCGAAAAAAAATTTCGAAATATCTATTTTCATCATGTGATCATCTTTTAATAACAGTATTCGAGCAACATTACAGCAGACACTGTCATTCGGTTAAAAAAAAAAAGTATACTTCTTATTTTCATTTATGAAGTTTTCTTGTTGTTTTCTGTCGAAGAATGTTCGAAACTTTCAGTTTGTACTCCTCAAAATGTAATCTACAAAATATATTTCTCTTATGAAAAACTACTTTATTTAGCAGAGACAGCACAATTCTTACGTCATCGTATTTTGATGTTATGTTCAAATTAAATAAAACATTATTTCATTCATTTGATTTCAGATTTTTTTTTCTTTCGTTCATTTCTATTGTAAATATCACGAATTTTATCATGCATGTACAAAGAGTAATATTAGTGAAAGATTTATATACTTAATGTTTAAACACACGGGCGGCATATTGCGTGCCCAATCATTCAGAAAAACAGACGTCAATTCTAAAATAATACCTTGAGTAACATTTGCGCTTCATTTAACCTCTTAAGACTGTTAGTCACCCTGTTTCCGAATTCCCCTCGGTAATGTTAAGTGTATGGGCGTTCGATGCGTTTTTATATACAAAATATCTCCTCAGGAAATTAATATTGTTAACTTATTTTTTCTGTGTTCTCTTCTTAAAGGGTGTGTGTTTTTTTCTTAGTTCTCAAAATATTTCTAAAATCCATACTTAATTTTATATGACGTGTTAGAATTTTACTCCTAGTTCGTCAGGTTTTAAAACATAAAAAAATGAGCATAGATATTAGAAACATTTTGACAACTAAGAAAAAAGGGGATATCCTGTAAGAAGAGAACGCGGAAAAAAGAAGATAAAAATGTTAATGCCCTGCTGAGATATTTTAAATATAAGACCGCATCAAATGCACATAGACTTAACATTACTGAGGAAAGGATGAGATTTCCGATTTTTTTTACATACCAGTATAATCTTTAAAAAAATGTTTTTCTCTTAAATCACAAAAATGTCCCGATTAAAGAAAATAAGAATTTTTCTAACATTATACTCGCATGCAAAAAGTCGGAAATCTCATCCCTGCTGAGGGAAATTCGGAAGCTGAGTAACTACCAGCCTGAACAAATACCCCTTAATGTTCAACGAATGATTCGAGTTGAAGTTTGCATTCATTTCTGACCCCTTTCATTACTTTTAATTGATAAGTCACCACTGATGTACTTAATATGACGCCGTACATTTCTGTAAAATTTTCTATTTTCTTCCTTAATTAAATTGATTTTTATGTCTAGTACTTTTATACTATTACTAGATATTATAGCCCGGGAGAAGGTGACATGGAAAGCCGAATGATCGCGAAATTGAAACTCTTTTATGTAAATCAATGGTATAACTTTATACGAAAAAAATGAGCAAGGTATAACTAGGTTTGACAAGCTGAAAATATGTTTAATTAAATTAATTATTATTAAAAAGCTATAATGTTTTACTGTTATGGTGGATATTGATCACTCTTATAACATTTTATAGAAAATGTTCTGTTCTTTTACAAATACTTGGTATGAAAAACATTATCAGAACACCGCCGGAATTGGCACAGCAGGCGGCCACGCGTCCATGAAACGTCCCCAAACATGTCTTTGCCGATACCTGACCAGAATTCAGACGCGAAATAAAGACCCACCAGTAAAAATTCAAAGCAAAATAACCCTGAAATTTTTATCACCGGCCGTTTTGTTGACCCTCTAGCCGCGGGCGACTTTTTCATTGGGTTAATTTTTAATAATTAAGATATTCCCACCACTTTTTGGAAGTAGAAATAGTCACTTTATTTAATTACAGATTTTACAATGTGAAAAGAAGCTGGAATAAATGTTTTTATAAAAGTGTTGGGAATCAAGCAAACTGAGTTTTAAAAAAGTAGCCCACTGGAAAGCGAAATTAGAGTTTCCCGCGACTGGATGGTTAAAATCAGTGTTGCCAGTTAGGCTTGTTTTTAAATTCAGAAATTTTCCATTTATACCAGAAATTCTCTAAAGTATTATTTTTTTATTTAAGGACAGAGATTTCGTGATTGCTGAAAGTAAAAATTTGCGGTGATGGGACAGTGGCGCAGCAGTTGAGCGATTGTCACCACTAAATTTTTATAGTATTCTTCGCCTTCAAAAATCTCAGCAACTCTGTCCTGAAGTTAGATGAAGAATAATAATAAAATTTTGCGGTGTCAATTGATTCTCTACTGCTACACTGCTCCATCACTGAATTTGTCTTACAAAATTTCGGGGGTGAAAACGAAATTTTTGAATGAAAAAAAGGCCAAACTGGCAACCTTGCTTAACCCTTTGAGGGGCAAAGTACTTCGGTTGCTGATTGGCTTCGGTAAAATGATTGACTGAGACCAGGATTTACAAGACAAATTATATAAAAGAAAAAAAATGGTGTTTCTTCGAATATATGGTATAAATCGAAATTTAGTTTTAAAATGCTGGTATCAATGTGGCATTTCGGAATTAAAATTAAGTGGTATATATAATGTACCTGTGCCCTTCAAGGGGTTAAATTAGATATGACACACTTTCAGCCAAAGTAACGTTTGTCATACGACGCTTTTCTAAAATAGTACAAAATGTTCTACAAAATGCTTTTACAGTGATCAATATCCGCGATAGCTATAAAACATTATAGCATTTTAGTAATAATTAATTTAATTAAGCATATTTTCAGCTTGTCAAACATAGTCATAGCTAGCGCATTTTGTTTGTATAATTAAACATTAAAATTTGATATTTAGACTTTAAAAGGCATATCACATTGACATAAAATTCATATTTAGGCCTTAAAAGACGCATGCAGTACTCCTCCTGTATCATTACGTTATTACAACTCGCCGGAGTTATAGTACTAATTATAATTAAATAATTACATATTTTTTTAATTCTAAGCTACTACCGTATGTTAAAAAAGAGTATTAAAAAGGATATTATTAAAAGTTTTTTTTTATGCCTTAAAAACAAATGATGCACACAGACCGCCGAATGTGTCCTTATGTTATTAAATTCCGCTCCATATCTGTATGTTGCTACAACCCGCACATTTCTGTATAGATATAATATACTTTAGTAATATACAGGAACACATCGGCACCTGAATCGAATTCGTTGTGTGACCGCATTCAATTACTGAAATCTTCGTAAAGTGAAAAATCCTCATCAAAATTAAATGTGACTGGATTGTTTTAGAGTACCCATCTTATAAAATATACAGGGTGCAATATGTTAACTATCGCCGACCTTTAATTTCTCAACCGTTGGTCGTAGACATATAGTTCCAATTACAAAAACGTTTCAAATGAGGTAAATATTCATGCTGTGGCATTATTTAAAGTAAAAACTTAATTTTATAAAAATTACGAAATCTAACTTTTTATACGATCCCCCAGTCCCTATAGTTATATTTAGTAAAAGTTTACACATATCATAACAGATATAACACAAAATGTTTGACATCTGTACTACAAAAATTGGCACAGTTATTAAATTTCAAAGTTTGAGATTTTTGCGCATGATTTTGTCTTTCATTGAGGGATCAGTTAAAAGATGAATTAAAGTAATTCGAGATCAAAATCAGGGTACAATTCCTCTGCCATTTATCTACTCCTCAGTGAATATGTTTTATTTTCCGGTTGTTGATTCTACCTACTTTGACGTTTGAATATTGTTCGACCCATAAAAGTTAGTTCAAATTTTAGATACCGGCTAAAATTGGTTTCGCCGCAAAAAGGGCATTGCACCTTGAATTTGATATATATATATATACATGTATGTATGTATGTATGTATAATTATAATTTTTCTAATATTCATTCATTTCTGCTCCTTTTTAGGTAGATATTTCATGAAATACTACCTATTGCAATCTCCCATCAGTTGGAATTTCTGAAATATTTTTTCAAATCTACACCGATCATGACGTCTAGAACCCAAAATCACCCTCAATAAAAAACTTTATATATATATATATATATGACTTTTTTATGGACACGATAAATTCCATAATTCTGCACAAATCTGTTCCAAGCTGATACATAAAATAGAGAGGCATAAAATCATGGTCAAGTTCATTAATGGGCAAAATCGGACCAAGGGGATGGAAATAGGGAGGGGTTGTGCGAAAACCGAGAAAAACCTATAGCTTCTTAATTATAATACATATTGAATCAGTTTCAAGTTATTATTACTTCTAAAAGAAAGGGCCAATAATTTATATATAACAGATTTTTGATAAAATAAAAAATGGTTTCAAGGGGCCAAAGAAAAATAGGGATTTGGGGAGAAAAAAATTCGTGACTTCTCAAAACTCCAAAATTATCAAATCTGATTAAATTTATTCTAAATCTTCTTAATATTGTCTACCACTTTCATATTGGCAAGTTTTTGATAAGACGAATTTGTACCGAAAAAAAGGGGGTTGAATAAGAAAAATATCCATAACTTCGTCAATTCACAAGATATAAATTCTGCATAAACTTATTATATTTCTTATTAATACTATCTACAACTTTTGTAGTGAAAAGTTTTTGATAGTATCAAATATTACAGCAAAAACAAAATAAAAATACAAAGCGCTTGAAGAAAAAAAAAATCATCGTATTAAGGGCGCACTCAAATCCAAACTGCTTAGTTTCTAACTCATTTTTAAATTCATTTTTGCTCACAAACGCATCCAAGTGGTAGATTTTCTTATTCAGAAACTATATAATGTACAGTAAGGGTCGATTTTTTGATAGAGAAAGAATATATTTCAAAAAAGGATGTCAAAGTGGGCATTTTTGAACCAAATTTCCCGAAGGGATTGTGTTGGAAACGAAATATATTCTTCTACTGAGAAGATAATTGCTTTAAATCAATTTCTAATAATTTGAACTAAAAAAAAAAAAAAAAAAAAAAAAAAAAAAAAAAAAAAGGTCGCATATAAATCTCTTCAAAAATCACGTCAGCAAGTTTCATATTTTTTCTTTCATTTTTTTTTCTTTTAAAAATGAATCTGAAAGTGTTTTAGAAAATTTCGAGTTGTTGAGCAAGGGAAAATATTTTTTGAATACCGTCTTAACATGATTCTGATAAAACCAGCTGTTATATAAAAATGAAATTAAAAATTCGTCAAAAGCGGCAAGCTAAAATTGCTATAGTGGGTTTATAATCATGGATAGATAATAGATAATATGGATAATAGATATTGTTGTTGAAATTAGTACTTAACTTCGAAATCTACCTGCGACTGTAGATGTTAGAAAACTTGTTTTCCGATAGCAAACTCTAGATTGTATCATTGTTGATTAAGCATTAATTCTAATTGATCATTTTTTTTTAATTCTTTTTTTCGCGTCAAATCAAATTTCATCCTTATTCTTTTATGCAAATGTTCGATTATTTTTAAATAAGATTGAGTTCAAATGAAAACATCAGTTTTAATTTTGTTTTTATCTGTAAAGTATGCATCACTGCTTTTATTAATGCATTTAAAAGATATATTTTCCTGAAAAAGGGTTCGTACAGGTAAACTTAATTTTCTGGTAAATCACCAGTATTTTTTTTTTTTTTACAAAAAAATAAATTTAGTTCAATCTCGAATCTTCGGAGATTTTAGGAAAATCTTCGGGAATATTTCAGGATAGAAAATTCTATAAGAAATTACTGGTACCGAAGAATTTCTTCGTCAGAAAATTTCAGAAGCAATACGAACTCTGTGAATGATTGTCTGACTAAGTGTTGGAACAATCATATTTTTTTTACATTTTTCCCCACTATATTTCTAATTGTAACAAAATACATATAATAATAATTTCTTACTAAAGTTCTACATTTCTAAAATTGAAATCATTTGTATCGCAGTTCGTTTATAATGAATAACATTTATTTATTAAAGACAATAATGTAAAAAATTTTAAAATGCGTGCATTTTACATCCATTTAAAATTTAAAATAAATTCCAATTTTATTTTCTTAATTCAAATATTTATTTATCTAGTTGCGTTTTTGTTTTCTTAAGTATATATGGAAAATCACAATTCCTGAAAAATATTTTGAATAAATCAACAAATTCAGCTGTAGAAATAAAAATAAAGTAAATATTTCAAAGCACTTTCTGTATTTCTAAAAAAAAAAGATAGGTGCAATACTCCCTGCTGTCAACTGGTACAGAAGCCATAGCAAGGCATTTCATATTTTCTTTTATAATGTTTTCCTTTAGTTTCTTACTGGGAAATTTTAAGAGAATTCAATTTGTAATGCTAAAAAGAATAAAAAGAAATATAAAAATATATTGCTTTTTGTATCAGATTTCAGAAGGATTTGCTTATCTATTTTATGGTAGACATACTGGATATATATTGGCAAAAATTTATTTTGCCATTCACATATTTGGATTTAATATTTCAATTAATTTAAAAAATGATACAATTCTTTTTAAAATAGATCTGTTATTTTTATGCATATTTCTAAATTAGGTAACACAAAATTTATCCATGCACGTATAAAGTTTTTATTTTTAAAAGAAAGGTTTGATGAAGAATACTGAAGTAATAAGTATTTAAAAATATATATCTACATGTTATAAATACGTTAAGAACTTTAGTGCACCGTACTATTTTTCTTTTTCATCTTTTTTTCCTTCTCTCCATTTTAACCTATCCCTCTGTTCCCTCTCTTGCGTAAAGGTCAGAGCAGGTAATTAATATATATACCTATAATATCTTTGAAAATCAAAGTACAGTAAAGAAATTCTTCTTATAAATTCTGACCATATCTCTTATTAACGAGGGCAAGTACTTACATTTAATTTAGTAACTAGCTAATAAATCGAACAAGAAAATAACAGAAACTTCATTTAGAGAATTCATTCAGTAATATATTCCATAATAGTTAAATTCAGGAAAAGGAAAAGAAAATACAGATCATTATTAACTAAACGAAATATACTATGAAATTTAAATCTACATTTAATGACATATGATACCAGAGAGTTTCAACTAAATATAGCTTAATCATAAAGTCAAACAAAATTGAAATTATATGAAATAGATTGAAAATATAAACAGACCATGATTATATGTGGCTGCCTAATCGTTCATTCGCGGAACATATATATTGCGGCCAGGCTTCGGGGTTTGGCCGAAACATATAGAGTGTGATTCATAAACATCGAAAGAATATCACATTTACTTAAATATTGCATGTAGACAAATACTTCCAATTGCAAATTTTCATAAAAAAAGATGAGAATTTTGATTTGGTAAGTTGCAACTCCATGGGAAGGTCTAATTGAGAAAATGCGAAAACTAAATTTTTATACGGCCCCTCGTAGGATACAATGTTCTAGTAAGGAACTTTTCCTTATCCATTCCTTATTTAAACACACACAAAAAAAATCATCTCGATATCTGAAAAACTCGCAGAGATATTAAAACCCAAAATTCGTGACTTACACCATTTAATCATTCCTCTGAGCGTAAAGTTATTGACCCATTTTGAATGCAAGATACGGATCAAAATAGTGATAGACACAAATTGTACGTTATTAAAAGTCCATTTTAGGCAGTGCATCTTTTTTTGAACATAAAATAGCAGTCTATAGATTTTACGTTAAATTCGCTTTCAAAATATAATGTCTACTTAAGGTGTCTTCAGGGGCCGAAATATCCAGGCCTGACCCATAGAAAAAAAGTTCTGTAGGCCTGGAAAAAAATTAAAGTCTCAGCCCGCATTGCCTGACTTTCTACAAAATGCAGTTTTTAACATTCGATATGGTTAAAAATTGTTTCGTACATAGGACTTCTGACCAAAAATACATATTTTAGCTTTGTTTTATGTTTATAATAATCATCTTTAAAGAAGCGCCCTAAGCTGTGATATTTATTCTTTTAATGAATCTCTATTTCTATGTCACTTGTCATTAATATCGTTAATCTATATTCCATGTATTCGAGACATTGGAAAATACTACGCAGTAAAATCTTCTAAGACGGAATCACATACGAAAGAAAAATGCGTTTTACACAAATTCCCTTCTTAGCGGGTGTACATGTATTCTATTCTTTTCTCAGGTATTATTATATCCATTTTGTACGGACCAACACATATTTTCTTTTAAGACAGGATTTCGTCATAGGTAGGTTTTTTTCAAGGTCTTTTTCTGTGTTTCAATTTTATTGCCTAGTAATCTATTAGCCTTTAAAAAAAATTAATTTCAAAGTTTAATGATAAAATAAAGGCGATTTGAAAACATTTGCATTCATTGCAAAACATTTGGGTTGAGCCAAAAGTTACTGATTTTTGCACGAATCAGGTCACTCAGAAACAATGATTTTAATATGGGTTGGATCAAACCTGGGGCTGAAAACTTCGCACCCTGCAGAACTCGGAAGAAGGAAGCCAATCGCGGTTCGGTATAGAAAAGATACGTTAGGCCCGACTCAGAAAAAGGCCCATTCGGCCTGAAAAGAGCGAAGTCCCTGCACAGCACAGCTCGGTCGGTATGTCTTGAAATAAATATGCCTAAGCCCGGCCCGGGGGCATGTCCAGCAAAATAAAGCCAAATTTTAAAACGGACCGGGCCGTCAGAACTCTGACTTTTTACTTAACGGCCTCTACGGGACGATATAAAATCTGAAGTTGTGGGGTCTAATATTACGAAAAAACTTGAAATCAGCATGTTAGAAAAATATTTCTCTTACATCAACTGACGAATATTTCAATATTACAGAAAGAAGGTGGAATGGGCAAAAGCTAAACTGAATCGGAAGTTTACGCTATAGGGAGGATTACTTACCTGCAATTTTTAAAAAGGCATTTAAATATGTTATTAGGACAGAATGTCTGATTAAAATTTTTAATGAGTTTTTCTGCATGATGGGTTTTTTTCTCCATTTATCTTCTCTAAATTGTTATAAGTCAACAATAAAGAAAAATGGTGCAAACTTGGAGCATGTCTTTTTTGACTATTTTACATTAATTTTGTTTCGGCAAATTTGAACAAATGTTTACTTTGGAAAATATGATTCTTTTTAAATAGGTTACATCATTTTTAAAATTTATATTTCTAATAGTTTTAATATTTTTAGAATAAATATTTAAAATGTTCCTGAAACAAAAGTTAAATTATATTTTCCTCTTTAATTATTTGAAAAAATTTTGAAATTCGACAAATAATGTTTCGAGTTGTAACGATTTTAAATTACACTAAAAACAATAATCATTTAATATATGTTTTTTTAATTTTTATGAGAAGTTTTAGGATGTGACTTCGTTTCAAATTACGTGGTTATCCATCGCAAAAAAAATCAAAATGCTAACTCAATAAATATATTTTTTAAGTGTTTCCCGGACCTAAATTAACATTGTTGTGTCTAACCGTTTAAAACTTTTTAAACGAATTACGTAAACGGGCGTGTGTCTCTGTGAGTTTTATAGATATGAAGATGGAATTTTTGTGTGTGTGTGTGTTTAATTCCGGAATGGATAAGAAAAATTTTCCCAATTGGAAATTTTATGCTACTTGGGCCGTATAAAAATTTAGTTTTCGTATTTTCTGAAATAGACCCCGCGGAGTTGCAATTTATCTCAGCAAATTTTGCAACTTTTTTTTATGAAACTTTGCAATTGGAAGTACGTGTCTAGGTGCAATATTTAAAGAAATAGTATGATATATCTTTATGAATCACACTGTATATAATAAAATGCATGCATTTTATTATCAGTTAAACAGGTATCTATAATTTTCTTTTTCCTTTATTCGTACACTATGTAAAGTCTTCGGGTTATTATAAGAAATTATTATTTATGAGCTATTTTCGTTTATTAAATATATTGGAAATTAAATTATAAAACTTATGTATACTAATTTGACTAAATCAACAAACAAGCTATCGTAATAAACATTTCAAAACTCATTTTATATTTCAAACAAAAAAGTATTGAAAAAAATCCCTTCAGACATGCAGTTAACTTTTTATAAAACCATAGGTAGATATTTCTTAATTTTGTTTTAAAAATATTTTATTAGTTTCCTTTGGTAGAATAATAAAAACTTTGTATTTATGTTCTTCAAAAGAATGTATAAATGTAATTCTTATAGTTTGAATTTTAAAAGAAACGGTTTATTTGTCTACAACAAGTTGCTTCATTTTCTTTTGTCACATTGTTATGCGCTGTTAGATTAGAGTTATTTTATTTGAAAACTTTTGTTTTTCTCTATGTGTTTTCTTTCTAATTGATATATTCCTAACTTTATCAATACACGGTTCGTTTTATAAGGTGAATTAAAGTAATATATTTATGATGTTAAAATAATGTATTATATATATATAAACCTTGTAATAAAAATGATATTATTTTTTAAATGCAGTTATTTTATGTTCATTTGTTACTTTCTGCTTTTAAAATAAATTACATGCAATATATTTAAAGCAATTTTAATAGTCTTACATTTTTAAATATTTTTCCTTGTTATAAATATTGCATACTGATATTATAAATACTTGGAGCATACTGTAATAAATCAATAAATTCAGATGTAGCTAATATTATTTCAAAATTATTTTAGTATTTTTAAAGAATATATATATACAGGGTGTCCCAGGATTATTGGCACAAACTTTAAGGGGAGGTAGGGGACATCACAAGGGTTCAGATTTGCATATCAACCGATGATCGGAAACAGCTTCGTTTGCCGATAGGTGGTGTTCTTCACATGAGGGTTGGAGGACCGATTTCCTGGTCTCCACGCTCTCCTGATATAAGCAGCATAGATTTCTTTCTTTGGGGTGTCCTGAAAAGTATTGTGCACGCAACACCTGTGGATTCCGATATGGATCTGGTTGCAAGAGTCGTCTTTGCGGCTGTGAATATCCAACAAAATGTAGGTGTATTTGAGCGAGTCCGCCAATCCATGGTCCGACGGTGTAATGCATGCGTCGCTAGCAGTGGTGGAAACTTTGATCATCTTTTGTGACATTTTCACATATCATCTACCACAACACATGAAATATCTTTGACCAATAAATTGTTTCAGATGATCTCAGTCTTATGTCTCTCCGTTTGTTGTACCCGTCATACTACTTTCCCATGACGTTCCCGACAATGGCTTGCTATGCAAATCTGAATCCTTGTGATGTCCAATACCTCCCCTTAAAGTTTGTCCCAACGATCCTGCGGCACCCATTATGTATGTGTGTATGTATATATATATATATATATATATATATATATATTTAGAGAGAGAGAGAGAGAGAGAGTCGATACAAACTGGGGCTAAACGAAAGAATAGTAATTATATTTTTCATTTTGTTTATAGGATTTCCTCTTCTTTACAAGATTCGTGCTTCTGTCGCTGCGAATTATCAGCGCGAGAGATATAGGTCAAAGTGTGTATATGGGCCATATGTATGTGTTTTTGTGTGTGTATGAGGCGAGTGGTCGATCTTTCTAAAGGAATGTAACCCTTTTTTTACTCTAGCTAAGCAATGTTCGAGGAAAAGCAGGTTCTCTACGGAGACAAAACATGAGTTGTCAAAAGAATCTATAAACATAATTCTTGTTGGTTCAGATTTCAAAAGTGGTCTTTTATTTGCAATTTCTTTTAATATTGTAGGTGTTGGCCACAGTTACAAAGATTTTCCATAATCATACAAGGGTCGTCCAAATGAAAATGGCATTGCTGGTGTAACTCCGCCATTTGAAGAGAAATATGAGTGCACATGCTCCTATAGAGTGCGCAGAGTGCTGGAAATGCATGCAATACCGTCATATCTCACCAGATGCGTGTGTGACTACTTGGGAGCACGTTAAAATTCATCGTTCGTATCATGGATACCTCCAAACGTTGTCGACGCGCGGTCGTGCACTTTTTAACTGCAGAAAATAGTAGTGCTAGTGAAATCTATCGTCGAATGCTATATGTGTAAGGCACGGAGTGTGTGGCACGCTGATCGGTATTCCGATGGTGTAGGGATTTTCGTAGTGGAAGAAGACCACATGCGCTTGACGAGGTCGTGACCTATCATCATTACTGCTTCTTCCACTACGAAAATCCCTACACCATCGGAATATCGATCTGCGCGACATACACTCCGTGCCATACACATTTGCATTTGACAATAGGTTTTACTAGAACTCATATTTCCCCCTGTTTAAAATTACACGACCGCGCTTTGACACCGTTTGGAGGCATCCATGATGTGAACGATGCCTTTTAACGTGCTCCCACGCTATCATACAAGCATCTTGCGGAATCTGACGATATCGCATGCATTTTCAGCACTCTCTGCCCGCTATAGGAGCTTGCGCAATCATCTTTCTCTTCAAAAGGCGGAGTTATTATAGAAATGCCACCTTCATATGGGCGACTCATATATATTGATGTGATGTTCTTACTTTAAAAAGTATTTCCTCTGAAATCACATGTCATGTTTTTATGCTCATTCAAAAACTTAAATTAAGACATTTTATCCACGTGTTAACAAAGCTCGGTTTTAGTTAAAAAATGTTTGATTAAAGTCCATATGTACAGACATTAAATTCAAAACTTGAATTTTATACATATTTTAATCAGTAATATAGATTTAAACGTGAGTTTTAAATTAAAATTGGTTATACAAAAGTTTGAATACATTTTATGTATATGACCTCAATATTACCGAGTATTCGGTTTATTGATAATTTAAAGGCTTCCCATATTTATGTAATAAACGCTTGGAACACGTCGCTGATAATTTGCATATTCAGCGGTAGAAATTAACAATTGAAACACATTTCCTTTTTACTATAAGAAACAAGATATCGAAACAATATTCCTGTACACGGCCTGTCAATTTGTAACGAAATCATACCAAGGCATTTCTTACTTTCCTCTGTACATTTTTTATTTTGTTTCTTTCTTGAGAATTTTAGAAAACAAGGGTTTGTATTTCTCAATAGAACAGTGAATAATGAACATTGGATGAGTTCTAAGGCGTTCTAGTTAACAGGTAACTCCACGCCCTGGAAATAAATAAATTGTGTATTACGAGGGCAAATCAAAAAGTAAGTTACACTTCCAAGTTATGGCTATTTATTAAACAGCATATGACAACATATTATGTAAGTTCATTTTTCCGCGTAGTCCCAAAGAGACTGTAAACATTTCTCGGAAGGGTTAACCAACTTTTTGATTCCGGATGCGTAGAACATTACACTGTCATACAAAATTTTCAGCATGCTGGTTCAGCACGCATGGATATCACGGACGAATATCGCGAACGGAGCCCCGCAACGTTGCAAATGTGTACCTTCTGGATGCGACCATTAAAGAAAATCGACGCACACCACTACAGAAAATTAACAGCACGCTGAACATTTCGTACGGCTGTGTGTTCGCCATTGTTCACGAGCACCTTCGATTTCGCTGTCTCCGGGTGGTTACATAGCGCTGGAGGAGATTTGGTATGGAAAGTTAGTTAACCGTTCCAAAAAATTTTTACAGTCTCTTGGCGACTATGTAGAAAAGTGACCTTACATTGTATGTTGTCATAGCCGTGTTGCTTACGTATGTGTGGTTTAATAAATTAATATAACTTGACAGTGTAACTTATTTTTTGAATTGCCCTCGTACGTTATAGGAAGCTTCATGGCTCATCTTTAAAAGAGTAGTACTGTGTATATATATATGTAGTTTGATAATAAGGTAAATATAGAAACTAATATGTGATGGAAAATGCCAGAGAACTGCTTACACGTGAATATTTAAGAAGAAGAAACCATTAGGGCAATAGAAAAGAGTCTATTTATTCAGAATGGGTGCATGCAAACGACAAATCTGAAAATAGAAAAACGGAGCTTCGCTAGCAGTAGGTCCAGAAAGACTAAAATAGCAGGAATATAACTATAAAATATAACAAATTAATCTAAGATAGTAATTTAAGTTAACAGAATATTAAATAAATGAAAGTTATCCTTAACCTATCTATATTATAAAGGACAAACATATCTGTGCGTAACGCATACGTCATTTTGCGAATGGCAACACTTTGAAATTCGAAGTAAAATTTTGGTTTTGAAATTTTCTCTACTGCAAATTTTTAAACTTCTAAACATCGCGCATTTAAAATTTTTACACCGTCTTATAAAGAAAAAAATGCTCTTTTAAACGCAATTTGTTTGAAAGCTGTATCTCAATTGATTTTTGAGATATTAATTTTTTTGTAGTTTTTAATAACATTTTTCTTATTATGGCAACAGAAATACCCCATTTCTATTGAAAGTAAACGGAAAATAGTCGAAAACAGGAGATACTGTATATTTTTGTTGCCATTTTCTCATATAACCTGAAAAAAAATTGAAATTAAAATATGGGCTATGTCAAGAATATTGTCTGTTATTCCGTGATAATGACGTCATATGAATACTTTTCTATAGACGAAGTTTAAGACTGTATTGTAAAAGTGTGTTGCTTTAGCGCATGCAAATGACGTCATTTTATAAAAAAGCGTGTATCTTAATTCTTAAACCTGAATTATGTTTTGTAGAAGTGCGTCATTTTCACAGCCCAGCTGCTTTGAAATTTTTCACAGGTGAAAATGCTTCACTTTTGAGAATAATGTAATCGAAATCACATACTGATAAAACGCAATGTTTTACAAAAAATTAGAGTGTCTTTATAAAAGAGAGGTGCCATGCAAATAATAGCGATTTATATTAAAGAAATTGATGATTCTCGCCTGGATGGATTAGTTTAGCCGAGTTAGACAAGCAAACAAATAATTCGAGGTTTAAAATAGTATCATGTTCTTGAAGTTTTTATCCAAAATTCTCTCGAATAATAAAATGCTATTCTTTAGGATATTCTACTAATCAAAATGGTAACATAATTTGCTTAATTTAATTTTTTCTAATTTTATATAATCTATATATTTAAAACACAAGTGTGTTTTTTAGTCATCTGCCCTGATCTTTCTGCTGAACAAATTTTACTAATATATTCTTTTTAACTAAAAGCTCTTCATTTGTAGATGTTGATCGCACTATTTTTTTTTTTTTTTTTTTTTTTTTTTTTTTTTTTTTTTTTTTTTTTTTTTTTTAATATCCCCACTTTTATATTTTAATTTTAAAAGCATTTTATGAAATTTCTTCAAAATGGTGAAAATTAGATAGCTTTCATTATTGAAGACAAGAGAGAAACAATGAGGTTTATCATCTTTATTCTTGCTATTTTCTGATAAAAATGTAAAATTGTTGATAAAATTGTTGTATAGGGTTTAGTGGCGCAAAGTCCCATTAGAGCAGAATATTATATTAGGGGCATAATAACGGAAAATTACATATACTGCTTTTGAAAACACGCATTTTTCCTCATAAATTTTCTATATTGTTTTTCCTTCTGCATGTGTACTGATACTAAGTTTCAGACACTAGGCGAAATGCTTATTTAAGTGAAAATGAAGTGATATTTAAATGAAAACGATAATTTTCTTAGATAAAACTAAACATTTTAACACAAATGCGTCTAAAAATCAAATTACGGAAATTTTTACTCACCGAAATTGAGATTAGAATCTCAAGTAAAGAGTGCGTCTGTTCACATAAAAGATGTTGCTGACAATCATGACTTCAAGTTTTGAGTTAAAAGGATTTTTAAATGATCAAGCATAATACACATTTAAAAAAAATGATGAATATGGATATGAGAAGTGCGTATGCAAATTTTGAGATGGTGAAAATTGCTGTTTTTCATTTCGGAATGCGAAGCATAAGAGCCTCAATAGATAACCACATGCTAATAATTTATCTTTATTATATTTTACTGATTGTATTATAAAGAACAAGCGTATCTGTGCATATCGCTAACGTCATTTTGAAAATGGCAACACTTCACGATAAAATTTCGGTCTTGAAATTTTCGCTACTGCAATTTTTCAATCTTCTGACCATCGTACATTTTCAATTTTCGTCGCATAGGGAAAATATTACTTTCAAATGCAATTTGTTTAAAAACTGCTCCTTAATTGACTGATGTATTATATTTTCTAAAATTAAATATTTTCTAAAATTCTTAAGCATGATTTTCTAAGTTTATCTTATGACGTGCCGGTTTCAATACATAATAATAAACATTTTGCACATAAAGCAATAAACATTTTTCAGCATTTGTATCTAACTATTTTTGCATAACGAAATTAATACTTCCTTTATAAACAAATAAAAGAATAATATTAAAAAACCCCACCAATCTACTATATTTGTGAAAGACAGATTAACGAAATTAATGCTTCTTTTATAAACAAATAAAAGAATAATATTGAAAAAAAAAACACATCTAACATATTTGTAATCGTACAATTTATATTTTTAGATCACCAAATAGGATGTTTTTTTTTGTTTGTTTGTTTGTTTTTTTTAAATGGAATTTGTTTGCAAAGTTCAACTCAGTTTACTGATTGTCTATGGTTTTAAAAACAATTTTAAAGCATGAAATATTTTTAAATTTATCTATATCGCGCGGAGCTCGATTACGAAAGATTAAGCCGTTTGCCCTAAAAACAAAATAAAGAGTTCTTCATTTTCTTACGGCTAATATCTATTAAAAAAAAACTCCTCTATGAATAAATAAATAAAATAATATAAATAAAACACAAATTTAACAGACATGTATAAGCTCTGAAATTATCAGAACATAAAAGGATGCCGTAAGTAGCAAAATCTTGGTCAAATAACTCTTAGCATGCGGCTAATAAGAAAATATCACTTTTGATAAATTTCAAAAATTTATTTGATTGTATAATTCGTATTTTCCATATGAAAAATGCTTTTTTAATGTAAGTGGGCAATCTAAAAAAATTATTGCATGTAAAAATTTATTAGTTTTCAATTAAAAAAATTGTTTTCAATTATATTCTTTAACCCGGGAAGCCCGGGTACGATCCCCTAGTTAATATACTGATTCAAATGTCACAATGTATCCTTGTTCAACATCTTTGAATTTTTTATTTTCTTGTCAACACGGAAACTTTTGATAACACTGTTCTTCAAAATTTGGGTTGTTACATGTTTTTCAGTTTTCGATAATTGATTCTTATGTATTTTGTAACGCTTAATCCCAAAATTACCTTCCTTTTTTTACCATCACGTAAGGAGTTTTTGAAAATCAAAAATTTCAAAAATATAAAGTTGAAAAATACCGCAAATCTGATACTATATAAAATAGATGTGATTGTTGTGTTAATTTACTTTTGATAATTAATTTTCAAGTATTTTTTACCACTGAATCCGAAAATGACCTTTATTTTTAACCATCATGTCAGGATTTCCGCAAATAGGAAATTTCTAAGTTAAAAGTTAAAAGTTAAAATTAAACACCCTCCCCCATCTCACAGAATTTTGAGCTTTGTTGCTCTAAGAATCACCGATATAAACCATTAAATTTAATAAATTACTGAATTAAATAAAATAAAATTGAATAATAAAGTTTTACCTCTATTTTCTAGCGTCATATTTTTGTTATTTTTTTAATTTGAATTTTACGTTTTTCGAAAAATTCTGACATAATGGTTAAAAGTCCTTCCGGCCAGTGCCGGGAGGAAGAGGTAGCTTTCATAATCCTTATTTAAAAAAAGCCAACTTATATCATGCAAACACACGAAGCTCAATTTAGTGGAAACCGAATATAGGAGATTCAATACTAATTTTTATCAATATAATGAATGAGAATTTCGCGAAATTAGTCAGCTTTATCCAAGCTGCTTTTCTTTAAAGTAACTTATATTTGGCTGCCAAATTCTGAAATTTCTTAAAGTGCCTGTCATTTAAAGACAACATGGTGGACGAGGCTAAGCAGTGAACTTGGTCGAGACCTTAGTAATTGCTGTGCACATGCTCACTCACATCGGAATCGGTTAATATATAGGAGTGCTGTCGCATGCAAAAAATCAGATTTTTCAAAATGTCACCCACAATAGAAATTGAAACTGCTATATCTGAGCCATTTTTTAAGGTAAAGACAAACAAAAAATGCTCCTGAATCCTTATATCAAGATCAAATACTTAAGAAAGAAACCTTTTTCAATTTCTAATTTTTTTGCACCTCACTTTAAATATATATATATTTTTTAATTTAATGGCCGCCATTTTGAAACAAGATGGCTGATGAATCTGGCCAGCGAACTTGGTCGAGGTGTTGATGTATACTATCTACATGCCTTCTTACATCGAAATAGGCGAATACGTGTGTTATCGCGTGACAGATACAAGATCGTTTCAAAATGTTAGCCATGCTAGAAATTCAAAGTGCTATAAATCAACCATTTTTTAAGATATCAACAAAAGAACAAATTTTCAGAAACAAAAACTGCTCCGCAATCTTTGTATCAAGGCCAAACACATAAAAAAAATCTTTTTCATTTTCCAATTTTTTAATACCTCATTTTGAATTTTAAATTTAATTTTTTTAAAAATGGCAACCCTTTTGAAACAAGATGACGAATGAATCTGGCCAACGAACTCGGTCGAGACATTGGTATGTACTATGTACAGACCAAGTTACATCCAAATAGGTTCATAAATACGCCTGTTATCGCGTGACAAAAATCAGGTCGTTTTAAAATGTCAGCCACAAGAGAAATTCAAAATGCTATTACTCAGCCATTTTTTTTTAGATATAGACGAAAGAAAAACTGTTCCGGAATCTTTGTATTAAGGTCAAACACATACAAAAAAAATCTTTTTCATTTTTCCAATTTTTTGGTATTTCATTTAATTTTTTTTTAATTTTTTTTAAATGGCCGCCATTTGGAAACAAGATGGCGGATGAAGCTGGCCAACGAACTCGGTCGAGATATTTGTATGTACTATGTACACACCAAGGTACATCCAAGTCGGTTCATAAATACGCCTGTTATTACGTGAGAAAAATCAGGACGTTTGAAAATTTCAGCCACGCTAGAAATTCAAAATGCTATAACTCAACCCTTTCTTAAGATATAGACGAAACAAAAACTGCTCCCGAATCTTTTTATCAAGGTCAAACACATAAGAAGAAAATATTTTTTCAATTTTCAATTTTTGGTACAACATTTCAAATTAAAATTTTTCTTAAAAATTTAAATGGCCGCCATTTTTAAACAAGATGGCGGGTGATGCTGGCCAACGAACCCGGTCGAGACATTGGTATGTACTATATATAAACGAAGTTACATCCAAATCGGTTCATAAATACGCTTTTTATCGCGTGACAAAATTCAGGACGTTTCAAAATGTCAGCCACGCTAGAAATTCAAAATGCTATAACTCAGCCATTTTTTAAGATATAGACGAAACAAAAACTGCTCCGAAATCTTTGTATAAAGGTCAAATACATAAGAAAAAAATATTTTTCCATTTTCAATTTTTTGGTACAACATTTCAAATTTTAAATTTTTAAAAAAAATTTAAATGGCCGCCATTTTGAAACAATATAGCGGATGAAGCTGGCCAACGAACTCGGTCGAGAGATTGGTATGTACTATGTACACACCGAATTACATCCAAATCGGTTCATAAATACGCCTTTTACCGCGTGACAAAATTCAGGACGTTTCAAAATGTCAGCCACGCTAGAAATTCAAAATGCTATAACTCAGCCATTTTTTAAGATATAGACGAAACAAAAACTGCTCCGGAATCTTTGTATAAAGGTCAAATACATAAGAAAAAAATATTTTTCCATTTTTAATTTTTTGGTACCACATTTCAAGTTTTAAATTTTTTTAAAAATTTTAAATGGCCGCCATTTTGAAACAAAACGGCGGATGAAGCTGGCCAACGAACTCGGTCGAGACATTGGTATGTACTATGTACACACCGAATTACATCGAAATCCGTTCATAATTACGGGAGTTACAGTGTGACATATGTCAGATATATATATATATATATATATATCAATTTTGAACGGAGGGTGGTTTCGGGGTCTGGGGGTCATGATCGACGAAAATATACCAAAATTTTTTGAAATCGCTTTCCTCCGAACGGCTGCAATAGGTAGCTTTTTTGTAAAGAAAGCTACCTAAAAATAAAAATCCTTTTCGTGTTCAGCCCTAAAAAATTCATCAACACCAATTATGTTTAAAAAACACAACCATATCCTCTATTTTTTTGTATGAGATTCACGCTATTTTGTTTTACTTTTTACCTTCAAAATCTACGATTTGCGAAATATCCTGAGGTGGTGGTTAAAAATAAAGATAATTTTAGGATACATCACTAGAAAATACATAAGAATCAATTATTAAAAGACGAAAATCACGACAATCTCAGGCTAGTGTTATTTGTGGTCCCCGTTTTTCGATAATTTGTTTTGATAAAATGTTGAATGGTTTGTAAAACTGGCTTTAATTCACCTGAAAACGGTTGTTTTATTTGTGCTCATTCAAAACTAAGTATCACAGAATGTATTTATGCACGTAAAAGGACTTGTTATCTTGCAAGATTTTCTTGATTGAGAGCACTAAACTAACAGATTTATATAAGTAAAATCTTGTCTTATATAATTGTTTTGTCACTAAAAGATATTTTGCAAAATCCTGAGTGTACATTATATTAATTTAAAATTAGATCATCTACTTTTTAAATAAATTCTTTATATAACGTTTATTTATTTGCAACACCTCCTTACAGTCTTATGCTTATGTATATTTTTATATTACTAGAATTTTTCATACTGAAAGAAGAAAATTCCTGGAATTTAATATGAGTAAATCAACAAATCCAGCTTCAGAAATAAACATTTCAAAACGATTACAATGCTTCAAGCAAAAAAAAAAAATGTATAGGGCGACAATAAACCTGCAGAGGAGCTGTCAGCTGGTAAAGAAACCATAGGAAGGCATTTCGTATTTTTGTTTATATAGATATATACTTTTTTAAAGTCAGAAACCAAAAAAATACAACTTTTTGTTCTTTCAGATTTCACAAGATTTCATCATTCTATTTCGTTTAAAATCCTATTTGTTATCACATAGTGAATACCTTTTCCATCCTCATATTTTTTTTAGCAATTTTCGATTAGTTATAAACGTGATTTAAGTTATTTTAAAAGAAATTTTGGTACTTCTTAGTTATCCCGTCGACCAAATTAATGTCGCCAAATTGTAAGATTAAATGCCAATAATGGTTTGCCATTAATTAATTAATTGTAAGATTAAATGCCAATAATGGGCAATAAATCCATTAATTCGACGTTTTATTTGCATTTTTATTAATGTTTTACTAATTTATTTGTTCTTTCGTTATTTAAAATAAAAATTATGTCAATGTGTATAATTTGGTGAGTGGTTTGGCGATTTATATAATTTGTTGAAATTGGTCAAAGGGATAACTAAGAAGTACCGAAATGTTTAATTTTTAGTATCGTTTCCAAGTTAAGTATCACAAGTTTTATTAATACATATCTTAAACTTCATTTTAAAGGAAGCGTTGTTTAATTAAATTCATAAAAGTTTAAAAGTAAAACATGAATTTTATAGTATTTTATTCAGTAATTTAAATAACAATTTTGTAAATATACTTTATTTACACATGGTTAAAATACATTAGTTGGTCAAAAGTGAAATGTGAGTCATACCTTCACAAATAAGGGTACACAAATTTATAAGATCGCTAATCACACATTTTTTTTTAAATGCTCGTAGCATGTAGTATTCATTATTCGGCAAATGTCCATCGGTAAATTGTCTTATATTCCTGAGCATGCTCATTTCGATAAAATTAATGGAATTGCTGATTCACAAATTTATTTCAGAAACGGTTATCGGTGGCAAACCATTCCGATGAGTCAGCATCTTGGTCGGAATATAAGGCTTATAGACCGAGAGGCGACTTAACAGACCAGCATTTCATCGAGTTGACGGCTGAAATTCCAGGATTAGGCAAAACTCGATTAGCCTATTAAAATGTAACTAATCTGCCAAGTAATATCATGGTAAAAACCATATGTAGACCAAATTTTAACGGTTAATCTGTAGGTTTAACACTGTGTTTTCCTGCTTCCAAAGATGTGGAAATATGGAGATTGGGAGCAGGAAAGCACAGTGGCAATTCTGCAAGCAACCACTTAAAATCGGGTTTGTAAGTTTTTTTCCATCAAGATATGACGTGGCAGATCAATTGTATTTTAATATGCGAACCGGGTTATAACTAATCCTGCAATTTCAGTCGTCAACTCGGTGAAGTGATGGTGTGTGCAGTCGTCTTCCGGTGTATTATATTTATTAAAACCATGCACGGTCATATACTGGTGAAAGGACAAATGGTCGTAGTGTCCATGAAGTAATACCTCGGAAATCAATCCAAACTGAATCTTCTGCGCTAAGTTAAGAAGTATAACCTTAACCTTATCATGCAAGAATAGTTTTCCTAATTTCGTTTTTACACGACTGTAAGTCTAAAGTTTGACCAGTATTTTTTAATAGTAATATTTGCCTTATTAAATCGCAGATTTGTATAGTATCAGACTAATATTTGTAATGAAAGTATTGATAATAAATATCCATAAACCATTAAACTTATAGCATGTAAATATAGAATTATATGCACTGTAAAAAATACCGCGGTACTTTTACTGCATGAACTGCTAGAAATATGAGTACCAGCACATTTTGGTGTAAATTTATAGCATTTCTATTTCATGGGAAAACAGAAAATTTGTACATTTTTCAAAATTTTTTGCTATTAACTTTACAGTAAATTTGTTTTTTAGATTTTGCAGTAATCTAGCAAATTTTGCAAAAAATTTGCTGTTAGTTTTTGACCAGTGTTTACAGTGTAACCGTAAAATATTTTTATTTTATCCCGATTGCCTTTTTTTTATTTAGTTTTCTTCTTGTTTAATATTTTAATATATTTAAACGACTAAATAAACTAAGTGTTAGCTTTACGTTTGTTTATATTATTGCTTTACTAATATTATGAATCAACAATACAATCAATCAATTCATTCTTTTTTACACTTGCAAGATTTAAATTTCGTTTTATTTTTTCATTTTGGACATATATCAACGGCAAAAGCTTCTGACAATGGAACCACTTTTGGTGTTGCTCGCACCTAGCATTGAGACCTGGTGCATTTAAAAGGCCTATATTATGAAGTTTGGGAATCGATAAAATTTTTCTGTTAAAATAATATTTCTTGATTATACAGCAGTATAACTTTCTCAAAATGGAATTTTTGAGACCACTTATCGGACTATTAACATTGAATTTTTTTAAAGAAAAGCATTTAAAAATAAAATAAATAGTTAATAATAAGTATAAAGTATTGATAAAAGTTTGAAAATTCCTTCAAAAAACCCACAAATTTGATTTTGAAAAATTGCAACATTATATTCATATTTTTGGCGGGAAAACAGTTAGCGTTTATTTTCAAAAGTAGAGCTTTTCGGAAACCCGAGCCAAATGTCATAGCTGAATGTGTAATAGCTAGAAATTCTAATGTCCGACGTATTTAGCCACAGTAATTTTTTCTAAATTGTGTAAAAATATTAATTTTCTTTATGATTACTTTTACCGACGGGCCATTTATTTCAGCAACATTTCATTTTAAACATTCGAAACTATATTTCATTCGATTTCAACAGAAAATAGTTTTCTTATTTTGTATTTCACTAAAAAATAGTTTTCAATCATCTTCGAAGTTTTTATAGAATTATATTTATTACTTATATATTTATCGTCTGCATAGAAAAAAAAGGGAAAACCTAATATTTGTTTCTTATGCTATCAATTATTAAAAAAATCGCAATCTTATATAATTCTAGTAATATGTTCTGTACATTTACTAGCGCCATATTTGGCGACTTAACTCACTTTTGACGTAAAATAAACAAATAAAAATTTAATAAGAAGAAATTTAAAGTATAAAAAAGTATATAAAATATGATTTTAACAGAGAAATTTTATCGGTTCTCTAGCTTTTATGTATAAGGCAACAAAACGCACAAGGTCTCGATGCTAGGTGCGAGCAATACCGAAAGTGGTTCCCTTTTGAGTCATTTGTCTAGAGATTTAGTATTTTTCTTTAAATTATGACAAAGGAATATTTTGCCAATCGCATAGTTTTTAAATTGTTAACTTGATCACCAAAATTTTTTCGTCAGATTTTTTTTCTGGTTTCATATAACAACATATATCTAATATTTTGTACAATACACACGGGGAACATTCAAAATATCTCATTTGAATATGTAGATGCGAGCTACATTAAAAAAAAGTTTCTATTATTACATAAAGGAGAACTCAAAAGAAAAAAGCTTCAGGAGGAATTATTTTTAAATTACATGACAGAATATTGAAAATAATTGAACACATTAACCATGCATGTATAAAATCTTAATATCGTTAACTAGAACTCGTCTCCGTTTGCCATTTGAAATTTAGTGACCTTCGATAATATATAAAAAATAAATAAAACATATAGAAACAGTCACAGAAAGTAAACTTAAAACTAGGACTTCCCTCAGAGGGGATTAGTCTGAGCGATATTGCTGACAAGGAAGGTCTCCATACGGGCATATTCAGCAAAATCTGAAAAAAATACAGAGTGTTCTTCTCATGTGGATATATATGTTTATAAATTTTTTTTTTGCGGAACCCCGATAGAACGCTCGTAAAAAAATAATGAAAATTTCGTTTATTTGGCGATTTATCATCGGTTGGCGATGAAATGAAATTTCGAAAAATACTTTTTTATGCCGAATACTCTTTAAGATAAAAATGTTTCATGTTGAACTTGTTTAAATAAATTTAATGTAAATGACTTTAGTTTTGTCAGTTTTATATTGATTTAACTATAGTTTTGTCATATATATATATATTTATAATGAGAGTTAAATATCAAATTTTATGAATTAAAACAAAATTAAAATAAATTAAAATTGTTTCAATGTCTCAAAATTAAGTCCAATTGACCACTGTAGATTCAATTCTGTTGCTATGGAAACGACGAATTCTTTTAAATGAATAACTGGTAAATGAATCTTGCCTTTATCTTGGAATACGCTTAAATATATGGAAGTATTTTTTATACATGAAATTGTTTTTAACGTAATAAAATTATAAAACAAGCAGCATAAATATGTAATACGAAAAAATGTATTTATAAAAATCTCTCATTGTTTAAGTTTAAATTCATTAAATACTATTTACATGCATTCTAAAAATCAATTAACAATCCATTTTCAGGTGCACTAAAATCGTTTGCTTTTGTCGAAGAAAAGTATTGCTCGTCAAATAGCGTGACGCCTTCGTCTTTTCGCGCCAAATACTCGAAAGTATTTTATTTTTTTTTACAGGCTATCTGCAGTAATTCCGCCGCTAAATTTGACTGATCCTTTATTACATACATAAGTAGTTTAATAAGTATTTTTTTCAAAATATTCTGAGCATGCCCAGTATGGAGACCTTCCTTGTGAGAACATAGATTTAATAATAAAATGTGGAAGCAAAGAAAATGAGATGTTATCTTTAATTGTCCATATACTGCGACAAATTGAAATGATGAAAATAAATGAATCGTAGAATTACAAAATATTATATATAAATTCGCATACACTGCTTAAAAAAAATGGGAAATCAAACCATTCAAGATTGCCATGCATGGGTATAGAATTGAAAGTACGCAATACGTTAAAAGTAAAATAGAAAATGAAGCACTAAATTACTTATATCGGAATTTTAACTGTATAAAATGATGTCAAGAGCATAATCAGACGCTCCGCACCAATTTGAGTAACTTTAAATGACAAATATATGATGTTTAAAAAGAATGGACTATACTTTATATGGTGTGTGCTCCCCCGGAATAGTTAATATTGTACAATATCTGATTTCCACGGATGCAATGAGGTTGTCGATAACATTTAAGGAATTCTCACCTCAAAATCTGATATAGTATCAAAGTACCGAATACATCAACAGTGGCATGCAATGCTTCGTTAGAGTGTGTTTTAGATATGCTCGATCGGATTTAAATGATGAGTGTATGCTGGCCACTACATACGCTGTATTGTTTTGTTTTCAAACATATTCTGCACAAGTTGAGCTGTATTTAGCATGTATTAAATAAAAAAAATCGGCAATGATTGCAACATAAAGTATGACACAAGATCTGAATATATCGTCTGCATAATCTGAATATATCGTCTTTTGAAGTAATTTGCAAATCCATACATATTTTTTCAGCAAATCATGCAAACTAAAATACGCCAATATGAACCCGATTATGAAATTTCCCCAGAATAATGTATAAAAAATCTATTAATGACAATTGAGAATATGACCTTATGATAAAATGTCTAGAAAAATGAATCAGAAAAAAAAATTCATAACACATTTAAAACGGTCCTTCCCTCTGTTAGGGGCCTTGGCGAGAAAAAGAAAAGCCTAGAGAAGGAACACTTTAACAAGCACTTTCGGGCAACCTACTCACTGTTTCATACATGTCTCTATCCAATATTTACACAATTTATTTAATGCTAGGTGGGTATCTATCAGTTTTGTTGCGTTTAAATTGCATGTTTTGCATGTTTCATAATGTTGCATGGAAATGCAACATTATGAAATATTTAAAGTTGCTGTACCTAATAATTCCAAATTAATGGTAATTGAGATCGCTTTCCGTTAATTTCATCTTTTTAAATTTTAAATTCTTTAGAAACCATTCATAGAGACAATTGTATATTTTAAAACTAACCCGAAGCAAAATTTCAAGATTTTGGGCTCAGCAGTAATACAGAAATAGAAAATTTTCGGAAGTTTTTTGTTTCTGCACTGTTTTATATAGCTACATTTTTAGAAATTGTTCTATTGCGAGAATTTACGTCATGATAAATACAGCCATGTCAATTTTCATGTTTATATTCCTAATAATTCCATGTACTTCGTTACTTAGATCGTCTTTAGATCTTTTTCCGCTTTGTTTAATCTTTCGATTTTTTAGAACTCGTTCTACAACGAGCATTTACATCTTATTAATTACTACGATGCAAAAGTTCTGTTTTCTAACCCAACAGTATCCTAACTATTTCAGTATTCCAAATAAATCATAGTTTAGAACCTTTCAAAAAATTTTTACGTTTATCTATCAAATTGAACCTTTTAGAGAGTGTTCATTACGAGTATTTACATATTAAAAGTAACCACCACACCAAATTTAAAGTTTCTAACCCAATCAATAGCACAGAAGTCGGAATTTTAGAACTTTTTTGCTCCTGCAGCGATGTCAGTTCTTGCACTGACATCAAATACAGTCTTTTTTTCGGAGCAGAGATGGCCACCAGCATTTTTTTAAGTTGGCTATGTAGTTTCTGAGATAACACCTCACAAACGTACAAGCATTAATAATATTATACACTTTATAATATTATACCGCTTTATAATATTAGCATTAGATTTACAGATACAAAAGCCATTTATCTGTTACAAACTAACGTGCCCGGCGTTGCCCAGTATTTGAAGGATGTTTGTTCTGTAAAATCAATTTCAAAATTTAACATATAACACAAAACAAACATTAAAAAAAGCAGTCGAAATGTTGTATGAATGAATCATATGAAAACGCTATATAAAAATGTATAAATGTATATGACAGACGCAAAAGAATGCAGCTATAAATGAACTTATTTCAATTTATAATTGGAGCAATAATGATAAAATAAGCCAATATTTCCCTAATCGGGTTTTTATCATGCTTCATTACATTTTTCTCAGTACACTCATATGACGTTGTACTATATCCACCACGCCCTTAATATTTCCAATATGACGTAATATTTTCCTCTTTCACGTGGAAACCTTGAAATAGAAAAGTTATGAAGTTATATTCACTTTCATTTAAATTCGTCAATCTATTTATTTCATTTTCATTTTTCACGTGAATATCTTGCAATAGAAATGTTATGAAGTAATAGTCACCTTTTTTTTTTTAAATTCGGCAAAATATTTATTTCATTTTCATTTTTCACGTGGAAATCTTGCAGTAGAAAATTAATTGTTTTAGTAATAATTTTATTGTGTTTTTTAATTGTTGGCAACTACTATAACGGAAAAAGTTTAAATTTGATAAGAAATTGCTGTTAAATTGGTGGTTTTTTATTAATTAAAAATTAACTATAAATTATTTCGATTCCGGATTACTTTAGTTGCTTCGGCCATGTTTTAATACCCATGTACGTATCTTTTCATAATTTTGGCTTCAAATTGTGGATTTTTATAGAATTACAAACACACAGATAGACAAGTTTTCATTTTTATATGTCTCTCTATTCTAAAAAAAGTAACTAACGCTGTCACCGTCGCCGGTTTTGAATTTTTTGTGACCGGAGGTCTTTCTTCGTGAATATTAAAAAAAACTATTGCATACAAAAATATGAAAATCGGTGGTATTAAATGTTTGATCGACACGCTGATGCATACAGTTTTCAAATCGAAGAATTATTTTAAGAGATATTTAATGCTAAAGTTGGACAAAATCGTCCCATTAAAAAAGTTTTATAGGAGCAAAAACTATATATGGGAATTTAATCATTTTTAGATCATTTTATTCATTAGAAGAAGTGCAGATTCCATTTTTTTTTTTATTTGACTCATTTTTTAAGGTTTTATTTCTAAATTCAAATATTCAGCATTTCGACAGATATTTTTTACATATTTTAGAAAATAGTATAAATTTAAACTGTTGCCAACTGTATAAACAGCGCAAACAATAATGTTTGCTTCAAATAGAAAAATTATTTACACGTTACTATTATAAACAGAAAAAAACCTTCAAATTATAATTAAATAATTATGTATAAAAAGTAGGCACTTATTGGAAATTATGCCATAAAAACTATATTTACATGTGAAATTTTAAAGAGAAAGGATATTGTAAAATAAATTCATTAACATGCGTTAGAATTCTGAAATAGAAGAAATTACGTCACATTACACTTATTATGCAAAATGAACAAAAAATAGTATTGCAAAAAAGTTTAAATTTAAAAATTGCGCGAGATAAAATATTAGAGGTTAAATATTAGATTTTTTCAAAATTTTATTATTTGTCGTTTGATGTGAGGTGTTCAGCTATAAGTATGCAAAATTTCATATCTCCAACTTAATTAGGGCCTGAGTTAGAAAAATTGCTTAAAATACACAAGTTAGAGCTCAGAGGGTTAAATATTAGACTTTTTCAAAATTTTATTATTTGTCTTTTGATGTGAGGTGCTCAGCTATAAGTATGCAAAATTTCATGTCTCCAAGTTAATTAGGGGCTGAGTTAGAAAAGTTGCTTAAAATATAGAAGTTAGAGACTGGATGGTTAAATATGACTGTTTCAAAATCTTATGATTTATCGTGTTATCGCAAGTGTTCAGCAATAAGTATTCAAACTATCAAGTCTCCAACTTAGTTAGGGGATGAGTTAGAAAAATTGCTTAAAATACATAAGTTAGAGCCCAGAGGGTTAAATATTAGACCTTTTTCAAAATTTTATTATTTGTCGTTTGATGTGAGGTGTTCAGCTATAAGTATGCAAAATTTCATGTCTCCAACTTCATTAGGGCCTGAGTTAGAAAAATTGCTTAAAATACACAAGTTAGAGCCCAGAGGGTTAAATATTAGACTTTTTCAAAATTTTATTATTTGCCGTTTGATGCGTGGTGTTCAGCTATAAGTATGCAAATTTTCAAGTCTCCGACATATATAGTTTCTGAGAACGGGCTCTGTGACAGATGGACAGACAGACAGACAAAGGAGTAAGGTAGGGTTTCGTTAGATGAACGAAACTATAAAAACACGCTGCGGATGACTGTAACAACATCCTAAAATTACATTACCATCAGCGATCTACCAATCCCGAATTTATTTTATATTCGTTTCATATATTCTTATTCTTTTGTGCGGCCCTGTAAAATAATTATCATTAATATATACAGTAAAACCTCTGAATAGCGGACACCTCGAGATTGCAGAATTTGTCCTGTATTTGAAGGTGTCTGCTACTGAGAGTAAAACATGTACAGTTATTTAAGTGTTGGCAATCGAAAAGATGTCCGCTAATCGGGTGTGTCCGTTCTGGAGTTTTTACCAGTAAAACCTCTGAATAGCGAACACCTCGGGAGGGCAGAATGCGTCCTCTATTTGGAGGTGTCCGCTACTGACAGTAAAAAATGTACAGTTATTTAAGGGTTGGTAATCGAAAAATGCCCGCTAAATAGAGGTGTCCACTAATCGGGTGTGTATGATATAAAGGTTTTACTGCATAATAATATAATCCTTTACAAGAAAACTGCATGCTGTATGATAGACAGACAGACATCCAGAGAAAGATAACGTCCCGGAGCAATAAACACTCATGTCTTTTGTTTTAATCATCCACAATTGTATGTCATACAACAGGCCAGATTTAATACAACAGGCTAAAAACGGTCACCGTGGTACGGAGTACTATATTATTATTTGTTTGCCCACCAAAACTGGTTGCCATGGGTTGTTGCAAGGTTTGTGATCACGTGGTTGAGACTGATCTATTCAATATTACTGCTTGCGTATTGTTTTTTATTTGCTCCACGTGTTCAAAACAGTTGTCTACGAAAAAATCCACCGGTGAAAGTGACGCACACCAAATTTTTGTGACGTATGCAGATAAATTGTGCTTTTTTATCAGTTTTTATAACATAATTTTTAAACGGTTTGGAACTTATTTTTCATAGCAGGTGCATTCAGTAGGAGGCCCTCATAGGTACCTTCTGGTGCAATCAGAAACGAAATCCGACAAATATTTTTTGAGTTATGCTTGACGAAAGGTTTTTATTAGGCTTTTTTTTTAGTAGGACATGGCGTTAATATCCATCGTAGCTGTAATGTGTCCGGACAGTAATATTTCGCTGACAAGGGAACCACTTTTGGTGTTGCTCGCACCTAGCATCGAGACCTGGTGCGTTTTGTAGCCCTATACATAAAAGTTAGAGAACCGATAAAATTTCTCTGTTAAAATAATATTTTATATACTTTTTTATACTTTTAATTTTTTATTATTACATTTTTATTTGTTTATTTCACGCCAAAAGTGAGTTAAGTCGCCAAATATGGCGCTACAATTTTTCCGACCGCTTTATCCAAAGAGTAAATATACAGAACATATTACTAGTATATCAGATTGCGATTTTTTTTTTAAATAATTGATAGCATAAGAAACAAATATTAGGTTTTTATTTCTTTTTCTATGCAGACGATAAATATATAAGTAATAAATATAATTCTATAAAAGCTTCGAAGAACATCGAAAACTATTGTTTAGTGAAATACAAAATAAGCAATCTATTTTCTTTTGAAATCGAATGGAATAAAGTTTAGAATGTTTAAAATGAAATGTTGCTGTATTAAATGGTCCTTTGGTAAAAGTAATCATAAAGTAAATTAATATTTTTACACAATTTAGAAAAATTACTGTTGCTAAATATATCGGAATTTCTAACCAATTTCTATCCCTTACAAATTCAGCTATGACATTTGGCTAGGGTTGCCGGAAAGCTCTACTTTTGAAAATAAACGCTAAGTGTTTCCCTGCCAAAAATATGAATATAATGTTGCAATTTTTCAAAATCAAATTCGTGGGTTTTTCAAGGAATTTTCGAACTTTTTTTAATATTTTATACATATTATTAACTAATTTTTATTTTTAAATGCTTTTCTTTAAAAAAATTCAATGTTAATAGTCAGATAAGTGGTCTCGAAAATTGCATTTTCCGAAAGTTATGCTGCTGTAAAATCAAGAAATATTATTTTAACAGAAAAATTTTATCGATTCTCAAACTTCATAATATAGGGCTTCAAAATGCACCAGGTCTGCATGCTAGGTGCGAGCAACACCAAAAGTGGTTCCCTTGTGAGTATTAGCCTTCGCTTCGCTCAGACAATTATGGGGGAAGTTAAATAAAAATTGTATGATATTAATAAGCGTACTTTTTTTTTTTTTTCTGTAGCACATTGTATGTGGGATGTCTTCAACTCGGTATTTCGTTTTTGACCGACTTTTTTTGGTGCTATTAAAATTAACCAAATGACTTTATTCCTAGTTTTTTGAAGGACAGTAAAGTACTTACAGGGCTCACTTTCAAATAAAAAACTTTCTTCAATTCACGAATATTCTACTGGCAGCAGTGCCGCAGGTATTTTCTCGTGAATTGAGGAAAATCCTTTTCTTTCCCCTCCGTTACAGGAGGTAAAATATCCGTCAATTGGAGAAAGTTGGGAAAAAGCAAATGTGGCTGACTTTGGACTTGAACCCGCAATCTCAGCATTCCGAGACGAGCACACAAGCACGGAGCTGCAGTTGCACAGCAGATAAATGCTTTGCAGTAAATATGTTCGCTACAGATGGATATGGCTTGATCAATTTCTTTAAAAAGCTTTTAATTTTGAAGTTCATTTCGGGAAGATTTCGCCTTCAAGGAGATTGCTGCTGGGTTTTTTTACTTTAGTATTAATCTAAACTCCTATTATAAAGAGGAAAAAATTGTTTATCTGTAGGAGGTAAGCTCTGGAACTACCGAACCGATTCCAAAAGTAATGATATCAAAATGATGGTGTCAGTCCAACTTAGAACATAGGCTATATCTTATGTCGGTACCACTACTCCAAAGGGGGTGTAGGAGCGAAAAACGTTCTAAAAATGCGATTTTAGCGTTACTGAAGGGCCTAGAAATATGAAATTTTGAATATTAGTTACTTATAAGATATAAATTATGTCTAAGATCAGTTCTTAAACATTTCGAAATTTGAAAGGTGTAAAAATGCACAAAAAGCGTTCTAAAAAACGTTCTAAATGGTAGTTTCTACACAATATCAGGAGATACCAGACCGATTTTTAAAATATTGGTGTCAAAATGATGGTGACAACGCTTGCTCCAAGATAGGCTATGTTTTATGTCCGAGCCAGTACCCCAAATGGGGTGTAGGAGCAAAAAACGTTCTAAAAATGCGATTTATGTGTTACTGAAGGGCCTAGAAATATGAAATTTGAAATATTAGCTACTTATTAGATATAAAGGATTTCTAATAACAGTTCTTAAACAATTCGAATTGTGAAAGGGGTGAAAATGCGCGAAAATCGTTCTCAAAAACGTTCTAAATGGTGGTTTTACACAATCTCAGGAAATACCAAACCGATTTAAAAAATAATGGTGTCAAAATGACGGTGACAACACTTGCTCCAACATAGGCTATGTTTTATGTCAGTGCCACTATCCGAAAGGGGGTGCAGGAGCAAAAAACGTTCTAAAAATGCGACTTTTGTGTTACCGAAGGGCATAGAAATATGAAATTTGAAATATTAGCTACTTATTAGATATAAAGGATTTCTATTAACAGTTCTTAAACAATTCGAAATTTAAAAGGGGTGAAAATGCGCGAAAAGCGTTCTAAAAAACGTTCTAATGGTGGTTTCTACACAATCTCAGGAAATACCAAACCGATCTAAAAAATAATGGCGTCAAAATGATGGTGACAACCCTAGCTCCAACATAGGCGATGTTCTATGTCGGTGCCACTACCACAAAGGAGCTGCAGGAGAAAAACGTTCTAAATTGCTGCTTTTGCGTTACGGAAGGGCCTAGAATCGTGAAATTTGGAATGGTAGTTAGTTAAAAGATATCAATGATCTCTGAGGACATTTCCTAAAAAAAATCGAAATTTAAAAGGGTGTCAAAATGCGCAAAAAGCGCTGTAAAAAACGTTCTAAATTGCGATTTCTATGCAATCTTATGAAGTACTGAACCGATTTCAAATATAATGGTGTAAAAGTGATGGTGACAGAGCTTGCTCCAATATAGGCTATATTTTATATCTGTTTCCACTACACCAGAGGAAATGCAGGAGCAAAATGCGCGAAAAACGTTTTAAAAACGTTCTAAATGCCGATTTGTCGGCAATATCTCAGGAAGAATGAACCTTATTTCAAGCGTAATGGTAGGAAATTGATGCTGACAGCCTCTGCTCTAACATACATGCTATTTTATGTCGGTATCACTATCACCAAAACATTGCAGGAGTAAAACAGCGTTCTAAATTTCGATTTTTGTGATCGGTTGGGGCTAGCAACTTAAAATTAGGCAAGGTACATATTTATTTGATATAAATGATTTTTAAGAACAGTTTCGAAAAAATTGGAAATTTAAAAAGGGGGTGAAATGCGTGAAAAGCGTCCTAAAAACGTTCTAAATTGCGATTTCTACTCAATCTAAGGAAATACCAAAGCTATTTCAAAAGTAATGGTTGCAAATCAATGGTGACAGTCCCTGCCATAACATAGGTTATATTTTATGTTGCTGCCACTACCATCTGAGTGGTGCAAAAGCAAAACATGTTATAATTTGCGTTTTTTGCACAACTGAGGGGTCTAACACTTTGAAGTATGGAATGGTAATTATTTACAAGATGCAATTGCTTTCTAAGAACAGTCGATAGAAAATTCCAAATTTAAAAAGATGAAGTGAGTGAAAAGCATTATAAATTACAATTTTTAAGCAAACTTATAAATTACCAAACCGCTTAGAAAAATAATGATGACAAATTGTTGGTGATAGAACCTGCTCAAACAAAAGCTATATTTTATGTCTGTTCCACTACCACCAGAGGGTTGCAGGAGCTAAAAACTTTCTAAATTTCGATATCTGTGATACGGAAAAGGCTAGAAACTTTAAATATGGCATGGTAGTTACTTATAAAATATAAATGCCCTCGAAGGAACGTCGAAAATAAATTCGAATTAAAAAGGGGTGAAGCGAAGGGGAGGCCTTCTAAAAAAGTTCTAAATTACGATTCTATGCAATTTCAGGGAATACAAACCGATTATAAAAGTAATAGTTGCGAATCAATGGTGATAGTCTCTGACCCTACACAGGCTATATTTTATGCCGGTGATTCTACCACCTGGGCTTCACAGGAACAACAAACATTCTAAAAAAGGCCTTTAAAAGCTTTTTAAATTACGTTTCTGTGGAATATTAGGAAATAACAAACCGATTTCAAAATTAATGTTGGCGAATTAATGGTGACAATTCCTGTTTCTGCCCTTTATGTTGAGAGAGGTGGTAGCACTTGGAATTTGACATGATGGATAATTTTAAGATGTAAGAAGATGGTTTCTAAAAAATTCAAAACTTCAAATGAATACTGAAATGAGCGTATTAATTGAGCATAAAAGTTTCAAAATATTTTCTAAATTATCATTTATTTAGTTTTATTTCATTTTATTAATTTAAGTCTTATTTCTGCCTAATGCAGTGTAATAATGATGTTTAATCGAACTGTGTTTTAAATAGTAATTTTTGAATTATTCCGAAAAGTAATAAGTATCTTTTAATAAAGAAAACCTTTTAATAAAATAAAATATTACTTTTTAATGAAATAAAAATTTAGTTAGTACCTTTTAATAGAAATTAGACATATAAATATCACTTGGCATATTTCGAATATTACGCGAGCAAAGCCGCGGGGTTTGCTAGTACAGTATAAAAATATAAATTTTAAATATTTTTACGTAGATTGTTAGAGGTAAAATACGAATATTATATTTTTATTCGATAAGATTTTTTTTTGGAATAATATCGATTTTTTTTAAATATAACTAGGGGGCTCGGCCCCCTACGAGCTACGCTCGCCAACCCCCGTCCAGACACCGTAGACTCTAAATGCACGCTAATTTGATCGGCTTTAAAAAGATTACGAAAGATTGAATTATAATTTAAAAAACAGTGGCGATCTCTCTATAAACGGATTTCTATTCATTTCTCTTTGATTGGGGAATTTTAACGCCAAATCCGTTGCGGTACTACTTGATTATCCCGTCGACCAATTTCACCAAATTATATAAATCGCCAAACCACTCGCCAAATTATACAAATTGACATAATTTTTATTTTAAATAACGAAAAAACAAATAAATTAGTACAACATTAATACAAATACAAATAAAACGTCGAAATAAAAATAACTTGATGACGTAGACACGTGTAACAACATTTCAAAATAAGCTAATATAAAAGGAATTAAGTAAACAGAGTCTTTGTCTCCTGGTATTTTTTAACAAAGTGAAAAGAAAGTTCTTTTAAATGAGACATTTTAAATGAATCGTTTTTAATCTGAAATTTTGACCAAACTATTCTTTCTCTTTTTAATATTCACGTTAAAATACTTGTGTTAGAAATGAAATATTATCTGCGCTTTCCTAACAAAAATAGTTGAAAAGTATCCTCTTAAAATATCAAATAAATGTCTAGCGCAATTTCTAAATTTAAACCGTTTGCAATATTATTTTGTGTTCATTTTATGTAATAACTGTAATGTGACGTAAATATGACGTAATTTCCCCTATTTAACACTTATTAACACCTTATTAACACTTCTAACGCATGTTAATAAATTTATTGTTTTACAAATTCCTTTCTCTCTTAAAATTCACGTGTAATTATAGTTTTTATGACGTAATTTTTAATAAGTTCCTGCTTTTTGCACATAATTATTTAATTCTAATTCCAAGTGTTTTTTCCTGTTTATAATAGTCACGTGTAAATAAATTTTTAATTTATTTACACGTATAAATATATTTTTTTTAAGCAAACATTATTGTTCCCGCTGTTTATACAGTTGGCAACAGTTTAAATTAATATCACTTTCTAACATCTGTTAAAAATATCTCTAGAAATGCTGAAAATCTGAATTTAAAATAGAAATAAAACCTCAAAAAATTAGTCAAAATAAAAAAATTAATGCAATCTGCACTCCGGCAAATTCTAACGCATAAAATGATCTAAAAATGATTAAATTCCTATGAACAGTTTTTGCTCCTATAAAACTTTTTTAGTGGAACGATTTTGTCTAACTTTAGCATTAAATATCTCTTGAAATAATTCTTCGATCTGAAAACTGTCTGCATCAGCGTGTTTATCAAACATTTCTGTATAATACTACCGATTTTCATATTTTTGTATGCATTATTTTTCTTAATATTAACGAAGAAACACGTCCGGTCACAAAAAATTCAAAACCGGCGGCGGCGGCGGCGGTGACAGCGGTAGTTACTTTTTTTTAGAATAGAGAGATTTTCTTAACCCGTTAATAGTCGCGCGTTGGTCTTTTCCCCGCCCGAAATTCGTTATCTTCCTGTAACTCATTTCCCGTTAAATTTACGATAGCCAGATTCCGTGTAGCTGACCTTGAGTGTTCACACTCTTGTGTAGTAAAATGGCAAGTCATTCCTGCTATTTCTTAGCATTTTATCGCATTCTTAAGTTTCAATCGGTCTAAATGACCACGTTGCGACCACTTACGTTAGTTGAATTTTTCCCCCTCGTGTTCATCCTTTCCCATTTCCGCGAAATCTGTGGGGAAGGTTTCTTCGAAGTACGGACTCTCTGTCTGTTGTTATTTCGTCTTTCTTTCTTTCTACTATATAATTCGTTCAAAGAGTGCTTTTTTTACTTTTAGGATGTGACTTAAAATTGTTTTATTATATTAGTTGTGTAGTCAGTTCGCACAAAAAAATGATGGATGGTCACTTACATTTTTTTTTCATTGTCAAATATTGCGGGAATAAATTCTCAAATCGATAATTATTTAAATATCGAAAAAAAGGGAAATTCATCATCATTATTTGAAAGAACTTGCTTTCTATTTATTACCCGAACATATAAATGAAAGAAAATAGACAATAACACTGCAAAACCATTAAAAAAAAAAAAAGAGAGAAGAAAATTTTGTGAGAATCAGTAAAAAAAATTGCCGTATATACAAAATCTGAAAAGTATCGTTTTTGTACAATAAATCAAATTCGAAAGATAAAACAATCTTCTCAGAAATGTACTGTGTATATTTGCGAAGAACATACATATAATTTATTTGTACAATAAGAAAAATAATGAGAATTTTATAATGTAGGTTAGAAATTACGCAAATAAAAATCTCTTTTGGATAATTCAGTGAATGTTTATACTATGATTTTAAAAAAATATTTTAAGTATTTTTTATAAAATTTATCTGTTTTTAAATTTTCATACTGTAAGTAAAAACACATTTTTTTAACAATGCCGCAGAAATTATTATTGAAATCCAATAGAGGCTTGGGGACAGTATCTAACAAATTTAAATTTGTTGTCCTTCATCAATTGTTCAAACTATTTTTCAGAATAATGTTTTCCAGAATATGAGAGAGAATTCATTTAAATTAAATTATTTCTGCATATTTATAATTTCGGAGAAAATTTTCTTATTGTTTTTATTAATTTATTGAACATTATTATAAAACAATAAATTATAACATTAATACCTTATTATGAAATGTACAATTGAATATTCATTTTAATTAAATAGTTTCTGTAAAATACATCCCTATTAAATGAACCTTTCAGTGATTCTATTAATTTAAATAATTTATCCATCTTAAGATTTAAATTTACAATTGCAAATGTATTTAAATTAAATATATAATTTCAATAACTTATTTATTATTTACTTTATATGAGCGAAATTCGTATCCAGAGTTTTTATTCAAGGGCGCTGCTCCCACCCTGAAATAAGTAGAAAAACTACAAATCGTGCATTTTCATTTGAAAAATGGATTTAATCACAAAATCTCGAGAGCCCCCCCCCTCCTCTCCCCCCTCATACACACACAGACACCCCACAAAATAAATAAATAAATAAAACGTAGTTACAACATTTACATTTATAATTTCGAAGTTAAGTATTTTTTACCTTTTTCTTTATTATATATATATATATATATATATATATATATAATTATACATTTTTAATAATATTTGGTTTATGTGCTATTTGTGATTTCATAATTATTGGTCATTTTCCTTATTTTGCAATGGTATTATTGTACAGAAAGTTTATATATATATATATATATATATATATATGTATATTGTCTTTAATTGTTTATGGCATCAAATTTGATGGTTTTTCATATGTTTTAAATGAATTAATCGTCCGCAATATGCTGGTGAATTATTGGTATTGTATTTGATTTTCTGTTGCATGTCATAGGTTCCATTTTTATTTTCAGTTTCATTGTTCAATTTAATGTCAGTGTTATATATTAATGCTAAATTTATTAATTTTATTTTATTAAATGGATATAGAGTACCGGAGTATCAAAAAATTCTACCTGACTCTGATTCTGTCCTTCCAAAAAAAAAAAAATAAATAAATAAATAAATAAATAAATAAAAATACCCCTATCATAAATTTAGATTCATATTAGTAAATGTTTTCCTACTAATTATTGATTCATAGCAACATCAGAAATTCAATCAAATCATTTACTATTTACTTTTAAGTATTTATGCAAAACGAAGAAAGAGTTATTAAAAATATTTATCTAGATGCCAACTGAATATATACTTAAGCGAAATAAATAATTGCTGTAAAAGGTTGTAAAATGAATAATTGCTGTAATCTTTTAAATTTCAGTCAATATTTTCACCCTACGTTATCCGTTTTCGATCATCTGATAACACCGGCAAGTTTCCCCTTCGTTTTCGGCCTGCTGGTAACGGCGGCAAATGGACCGAGCGCGACTACTAACGTTCTAAAAAATGTCGCGACTACTCTCGGGTTAATTAAAATATCCTTTAAATGTGTTCATTTAAAGTATATTTTAAATGCGAACGTTTATTTATAAACACCTTTATAAGTTCAACTTTATTTAACTTTATTCAACTTATTCAACTTTAAAAAATAAATTGTGAGTACTTTCGAATGAATAGGTGTCATATTATTTTTTTTTTTTTAATTCGAAAACTTTTTTTTATAAATTAAATTAGAAATCTTAATTTATACAATTTTTCATTTTTCATTTTAAAAATAAAATCCGTATTTATTATTAATAGACCCAATACGCATGCGTGTTAGGAATGAACAAAATTTCCTCCTCTTTTTTAGACGTTCGGGGAGAATTCAAGGATAGAACATGTTTTCTAGGAGTACGGAAATAATTTGCTAAATAAACGGTCAAATGCGGATATTACTCGCGTACAGAGTGTTCCGTAGAATAAATATATGAATTAGTAATTGTATTAATAAAAATAACCGTTGCTAAAAGAATACTAAAACTTTGTAAAAAACTATACAACGAAGGGTTGAGTATAACTGTATTTATATTATAAAGGACAAACATATCTGTGCGTAACGCATACGTCATTTTGCGAATGGCAACACTTTGAAATTTGAAATAAAATTTTGGTTTTCCAATTTTCTCTACTACAAATTTTTAAACTTCTAAACATCGCACATTTAAAATTTTTACACCGTCGCATAAGGAAAAATATGCTCTTTTAAATGCAATTTGTTTGAAAGCTGTATCTAGATTTATTTTCGAGATATTAATTTTTTTTGTAGTTTTTAATACCCTTCTTCTAATCGTGGCAACAAAAGCACCCTATTTCTATTGAAAGTAAACGGAAAATAGTCAAAAATAGGAGATACTGTATCTTTTTGTTGCCATTTTCTCATAAAACCTGAAAAAAAAATTCAAATTAAAATATGGGCTATGTCAAGAATATTATCTGTTATTCCGTGACAATGACGTCATATGCATACTTTTCTATAGACGAAGTTTAAGACTGGATTGTAGGAGTCGATTGCTTTAGCGGATGCAAATGACGTCATTTTATAAAAAAGCGTGTATTTTAATTCTTAAACCTGAATTATGTTTTGCAGAAGTGCGTCTAATTCACAGCCCAGCTGCTTTGAAATTCTTCACAGGTGCTTCACATGCTTCACTTTTGAAAAAAATGTAATCGAAATCACACACTGATAAAACGCAATGTTTTACAAAAAAATTAGAGTGTCTTTATAAAAGAGAAGTGACATCCAAATAATAGCGATTTATATTACATAAATTGATGGTTCTCGCCTGGATGGATTTCCTTCGCCGAGTTAGACAAGCAAACAAATAATTCGAGGATTAAAATAATATCATGTTCCTGAAGCTTTTGTCCAAAATTCTCTCGAATAATAAAATTTTAATGCTATCCTTTAGGACATTCTACTATAATTTTATCAAAATAACATATTTTGCTTAATTTAATTTTTCCTAATTTTATATAAGCTATATATTTAAAACAAAAGTTTTTTAGTCATCTTCCCTGATATTTCTGCTGAACCAATTTTACTAATACTAGGAGGGTTCCGCCCCCCCCCCCTACTCGATACTCTCCCCAATCCCCCGCGTAATCGCTTCGCGTTCGGCATCGCCAAGCAATCCTTATTTTCTAGCCAACCCCAGAAGAAATTGTCTCGCGCTTCCATTCTGGATCGCTTCGTGATTCCTCATTTTCTATGCATTCAATTTTTAAATTCCACTTGGTATAAACGTGCTCCTCCCCAACTCCTGACGATTTTATTTCCTTATCTCCAAGTGGGTAATCATTAGAGCTTACAGATTTTCATAATTAAAATAATTATTAAATGTAAAATCATTAAAAAAAGGTAAAATTTATAATTTATTTGAATAATTACAAATTAAATAAACATTATATATATAGTGTTATAAATATTGTAAATAGTTAGTGCTTGTGTTTAAAAATAATATAAATATTTCAATTAAGCTCTATTCATTAGCTTTTTGTTGCATTGAAATATCTCTATTTGTTGATTTTCCGCAAGCAAGTAAACCCTATTGGATTTCAATGGGAGTCTATCGAAATTTGGCGAAATACTGGAAATAGCGCCACGTTGGCGTCACTTTTGGTTGCCTAATTTGGCGATATATCGCCAAGTTGGCAACAAACTTGCCAATGTTTGGCGACAGAGCCGGGACCCCCCCCCCATTGGTAACCAACCCCCTTTATAGCATCAGAAAGCTCTGACCAATCAGATGCGTTTCACGGTATCTACGCAGATTTTTATAGGTCCATTTCCAAAGCGTTACTTTTTTTATATATATAGAAGGATTTTTTTAAAACTGAAAACTGTTCATTTGTAGATGTGATCGCACTATCTGTTTTTTAATATCCCCATATTTTAATTTAAAAAGCATTTTATGAAATTTCTTCAAAATGGTGAAAATGAGATAGCTTTCATTACTGCAGACAAGAAAGAAATAATGAGGTATTCTTATCTTTATTCATGCTATTTTCTGATTAAAATTCAAAATTGTTGAGAAAAATTGTCGTATAGGATTTCGTGGTGCAAAATCCCATTAGGAGCATAATATTATATTAGGGGCATAATAACGGAAAATGACATACTGCTTTTGAAAACACGCATTTTTCCTCATATATTTTCTATATTTTTTTCCCTCCTGCATGTGTACTAATACTAAATTTCAGACACTAGGCGAATGCTTAAGTGAAAATGAAGTCATATTTAAAAGAAAACGGTCATTTTCTTAGATAGTAAACATTTTAACACAAATGCGTCTAAAAAAACATAAATTACGGAAATTTTTACTCTCCGGAATTGAGATTAGAATCTCAAGTAAAGAGTGCGTCTGTTCACATAAAAGATGTTTCTGACAATCGTGACTTCAAGTTTTGAGTTAAAATGATTTTTAAATGATCAAACAAAATACAATTAAAAAAAAATTGATGAATATGGATATGAGAAGTGCGTATGCAAATTTTGAGAAGGTAAAAATTGCTATTTTTCATTCCGAAATACCAAGCATAAGAGCCTCAATTGATAACCACACCAAAAAAACTGATCTTTTTTATATTTTACTGATATCTATATTATAAAGAGCAAACGTATATCTGAGTAACGCTGACGTCATTTTGCGAATGTCAACATTTCACGATCAAATTTCGGTCTTGAAATTTTCGCTACTGCAATTTTTTAATCTTCTGACATTCGTACATTTTCAATTTTCGTCGCATAGGGGAAAAATTACTTTGAAATGCAATTTGTTTAAAAACTGTACCTTAATTGACAGATCTATTATATTTTCTAAAATAATTTTTAAGCATGATTTTTTTTTAAGTTTATCTTATCACGTGCCGGTTTTAATACATAATAATAATAAACATTTTGCACATTAATCAACAAACATTGTTCAGCATTTGTTTCTGACTATTTTTACATAACGAAATTAATACCTCCTTTATAAACAAATAAAAGAATAATATTAAAAAAAAACACCAATGTAACATATTTGTGGAAGACAAATTAACGAAATTAATACTTCTTTTATAAACAAATAAAATAATAGTATTGAAAAAACACAAATCTAACATATTTGTAATCGTACAATTTAAATTTTTAGATCACCAAACAGGATTTTTTTTTCAAATGGAATTTGTTTGCATATTTCATCTCAGTTTACTGATTGTCTGTGGTTTTAAAAACCATTTTAAAGCATGGAATATTTTTTAATTTATATATATCGCGCGGAGCTCGATTACGAAAGATTAATCCGTTTGCCCTTAAAACAAAATAAAGAGTTTATCATTTTCTTATGGCTAATATTCATCAAAAAAACTTTCCTAAGAATAAATAAATAAAATAATATAAATAAAACACAAATTTAACAGACATGTATAAGCTCTGAAATTATCAGAACATAAAAGGATGCCGTAAGTAGCAATATCTTGGTCAAATAACTCTTAGCATACGACTAATAAGAAAATGTAGCTTTTGATAAATTTCAAAAATTTATTGGGTTGTATAATTAGTATTTTTCACATGAAAAATGTTTTTTAATGTAAATGGGTAATCTAAATAAATTATTGCATATAAAAAATTATTACTTTTCAAGTGAAAAAAATGTTTTCACCTACATTCTTTAACCTGGGAAGCCGGGTACGATCCCCTAGTATACTATAAAAGTGTAAATGGATATAAAGATATATGGAACTAAAAAGAATACTAAGCCTTTGTAAAAAACTATACAACGAAGGTTTGAGTATAACTGTATATACTATATAAGTGTAAATGGATATAAAGAGATATGGAACTAAAATAATGTCAAATATAGCTATTCTGTATAACTCATTTTTTAATATTATCCTAATGAGGCCCATCGGAAACAAATCCTTGAAATCCTTATACTCGTTCTCTGTTTTTTCTTTTCACACGTGTTTTTTCACAAGTTATGATATCGGAAAAATACGATTTTCAGTGAGTATGCCAATATTAGCCAGAAGCAAACTATATATACATTATAGTCTGGGAGCCGCGGACATTAAAAGCTCCGCCATCGCGGAATAGAAAAAAAATATGCAAATCTATAGTATAAAGTCATACGAACAAAATGAGTTGGTATGACTAGGTTTGACAAGCCGAAAATATGCATAATTAAATTAATTATTATTAAAAATTTATGATGGTTTTCCGTCATCGCGGATTTCGATCCCACTTAGACCGTTTTACAGATAATTTTGTGTTCTTTCAGAAAAAAATAGTATGATAAAAGTTATTCTTTCTGAAAATACTTTCAAACCTAAAAGAAAGCTTAAGTGCTTAAGCTTACGCTTAAAAGCTTAAGTGGCTTAACAGCGTTGTGACTTTGAGGGGCTTCCGAGATGTCTTCAGCTTTACGCCCAGTCTGTTTCTGGATGCCTAAAATGAATGAGTAGAAAGTCTAGCTGTAGTATAAATACTACGTAATAATTTTATTGAAAATAAAAAAAAATAAAAATGAAAAATTAATTTTAAAGAAAAGTGCTATTATAAATGTAAAATAGTAAAAAACCTTACTGGTTTAGAAAATTTAAGAAAGCAGGCTATGGTAGAATTACACATTTATTTTACATTGAATATGTATCCTTGGCTACTTTATTTCGCGTCTAGACTCTGGCCAAGTGTCGATTTTCCACTAAAATGGTAATTCATTACAAATTTTTAATAATAATTAATTTAATTAAACAAATTTTCGGCATGTCAAACCTAGTCATACCTAGGTTATTTTGTTTGTATGACTTTTTACTGTCGATTTACATAAACAAATTCCAATTCCCCGATGTCGAGACTCTCGATGTCACCTGCTCCCGGACTGTTATAATAGTAGTATTAAAATAAAATAAAACAACAACAGATATATTAACTAGGAATACAAATATAAAATGCATTTCTTAAAATTAGGAATTTAATTTTCTCAATGTATCTTTATGTATACATTTTTTTAAATGTAAAACCGTTTCCTTCCTGATATTATTTATTCTTTGCTGTTTTAGAAGAATCGTAAGAAATTTTAAAATAAACTTTACGGAATTCATGTATTCATTATCAAAGCACAATTCAGCTAAAAGTTCAGAGGAAAGAACACTATTCATGAATTAGGAAAGATATGTAGCAAACATTTTACTTATTTAAATAGTTGTTCTGAAAAGTGCTAACTATATATATATAAGACGGAAAGGCGTTTAAAAAATCGCTGTGTTTCAATATTCTATATTAAAATTCATGTGTGAACTCAGTATAATTTTCAAAATTGATGCTGTGGACTATGACCAGGGTTGAAAAAAAACCCGTTTAAAAAAACAGCCAGAGTGGGTAGCTGGGCGGGCACCCGGGCAGCTACCCACTACAACCCTTATGGTTGTAAAAATACAGGGTTTAAAAAAAAACCATACCATGCAGCTCCTTTACTATAACCCTGGCTATGTCTAGTGCTGCCTGTTGTCTCACGTAAAACAGGGCTCTGAATGCTCCGGACACCACTAATTTCTCACAGTTTATTTCCCAATCTTTATTCGCAGTTAATGCTGCTATTAGATGGGGCGAAGGAAATTGCTTTAAAATACTGGTGTCCAGAGCATTTCGAGCCGCGATTTTCGCGGAAAACCAGGCAATACTAGCTTTAACCATGTCGTTGGAAGTCATTCATTCTATAATTGCGACTGCATTGTTTCGAATTCAGAGAAAGGCAAGAAGGTAAAAAACCGGCGTTATAACATTCAATAGAAATACCTGTTCCTGTGAATATGCAAAGATAATTATTATTTATAATTATTACTTTTATAATAATAATACTAATTATTATTATTATTTATAATACTGCCCTATTGCTCACAAATTTCCCCCTAAAAAGAGAACATTCCCGTTTTTAGCAGCAGAACATTTTTATCTTTGAAAACGTGGGTATAACAAAACTTAAGTTTTCTGAAAAAGCGGAGAATAAACGACAACTTTACCGTCAGGACAGTTTTGTTTTTCACGGATATGTTTTAGTTATTTATTTATTTATTTTACAGTGTAGAATTTTTATTTCCTAATATACATTAATTACCACTAATACTGACATATCATCTATTCATATTATTTTTGCTACATACATTTATCAAATATTTAGAAATATTGTAGATTAAATTTAAAATTACAATTTACATTTTTGTAAGGTGTATGTAAATATCTTACTGAATGCAAATATATATGCACATACACAATCATTCGTATCCATCTCGAACAATAAATGACAATTTTTTCGTTCAGAATAAATTTATTCAATGATGATATTGGGTTGATTTTGACGACCGATTATCAACTGGGGGGTTATAGGTCCGAGAGGGAGTGCCCTCCGTGGGGTTCTTTCTAAGGGAATCTAACCCGTATTTACGCATAAAATTCCAAGTTTCGAAGAAAATCACGAAAACTGCGAACGATTATGCCAACGGGCGCGATTGGGTTCGAACCCAGCACCTCCCGTCTAACAGCTTCGAAAAGGATTTTGGAACTGTAGTGAGTTTAAAATAAACTATTGTGGAATATAAGTGAGTCATCAAAAATGAAGATAGTTCAAAGTCCAAAGGCAATATAAACTAATTTTAAGATGGGTAAAGAAAACTATTTTCAAATAAGGAATTATATGCAACGATTTTTTTATACTGAAAGGGAAAGAGAAGTTTAATGATAAGGTAGAAAATGCTTTTAGAGAAATGGCTGAACAGGAACACAGCAGATAAAAATGGGAGAAATCACAAAAAGTTGTTTAAAATTTGTCTACAAATAGAACAAACTATAAGTCTGATTTAGTTTCGTTCATATTTTATGTTTTCTGTTCTGTAAAACTTTATAATATCTGATTTCAGACAAAACGCAGTTTTTCAGACAGATATCAGTATGTCTTTTTAAAGACATACACATTCATCATTTACCTTTAAAATGTATATTGCATTCTAACAATTTTTTTATATAATTATTTTCAGATTACTTTTTTGCGTATGTTGTTGGAAAATTCAGAAAAAAACTATATAAAAATTTAATTAGAAATTTATCACCTATATTTTATTTAGTTCATGTATTTTTGAATAAAAGCATCTATTACTTTAAAACACAAAGGTAAAATTTTCAGAGCAAAATGGACACAACTGCCATGATGTATGATTTAATCCAGTTGAAAAGATATCCGTTCTCTTCATTATGACCTAATTACATGGTATACACGAGTTTCCGTGTTGAAAAACACTTTCATCATTTAAATGCTATAGTTATAGCTCGGATGAATGAAACTAGCGCTGCAGTTCGCAGCCATGTCCAACAAATAAAGAGTGAATTATGTCAGGTATCGTCCGGATAGTTTAAGGGGGTCCGGGACACATTTTAAAATAATTTTTATTTATTGAGTTAAAATTCTGATTTTTTTTTGTGATGAATAACCATATTATTTGTAAACAAAATCACATGATAAAGCTTCTCATAATTTTTTTTTTTTTAATTTTAAATTAAAAATTTATTAAAAAAGTGGGGTAAGTATAAATCGTTATAACACGAAATATTATTTATAGAATTTCATTTTTCTTCATATAAATAAACAGAAAAAATGTGAGTTTTAATTTTGATTTAGCATTTTTAAAAATATTAATTTAAAAGAAAATTAAAAATATTTAACGAAAAAATTTTTATAAAAGTGGTGCAACTTAAAAAAAATCATATTTTCAAAAGTGAATATATTATTTTTTCAAATATGCTGAATCAGAATTTAAAACAATTGAAAAATATATGTTCCAAGTTTGAATCCTTCATCTTTAACGGTTCTCGAGTTATAAGAATTTAAATTCGTGAAATGGAGAAAAAAAACCTATCATGAAGAAAAACGTATTTTTACAAGAACTTGTTTCCATGACAGCCATTGCTTGAAAGCTAGATTTTGAAAACAAACCAAAATAAAACAAATAATATTTTTTGATCTAATTCAGATAGAAACATGATTTAAATGTCATATTAAGCAAGGAAAAACAGAGAAATTGTTTATGAAATAAAAAGTTTTTGCAAAATTTGAAGTATTTTGTGTCCCGGACCACCTTAACATGCAAAGCACTCGCACGTAATGCCAAGTATCCAGGTTCGATTCCAGTTCTGGATTTTTTTCGCTCTGTTGGAATATACTTCAACTGCGCTGCTCCACCCTTGAATAAAATTCAATCCAGTTGAAAAAAATATTCGTTCTCTTCATTATGTTTCTAAATGCATAATGAATACATTTATATTTCAAATTTCAAATTATTTAGTAATAATATTTGTTATCTGGAAAACAATGAAGGAATAAAATATGGGAGTGGAGGTGAGGGATAATTGAACAATAACAAAAATCAAATATAATTTCCTTAATATTATTTTATTAAACTAATTTCGGTAGAGCTTACATTGCATTCTTTGAAGTGCAGTCATTTAAAACCAATAAATTGTGATAAACATCCCATATTAAAATAACGAGTGTACAGGAATGTTTTAAAATTTGAAATTTTCCTAAATTTCGTCTAAAAATACTCAAGAGTGCATATTTAATTTTAACAATAAATAACATAGTACGATGAAAACAATTTATGTAAATATTTAATTATATTTTTATAACAAATTCCAGAATAAAAAATAGGCAAACTGAGTATAAATACTAAAGATCCTGAGAAATGGTTTTACAAACAATTTTACACAAAAGAACTACTTTTCACTCAAACAATCAAAACCATAAAATTCAATCTAAAATAGTAATCTGATCATTAAGAGGTAGAAAATGCCCTAGAAATATTAAACTTGTTTAATTACTATTTTACAAAAACTCTTCATACACAGATTCACAAGATGTGAAAATAATATTTATCAAAACCTTAGCTAATTTAAATACTTTTTCAAGATATTAGGAATGTAAATATTTTAAATGATCAATTCATTAACCTACGAAGTAGGGGAATTTCTTGAGCATCGCTCGCCCCTCCAAAGATTATATAAATATATATATATATGAGCTAAAAAACACACATGTGTTTTAAATAAGCTGTACCTTCAGATTCGGAGATGTGATGTTTATTGTGGCGTCGGGTCTGGTGGTAGAGTGTTCGTGATATGCTTTCAATTGTTTCTGTGCATTTGATTTATGCATTACGACACTCTGGTCAAAAACCACCGCCACTTCTGCAATAGTTTGTATTCAGTATGGTATTCAGTATGAAACATCGGTGTGCTTTTATAGAAAACCCACTGATGACGAATCCATAGCTCTTTGGTCTTCTTTATCTTGTTCAGGTTGTATCTAAATAAGTACGAGTAGTAAGTCAAAATTACGTCCACTACTAACCATATCACAATATTAAAATATTTATTTGTCTAAAAGACGTTATAAAAACACATTAAAAGTCAATTAAAAATCTATATTTACACGTTACAACTCTTTTACTGAGTCGTCATCCGAATGTATAACAGAAAATTACAAATGCATATGAAAAATGGAAAAAAATCATCGAATATAAACAAGTAATCATATAACGCGCCCTAAATTTTCGCGATTGCGCGTGTTCCCTCTATGTCGCGACGCCGTAAGTTATCCAACCATTCAACCCATAAATTTGGGATACGAAAATTTAATTTAACGTTACAAACTCCTGAACCTCTTAAATAAATTTCAGTGGACTCTCTTATAAATAATTGCAAATAAATATCAGACCTGTAGATTATTTTACTCTCTTTAAAAAGTATGTTAATGTTCTCTATTTGATTTAGCCGGGATAAAGCAGTATTACCTCTATTACATTTTATGACCGCTATATGTTCTTTACATCTGATATTGAATTTTCGTCGGGTTATTCCAATATAATGATTTTTGATTCCTTCCTCCCTAATAAATGTAATCATATAAACTCCTCAGAGGTCATCCCTATTAGTAGGATCAACTTTAGTGTTTAAAAGCATCTTTAATTTCGGAGGAGGCTTCGCCATCAAATATAAACCAAAATTTCTTAAATGATTTTTTATATATTCAAAGAAACCCGGGAAATAATCTGTACAACCCTTTTCATATTAACTTTCAGTTTAACGGGATGAAGAAATAAAAATCATTATATAGGTATAAAACAACGAAAATTCGATATCAGATGTAAAGAACATATAGCGGACATAAAATATAATAGAGATAATACTGCTTTATACCGGCTAAATCAAATAGAGAACATTAACATACTTTTTAACGAGAGTAAAATAATCTACAGGTCTAATTTTTATTTGCAATTACTTATAAGGGAGTCCATTGAAATCTATTTAAGAGGTTCAGGAGTTTGTAACGATACATTATATTTTCGTACCCCGAACTTATGGGTTCAATAATTGGACAGCTTACGGCGTCGTGATTTAGAGGGAACACGAGCAATCGCGAAAATGTAGTGCGCGTTATATGATTTCTTGTTTATATTCGATGATTTTTTCCATTTTTCATATGCATTTGTAATTTTATGTTATACATTCTGAGGACGACTCAGTAAAAGAGTTGAAACATGTAAATATAGATTTTTAATTTACTTTTAATGTGTTTTTATAACGTCTTTTAAGCAAATAAATATTTTAATATTGTGACCAGGTTGTATCTGTTGAAATTTCTTTGCTGTTTTGTGGTTTATTCTGTTTAATTATGGTGCGAATTTCTGAGTCTGTCGAATACATTTTATACATATAGAGCTATACATATATATATATACTAACTCTAAAACAATCATGTCAGTGGTATTTTATGAGAAAACATATTCTTACACTTATTCGAACATATGTAAATAAACACAGAGGAGTAAAAAAAAAAAACAGTTTTCTTATTTCTTGTATTCAACCGATGTGAACAAAGATTACAGTTTTATGGATAGTTTATTTTTATTAACTTTCAGTGAGACTTATATTAAATACATTTTACTTCCTTTGTGTTTCTGACAACCCATTATGGATAAAAGAGGTAGATCCGTAGATTTTTAATCCGTGGTATTAACCGCACGGGTTTGAATTTAAAAAAAAAACATTCTTCAAAATTGTGTGCAAAAGAAAATAGAAAAACATCTAAACAACACACACACCTCACCCTATAGTATTTTATTTCGACACCATCTTTTTTTTTACTTAATTTCTAGCTATAATAAAAAAATAATTAACATTAAAATTAAACAAGTCTGATATTTTGATTATAGAATTTGATTGACATTTCTTTCAAATGATTACTTACTAAAAAACTGAATTATTTCTAAGCAAAAGCTATATTAGTGTGTTTGGCACCTACAAAAAATATTGACGAAAGCTGATATTCATTTAATTTACATAAAATGTAAATAATAACAATAAAAATAAACTTTCAAAAGGTTTAAAATAATATCAGGCATTAAAAAATAGCGAGGAAAAATTAAAACAATTTGAAAGTTGTCTCATCTTTTAATTGTTCAACATTATTTAGCTGGTTATTTGTATTTTTTGTCTTTAATAGGATATTTTTATCAAAATTTGGTGGTTTTTCATATGTTTTATATGGATTAATCGTCCGCAATGTGCTAGTGATTTAGTGGTATTGTGCTTGATTCTGTATTACTAGTTAAAGGTTCCATCCTTATTTTGTATAAAGTCAGTGTTATGAATGGTAGCTAAATTTATTAATTTAATTTTAGTAATTGGAAATAGATGATGATTTGTAATTATATAATGGTTATATATATATATATATATATATATATAGTATATATTTATATAGTATAATATATTATAGTATATGTGCGTGTGTATATGTGTACATGTATATATATATATATATATATATATATATATATATATATATATATATATAACCATTATATAATTACAAATCATCATCTATTTCCAATTACTAAAATTAAATTAGTAAATTAGCTTCAATTCATAACTCTGACATTATACAAAATAAAGATGGAATCTTTAACTAGTAATACAGAATAAAATTTATTAATAAAAATTAATTGATAACTAATGAACAACAGTAAAGGTTCTATCTTTATTTTGTATAATTTCAGAGTTATGAATTGTAGCTAAATTTATTAATTTAATTTTAGTAATTGGAAATAGATGATGATTTGTAATTATACAGGGTGCAAAGGAAAGTCCCTTTAACCTGAAAATACTTACGGACGGAGAGAGCTATAGCTATGCAAGTGAGGTAACGGAATAGCAAGGCGACTACGCCCTACTTAATGCAAACGGCAGCAGCGCCTCCTAATGGCGACATTTGGAAGATAGCAATTGCAAATCGAAAACGAAATGAGATAGAGCATAAATTCCAATTAGAAAGTTTCAGAGCATCAATTAAATAGTACGAAACGATATTTGGTTCACACGCATATGCTAAATAATCGCCTGTATACCCCAAAATATCCGAAATCGATGAGCAACGATTCTACTTTGCATATTGCGATGTAGTAATCACATTTATTTTTTATTGTAATGCAGTATAAATGATTTCTTTTCGATTCAAAACATCGTTCAAATCGTTTTTTTTCTTTCCTTCTTTTACCGAAAGTAAAATAGCTTTTCTCCGTCTCTCTGATCTATTTTTAGACACGCGTATTGCAGTGACGTCCGGTTGCGTAATGAAAAGGGTGTGTCTTCACTTGGCGAATTAGAAAAGTTTGATCTCTCTCAGAAAGGTTTCGTTTTCTATTCTCTCTTTTCATACGTGCTGCTTATAATACGTAATTTTAATTTAACTAATAGATTTAACTCATTTTTGGATTCACTTTTCTAAACCCTGTTTACCTGGTATATATACGAATTGCAGCCAGTTTTTTAACAGATTTTGACGAAAGTTTGATTTTGTATTTTTTGACAATGTGATTGTGTTTTGGATTTCGGGCCTTGTGCCTAAATTCAAAGAGCGATTATTCGATCATGATGTTCTTTGCAATTTAATTTAACGCATTTTAGATTTTCGGACATTTTATCATCAAGACATTCTCTAAGAAATGATTTTAACCAGCATTAGCCAGCATTCTTTATAGTCATGGAATTACTTAAAGTTTTTTATAATGCAATGTGGGACGTTTTTCTAATATGTACGGTGACCAGATTATATACCTCCTGCTTCACCTCTCTCCCTTCTCAAGAATAAACTTGGATTTAATATCAGTATGTGTACTCATTGATCAAGCCTATTGTGTCAACTGTTTATCATTTAAGTAAGACCATTTATTTTTATTTTTACGCAATAACGTTCGATCATCGGCAAAATGTTTATTCTGGACACTTAAATCAATCTTATAAACGGCATCTTTACTATACGATCACGATCTACTACGGCATTTAAGAATTCTTTATTTTATTCTCGCCACTTATGTTTATTCTCAACACATTAAGAATAATTTATGTCAAACATATCACATTCCGGAAATGCAGCAGTGCACAATTGCAGATTCTGACGTTGTACTGTGCTGTAATGTCTGTAAAAATTTAATTTCCAATGCATTTAAAATTTTAGTTTAACCATTTCATGGGCAGAAGAATTCTGTTCTTAAACCTTTATGACCCGATGTATTTGTAAACAAAGCAAGTCATGCCTGTAGAGTGTAAAACATGGATTGCAATCGCTAACTGTTGATTAAAAAATGATACTTTACTCTATTTGTGATCCAGAACTGTCATTTGATTCGAGTTTTTATTACATACGACTCAGAAGCAAAAGTTTAAATGAATGTGTAACCCGCACAATCGTGCGGGTTGGGTCTTAAAGGGTAAAACTGACGAAATAATCAACTAACACCAGAATATTCAAACGAATTTCTTAGAAAATAAAAACCCACTAATTTGCACTTTCGTCAATAAGCAAAATTTTATTAAAATACTCTTGGTGCCATTTGTCAGTTTTGGAATTAAAATGAGGTGGCTAGACCGTCTAGCTAACGCCCTTGAGAGGGTTAAATTTATGTCATCGGATTGTAGAGGCGCGCAATAGACGTTCCATGCTGAGAAATGTGCATGCAGAATTAATCTCACGAATACAAACGTGGATCGTGAGCAATGGCGATCTTTTCGAACACACTGAATATTAACTTTTTATCACCGTGAGACAGTTTGTCTCTTTCATTTTTTTTGTGTGATGTTATCAAAATGTATTGAGACAAGTACGTATTCATGCAATAAATTGTGAGTATTTCTTCATACTTCTGGCTATACCATTCAAACGATTACACAAAATGGAGTTCATCGATTTCGGACATTTTGGGGTATACAGGCGAGGATTTATCTTATCCACGTAAAACAAATGTCGATTCGTACTGTATAATTGATGCTCTAAAACTTTCTAATTGGAAATTTTGCTCTATCTCTTTTCGTTTTCGATTTGCAATGGCTATCTTCCAAATTTCACCGCTAGGAGCGCTGCTGTGGTTCGCATTAAATAGGGCGAAGTCACGTTACTATAGCGTTACATCACTTGCATAGTTACAGCTCTCTCCTTTCGCAAGTATTTTCAGGTTAAAGGGACTTTCATTTGCACCCTGTATAATGGTTATATATATATATATATATATATATATATATATATATATATATATATATATATATATATATACTAGCAGAACTACCCGGCTTCGCCCGTGTCAATTTTAAGAAGCCCTCCAGGTAAAATAAATTAAAACAAAATAATACGGCAATCACAATAACTGAAATTTGTGCATTCCCACCCACAAATCGTTATAAAGACAATAAAAAAACATGGCGTTATTGTCTTGCAACCATAGTAAAATCCCTGAGCTTTAATAACAGAATGTACGTTTTCTTTGGCGGGTATAAGAGAAAAATATGTGATTTTCCTGACAATACGAAAAAAAGAAATTCCTCCAAATCGCGCAGCACTTAGTGAAATTCTCGTTTGTATGGTATTATCTACATTATAAAGTAAAAACATTATGCCAGTGCCCACAAATTGTAACCCATAAAATGTGCCTTTACTACAATTTTTCTAACTTTTAAACATCACACAATTTCATTTTTTACAATGTCGAATAGAAAAAAGTTCTCTCAAATGAAATTTGTTTGAAAATTGACCTCAGCTTTCTGATTTTAATGAATTTTAAAGTCTATTTTAAGCATGGATATTTTTAAAGTTGAGTGCAACCCGATTACGAAAGATGAACCTGTTTACACTTAATGCAATAGTATAAAGAAAATACATGTTTATGAGTAACGCTGGTATCATATTTTCGGTGGCAACAATCTAACACAACAAATTTCACTTTTATTGCAGTTTAACGGCTAAACATTGTACATTCGATTGTTCCAAAGTATTATACAAAACAAAAGTACTTTCAGTGATATTTGTCTGTAATGTTTATCTCAATTTACGAATTTTTTATGGGTTTTAAAATAATTTTAAGCATGCATATTTTTTAAATATGCTTGCAACCCAAATACAAAAGTTTAACTCAATTGTTCAGAAACATTGTAAATAATTCAGAATTTGTTTGCTTTCGCGTAATATTCAATAACTAAATTGGCAAACGAAATTAAAACACCAAAAATAAAATAAAATAAAACACGAATTTAACAGATATCAAATCAAATTACTCAAAATAACCTGATAAGCATATAAAATTCAAATGGGAATTTTGTTCCGGGTGCATATAACTTGAAATCTTCAGAACGGATTTCCATGCGACTTGCACTATTAGTTTTTTTAGGGAAGATTTTAGTACGTAACATATTGTTTTCCGTTGCTTAGTCATAGAAATATAGGGGAAAGTTATATAATCATGTGAACCCAATTATGAAAGATTACTCTTATTAGCTGAATGAAACATGCAGAATTATTTTTATCTCTAAGTATATTGACGGGTTTATCTTCGGTAATGGGGGGACTGTGCGCTAGGGTATTCTTATTTTACTGAGTGTGCCTGACACCTATTATGGCATGCACCTTTGTTTAAAACAATATAGAATGACTTATGTTTTAAGCAACTATCTGGCATGCAGCTTGATTACAAAATACTAACATGCAAACGTTTAAGGTGCCTCTCCAGTTCCCTGCTCAACAACGCGAAACTTTCTGACACATTTTCTGACTCATTAAACGTAAAGGCTTAAAATTTGTAGGCATGACTATTAAAGCGATTTGGAATTGAAATGAGTTTTGCCTTTTTTCATAAATAAATTACTTATCGAGTTATGAGCAGTTGTGGTCGCTTGACGGCCGGTTTTTATCCTTTATTGCAATGTTGCGTCCGAAATTCAGTTCAAAACACCAACTGAAAGATCTTATACCTTTACCAACAAATGGAAACTATCTTTCGATTACATAGTTTCTAAATAAGAACTCGTGTCAGTTTCATGCGTTTCCGAACAAAAATTAATTAAAAAATATGTCAGAAAATAGCCCCTTTGAGAACACCCTTAACTTTATGAACAGCGTTAACTTAAAGTTTATGGAAAAACTCACATTTTTAGTTTTAATTTTGGAACTCGCGAAATTTAAATTCAGAAAAAGGATGTTCTTTTAACACATTGTGGTAATTTTTTTAACTTTTAAAATTAAAATACATGTTTTCTTTGGCGCGCGTAACAGAAGTATACAATATCTTCACAATACGGGGGAAAATGCAAAAAAAAAAAAAAAAAAAAAAAAAAAAAAAAAAAAAAAAACCGCCCAAATGAGGTAGTAGTTACTGAAATTTTATTTGGAAATTTTGAAATTTTATTGAAATTAAATCTACAATGATTAGATGAAATGATGTCATTTTCCATAAATTTTAAATCAAGACATCTGTCAAGATTTTTTTTAAAATGTAAATAACCGCTCTCTTTTTGCTATAAATCACAGAAAATGTTCGCACTGAATCTAAACAAATACAACACTTAGCGATAACGTATAAGATATGGCTGTAGTATACAATCGAAGTAGTAAGCAAAATATAGGAGCCATATGTTTACAATGAGTTTGATTACGCGTTGAAAAGATTTGATAGAATGTGACGTCATATCTAGACTTTTTTTTTGCTTTTTCTTAAATTGTTTTCATGAAATTTGACTGTTTGTATTAAAATAGATGTTTTAATTAAAAAATAACATTCAAATTGAGGTGCTAAGTTATTTTTACCGCTCTTATAGTTAGAGTTTTTATCTTATATACAAAAAAATGTAAATTTTCTGTTTAAAATGACGTCAATATCAAACACGCAAAAATATAGCAAGAAAGTTTGAATTAAAAAAGATTTAAAAAGAGGTATGTTATGTATTGAAACATACTTTTATGCTACCGGAGTGGCAACAGGCGGCACGCACGCTATATGTAAATATACTCGATTGTCACTGCTTGATAGCTATGTTTCTGGCTTGTATACTAATATAATAAATAGGTTTAAGTTGCATTAGTATTAACTATTTATGTCTCGGTTAATACTTAACAATTGGCGACGAGGTAAATGTATTCAACTACGCTAATAGTATTCAGGGAACTGCCAAAATTGCTGAAGATTGGAGCTACGCTTATGTTTTAGGCCTAACTGAGGAAACGTTTACCGACGCATCAGAACTGTGAGTAATATATACATTTTGCTAATTTCTAATAAAGAACTTTTGTTTCCCTCAACATTATTTTGTGAAGAGATGACTAGTTTCGGCAGCTTGGAACCTTTCGACGTATCGGAACCATCAGCTTGGGATGCTTACCATGAACGCTTTTAATGCTTTTTAGAAGCAAACGATATCACTGAACCAACAAAAAAACGGGCCATATTTTTGAGTATGTGCGGGGCGAAGACATACGCAACGATCCGTTCTCTCGTGTCCCCAGCAAACCCTACCACTAAGCCTTATGACGAGCTAATAAACCTTGTTAAGGCACATTTCTTGCCGAAACCTTCCGAGATCTTCCAGCGATTTTTATTTTATCGACGGAATCAACAGTCGGAAGAAAGTGTAAGTGCATTCATTGCAGAATTACGGAAGCTATCCGAGCACTGTAATTTCGGCGCGTCGTTAGATGTCATGCTCCGAGATAGGTTGGTGTGCGGTATGAGAGATGAAGCTCTCCAACGACGTTTACTCGCCGAAACATCGTTGACGTTTGCTCAAGCACTAGATAAGGCTTTGGCAGCAGAAATGGCTAATTCTCATGTAAAAGAGATTAGAGGATCTGGAACTGTTTCAATTATGCCTCTTGACAAGAGACAAAATCGAAATCAAAGGCATTGTCAGAAAGGAAATTGTGCTGGTTGTGGAGGCAACCATTCAAGAGCACAATGCAAATTTAAAGATGCTGAATGTCGTGCATGCAAAAAGAAGGGCCACATTCAAAGAGTCTGTCGACGCAAATCAAATTTTCCTCGGGAAACTGTACATGAGCAGAATTTACAAGACAGTGACTCTGATTCCTTTGACGCATAGAGTTTAGACATCGTCCATTTGAAAGTTGTGTGCCTCAACAGTATGGAAACATTAAACATGAAAACAACCATCCTGATCAACGGTAGACCATGTGTTATGGAAGTAGATTCAGGAGCTAAAATATCAATCATTGACAAAGGTACTTTAGACCAGTTATATCCTCACAATGTTCCACTGTTGAAAAAGTCTCCTTTCGTTGTCAAAGACTATAATAAACAACCAGTAGAAATCTTGGGTCAGTGCCAAGTTAGAGTTAAATATGCTTCATACGAGCGGGAACTTCCACTTCTGATTGCTAAGAAGAAACGCCAAGGAATTCTTGGTCTAAATTGGTTCGAACCATTAGGAATAAAGGTAACAGGCATCCATAGAATACTAAATTCTACTTTGGATGATGTCCTGAGTGAATTCTCTAATGTTTTCAAGGAAGAACTGGGAAAGTTTACAGGTACACCTATCAAGTTACATTTGGATCCCTCAGTTCGTCCAATTCAGCTGAAAGCTAGGAATGTACCATTTGCTCTAAGACCCAAGATTGAGAAGGAATTGCAACGATTACAAGACCAGGGAGTTCTTGAACCAGTTAGTTACTCTGATTGGGCAACTCCTGTTGTTCCTGTCCTGAAATCTAATGGAGAGATTAGGTTATGTGGTGACTATAAATGTACAGTCAACAAGGCTTTGGGCACCCATCCATATCCAGTACCGGCAGTAAATCAAATTCTTGCAGATTTAACAGGAGGCCGACTTTTCATAAAGCTTGATTTGTCCCAAGCATATCTGCAATTAGTCGTGGATGAATCTTCTGCCATGGCACAAACAGTTGTGACACATCGTGGAGCATTCAAGTGTAATCGCCTCCAATTTGGCATTTCCACAGCTCCTGGAATATTCCAGCGGTTCATTGAGACATTGCTCGCAAACATACCAGGGGTGTTTCCATACTATGATGATGTCTTGATCAAAGGTTCTACAGAAGAAGAACTAGCCAAGCGATTTCGTGAAGTTCTTGATCGATTCTCTAAGGCTGGGTTATGTTTAAACAAAAATAAATGTATTATTGGAACACCAAAAATTGAATTCTTAGGTTATGAAATCAACGAGAGAGGTATTAAACCCACAAAGGACAAAATAAAAGCTATTCAAGAAGCCCCTACTCCAACAAAGAGAGAAGAACTCCAAACATTTTTGGGTCTACTGAACTTTTATCATGTCTTTCTACAAAGTAAAGCAACAGTGGCAGAGCCTCTTCATCGCTTGCTAGACAAGGGAGCAGTGTGGAAATGGAAGAAAAGCCACGAAGAAGCTTTTCATAAGGTTAAAAATCTCTTATCAAGTGATTCCCTCCTTGTACATTTCGATGAAAAGAAACCAATCATCCTGACATGTGATGCTTCCCAGTATGGTGTTGGCGCTGTTCTCAGCCACAAATTGTCAGAGGGAGTTGAGGCTCCAGTGGCATTCTATTCAAGAACGATGAACCCAACTGAGCGTCGGTATGCTCAGATAGACAAAGAAGCCTTGGCCATCATTCAAGGGGTTAAGAAGTTTCACAACTACCTTTATGGGCAGAAATTCGAAATAAGAACTGACCACAAGCCTTTACTGGGCCTTCTCGCCAGCGATAAACCCACACCAACAATGTTGTCCCCAAGAATGCAGCGGTGGTCCCTAGCTTTAAGCTCATATGATTACCATCTTGTATACAAACCTGGTAAATTGATTTCTAATGCAGATGGACTTAGTCGTCTACCTCATCCACAGATGATTCATCATGGGACATCTTCTAATGAAGTATTACTCCTGGAGGCTCTGGACAAGCCTCCCATCTCAGCCAAAGATATTGCACGGATGACTATGCAAGACCCTATCTTAGCTCGAGTTCTCAACTGGGTTTTGAAGGGGTGGCCCGCTTAAAATCCAGACGCAGAATTCACCCCCTATTTCCAACGGCGACTGGAAATCTCAACCCACAAAGGATGCCTCCTTTGGGGATGCAGGGTCATAATACCCAGGAAGGCACAAGAACACCTTTTGGCCACTGTCCACAGTTCGCATCAAGGCATCGTACGTACAAGGAGCCTCGCAAGTAGTTACATGTGGTGGCCAAAGATGGATAGTCGAATTGAAGACACAGTAAATAGGTGCAATATTTGTCAACAAACACGACATGCACTTCCTAAGACACTGGGAACATGGGAATGCCTTAGAAAACCATGGTCAAGACTCCACATAGATCATGCTGGACCTTTTCAGGGATCCCTTTTCCTCATTGTCGTTGATGCATATTCAAAATGGCTAGAGGTTATTAAGGTATCGTCAACAGACTCACCTTGTGCTATTGAAGCTTTGAGGAAGCTTTTTGGCTCACATGGTATTCCCGACACCATAGTCTCAGATAACGGACCTGGCTTCACATCGTCTGAATTTGAACGGTTCCTTATTAGAAACGGAATCCATCATACATTCACAGCTCCTGGACATCCTTCATCAAACGGACAAGCAGAACGGATGGTGCAGACAACAAAAGATGCACTTCGAAGAATTGTTTCGGGGAATTGGAATACTAGACTTGCATCATTCTTATTAGCACAACATGCTACGCCCAATTCTGCTACCAATGTTTCTCCAGCAGAGCTGCTTATGAACCGCCGTTTGAAAACCTACCTTGACAGGATCCATCCAGATTTTTCAGAGCCTAATCCTAAGGATCTGTCTAATTTAAGATTCCGGATGTTTGCACCTCTAGATTTAGTATATGCTCGAGGATTCCACCCTCACGACAAATGGGTACCATCTACAGTAATAGAAGTAATTAGCCCCACAATGTATGAGGTTTTAACGGATAAAGGTCTTGTGTGGAAAAGACACATTGATCAACTAAGACGACGCCTGGGCAGTCCTCGACATATGACAGACTCCGATAGTTCTTCAGCATATCCATCTAATGTCCCAACACCTTCACCGTTGAAGTCAGAATCAGTAGGAGACAGCGAGAACTCTGGGCCAGCAGGAAGCAACCAGGATCCAGTTCTGCCGACAAAGGACGTGGTTTCAGAGCCTAGGAAGATGGGCAGTTTAATTGGAACTGCACCTGCAGTGGTTGGAAAGTTGCCTGATGTTGCAAGTCCAGCGGTCCTTCCATCAAGACCAGTCAGAGCTAAACATGCACCAACCTGGCTAAAGGACTATGTTACATAGGGGGGAGGAATGTTATGTATTGAAACATACTTTTATGCTACCGGAGTGGCAACAGACGGCACGCACGCTATATGTAAATATACTCGATTGTCACTGCTTGATAGCTATGTTTCTGGCTTGTATACTAATATAATAAATAGGTTTAAGTTGCATTAGTATTAACTATTTATGTCTCGGTTAATACTTAACATACTTAGCGATAACGTATAAGATATGGCTGTAGTATACAATCGAAGTAGTAAGCAAAATATAGGAGCCATATGTTTACAATGAGTTTGATTACGCGTTGAAAAGATTTGATAGAATGTGACGTCATATCTAGACTTTTTTTTCTTTTTCTTAAAGTGTTTTCATGAAATTTGACTGTTTGTATTAAAATAGATGTTTTAATTAAAAAATAACATTCAAATTGAGGTGCTAAGTTATTTTTACCGCTCTTATAGTTAGAGTTTTTATCTTATATACAAAAAAAATGTAAATTTTCTGTTAAAAATGACGTCAATATCAAACACGCAAAAATATAGCAAGAAAATCTGAATTTTTATTGGCAAATAGAAACAAAATACACGCGTTATCCTTATTTTTTTCATATTATTGTGTCTTTTTTCAGGGTTTGACAACAGGAAAGAAACGTTTGAATTAAAAAAGATTTAAAAAGAGATATTTCTATAATGTTAAATTATGGAAGTGGTAGAAAAAAGGGAGAAATAGTGGTCTGATATCTATATTATAAAGGACAAACATATCTGTACGTAACGCATACGTCATTCTGCCAATGGCAACATTTTGAAATTTGAAATGAAATTTCGCTTTTGCAATTTTCGCTACTGCAAATTTTTAAACTGCTAAACATCCCACATTTTAAATGTTTACACCGTCGTATGCAGAAAAAAATGCACTTTCAAATGCAATTTGTTTGAAAGCTGTATCTCAATTTATTTTTGAGATATTAATTTTTTTATAGTTTTTAATACCATTTTTTCTAATCGTGGCAACTGAAGTACTTCATGTCTATTAAAAGTGGATTAGTTATCTTTATTGATTATATTCTTACTGATGCCATTTTCTCATTACAATTAAAAATATATTTTTTAAAATTTGAACAGAAAATGACGTTACGCTTTAATAAAGACACAATTTCCCTGATGTTGCTGTTATATTTCACTATTTTTTCATTTCGCTGATATTGAGTTTGAGTCAATAGGCAAAATATTTCAGCGACAGAAAATGACGTCATATTTAAAAGTAAACGATAATTTTATTTGATAAAACGAGATATTTCCCTTTGAATACGTCTAAAAGTTATAAATTTCTGGAATTTTTAAGCACAGGTACAGAGATTATACTAAGACCTCAAATCACGAGTGGGAATTTTAACATGAAAAGTTGTAATAGTTGACAAACGTGACATCAAGCTTGAAAATATATTTATTAATAACCTATTGCGCATTAAAATGTTTTTAAATGGTTAAAATTGATGTGAAAAGTGGAAAATGACTTGATTTGTTTTAGATGTAAAGGTAGAAAAATTCTATGATTATGTCAAGGTGAAATCATTTTTGCGGATTTTTCAGTCCGTAACACCAAGCATAAATTAATAACTTAATCAAAATTACTTATCTTGATTATATTTTACTGATGACGTATATGAATTAAGTTTAATTTTTCAATAATTTTAACGGTTGAAGTTTATGAAAAAAGTATTTTGTTAATCTTAGGTTAAAATATGTCTTTGGAGAGTTAAATTAACAAGTGTAAGATGGATTTTTTATTCTAATTATTGTTGTTGATGTATTATAAATTTGATGCAACAGTTCCTTTGTAAACATTTCCTTTCGTCGAAATTCGGCGGGTCCCACCTCGTTTTTTTAAAAGTAGACAGCGATCTTTTCCACGTTCTAAAACGTATGTACATCCAGTTTCGTGCAAATCGATCAAAAATTAAAGATTTGCATAAAGGACATACATACAGAGAACGGCTTATATATATATATATATATATATATATATATATATATATATATATGTATGTATGTATGTATCTATACTAATCTATACTCCTATTATAAAGAGGAAAAAATTGTTTATTTGTCGGAGGTAAGCTCTGAAACTACCGAACCGAATCCAAAAGTAATGGTATCAAAATGATGGTGTGAGTCCAACTTAAAACATAGACTATATCTTATGTCGGTACCACAACCCCAAAGGGGGTGTAGGAGCAAAAAACGTTCTAAAGAGTGCGATTTTAGCGTTACTGAAAGGCCTAGAAATATGAAATTTTGAGAATTAGTTACTTATAAGATATAAATGATGTCTAAGAACAGTTCTTAATCAATTCGAAATTTAAAAGGGGTGAAAATGCACAAAAAGCGTTCTAAAAAACGTTCTAAATGGTAGTTTCTACACAATATCAGGAAATACCAAACCGATTTAAAAAATATTGGTATCTTAATGATGGTGACAACGCTTGCTCCAAGATAGGCTATGCTTTACGTCGGTGTCACTACCCCAAAGGGGTTGCAGGAGCAAAAAACGTTCTAAAAATGCGAATTATGTGTTACTGAAGGGCTTAGAAATATGAAATTTGAAATATTAGCTACTTATTAGATATAAAGGATTTCTAAGAACAGTTCTTAAACAATTCGAAATTTAAAATGGGTGAAAATGCGCGAAAAGCGTTCTAATGGTGGTTTCTACACAATCTCAGGAAATACCAAACCGATCTAAAAACTAATGGCGCAAAATGATGGTGACAACATTTGCTCCAACATAGGCGATGTTTTATGTCGGTGCCACTACCCCAAAGGGGGTGCAGGAGAAAAACGTTCTAAATTGCGGCTTTTGCGTTACGGAAGGGCCTAGAATCGTGAAATTTGGGATGGTAGTTAGTTATAAGATATCAATGATCGCTAAGGGCATTTCCTAAAAAAATCGAAATTTTAAAGGGAGTCAAAATGCGCAAAAAGCGTTGTAAAAAACGTTCTAAATTGCGACTTCTATGCAATCTTAGGAAGTACTGAACCGATTTCAAATACAATGTTGTAAAAATTATGCTGACATATCTCGCTCCAAGTTAGGCTATATTTTACATCTGTTTCCACTACCCCAGAGGAGATGCAGGAGCAAAATGCGCTAAAAGCGTTCTAAAAACGTACTAAATGCCGATTTGTCAGCGATATCTCAGGAAGAATCAAACTGATTTCAAAAGAAATGGTAGGAAATTGATGCTGACAGACTCTGCTCTAACATAGACGCTATTTTATGTCGGTATCACTATCACGTAGACGTTGCAGGAGCAAAAAAGCGTTCTAAATTCCGATTTTTGTGATCCTTACGGGCTAGCAACTTGAAATTAGGCAAGGTACATATTTATTAAATGTAAATGATATTTAAGAACACTTTCGAAAAAATTAGAAATTTAAAAAGGGGTGAAAATGCACGAAAAGCGTTCTAAAAACGTTCTAAATTGCGATTTATACTCAATCTCAGGAAATACCAAAGCTATTTCAAAAGTAATGTTTGCAAATCAATGGTGATAGTACCTGCTATAACATACGTTATATTTTATGTTGCTGTCACTACCATCTGGGGGTTGCAATAGCAAAACAGGTTCTAATTTGTGTTTTTTTTTTTTTTTTTGCACAACTGAGTGGTCTAACACTTTGAAATATGGCATGGTATTTACTTACAAGATGCAACTGCTTTCTAAGAACAGTCGAAAATATATTCCAAATTTAAAAAGATGAACTAAGCGAAAAGCGTTTTAAATTACAATTTTTATGCAATCTTATCAAATATTAAACCGATTAAAAAAATAATGATGACAAACTGTTGGTGTTAGAACCTGCGCAAGCATAAGCTATATTTTATATCTGTGCCACTACCACCAGAGGGTTGCAGGAGCTAAAAACTTTCTAAATTGCGATTTCTGTGATACTGAAAATGCTAGAAACTTTAAATATGGCATGGTAGTTACTTATAAAATATAAATGCCCTCGAAGGACTGTCAAAAATAAATTCGAATTAAAAAGGGGTTAAGCGAAGGGAAGGTGTGAAAAGCACTCTGAAAAAGTCCTAAATTACGATATCTATGCAATTTCAGGGAATATAAACCGATTATAAATGTAATAGTTGCGAATCAATGGTAACAGTCTCTGATCCTACACAGGCCGATGATGCTACTACCTGGGGTTTACAGGAACAACAAACGTTCTATAAAAGACCTTTAAAAGCTTTCTAAATTACGTTTCTGTGGAATATTATAAATAACAAACCGATTTCAAAATTAATGTTGGCAAATTAACGGTGATAGTTCCTAATTCAACACAGCCCTTTCTGTTGAGAGAGATGGTAGGACTTGGAATTTGACATGATAGTTAATTTTAAGATGTAAGAAGATGACTTCTAAGAAATTCAAAACTTCAAATGAATACTAAATGAGCGTATTAAATGAGCATAAAGGTTTCAAAATATTTTCTAAATTATCATTTATTTAGTTTTATTAATTTAAGTCTCATTTCTGCCTAATGAAGTGTAATAATGATGTTTAATCAAACTGTGCTTTAAATAGTAATTGTTGAATTATTCTTAAAAGTAATAAGTAAAAATTTATTTAGTATTTTTAATAAAAATTTGACATATAAATATCACTTGGCATATTTCAAATATTACGCGAGCAAAGCCGCGGGGTTTGCTAGTCATCATACTCCTATTATAAAGAGGTAAAAATTGTTTATTTGTCGGAGATAAGCTCAGGAACTACCGAACCGATTCCAAATGTAATGGTATCAAAATGATGGTGTTCGCCCAACTTAGAACATAGGCTATATCTTATGTCAGTGCCACTACCCCAAAGGGGGTGCAGGAGCAAAAAACGTTCTAAAAATGCGATTTTTGCGTTACTGAAGGGCCTAGAAATATGAAATTTGGAATATTAGTTACTTATAAAATACAAATGATGTATAAGAACAATTCTTAAACAATTCGAAATTTAAAAGGGGTGAAAATGCACAAAAAGCGTTCTAAAAAACGTTCTAAATGGTAGTTTCTACATAATCTCAGGAAATACCAAACCGATTTAAAAAATATTGGTGTCAAAATGATGGTGTTAGTCCAACTTAGAACATAGGCAATATTTTATGTCATTGCCACTACCCCAAAGGGGGTGCAGGAGCAAAAAACGTTCTAAAAATGCGATTTTTGCGTTACTGAAGGACCTAGAAATATGAAATTTGGAATATTAGTTACTTATAAGATATAAATGGTGTCTAAGAACAGTTCTTAAACAATTCGAAATTTAAAAGGGGTGAAAATGCACAAAAAGCGTTCTAAAAAACGTTCTAAATGGTAGTTTCTACATAATCTCAGGAAATACCAAACCGATTTAAAAAATATTGGTGTCAAAATGATAGTGACAACGTTTGCTCCAAGATAGGCTATGTTTTATGTCAGTGCCACTATCCCAAAGGGTGTGTAGGAGCAAAAAACGTTCTAAAAATGCGATTTATGTGTTACTGATGGGCCTAGAAATATGAAATTTGAAGTATCAGCTACTTATTAGATATAAAGGATTTCTAAGAACAGTTCTTAAACAATTCTAAATTTAAAAGGGGTGAAAATGCGCGAAAAGCGTTCTAAAAAAACGTTCTAAATGGTAGTTTCTACACAATCTCAGGAAATACCAAACCGATTTGAAAAATAATGGCGTCAAAATGATGGTGAAAATCCCTGCTCCAACATAGGCTATGTTTTATGTCGGTGCCACTACCCGAAAGGGGCTGCAGGAGAAAAACGTTCTAAATTGCTGTTTTTGCGTGACGGAAGGGCCTTGAATCGTGAAATTTAGAATGGTAGTTAGTTATAAGATATCAATGATCTCTAAGGACATTTCCTAAAAAAATCGAAATTTAAAAGGGGGGTCAAAATGCGCAAAAAGCGTTGTAAAAAACGTTCTAAATTGCAATTTCTATGCAATCTCAGGAAATAATGAACCGATTTCAAATATAATGGCGTTAAAAAGATGGTGACAGATCTTGCTCCAAGATAGGCTATATTTTATATATGTTTCCACTAACCCAGAGGAGATGCAGGAGCAAAATGAGCGAAAATCGTTCTAAAAACGTTCTAAATGCCGATTTGTCACCAATATCTCAGGAAGAATTAAACTGATTTCAAAAGTAATGTTAAGAAATTGATGCTGACAGCCTCTGTTCTAACATAGACGCTATTTTAAGTCGGTATCACTATCACCTAGACGTTGCAGGAGAAAAAAAGCGTTCCAAATTTCGATTTTTGTGATCGGTAGGGGCTAGCAACTTAAAATTAGGGTAGGTACATATGTATTACATATAAATGATCTTTAAGAACAGTTTCGAAAAAATTGGAAATTTAAAAAGGGGTGTAAATGCGCGAAAAGCGTTCTAAAAACATTCTAAATTGCGATTTCTACTCAATCTCAGGAAATTCCAAAGCTGTTTCAAAAGTAATGGTTGCAAATCAATGGTGACAGTCACTGCTGTAACATAGGTTATATTTTATGTTGCTGTCACTACCATCTGAGGGTTGCAAAAGCAAAGCATGTTCTAATTTGCGTTTTTTGCATAACTGAAGGGTCTAACACTTTGAAGTATGGCATGGTATTTACTTACAAGATGCAACTGCTTTCTAAGAACTGTCGAAAGAAAATATCAAATTTAAAAAGATGAAGTGAGCGAAAAGCGTTGTAAATAACAATTTTTATGTAATCTTATCAAATACCAAACCGATTAAAAAAATAATGATGACAAATTGTTGGTGATAGAACCTGCTCAATCATAAGCTATATTTTATGTCTGTGCCACTACCACCAGAGGGTTTCAGTAGCTAAAAACTTTCTAAATTGCGATTTCTGTGATACTGAAAAGGCTACAAACTTTAAATATGGCATGGTAGTTACTTATAAAATATAAATGCCCTCGAAGGACTGTCGAAAATAAATTCGAATTAAAAAGGGGTGAAGTGAAGGGGATGTGCGAAAAGCATTCTAAAAAGTCCTAAATTACGATTTCTACGCAATTTCAGGGAATATAAACCAAATATAAAAGTAATAGCTGCGAATCAATGGTAGCAGTCTCTGATCCTACACAGGCTATATTTTATGCCGATGATTCTACCACCTGGGGTTCACAGGAACAACAAACGCTCTAAAAAAGGCCTTTAAAAGCTTTCTAAATTACGTTTCTGTGGAATATTAGGAAATAACAAACCAATTTCAAAATTAATGTTGGCAAATTAATGGTGACAGTTTCTATTTCAACACAGCCCTTTATGTTGAGAGAGGTGGTAGAACTTGGAATTTGACATGATGGTTAATTTTAAGATGTAAGAAGATGGTTTCTAGAAAATTCAAAACTTCAAATGAATACTGAAATGAACGTATTAACTGAGCATAAAAGTTTCAAAATATTTTCTAAATTATTATTTATTTAGTTTTATTTCGTTTTATTAATTTAAGTCTCATTTCTGCTTTATGCAGTGTAACAATGATGCTTAATCAAATTGTGTTTTAAATAGTAATTGTTTTAATTATTCCTAAAAGTAATAAGTACCTTTTAATAAACTAAAATATTACCTTTTAATAAAATAAAAATTTAGTTAGTACCTTTTAATAAAAATTAGACATATAAATATCACTTGGCATATTTCAAATATTACGCGAGCAAAGCCGCGGGGTTTGCTAGTAATATTATAAAGAGGTAAAAATTGTTTATTTGTAGAAGGTAAGCTCTGGAACTTCGGAACCGATTCCAAAAGTAATGATATCAAAATGATAGGGTTAGTCCAACTTAGAACATAGCCTATATCTTATGTCCGTGCCACTGGCCAAAAGAGGGCGCAGGAGCAAAAAACGTTCTAAAAATACGATTTTTGTGTTACTGAAGGGCCTAGAAACATGGAACTTGGCATGGTAGTTACTTATTAGATATAAATGATCTCTAAGAACATGTCTTAAAAAATTCGAAATTTAAAAGGAGCGAAGATGCGGAAAAAGCGTTCTAAAAAACGTTCTAAATGGCGATTTTTACGCAATCTCAAGAAATAACAAACCGATTTCAAACATAATGGTGTCAAAATGATGCTGACAACCCTTGCTCCAAGATAGGCTATATTTTATGTCGGTGCCACTAACCCAAAGGGGATGCAGGAGCAAAAAACGTTCTAAAAATGCAATTTTTGAGTTACAGAAGGGCCTACAAATATGAAATTTGAAATATTAGCTACTTATTATATATAAAGGATTTCTAAGAACATTTCTTAAAAAATTCGAAATTTAAAAGGAGCGAAAATGCGCAAAAAGCGTTCTAAAAAACGTTCTAAATGGCGATTTTTACGCAGTCTCAAGAAATACCAAACCGAGTTAAAAAATATTGATGTCAAAATGATGGTGACAACCCTTGCTCCAACATAGGCTACATTTTATGTCTGTGCCATTACACCCAAAGGGGATGCAGGAGCAGAAAAACGTTCGAAAATGCGATTTTTGCGTTACTGAAGGGCCTAGAAATATAAAATTTGGAATGGTAGTTACTTATAAGATATAAATGATCTCTAAGAACATTTCATAAAAAATTCGAAATTTACAAGGGGTGAAAATGCGAAAAAAGCGTTCTAAAAACGTTTTAAATGGCGATTTTTACGCAATCGCAAGAAGTACCAAACCGATTTTAAAAATATTGGTGTCAAAGTGATGGTGACAACCCTTGCTCCAACATAGGCTACATTTTATTTCGGTGTCATTACCCCCAAAGTGGGTGCAGGAGCAAAAAAAGTTCGAAAATGCGATTTTTGCGTTACTGAAGGGCATAGAAATATGAAATTTGGAATGGTAGTTACTTATAAGATATAAATGATCTCTAAGAACATTTCTTAAAAAATTCGAAATTTAAAAGGAGCGAAAATGCGCAAAAAGCGTTCTAAAAAACGTTCTAAATGGCGATTTTTACGCAGTCTCAAGAAATACCAAACCGAGTTAAAAAATATTGATGTCAAAATGATGGTGACAACCCTTGCTCCAACATAGGCTACATTTTATGTCTGTGCCATTACCCCCAAAGGGGATGCAGGAGTAGAAAAACGTTCGAAAATGCGATTTTTGCGTTACTGAAGGGCCTAGAAATATAAAATTTGGAATGGTAGTTACTTATAAGATATAAATGATCTCTAAGAACATTTCTTAAAAAATTCAAAATTTAAAAGGGGTGAAAATGCGCGAAAAGAGTTCTAAAAAACGTTCTAAATGGCGATTTCTATGCAATCTCAGAAAGTACCCAACCGATTTCAAAAGTAATGGTTGGAAATTGATGTTGACAACCCTTGCTCCAATATAGGATCGACTTCATGTCGGCGTCAATACCACCTTGCGGTTGCATTTTAAAAAACTTTCTAAATTGTGACTTTTGTGATACTGAAGATGCTAGCAACTGGAAATTTGGCATGGTAATTACTTATGAGATGTAAAAGCTCTCTGAGAAGAGTTCCTTAAAAATTTGAAATTTATATGGGGTGGAAATAAACGAAAAGCGTTCTAAAACCGTTCTAAATAGTGATTTGTACGCAATCTCAGGAAATATAAACCGATTTCAGAAGTAATGGTTTGAAATTGATGGTGACAGTCCCTGCTCCAACATAGCCTATATTTTACGTTGTTGTCACTACCACCTGGCGGTTACAAGAGCAAAAATGTTCGAAATTGCATTTTTTGTGTTACTGAGGGGGTCTAACATTTTTAATTTGGAATGGTAATTACTTCAAAGATGCAAATGCTTTCTAAGAATTATCGTGTGGTATTCAGCTATAAGTATGCAAAATTTCATGTCTCCAACCTAATTAGAGGTTCACATAGAAAGAATTGTTTAAAATACCGATGTGGGAGCCCAAAGGGAATGTGCGACTTTTTCAAAATTTTATGATTTGTCGTATGATGTGTGGTGTTCATCTATAAGTATGCAAAATTTCAAGTCTCCAACACCTATAGTTTCTGAGAACGGGCTTAGTGATTCACAGACAGACAGACAGAGGAGCGAGACGAATAGGGTTTCGTCAGTTGAACGAAACCCCCAAAAAACATACATACGCGTCGAATTGATAACCTCCTCCTTATTTTTTTGAAGTCGGTTAAAAATTGACATATAATATTAATTGCACAAAACTTAATTCAGCAGCAGTATTTAATTCAGTCTAATATTTAGTTATCGTTTTATAAATAACTTGTAAAAAACGTCAGGTGCGTAGATGTTATGGCTAGGAATATTACATCCACACAACCTAAAAATGCATTTTTAATAAAACATTTCTTTTGATCTGTGAAAATATTGTCATGATGTCATACGTATCGAAAGCAATCTATATCTATACTAATCTATACTAATATTATAAAGAGGTAAAAATTCTTTATTTTTAGGAGGTAAGCTCTGGAACTACCGAACCGATTCCAAAAGTAATGGTAACAAAATGATCGTGTTAGTCCAACTTAGAACATAGGCTATATCTTATGTCCGTGCCACTGGCCAAAAGGGGTTGCAAGAGCAAAAAACCTTTTAAAAATGCGATTTTTGTGTTACTGAAGGGCGTAGAAACATGAAATTTGGCATGGTAGTTACTTATTAGACATAAATGATCTCTAAGAATATCTCTTAAAAAATTCGAAATTTAAAAGGAGCGAAAATGCGCAAAAAGCGTTCTAAAAAATGTTCTAAATGGCGATTTTTACGCAATCTCAAGAAATACCAAACCGATTTCAAAAATAATGGTGTCAAAATGATGGTGACAACCCGTGCTCCAACATAGCGTACAATTTATCTCGGTGCCCCCACCAATAAAGGGGTTGTAGGAGCAAAAAATGTTCGAAAATGCGATTTTTGTGTTATTGAAGGGCCCAGATACATACAATTTGGCATGGTAGTTATTTTTTAGATATAAATTATTTCTAAGAACATTTCATAAAAAATTCGAAATTTACAAGGGGTGAAAATGCGAAAAAAGCGTTCTAAAAACGTTTTAAATGGCGATTTTTACGCAATCGCAAGAAGTACCAAACCGATTTTAAAAATATTGGTGTCAAAGTGATGGTGACAACCCTTGCTCCAACATAGGCTACATTTTATTTCGGTGTCATTACCCCCAAAGTGGGTGAAGGAGCAAAAAAAGTTCGAAAATGCGATTTTTGCGTTACTGAAGGGCATAGAAATATGAAATTTGGAATGGTAGTTACTTATAAGATATAAATGATCTCTAAGAACATTTCTTAAAAAATTCAAAATTTAAAAGGGGTGAAAATGCGCGAAAAGAGTTCTAAAAAACGTTCTAAATGGCGATTTCTACGCAATCTCAGAAAGTACCCAACCGATTTCAAAAGTAGTGGTTGTAAATTGATGTTGACAACCCTTGCTCCAATATAGGATCTACTTCATGTCGGCGTCAATACCACCTTGCGGTAGCATTTTAAAAAACGTTCTAAATTGTGACTTTTGTGATACTGAAGATGCTAGCAACTGGAAATTTGGCATGGTAATTACTTATGAGATGTAAGAGCTCTCTGAGAAGAGTTCCTTAAAAATTCGAAATTTATATGGGTGGAAATAAACGAAAATGTTCTAAAAACGTTCTAAATATTGATTTGTACACAATCTCAGGAAATATAAACTTCAGAAGTAATGGTTTCAAATTGATGGTGACAGTCCCTGCTCCAACACAGCCTATATTTTACGTTGTTGTCACTACCACCTGGGGGTTACAGGAGCAAAAAATGTTCGAAATTGCATTTTTGTGTTACTGAGGGGGGTCAAAAATTTTAAATTTGGAATGGTAATTACTTCAAAGATGCAAATGATTTCTAAGAATTGTCGAAAGAAAGTTCCAAATTTAAAAAGAAGAAGTGAGCGAAAAGCGTTCTATAAGTGTTCTAAATTGCGATTTTTATGCAATCGTATGAAGTAAGAAACTGATTTCAAACATAATGGTTGCAAATTGATGGTAATAGAACCTGCTCAAACTTAAGCTAAATTTTATGTCAGTGCCACAAACCCTAGAGTGTTGCAGGAACAAAAAAAAACTTCCTAAATTGCGAGTTCTGCGGTACTGAAGAGGCTAGAAACTTTAAATTTAGCACGGTAGTTACGTATAAACTATAAATGTCCTCTAAGAACTGTCGAAAATAAATTCGAAATTAAGAAGGGATGAAGCGAAGGGAAGGAGTGAAAAGCATTCTAAAAGAATCCTAAATTACGATTTCTATAGAATCTCAGGAAATAATAAACCGATTACAGAAGTTATTGCTTGCGAATCAAGAGTGATAATCCATGATCCTATACGGGCTGTATTTTATGCCGGTGTCACTACCACCTAGTTGGCAGGAACAACAAGAAAGCCTTTAAAAACATCTAAATTCCGTTTTCTATAGAATATTAGGAAATACCAACTGATTTTAAGGTTAATTTTGGCAAATTAATGGTGACAGTCTCTGTTTCAACATTTTTCGAGGCATTCTATTTCAACTCTGTTTCGGCATTTTATGTTGGTGCCACTAACACCAGAGAGGTGGTACACTGTTTGACAAAAAGCTTGGAATTTGAGGTTAATCTTAAGATGTAAATGTGTTAGGATGGTTTCTAAAAAATTCAAAACTTCAAATGAATACTGAAATGAGTGTATGAAATTAGCATATAAGTCTCAAAATACTTTCTAAATTATTATTTATTTCGAATCAGTTTTAGTTCTTCTTATTAATTAAAATCTCATTTCTGTCTATTGCACTTATGAAGTTTAATAATGAAGTTTAGTCAAACTGTGGCTTAATTTGTAATTTTTGAATTATTCCAAAAAGTGTTTTTCTAATAAAAATAGTCATACAAATATCACTTGGCATATTTCAAATATTACGCGAGCAAAGCCGCGGGGTTTGCTAGTATATATATATAACCATTAAATAAACATTACCGACCATCATCAAAAGCCGCATTATTGTGAATGAATAGACAATAAAAATGGATGCCACAAACCTATAATATAAAATACATACCTAGAAAGGTGAGAATCATAAAATGATACATTGCGATGATAAGAATGAAAAATTTAATGGAAATTCCTAAGGGAGGTATCAAATAACTACAAAGTAGAAATCATATGGTACAGTCGGACCTCTATTTAACGAACCTCTATTTTGCGAATTTCTCTATTTTGTGAACTTTTCCTCGGAACCAACAACATTTTGCGAATTTCTTCGTAAAATAACCTTCAAATAGCGAAGTGTATTCTCTATTTAACGAACTTTTTCTTCTGATATAATTTTATTTTCTCCCTATTTCTCAAAATATTTCCGGACACATCAAACTTATTCTTTCTTTTCCACATTTTATAATGCTCAATAACTTTGAATTAGTTTTACCAGGAGCCTAACTCAATGGAAGCAGTAAAATCACTGACATTCTTTGCATTTCATCCAGAAAATGCAAACTTTCAATATCCCCCTTTCACATTCAAAAGGGCTGTTCTGTAGTAAATAAGTTTCAGTAATTAAATTTAAGGACGCATGTAGTAATACAATGCTTAAAATTACTTGTTGTAATAAATACGATAATGTCATTAAAATTCATTAATTTTAATGTAAATATTTTCTTAAAACTGAAAATACAGTTTATTTCCGGACAATATTTTTTTAAATTCTTGTCCTTACAGATATCTTTTTGATGGGTAAAATGAATAATAATAATAAAAAAAATATGATTTACAAAAAAAAGTGTGATTAGTTAAGTTTTTTAATAATGATTAGTGTTTATGAATTAAAAATATGTTTTGTGTAGTGTAAAGTATTTAAAAAGGTTCATCTCTATTTAACGAATTTTCCACATAACGAACTTTTTTTCGGGATTTAGCGACTTCGTTAAATAGAGGTCCGACTGTAATACACAAAGATTATGCGCTTTTGCAGCAAAGATCTAAGCGTATAATATTTAAAATATTGCTAAAACATTTAGCTACCTAGGTATATATAAATATATATAAGATACCAATAAAGGAATAAATAATTCAAAATGAATTGTTGAATTCAAAATGATAAGATATAATAAAAAACATCATAAAAAGCTCACATTCATAATTACATGCGCAAATGCAGCATAATAATTTGAATGCTAATATATAACCATTAAATAAACATTACCGACCATCATCAAAAGCCACATTATTGTGAATGAATTGACAATAAAAACGGATGCCACAAACCTATAATATAAAATACATAACTAGAAAGGTAAAAATCAGAAAATGAAACATTGCGATGATAAGAATGAAAAATTTAATGGTAATTCCTAAGGGAGGTATCAAATAACTACAAACGTAGAAATCATATAGTAATGCACAAAGATTATGCGCTTTTGCAGCAATGATCTAAGCGTATAGTATTTAAAAGATTGCTATAACATTTAGCTACCTAGGTATATGTAAATATATATAAGATACCAATTAAGGAATAAATAATTCATAATGAATTGTTGAATTCAAAATGATAACATATATTAAAAACATCATAAAAAGCTTACATTCATAATTACATGCGCAAATGCAGCATAATAATTTGAATACTAATATATAACCATTAAATAAACATTACCGACCATCATCAAAAGCCGCATTATTGTGAATGAATTGACAATAAAAATGGATGCCACAAAGCTATAATATAAAATACATAACTAGAAAGGTAAAAATCATAAAATGAAACATTGCGATGATAAGAATGAAAAATTTAATGGAAATTTCTAAGGGATGTATCGAATAACTACAAAGTAGAAATCATATAGTAATACACAAAGATTATGCGTTTTTGCAGCAAAGATCTAAGCATATAATATTTAAAAGATTGTTAAAACATTTAGCTACCTAGGTATATATGTAAATATATATAAGATACCAATTAAGGAATAAATAATTCAAAATGAATTGTTGAATTCAAAATGATAAGATATAATATATATATATATATATATATATGTGTGTACATAATGTATGTATATATATATATATATATATAAATAAATATATATATATATAATAATTTAAAAATACTTTAAATAAGATAAAAATGCTAAAAATCACTCACTTTGCAGATTTTTTTTTTTTTTTCACAACAGAAATATGTGTAACAAATATGTTTTATCAAATGTATGAATACACCCAAAGAACACATTTCATATATATTGATTTGATCGCAAATTCGATTGCCTTAAAAATAGTTACTAAAGTAAAAGCCTCTAAAAGTGTTTATATATTCTAAATAAGCCAAAAGCATTAAAGTATTTATTTTAAGGTGTTTCTCAAACGAAACACGAAGAAAGTCTTCATGTTTGTAGTTTAAAAGATAAAATCATTGGATTTATTTTAACAGCAAATATTTGATCTGAATGTTAATGTATTTTGTGGAAACAAATATTGATTTAATTTGTTTCTTTTGCAGAGTTTTACAAATCTGTAAATTATTTACTTGTATGTAGCAATCTATTTCTAAAAACTTTTGAAGTCTTTTCTTTTTCCCTCATATGTGAATTTTAAAAAGACAGTTCCAGAACATTTTATTTACTCATATTAAAAATTATCTAGCATTGATATACCTTAAAAATTGCAAATCTTAAAATCAATTGTTTAACAAAAAGATATTTAAAAATTGATAAATTGTTTATATTAAAAATTGTTTTCATTAAAAATTTTAGTAATCTTCTAATATATACAGATTCATGTGAAAAATAAAAGATTTAGTTCGCTTTTTTGTAATTTGCATACAATTAATTCTGTAATACTGAAGAGTTCTAAAGAAGATGCGCATTTACTAATAAAACTAACACATGAAAGCATAATACACATATTTTCATAATAACGAGTTCATTATTTTAATAAGGGGATCAAAGTAGGTACGCTAATTGTGTCAACCAACGGAACACAAAAATATTGTTTATTTAAATTGTTATTGGGGGTTTATTATAACGTACTTCGGTTTATATGAAAAATAAAAGACCTTTTTTTTATTGAAATGCAATTAAGTCAGTAATACAAAATATTTTTAATACAGATGCATACTTCCTCAAACATTAAAGCAGCATAAACATTATTTTAATAAGGAAATCAAGTTAAATAGGCTAATCGTGCTCAACATTTAGAAACAGGAAAAATGCATGATGCATGCCTACCGTTGACTGACACATTAACAATATTTTACTTAAAATAATCTTTACCTTGCTTAAATGGATAAGTTTTAATGTTGGATCATCTGCGTGCAGTTAGAGTCCTATTTAAGCTGATGATTGGGTAAAAAGCAAATACATTCCAAAGCTTTTAACAAAATTATTTTTATATTTAAAGTATATTTTCACACTAAACTGAAGACCCAGTACAACATTGTGCATGCTTTTTCCCCGTACCCCCTATCGTTTTCGAGGTATACGTAAAAGTCAAGTTTATGATAATAGTTCTTATCAATTTGAAAATAAATGGCTGCACTGGAGCTTTATATGTACATATATATATAACATTGTTATTAATACACCATGTATATAACATTGTTTGTGCATATTGATGTACAGCCGTGGAGAAAAAGTATACACCTCTTTTAAGTCTGCGACTAATTATAATAGAAGAAGGTTACTGATACAAAACGACTGGAAACAAAGCCTGCTTTTAAATGATGTATATAAAATTTGCTTAGGGTGCCATCAGCAAATCAAAACCTGACCAAACTTTGTTTTTTCAATGGCAACACTCAATTTTGACAATATACTTTAAATCTTCTGTTCAAACTATATCTGGAAACGAAATTTCAAGTTATTATGTGGATGGTGAGTTTTAAATTTTTAATATTCAAAATTTAGAGCTTTTAATGTTAAATTACGTTTTAATATTTGTATTAACTTCTTCTGGAATTATAATCCTAATAATTTTGTGTGTGTTATAACACTAAAAAACAAAAACATAAATAAATTGAATTTGTTTTTTTTAAATTTATTATATGGTTTCTCAATTATTAATTTAATATTTGAAAGAAAAAAAAGACGTAAATAGCAACCTACAATCTTTTCAATAGGTGATTTATTATTTCCTGCTTTATGCAAATTCTCAATTTCAATTTTTTTTTTTTTTACAAGTAGTTTTAGAATTATGATTAAAAACGTTTAAATGATGGTTTAAGGGGTCGTTTATTGTGTGCCGAAAAACATAATTTAGAAAAAGACATTTTACTCATTTTACTGCAAAATTTGGGCTGGTAATTATCGGAACATCTTAAGCGAGTGAAATGGTCATATTGTCAAGAAACAATACATTAATACAAGTGACGCAGTCTTGTAGCATTTCAGCAGTCGAGTAGCGAACTTTAATTTGGATACAGCCCGTAAAATAGGCTCATTTTAAAACAATTGTTTTCTCTAAAACTAATTGTGCAAATTTCATGAAAATATGTTTTGGGGCTAATTGAAGGGCGTAGAATTAAGTTATGATATCAAACTTCGGTATTGATATTGAAGAAAACAAATTTGGGTTTGTTTAGAAAAATAGATGACCTTTTAAGCAAATTTATATATTTCATTTTAAAGTAGATTTTATTTCCAATGGTTTGGTACCGATAACTTTCTTCCACAATAATTTTCTGCAGAGTTAATAGGAGGTGTTTACTTTTTTTCCACGACTATACATACTACACAAAATAAAACTTTTGATTCTTTTTATATACTATTTTGTATTACTTTTCAATAGCATTAGAATGATTGAAAGTTGATTGATTGATTTTTTGACGGCCGATTATCTGCAATAGGGATATAGGCCCGAGGGGGGAGTGTCCTTCGTGGGGGTCTCTCTAAGGGAACTAACCCGTATTTACGCATGGAAATCCATGGCTCAAAGAAAACCACGAAAACTCCGAACGATTAGGCCGACGGGCGCGATTGGGTTCGAACCCAGCACCTCCCGTCTACGAGCTTCGAGAGCAGAACCTCTCAGCCACTGGTGGGGCTAGAATGATTGAAAGAATAGCAGAACTTTTTTTCAAAACTTTCTCATCGCAATTGAAGCACAAAAAAAAAATAAATAAATAAATAAATAAATAATAACAACAATAATAAATACTCAAGTTGCTATCTGTTTAATAAATGTAAATTCTGTCCCCCAACAGTAGCTTAAATTGTAAGTTTCACAAATCATGGAAGTAGACACGGTAGTGTATAACTCCAGTGCGTGCACATTTTCTTTCCCCGGCTATCTTTTTACATTGAGTCACATAAAAACGTCTAGTGCAGTGTAGGAAAATCTGTTATCAACTCTCTACGAGTCAACAGACGTCAGAATACGTCTGGGACACCAACTGCATTGTCATTCCGAACATGACGCCGTAAGAAATCGATAGATCGTGTAACTGTACACTACACATACGGAAGCATAGTAATATAGGCCTATATTTTAGACATTTTGTTTATATTCACACATGAATCATTTGCAGATGTGCTGTTTATATTTTTTTTATTTTCATTTGAAATTATTATTTTTTTTCACTTGTATGATCAAAGTTATTAAGTAGGAAGATTTTTCCCGCAAATCTGGAAGTAGTTATCAAACATAAAATTTATTCATTTTTAGGATGTTAAATGGCGTCACTTTTTAGGTAAACAAAATTATGGCTCTATGATTTTCACAAAGAAATGTAATGGTTGGCTAATGTTTCGCAAATATAACAACAATTGCAAGTTTTAAATCGTCTTTAAGTCCTTTTTTTGAGATCTTTCAAAAAACTCTATATTCTGTATATTAATAAGCAGTAGAATGATAAGTGTACCTATTGAAGAAATTAATAAATTGTTATGCAGAGTTTATAATTCCCTTAATGAATCTGGGAACAAAAAAATGTATCAACAAAATAAAAATAAAAAACATTTTTAGATATTATTATGTCAGTATTAATTACAAAAAAATGTATCCAAAATAACTTAAAAATTAAAGTTTATTTTTCGTAAAACTAAAAAAAAAAAATTCACTTTAAAACACTTAATTTAAAGCGCTATTAGTATATTTTTTAAACTTTTAATCTTTTTTTTTTTTTAATTTCAGTTCAGTAATGGTACTTTGAACAGATTTAAAGATAGGATTTTAAAACATATAAATTAGAGAAAAAAATAATAATTAGATACAAGCGGAAAAAAGAAGCTAAAATGATTAGTTTTGGTATACTTTATTATTCTTTTTTAATCAAAAGTTATCAAAATAATGAAAATCTGATCCTTAAATCTCTTACATATGATATATTGTTCAACTACAAAGTAATTCAATCCCTTTCTATCATATTTAGAAACGCCTTAGCATTTTGAAGAAAATGCTCTGGAATCTGGAATCCATTTTGAAGAAAATGGAAATCTGGTTAAACACTAACTGTGATAAATGAGTTGTAGTATTTTTTTTTTAAGTAAATACTGCGTCGTATCACAGTGTCTTCTGAAATTTAAGCGATTTCTTAAATATGAAAAGCCCAAAGAGATTATTTTTATCTCGCTTCATGTGCATCGACTTCAAAATTGCACAGGTACATGGTCTTAAATATTTTGAACAAGAAAAGAATTAAGATGAATCATAATTTTGCATCTTATCACAATTTTTATTATGGTTGATAATCTGTTTGGAGGAATACCAAATTTTAATGCAATTTAAATTTTTCTTCACGCTTTTAACCACCTGATGAAGATGTTTTTCTTTTATATTCAAGCACTTTCCCTTTCAAAATTTTCAGCTGCAAGGACCGAAATTACAACACGACTGATCAACAATCTAGAAAACAGGAGACTCTAGTTCAAGTCAAGGGGGCATGGGACAACTCCATTGAGGCTGAAAGGTGAATATTGAAAGTTTGCACTTATAGGATGAAATTCTAAAAACGGCAGCAATTTTACTACCCTCGGTGAGTTATGCGCATGGTAAAACCAGTTCAAGCTCATTGATCAACATAAAATGTTAAAAAAAAATTGAAATATCTATTATTATTTTGAGAAATAGCGAGAAAAAAATAGATCACAAGAAAAACTTAGTAAAATAGAGAATGCTCGCTATTTGGAGATTATTTTACGAAGAAATTGTCAAAATGTTCTTCGTTTCAAGGAAACGTTTGCAAAGTAGAGAATATTAGAATACAGGGGTTCGATAAATAGAGGTCCGACACGTAACTGTGGTTCTATACGCAGTATAAGTCTGAAAGTTTGTAATAATGTAATCGAAAATATATGGATACAGAAAGCATGTGTGATAAAAATCTGAAAAAAAGAATTTTTTCGAAATTTCAATATTGGTAGTGTAGCAAGTCCCTTAATTAAGCAATTTCTTAAAATAAAAACATCCTGAGTTTTCACACACCTTATTGATTATACGTAGTAGTGAGAAATAATGCTCTATAGTATAGTTTACAATGTACTTATATTTCATCCGAATTTAAACTTCATATAAGATAAGAATATATACATAAACTCATGACTCACTGTAAAAATTAGCAGTTAACTGTCTAGCCATTCTGCCGTTTTTATAGAAAACGTTTACACAACCCGTAATTTAATTCCATTTTGACCATAACATTTGTAATAATATGGTCATGAAAGAAATTACAGATACGTAACCGTTTTCTATTAAAACAGTTAAATCACTCGACAATTTCCAGTAATTTTTTAAAGTGTAATTTATTTAATCTAAAATTGTATATTTTTATTTTCTAAAATACTTTCTTTATACAAGATTTAATATATATATCTTCATATACTAAAACATTCTTATTATTATTTCCTTTATCGATACTTTTAATGCAATCAAATCATTGCATTTTAAAATTACAAAATGCTTTGAGCATGTCGAGTATAGCTCAACAAATTCATCTGTAGAAATAAACACAATCCAAACAGCATTTCAGAATATCTATGTTCATCATGAATATCATCTTTCAAAAACTATGTCGTACAATACTCCTGAACATACACTGACATTTGGTAAAAAACACCATAGAAAGAATATTTCTTTTTTTCATTTACGAAGTTTTCAATTTGTTACGCATCGAAGAATGTTAGAAACTTTGAGTTTTGCAGCTCTCCAAACATAATCTGTAGATTGTATTTCTATTATTAAAAACTACACAAAAAATTTAGATTTTTCTTGAGGGGGTCCGGGACACATTTTAAATTAATTTTTATTTATTCAGTTAAAATTCTGAATTTGTTTGTGAAGGTTAACCTTATCATTTGTAAACAAAATCACATGATAAAACTTTACATAATTAAACAAATAAATTAAATTAAAAATGCATTAAAAAAGTCGGGTAATTTAAAATTCTTATAATTCAAAATATTGTTTGTGGAATTTCATTTTTTTTCCATTTGAATAAACAAAAATATATAAGTTTTAATTTTGATTCGGCATTTTTAAAAATATTAATTTATAAAAAAAAAATAAAAATATTTAATGAATTTTTTTAAAAAAGTTGTGCAACTTTATTTTTAAAAAATCATATTTTCTAAAGTAAATATTTTTTTCAAATATGCTAAATCAAAATTAAAGTAAAACAATTGAAAATAATATGTTCCAAGTTTGAACCCTTTATCTTTAACAGTTCTCGAGTTATAAGAATTTAAATACCAGAAATCTTGAAAATATCTATCATGAAGAAAAACGCATTTTTACAAGAAGTCCTTTCCATGACAGCCATTGCTTGAAAGTTAGATTTTGAAAACAAACCAAAACGAAAAAAAAATATTTTTTTTTCTAATTCAGATAGAATAGTGATTTAAATATAATTTTAAGTAAGAAAAAACAGAGAAATTTTTAATGAAATAAAATGTTTTTGCAAAATTTGAAGATTTTTGTGTCCCGGAACACCTTAAATCAAAGACTAAATAATTTTTGCATCCTCGTATTTCGATGATATCTTCAATTTAAATAAAACTTTATTTCATTTATTTCAATTCAGATTTTTTTCTTTCGCTAATTTTTATAGTATGTATCACGAATTTTACCATACATGTACAAAGAGTTATATTTGTGAAAGATTTATTTACTTAATCTTTAAACACATTGGCTCGATACTTAGTGCGCCAATCAGTAAAAAAAAGCAGTTGTAGATTCTAAAATAATTATGTGAGTAACATTTGCGCTTCATTTACCCTCTTAACAAAGTACTTTTATTGTTCAACAAATGTTTAAAGTTGATGTGTGCATTCATTTCTGACCCGTTTAATTATTTTATTGGTAACATGTTTCGTACGGGTGCTTAAATTTCCAGACTAAGGAATTCTTCGGTACCAGTATTTTCTTATGTAAGTCTCTCCTTAAATAAGTTGAAATTTTGTCCGTTTAAAATATATTTATTTTCTATAAAAAAATTCTGATATTTAGCCTTGAAAGAAAAAAAAAAAAAAACGGTAACCGTACGAACCCTGGGTAAGTCACCACTGTACGAAATATGTCGCCCCATTCATTTCCGATTTGTATTCTGTTTTCCTCATGAATTAAATTTGTTTTCAGAAATGTAATGTCTATTACTTCTATAGTATTAGTAGACATTAGACACTGTTCTTATTTACCATCAAAAGTTGACAATTAAGCTTTAAAATGGTGTTGACGCTTAGTGTACGCCATCCGTTACTTTATGTTAATAAAACTCGTCAACTAATTATAATTAAATTTCTCCTTTTTTAGTAATTTCATATTTATTAATTCTCTGCTACTACGGTACATTACATTAAACAAGGATACCCTTAAAAGTTATTATTTAGGTTTTAAAAACAGATGGCACCGAAATTGCGCGGCCTGTGTCTTTTTGTTATTACAAACTGCTCCGCGTCTATATGTTGCTACAATTTGCACATGTCTTTAAAGGTATATATTATACTGAAGTAATATACAGCTATGCTGAATTAAATACGTTGCGAGATGGCATTCATTTACCGAAATTTTGGTAAAGCAGAAATCCACACCAAAATAAAATGTGATTTCATTGTATCAGAGTGCGCATCTTATAAAATATCCGTTAGTTAAATCTATTTTAGATAGCTAAATCAGAAAATCTGCAAATTGAATCTATGTTAACCGAAACATTTGTTATGGAAAGCATTCTTCATCCTAGGTATCATTGTATTAAGATATTGTGTTTTAGGAATTTTTAAATAAGTTTGACGAGCTTTTTTTTTCATCCAATACATGATTTTTATATTTATGTACATTTTTATTAAATTATATATATATATACAACAATGGTAGCTAAATGTTTTTAGCATTCTTATAAATACTATCCGCTTAGATCATTGCTGCAATTGCGCATTACCTTAGTACATTATCATTGTGATTACTAATTTGTTGTTATCTGATACGTCTTCATAGTAAATTTCATTGAAACTTGCAATATTATCTTCTCGAAGTTTCCCATAACGTTTCAATAAATAATTTATAATTAATATTAATTATTTTATTTGCTTTATTACATATCTTAGGTATTTAGGGGCTGAAGATTCTACCTTCGTTCTACAAATTTCCATTTTATTCCTTTAATTCTTTTTTACTATGTTTCTTTGTAGTAATTTGTAAATGTTTTTAATGGTTATATACATATCAGCATTTGTCGTGTAAGTCACATACTTTGATTTTTGACTACCAGTATTTTAGAACGGAAAAATGTGATTTAATTTATGGGAAATATCTCATTAATTGAAAAAGGCGAAGCAAACTTTTATAAAATAGCGGTGGCCAACGAGCTTAGTATGTGACTTACACGGTAAATGCTCGTGGAAATACCCATATATATATATATATTTTTTTAATTCTTTCATTTACTGTCCTTTTTTACCCTTTCCAACAAACTTGAAGAGTGTTTATGCATTCGGTTTGTCTGGTCGTCAGTCCGTCTGTTCACGCTCTAACTTCAGTAAATATACTCGGATTTTCATGAAATTGATAAAGGTTATTTAGGCTCACAAAAGCATGTTTGGTATTGTATATGAAGTATGTAGAATTAATCGTTCATTTACAGGGGCATTCAAAAATATTCCTTTACATTATTGTATATGGGGAAAAATCGTTTGCAGAGAATTGCAGAGAGTTTGCAGAGGCTATTTCAGATGTATTGAAACTGATATAAATCACTGAATTTCACTATGATCATGTTAGAACAGGGCATTCATAGCAATATTAATTCATTTACAAGGGCACACAAAAGAAATCGGTTACAGTACAGTACAGTTTTTGAGTAATAATTGCTGGAGCGTGCGGTTTAAAATTCGGTATGCGCTTTTAAATTAAATTATTTTTTTTTACATCTTACTCGATATATATAAATTCTATACCTCAAATACAGGGATGCAAAAAAGTATTCACGTACCGTTCTCCTTATTAGAGGAAATTGCTGAAGGTAAACTTTCAACTGAAGTATATATATCTCTTAAGTTAACTAAATTAGGCATGCATGTAGTTAATAGATTCAAATCTATATATCATATACAAGGCTGCTGAAAAAATTTGCATAATTTTCCTATTGTGAGTGGGAACAGCTGAAATTGGGTTTTGAAATGTATTATGCGTTTCCATAGGGTTGAATTAGACTTAATTTTTTAATTTTTTAAAGGGTGCAGTTTTGTTACATTATTCTAAATGTGTTGGAAAGTGTTCAATAATCTATGCTTGTCGCATGATTTTTTCATACTTGTTTATTTATTAGAAAGCATTGTTAAATTACAAAATGCCCGTGGCATATTTTGAATAAAGCAATATATTCAGATTTTTAAAAATCCCCATTTGGAATCTCTAAACGAATTTGAAGCAAAAAATATCGGGGCAATACTTCTGGTTTTTTACAGGTAAAGTAACCATTCAAGACATTTCACAGTTTTTTTTATACAGTTTTTATGCATTTTCTTAGAGTAGAAAGTTAGAAAACTTATTTTCTAGAAGAAACTATCGATTGCATTTTTGTTGATTAATTTTTAATTATAATTGATCAATTCTTTTGAAAGTTTCTTTTTCTTGGCGAGAAATCAATTTTCATCTTTATTCTTTGATGCAATGTTCGATTAGTTTTAAAGAAAATTGAATTCATATGACAACATGAGTTTTAATTTTTGCTCAACTGTTAATTATGCATAACTATTTTTAATAATGCACTAAAAAGAGTTATTTTCCTGAAATATTGTCTAGGTATTGGACCAATAATATTTTTCCAATATATCAGTAATATATTCCTAATTACATTTCAATAATATATATTTCTAATTTTTACTAAAATTCTATATTTCAATAATTTAAATTAAACATATTGCCGTTCTTTTTTAGTAAATGGCACTTATTTATTATACCTATTTATTTTAGAAAATAACGTCAAAAATTTAAAAGTGCATGTATTTTATAGTCCTTTAAAATTTTATATTTTAAAATAAATTCTACATCGATTATTTTAAAATTTCTACTGTTTATTTTTTATGTACGCCTTTCTTTTCTTTTTCTTTTAAGTATCTATCGAAAATCACAATTCATGAAAAATATTTTGAATAAATCAACAAAGTAGCTGTAGAAAAAAAAATAAAGTAAACATTTCAAAGAACTTTCTGTATTTCTAGAAAAAAAGATAGGTGCAATATTCCCTGCTGTCAACTGGTACAGAAACCATAGCAAGGCATTTCATACTTTCATTTATAATGTTTTTATTTAGTTTCTTACGGCTAAATCTTTAAAAGAATTCAGTTTATAATGCCGAAAAACAAAACAAAATATAATTATTTTTCGTTCCGATTTCAGCAGAATTAGTTTATATATTTTCTTGTCGACATAGCGGATAGACATTAGCAAAAATTCATTTTTACATCCTCATATTTTGAGTTAATATTACGATTAGTTTAAAAAATGATGCAATCCTTTTTAAAACAGATATTTTACGTTTATGCATATTTCTAACTTAGGTAATACGAAATTAATTCATCCATGTATAAAGTCTTTTTAACATTTTCCAACAAAGTTGAAAAGTGTTTATGCATTCGGTTTGTTTGTCCGTCTGTCCACACTTTAACACCTACAAACATACTTTAATTTTCATGCAATTGATAAATGTTATTTAGCGTTACCAAGGCATGTTTGGTATTGTATATGAAATATGTAGGGGTAATAGTTCATTTACAGGGACACCCAAAAGATATGTACCATTAAGGTATTTAAGATATATAGGTATATAGGTATTTAAAGTATATAGCTTTACATATAAGATAAAGATATATACCATACCATAATAGCAAAGACATTTACCATTACATTAAGGTATATGGAGAGAAATCATTTGCAGAGTATTTTAATAACATTGCACTATTTAAAATATATTGAAACTGATATTAATCACTGAATTTCACTACGGCCATGTTAGAACAGGACATTCATAGCATTTTTTATTCATTTACAGGGACACACAAAAGAAATGGGTTACAGTACTCTTTTGGGGTAATATTGCTGGGATATACGGTATAAAATTCGGTATGCGCTGTTTAAAATTCGAAATGCGCTTTTAAATTTAATTAATTTTTTGTATGTTACTTGTTATTTATAAATTTTATAGATCATATATAGGGCTGTAAATAAGTATTCACGTACCATTCTCCTTATTGGAGGAAATTGCAGAAGGGGAATTGTCAACTGAAGTATATGTATTTTTTAAGTGAACTAAACTTTGGCATTCTTGTAGTTAATAGATACAAATCGATATATCATATACAGGGCTGCTGAAAAAAATCAGATAATTTCCCGATTGTTGATGTGAACAGTTGAAATTGGTTTTTGAAATGTGTTATGCGTTTCCATATGGTTGAATTAGACGTAATATTTTAATTTTTCAAACGGTGCAGCTTTGTTACATTATTCTGAATGCGTTGGAAAGTGTTTCATAACCTATGCTTGATGCATGATTTTTCTTTCTTGTTTAGTAAAACAATGGTTTAATGAAAAATACTGAAATTATAAGCTTAAGGAAATATAATCCTAAATATTATAAATATATAAAGAGTATATATATATTTATATAGTATAGTATATCCTCATCATCACCATCAATCGTTTTCAATCCATTGATGGATGTAGTTCTCCCCAAGATTTTCCCAAGTTTCCTGCTTTAGTCATGCAATTGACACGAACCACTTTTCTGATTTCGTCACTCCATCGTACTTGAAGTCGTCTTCTTGGCCGTTTTATATCTCTGGGATACCACTATAGGATATTTGAGCTCCATCTCTTGATTTATCGTCTTGCAATGTGCCCATCCCATTTCCATTTTAGCCGTTTAATTATTTCGATAATGTCAAAAACTTTCGTCTGACTTATATGTACAACCATTATATACCAACAAAAAATATCACTTACAATTGTGAATATGCAAAATAAAAAATGAAGTTTTACCTTTTATAAAAAATTCCAAAATATATTCTTATATCAAGCGAGACAAAGAATTGAAAATACATTAAAACACTGTATATCATGGAAACATTGGAAAAATGGAAATATCTGTGGAACCAAAGCAGAATCGTCAAGCCCAAATTACCGTAAATTCTTTAAATAACAAGTACGATTTTAACCTTGCACTAGCAACAACAAGCCAAAAAATCCAACATTCGGGCAATCGTACATAACAAATCATGAAAAAATAAGCCAAAAGTAACAAGAAAAAAAAATAAAATGTATTAGATGCAGCATTACCTTTTCAATAATTAACGAAGTCATTGATGATACAAAAAATGTTAAATAGCTAGGTTTAAATTACTAATGGCATCCACTGTTTGACAGAAATAATATAAGTAAAAAAACATTTTATGTGTCCATAGATTTAATAAAAAAGTGTAATAATGTTTCATTAGATTAAATACAGTTATTTACGTTTACATATTAAAATGATTGCATTATATTATCATTTAAACAAATATATATTTTTAATTATTCGCACATTATGAAAACAAAAAATGCATGTATAATAATTTGACTAAATCAACAAAGTAGCTGTGTAAATATACATTTTAAAACTCCTTTTATGTTTCAATCAACAAACGTGCCGAAAAAAAATCCCTTAAGACATCCAGTTAACTGTTAATTACACTATAGGTAGATATTTCTTATTTTCGTTTTCAAACACTATTATTAATTTCCTTTTGTAGAATAACAACAACAAAAAATTGTATTTATGTTTCTCAAAAGAATGTCTAAATAGAATTCTTATTGCTTTAAGTTTCAAAGAAAACAGTTGATTCAATTTTTAATTCGTATACAACAAGTTGATTCATTTTCTTTTATCCCGTTTTCATGCAGTGTTAAATTAGATTAAAGCATGAGTTATCTTATTTGAAAACGTTTTCTTCTGTGTATGTTATTTCTAATTTATGTATCCCTATCTTTATGCATACCCGTTTCGTTTTTATAAGGCGATTTAAAATAATATATTTTAAAAAAATAACTAATGTAATACATGCATATATATATGTGTATTCATTTTAACCAAATATAATATTATTTTTTAAATTTTTGCATTCTATGTTCCTTTTTTACTTCCTGTTTTTAAAATAAACTATACGCAATATATTTAAAGTGTTTTTAATATTCTTATGGTTTTTTTTTTTTTTTTAATAATTTTTCCTTATTTTAAATTTTGCAGACTTATATTATAAGTACTTGGAGCATACTGAAAATAAATCAACAATTCAAGCACAGATATTAGCATTTCAAAATTATTCTAGTGTTTCAAAAGAATATATCGGACCCTTGCTTCAAATATGTCATAACACAAAATACTCCGTTTTTCAGGAAATGCGAAAAACTGTTTTCGCCTGTTAGTCCAGACAATAGAGACCATATAGGGACTCTACGTAGCAAAATTCATGGTAGTTCTGGAAAAAGGGTTACTATATGTTTTTTGGGTCGCTGAATCCGAATTTTTAACTTCCCACCAAAATTTCCCCCGGCAACGCCCCCCCCCCCCAAACAAACTTTGGTAAAATGCCCCCCAAAAAAGACTTTTATTAAAAAAAATCATTTTTTTAATTGTTCAAGGGAAAAATATCTAGAAATTCAGAAAGTAGATAAAATTTGCAACAAATAAGATGTATGACATTCTGACGTAGGGTGAATGGGGAGGGGTGATCTACCTCGGAACATGCGCCGCGGTGCTGCTTGGACAAAGTTGCACAATTTCACTTAACTACTCACACGTTTACATTCGCCCTCCCGTTTCCCCTCCGAACTTTCCCTATAAGGTTTACTTTAAGTTTTTTGGGTCCCTGAATCCGAATTTTTAACTTCCCCCCCAAAATTCACCCCCCCCCCCACATCCCCACAAAAATAGTTGTTTTTAAATTTTATTTATTATTAAAAATTATGTAAATTATGTAGAAATTCAGAAAGTAGACAAAATTTGGAGCAAATAGGATATATGACATTATGCCGTAGGATGAACAGGTATGGGGAGGGCTGTCTCTGAACATGCACTGCGGCGCTACGTGCACTAAGTTGTGCAAGTCCAGGCAATAGGAGATTTTGCCTTGCAAAATTAATACTAGTTCTCAATTTCGACTCACTTTATGTTTTTTGGGTCGCTGAATCCGAATTTGTAACTTCCCACCAAAATTTCACACAGCAACCCCCCCCCCCCCCCCAAACTGATTTTTAGAAAAAATTTGGTTTTTGAGAACAGCGCGCGGGGAATGTTCCGAGGCAGCCCCCCTCTCCCCGTTTATCCTACGTGATAATGTCATATATCCTATTTGTTGCAAATGTTGGCTATTTTCTGAATTTCTACATACTTTTTCCCTAAAACTTAATTAAAAAACAGCTATTGGGGGGGGGGTTACGGGGGTAATTTTGGGGGTAAGTTAAAAATTCGGATTCAGCGACCCAAAAAACTGAAAGTAAACCTTATAGGGAAAGTTCGGAGTGGAGACTGGAGGGCGAATGTAAACGATGTGAGTGGTTAAGTGAAATTACGCAACATAGTCCACGCAGGGCCGCGGCACATGTTCCGAGGCAGATCCCCCCATCCCCATTCATCTACGTCATAATGTCATATATGTTATTTGTTGCAAATTTTGTCTACTTTCTGAATTTGTAGACACTTTTCTCCTAAAACAATAAAAAAAATGATTTGTTTAATAAAAACCTTTTTTTTTCGGGGGGGGGGGGGGGGGGTTACCGGGGGAAATTTTGGCGGGAAGAAACAAATTCGGATTCAGAGACCCAAATAACATAAAGTAAGCCGATTTCCAGAACTACAATTAATTAGTCCAGGTAAAATCTCCTATTGCCTGGACTATGTGGTAGGGTCAGTGGCTATCTCGCAAACACCTGGTAAATGGATTTTCAGTGCACAAGACTATCTGATACTTTAAGGTGATTGGTAAAGGCGTAAAAACCATGTAGAATGGCAGCCATAACACATAAAACCCATTTTTTGAGTTTTGACACTTTTGAAAGAAGGGTGCAATATATGAACGTGTATATGTAGAGAGAGAGAGAGAGATACGGTACTAACTGCTAAACGAAAGAGTACCAATTCAATTTTTCCTTTGGTTTATACATCTTTGTAATTCTCTATAGTTTTGCTGCCTTTGTTACTGCAAATTATTAATGCGAGAGATATAGCCAAAGGCAAGTGTATGTGTGTGTGTTTGCGCGTGCGTGTATGTGAGAGGGGGGCCGATTTTTCTAAAGAAATGTAATCCGTTCTTACTCAATCTAAGCAAATTTCAAAGAAAAGCAGTTTCTCTATGGAAAAAAAATTAGTTATGAAGAGAATCTATAAATGTAATTCTTGGTGTTTGAGATTTCACAAGTATATATATATAATTTTTTAATTTCTTTTAACATTTTATTTGTTGTCCACAGTTACACACATTTTCCATAATCAAATATTTATGTAATGTTTCAAAAGTTTGCAAATTATTTGGTTTGAAATTACCTGTTATGATGTTATGCTCATTTCGAAAATAAATATAACAAATTTCATTCCGATGTTTATAAACCTTCGTTTTAGTTAAAAAATTGTTTCATTAAAGTCTATATGTAACGACATTATTAAATTCAAACCTTATATTTTATACATATTTTAATCAGTAACATAGATTTGAAACCTAGTCTTAATTTTAAATAATATATAGATAACTTTGAACACTTTTATGTATATTATCTCAGCATTACCTTGTGTTCGGTTTATGGATACTTTATTAAATTCCGATATATATATATAAAATGCCTGGAAATAGATGCTAATAACACTAGCCTGCACAATTTGGGTTCTGTCATGTCTTTTAGCTTTTGATAATTGATTTCTATGTATTTTGTAGTGCTAAATCCAAAAATGACCTTCATTTATAAACATCACGTCAGTTTTTTCTCAAATCGCAAATTTCACTGTAAAAAAGTCAAAAGATAGCTAAAATTTGATACTCTAAAATAGATGTGATGATTGTGTTTTTTAGCATTTGATAACTGATTCTTGTGTATTTCGTAGTGCTGAAACCATAAATAACCTTCATTTTTACCAGCCCGTCAGGAATTAATGCGAATCGCAATTTTTTTAATTTTTAAGTAGTCGAAATATTGCGAAAATTTAATATTTTAAAATAGATGTAAAACTTTTTATTTCTCATAATAATGAATTCATCTTTTGGCTTATACTATACATTTTTACAGCTAAATGTGTAAAATATTGCGTAAATAATATCCATGCAATTTTATCCCATGTATGGAAATTTCTTTGAACCTCTCATGCTCTGCCCGCGGTTGTCCTTTTATAATGACTATGGGGTTAATCCTGGAACCATTATTTATTTTGGTGGTTAATAAGGCTTGAAAATTTTCCCAGATCTATTTCAAACATTTGCCTTCTTTTGATAAGCCTTTGACATATTTTCGTTATTTTTTTACTTTTATTTTTCAAGTATACGATTTGAGTAAAATCTGAACGTGATGGTTTAAAAGAAGGTCATTTTGGGATTTTGCGCTAAAAGTACATAAAAATCTCTTATAAAATGTTAAAAAAACTCAACCATCACATCTATCTTTTAGCATCAAATTTTCGTTATTTTTTAACTTTGAATCTTCAAAATGTACGATTTGCAAAACCTCCTGACGGGCTGGTAAAAAATGAAGGTCATTTTTGGATTCAGTGCTTAAAAATACATAAAAATCGATTATCAAAAGCTAAAAAATACAACAATCACAGGCTTGTGTAATTTGTAAATTCAGCGGTAGAAATAAACAATTGAAAACTTTTCCGTGTTTTACTAAACAAGATATCGAAACAATATTCATGTACTCTGCCTATCAATTGGTAACGAAATCATAGCAATTCATTTTTTAATTAATTTTATAAATTTTTTATTTAGTTTCCTTTGGGAGAATGTTAGAAAACTTGACTTTGTATTTCTCAATACAACCGTCAACAGAGATAATTGCATGAATTATGAGGTTTTCCAGTTGCGGCACGCTATGGAGATGAGGGAATTGTGTAACGCATCTTAGGGAGCAATGTAAGATGTCTGACAGTAGTACAGTATATGTGCTACAATAGAGTCTATTATTTGGACTGGTTGTGCGAATATTAAATCCGAAAATTGAAAAGCGGAACTTCGCTGCGCTGAAAAAAAAAAAAAAAAAAAAAAAAAAAAAAAAAAAAAAAAAACATACATATATATATATATATATATGTAACGTTACTCCTTAAAATTGGTGGCAACATGCTTCCTCCAGTTTTATGGAAGAATTTTATTTATATAATGATGTAATTTAAACTGATATAACTGGTATAATTTTACGTAACGTAACACCAGTTATATCGGTTAAATTACTCAATCAGATTGAGGTGAGACCAAGGCTGCCAGCAATTGTATGGTGTAACGTTGCATAATTTTTTAAAGTGTAGCAGTAAGTCCAGAGAGACTACGATTGAACGAATATAACTATAAAATATTATAAATTGAGCTACGATAATAAATTAAGTTAATACAATAATAATTATAAAAGAATACACTAGAAAATAGGAAATCTGCTTTTTCAGAAATTAGTGTCGCCCCGACGAAAAATAATATACATATGTATATAATTATAGTACAAAACATATTTCAGTTTTAAGACTTAAAACACACGCTTTTATTTTATATAAAATGACGTCATTCGCAGCCGCTGAAAAATTCAACATTTACGATGCAGTTTTTAAACATCATCTACAGAAAAGTGTGCATATGACGTCACTATCACTGAATAATACACAAATTAAAATAAAAAAGATGTCAAAAAAATTAAAAAGCAGTAAACCAACGTTTAAAATGCACAAATAATGGATGAAAAGCAGCAAACAGCTGTTTCGAATCTACAGCGAGATTCTTCTTCAGTGCAAGATAGGGAAAAAGGAACAGCGTGCTAGAAAAAGCAAGGCTGAGCAAAATGATAGACAGAGACGCGCTGCCTTATATACCCAATGCGGGTATCGAAAGCGCCAGAAACAACCAATGAGAGAGAAGCCGTGGAAACTACTGGGTGGACAAGTAGCGACATCTACCGGAAAAGGAGAGAAAAAGAAACCAAAAAAGAGGAAATTAAATTAATGCTTTCCAAATACTTGGAAAATCTGGAGTACTAGATAAGTCATTGACTAAAGAGTGAGAATTTTTAATGATGTGGTAAGCTTCCCAAAAATCAAGATCAAGGTTAGAAGAACATTTTTGGATAATGGTGGCTGAGGAAAAATCGAACCTATGTTGAGAAGTCCAAGAATGTTGAGCAATAGAAGAACGTTTGAGCTCCTGATTTTTAACATAACCTTCATGCTCTTTTAAACGAAATCTAAGAGCACGTTTAGTCTGGCCAATATAAGAAAGGCCACACTGGCAAGAGATTTGGTAAATACCCCAGTTGTCAAGGCGATCAACGGGGTGTTTGAGATTTGAAAAAGTGATTTTATTAACAGGAGAAAAAATAACATTAAAATCAAACCTTCTTAGGATTTTAGCAACTTGCTGACTAATTTTAGGAAAAAATGGCAACACAACTGAAGTATTAGAGTTGGAATTAGAATGCTTTTGAGAATGGACGGAATTCGTCAATTTCTTATAAATAGAATCAATAATATTAGAGGAATAACCACGATCAACAGCAATAGCTTTGATGTAATTAAGTTCAGCACTAAGTAACTGAGGAGTGGAACAAATATTGGTAGCCCGAAAAACAAAAGTATTGAAAGCAGCGAATTTCTGGTTAGGGGGGTGAGAAGAATGCCTGTGAGGTGGGAGACTGACAGCAAAAGGTTTACGAAAGACGGTAGTCTGAAAGCCATTTTCACTACGAATAACAAGGACATCGAGGAAAGGAAGACAGTTATTGGTCTCAATTTCAGAGGTAAATTGAATGCAGGGATCAATGGAATTCATAATAGAGAGAATATGATTAATATCCGAATTTATTTCAACCAGGACATAAACATCATCAACATAACGAACATAGAACGGAAATTTTAAAATTTCAAAAAGTTTGACCTCAAAATAGTGCATATAAATATCGCATAAAATTGGACTAAGAGGATTACCCATAGCCAAACCATCAATCATGCGGAAGAAATTACCATTGAAAACAAAAGTATTTTGCGACAAGCAAGCGCGAGTGAGAAGGATAAGTTCCTCGATTTCAAAATAGGAGAAATGGAATTCACAAAGCCTGTTCTTGAGGCAATCTAAAGCCCCCTCAACCGGAACGTTTGTAAATAATGATTTAACATCAAAAGAAACCATCATGTGACCCTGCGGCTTAAAATTATGAAGTTTTTTAACAAAATCAAAAGAATTCTTAACAGTGAAACAGTTACTGCTCAAAAGTGGGGAAAAAACAGAAACTAAATATTTGGCAAGCTTATAAGAAGCTGTACCGATACTAGAGACAATAGGTCTAAAAGGAATGTCAGGTTTATGGACCTTAGGTAAAGCATAAAACCTGGCACAATGCGCAATAGATGGAATAAGAGACTTCTTAAAGTTAGCAGGAATAATGGAAGAAGACTTGATGGCAGACTTAATAGAGTTAATTTCACTAGTGGAAGGGTCTTTGCGGATGTCCACATAAGGACCATCTTTAATTAATTTAAGAGATTTTTCCAAATACGAAGATTTGTCGAGAAGAACAATCTGACCACCTTTGTCAGCCTTGGTAATGATTAAGTTTGGATCAGAACGCAAATTTTTCAGACATTGTTTGACTGGATTTTTAAGATTGGGCTTATAAACATTAGAATTGAAATCAACAGTATTGGCAATGAGATGCCTGATGGACTCTTTTTGAGAAGAAGATAGAGCGCTATGCTTAAAGGCCCTTTCAATAGGAGCAATTAGATTAGGTAAAGAAGGAAAAGCAGAGACAGAGAAATTGTTATTCAATTTGAGAGCATCGAGCTGATTGTCACTTAAAGAAACACTAGAAAGATTGACAACAACATTTTGGTTAACAACAGGCAAATTGCTAGAGTTGTTAACGACAGAACTTTTACAAAGTGCATTAAATTTCTTCTTTAAAACCGAACAATGAACAGAAGAAGCTGTGAGAACTCTACTCCATGACCTTCTGTCTATAGACTCAAAATCAGGTGTAGAATTAGCGAGGCTGATATGTAAGGAATATAACTCGCGTTCTAAATGAGCAATTTTATGGCGAGTCTCTTGAATCAAAGCTCTTAAAAGAGCTAATTTAGAACGAAATAAGACCTTGTCAATTCTATTAGAAGAAAATAAATTACAACGTATAGAAATGAAATTAGGAATAACCTTCTTACGCCTACAGTCAAGTAGGAAATGTAAGTGTTCCAAAAACCTGTACTTTTTTAATCGTAAATTACAAAATCTATTAATTTGAGACATTGCGGGAAAAAAAAAAAAAAAAAAAAATTGAGAAAAAGAATAAAGAAAGAAATCACAGAAGAATAAAGGCCCGTTAAAGCCGAATACATTAAAATAGCAATTATAGCCTTTGTGCAGGAATATTAAAAAGCAGTAAACCAACGTTTAAAATGCACAAATAATGGATGAAAAGCAGCAAACAGCTGTTTCGAATCTACAGCGAGATTCTTCTTCAGTGCAAGATAGGGAAAAAGGAACAGCGTGCTAGAAAAAGCAAGGCTGAGCAAAATGATAGACAGAGACGCGCTGCCTTATATACCCAATGCGGGTATCGAAAGCGCCAGAAACAACCAATGAGAGAGAAGCAGTGGAAACTACTGGGTGGACAAGTAGCGACATCTACCGGAAAAGGAGAGAAAAAGAAACCAAAAAAGAGGAAATTAAATTAATGCTTTCCAAATACTTGGAAAATCTGGAGTACTAGATAAGTCATTGACTAAAGAGTGAGAATTTTTAATGATGTGGTAAGCTTCCCAAAAATCAAGATCAAGGTTAGAAGAACATTTTTGGATAATGGTGGCTGAGGAAAAATCGAACCTATGTTGAGAAGTCCAAGAATGTTGAGCAATAGAAGAACGTTTGAGCTCCTGATTTTTAACATAACCTTCATGCTCTTTTAAACGAAATCTAAGAGCACGTTTAGTCTGGCCAATATAAGAAAGGCCACACTGGCAAGAGATTTGGTAAATACCCCAGTTGTCAAGAAGATCAACGGGGTGTTTGAGATTTGAAAAAGTGATTTTATTAACAGGAGAAAAAATAACATTAAAATCAAACCTTCTTAGGATTTTAGCAACTTGCTGACTAATTTTAGGAAAAAATGGCAACACAACTGAAGTATTCCAACTCTAATACTTCAGTTGTGTTGCCATTTTTTCCTAAAATTAGTCAGCAAGTTGCTAAAATCCTAAGAAGGTTTGATTTTAATGTTATTTTTTCTCCTGTTAATAAAATCACTTTTTCAAATCTCAAACACCCCGTTGATCGCCTTGACAACTGGGGTATTTACCAAATCTCTTGCCAGTGTGGCCTTTCTTATATTGGCCAGACTAAACGTGCTCTTAGATTTCGTTTAAAAGAGCATGAAGGTTATGTTAAAAATCAGGAGCTCAAACGTTCTTCTATTGCTCAACATTCTTGGACTTCTCAACATAGGTTCGATTTTTCCTCAGCCACCATTATCCAAAAATGTTCTTCTAACCTTGATCTTGATTTTTGGGAAGCTTATCACATCATTAAAAATTCTCACTCTTTAGTCAATGACTTATCTAGTACTCCAGATTTTCCAAGTATTTGGAAAGCATTAATTTAATTTCCTCTTTTTTGGTTTCTTTTTCTCTCCTTTTCCGGTAGATGTCGCTACTTGTCCACCCAGTAGTTTCCACTGCTTCTCTCTCATTGGTTGTTTCTGGCGCTTTCGATACCCGCATTGGGTATATAAGGCAGCGCGTCTCTGTCTATCATTTTGCTCAGCCTTGCTTTTTCTAGCACGCTGTTCCTTTTTCCCTATCTTGCACTGAAGAAGAATCTCGCTGTAGATTCGAAACAGCTGTTTGCTGCTTTTCATCCATTATTTGTGCATTTTAAACGTTGGTTTACTGCTTTTTAATATTCCTGCACAAAGGCTATAATTGCTATTTTAAAAAAGATGTCGTCATACAAGAAACTCGAGTAAAACAATCCGCTATCTAATGATTCATATTGCTTCATTTGTCTGTAACATTATTATGGATACTTAAAATTAAATATAATTTATAATAGCTCCATGTTTTATCAGAAATCATTCATTTATATATATTTTTTAAATAGCACGTATTTTAATTACATTTTGTTTTCACTTATTATGGGAAAATGACAACAAAACAGTAGAATTATTATTTTCCAACTATTTTTCATTTATTTTCTACAGAAATGGATGTTGCCAAAATTAATGAAATTGCTCTAAAAACTACAAAAAATTAATATCTGAAAAATAAATTGAGATGCAATTTTCACACAAGTTGCATTTAAATATACTTTTTTCCCTATTCGATGGTATAAAAATTGACAATGTGCGATGCATAGAAGTTTAAAAAATTGCAATAGAGATAATCAGTATTTCTCAATACAATGAGGCATCTGCTTTATTTTACTGCTGGCTTCAATAACGGAACGTTTTTTTAAGAGACGACAATTTAATTGCAGGCCGAAAGAAATAGCATATCGGGGACTAAAACGAAAGTTGAAAAATTCCAAATCTATTAATATGTTGAATCATATTTCAAATTTAACAACGTATCCTTGTTTAACTTATTTTAATTTTTTATTTGTTGACAACATGGAAACTTTTGTTCATTTTTTGTTGGTCATATTTTTCGATAATCCTATTTTAATGTAATTTTGAATATTTGTAAGAATGGTTTTAATTCACTCGAAAACGGATGTTTTATATGTGCTCATTCTTAAATTAAGTATCACGAAATGTATTCATGCACGCAAAAGGAGATTTTTTCTTGAAATAATCGCTTGATTAAGTGAACGAAAGTAACATATATATATATATATATATAAATATAATCTTGTTTTTTATAATTTTTTCTCACTAAAATATATTTCGTAAAAACATGAATTCACATTATATTAATTTAAAATTAAAACTATTACGTTTTAAATAAATTCTATACATAATAATCATTGATTTGAAACTACTGCTATCAGTCTTATGCTTATTTATACTTTTATTTTACTAGAAATGTTCCATACGAAAATAAAGAAATTCCTGGAATATAAATCAACAAATCCTGAAGTAAATCAAAAAATCCTGCTTCAAAAATAAACATTTCAATGCTTGAAGTAAAAAATATAAAAATATATATAGGGCGACAATAAACCTGCAGACGAGCTGTCAAATGGTAAAGAAACCATAGGAAGACATTTCGCATATTCGTTTTTATATATATATATATATATATATATATATATATACTTTTAAAAAGTCAGAAACCTAAAAAATACAATTTTTGTTGTTTCAGATTTCACAAGATTCCATCATCCCATTTCGTTTAAATTCCTATTTGTTGTAAACTATTCCCATCCTCATATTTTTTGAGTTTTCGATATGTTTTAAACGAGATTTAATTTATTTTGAAAGAAATATTTTATCTTTATGCTAATTTCTAAATCACGTATAACGAATTTTATTCATATATTTATTAATTCTTAAATGCGCGCTTTTTTCTTTTGTTTCGAAAAAAAATATATGATTCTCTGAAAAGTTTATTAAAGGACACTTAAGGGGAAAAAAGGAAAAAAATCAGAGATACATTTTTAATATAATACGTCAATCTTTTCTTCTATTGTACACCAACAATATAAGTAAAAACTACTATCTAGTGGATGGTATACGCTAAAATATTGCAAATTTATAAATATTTCAATAAGTATGTCTCCAAATACCTTATTTTATATAATTATTTATTTCATAAAGCTAAAGCTTTAACCCTTTAATTCCCATGAGAGAGTACGTTCTAGAAATTACATAGTTCAGAGAATCTGACTTTACACCAGAAAGTTTCAATGGTTAATTTTGCTTTATTTAAAAACGGAATGTCTGTTATTAATTAAAGCAGACATTGCTATTTTAATTTTCTGGTGTGAATTAGGTATATACGAATAAAAAAAATCTGTTAAATTCAAAACATTGTTGTAACACTAAAGGGTTACACTTCTTTATAGTAAAAGAGGTGTTTAATTAAATGCATAGAAATTAAAAGTAAAATCTAGCATTTATAGTACATTTTAATCAGTAAGTTTAATAAAAATTATATTAAATAAATTCCGATTTTACATGATGAAATTGCACAAGTTAGGTAAAAAAGAAGTAAAAGTCATACATCCACAAGGAGCAGTACACATGATTATAATGATAGCTAATAACACAAAGTTTTTTTTCCAAATGCTCCTACAGGGTACTATTCATTACTCTGCAAATATCCATCGGTAAATTATCATGTATTTCTGAGCATCTTCATTTCGATAAAATTAACGGCATGGCTGATTCACAATTTCATTTCAGAAACGGTTATTTATGGCAAACCGTTGCTAAGCATTAGCATCTGTGGCGGACTGTAAGCCTTGTATTTATAACCATACACTAACATATACAGATAAAAGAACATATGACAGAAGTGACCATGAAATAACACTTCGTTACCAATACAGTGAATCATCAGCGTAAAGTTAAGAAATATAACCCTAATCTTATCAATCAAGACTCGTACACATAATTTTGTTTTATACCACTATCGGTCAAAAGTTTGATGAGTATTTTTTAATTATAAATACTTGCCTTATTACGATTTATGAAAGTAAAATAATTGACACCTCTCTTCACAGTATTGATCATATCGTTAGCATTATGAACTCAATCGACAACAATATACAATTCACGTATGAAACCGAAAATAACGGTTCTCTCCCGTTTCTATCTACCCTTGTCACACGTACTGTGGACGGCTTCTGTACATCGGTCTATCGAAAAAGTTTTGCAGTTTCTCTACCCCCCACCCATGCTCGCTCTTGTCACCCTCCAAGCCAGAAAATGGCAGCCTTTTTTACTTTCATAAATCGTGCCATACATCTTTGTTCTGATTCTCACTCACTTAATAGTGAAATTCAATATCTTAGAGCCATTGCGATTGACAGAGGTTACAGCCCTTCTATTATCGATACTGCTTTACGTAAACTTCAGCAACCACGTCACACTAACTCAAATGAGTCCTCTTCTCTGTCCAGAAGCAGCATTGTGTTACCTTTCTTTCCTAAATCCAGCTTTCTATTGCCAAAATTTTTAGACAGCATGACTTCAGTATAATCTTTACCCCTACTAATAAGCTTACCCTTTCGAAACTCAAAGATCCTATTGAGTTATACAACTCATGGGGTATCTATAATATTAATTGCCAGTGCGGTCTTTCCTATATTGGGCAGACAAAACGGAGTTTAAAATTTCGTGTTAAAGAACACCAACAATATATTAAAAAACAGGAAACCAATAAATCTTCAATTGGTTGGTCAATATTGCTGGGAGATGAATCACTCTTTTGATTTTAATTCAGCCAAAATCATCTCTAAACCCACTTCTGTACACTAACTTAACTTTCTTGAAGCATTTCATATCTACAAAAAATTATGACAATATTGTTTATAGTGAATTTGCTATTCCCCCTTTATCAGATTGCTGGAAATATTTCATAAAATCCTCTTTTGCTTAATCACTACCATTGTTTTTTTTTTACATTTCTGGTGACTTACCTATACTAGTCTCCCATTGGCTTATACCCAGGTTTTCCTGTTTCCCCATTAGTTAATGAACTTCTGAGTTAAATCCGCTTCTCCTCTATATAAATGAGCAAGTTTCCGTTATTCTTTGCACTGAGGACGGTGTGTAAACGCTACCAAAACTAGTCTGCAGAAGTTTTGCTTGTTCTGGCGTTTTTAACGTTGCTTTTAAAATGTATATTGTTATATATCTGCTCACTATTATCTACAACTTTTATACTGGCAAGTTTTTGATAGAATTAATTATTACAACAAAAACAAACTAGTCTTTGGGGGCCACCGTAATACTTACCCATCATGGATATAGATAATATAAAATAGGAAAATAAAGCATGCGATATTTGCTAATCATTGTACCATATTACTTTTATTCATTATTTGGACTCCCTTAAATATAATTAATATAACCCCTTAAGCTAATATTACTTTTTGTTGCAATAAAGTATCTCAATTTGTTTATTTTCTGTAAGCAAGTAATCCCGATAGGTTTACAATGGAAGTCTGTGGGAATTTGGCAAAATATTAGAGATATCGCCAAGTTGGCGTCACTTTTGGTGATTTATTTTGGCCGCCAAATTTGGTGATTTATTTTGGCCGCCAAATTTGGCGATATATCGCCAAGTTGGCGACAAACTTGGGGTATTTGGCAACAGAACTGTGTCCCCCCGACGGTGACTCCCTTATAGGTATGGCGAAGCATTAAATGCTTGACATTTACGATAAGCCATTATTGCCATTAAATCTTATAGTTTGGCCATAGTTTTTTGGTCGGCGGGATAATTGTGTTTACCGAATTGCATAAAAGAAACATCCTTATAACTCGAAAAATTATAATCCTATTAACTAACAGTTTACTGCATCGGATTAGGCGTCTCATTTCCAATTAAAATATATCTTTGAATTGAAATTTGAATGAAATACAGGGTCATGAAAAATCGAAGAGTGTGAAAAATAGAATTACAAATATCTCGGCAACTAATTATCCGATCGAGTTCATTCATGATGCAAAATTTATAATTTTAATTGTCTTTTATATTCACTCCTTCAAATAAACAATTTCGAAAATTTTTGTATACCTTTTATCAGAACGAATATTACAAGAGTCCGAAAAAAATTGTTCCGGTTAATCGAGGTTACCGATATTTAATAGGGTTATTCCCATTATTACTTTCTTAGTACACACCGAATTTGAAGTCTCTATCTCAATTTGTTCGGGAGATTACAGACACTCAGACATACAGACGGACGAACATTTTTTTTTTTTCTAAAAATATGTTTTTCGGAATCTTCAGTGTCAGAAACGTGTAAATCCGTCAAAAATTTTTTTTTTCGATTTTCAAAACGATTACAAGACTTACCCTATACTACGTATGATGGTAATAAAAAATACATAGAGGTTGAAGAAAAAAAATATTGTATTAAGGATGTACTCAAATCCAAACTACTTATTTTCAAGTTCATTTTTTAAATTATTTTTTTTTCAAATGCACCCAATTGGTAGGTCTTCTTATTCAGAAACTATATAATGTGCGGTAATGGTTAATTTTTTGATTGAAGCTGAATATATTTAAAAAAAACCCGCCTGCTCGGCCTACCGGCGCAGGTAGATTTCGCTGGTAAGTACTAATTACAACAACAAAAACTAAATGATGATTAGAGATAAACCCACTATAACATATTTTATTGGCCGCTTTTGACGAGCTTTTAATTTCATTTTTATATAAGAGCTGGTTTTAGCAGAATCATGTAAAGGCGGTATTCAAAGAAATACTTCTCCATGCTCAACAGCTCGAAATTTTCTGACACATTTTCAGATTCATCTTTAAAAGAGAAAACATAAAATTTGCTGACGTGATTTTTAAATATATTTATAAGCGACCCATGTTTTTATTTTTCCTTAAATTAGTTAGAACTTGATTTAGAAACAATTATTTTCTCAGTAGGACAATATTTTTCGTTTCCAACACAATCGCTTCGGTAACTTCGGGTCAAAATGCCCACTTTGATATAATTTCTTGAAATATATTCTATTTCTATCAAATATCGACCACTACGGTTCATTTTATAGTTTCTGAATAAGAGAATCTACCAATTAAATGCGTTTGAAAGCAAAAATGAATTTAAAAATTCATCAGAAAATAAGCAGTTTGGACTTGAGTGTACCCTTTTTTTTCTTCAACCGCTATGCATTTTTAATTTGTTTTTGATGTAAGAATTGGTCCGATCAAAAACTTGTCAATACAAAAGTTGCTGATAATATTAAGAAGATATATAATAAATTCATGCGGATTTTATATCTTGTGGATTGAAGAAGTTATGGTATTTTTTCTTCTTCTCCCCCCACCCCACTTTTTGTTTTCGTTTATTTATTTATTTTTTTATTAATATTTTTTGCGGTACGAATTGGTTCTATGAAAAACTTGTAAATATTATAAGTTGTAGATGATATTAAGAAGGTTTATAATAAATTGATTGGGTTTTATATCTTGAGAATTGACGAAGTTATGAATTTGTTTTCTCCAAAACCCTATTTTTTTCGTCCCTTGAGCCCATTTTTAATTTTATCAAAAATCGGTCATACTTAAATTTTTGGCCTTTTTTTTTAGAAATAATAATAACTTTACAGTGATTCGATATGTATTTTAATGAAGACGTTATCGGGTTTTTCGGTTTTTACAAAACATCTCCCTATTTCCACCCCCTTGGTCCGTTTTGCCTATTTAACGAACTAGACCGAGATTTTATGTGCCTTGATTTTTATGTATCAGTTTGGAAGAGATTTGTGCAGAATTATAGAAGTTTTTTGTCCATAAAAAAGTGATATAGATAGATAGGAATTTAGATATACAGGGTGATTCAGCTCGTCGGTGACAAACTTTAAGGATCGATAGAGCACACCTAGACGAACATTTTTGAATAGGGAATGTAGGGTCCCTGACGCGATGGTAAGGCGCTAGGCGCTTTCGAAAATTTGGGTGCCGAAATTCGAAACATCATAAAAACTAGGGAAATGGTTAGATTTTCTTGCTTGTTGCGTCGAAATGATTCTGTTTGTTTAGACTTTCTTCAGTACCAATTTGATAAGCGTATCTCTTAAAACATGGATAGGGGGCGCTGCAGACTTTGGAGAGCTAGACAACAACTTTAAGCCCGTTATTTTGATAATTTAACACATGCTCGCCAAAGTTTATACTCTAACTTAAAGTTTGAACCCAAAAGTAGAGCCCTGCAAAAAGCGTAAGAGCCGGAATAAAATGTCAAAGTACAGGGTGGTCGAAACTCGAAGGCTCCTAGGAGATAAACAAACAGATTTCTTGACTTATGGCATGCATTTTCATGATTCTGTTTGCTGGGGCTCTCTGAAACTCAGTTGAACGGTACAAAAAGAAACATCGATAGGGGGCGCTTTGGGCAAAAAACATAATTCGTTGACATTTCGGACGCTAACTGGAAACGGGGCGCTACGATCAGTTAGAAACAAAACAAGAGAGTAATTTACTTATCATAAGAAGCTATTAAAACTGCAGTTTGTTTGTTTTTTTTAACAAACATAGCTGGTTTCAATCATGCACAATGCGCGCAATAAAATTTACATAAGGTGCTTTTTGCTGATTTATGCAAAAGATATCGTACCATATCGATATGCAAAAGATACGTAATGCGTAGACGACAACGCGAGATGACGTAGTTGTATGCGCAGACACGTCTTTTGAACGTGCGGTACCTACTTAAGCTTCGGGTTACTTGTCTGCAGATCGGTAGTAGGATGGAACGGTACACAAACTCTGAATTGGCTGACATGCATTTGGCGTATGGCGCTGCTGGTTGTAATGGACGAGCCGCTCAGCGGTTGTACGCCGAGCGTTACCCCAACAGGCAAATCCCCTGCCATGCCTTCTTCGCTCGAGTACACCAGAGGTTGTCCACAACGGGATCTTTCGACGGAGGCAGGCCTGAACGGGAGCGATCAGTGAGCACCCCCGACAACGAAGAGGCTGTGCTTAACCTGGTTGAGGACAACCCAGGTCTTAGCACGAGAGATATCGCCAGACATGTTGGCATTTCGCAAGCAACTGCGTGGCGCATCTTACGTTCCCGGAATCTGCACCCCTACCACATCCAGCGGGTGCAGTTGCTCAGAGAGCAGGATTTTGGCCCTCGAGTGGAATTCTCAAGATGGTACTTGGCGATGAGATCCAGGGATCCCCGTTTTGTAAACAGCATTTTGTTTACGGACGAGTCCACCTTCAGCCGGGAGGGAATGTGGAACGCCCACAACAGTCATGTGTGGTGTGATGAAAATCCACATGAAACCAGAAGCCGAGCAGCCCAGGAGCGTTTCTCAGTAAATGTGTGGGCCGGCATTCTGGGGGATTGCCTCATTGGCCCTTATTTGTTACCTGAACGGCTGACAGGTGGAAATTACCTGATTTTCCTGGATCAAGTGCTGCCGCAGCTTCTGGATGAGGCGCACGTACCCGAAGGTTCACGTCGCCAGATGTGGTTCCAGCACGATGGAGCTCCGGCCCATTACACGAACGACGTGCGTCTCCATCTAAACGCAAGGTATGGCCAGCGGTGGATCGGGCGTGGGGGTCCAGTTCACTGGCCTGCCCGATCACCAGACCTCACCTGCTTGGATTTCTTCCTTTGGGGTTACCTGAAGGCCGAGGTATACCATACACCTGTCAGCAGTGCTGAAGAACTTGTGGCGCGCATTGTGGCAGCTGCAGGGCAGATCAGAGATACTCCTGGCATTGTTGGAAACACACACTCCTCAATGCGACGGAGGTGCGAAGCCTGCATCATGGCCCAAGGTCGAAATTTCGAGCATCTTCTGTAGTGTTATTTTTTGTAAATAAATTTCCAGTATCATTGATGTTTTTGGTCTAAATTTATTCAGAAGTGTTGAGCAGAGGTAGAAAATGTGTTTTCATTATTACTAACTGATCGTAGCGCCCCGTTTCCAGTTAGCGTCCGAAATGTCAACGAATTATATTTTTTGCCCAAAGCGCCCCCTATCGATGTTTCTTTTTGTACCGTTCAACTGAGTTTCAGAGAGCCCCAGCAAACAGAATCATGAAAATGCATGCCATAAGTCAAGAAATCTGTTTGTTTATCTCTTAGGAGCCTTCGAGTTTCGACCACCCTGTACTTTGACATTTTATTCCGGCTCTTACGCTTTTTGCAGGGCTCTACTTTTGGGTTCAAACTTTAAGTTAGAGTATAAACTTTGGCGAGCATGTGTTAAATTATCAAAATAACGGGCTTAAAGTTGTTGTCTAGCTCTCCAAAGTCTGCAGCGCCCCCTATCCATGTTTTAAGAGATACGCTTATCAAATTGGTACTGAAGAAAGTCTAAACAAACAGAATCATTTCGACGCAACAAGCAAGAAAATCTAACCATTTCCCTAGTTTTTATGACGTTTCGAATTTCGGCACCCAAATTTTCGAAAGCGCCTAGCGCCTTACCATCGCGTCAGGGACCCTACATTCCCTATTCAAAAATGTTCGTCTAGGTGTGCTCTATCGATCCTTAAAGTTTGTCACCGACGAGCTGAATCACCCTGTATACAGGGTGCAATATGTTATCTATCGCCGACCTTTAATTTCTCAACCGTTGGTCGTAGACCTATAGTTCCAATTACAAAAACATTTCAAATGAGGTATCTATTCATGTTGTGGCATTATTTAAAGTAAAAAATCAATTTTACAAAAATTACGAAATCTAACTTTTTATACAGTCCCTCAGTCCCTATAGTTATATTTAGTAAAAGTTTACACATATTATAACAGATATAACACAAAAAGTTTGACATCTTTACTACAAAAATTGACAGAGTTATTAAATTTCAAAGTTTGAGATTTTTTTTCGCATGATTTTTGACTTTCAATGAGGGATCAGTTAAAACATTAATTAAAGTAATTCTAGATCAAAATCAGGGTGCAATGTCATTTTTACGGCGAAACCACCTTTAGCTGGTATCGCCAAATTAGTGTATCACCAAAGAGGGTTATTTCATTAAAAATTTTTAACTGACGTTTAGGGGTCGTATACAAAGCGAAGAATGAAATATTGAAATAAAACTGAAAAATGAATATCAATTTATTATAATATCAGAAAACGGTGTACTATAAAAAATGAATATGTCAAATGACGGAATCTACTAAAGATACTGCTCAAAGTGTTGTTTAACTCTTTTATGTGTCGAACAACCTTCAAACGTCAACGTAGGTAGAATCGACAACCGGAAAATAAAACATACTCACTAAGGACTAGATAATTGGCAGCGGAATAAAAACGACCAGCCGAGCTATAGGGAGCTTGAAAATTGGTATTATGCAAATTACAATAGTACCGCAGCTCCACACGTTCGGGATAAAACACGAGCCATCTAGCAGTGGACATCCTAGCCAGCGCTGAGATCGTGATGGCAAGCTACGCATGCATGCAATATGCCGAAATGATACTTATTTATGGGGAATGTCAAAGGAATGCCAGAGAGGCTACGAGTGCTTATTCAGAACGTTTCCCTAAGGATCTACATCAAACGCATGAAACTATAACTAATGGATTCCATCATATTAGAGAGACCGGCTCTGTTTCACCACGACCCAGAACAAGTAGACAGGCAAGGTGTAATGTTTGAGTTTCACAGGAGAAGGTGCTGGAATTCGCCGTTTTAATTCCACAATTGAGCTCGGCAGAAATAAGCGAGGTCAGCATGTCTGGCATTTGTTACATGCACTTGACGAGCATCCATACCATATCCGACACTGGTGCAAGTATTGATGCTGGGTGACCATACACGACGATTTTTTTATGGTAATTTCATGCTCAACGCCTTAGAAAATCCGTCAGTCCTTTGTGACATTCTGTGTGACAGATTAGTCATTCTTTATACGGGGTGGCATTTTAAACGTGCACAGTGTGGTTTACTGGTCTCTGGAAAACCTCCACATAGACCGCGCAGTACGACACGTGTGGTGTGATATATGGGGAACCCAGATTGTTGAACCCATCTTCTACGATGGGACCTTAACGGGCGATCATCAACTGCATCTGCTATAAACACGGTACGTGATTAGTATGACGATTTGCCTCTCCGACATGCATGCTGAGTGTGGTTTCAACATGATGGAGCCCTCTCCACACAAAACATCAAACCTCCGGGCGTATCTGACCACCGAATTCCGTCAACAGATCCTTGGATATGGTGGTCCGGTAGAGAGCTCACCGCTTTCACGGGACTTGACACCCATGGATTTGTACCTCTAGGGTTACATCAAGGGATGGGTCTACTGAAACCACTTCTTTGGTTTATCTGAAGCAGCGCATCATCCTTGATTGTCGCACAGTTTACGCACCTGTTGAGCTGTAACGTGTCCAGGACTCAGTACTGTCACGCATTCAATTGTGCATTGCCACCAATGCAGAACACTATGAGCAGTATCTCTAGTAGATTTTGTCATTTGACATATTCATTTTTTATGGTAGATCGTTTTCTAATATTATAATAAATTGATATTTATTTTTCAGTTTCATTTCAATATTTCATTCTTCGCTTTGTATACGACCCCTAAATCTCAGTTAAAATATTTTAATAAAATAACCCTCTTTGGTGATAATCCAATTTGGCGATACCGGATAAAGGTAGTTTCACCGTAAAAAGGACATTGCACCCTGATTTTGATCTAGAATTACTTTAATTAATCTTTTATCTTTTTGTGTTATATCTGTTATGATATGTGTAAACGTTTACTAAATACAACTGTAGGGACTGGGGGACCGTATAAAAAGTTAGATTTAGTAATTTTCGTAAAATTGATTTTTTACTTTAAATAATGCCACAACATGAATATTTACCTCATTTGAAACGTTTTTGTAATTGGAACTATATGTCTACGACCAACGGTTGAGATAACATAATGCACCCTGTATATACAGTTTTTTACCGAGGGCGGTTTTGGGTTATAGGGGTTACAATCGGTGTAGATCTGCAAAAATATTTCAGGAATTCCAACATGGGAAGAATGTAATATATATCATTTCACACGAAATCTACCTTAAAATGATGTCAAATTGGGTATTTTGAACCGAATTTCTCGAAGAGATTGTGTTGGAAACTGAAAATATGGCCCAGTGAGGAAAAATAAATGTTCATAAATCAAGTTCTAATTAACTGAACGAATAATAAAAAGTCCTTCTGGCCAGTGCCGGGAGGAAGAGGTAGATTTCATAATCCTTATTTAAAAAAAGCCAACTTATATCGTGCAAACACACGAAGCTCAATTTAGTGGAAACCGAATATAGGAGATTCAATACTAATTTTTATCAATATAATGAATGAGAATTTCGCGAAATTAGTCAGCTTTATCCAAGCTGCTTTTCTTTAAAGTAACTTATATTTGGCTGCCAAATTCGGCTATTTCTTAAAGTGCCTGTCATTTTAAGACAACATGGTGGATGAGGCTGAGCAGTGAACTTGGTCGAGACCTTAGTAATTGCTGTGCACATGCTCACTCACATCGGAATCGGTTAATATATAGAAGTGCTGTCGTATGCAAAAAATCAGATTTTTCAAAATGTCACCCACAATAGAAATTGAAACTGCTATATCTGAACCATTTTTTAAGGCAAAGACAAACAAAAAATGCTCCTGAATCCTTATATCAAGATCAAATACTTAAGAAAGAAACCCTTTTCAATTTCTAATTTTTTGCACCTCACTTTAAATTCATATATATTTTTTAATTTAATGGCCGCCATTTTGAAACAAGATGGCTGATGAATCTGGCCAGCGAACTTGGTCGGGGTGTTGATGTATACTATCCACATGCCTTCTTACATCGAAATAGGCGAATACGTGTGTTATCGCGTGACAAATACAAGATCGTTTCAAAATGTTAGCCATGCTAGAAATTCAAAGTGCTATAAATCAACCATTTTTTAAGATATCAACAAAAGAACAAATTTTCAGAAACAAAAACTGCTCCGGAATCTTTGTATCAAGGCCAAACACATAAAAAAAAATCTTTTTCATTTTCCAATTTTTTAATACCTCATTTTCAATTTTCAATTTAATTTTTTTTTAAATGGCAACGCTTTTGAAACAAGATGGCGAATGAAGCTATCCAACGAACACGGTCGAGACATTGGTATGTACTATGTACAGACCAAGTTACATCCAAAATAAATACGCCTGTTATCGCGTGACAAAAATCAGGTCGTTTTAAAATGTCAGCCACAAGAGAAATTCAAAATGCTATTACTCAGCCATTTTTTTTAGATATAGACGAAAGAAAAACTGTTCCGGAATCTTTGTGTTAAAGTCAAACACATACAAAAAAAAATCTTTTTCATTTTCCAATTTTTTGGTATCTCATTTAATTTTTTTTATTTTTTAATTTTTTTAAATGGCCGCCATTTTGAAACAAGATGGCGGATGAAGTTGGCCAACGAACTCGGTCGAGATATTTGTATGTACTATGTACACACCAAGGTACATCCAAGTCGGTTCATAAATACGCCTGTTATTACGTGAGAAAAATCAGGACGTTTCAAAATGTCAGCCACGCTAGAAATTCAAAATGCTATAACTCAGCCATTTCTTAAGATATAGACGAAACAAAAACTGCTCTCGAATCTTTTTATCAAGGTCAAACACATAAGAAGAAAATATTTTTTCAATTTTCAATTTTTGGTACCACATTTCAAATTTAAATTTTTCTTAAAAATTTAAATGGCCGCCATTTTTAAACAAGATGGCGGGTGAAGCTGGCCAACGAACCCGGTCGAGACATTGGTATGTACTATGTATAAACGAAGGTACATCCAAATCGGTTCATAAATACGCCTTTTATCGCGTGACAAAATTCAGGACGTTTCAAAATGTCAGCCACGCTAGAAATTCAAAATGCTATAACTCAGCCATTTTTTTAAGATATAGACGAAACAAAAACTGCTCCGGAATCTTTGTATAAAGGTCAAATACATAAAAAAAAATTCCATTTTTAATTTTTTGGTACCACATTTCAAGTTTTAAATTTTTTAAAAAATTTTAAATGGCCGCCATTTTGAAACAAAACGGCGGATGAAGCTGGCCAACGAACTCGGTCGAGACATTGGTATGTACTATGTACACACCGAATTACATCGAAATCGGTTCATAATTACGGGAGTTACAGTGTGACATAGGTCAGATATATATATATATATATATATCAATTTTGAACGGAGGGTGGTTTCGGGGTCTGGGGGTCATGATCGATGAAAATATACCAAAATTTTTTGAAATCGCTTTCCTCCGAACGACTGCAATAGGTAGCTTTTTTGTAAAGAAAGCTACCTAAAACATAGGTCGCTTATAAATCTCATAAAAAATCACGTAAGCAAGTTTCATGTTTTTCCTCTTAAAAATGAATCTGAAAATGTGTCAGAAAATTTCGATTTGTTGAGCATGGAGAAATATTTCTTTGAATACTGCTTTAACATGATTCTGATAAAACCAGCTCTTATATAAAAATGAAATTAAAAACTCTTTAAAAGCGGCCAGTTAAAATTGTTAAAGTGAAATCTGTAATCATGATTTAGTTTTTGTAGGTGAAATTAGTAATTAACTTTGAAATCTACCTTTTCTTTTAGGCTGAGGTGGCATGGATATTTTGAAGCATTTACAATGTTTCCTGTAGCTATTTGTCCTTTTCTATATATATACTTTAATATACGCAGATTAAATTTTACCGTTCGACTTTCGTATTCTTCGTTCGGAAATTGTGGCTTCAAACATATCACGATTTGGTCGGTAGACAACGCTCTGAAATGAAAAAAAAATGCTAAAAACTTTGTGTTTTATTTTTCGTGAAATTATTACACTGTTTTCCGAGGTTAATTTCATTGTTTTGTCTTAGAGTATATAATCTGTCTTTGAACTAAATATTACAATTAATATTCATCTCCGAAATAGCTCAAATGTGTATCCACCTTGTATTTTAACTCTTTCGAAGAAACTATTGGCGAATAGGCGAAGAAACTATGTTATTTTTAACTTTGTGGATAGATTTTTCTAACTAGTAATCTTGAATATGAGAATAACAAAACGGCTCGATCATATTAAGATTTAAAAAAGGGAATTCAGCTGCAGAAATAAACATTCCAAAACTATTTTAAGAGCGTTCGCAATTATATAAAGACATAGCACATATAGTCGTCGTTTGGTCCGCCTGTTTGTCTGTACGTCCATATATAACCGACAAAATTTGCCCAACCGAATGATCTGAAATTTTAAGTATATAATTGTTGTAAAATTTTGAATTGAAAATTCATTTCAAATTTTATGAAAATCGGATATATAGTTTAATTACCGGGACAGTCAAAAGTTTTCCCTTGCATTACGGCCAATGGGAAAAATTATTTCAAGTGCATTTTAATGATGTTACAGCCCTTCAAACAGAATGAAATTCATATGCCTTTATGAAGTGCACTAAAATATACATTCTGTAAAATGTGCAGGCAAAAAACATTTAAAAAGCTAGTTACAGAATGAACGCACTTCATTTGCCACGTTTGACGTGCAATTTTCAACTTGTTGTATTATACAAGCAAAAGAAACATCGAATATAATTTCTGGAGTTGCTGTATAAACTGGTAAAGTAACTATAACCACAAATTTCTTAATTTTGTTTATTAAGTTTTAATTATTTTACTTCCATTATGTAGGATGTTAGATAATTTGAGTTTGTAGTTGCTAATAGAATTAATACAATATTATTTTTAATTTAATTTTCACCCAACATTATGATCCAGTTACTTTCCGTCCAGTTCCGGGATGAACATGTAGCTTTCATATTCCTTATTTTTTAAAAGCCACCTTATATTATTCAAACATACAAAGCTCAAATTAATGGAACCCGATTATAGAAGATACTACTATCTTTCATAAATATTGAATATGAATGAGAATGCGTGAAATTACCGAGCTTTACCCAAGCTATTTTATTTAATGTTATTTAAATTTAGTCGCCAAATTCGGTGATATATTGAAGTGCCCGGCAGTTTAAAACAACATATGGGTGAAGGTCACCAATGAACTTGGTCAAGATCTTAGCAATTCCTGCGCACATACTCACTCACATCGGTTGATATATACGAGGGCTGTCACAGGCACATAATCAGATTTTTTAAAACGTCACTCACATTAGAAATTCAAACTGCTATATCCCAGCCATTTTTTAAGATGAAGACAAAACAAAAAATGCTCCGGAATGAAACCTTTTTCAATTTCTAATTTCTTTATTCGTCATTTTAAATGCAAGCCCTGCGAACTTGGTTGAGACATTGCTATATACTATGTACATTTTTTTATTCATCATTTTAAATGTAATTTAAAAAAAAAAGTTAAGTGGCCGCCATTTTGAAACAAGATGTTGGATGAAGCTGTTCTGCGAACTTGGTCGAGACATTGCTATATACTATGTACGTACCTTATAGCATCCAAATCGGTTAATACATGCACGTTATCGCGTGACAAAAATCAGATCGTTCAAAATGTCAACCACACTAGAAATTAAAAGTTCTATAACTCAGCCATTTTTTAAGATACAGACGAAACAAAAAGTTGTCGAAATCTTTGTATCAAGATGAAACGCATAATAAAAAATATTTTTAAATTTCTATTTTTTTCCTCATTTCAAATAGAATTTTTTTAAATTTAAATCACCGCTATTTTAAAACAAGATAGCGGATGTAGTTGACTAACGAAATCAGTCGAGGTAATGTTATGTACTATGTATATACCAAATTATATCAAAATCGGTTCTTAAATACGCGTGTTATCGCGTGACAAAAATCAGATCGTTTGAAAATGTCAGCCACTCTGGAAATTCATGCTACTATATCTCAGCGATTTTTTAAGATATAGACAAAACAAAAGATGTTCCGGAATCATTGAATCAAGGTCAAACACATAAGAAAATAATCTCTTTCAATTTCTAATTTTTAGTAAGGTACCTGTACACAATATGGACACTGCTCTCAATATTGACACCCCTAATATCTTTAAAAGTAACAATTTTGATCGAGAGATGGCGTTACATGTCCGTGAAGAAAAGCAGTTGAAAAGATATTTAAGCCTGGAAAGTGTAAAAAAGCGTGCTGTTCACCATTTGGGAGGAAACTTGTTGTTTCCTGGTGTGCTGATCGTAAATACAGGTAAGTTTAAATTCTTATTATATATGGTAAAATTACTTTAAATATTGAAAAGTTTAGTGTTTTAGAAATCTGATAAAACATATTTTCAATTGCTATTGCATATATTGCTTAAAAATGTTTTCTTTGTTTATTTATTACAATATTTATTAAAACTATGCTGGATTCCCAATATGGACACTTAATGTCCACATTGGAAATACATCAAGTGAACCTTCAGATTCACTTGCTGTATCCTCCAATCCTCCAAGAAACTTCCCCCAAGAAAAAAAATCCTCCAAAAAGCCTTTGCACAAAAATCAAGAAAGCCTCCCTTCAGTAGAATATCTGTTGTCAAAATTGCAGATATCAGCTATATGAATTCCTCAACAAAGAAGAGCCAGTGCTGCTTCTTATGCAGTATTGATGCTGTTGCAGACATGCGGCTTTGCATCACATCTGGAAGATATGTCCATGAGGACTGTGTGGGACTTACCGCCCATGATGAAGAAGTTTTTATTTGCCCATCTTGTGAGGACTGACTAATAACAGATATAAATGCTGCAGGCAGATGCAATAAAGCTAAGCAAAACCAACATTATTGTTTTATAATATTTTGTAGTAACTGAAGTGCTTTGCATGTGTCTTCGAAGAGCCACAGACTAAAATGATCCCCCTTCTAAAGTGCATGTTCTGAAGATACTTACTGTGCCACCCCCCTCCCCCGCAATACTTTAAGATATATTTATTTTATCTCCTCTTCTCTAAAATCCCTAGGAAGAGTGGTTCTTCCATACACCGTGTGTAGTAGATCAATAAAGAGCCACCTATCCCTAATATTGGCATGCATGTCCATAATAGGGAAAGGTAGTTCCTTATATGGACACTTGTAAACGTTTTTTGTTTTTATCATTAAAATTAAACCAGAACAATTACAAGGTCGCAAATTTTAATAATGCCAGTCAACAGTCCAGCGATATAGGTCATATATTTTTGGAGTCCTGTGATGTGTACACGGGGGTGAAAAAAATCAATTTTCCTTAGGGTGTCCGTATTGGGTACAGGTACCTTACCTAATTTTAAATTAAAAATATTTTTAAATTTTTAAATGGCCACAATGTTGAAACAAGATGTTCGGATGAAGCTAACTTGGTCAAGACATTAGTATGTACTATGTGCACACCAGACATGTGTGTACATCCAGATGTACACACAGATGTGTGTATGTGTACATCCAGATCGGTTCATGAATACGAGAATTACAGCATGACAAAGATCAGATATATATATATATGTAAACGAGGGTCGGTTCGCGGTCTGAGGTTCATGATTGGTGAAAGTATGCCAAAATGTTTCGGAATCGCTTTCCTTCGTACGGCTGAAATAGTTAGCTTTTTGTAATGAAAGCTACCTAAAAGTTAAAGAAAATTCATTTTCCAAAATACACTGCTCAAAACAATTAGGGGAGAACATGGTTTTAATGAAATTACGCAAATATTTACAGCGATAAGTAACGTAAAATAAAACATCCATAATTTAAAGTGCTGTAGAAAACAGATAAAGAAAACTTCACATGTAAATGAAAGTTTATGACGTCAAAAACTAGAAAAAGAAGGGAAGTGCAGAAATCGGGATTTTGCAGAAACGTGTGTTTCACTGTCTCAGTTGTAAAATTCAATTTTCCAGCTTGTGTTTTGAGAAAGGGTGGCTTGAAAATGTCACAACAGCATGATTTACCGCAGTCCATGGCTCGGCGTGTTATCGGGACAGTTGAATTTGGGGAAACACAACGAAGTGTAGTGGACGCTGTTGGAGTCGCAAGAAGTGTCCATGAAAGACTGTAGAATCGATCCCAACACACATGGAATAGTAGTCATCGATAAGTGCAAGGTCGAAAATGTGCTAACATAGAAACTGATGACCGGTATATCCTGCTAACAGCTCGTCAAGACGGAATGGGCAATGCTACCCAGCTGCAAACACAGTTGTTCTTGACCACAGAACGAAAGGTGTCCAGCTAAACAGTCCGAAATAGGCTTTATCAGGGTTGTCTCTATGCACGTAAGCAAATGGTCTGTATTCCGTTGACCTCAAGCCACTATGCGGCCCAAAGAAGGTGGGGAACTGAACATCGAGTTTGGAGGCAACGTTGTTGGAGCCACATTCTGTTTACAGACGAGACCCGATTCAGTCTGGAAGTGACATCTGATGTGTTTTGGCATGGAGAGAAAGAGGCACTCAAAATAATCTCACATTCGTTCATGAAAAATCACATTACAGACGAGGCTGTTGGCTGGAATCAGCATAGGTGGGCGTGCGGGCCTGCATATCATTCGGATTGGCACTTTGACGGCCCGAAGTAAAACAGACGAGATACTGAGACCTTAAGTCGTATTTTAGGTTGCAGTAATTAGTGATTTCTTATTTTCCATGCATGGTAATGACAGACTTTATACAGTTCGTCTTGTGGAAAACATGCTTGAAGCTAAAACAATACAGCGTATAGAATAACCAGCGTACTCTCCTGACCTAAATCTGATCGAGCATGTTTGGAACTATTCAGACGAAGCATTGCTGCGAGACCGAGGCCTCCTTTTACTGCCCGGTACTTGGAGATTGCAATTTTTGAACAGTGGAACAGTATTCCCCAAAGTCGAATCGATAACCTCATCGCAACCATGGAAAACAGGTGTGCAGCAGTCTTAGCTGTTTGAGGAGACCACCCGCAATATTAAAAATCTTGCATCCTTTCTAAACAATACCTTTTTTTATCATTTACATGAAATCAAATTGTTACCCTAAACCATCTTTTCATGTTCTTTTCAACTTTTGAAAGAATAAAAGCTCCCTTACAATTTTTTTTTGCGTCTTTTTTTCTGTATTGCGATTTCATACACGTGTACTATCCATTTTATGCCAATACATGGCTGTCTTGTGCTGTTCTCTTCATTTTTTTGCTTGCTCCCCTAATTTTTTTTTAGCAGTGTAGATGTATTAGTGCAATGTTCAAATAGTTTAAAAAACGATTTAATTTCCTCGAAAGAATGTGTTAGGGTGATTTCTAAATCACTTGTAACAAATTTTATGTATTTACCTATATAATGCGTTTATTGTTGGGGAAATAGCGATTAGATTATGAGGCTTTAATTATATTTTTTATAATTAAAAATTATCCATTTTACATTTTTTTTTTAAACATTGAGATATATGTTTTTTTAAATAAATGTATTTTTATAAATGTATTTTTATTTAAAATTTTATATGTAATTGTAAAACTACCACTGCAATGTTCTTCGGAAAAGAAATTACTTATTGGAAAAACGAAGTTGTGAGTATTAATCTTAAGAATTCTGCAGTAAGTTCCAGGATAGTCCATACTTGAAGTTTGACATTTGGAGGAACTTGGAGGAACTTGACGTCCAAATGTGGAAGAAGGTTGTTGAATAGATTGTGAATTGGTCGACGTTAGAGAAGCAGTGGTTTTTGATACAAGCGACACTTGTAACTCGGATGGGCTGTGAAGGTCATCAGGGAGGGTATATCAGTTATCAAGGCCAAATATCAGTTATTTTTTATATAAAAATAAATCTAGTTTAAAGCGACGAAATTTCGCGTTAATTAAGGCGATGTTTTCCATAAGAAAATAGTGGTACCAAAGAATTTCTTAGTCTAGAAATTCATGAACCCGTACGAACCATGATTTAAAAACAAATCAGAGGGTGTTTGATTTATGGGACTAGATTAGGGGATTTGATTTAGTTTGTACTAGTGAATTATATTTGTACAGGAGTGAGATGGCACCGGTGCTTTTTAAATATTGGCCTTAAGTTTCAACCAAGGTCATATTCTGTACAATCGTGATAGAAGCTATACATACAAGGAAGGTCTCCTTACCGGGCATACTCAGGATATTTTGAAAAATATATATTAATTAAACTTCTTATGTATCAAAAAAAGGATGAATTAAATTTAGTGGCGGAATTACAGTAAAAAGTCTGTAAAAAATAAAATACTTTCGAGTATTTAACGCGAAAAGACGGAAGCATCGCGCGATTTGGCGAGCAGTACTTTTTCTCGCCAAAAGCAAACGATTTTAATGCACCTGAAAATTGCTTGTTAATGGATTTTTAAAATGCTTGTAAATAGTGTTTAAGGAATTTAAACTTAAACAATGAGAGGGTTTAATAAATACATTTGTGGTATTACGTATTTATGTTGCTTGTTACTTAACCCGAGAGTAGTCGCTACATTTTTTAGAACGTTAGTAGTCGCGTTCGGTCCATTTGCCGCCGTTACCAGCAGGCCGAAAACGAAGGGGAAACTTGCCGGTGTTATCAGATGATCGAAAACGGATAACGTAGGGGGGAAATATTGACTGAACTTTAAAAGATTACAGCAATTATTCATTTTACAACTTTTTACAGCAATTATTTATTTCGCTTAAGTATATATTCAGTTGGCAACTAGATAAATGTCTTTATAACTCTTTCTTCGTTTTGCATAAATACTTAAAAGTAAATAGTAAATGATTTGATTGAATTTCTGATGTTACTATGAATCAATAATTAGTAGGAAAACATTTACGAATATAAATCTAAATTCGTGGTAGTTTTTTTTTTTTTTTTTTTTTTTTTTTTTTTTTTTTTTTTTTTTTTTTGAAGGACACAAGCAGAGTCAGGTAGATTTTTATGATACTCCGGCACTCTCTATCGATTTAATAAAATAAAATTAATACATTTAGCATCAATATATTACACTGACATTAAATTGAACAATTAAACTGAAAGTAAAAATGGAACCTATGACATGAAACAGAAAATCAAATACAATACCACTAATTCACCAGCATATTGCGGACGATTAATTCATTTAAAACATATGAAAAACCATCAAATTTGATGCAATAAACAATTAAAGACAATATATATGTATATATATATATATAAACTTTCTGTACAATAATACCATTGAAAAATAATGAAAATGACCAATAATTATGAAATCACAAACACCACATAAACCAAATATTATTAAAAATGTATAATTATATATATATATATATATATATATATATATATATATATATATATATATATATAATAAAGAAAAAGGTAAAAAATACTTAACTTCGAAATTATAAATGTAAATGTTGTAACTACGTTTTATTTATTTATTTATTTTGTGGGGTGTCTGTGTGTGTATGAGGGGGTAGAGGAGTGGGTGGTCGCGAGATTTTGCGATTAAATGCATCTTTCTAATGAAAATGCACGATTTGTAGTTTCCCTACTTATTTCAGGGTGGGAGCAGCGCCCTTGAATAAAAACTCTGGATAAGATCTTCGCTTATATAATGCAAATAATAAATAAGTTATAGAAATTATATATTTAATTTAAATACATTTGCAATTGTAGATTTAAATCCTAAGATGGATAAATTATTTTAATTAATAGAATCACTGAAAGGTTCATCTTAATAGAGATGTGTTTTACATCAATTATTTAATTAAAATAAATATTCAATTGTACATTTCATAATAAGGTATTAATGTTATAATTTATTGTTTTATAATAACATTCACTAAAATAATAAAAACAATAAGAAAATTTTCTCCGAAATTATAAATATGCAGCAATAATTTAATTTAAATGAATTTTCTCTGATATTCTGGAAAACATTATTCTAAAAAATAGTTTGAGCAATTGATGAAGGACAACAAATTTAAATTTGTGAGATACCGTCCCCAAGCCTCTATTGGATTTCAATAATAATAAAAAAACAAACATTTTCTGCGGCATTGTTAAAAAAAATGTATTTTTACTTACAGTATGAAAATTTAACAATAGATAAATTTTAGAAAAATACTTAAAGTACTTTTTAAAATCATAGTATAAACATTCACTGAATTATCCAAAAGAGATTTTTATTTGCGTAATTTCTAACCTACATTATAAAATTCTCATTATTTTTCTTATTGTACAAATAAATTATATGTATGTTCTTCGCAGATATACATACTACATTTCTGAGAAAATTGTTTTATCTTTCGAATTTGTTTTATTGTACAAAAACGATACTTTACAGATTTTGGAGATACGGCAATTTTTTTACTGATTCCAACAAAATTCTCTTCTCTCTTTTTTAATGGTTTGGCAGTGGTATTGTCTGTTTTCATTCATTTATATGTTCCGGTAATAAATGGAAAACAAGTTCTTTCAAATAATGATGATGAATTTCCATATTTAAACGATTATCAATTTGAGAATTTATTCGAGCAATACTTGACAATGAAAAAAAAAATGTAACTGACCATCCATCAGTTTTTTGTGCGAACTGACTTCACAACTAATATAATAAAACAATTTTAAGTCACATTCTAAAAGTAAAAAAAGTATTCTATGGACGGGTAAAATAGCTGAAAGAAAGAAAAACGAAATAACAACAGGCAGAGAGTCGGTACTTCGAAGAAACTTTCCCCCACAGATTTCGCGGAAATGGGAAAGGATGAACACGAGGGGGAAAAATTCAACTAACGCAAGTGGTCGCAACGCGGTCATTTAGACCGATTGAAACTTAAGAATGCGATAAAATGCTAAGAAATAGCAGGAATGACTTGTAATTTTACTACACAAGAGTGTGAACACTCAAGGTCAGCTACACGGAATTTCGCTATCGTAACTTTAACGGGAAATGAGTTACAGGAAGATAACGAATTTCGGGCGGGGAAAAGACCAACGCGCGACTACTAACGGGTTAATTTTGTTACTTTAAAAACAATTTCATATGTAAAAAAGATTTTCATATATTTAAGCGTATTCCAAAACAAAGGCAAGATGAAGAATGCTGCAGTTATTCATTACATTATCAAAGAAGTCATTATTTCCATAGCAATAAAATTGAATCGACTCTGCTCAATTGGACTTAATTTTGCGATTAAAACAATTTTAATTAATTTAATTTTTGTTTTAATTCATAAAATTTGGTAGTTAAATTTCGTTATAAATATACATATGACAAAACTATAGTTAAAGAATACTAAAACTGAAAAAACTAAAGTTATTTACATTAAATTTTTTTAAACAAGTTTAATATGAAACATTTTTATATTAACAATTATTTGACATAAAAAAGTATTTTTTGAAATTATATTCCATCGCCAACCGGTGATAAATCGCCACATATCGAATTTTTCATTATTTTTTTACGAACGCTCTAGCGAGTTTCCGCCAATTCTTTTTATAAACGTATCTATCCTCATGAGTAGAACATTTGATAATTTTTTCGGATTTTTCGGAGTTCGCCCGTTGTTAGAGATGTGCAGAATGTAAATATGAAGTGGACAGAAACATCCGTGTTTTTTAGGGTTCTTCATCATATAGGAATTCCATCACATAACATCAAATAATGTTCATCAACAACAATATTCAATAGTTTGAAATATGATCTGATGATAATGTCTAAGATGTCTAGTAATACAATTAAACTACCTTTCTAAAGTATGTGCAAAAAACTGAAGAGTATCTACAATTGTACTCAGTGCAAATAGCAAGGTCAGCCAAAGGTACTATGACTTGACGTGTTGTACCAACACATTTTGATGATTCAGGGAATAGTCCAAGATCTGTTAAACATTTTAGGGAAGGTATTTGTGGCACCCTGAAAATTTGTGCAACACTTCTTTTGTAATGGCTGAATACAAAATCGAATGTCTGGCTGAAGGATCGTGGCCCAAAAACTGTGCCAGACACGTGTCAAGTGCCATTTTTTTTTGACTTCCCAAAAAAGGTATTTGAGGCACGCTGAGATTGAGACATAATAATATTTATACTTAGAAAATAATATTTTGAAAACGACAGACACTTTAGTCGGCCCAAAAACTGTGCCAGACACGTGTCAAGTGCCATTTTTTGACTACCCAAAAAAGGTATTTGAAGCACGCTGAGATTAAGGCAGAATAATATTTATGCTTAGAAAAAAATATTTTGAAAATGACAGACACTTTAGTCGGCACAAAATCTGTGCCAGACACGTGTCAAGTGCCATTTTGTCAAAACTGGCACTTGACACGTGTCTGTCATTTTCAAAATATTTTCTTCTGAGCATAAATATTATTCTACCTCAATCTCAGCGCGCCTCAAATACCTTTTTTGGGTAGTCAAAAAATGGCACTTGACACGTGTCTGGCAAAGTTTTTGGGCCGACTAAAGTGTCTGTCATTTTCAAAATATTCTTCTCTAAGTATAAATATTATTCTGTCTCAATCTCAGCGTTTCTCAAATACCTTTTTTGGGTAGTCAAAAAATGACACTTGACACGTGTCTGGCACAGTTTTTTGTCCACGATCCTTCAGCCAGACATTCGATTTTGTATTCAGGCATTACAAAAGAAGTGTTGCACAAATTTTCAGGGTGCCTCAAATACCTACTCAAAAATGTTCAACAGCTCTCCTACTAGAAGAACAGGTGCTGTTGCTGGAATTATCAGGCCTAAAGAATGAAGTGATTGTTCTAACACTTAACGGGCGGGTCAAGTAAATTTACGTTTTTGTGGATTGGAAAAAGAAAATATTACTGATACTGGAAATATTGCTAGTCGAAAATAACAAGGTGTAATGTAAACAAACTTTCTTCTGATTTATTGCAAGCAGGGTTTAATTTGTAATGACATTTGTAAACATAATTTTGTGCGCATTTTCAAAAAATGGCCCGTCTGTTAAGTGTTGAAAATACATTATCAGAAGAAGAAGAAGATATGTCAAAATAGGCGCTCCTAATAATAGCAGACATGATTTATTTTGTAGGTATTTGCGTTTCTTCAATTTGTGATGGTAGAAGTTGACTGCTTAAAGATTCAGAATATTAAAAAATATCGTAATCATGCTCTTGTATACAAAAAAAATAATATAGCAACTGAGGATGTGTTGTTATGAGTAATCTGTTTATTATCAAGAATAGAATCTTTTCTTATGTGCTAAGTATTTGAATTTTCATTATAGCTGTCGCAGAACAAGAAGGGCCCAAATGAAGCAGGAGGTCTCAAAACATCTTCCAAGGGTTTCTGATTATGCAAATTATCTTCAAAAATGAAATATAAAGAGCCCGGTTACAGACCTGCTGCCGATGAGCCATGAGGCGCTACTATCGAAAAATAATGGAAGGGTAGCCGCATTGACAACGAATTACACAAAAGAACCTCTATGGAAGTTAAAGCTTGAATAGGGCGTTTCCAGGAGTAGTTTGAACAAAATCTTCCATAGACTAAGTTAAAATGGACGATGAAGCTGGAGCAGAAACTAAAGCCGTAGACAGATGATGGATTATAGTTGAACTTAAAGAAGAATTTGAATCACTGATTTGAAAAGGTTAAATTTTGGAAAATTATCAAGGGTATATAATGAGACAGAAATATTCGTAAGAGTAACTTTGGAATATTTAACTGGAGGTTTTCTTCCATAGCCTACACTTTTCTTTGAATAGAAACGTTGCAAGATAATGATTTTTCAGAATTTCTAGTTAAACTGAACGGATGAGTCTTGACATAATTTTTCGACAAAACTCCAAGCTTGAATTATTACAGATTGGTGATTTCATCTCAGAAGATATATCTGACACTTTAGGATTAATATGAGGTTTCAGTATTATGATTTATGCATAGACTTTATAATAGTCACCATATGCACTGAAATATATCTAGTTCTTTTAAGAATTTTAGGATTGACATTTAACGGAGGAAGGCATGGTTAAATTTATTGGCAGTGGTTCTTTAATTTTTGAAATTAAATCATCAATCACATAAGAATCTTTTAACTCATCATTAAAACTCATCATCATCAACCCGTCGTTAAATTCATCACCCAAATGTCATCATTAAAATTCGCAAATTCCATAGTTATAGAAGGAATATTATTGGGAGATCCTTCATGTTTTAATAATTCTGATGTTGATCAGCACTTTGAGTAATACATAAAGTATAAGGAATATAAGAAATTTGTGAAGAAATTATGAGATTATCCGTCGAAGAAAAATCTTAAATAGAATAGTTTAATTTTTCGTTAGTTATGTTGTTGGCAGCAGTTACCTGTATTCTTCAATTTAACTCATTAATTACATTAGACGCTTCCAATTAGACAACATCGTTCAAACTTGAAGAAAACACTGACGAAATAGGAGGTACCTCTTCAGAAATAAAATTATTATTTGAAGATTTTGATGATGAAACAGCACTCTTAACAATATGAGAAACATCAGAAGTTGCAGGAAAAATTATGGGCACATCAGTAGAAGGATAAGTCATTGTTGGTTCAGAATCATTATCGTCAATTATGGATTAACATGATTTAGAAGTTTCTCTATGGCGAATACTGAGAATTGCTTCAGAAATCAATTTAATATCACTTGCATATGAATTCAAACTTCTTGAAACAGAAGTCATATTTAAAGATATCCCATGGTAATTGCAGACAAAGTTAGAAGGTGTAGTTTTTAGAAAACATGGGATAAAGCTAGATTTACTTGAAATGCTCTTTCCACACTGTAAAAAAAAAATCTGTAAAGTCACTAAAGTTTTCCTAGGAAACTGGGATTCCTAGAACTTTTTGTGTAACGGCAACAACAAAAATTCCTGCAACAGCGTCTCATACAGCAATTTTTGTTGTTGCCGTTACATAAAAAAGTTCTAGGAATCCCAGTTTCCTAGAAAAACTTAGTAACTTTACAGATTTTTTGTACAGTGCAGTATTGAGGGCAGAAGTAATCAATTTACTTTAAGAATTATATTTATTTGGTGAAATAAAATAATAATTATTATTATTTAAATTATTTCTTTACTTTCCAAAAAAAAAAAACCCCGCTACAGACGGAGATGGATCAGAAGATGCCGTTAAATCGACTGTAGGCTTAATAGGGGTAGGTCGAAAAAGACCGTCTATCACATACAGTGGACGAAATGAAGTCATTGAAGTAACGGATGCAGTGTCTTGAAATCCTTCCTAACGACAGGATACCGGTAGTAGTGGAATAGGAGATGTCGGAAGGGCATAGTTACGTGTATAGGTAAGGAGGCAGGTTACCAAAACAATTCTATCGGGGCTGAAGAACAAGATGAAAAGCGGTAAACGCAGGCAGAAGGAAAATTCTTTGAAAGACTCTCTACCAATAACACTTTTGTAATGTGCTGTCGTATATAAAGTGGAGATGTACCTCCGAAAATAAAAGATTGAGTTAAGCTCTTGTCCTCTGTAGATCAATCCTCAGCGAAGGAATTTTTTCGTTAGCAGTATTGATAATTTGCATTAGATTATTATTAGTATTTTTAGCTTCATTTGATATTTAAGAATTTTGACTAAGATGTTGTTTTAGCGAATATTTCATGTAGTGCGACATATTACATTTTTTTTTATAATAAAGTTAGTATCTTCCAGACTGTTTAAGTGCTAACTCAAATTTTATCAGTTAAAAAAAAAATACTTCAATAAATCTATACAATTTTATAATAACTTCAATAATACACAGTTATTGTAGCCTTCAGCATGTTTATTTGATGCTGTCAACAAAAAATGTAACGCGTTGAAGCCATCAACGAATTTTTTAGATACCACATTTGTATTATTGCTAAGGCCGTCATTGAGACAGCATTTTTTCTTGATACGTATTGAAAAGATAAACGAAGACCAACATTTCTGTAGTTTACATTAATAATATATATATATTCTATACATTTTTTCCGGTTGGAAGTACTATATTTTTCTTAAAATGTATTTTATGTTTGTTTCTTAGTAAATTCCACATTTATTTTTAAAATGTAAGAGATCTATAAGTATGCCACCAACAAAATGTTTTTTAGGTAGATTTCGTAAGAAATACTATCTATTACACCATTCGCTATATTTTAATTTCTGAAAAAGAAAAATGCAGTTCCACGCCGATCAAGACACCTAAAACCCAAAACCACGTTCAGATTAAAACTTTATGAAATATATCTATCTATCGAGCTATATTTATCATTTTTTATGGACACGATAACGTCCATAATTCTGCACAAATCTCTTCCAAACTGATGGATAAAATAAAGGGGCAGAAAATATCGCTCAAGTTCTTTAATGGACAAAGTCCGACGGAACGGTTGGAAATTGGGGGATTTTTGTGAAAAGAGGAAAAAAACATTACTTCCTAATTATGATACACATCGATTCAGTTTAAAGCTATTATTACATGTAGAAAAAGGGCGAAAAAAGTATGCATGGCAGATTGTTTATATCATTAAAAATGGCCTCAAGGGACGAAAAAAATAGGGCTTTAAAAAGAAAAAAATCATAAATTTGACAATTAACAAGATATCAAATGCACTTAAATTTATTATAAATCTTCTTAGTATTATGTGCAATTTTTATATTGACAAGTTTTTGTTAGGGCGAAATCTTACAGCAAAAAAATTAATATTTAATAATATAAAAACCAAAAAGGGGATGGGGTGGGGGTTCAAAGAGAAAAATTAATAACTTTTTAATTTACAAGATATAAAATCCGATTAAATTTATTATAAATTTTATTAATATTATCTACAACTTTTATATTGATAGATTTTTGATAAACCAACTGTTACATCAAAAAATAGAAAAAACATGTAAAAAAAAAGGAAAAAAAAGAAGGACAACAAAAGTGGGGGTTGTAGAAGAAAGAAAATCACATCTAAGTTCATCCGCACTATGGCGATTAAAAAAGTATCATTGGTGAGGTGAAAATTTTTTTCATTGCTCAGAGATGCTGCATATATATGGTTGAATTATTAAACGCGCACGTGTCTCAAGGAAAAGTACATCAGAATTTAAAATATAGTGTGTGGTTCATTTAACGAAACAACCGCCACAAGGTTTAAATTTATTATATAAATCGTCTTAATATTATCTTTAACTTTTATAATAACAAGTTATCGATAAGATGAACGTTACTAATGGATGATACTACTAAAAATATTCTCAAGGGATGAAAAAAGTATCGTATTACGTTGATTCTAATAAAACCAACTGTTACAGAAAAATGAATTTAAAACCTCTTCAAAATCGGTCAGATAAAATTGTGAAACTGGGTTTATCTCTAATCTTAATTACATGGTACGTCTAAAAATTTCGGTGAATGGATGAATATCTCATAAACAATGCGAGTTAAAAATACGTCCCTGCGCTTGCGCAAGTAGAGAGCAATGGAGGGACGGCGCGTAGCAAGAAGCTCAAAAAACCAAACCAGAATAGTCTGCTATGGACAATCGAAAGGTGTGTGTCTGAAAACTCGCCTCATATTGAAATAGAGCAACGGATAAACATCCAGTGTTGCTACAAATTGGGAAAAAAAGCCACAGAAACGCATAAAATGTTGGTACAGGTGTACGAAACAGACGCAGTGAGCAAAAAATGCGTGTACGATAGGTTTAAACGTTTTCGGGAGGGAAAGGAAACCGTGGATGACGAACCACGTTCACGTCAACCTTCAACAGACAACATCGAGCGGGTGCAACAGATGCTGTTAAACAATCGCCGACTGTCTTTACTATGTTTTTCGGAGAAATTGGGAATCAGCAAGGACGTGTATATGACAACGTGTGACATCTATACTTCCGTTGATCTCAAAAGAGGCCTCCGCTGACACCTTCCTGCAGCTTTATCAACGATGTTGTAAGTGTATTGTGGCCAACGGAAGTTACTTTGAGGGTCATTAAAGATATTTTGTTGCCATATTTTGTTTTATTTGTTTTATGCTTCCATTCGTGGCCGTCTCTCCGGGTGGTCCGAAACCGACCCCTTCAGTGGGAGAGGAGACACGGATCTCGGCCGACTTCGTTGTGTACGAATGCGAGGAGGCCGGATGGGGACGAACCACAGCCTCCACGAGAGACTCAAAGCCGAAAGGTAGTGAGTCCGGCGGCCAAGTGTAATGGGCGTTGTGCATGGGGTTGGAGATTCACTTCGGTGAATTTCATGAGCTCCACCCACCGGGGCCTCAGTTCCCGAGGTAAGCCGGATAGCGACGACCTGAGGTCGATCCCAGTACCGGTCTACGGGCCGGACGGCGTCACTGGGCAAGGACTAGCAAATGTGGTAGGACCCCATCCACCAATTTACTAAGAGGGAGCCTAAGGTGAGAGAGCGGGCTTTGTAGAGGAAAGGTCTCGGTGACTCACAAGTGAAGACGGGGCTCGCGGGACCGCCATGCAGTGTCTCCCGGAGCAACCGAAGTGTGAGGGATTCGGACAGCGCCTGATGTACGTTTTGCGTCAGGTGGCTCGCCCCGCCGAGATCCGCAGCTGGAGCACTTGTGAGCCGAACCTAAGGTGGGTAGGGTTTAGTGGTGCCCTCGTGGAACAGGGAGTGGTCACAGAGGGAGGCCACTATGGCTCTGGTTGCCCAATGTCGTGCTATAAACCCTGGAACGGGGTCGGTCGGCAGGTCCGCCATTGAACTCTATGTCCGCAGGGAGCCGGGCCGGAGGCTCGCCGGCTAACGCGGCGACCCTTCGAACCTTGGGGGAGCTCTTGGCACGACCCAGATCCACCATGCCTGTGCGCTACTGGTGGTTGCAGCAATCAGGGGTGAGGATCTAGCGGTTCCTCAAAACTAACTTTCGAACGCAAGTAACAGGTAGAGGACGGTCACTGCACGGGGTCAGGGGCATTCGTGCCTGGGTACCCTCGACGGCCGTGAGGTAAGGTAGCGGGGGCCGGGCTCTCGCCGGTCTCCGGCGGCTTCTCCATATACAGGTCATATATTTCAGTGAATTTTTTTTTCCCGAAACCCCATAGGAGACCTTTAACAAATTGAAAAAGAACGAATATCTTTTGGACAACCCTGTAAAAACTAATGTAGCAAAAGCGTTCAAACTCGAGATTATTAATAAGTGGTTTATAGTAATATACTGTGTTCATTTTTATGAGGCTAGCATGTATACTCGTAGATAAATTTTTATAAAAATAGTCCCAAATATTGCAAAGTTTTTTGTTTATAATTTGCAGAGTTCTTAATATAAAAAAAGTTCTTTTCAGAAAATATGACGAACAACATTGTACATAACACTCTGCAATCAGAATTAAAAAACAGTAAAAATTCAATGAAAAATGAGCAAGTTTACTAAAAAATGTTTCACTGCGCATGCGCGAATGCAATGAAAATATAATGTGAATAATGTGTTAACTAAATGAATAGAGCAAATTTTGTAATAGTCTCAAAAATATAGTTTGAAAAGTCTGATAATAACCGATAATAACCCCATAAGCTCAAAATCCGTTGTTCCGAAAATGAAGCAAAACGATGAGGGGCTGTATCCATATATCCGTTGATTAGTGCCAATATAGTATACACAATATTGCACGTACTAGTGCATTTGGATACAGCCCCTCATCTTTTGCTTCCTTTTAGGAATAAAGGATTTTGAGTTCATTCTATCACAAGATAGTAAAATTCAAAACTTTTTCTACGATGCTGCAAAGCAATTATAAATGAGTTGTTTTATCATTTTTTCCTTAAATGCGTCCCTTCACTTTTGCATATGTTCCATTCCACCAATTCCGCTGTTATAAAACATTTCACAAACTTTTAGCCTTTCGACACGTTGCTGTTCTAACAATGTATTAAATTGTATCCAAAACTAAAGACAAATGAGGAAAAATTTACATTACATGAGTAATGAGTATTTTGATATTTTAAATCATAATAAAAAATACTACCTATATTTTTTGTAACGGTGAGTAATTTATGTTAGAGCTTCTTACGCCGCGCGCTGCGTAAGATAGTGTAACATAATTTTCCACTGCGAAAGAATGTAAAAGAATTTCTCAATGAAGATTAGAATTTTGTTTCATAAACCTTCGAATGAACTCCATTTTTTTTCTTTTTTCCCAGATGATTTATTACGAGCAAGTAAATCGTTTTTAATTGTGACGTATTTTCTTTCTGGTAATTGAACTGCTTTTTAGAACGTTAGGAAAATTATAATATTGCGGTAGGGGTTTATTTGTTTAGGTATTGCGGGTACGTTAAATAAACAGCTAAACAACGGAAGACTAGAAGAGTTATATTAGCTTGCTAAAATTGTTATTTTACTAAAGACATCTACACCTACTTGCTTACTATATTTCTGGTTTTTTAATACCACTGTTTATGAAATGAATTCTTTGTCATTTAGATGCGAAATCTCTATAACAAATAAAGCGAAAATATTTGTCTGAATGTTATGGCATTAAAAAATCATGAATGTTAACTGATTTTCAAAAGGCCGTTCAAAAGTTTGTATAATTTCACAAAAGCCTAAGTAAATGTGATTAATAATTAAAAATTATTTCTAGATTATCTAAATAGAGAGCATCTAATGTAAGGAAAATTGTCAAAATTAGCGCTTTGCACTTCTTTGTCGCGCCTGACGCGACATCATCTTTCTTTGCAAATTTGTTTATGGCACCGGTAATAATGGAAAATAAAATTTGCCTTATTTAATCAGATCATTTTTAAAAAAATGTGTACTTGAAAAATACTTTAGTATACTTTAGTAATACTGAAAAGTACTTTAAAATGTATTGCCAGCCGAACAAATTTGTGTAAGAGAAGCCGGAGTCGAAACGGTAAATAAAGCTAAAACATTTTCTAGAGGTGGGTTGTATCTGAATATTCTTTAAATAAAAAAAAAAAAAAACCCTTAAAATTGATTTTTTTTCTTTTATGTTAGCGAGCGCAAAACTCGATAAGAGTATTTTCTCTTCCCCACCAGTACTAGATTTTATTTTCCACGTGTGTTCATTATGAACGATGCTTTGAATTTGAAATAAAATATTTTGGTTTATAATACAATTTCTGATTTTTTTTTTTTTTTAAAGAAATGAGATAAAGGCGTACATTTTAAATATATGTAATGTATGTATTTTCAACGAAAGTTAGGTATTTTTATTAAGATAACTGAAACATTTATATTTCAATTGAAATAACTGAAACATTTATTTTTTAATTAAAATTGGAACAATTTCTAATAATGGCGATTGTAACAACATTTGATGATTTACCGCCTGCGTTAGACGTACCTAAACGTTCTTATTTTTTAAACTAATATTAAATCAATTAACTTTCTTGAAATTTTCAATACATTTTTTTTTTTTTTTTTTTTTTTTGTAAGCGTTTATCTAACAGCATACAAAATTGACACAAAGCATTGCATGTGTGTCACTTTTTTAACTTAATCAATTCAGGCGTTTTGTTGAATGTAACAACTTTATTAGTGATCGTTAACATAAATAAATCATCGTTAACAAAATTAAGTTGTTAGAAGAATTATTACATCGGAATCCAATCCAATTACACACTTGCGGTTATGGACTAGTGGTCAATACTGAGCAAAGAAAAAAATGTGTATTTTTGAGGTATAGTGGTTAATAACAGCAACTACTTTTTAAGGAATAGTCTAAAATTATGTATCAGTGAAAAGATAATTTAATCAATAATGAAATTATTTTTCCAACAAAAGTTATAGATGAATAAACATCAACAAAAATAAACAATTTAGGTTGCTTAGGTTAACTAGAAATAGCTTTATTTAATATAAATGCTGGAAATGGTTGGTTGATGGGGTGGTTTTAATACCACAATGTCCTGCTACAAGGAAAAAAAAGATAAAACCAAAACATTTAAAATGTTATCTTAAATAGTGTCATAAAGAACATGACGAGTAAAAAACAGACAATTATTGAAAAAAGTAATTTTACGATACATGTAAATAAAAACACTTAATGAAGTAATAATGAATTGTTTAGTTAAAAAAAGAAAACTTTTTGCACTTAATATATCTACAATGTATAAAGTAGCAATTCATAAAATGTGTATAATTTGAAGTATAAACAGGTTTATTTTAATTCCCCAAAAATACATAAATGCAATTCTTCAGTACTAAATAAAGATTACCGAATATGATATTTTACAACATAATGAAGCATTTGTGTTTCAACCGGATTCATACACATTCGATGTTCCGAAAGTGTGCACAAAGTCGTGTAAAAACAATACTTTTCCAGTGTTGGAATGTCCCAGGAATAATCCAGAATTCAACCAATTTGAAAATCCATGGAGCCGACTAAATCAACTTGTTGAACGGAAGCGACCAAGCAATAAAATCCATTAAACATAAGTAATAATTAAATCTTCATATTATATTATAACAGCGTCCGAACTAAACAACTCACTTCATTCGATGGGAAGGTGCTGTAAATACCTAATTAAAAGTATATGTTTCCCATGTAAGTATTAACTTACAAAGTGATATTTTTTGTATATGTCATGTATGAGTTTATTGTATTACTTAAGCAGAAAGTGATGTTATGAATCATCAAACTTTGAAAATACACATTTTGAAAAATTTTAGTCATTTCTGTAAATATGTTGCTATATTATTTTTCTAAACTTCTCATATTTATCATAATATAATATACAAATGCTTATATCACTTCTGGTTATATATAGGGTAAATTTGGTGAAGATGCCGTAGTTTTTGACTTTATTGTTTTAAAAATCGCTTGTTGTCTTTATTTGTTATTCATTGATTTCTTGTCAAAGTTTGCACCCATATGTAACATTTAAAACCTTATTTCATCTTACAGATATTATATAAAGCATCAAAAATTTTGTTTTTGTAAACACTTGCATTTCGGCATCTTACCCATACCTATGGGTATTATGGCCAACTTTGTAGGGGTAATATGCCTTGTGGAGCTTCAATGTAAACAATAATTTTTATGAAGCAATTTAAAACATAATGGGGCAGATAAAAGTAACTTTAATATTTAAGACATACTAAATTTGTTAACTTACTTAATATTAGGAAATTACAAAAAAAAAAAAAAAAAAAAAAAATGAATGTAACAAACGGTGGCATTTTAATAAAAGGATAAACTAATATTTGATAAAAAAAAAGTTATGTTCTACTTAACATTTAAAAGAATTATGGCTCTTAAGTATGCCTATTTTTAAACATTATAATAAGTTTAAATACCATAAAGCCACTGTGATAAAGTACTTTAGCGTGCAGCTTTTTTGTTGGTGTATTTCATATGCCGCTTTGTTCTTTTCAACTATAACTCTGCCACAGACTGCACATTTGTTTAGGAGCTTTGAGCAACTTTTATATAACCAACAGTTTCACTGAATGCATTTGATCCAGTAACATTTTTCAGAGGTTTTATTGCACTCAGCTAGACACACTGAACACTGATTCTCATCCACTTAAAAAAAATCCTCATCTTCTGAATCTTGGTAGGAAATTTAATCCTTTATCTTTTCAAAGCAGATCAAATTAGCTTGTTTTTAAAGTCTGCGGTGTCTTGATGGTGGTTGGGGAGCGTAGCTCGTAGAGGCCAGAATACCCTAATAGTTATCTAAAACTATATTATATACAACCGATATTTACATTTATTAAAATTATTTATAACTGTGTACTAGCAGATCCACCCGGCGTTGCCCGGGCCCGTGATGAATGAACCTCAAATTTGTATGATTTTGTACCTTTAATTCCCTTTTGTCTGAATTTATACTTTTAAATATAAAAAATCGCAAGAAAAATATTAAATTGAAGATACGTACCATTTTGCGTAAGTTGATTTTGGGAGTCTATGCGTACCGAAAGCGGGCGGAACTGCGACAAAACACTCAGGTTTTTACTGGTTGCGTGGACATTTTCAGACATTTTGTTTTGTAAAAATTATTTCAACCCGTCCGGACGTTTCAAAATTTTTATAAGAGATGTAAATCTGGTCTATTTAGATGCTTCGATAAACATTTTGTTAAAATAAGGACGCTGACTAAAATAATAAATTAAGAAATTTGCTTAATTTGCTATTCAAAAATAGTGGGTAGCGCAACCTTCCTCCGACAGGGAGCGCAATATGTTCTATACAAATATTACTCTACGAAACAGTAGTCAAAGGGCTGTTATAACTTACATGAAAATTTTAAGTCGATCGGTTGGTTCGTTTTCCAAATGTCAACGAATTCGCGTTCATTCTCTATTTAAAAAAGCGTTTCTTTTTCTTTTTAAAAGTCGATTTCTTTCCATTTCGAACAAAATGTTCTGAATCAGTTTTTTTTTAATTTACATACTCTTAATTAGTCTACAAATATAGGCCGAGAAGCTAAAGTTTAAAATCTCTAAATGCTGTATTTTTAAAATTTTGGTTTAAATTTGAACTCCCATTTAAATTTTACCCTTTGGTTTTTATCTACTCTCCAGAATAAAAGTAGGTGTTTTTCAAAGCAGAAACAATGTCTGTAACTTTTAATAAGTAGCATATATCTCATGACTCCCGAAAGAAACGGCATATAAAAAGTCAGAAACGCTAATTTTTTTAAAAAGAAATCTAGAGTTAATCTATCCCTTCTACCCTCACGCACCGCTCTTTTTTACACTTTATCTTTTGTGTTATAAACGTTCTTAAAGTTTCAAACAGATCGCCTTGCTAGATTTCCTAATTTTAACAAAATCGCGTTATGTTAGTTCCACATTCCACCACCAGGGAGCGCACTCTATTCTTAACAAAAGCTCCTTTACACAACCTATCAGTAGATGTGTTACTCGAGGAGGTGGCGGTCTTCAGCAAGAATTTAAGATATTTGTTGAAATTACTATTCGGAAATAGCGGCAACTTAACTTTTGTCACATTTATATGTACTAAGTAGCATGTATATGAGGACTCCGTCAAAAATCCGCACCTGAAACGGTATGAAACAAAGGTAAAAAAAAGGACATATTTCGCCCCTCCCCTCCCCTCACCCACTTGTCCAAAATTTCACGCGCCATTTTTTTAAACTTTTTCTAATGTGTTATAAACTATCTTAAATTTGCAAACAGATCGCTTTGTCAGATTTCCTACCTTAAATGAAATCGTGGTCTCTTAGTTCCGCTTTCCACCACCAGGGAGCGCACTGTATTTTTAATAAAACTGCATCTGAACGTAACTCCTTTACACAACCTATCAGTAGATATGTTACTCGAGAGGGTGGAGGTCTTAAGCAAAAAATTAAGATATTTTTGAAATTACTATTCGGAAATAGTGGTAACAAACTATTGACATTTTTATATTTAATAATATATTTTATATTTATCTCAGGTCTCCGTCAAAAAACCGCACGGTAAATGGTAAGAAACGCAAAAGTAAAAAAAAAAAAAAAAAAAGAAAAAAAGAAATCTATCGCCCCTCCTCCTCTCCCCACCTTCCCGAAATTTCACGCGCCATTCTTATATAAACTTTTTTTAATGTGTTATAAACTATCTTGAAGTTTCAAACAGATCGCCTTGTTAGATTCCCTACTTTAAATGAAATCGTGGTCTGTTAGTTCTACATTCCACCACCAGGGAGCGCACTCTATTCTTAGCAAAAGCGGTTGGTTGGTTGGTTGGTTGTATTTATGTCGGCCAATTATCAGCACGTGGGATATAGGCCCTAAGTGTGTGGGGGGGGTGCCTTCCGTGGAGGTCTTTCTAAGGGAACCTAATCCGTATTAACGCTTGGAGAACCAAGGTTCGAAGAAAACCACGAAAACTCCGAACGATTAGGCCGACGGGCGCGATTGGGATCGAGCTCAGCACCTCCCGTCTACCAGCTTCGAGAGCAGAACCTCTCGGCCACTGGTGGGGCCTTAGCAAAAGCGGATATGAACGAAACCTCTTCACGCAACCTACCCGTAGATACATGGATGGGGGGGGGGGGGCGGTCTTAACCAACAATTTAAGATATTTGCTGAAATTACTTTTCGAAAATAGTGGTACTTCTGAAATTTTTATCTCGAATAAGTAACATTTATGCTATATTTTTACAAATCGCAAGCCGTTTTGAAGAATACTACAATAAAACGTAACGTGACTACCGCTTAAAATAAGCATATAAAAGAAATAAACCAATTGGTGAAATTAGCGCCCCCAACTCATAAATTAATGGTGCAAAAAGTTCTGTACGAACTTCCGACATGAGTTTCCACTGCCTGCGGCACTGTGTAGTGGGCAGGCGATAAATTGGGAACATTTTTCTGTATTTAAAACATAAAAGAGAGCAATTAAAAAATGCATTTAAAAATGTCTTTAAAGAAACACTTCTGAAAAAAAATCATTATCAGTATCAAAAATGAGAATTTAAATTCTATTAAAACTGTTGCTACCGTCTACAGCAGCAGAAAGCTTTAGAATGCAATGACTTATTGTTGCCAATTTCTAATTTCTAGTAGTAAAAGAGCCAGTAAGGAGTATTCTAATATTTTATTTAACGTTTAAAAAACACATTTGTTGCTATCTAAATTAATCAGCATCAAACAGATACCTCCAATTTTCCGTAAACCAACCAAATTCGCCGATTTTTTGGCAGATATTATCGCTCAACCAATCAAAGTAGAAAAAAAAAAAAAAAAACAGCGTGGCAAACAAAAATCCTGCCAGGTTGTCAAGTTGGTTTCTAGGTTGTGACGTCATTTGAAACTAATCCATTCTCTTAAACGCTCATTATTATTAAATATGTTTTCAAAGCATGTGTTTCACCTTCATGCTGAAATTTAATGTTTAGTTGAAAAAACAGTCACTCTTGAAACATTAAGCACTCAAATTGGTTTATTTAATTGTATCCCGGTTTACTTAACTATTTCTGCGAAAGCTTTATACAGCCAACGAACCGAAAGCAAGCGGAAATAAAGAAACGTATTTTTGATGAGCGATGCTTTATGAACCAACCAACCGAAAGTAATCTGAGGGGAAAAAAGCGTAATTTTTATGAGAGTGATGTCCGAATATTAATTAATTATTCAGCTAATAATTAGAATATTAAAATTCTGAGGATATGGTGCATTAGAAGAGGTCTTGGACTCTTTTCAAAAAAAATTTTGAACCTCGTACGTGCCGTACATTTTGCTAACCATTGCCACAGACTGAAACACACCGACAGACAGACAGAGTGATTTGTTCTTTTATTAGTATAGATTTAACATCAAATTTCTAACAATGATTAAAATTAATATTTATTAATCAATTATTTATAAGGCCAAAAAAGTTTATTTATAAGGAAGAATACATATAGAAACCTTTCAAATTATTTTCATCTTAGATTTTAATATTCCTTTATGTCATTTTAAACATTTAGAAAATTTATGATTTTAATCAATGATTTTTTTTAATCAGTTGATTAAAATCACGATTTAATCACTGGTTTAAATTATCTGATTCCAGGCGTTTGAGCGCCTCGGAAAATAACCGGCATCTTACCCCAATGGAAAACAACCGGCATCTTACATCCAAAAATTTAAGTCGACTTACCTCAAAGTATCGGACAAGACTCCGGTACTCCCACTGACGTGAAGAAGCGGGGACCGACCGCCATTTATAATTTGCAGAAAGGCCAGGTACCAGTATTCTCTAAAAACACCAGCTTTATTTCCCTGGTGTTTAAACTAAGACTTATATAGGCAAATAAAGAAGTAATGTCAAAGGTTTTTGACACTTACCACAAGTGTTAAGACGAAATAGCAATACAAATGTATCCCTTAAATTTTTTTTAAAGGACCGCAAACGGAAATTAAAGTATCACCAGGGAACCCTCTTCCTTACAACTGAGCAGGATTTCCGTACAGTGCCTGAGCATATGAAAACTAAGTGATCATCTCACCTCAAATTACCCTATATATAACACACACACACACTCACACACACACACATATATATTTATATATAATTAAACAAACAACTCATTCAATGCGCTTTTTTCATGTGGGCATTTTCAAAACAACTTGGTGGACCTTTTCGAAAATCTGATTTTTCATTTTTTAATCAGAAAATCCTATAAGAATACATGTTAAAATGTAATTTTAGTTAAATCTTATGGAAAAAATATATACAGTGTTAGATATATATACATATATATATAATATACTACAATTATATATGATGAAAGTAATTTTCGATTATCAATGATTCATAATACTGTTGAAAAACCATGGAAATATTGCAATGTTACTATGTTATTTTTTGTTTTTCAAAATATTTTCTCTCAATTACATTTTTTTTCAAAAACTACAGATTTAACAAAGATATTTATAAAATTTGGTGTAGTATATTTTTATATAAATTTGCAAATTAAAAAACTTTGTAATTCAAATTTTCTTTTTGCTATAGTTGAAGAATCACCAGTCCATATTAATGAACAGGTTATTTACTAATGCTCAGCTCATTTCCCAAGAATCCTTAGTTTCATAATACGACATAAATACTGAGAAAAGTCCTGTCTACGTATCGTTGGTAGTAATGTGCTAGGAAATGAGGCCACTTAAAGCGTCGCACAGTGTAAGACTTCGCGAATTTAGCGGGTCAAAATTCAGTTAATGAAAAGTGTCGATAATAAAGTAATAAAACTGATCTTACTAGAGATAAAATGGTTCTGTGTTGTGAAAAAGTATATCTTTACTCATTACATTGTACAATTTATGTCATTGTTACTGAATCATCATAATCATAATAAAAAGATGTTTTCTCACTTTCATACGTTGACATTTTCATAGTGTTATTGTATTCCGTGCATAAATGTAGTACATACCGGGTGTCCCAAAAAGGACTGACTGATTTTAAAATTCAATAACTTGCAAACGGTGACAGATATTAAAAAAATTCTTGCAGGAGGGTTATGCATAAGGTCAAAAGTTTTATTACAGTGATTTTCAATTTTAGTTCGATTTACAAACAATAGATGGCGCTGTTAGCAATAGTCGCTAAATACAGGGTCGATTTTTGGTCCTTTATCTTGTTCCATGTAGAAAAAGGAGATGGAAATGTATTATCCGGGCCACGAAGTACCAAAAATCGAGCCTGAATTTAGCGACTATTGCTTACAGCGCCATCTATTGTTTGTAAATCGAACTAAAATTGAAAATCACTGTAATAAAACTTTTGACCTTATGCATAACCCTCCTGCAAGAATTTTTTTAATATCTGTCACCGTTTGCAAGTTATTGAATTTTAAAATCAGTCAGTCCTTTTTGGGACACCCGGTACTTATTTTCAACAAGAAGAGTTTCCTTGTATTAAAAAATAGTAATAAATTCATTACATACTGTCATAGCTACCAATGTTATCATAAATTGAATCACTTTCATTTTTCATTGTTTGTTATTCTTTTATTATTTACATATTCGATGACCGTTAAAGGTTAAAACTTCAGGCTGAATTTCAGCAGTTCTATAGTTTTATTGAGATTTTAATGCCATGATTAGTAATGCTTAAAGGCAGATATATTTATCTCGTATCCATACGTCATGTAAAATTGCATAAAACGCTTAATAAGCACTTATGGACACCTGTTATGCTAGCAGACACAACAAGCATCCTTAAAAAGTCTTCTTTTTTACGTCGTACATTACTATTATCTTGTCCTTGTTTTGGAGTTTTTAATAATAATTCTCTTTCAGATCTAAATATTTCAATTATATTTTATCTCTCTGCGATGCTTCATTTTTCTTGACGCTTTCAGGAGTGCTATTTCTTTCCATGAAATATGTAACCAATATGTAAGAGGTATTCAATAAATCTTAATTGTGCATGGAGTGCCGATAAGTCCCCCCCCCCAAAAAAAAAGAAAAAAAAACCTGTGAGTATTATTCGTATATCATCAAATCATTTTTAAATTTTCCAACACCTTGGATTTTCCGTTACAGACATTGTATTTTTAAGTTGCTTTATTTGAAGATAGAATGCTACGTACCATCCTATCTAATACACTGCCTTCAAATTTGAGGAGCTCTATGTCATATGTCTGAACATTGAATTCTACTTAAATTAGTTCAAGAGCTGTAAAGATTTAATTTCTGACAATATCAAGTTCTTCTGTTATAGACTGATCAGTTTCCATGATGAACTTGAATTTTATGTGTCTAGAGTAAGAAGAAGTAGTAGTCTAGAGTAAGAAGCCATTATAAAATTTTGATTTTCTTCATTATAGCCTTTTTTTATGACAGACGTCGGTATTTTTGAACGATTTTTTTAAATTACGTTGCTCTTTTAGGGGTTTCAGATATTTCTTTTAACACACTCACAACATCCTTTCGTCCAGACTGTCTTAATTTTGAACACGTGTCACGTATAAATTCATTAGCGAATGCACCTTTTGTCTTTTGATTTCGTTCCACTTAAATAAAAATTTCTTTGATCGTCCAACTTTATCACGGGTAGTCATTATTACTTCTGCCCTATAAATATATTTATTGTTTATATTCGAATCTGCCCATCCCTTTTGTTACTTTAAAAAACGTTCTTTCAACGATAGCAGTTTCTCAATCTTCGATTAATCTCAATTATAAGTGATTGGATTAGCCGTTTAATCTGGTCTAACATAACAGATGAGCAATGTTGAATATTATATTTGTGTAACACATTGTCTATAAAGATATTTTTAGAATTCACAGGGAATGATTCATGTCCAGTAACATAATTTTGCAAAATCTCGTACAATTCTCTTTTCAAAATTTACACTTCCGTACCTGAAAAAAAAGTTGCTTATAATCAAGAGTTGCAAGTAGTTGCAACTGAAATTGCTTTATTTCATATCTATATGCATACATAATTACAAATATATGTGTATTACAATGCACCAGCCTGCACAAAATTTTTGGCAGCTTTTTAAAATTTATCATGTGCTATTAAATTTTCAAATAAGTTTTCTATTGATAAAAAAAATATATTAAACAAGTATCGTAACTGTAAAATACAAAGTACATACACTGTTATAAAGATCCCATACAATCATAAAATAATATTTACAAAATAATTATGTTTTTAGCCAAAAATATCAGTGGCAATTACAACTACAGCAATCGCCATTCTAAAAATGTTAAAAGGAAATTTTGTTTTTGAGCCGATTTTTGATTGTGTTGTTGTAAAGTTAGGCTGTTATATCTTTAACTTTTCTTTCTCCAATGTGTTAGATGTTATTCTAAATGTCTAAAAGAGAAATTACTGCAAGACGATTTTTGGACTTTTTTCCAGCTAGATTTGCAAAGTCACATTTACCTAGCGCGAAACTGCAAAGTTACGACGTGCTATCTACAAAGTAGTACCACATCAGAGAAAAAGTATCTTTTAAAATTCATTAAATGATGTCTTACATGTAAAAATTGTTCTATTATAAATCCCTGACATACATTTTAAATTAAATTAGCAGTTTTAATATGTCACTAACTGCATGCGTGTGAACTGCGGCGTTATAAGCAGACGTGCACCTACATTTAAAACCAAGGCATGTAAGCAAGGTATAGTTTATTTTAATAGGAAAATCAACTTAACTTTGCTAAATAAATCCACTTTCATGCAGAATCCATGATGCATTGATTCCTACATTGATTACATTTAGCGTATTTAAATTGATTTTCCTATTAAAGGACGATCCCAATAAAGCTTGATTTTTATGTCACAGGAACTGCTTTTTTTCTACAATGAACATAGAAAAATGCGTATTTTGGAATGCAATATATTCTTGTTTTTACGTGTGTTAATTTTATCACCAATATTGTCATCGATATATACGATTTTGTCACATTCGATGTTTGAATTGAAGTAAATACCATGAAATTTCACAGAACAGGGCAACAACAGTAAACCGTTGTACCCGGTTGCGACCTCAATAATTATCTTGCATTAAAAATTCACACTCATTCTTAAGATATCTAAAATTGTTCTGGATGCAAAACCTCTAATTTATAAAATGATTAAAAATTCCACATAGAGCGGATGTTAGTAAATTCGATTCAACTTTTTTCCATTAGATTTTCTGACTCGAAAGTATTTAAAAAATCAAAAGTATTAAACAAGTTTACTTTAAAAAAATAACATTAGACTAGTAATGCCTAGTTGGATTTAGAAATAAGCAAATCATCCATACATTTAAAGATTTAGTCCTGAGAAGGTACAGCGATTTAAAAAGTTCTTTAACTGGATAAATGCTCTTAAAGTTGTTGATGTGTGCGGCGTCAGTCGTGACTCTGTGACTCTTGTCCGTTAAATTGCTAGTCACATCATAAATTATCCGTTAAAAAAAAAAAAAAAAAAAAAAAAAAAAAAAAAAAACCTATTTTTACGACTATTCTGGAGACTTTAAATGAAAGGTTTCTCTTCAAAGTTTTCTGGGAGAACATCCTCTCATTATAAGATGTACCTCGTTTAACCCTTTAAGACCCAACCCGCATGTTCGTGCGGGTTAGACATTCATTTAAAGTTTTGTTTCTGAGTCGTATATAATAAAAACTCGAAACAAACGATAGTTCATGCTTGCAGATAGAGTAAAGTATCATTTTTTATAAACAGGTAGCGATTGCAGCCCATGTTTTACTTGCTACAGGCATGTCTAGATTTCTTTACAAATACATCGGGTCTTAAAGTGTTAATGTTTACATGCGTCTAAATATGCATCCCCCACTTATTGCCACAATTCTGAACGCAATTAGTAGCGTAGTTGATATAGTGATAGGATATAATTTTCTTTACATTCCAGAGATTCTAGATAAGTTATTTTTCCAAGAAAGACATAATTTCACACTATATCGAGGAGACTCTAAAAATTGGCTTTTTCCCGTAAAAGTTGACTTTTTTCCGTATGCCGTACCGTTTTAAATATAGAAACTCAGCTAGTTGCCGTATGTCAGCACGTTAAACGGCATCATCCGGCAGCACATAGCTATTTTACTACATTTACCACGTTTATGACTATAGCCGTGGCTGATCTGCTATTAATGTAGGTGGATTGAGAAAACATGTACAAAAAATATTTCTATAAAATTTATCATGTCATTTGATAAAGTGTTTGTTTGTTACATGCATTGATTTTTTTTTTGGAATTTGAAACGACGCGGCGGCTCTCTGCAGATTATCGCAAAAGTAATTTATTGTTTCAAATGTTGGAAGTATAATTTTATAATTTATTCTTAGCCCAGCATTATCGGTATGATCAGTTTAATTTTAAAATTCTCTAGATATTAAAATATTTTATTACATAATTTTAATAATTTAAGACATTGTTAAAAAAATGAAAAATCTCCCTGTTCATATACTTTATAATGTTATATTTTCACGAACAAATATAACACATTTTCCTTTAAATTCTTTTAAATAACTCATTTAAAAATACATAAAATAGCGAGTTATTGCCGAAACGTCAGTGACGGCTTACTGTGGAGACACGAAAAGTTTTGATTTCCGTTTGTCTGTCTGTCTGTCCGTCTGTTCCGCGATAACTGCCGCAAAAAGCATCCGATCGATTTGAAATTAATGTTGCATGTTGATGAGGTACTCGGACTTAGCTGTATGGTTTTTGGTTAAATTTGGTTCATTCGTTCGGGAAATATAGAACATTTTATTTTGCTCTGTAATGCTTTTCAATGGCAAGTCAGACGATTTTCAAATTTTCATTTGTTGAAAGAAATGGCTCATATAAAAAATGGATTTAAATGGTAAATTTTTGATGCTGAAATTTTTAAATAAGAGTAGTAAATTATTCCTATTAGTTTGCAATTTTGTCAAAACTTTTAAATTAGGTGTATCAGAGCTGAAGTGTCAGAATCAGTATCAGAGCTGAAGTGTCAGAGCTTTTAAATTAGGTGTATAACTTATGATGGAATTTTATACATGTGTTCGAATAATATAAAACATTTTATTTTATGAATTTACTTATATTTCATTTTTTTTTCTTTTAACCGTTGCGTAGCAACTATATCTCATCTAAAAATATCATAAATGTGAAAGTATGTATGGTTTTTAAAGTCAAATCAAAGTTAAAAGGAATGAATTAATGAATGCCTTTGTATAGATATTTGCATATAGATTGATTTAAACGCAGAAATGAAAATAGTATTTATATACTATATAGAATAATATCTTTATTTATGTATTCAACTATTTGATTATAAAGGAAAAAGTTCGTTATTTTCATACAGAATAAACTGACATTATTCTATTAAACTTTATAAACTTTATTGTTGCCAAAAAAAAAAAAAAGGAATAACAATTTCACCCAAAGAGTTCATTTTAATTTGTAAGATTTTCACGTGCAAAGGGAAAATGCAGCAAATTACAAATAATAAAAAAAAGATAAATAGGACAGGAATGAATACATATAAACATTTCACACCAAATACCACCTACATTAATTTTTGTAGTGGTATTTTCCCACACTACGAAGAAAGATTCCTCGATTTACACGATTTTACTTGGCCTTCCTTTTCTCATTGGTTGCTATTTCATTTTCGCAATTGCGTATATTAATTGGCACAAAATTTTACATTTTTATGACTGAGGTATATGTAAGGCCATACAAATAAGAAATTCCGTATTGTTTCCTATAAAATGTGATAAAGTGTTGGTTAACTATATATGTTTCTATTAAGGTTGGTTGGTTGGTTGTAGGTTGTATTTATGTCGGCCAATTATCAGCACGTGGGATATAGGCCCTAAGGGGGGGGGGGGAGATTGCCTTCCGTGGAGGTCTTTCTAAGGGAACCTAACCCGTATTAACGCTTGGAGAACCAAGGTTCGAAGAAAACCACGAAAACTCCGAACGGTTAGGCCGACGGGCGCGATTGGGATTGAACCCAGCACCTCCCGCCTACCAGCTTCGAGAGCAGAACCTCTCGGCCACTGGTGGGGCGTTTCTATTAAGAGGAGCAGGGCTGCCAAGCCTCCGGCGTTCTGGATACCAGTATTTTAATACAAAAAATGTTACTTTATTTAATTGAAACATTTGCGCGATTTAAAAGAACAACATTTTCTGTAAGGTAATAGTGTTGTGCAAAAAGCCTGAGACTTGCCATGTCTGGTGGTGAGTGAAATGTTTTATTTAATGCATTTATCTCTATTTTAATGCTACGTGAACAACGTCCCGTGTAACAGCTTGTAGAGTAAAATAAATTATTAAAATAATCCCTATTACGAAAAATGAAACAAAATGCCCGGCTAAGGGAAATAAAAGGTTAGTTAACCTTTCGTAATTTGACCTGAACACAGGTGTGCATCAAATTTCAACGGTGTTTGTAACATCACGATTTTAAATTAAATGTGGATACTATTAAAAGGCTATCACAAAAAATACTTAACGGCGCCATATCACGTTTATCTATTTAGTCAATTGGAAGTGGACACGATGATGAATTATTAACCGTTAGGTTTAGAACTCCCCCTACTTTAGGGTGATTTTAGTAAGTTAATGCTATCGAGTACATTTTTAGATATTTAGATTAGATCTTAGATATAAATATTGCAGAATGGTAATCAAAATTATTATTAGATTTCTAAATTAGATGTCTCAGTTTACATTTCCAAAAGTTCTTTATCCATTAGATACAGATGTTTGTGGTTAGCAGGCAAGTAAATACTGCTGTATGGATATTAGGATAACGTAAAATGCTTGACCAAATTGTTGCTTATCCTTATAAATCGCAGTGTAAAAATGAATCTAAGATATAGGATAATCATTAACTCAATAAAAGAAAATTACAAATGCAAAATAAATTACACAACGGGGGGTTCAGGGGGGGCACCCCCCTGAAGAAATTTGCTTTATTATATAAAAATTACTAGAATAAGTAGCTCGTGAGAATTTCAGAATATCATTACATAACAACGTGTTTAATTTAACGCTTCTAATGTCTGAAACCATCGAAATATTTTTTTCTCCTTCTATAAATGTTTGTGTAATTTAAAAGTTTAAATTTTGTTTTTGTAGAAAGATTAATATTAAGCAAAATTTGCTAAAAACAATAAGTTGCAGAGATGACGTTGAGGCTCTTGATCTGCAGATTTACTAGTTTATTTTAAAAAAATGTTAACAGTGATTTAACTTATTGCAAGTAAGATAACGTTTGCAACTAAGTGACAAATACTTAATTATTTAATATTTGGATTCTGATCTCACTTTTACGGTAGCATTAACGAAACTAATTTTCTTACAAAATCAAGAATTATCAAAACTGCAGTATGCGTTAGATTTTAGTTAATGAGGGATAAACATTTCTTTTGAAAAAAGTTAAACGTATTTGAAATAGATAGAATATATTTGTAGAAATATAAAACACGGGTAATTTTATTAAAGCCGGGCTTTAACGTGGCTCTTTAAAAAATTCCGAGAAATGTTTATTTTCTCAGATCTCATCTTAATATATTCCAGAAGAATTTTGATTGGAAAAGCTTTAAATTTTTTCTGAGCATTTCTGATTTATTTTTTTTATTTCTCCCACGAGAGTACTTAAATATGCAGTATGAAAACAACTAATGTTTATAGATAAGAAAATGTTAAACAACTATATTGCACGTTAGTTGTTTTGAAGTTTTGCTCAATTCTTTTATAGTACATACATGCAAAGTTTTTATTTCTTTGAATTTTTAAAAGTACTCTGCTTATTTTGCATTTCAAAATGATGAATAAGTCTGTATTATTTTAATTGATTTCATTTGAAAATTGTCGTGTATCTGAAATTTTGTTTTCTTAACAAAAGTTCTGTGCGACAATTACATTTATTAAGAATATAATTCTTACACAGCACTGGGTCTGACAAATAAGTCTGTACGTTCAAACAAATATCGACCTAGTATTTATAAAATTAATTACATTAAAATAAAATGTAACGATTTTTTCCTAAATAACGAAAGTAAACTCTGATGTAATAGACAAAATGGAATAATATCAACAAAAATGACAAAATGAATATAACAGAGGAAAATATAATCATACCAAGAAAACATTTTACGAATTTTTTCATTTTAACGAGTAAAAATATTAACTGCTACTTCTATTCTTCAATTTATTTATATAATATATGTCCTCATTTTTCATGAACTTTCATCACGCATGATAAGCAAATATAATTTTCAAATTAGGCACGTTATATTCATATATTAAATATTGTGTTATATTGTCATGTAACCAAAATCATAATTCTTTGTTTTGGAAATCCAGCTCTTTCATAAATCAAATGATAAACAGTCGTGAAGAGAAACTGAAAGATAAATACTAGAAAATAGGAATTCTGCTTAAAATACATAATGTGAAAATTAAAAAGGTCCAGAATCTTATTTAAAATGCGACTAATATAATGAAATAGATGTTACAAGTTCAAAATATACATTTTATTTAAAACTTCTTAATACTTTCAAGCCTTCCAGGCTCATCATCAGAGAATATCTTAATAACTAAATGTCGTTTATTTATACAAATACGTCACTTTGTTTTGAAAATGAGACAGCCAATAATTACTAGTGTTGAAAGTAGACGTGGCAGTAGCAGTTTCTTGGATTAAATTTAATTAGCGAAAATATATATTATTATTATTAATTGTAGTTCCATTTATTTTATCACATCACTTTGTTTCTAATACATCACTTTCCATGGGTAGCAGAAAATATTTAACTTCTGTACTTTAAATTTTATTACGTCACTTTGCTCAGGTTTTCAGGATTTATTTTCAGGATATTGAACCACAAACTTGGGATATTGTAGGATAGGGCGTCGTTACATGCTTGATTGCTTTTACACAGGATTTCTATTGATTCTCTTATAGTGGATGCCTAATAATTGGATGTTCGGAATATGATTTTTGCCTGATTAAAATATATTGCGATATTCTGATTCAAACCTAAACGAGAGAGCTGTGGATTGACGACAAAATTTTAGTCTGCTTTATGTTCTTTTATTCTTTCTTTGAGTTTTCTTTTGATCATTTTGAAGTACTCCATTAGTCTATTGCTGTTAATTCTAAAATGAATGGTATATACACCAGCTAATTCATCTTTTGGTGTTGGATCTATTTTCGTACAAATTAACTCTTTCAATTTTCTTGGTGGACAGGCTATTAAATTTGTATTGTGTTTCAGTAGAGAATATCTTAATTTTTCGTACAGACCAGGGAAATAGTTAAACTTTTTGTATATCATTTCTTTATAGTTTCCTTTTTTGATATTGCCATGAAAACATAGATAATATGTTTTTCATAGTAATTCATAGATAAGTTTAGTCATGAGGATTGTTGAAAATCCGTTTTCCTCAGCGATACCTCTAATGGTATTAAACTCTTTTTCTAAATATTTTTCTGAACATACTTTAAAAGCTCGTCTAATATAAAATTTGTAAGCTGCAATTTTATATAAAAATGGTGATGACGTATTATATGGAATCGTATTATTTGATCTGATCGGTTTTCTATATACATTTCTGTCAATGTCTGATGTTCTGATCAATAGAATTCCTGTGTAAAAGCAATCAAGCATATTACGACGCCCTATCCTACAATATCCCCAGTTTGTGGTTCAATATCCTGAAAAAAAATCCTGAAAACCTGAGCAAAGTGACGTAATAAAATTTAAAGTACAGAAATTAAATATTTTCTTCTGCACATGGAAAGTGACGTATGAGAAACAATGTGATGTCATAAAATAAATGGAACTGCAATTAATAATAATAATATATATTTCCTCTAATTAAATTCAATCCAAGGAACTGCTGCTGCTACTTCTACTTTTAAATCTAGTAATTACTGGCTTTCTCATTTTCAAAACAAAGTGACGTATTTGTATAAATAAATAACATTTAGTTATTAAGATATTCTCTGATGATGAGCCTGGAAGGATTGAAAGTACTAAGAAGTTCTTAATAAAATGTATATTTTAAACTTGTAACATCTTTTTCATTACGTTAGTCGCATTTTAAGTAAGATTGTGGACCTTTTTAATGTTCAAATTATATATTTTATATTGAATCAAGGTGAAAAATTGCGTTTCTTCTTATGATATTATTAGGAATTATACTTTTTTACAATTTAGTGTCGACCACGATGAAAAAAAAATATATATATATTCATGTATATAAATATAGATAGTACAAAACATATTTCAGTTTTAAGCTCTAAAACACACGCTTTTGTTTGAAAAAAATTACGCCATTCGCATCCGCTGAAGAATTCCCCATTTACGACCCAATCTTAAATAACATCTACAGTAAATTATGCATATGACGTCACTATCGCTGAATAATATACACACAAAAAAAGGATGTCGTCATTCAAGAAACTTGACAAGCAAAATCGGCTATCGAATGATTCGTATGCCTCCATTTATTTGTAATAATAATATATATACATAAAATTAAATATAGTTAGTACACTCCGTGTTTTATCATTAATTATTCATTTATATATATTTTTTAATTGCACGCATTGTAATTCCCTTTTTTTCAATAATTATGGGAAAAGGCAACAAAAAGATATAATTACAATTTTCCAGCTATTTTTCCTTTACTTTCTAGAGATATTGAATATTTCAGTTGCCAACATTATATTAATAGAGTTAAAAACTACAGAAAAATAATATCTCAAAAGGGAATTGAGATGCAGTTTTCAAAGAAATTGCACATAAAAGTACTTTTATTCCCCTATAGGACAGTATAAAAATGGAAAATGTGCGATGTTTAGAAGTTTAAAAAATTGCAGTAGAGATTATACCGTACAATGTACATCTGCTTTGTTTTACTGCTGGCTTATATAACGAACGTTATTTTTTGGAAACGACATTTAAATTGCTGGGTGACGAAATAGCATATCAAGGGCTAATAATTAGATGAAGAAAGTAAATCACTTACAAAATGTATACTGTATAACTAAAAGATTCAAATATATTGCTCAGAGTAGAAATGCTTTTCGTACAAAAGTAAAAAAAAAAAATGTAATTAAATAAATATATGGATACTGAAAAACGATTTTTTGCACTTTGCGTACAACATTTTCCATTCTCAATAAATGCGGAATTCACAAGTAATTAAAAAAAACTGCCCTGTCTGAACAGATTCATTTGGCTTCTTCTGTGGAATATGTTATTCACACCAACCCGGATCTTGTAGCCTAAAGTTTTGGATTCTAAACGATCTGCAAAATTCTGATCAACAACATGAACTTTATTAGTCATCGCAAAACTTTATAAATGTTAAGAATGTGTTATGTTTCTTTTAATGTATCTTTTAATGTTTCTGTATGGATTAGTTCGTGGATCCGCCCATAAGAAAATTATAAATACCACAGAATATACTAAAAATAAGTGGGTTTTAAAAAGACTATTACATCTAAAAATACATTTCAAAGAATTATTCGTCATTGTCAGTCTTGTCACTGAATTGTATATGAATCTCTGTAAATGGACAAGAATTGCTATACATTCCATAATCTTGCAGTATACCTCAATGATGCTTAGTAATGTTTGAAGAAGTGTAACAGTATTAATGAATCTTCACTGATTTATTCCCAATAAATTATAATGCAATCGGTTTCTTCTGTGTATCCCTCATTATGAACTATAAATTCTATTTAGTCTATACGTGATAGAAAGGATGTTTTAGCCCACTTTAGTGATGCATGAGGAATGCATGTAAATGGACAAAAATTACTACACACTCCATAATCTATAGAAACACGTTGCAGTATACCTCGGTGAAACAGTATTTAAAGAATCTGCAAACAATTATCCGCAATAGATCATAATGTAATATGTTTCTTCTATGTATCCCTCATAATGAACTAAAAATCAACTTAGTCTATACAAGATAGAAAGGATGTTGCAGCCCACCTTAGTGATGCAAGAGTCTCTGTAAATGGACAAAAATTACTAGACACTCCATAATCAACAGAAGCATATTACAGGCTACCTCAGTGAGGCTTTACATTGTTTGACGAAGAGTAACAATAGGTAAAGTACCTGCAAATAATTATACCCCATATGTCATAATATATTAGATTTTTTTCTGTTTATACCCCATAATGAGCTAAAAATTCCACTCGTTCTAAATCCTATATAAAGGATGTTGTAGATCGATTTATTGGTGCATAATAACTAAAATGTATTTAACACCAAATACAATATCAGTTTAACACCATGCCGCAACATCATTAAAATGTCTTAAACCCTTTTCCTACACATAATAATGTAACTTTTTTCCCCATATCCCTGTAAACTAACAATACATTCTACACAATTACTTTTCAATATGAAAATGCGAAACAAAATATTAATATTATAGTCTAATTCATGACAACGATAGCACAGTTACGAGCGTTAGGAGCACGACAGACAGTAAATTAAAAAGAAACATACCGAAGTCAGAATCACTTTGTAACTACTTTTTATGCAAGTGTCTTAAATGCTAATTTTAGTGCTTCTCTTATGCTTCGTCCTATGAAACAGCACTTAAATAATACACTCATGTTTGTGAAAATTGCAACACCATGAAGGAATGACGCGATTGAGTTGAAAATTTCAGAGAATCTAAAATATAGTGTGTTATGTAAATGATTCCAATTTCAGAGTCATCACGTATGCGTGGGCTGAACAACGCACTCTGGACTGCTGCTGAAATCGTATAAATAGAGATCAGTAGAAGGACGTTGAAATTTAAAGGTATATATAAATATTTTACAGACATACATATAATAAATACAATAAACCCAACTGGAGTGAAAAATTAGCTAGAGCCAGGAATCGAACCCGGGACCACTGCACTCCAGGCAGTCGCTCTAACCACTGATCTACCCCGGCCGATGCCTGAGTCTGCAATTTCTCACTAATAAACCATGTTGGGGAAGTCACCAGCCATCTATACGACAGCCTTGGATGACCGGACAACGATGAATAGATTTTACTATTACATCGATCTACGAAATATAATAATAAACACGCATACTACAATATATATTAAAACACACATTCACACATAAATAACGCCTGCATTCAACAGTTAAAGGTATATATAAATATTTTACAGACATACATACAATAAATACAATAAACCCAACTGGAGTGAAAAACCTTTAACTGTATATATACCTTTAACTGTTGAATGCAGGCGTTATTTATGTGTGAATGTGTGTTTTAATATATATTGTAGTATGCGTGTTTATTATTATATTTCGTAGATCGATGTAATAGTAAAATCTATTCATCGTTGTCCGGTCATCCAAGGCTGTCGTATAGATGGCTGGTGACTTCCCCAACATGGTTTATTAGTGAGAAATTGCAGACTCAATCATCGGCCGGAGTAGCTCAGTGGTTAGAGCGACTGCCTGGAGTGCAGTAGTCCCGGGTTCGATTCCTGGCTCTGGCTAATTTTTCACTCCAGTTGGGTTTATTGTATTTATTGTATGTATGTCTGTAAAATATTTATATATACCTTTAACTGTTGAATGCAGGCGTTATTTATGTGTGAATGTGTGTTTTAATATATATTGTAGTATGCGTGTTTATTATGACGTTGAAATTTGTCTATCTTTGTATGTTAATGGTAAACGTTAGGTGAGACGTAACTATGCCTCTTCGACGGAAGAGGGCGACAATTCAACAACTGACGGAGAACCATCGGCATTCGTGAAGAAGGATTTCCCTAACAAGCAATAGCAGCTCGTGTGCAGCGTAACTGCAGCAGAGTGATTCGAGTTTGGAAGCAGTGGACCTACGAGGATCGGACAAATCGGAAATATGGGAGTGGACCCCGAACGGTGACATCAACGCACGATGATAGAAATATGGTTCGCAAAGCACTCACGAAACGTACAGCTTCATCTAGACAGTTGCCAAAACATTAGTCAACTGCTACAGATGTATCACTGTCTGCTTCGTCAATTCTTCGACGCCTGCTGCACCTTGAACTGCGTGCAAGAACTCCTTCATAGAGGATCATCATCACGCAAAACCATCGATGCCTGCGGCTGCAATGTGCTCGAAAACATAAAGACTTGCATTCAGATTGGCAACAAGTCGTTTATTCTGACGAATCTCGCTATAATTTGTGGTACCATGGTGGCCGCATTCGTGTTAGACGCTATGCTGGTGAACGCTACCTTTCGGAGTGCATTATTGAACGTCATAGTTGACGAGTACCCAGAGTTATCGTCTGGTGTGTGATTGCACATCATGGATGATTTCTGCTGCAATGAATTGTGGGTAATCTGAGCAGCAACAGGTACATCAGTGAATTGCTGGAACTCGAAGTCATTCCATTCCTTCAAGGCATTCCTGGAGCTATCTTTCAACAGGATAATGCCCGCCCACATATTGCAGAGAATGTTCCAGATTTCTTGTCAGCAGAACACATACAGCTTCTTCCGTGTATTGGGTGTTCGCCGGATATGTCGTCCATTATACAGGTGTGGGATGTCGTTGATCGGCGTCTCGCTCGTGATGTTCGTCATACAGCTTACACAGATGAACTTTGGGTAAGCTTACAAAGAATATGGAATGCTCTTCCCAAGACAGACATTCAAAATCTGTTTGACTTCATGCCACGTCGAATAGCAGCACTTATTGCAGCGCGTGACAGCTACATCAAATAATAATTTCGAACATTTAAGGGGATTCAGGACACTTAAAAAAGTAGTTTCCGATTATATGGACAAACAGGAATCATATATTTTGAAAATTACATGAAAATTTTTCAGAAGTTTTTGAGATATTGTAAGCGTCATGCCGAAAAACGTTTTTTGGAGAAAAATGATTTACAAGTTTCGTTAACACCGCTTAATCTATTGAGCGGGTATAATTTTAAAAGTCATAACTTCTGTTCTAATGGGAATTTCAAGGAAACAATTATATCAAAATGTTCAGAAAACAAAGGATTTTGACATCTAAAATGAATTAAAATTTCGAACATTTTGACGCTTTAAGAGTCCTGAAACCCCTTAAAATTACAAAATGCCATAACTTAACACTGTTTTTTTACTTTGAAAAGATAATTATTTGTTTGTACTCCAGCTCATATTCAAAATATTAGAATAATTACTTTTTTTTTACAAATTGAAAATATCGTTTAGTAATTTAATGTCTTTAAATGCAAATATGCAAATGATATTTTTATTAAGAACTTATTGTTGATTAAACTTATTTATTATTTTAAAATTAATATCATTTTTGAAAAGATTAATTGATAAAAAATTATCTTGAAAAGTCAAAATATTAGAATAATTATTCAAGTGGTTCAAAATATTAGAATATTTCACATTAATTCTCCTTTAATTATCACCAATTCATAACTGGTGGTATCATTGATTAAATTCAGACAATTTTATTTAAAATCAGTAATATTTGTGCAGTTTATTTGCTTTTTAGTCTTAAAATGTGTCGTGTGAGTGATATTCCTGAATCTATTAAACTTCGTACGATTGATTTGTATCGGCACGGTAAATATCAGTGTTATATAGCGAATTATTTACATTGTTCTCAATAAACAATAGTAAAATACTAACACAATATTAAAAAATGGAAAATTTCAAAATAATCACCTCAGTGGCGGCCGAAAACCAAAGACATCTGCTAGAGATGACAGGCAACTGAAGCGTATAGTTAACAAAAACCGTTTTAAAAGCGTGCTATTCTTGCACCAAAAATGGAAAGAAGAAGGTGTTGAAGCTTCTATATCGACAACATTAAGACGTCTCCATAAATTTAAGTTTGAATCTCGTGTACCAAAAACAAAACCTCTGAAGACTGCAAAACAAAAGCGTACAAGATTGAATTGTTGTAAATCAAGAAGTTCATGGAGCGAAGAAGATTGGAAAAATATATTATTTAGTGATGAAAGTATGTTTTGTGTTTCATATGGTAATCAAGGTATTCGAGTTTGGAGAATGAAGCAAGAAGCACTATATAAAGAATGCCTTAAACGTTCAGTAAAATTTTCTGCGAGTTTCATGGTTTAGGGTTGCATGAATGCAGAAGGACCTGAAAAGTTATGCATCGTCTACAAAAAGGTTATCTCTCATATATATCAATAAATTTTGGAATATTACTTGATTCCATCGTCAGAAGATTTATTTGAAGATGATTTCATCTTTCAACAAGATTTATCGTCACCGCATACCTCGGTGTCAACTAAGAATTGGTTCCGCCAAAGCAACATTAAGGTACTTCCTTGGCCACTAAACTCACGAGACCTTAATCCTATCGAAAACTTATGGTGTATAATGAAGAAAACCCTCCAATAAAATCCTCCTTCAAGTAAAACTGAGTTAGTGGCACGTATAAAGTCTATTTGGGCTAATATTGATAGATATGTTTGTAAACACCTTGTATATAGTACGCAAGATCGATTGTACGCTGTTATGAAAACTAAAGGGGATGCTACAAAATAATTACCATTTACTTCATATCCATAAGGTAATAGTGTTGCGCAAAATAAAATATTCTATTATTTTGAACCAATTTAAATTTTATTCTAATATGTGTTTCAGAAGGGTGTATACCTAATTTACTTAGTATCAAAAATAAATAAATGAAAAATATTTTTTTCAAATTACTTTTTTTCAATTATTCTAATATTTTGAATATGAGCTGTAATACAAGCCGTATGTGTATTAAATTTCATTTAATTCTGACGATTTTTTCATCGTGTTCCAATTTTCACAAACGTGAGTGTACATAACTGTGCAGTTATCGGTTACTAGAAATTAAACATTTTGTTAGTTCTCCTACTTTACCATTGTACTTAAGGATAGTTATGTTTAAACAATACAAATATTATATTAGGCTAAACTTTGCATCTGCAAACACAAAACAATTAATAAATCTTTTAGGTTGGTGCAAAAAAGTTTTTGTAGTCGAATTTTTATTGTGTATTAGCATACAAAATTGATCCGTTATAGATCTATAGCCAAAATACAACAATGGTACATATCCATGATCAAGAAGTTTTGTTGATTATATATGATGCGATGTTTCTCCAGCGATTGGAATCTAGTCTAAAGATTAAAATTAAAATTACTTCACTTACTGTAAAATAAAATGTTTTTTTTTTTAAAAATATGCTTCTAGCTAAAAATGATAGGTATTAAAAATAGAAAACACAGGTATAAAAAACTATTTTAAAAAAATCATATTTTTATAGAAACTACCTTTCTTTCAGATATTTATTTTATAAACAAAATATTTTAATGCAAATGTTACAAGCAATATATATATATATATATATATATATATAATAGTATATATATCCCCAGTAGTTTTATATAGAATTACCCCAAGAATATATAGATTTTGCGTAAAGTTTCCTAGCATTTCAGATACATAAATTTAAAATTGATATATTTTTAATAGATAAATTCTGAGATAAATTCTGAATAGCTCCGGGACGAAAAACAAAACAACATAATAATAGTAACAATTTTTATATTTTTAACAATATATATATATATATATATATATATATATATATATATATATATATATATATATACATATGTGAATTAAAACTATTTCCTGCAATAAAATACAAATGCGAGTATAAAATTTCTTACGCTGATATCCTATCGACATTTTACCATATAATTCCTCCTAATTTCATTTCTATACATTTCTAAAAAGAAGGAAAATCCATAAATAAGAATATACTTTTTTTCCATGCCGTTTTCGAAGAACTATATTGAACTCTAAATTAACTGTTATGGAATTTAAGTAAGTCATTATCGAAACTCGAGGAAGTTCAAAGTCCCCAGGGAATATAAATGAAATTTAAGATAACGTTGGAAAACCATTCTAGGATAAAAAACGATATGTAACGAAAATTTTATTTCTTAGAAATATTCAAAGAGGGAAGTGGAGTATAACGAAGAAGGGAACAAGGCTTTTAGGGAAATGATGGGTTCCAGCACGGTAGATTCAGTAAAAGAGAAATCGCAAAGTAAGTTTTAAAATATGTTTTCAAAGGAAAATAATGTAGGTATGATTTTTTTGTATTTTTGTGATGATTTTTTTCTCCATTTTCAATTTCATCTTTTTGCTTTCGGTATCTCCGAATATCTGATATCTCAGAACATAATATTTCGATCGAGCCATGAAAAATATTTTTTATACAAATTTCTATTATTTATCTCAGTTTTATAAATATTATTTTTTAGCTTTATTTCTATTACACATATCAATTATTAATTCATTTTTATTCTATTATTGGAATTGAAAAAAATATATACATGAAAATGCATATTTAAATTTAAATTGAGATTTTATTTTTTAGATTTATTTTGCAATTTATTCATTACTGTTAAATCAAAGAGTAAACTTTAAAATATGTTTTCAAACCTAAATAATGTAGGTATAGTTTTTTGTGTTTTTGTGATGATTTTTTTTCTCTATTTTCAATTTCACATTTACTCTCGGTATCTCCAAACATCTGACAACATAATATTTCTATCAAGTCATGAAAAATATTTTTTTTTCTAAAAATATCAATTATTTATGTCAGTATTTTTAATGTTTTTTTTTTTTTTTTTTTTTTTTTTTTTTTTACTTTATTTCTATTAAACATATCAATTATTAATTTATTTTTATTCTATTATTGGAATTGAAAAAACATATACATGAAAATGCATATTTAAATTTAAATTGACAATTGTTATGTGTTTACTGTTAAATCAAAGAGTAATTTTTAAAATATGTTTTCAAAGGAAAATAATGTAGATATGATTTCTTTGTATTTTTGTGATGATTTTTTCTGTATTTTCAATTTCATCTTTTTGCTTTCGGTATCTCCGAACATCTGATATCTCACAACGTAACATTTCGATCCAGTCATGAAAAATATTTTTTTATACAAATATCAATTATTTATATCAGTATTTTTTAATATTTTTTTAGCTTTATTTCTATTAAACCTATCAATCATTAATTCCTTTTTAGGTGCGTTCGTAATTATATAAATACGTAGCACCTATATTCGTCGTTCAGTCCGTCCGTCCGTCTGTCTGTCCGCATATAACAGAGCAAAAACTACCCAACCGAATGGTCTAAAATTTTAAATATATGATTGTTCCAAAATTTTGTCGGGCCATTTCAAATTTTATGAAAATCGGATGTACAGTGTAATTACAGGGAGAATCAAAATTTTTTCTTTACATTACGGCCAATGGGAAAAATTATTGCAAGTGCATTTTAATGATGTTATAGCCTTCCGAATGGTCTGAAATTTTAAAGATATAATTGTTGCAAAATTTTGTCGAGCCATTTTTAATTTTAAGAAAATCGGATGTATAGTTTAATTACAGGGATAGTCAAAAGTGTTCGGTGAATGGGAAAAAAATTATTGGAAGTGCATTTAATGATGTTACAGACTATGCACTTTATGAAGTGCAAAAAATTATACATTCAGTACAATATGGGGTGCAAAAAATAATTATAAAACTAGTTATAGTATGATCGCACCCCATTTGCCACGTTTGACGAGCAATTTCCAACTTGTTATTCTATTATTGGAATAGGAAAATATATACATGAAAATTCATATTTAAATTTAAATTGAGAATTTTTATGCTTTACTTTTAAATCAAATAGTAAGTTTTAAAATATATTTTCAAAGGAAAATAATGCAGGTTTGATTTTTTGTAATAATATGATGAATTTCTTCCCTTTTATTTTTTCAATTTATTCTTTTTGCTTTCGGTACCTATAAATTTTTGATAGCAGACAACACAGCATTTCGATGCAGATTTTAAACTTTTTTTATACAAATAAACGATCATTTATCTGAACATTTTTAAGAAGTTTGTAGCTTTCAATGTGTTTGAATGCCTATTGGGATTTAAATACCCGTATGCATCTTTCAATCACTCCCATCAATTATTAATTCACAGTTACCGTACTCTTGAAATTAGAAAAAATATGCACATGAAAACGAGTTTTAAAATTTAAATTCTGAAAAGATATGCTATTATCAAATCGGAAAGTAAGTTTTAAAATATGCTTTCAAAGAAAAATTATGTAGGTATAATTTTTTGTATTTTTACCATGATTTTCTTCTTTATTTTAAATTGATTATTTTTGTTTTCGGTATCGCCGAACATCTGATCTCAGGAAAAGAAATACAGTAGAGCCCGATTATCGGATTAAACATATACTGAGTTACACAAAGTAATTCTTAAGTATTACTGACTATGGGAATGAATTGATTAAGAGTTGTTCTGAGTTCTGTTATGCAATTTTTGCTGTACTATATTTAGTACTATTTGATCCGCCCGGCTATACCCGGGCACGAGATAATGACCTTAAATGAATCGCAAATTTGTATGGTTTAATATCTTTAACTGCATTTTGTGTGAATTAATATGTTTAAATGAAAAATTTGCGAAAAAATATTGAATTGAAAGTATATGCTATTTGGTATTTTATTTTCAGCGTGACTTGATTTTTGGATTCTATGCATACCGAAAGCGAGCAAAACTGCTACGAAACATTCAGATTTTCACTGATTTCATCGAAATTTCCACACATTTTATTTTATAACATATATTTCTACTCGTCCGAGCGTATCGAAATTTTTGTAGGTGATACACATCTGGTCGATTAAGATGCTCTAAAAAGATTGTGTAAAATACGGATATTCAGTTACTTTTAGCGTAGATAAAAATATCGTCTCCGTGAGGTGCGAAGTGACCGTTGTTTGCCGATGTACTTGAAAGGGTTAAAATTCATATATATTTTAAACCATTGCACGATCTATTAGAAAAATGGTTTCAGCTTTAAGAGCATTTGTTTGGTTTGACGGTACCTCTAAAATGTCTCCCTTACATTGCGTTGCTATAAAGGGGCGGGGTGGGGGAGCTTTTTGAAATTTTTTAACTGGTAAAATGTTTTTTTTTTTTTAATTATTATTCACCGCGAAATTTTAGACGTAATAGTACGACATTTTAGAATACACCTTCTGTTTTTAACTTTAATAAGCGGTTTGGCCAATAGAACTTAATAAATAATGGCAAAATACCACTAATTTTCTCCTTTCCGATCTTCATTTCCTCCCGATGCGCAAATTGTGCATCTGGCCATTCTTGAGCACTTTTTCCCTCCCAAAAGGACAAATATGAGTTTTTAGTGAGAGATCTTTGTAATTTTTAATTAATAACTCAAGTAAGTATTAGAAAATTTCAATTCTGTATCTCAGGTGCACCAGGAGAGGCGCTCGACTACCCCCACAAAACTTTCCAGCTTTGCATGTGCGGTAGTTTTTGCTAGTCATTGCAATTTAAAAAGGCATGTAATTTTTTTAATATAATTTTAGTAATTATCACACTCTTTATTATTTTAGAGATTTTTTTTAATTAATGCAATAAATAATTTATAAGTACGCAAGGTGATTCAAAAAGATTTAGGCAATAGGCTATTTCATTAAATATTATCCCTATGGATATACTTCTAGTTACAAAGTTTCATAAAAAAAGATACAAAATTTGATGACATAAGTTGAAACACCCTGGGTGGTCTATTTGAGAAAATACGTAATACGTTACACAAAAAAATTTATATAGCCCTCGTAGGGTACAATTAACAATTAAGATATTTCTCCTTAATCATTTTTCAATTAAACAGAAAAAAAAATCCATCTTGATATCTGCAAAAGTCACAGATATATTCAAATCCATAGTCATAACTTACACCACTTAAACATACCTTTAAGCAACCTGATAATGATGAATTCCGAATGCGAGATATCTATCATCAAAAAAATATACGTTATTTAAACAGGCATATCTCTGTGCTGATTTTGCAGATATCAAGCTGTAAATTTCGTTTGTGTAGTTTCTCAAAACTACCCACCAGGGGCTTTCTAACTTACGTCATCATATTTTGCAACCTTATTTATGAAACTTTGTAATTGGATGCATGTGTTTAGGGGAAATATTTAAGGAAATAAGCTATCGGTTCCATATTTATGAATTCTCTGTAGAATGAAATTATATTTCTTCGTCCTCCGTTGATCAACAAATCTCGTGGAAGCCAAATGTAACGCGTCATACTGCGACTTAACTAATATTTTTAATAATATATTTATAATCAAAAATACATGTTATAAAATTTAATAAAATGCTGCATTTCAAAACAATTACATTTGGCTCATATAGATGAAATGTAAGAAGTTCTTTAATATAAAAAAATTAAAAAGTATTTTAGAAAATTCCTCATCAAATAAAGAAAACAAAAGGAAATGCTTTTTCTGTTTCTTTATTTATCTATCCCATGAGGGCAATTAAATATTCAGTTTGAATATATCTAATGTTTTTTTAAAAAAGAACAGGTTTTTAAAAATATTTAAAGCTAGTAGTTTGAAACTTTTTAGAAAATGCTTTACAGCTTATATCTCTGTTACTTTTAATAGTTTTGTTTTCAAAGTTTTTTAGAAATCGTTTTTTTTTTTTTTAGTCTATTACATACTTTAATTACGAATAAGTGGAAGATGCAACGCAAATTAAAAAATCCTTAATGATCTGTATTACTTTTACAGCCTTTGTCGCATCTATACAATTATGTAACTTTTTTTTTTTTTTAAGACAAATGATACTTCTTATTATAAATGCTATTTTTCTTGAGATTGGGTACAGGAACATTACTATAGGATCTAGTGGATATTTAGGACGTAAAACAAAAAGATCTATGGGTCTGAGAAACATGCGGTTTGCAGATAAATATTCAACGTAGTACGGAATTTTGTATGACACCAGTAAAAACATTAGTTCAAAATCTCGGCAACAGAGGGCGCTACTGCAGATAATTCTACGGAATAATTCCACATTGCTAACGCAACACAAGATTTGGTTACAAAAAAGTATACATGCAATACTCCCTAAAGTTTTAGGTAGCTTTCATTACAAAAAGCTACCTATTGCAGCCGTTCGGAGGAAAGCGATTTCAAAAAATTTTGGTATATTTTCATCGATCATGACCCCCAGACCCCGAAACCACCCTCCGTTCAAAATTTATATATATATATGACCTATGTCACACTGTAACTCTCGTAATTATGAACCGATTTCGATGTAATTCGGTGTGTACATAGTTCATACCAATGTCTCGACCGAGTTCGTTGGGCAGCTTCATCCGCCGTTTTGTTTCAAAATGGCGGCCATTTAAAATTTAAAAAAAAATTAAAATTTGAAATGTGGTACCAAAATTAAAAAAATTGAAAAATATTTTTTTCTTATGTATTTGACTTTTATACAAAGATTCCGGAACAGTTTTTGTTTCGTCTATATCTTAAAAAATGGCTATGTTATAGCATTTTGAATTTCTAGCGTGGCTGACATTTTGAAACGTCCTGAATTTTGTCACGCGATAAAAGGCATATTTATGAACCGATTTCGATGTAATTCGGTGTGTACATAGTACATACCCATGTCTCGACCGAGTTCGTTGGCCAGCTTCATCCGCCATTTTGTTTCAAAATGGCGGCCATTTAAATGTTTTTTAAAAATTTAAAATTTGAAATGTGGTACCAAAAAATTGAAATTGGAAAAATATTTTTTCTTATGTATTTGACCTTTATACAAAGATTTCGGAGCAGTTTTTGTTTCGTCTATATCTTAAAAAATGGCTGAGTTGCAGCATTTTGAATTTCTAATGAAACAAATGAACGACTCTTGCAGTGTTTCACTAAAAAAAAAAGAAAAGAAAAAACTGCAGGTTAACATCTGATTCTTTTTTTTAAATATTTGTAAAAACATATTAAAGCCTATAAATATTTTGAAATGCGTTTTTCACTTTTTCATGTCAACTCGCGATTTAGAGAAAAATGGAGTTAATTAACCGGAGGTACAAGCTGTATTCGGTACACTAGCGCCAACGGCCTGAGCTTTACAGAAAATCCGAAAATCCGGTCCATTTTTAAACTTTGCCTTGGCGACATCTTTCGGCAATCAATGTAAATGAAAGAACATTCGACTGAAATTAGAGTTTCTTATAAGGAAAAAAAATGCAGAAGTAATGATGTAATTCGAGATCAATTTTTAAATGCTTCATTTATATAATTTTAAAATTTCATTCAATATATATAAAATAAATATTATTATTATTATTACTTTGATAGAATTTTAATTTATTTAACATTTCGTACAGTTATTAAAAATCGGCATTAACTATATTTGATTATTCTTTTTATTACAATAATTTAAAAACTACACAGATATGTTCAAAAATTAAGGTTACGAAACCCTAAAAGGCATTTGTAAAACTTATCCTTGAATAAAAATAGCTTTCATCTTTTGCTTATAAGTTTTAAATCACGCTGTTTTATTTCTTTAAAATTTATCCTATTTATTAATCTATATATAATCTATATGTTGGAGGGCGGGGGTAATCAATAAAAATACAATTTTAAAATGTCATAAAAAAAATAGCAAACTAGAACATAAACTAGCCGAACATTGCTCATCTAAACGCTTCCATATTGTCAATTATTTTTATCCGTTTTTTTTTTCAAATTTTAAGTGAAAAACTCAATTTTTACCCACCGTCCTTGACGGGCATTTACACTAGTATATATATATATATATATATATATATATAAACTAGTCTCATAATATATATATTATGAGACTAGTTTTTCTGTGCTAAGCGGTGTTCAACATCCAACAATTTTCAATATGTTTCACTAGCTGGGGAAGTTTTAACAGCCGCATGCTAAAGAGTCATAATCCGTTTTAGGATGTCTTTTGTAGCTGTTGTTATACAAAATGTTACACAACTGTTAATATGCCCATTTATTTAACATCTCTGTTTATTGGCACAAGTGTATCCTAGGAATGGTGGTACAGGTTTTTACTTCTCCGAAAATACAACCCAACTATTTAAGCACAACTTTAATTCTGGTATCATCACTATAATTACACATTATATATTAATTACTCAGCTAAAATTCCCATAATTTTGTCGTCTAGTTGCAAAACCGGCTACCTCCAAAAAATAAAATTTTTGGGGAAAGCTGATTTTTTGCCACACTTTGCCAAAATACGATTGGAACCGAAAGCGTTTAGTTTTATAGTCACTAGAACAGTATGTTTGAATGGTTCTGGAATGGTTTATTGTTTTCAGATGGTAGAAACATTTACAAAGAACTTAAAAAACTGAAAAACACATTTTCTAATTTTGAGGAGTTGGCCGGTTTTCCAACTAGATGACTCATTATTGCTTTTATTTGAAGTTTACTTTACGGAAAATCTAGTTAACGTCTAATCATTAAAGGTTAAAATCGAATTTGCTGTATCTCCCTTACAAATTTGATTACCCTTTTATACATTTCAAATTGACTCAAAAACTCCTACACTGTCTCACTCGACAGATTCCATTCACACTTAAAAAATGATAATGCTTATAAGAAAGACCGCACATAACACGAAGTTTTTTACATGCTTAGCACAGCTTAAGTAATGGGTGTAAATGGACATATATAATAAGTTTAGTTACACAATAGAAGACATTCACATTCGGAATTCTATTTCTTTGAGTCTGAATGTTTGAAAACGACAATTCACGGACTTGTGCCATTACATGTGCACAATATGTAATGCAGTTCTAAAAGAAATGCATTTTTTTTTATATTTAGAGAAATCGATATTATAGTACATTACAAAATAGAAAAAGAACAAAGAAATCGTATAATTAGCAGACAGAAATTAAGTATTACAAGGATAAATAATCTGTGATTAAGATTAAGCCTCTAAGTTACTTTGACTATTTCGTTTTGGCTTTGGTGTAAACCACTTTTTCAAAAGGAAAATCAAAGCAAATAGTGTTAAAGACATATAAATTATACGTTTTAATATAAGTGAGTCGAGATATGTGTTAATGTTTATTTCTGAAATATAAAATTAATGTTAAATGTATAATTACATAGCATGTCTTTTCAAAATTGCTTTAAAATATTGATTAATTTTCAAATTTTCATGTTTCGGTGTCAAGTGAGTTGTGTTCCGTTTGGAATATGCATTGGCTTCTAATAAAATTCCCCGATTCTGATCGGATATAGCTTGTTCGGTGTAGAAATGCAATGTGGATAATAATAGAGCTTGCTACAAAAACATGGATCTTAGAAACTATGCAATAGAAACAGGGTTATTTTTTTAAATAAACCCGAGTAACTTGTATAAGCAACATGATTTCAACAAATGAAATGTTCCATAATGTCACACTAAAAAGGATATGGTCCATTTTTATATTTAAGACTTTTATATGAAGAATTTGAAACGATTTTTTGAATTACTGATAACAAAAAATACTGGGAAAGAACTAAGTGATAGTGATAGATTTCGTGTGCTTTTCACTTATTTAATCCATTTTGCAGGATTTTCTGCCCATATTTAAATTAGTCTTCATACGACAACTTTCGAAAATAAATATTTGTATTGTTCAATAAGAGATATTTATTATTGAGATAAAGATTACTCTTTGAAATAGACAATATCTAATTTTTAAAACAGTATGAATCCTAATTAAAAACCTATGATGGATGTATAAAATTCCTACGTAACAGTTACTCATTTCGTCAATTTTTGTAATTATTCTCGATTACAGTTGTTCACACTTTGCGCACAAAGTCTAGGTATAATCACTAGGTATTGTATTGTCCAATGAACAGTAACTCCTTTGGAATGTGCTGTTTCACAGAGGTAAAATTTTCCTTAGTGCCAAAATCAACCAATAATTCACCAATAAATTCGAAATATGTCATCAGTCATTAACAATATATGACTAGAGGAAAAGTTGTATGCTTAAAGTGCAATGAATATCAAAAATATTTCTTGGGACAAATGGGAACTTTGGAAAATGTTAAAATGTCTCAAAACTTAGAAATCAGGTTGCAATGCCAACTATAGAACATCAAGAATTCAGCTATTTCGATTCTATAAAAGTGTTCATACAAATTTGTATTAATGCACGTCTAAATGTTATATAAAAAAGGAGCTTTTATTTATGAAAAACAACATTTAATAAAAGTTTTTGAAGAAAACTCTATTTGTATATAATTCAAAAGATCTCATTAATAACAATAATATTTAGTAAAATGAAAATCCTATACATTATGTCAGTGAAAATGATGGGTTTCTTTGTATTTTCAAGACCTTCTTGTCAATGAACTATATCCGATATCACAAGAATTAAAAAAATAAGTACTAATACTTAAACTTCTAATTAATGAAACAGTAACATCATAAGCAAATAACTAAACAAAAGCTACTGCGTTTCACAATGGTTGGAAGCAATATCTACCAGTAGTAGTAAGCCGATAATAAAGAACCGCTAATGAAGTTCAATTTATATATTCCAATTTTGTTTTTAAATATCCTAAAAAAGTTAAATTATATTTTACGTATAAATTCTTTTTTCAAAACGCTGATTCTGTTTAGAAATAAAAGTAATAATAAAATAGTTTTCAAACAATATATTCAAATAAAATTACAAATGGCCTCTTTAATAAAATATGAATGCATATATAAAATATATTTACTTATTTATCTTCATACACACTGCAGTTCCCTTTTAAAAAATAAAAACAAAAACGTAAAATCATGTGTCAATCGTAGATTACGAAACACTTTCCAATACATTCAGAATACCATAAAAAATACTTCATAGTTTAATAAAGTAAAAATGATGCTTAAATAAACAGTTTGCAAATACATAACACATTTGAAAACACAATTTAGACAGTTACAATCAATAGTTGTAACAATATCTGAATTTTTTGTGCAATCCTGTATATGATCAATAGATTTATCATATAAAACATAGTCTGCTAATGGAAAAAAATCATTTGAAAATGCCTCTTCATCAATTTCTAACATAAAATAAAAATGTAGTTTAGATATTTTGCGCAGCCCTGTAAATATCCTTATAATGTATACACACTAAGTGATATATAAAAAAAATTTAAATACTAAAACGCATACCACAAACGGAAAACTCACTACCAGCAATTATTGTTCTTAGATAGTAATGTAGTAGTATTGCGTGCGTCCCTGTAAATGTACGATGGAAGCTACATGTGCGTAACCATGGTGGGTGCTCTGAGTGCCCCCCCCCCCTCCCATCCCGCTTGCGCAGACCCAAGCTCAATTATTTTTTAAACAAGAAAATATGAAATCAGAGTTAGTTCAATTAGTTTAGTTCCGAAAACTAACATCTTAAGTTTTGAAATGTGATAAAAGAAGAGACCCACGTACTCTCTCTCTCTTTTTTTTTTTTTTTTTTTTTTTTTTTTTTTTTAAGAAAATTATTTTGTTTATCTATTCTTACAACTATAATATTTACTAGAATCTGTATTAGTCACAGCAAGTCAAAAAGGTGCTTTTATAATCTCACTATGAATTCTTTTGTTTATACAAGATTTTTATCAACGCCGTTCTTTCTCTTGCATGTTTCTGGTAATTCCATGAGAAATTAACGTAAGTTCTCGACGAGGGTTGAAACTATTTGTCTCTTTGCTTTCGTAGTTTAAAGTCTTGAAAGAAGCAATAAAGTACAGAAGGGATCCAGATGTGAAACGATAATTCCACCATGTGACTAGCGGGGGTAATGGAGGTGGAGGGGATGCAGAGCCTCCTTTGAAAATGAGAAATAATAGCACACAAAATTCAAATTAATCTGGAGGTTGGTTGGTTGGTTGAATTTCGTGTTTCGCGGTCATCTTTTGACATTTGTAAAAGGAACCCTGTTGCAGTCTTTTAGCCCAATGCAGTAAATTATGGCGAAATTCGAGATTTTTCCGGAATCATTTTACGATATTCACGATTTTTTCCACAATCGTTAGGCAAAATTCACGTCTTTCTATTAAGATTTTTTTCCCGAAATACGCACCGTTTGCCGCGAACCTTTCACAAAATTCGTGTGTTTTACCGCGATTCTTTGACAAAACGGGCGTTTCTTTAGCACGATCCTTCAATGAAATTCGCGTTTTCTTTCCATAATCTTTCGACGAAATTTTTTACCGCGATACTTTGGCGAAATTTATTTTCTTTTGTGAACGATTGACGAAATGGATTTTCTTTACGGGGTCATGTGCCAAAATTCGTGATGAATTTGCGCGACTGATGGGAAAATTCTCGATATATTTTCGTGACCAATTAACAAAATACGTTACGCGACCTTTTGACGAAATTTGCAACATTTTTTTTGACGATCGTTTATCGAAATTCGAGATTTTTTTTTGCTCAATCTTTTGACGAAATTCACGATTTCTTTCCGCACTTTTTTATTGAAATTCACGATATTTTTTCCAGATTCGTTTGAAGAAATTCTCAATTTTTTTCCACGATCGATTCAGGAATTGATTTTGAGAAATTCCACAAAAGAAAAAGCAAATCACGGACTTCAAAGAAATTGTAAAATACTCGCGGAAGAATCACAGGTCTGTAAAAAATTTGGTGGATGGGGATATTGCCCAGCATTTTTTATTGTGCGGGACTTTCCTTTTCTGTGCGCAAATCGCATGATCCCGCATATTATTTCAAACCCTGCTCCTCAAAGAAAACTTCCCCTCAAGAAACACTTTCAATGACGCACATGCCCTGAAGGGATTTGCTGATATAAGCCAAGGCGCACATTGAGACGCAGCTATCACGCGCAGGTATAGCGACACGGGTCGGAAAAAAACTGCCCGATGCAGGGCGAGCGTATATTGCAACTCAGTTTTCCATCAGGTTTGTTGACATTGTTGAGAAAATTTGGCATGCATCTTTACAAATATTTAAACTTTATCAGTAGATAGATTTAAATTCAGAATTTGATTCTGATACAAAAATTAATACAAGCTGAAATGATCATTAGAGTTTTAATTTGCATTCAAACGAATGTTAGTAATTGCATATAATATTAATAGTGTTATTCCTCCATGGAACAAAAGTTTAATTTCTTTAATAATAAAATGGAATTTAAATTCCAACGATTTTCAACGACACATTTCCAATATTCAATTTCCAGAAAATCGTTTGCCTTGAAAAGAATACAATGAAATCAAAGAAAAGATATTAATACATTAAATTCTATTGTTCACTTAATAATAGTAGCATTCCTATATTAAGTTTGAACAGTTTACCGCGTTTTTAAAGTTTCGTTTCGCTTTAAATATTATTTATGCACTTAAAAAGAGTAATTTTGTGATCATTTATTTATTTTTGTTCAAAAAAAAAAACAAAAAACAATGACATTTGGAAAGAATTAGATTTTCAATGACATTTTTTAATTTGATCAAAATGTCTTGTAAATTCCAGAAAGAAACATAAAGTAATGAATTCATGTTTATTATTAAAATATATACATATATATAAATATGCATTTGTGTATATGTGTGTGTGTTCTAAATTTCAAACTTAAAAATAATAAATCTAAGAGATTCTGGATTGTTTAAAATGTCCTCACTGCAAATAAAGGCGTCTTAAATTAAGATACATATGTGACTGAAAAAGAATTTCAGACACTTAAGTGTCTGAATCTGAAAATTCAGTCACAAAAGATGTCTTAATTTAAAACACCTAAGTGTCTTACTATGATCATAGTGTACACGAACTGATAAAAGTGTCTAAAAAATCTGCAAGTGTCTAATTTTAAGACACTTTGTAACTCCGCTCCGCATTCACCAGGGGGCACTCTTAGTTGCGCATGCGTCTTCCTTTCGAACTCGATGTTCGTTTGTAATTCAAACTGAATGCTTGTTTTTATGTACGCGTACATTTTAACTAATAATTTATTTTGACTTGATTGTTTTTTGCGGAATGTGAAGTTCCGGGATTTAATTTCTATCGACATAGTGGTACTCCGTATTAATATTTATCTATAAAACTAATACAGTGTTCTTCATCTCGTCAGATTTGTAAAGAGAACTGTTGTCTGGCGGGCTATGTTTTCAGGATGGAAATTTTCCATCCTTTTAACAGAGCTAGCCGGATGTGCAAGGGGATTTTATTTTTTAAATATCCAAGTCTGCCTAATTAACGGATACTAACGTAGCCTCCAATCCGGACGTCCTCTGGGCGAATGTGCTTTTGGAATAATCAGACCTTTTCCCAGGTAAGTGGGGTCTTAACTATGTATTTAAAACTCTCTGTGATTGTTTTATCTTTAAATGAAGACCTCACACGTGTCTATAGCTTTATTATTTCCTGAGTTATGCCAAAATATGTTCAAAGCATTTTGCCTATGGTATTTCCATGTTAAAATTTTATTTTGCTAATATTTAAATTTCTACTCTTCAAATCATCTGCAATCATATTTCTGTATTATTTTCTATCCAATGTTATCTTTAAAATAAATTTTGGTGTCTCTGCATGGTGTATATTAGCGGTTACTGAATTTATTAATTTTACACCTTCCTAAGCCTTTTCTTATGTAGCCATTACTTTAAAAATCGCAGTGACATCGCCTGTTGATTGGCTCATACTTCTTAATTACCATCAAGACTACCTTAATAGTATTTTTTGGTGTAATTATTACTCTGAAGTACCCTTTTTAATTATTTATTTACGTATACAATATTTTTATAAGCATTTAATGCGGCAGCATTTGTAATGTTTACATCGATTTTTACATTTCTGATAGATTTATTATGTGTTATGTACTGGAATTCAAAAGCATTTATAGTAAACATTCCTGTTAATAGCTGCTTTTATTTATTATTTATGCTTTTCTTGTCTAATGAAGTTTTCTTCTGCCTCATAGTGTGTACATCATAAATTTTAAAAAAGAATATAGTTCGGACATCTTTCCATTCATTGATTCCCCCATATATTTAATACAGCGAATTACTTGTGTTCATTTATTTATTTTAAAATGTTTTGACTGATAAAACTCATTAAATCCGGTCATTCTAATTAAAAGATTTCCCTTTGCTATAATTTTAGTGTTTCCGAGTATTTTAGAAATATCCCATTTGCCATACTGAGAATAGTCAACATATAATCTTTTTATGATTCAAAAGTCAAAACCACAGCTTCAGAACGGAAATTGACGTCACTAATGTACACGTTGAATCAGAAAAAAATTTGTTGATGTCAACAAAGATTTAGAAAAAGGATCTCGCGTTATCTGTAGTCACTTTGTTAAATTTTAATGATTATTTTTAGATTCTTAAATTCATGTAATCATGTATCGTTAACGTAATTGTAAGAATGCGGTAAAAATATACAGATATATTTCATTTGAAATAATTATATAATATTGATTTTTTGATTACTTTTAGTTAAAAAGTAATTTGAAATTAAAAATGAATACAAAGTAAAGAGGTACATTTTTATAAAATATTTATTTGCATATAGCTAGATTTTGCACTTAAAACTGACACGTACATTTATCGAATCATAACACAGGGTTGGACTTTTTCCAGAAGGAGGGCCTGATTAAAGCATGGGCAGACCCTCCCCCCCCCCCTACGATTTTACGTGCTCCAAATTCGATATGGATTTTTTTTAAAGCTTATATTTTAAATGTGTTTCAACATTCTATTGATTATAATCAGCATTTTGAACTTTAAAAGTAGAATTAGATTAAAAACTAAATAAAAAAATAAATACAGTAAAAACTCTCAATCGCGGCCACCTCGCGAATTGAACGCGTTTTGGAACGTTGAATTTGCCTGCTATTCGATTGTGTTCGCTTTTATGAGGTAAAAAAAATGTATTTATCTTGAAAAAGGTCAGTGTTCGCTGAAGAAAATTGTCCTATGAAAGTTTTGTTGTAAAATCTCCATAACGGACACTCCTACATAGAGGACACAACTATTTAAGAAGCACATTTTTTATTAACAACATGCACATATTTTATATTTTTTACCTCAGAAAAACAGACACTTCCGAATAGCGAACAAATTCCACGGCTCTAAGGTGCCTACTATTGAGAGGTTTTACTGTATTGTGACAAATATTTAAATTTTTAATCTTATTCTACTCTATAAATTCAAAATATTGATTATAATCAGTACAAAGTCGAAAATGATTTCGATTATCAGCTTTATGAAAATTGCATACCATATTTTGGATCCCCTAAAATAAGGCTGTGTGTGTGGGGGGGGGGAGTAGGGCAGAATAATGGCCATATACTTTTCCAGGATCAACGTGGTCAAACATGGCTACGTGTAATGCTTTTAAAAAATGGCTGCGATTCAGACGTTTGAAGTGTCTAAAATTCAGACGCAAAAAGTGTCTGAAAAAATTCAGACATTTTAAAATGTCTGAAAATTGAACACTCCGTTTCAGACACTTAAGTGTCTGAATTTAAGACATTTCGATTTAGAGTGCTGATATAAAAATTTTCTAATTTATAATAATTTATCACGAAAAAGAACATTTATACAAAAGCAAAATTAAAAACTTATTAAAACAAATCTTAATAATTATGAATTATATAATTTGAAATAATTAATCACATTAATTTGATATCTTTAATAGTATTATTTCAAATATCTTGCTTTGAAATAACCAATTTGTTCTACGAAAGCAAAATTAATCACGTGACAGACCAGACTCGCACTCGAAACTGCGTTCCATGTACAAGTGACAAGCAGGACCTGCGTCAGAAAAACTGTGAGCAAGTCAATATGCTCTCTTCCCTTCATTTCAATCATCTAGAAAATCGCGCAAAGTGGAAGCTTTCCCTGCGCGTGTCGTCGCGTCTCAATGTGCGCCGCGCCTAAATGTTTACAGAAATACGATTCACTCGTGTTTTTTTTTTTTTTTTTTTTTTTTTTGTGTGTGTGTGTGTGTGTGTGTGTGTGCGCGCGCAAGCTGTCCTTTCCGAACTAGCGGTACATATAGTAAATTCTGTCTAAGGCGGACTCTGTTCAAGCCGGAAATTTGTCTACCGCGGAAAATTTTTCAAGTCCCGGCGAACCCATAGAAAATAACATTAATTCTTGTTTCACAAGCCGGAATCTGTTTAACGCGGAAACGGAACTGATTTTAAGGTCCCACCGAAACCAAAATTTTGCATAAGGCGGAAAAAAACTTATTTTAAAAATGAAAAACATTTCGTTCATGAAACTTTAATACATACGTCATACATTCAATGCCGAGAATTTTAATTAAATTCTGTAATAGTTTAAAAAAATTAATTTAAGGAACTGAAAACTGTTTAAATTTTAAGGAATTCTTGCATTTAAAAAATGAATTAATCCTTTTTCCAGTATAAATTTGCATGTAAATGTTATTATTACAAGAAGGATGGACATTTATGAAAATATGTATTTTCTAAAATTATATTATGCTTTAATGTGGTACTCAAATTCAAAGTAATATCTTACTGTCACATTCCCGAAGTTTTTTTTTTTTGTGTGTGTGTGTGTGTGTGTGTGTGTGCGTGTTTGAGTGTAAACTTCAAATTTGCAGGTATTACAGCAGTACTAAGAAATTGAACAGCATTTCTCATTTATCTGTAAAGAGTTTTAAAATTTCAGTTTTCAACCGATTTTCGAGTCAGGACAATTAGTGAAAGTTCGTCATCGGCAAGCAGTTTATTACAACTCAAGATACAACCTTTTTATCAAAAGCATAAAACACTATTCGATTGACGTATGCTTCATACCAATGAATCACGTGTTTAGAAAACTCATTGCACGGTAAAGATGAAAATAAGCACTCGCCAGTCGCCACTCGGCGACTAAACGTGAAAAACTGGCGGCTAAAAATATGGAAAGTACCGGCCAAATGCAGGATTTTCCAAAAGGGATTTCATCATAGAATCGCGGAAAAAAACTCCTCGAATTTCGTCGAAAGATCACGAAAAACCGCACATTTCGTCAAAAGATTGCAAAAAAAACGTAAATTTTGTCGAAGGATCGCGAAAAAAACCAAACATCGTCAACAGATCGCGAAAAAAACCGCGCATTTTGTCAAAATATTTCGGAAAAAAACGACTTTTTTCAAAATATCGTGAAAAAAACCGCACATTTCGTCAAAAGAACCCTAAAAAAACCGAAATTTCGTTAAAGAATCGCGAAAAAACCGCGAATTTCGTTAAAGAATCGCGAAAAAGCGCGAATTTCGTCAAAGGATCGCAGAAAAACCCGAATTTCGTCAAAGGATCGCTAAGAAGTCCAAATTTCGTCAAACAATCGCGGAAAAAACGCAAATATCGTCAATGGATCGCGAAAAAACAAGAAATTTCGTCATAAGATCGCGAAAATACGGCAAATTTCGCCAAAAGTTAGCGGAAAAACGACAAATTTCAGCAAAAGATCGCAAAAACGGCAAATTTCGTCAAAAGATCGCGAAGAAACGGCAAATTTTGTCAAAAGATCGTAAAAAAATGGCAAATTTCGTCAAAATATCGTAAAAAATGGCAAATTCCGTCAAAAGATCGCGAAAAAATCCACAAATTTCGTCAAAGTGGTGTGAAACAAAACATAGTTCGTGCCGGGAGTAGATCAACCCCCCCCCCCCACCTCTGTTGTAAACTTTTCAGAAAATTTGCTGTGAATTTCAGATTTTTTTTTTTTACTCAGAATCACCCCTGTTTATTAAAACAATATGAATTAAAATATTTTTATTTAGTACATAAGTTACTAATTTACTCTAAACTCATATTTTTAAATTAAATATTCAGTAACATAAATGTACTTACTGGCTACTAAAGAAATTATTCCTAGTAGCCAGTAACTGGCTACTAAAAAAATCAACCTACCGGCCAGTGGCCACTAAGCAAAATTCCTTATTTTCATCTTTATTGCACGGGTTATTTGTTCGTCGTCGTTTTATCTTGTCTAAGGATATTGTAAGTGCATCGTAAAAATTGCTTCAAAATCTAAACTAAATACTCCATCCCTGCAGGATAAAGTCAATGTTACCCAATTAAAAGAAAAATAATTATTCTGTAGAAGATCATTGTATTAAGTTTAATTATGGTAAAACTCAAATTTATGACGCTATATAAAGAAAGAGTTGAAAAAATCTAATAGAAAGAGGAAACGTGCTGCGAAAAATGAAGACATTGGTGCATTACCTTTTGAATGTTTTTCGATTATTAGAGTGAAAACTTTGCACAAACGTGGACTTTATTGCGAAAAAATAGGTAAAATGCATTTTAAAGCTTTCAGTGAATGGTTAATGAGTTTCCAATAATCCACACAAAATTGCCATGAAGCATGCTTGCTGACACCCAAAAAAAAGTCCCATAGAATGAAATTCGGGAATGGAAAGGAAAATTTCAGCGACCGATTGAAAGATATCAAGAAAAGGGCATATATAATTGCAATGAGACTGGACTATTTTATCGTGTGTACCAAGTAAGTCAATAATAAAAAGAGGAATCTAATGCCGCTGAGGTAAAGCCTCCAACGAGCGTGTCACTGTTTGTTTTTGTTTTTTTTGTGAATTTGGAGGGCAGTTTATAACAAAAAAGTTTGTGATTGGGAAATCGAAAACTACGTTGTGTTTCAAAAATGTAAATATTGTTAAACTGCCTGTGACTTGGAAGTCTCAGAAAAAATACTGGATGTCGATTGTCTTAATGGAGGGCTGGCTGAAGGAATTCAACAGACGTATGACTGAAGAAAAAAAAAGTGTTCCTCGATAATGAACATTGTTATGCCGACGTTAAATTGTCAAATATAAATTTACATTTCCTTCCGGCGGATACTACTGCAGAGACAAAACCAATGGATCAATGATTTATATAAATGCTGAAACAAACTACAAAAGGTATCTGTTGCGGTCGATTACTGCGTCTTTTGATTATCGTTCTTCAGCTCCGATCTAACAAAAAACACCTGTATTTTCGATCTTGTTAAATTGATTGCCAAACATTGCTCAGGAATGTCGATGAAAAATCTGATCATCGTCTTAGGAAAGCAAATGCTGATGACCATACGCTTCTGAAAACATTGAAGACAGGGGTGGAATTCAAATATATCAGGACGACTTGAGAAGAATTAGGTACCTCGAAATTATTTTTCTTGTTCAGAGAAATGAAAAAAAAAATAATACAGTAAACCCTCGATTTAACGGACTAATTGGGACTAAGATGTGTCCGTTAAATCGAAGTCCGTTAAATCGCAAAGTACTATTTATAATATTATTTTGTTATAAATATTGTACATATATATTACGTACTTGTAATTATATATATTATTACAGTGCAAATTACATATATATACAATATATACAGTGTATATACATAAATATATATTGAATATACTTATATACTACTGTATATATATAAACACAATACATTACTTTTAATAATACAATATTGGTAATGAAATTCAAACGAATTAACACATATGCAACTTTTATGGGAATGAAACACTTTTTACACAGAAATAATAATTAATAAACAAGCAATAAACAAATGGAACAAATTACAATGCCCCCAAAACAACAGGCATCATTTTATGTTATTTACATCACATTAAGGTTGCTCCATACTGCTGGATTGAAAAACTTCTCTATCAACTCAAGTTTCTGTTTTATAGATAAATTAACGCGTTTCCGTTTAATAATACAAGCCATTTCAAAAAAGCACTAGTAGCAAAATACACTTGTGAACTGAAGCAGAAATGGATAGTGGGTACCCTAGCGCATGCATAGAACGAAAAGCATATCACATAGCCGCATAGGTCGCCAGCATCATTGCGCATGCTTAGAACGAAAACCACGCTGCATTGAGAATCAAAGCGCGCGCTTTTGGCGTTTCGTGTTCTTTCCCTTTTTTTAAGGTTTCGTTCATTTGATCACGAGACATTGTGTAAATATTTTTTTATTTTACCGAGAAATCGCTTTTTAAAAATAGTTAAAAGAAATGCTTTGTGGTTGTTCATTGCTTGATTTTTTACATATAAAAGCTTAAAAGAGGGTTGCGTGTTGATTCTCAAGTAGGGGAGAGGGAGGGGGGCAGTAATACTTTTTTTTTCGAAGCGTGTTTCATCGTTTTAGAAGCTGTTTTATCATGGAGGCTTCCAGTAAATAATAGTGATAAATAAATAGTTGACATTTGTCAAATATCAAAATTTGAAATACGGGCGTTGAATTTCAGGTTAGAGAGAGGGGAATAAATTTAAATCAACGATTTTGATTTGTTAATTTAAGGATAAAGTGTTTTAAAAGGGATATTAAACTAAACCCTCTGTGCGATCTGCGATCACACTTACCCACTTGTTTTACTTTAATTTTTGTTTAATTTTAATTTTTTTTTAATTAGTCCGTTGAATCCGAAGTCCGTTGAACCGAGGTCCGTTAAATAGAGGGTTTACTGTACCGAGAAAATACACCTACGCGTTAGTGCAGAACGCATGGTAAGCCGAAAGAAAAAACAAGCATCGATAAAAGATTATTTTTTTTATTCTTTGAACTACTATGCGAAATATGAAGTATGTAATTTTATTGGTAAATGATTTTTAAGTAAATGATTTTTATTAAATTTCAGAATTTGAGCAATTTTGTACTGGTAATATTTATTTTTGAGTTCAAATAATGTCTTTCGAAATTATTAAAAACAGTAATTTTAATAACAATCCAATTTCATTAAAAATTTCATTTTAAAGAACAGTACTAAAAGTTACGAACGTAAAAAAATTTAAGATTTGAGCATTTATTTATTTTTTTTTTTTTTTTGGGGGGGGGGCTCTTTTGCATAAGCCGGAATATTGTCTACCACGGAAAATTTTCTCTGTCCCTACCGATTCCGCCTTAGACACAGTTTACTGTATCAATATTTTCGATCCCCTTTCTTAGAGTTCCATAGAATTTAACTTGAGTTCCCGTAAGCTGCAGCGGAGAAAATGAATAAATTAGCAATTCTGAAGCTTTTGAATGTTTTGTGAAGGTTTTGGCATGACTGGAGCAGCAGAAAGACTTTAATACTGGTGAACTAATAATATTTATAAACTCCGTGATATAGCTTGAAAGCAAAGGCAATCGAAACTGCGACAAACAAAACATTTTTTGAAACCTTTCTGATATATGTAAAGGATACTTAATTTCAAAATTAAAATCCGGGTAATTTATTCTTGTTTCTATTTTGTTTTGCTTTATTTTTATGAAGCACTTATTACCGTAATACGAAATATTGCATATTTTTCTCCTTAATTTTAAAATGGAATCATTCTCGATTATCCGAAAATTTCAATTTTCCGAAAGGGTGTCTGTCCCAATTAGTTCGGTTAATCGAGGTTCTACTGTAATTTTTTTTTTTTTTTTTTTTTTTTTTTTTTTGACAAAATTGATTTTCTTTACAAATAAAATTAATAATAAAAATGTTTACAAACGAAATACATTCATAAAAAAATTACAAATGGTTCATTTAATAAAAAAATATATTTACTTCTATTAAAGTACGATTTTTTGATTTATACTATTATTTATAAAATATATTCATATTCACAGCAATCATTTTATAAAAATAAAAAATAATAACGCCGTTTGGAATACTTTTATTCCATTCCGATTTCGAAGAACCGTAGCGAAATTTAAATTAACTGCTATAGAATTTCACTAAGTTATTATCGAAAGTCAACAGAGTTCAAAGTCTCTAGGCAATATAAATGGAATTTAATGACCGGAGAAAAAAAAATATTCTGGAAAGATATGCAACAAAAATTGTATTTCTTTGAAATATTCAAAGGGAAAACTGGTGGATAAGGAATGAAGAAAAAAGACTTTTAGGGAAATGTTGGGTGTAGATAAAAAAAATTAGAAACGAAAAAAATATGTTTGACATCTTGTTTTGAAATAAGAAAAAATAAAAATATGAATTTTATTTTTTAAAGTTTTTACACTTATATTTCCAGATAGTCCTTTCTCATATTAAGGACTACTGCGTCCCTAGTAAGTGAATCCCTAATACACCTATATCCACAGAAATATACTAAAAAAAATAATTATCTATTGTGTGTAATTTCTTTTTACACAAAATTGATTCTGTTTAGAAATAAAATTAATAATAAAAATGTTTACAAACAAAATATATTCATAAAAAATTACAAATGGTTCATTTAATAAAAAAATGAATATATATATATTTATTTACGTCTATTGTGGTGCGAATTTTCAATTTATACTATAATTTATAAAATATATTCATATTCACAGCAATCATCTTATAAAAATAAAAAATAATAACGTCGTTCGGAATACTATTATTTCATGCCGATTTCGAAGAACCGTAGCGAAATTTAAATTAACTGTTATAGAATTTCACTAAGTAATTATCGAAAGTCAACAGAATTCAAAGTCTCTAGGGAATATAAATGGAATCTAATGACCAGAGAAAAAAATATTCCGGAAAGTTATGCAGCAAAAATTGTATTTCTTTGAAATATTCAAAAGGAAAAGTGATGGAAAAGGAAGGAGAAAAAAAGACTTTTAGGGGAAAAGGAGGGTATCAGATGAAAAAAATAGACATGAAAAAGTATGTTTTACGTCTTATTTTCAATGAATATAAAAAAGAAATAATATGAATGGTACTTTTAAAATTTTTACGATTATATTTGTCCAGAGCACCCTTTCTTATCTTAAGGGCTACTAAGTCATTTATACTTGAATCACTAATGAAACTAAATTCACATAAATGTATTAAAATAAAATAAAATAATATTTCGCGTATATATATATATTATATATATATATATATATATTTTTTTTTTTTTTTTGGAAAAAACTGATTTTTTTTTTTTTTTTTTTTTTTTTTTTTTAGAAAAAACATAATAAAATTGTTTACAAACAAAATATATTCATATAAAATTACAAATTGTTCCTTTAATAAAATTTGAATACATATATAAAACATTTGTGTACTACTATTAATGTACGATTTTTCCATTTATACTATTATTTATAAAATATATTCATATTCACAGCAATCATTTTATAAAAATAAAAAATAATAACGCCGTTCGGAATATTTTTTATTCCATGCCAATTTCGAAGAACCGTAGCGAAATTCAAATTAACTGTTATAGAATTTCACTAAGTTATTATCGAAAGTCAACAGAGTTCAAAAGTCTCTAGGCAATATAAATGGAATTTATTGACCGGAGAAAAAAAATATTCTGGAAAGTTATGCAACAAAAATTTTATTTCTTTAAATATTCAAAAGGGTAAGTGATGGATAAGGAAGGGGGGAAAGGGGCTTTTAGGGAAAATGATGGGTATCAGATGAAAAAATAGAAATGAAAAAGTCCTTCCGGCCAGTGCCGGGAGGAAGAAGTAGCTTTCAAATACCTTATTTTAAAAAAGCCAACTTATATTATTCAAACACACGAAGCTCAATTTAGTGGAAACCGAATATAGGAGATTCAAAACTAATTTTTATCAATACTAAATCATTATGAATGAGAATTTCACGAAATTAGTCAGCTTTATCCTAGCTGCTTTTATTTAAAGTAACTTATATTTGGCTGAGATGTTGATGCATAAAATCCACATGCTTTCTCACATGGAAATAGGCGAATACGTGTGTTATCGCGTGACAAATACAAGATCGTTTCAAAATGTTAGCCATACTAGAAATTCAAAGTGCTATAATTAAACCATTTTTTAAGATATAAACAAAAGAACAAATTTTCAGAAACAAAATCTGCTCCGGAATCTTTGTATCAAGGCCAAACACATAAAAAATCTTTTTCATTTTCCAATTTTTTAATACCTCATTTTAAATTTTAAATTAAATTTTTTTAAATGGCAACCCTTTTGAAACAAGATGGCGAATAAAGCTGGCCAACGAACTCGGTCGAGACATTGGTATGTACTATGTACAGACCAAGTAACATCCAAATCGGTTCATAAATACGCTTGTTATCGCGTGACAAAAATCAGGTCGTTTTAAAATGTCAGCCACAATCGAAATTCAAAACGCTATAACTCAGCCCTTTTTTTAGATATAGACGAAACAAAAACTGTTCCGGGATCTTTGTATTAAGGTCAAGCACATACAAAAAAAAATCTTTTTCATTTTTTAATATTTTGGCATCTCATTTTAAATTTAAAATTTTTTAAATGGCCGCCATTTTGAAACAAGATGGCGGATGAAGCTGGCCAACGAACTCGGTCGAGATATTTGTATGTACTATGTACACACCAAAGTACATCCAAATCGGTTCATAAATACGCCTGTTATCACGTGACAAATATCAGGACGTTTCAAAATGTCAGCCACGCTAGAAATTCAAAATGCTATAACTCAGCCATTTTTTGAGATATAGACGAAACAAAAACTGCTCCCGAATCTTTGTATCAAGATCAAATACATAAAAAAAATATTTTTTCAATTTTCAATTTTTGGTACCACATTTCAAATTTAAATTTTTCTTAAAAATTTAAATGGCTGCCATTTTTAAACAAGATGGCGGATGAAGCTGGTCAACGAACTCGGTCGAGACATTGGTATGTACTATGTACAAACGAAGTTACATCCAAATCGGTTCATAAATACGCCTTTTATCGCGTGACGAAATTCAGGACGTTTCAAAATGTCAGCCACGCTAGAAATTCAAAATGCTATAACTCAGCCATTTTTTAAGATATAGACGAAACAAAAACTGCTCCGGAATCTTTGTATAAAGTTCAAATACATAAGAAAAAAATATTTTTCCATTTTCAATTCTTTGGTACCACATTTCAAATTAAAATTTTTAAGAAAATTTTAAATGGCCGCCATTTTGAAACAAAATGGCGGATGAAGCTGTCCAACGAACTCGGTCGAGACATTGGCATGTACTATGTACATACCGAATTACATCCAAATCGGTTCATAAATTCGAGAGTTACAGTATGACAAAGGTCAGATATATATATATATATATGGATATATATATATATATATATATATATATATATATATATATATATATATATATATATATATATATATATATCAACTTTTGAACGGAGGGTGCTTTCGGGGTCTGGGGGTCATGATCGATGAAAATATACCAAAATTTTTTGAAATCACTTTCCTCCGAACGGCTGCAATAGGTAGCTTTTTGTAATGAAAGCTACCTAAAAGTATGTTTTACATCTTGTTTTCAATGAATATAAAAACTAGAAAACAGGAATTCTCCTTTTTCAAAATTTTTTGTTGCCCCCCGATGAAAATATATATATATATATATATATGTGTTTATATAAATAGTACAAAACGTATTTCAATTTTAAGTCTTACAGCACACGCTTTTATTTTATGTAAAATGACGTAATTCGCATCCGCTTAAGAATTCCACATTTACGATCCACTCTTAAACATCTACAGTAAAGTATGCATAGGACGTCACTATCGCGAAATAATGCACAAATGCAGCAAAAAGATGCCGTCATTAAAGAGACTCTGCCAAAAAAAAAAAAAACGGCTGCCTAATGATTTATTGGCCTTTATTTGTTTGTAACATTAATATGGATCATTAAAATTAAATATAGTTTATAATAGCTCCATGTTTTAACAGAAATCCTTCGTTTATATTTTTTGAAAATAGCACGTATTTTAATTACATTTTCTCTAGGTTGTTATGAAAAAATGGTAACAAACTATATGATTAAAATTTTACAACTATTTTTCCTTTACTTTATAGAGAAATGGAGTACTTTCGTTGCCAATATTAAGCAAATGGCTCCAAAAACTAAAAAAAAAAAAAAAAAAAAAAAAAAAAAAAAAAATTCAAAAATAAATGGAGATGCAGTTTTCAAATAAATTGCATTTAAAAGTACTTTTTTTCCAATACGACGGTATAAAAATTTAAAATGTGCGATGCTTAGAAGTTTAAAAAATTACAATAGAGTATTTAACCGTACTACTTCGTATTACGACTGGCTTCAGTAAGGTAACATTATTTTTTGGAGACGATACAAAATAAGCTGGGAGAAAGAAATAGCATACCGTACCGGGGGGCTAAAAATAATATGAATGGTACTTTTTTTTTTTTAGGATTATATGTATATCCACAGCGCCCTTTCTTATCTTAAGGGCTACTAAGTCATTATTACTTGAATCGCTAATGAAACTAAATCCACATAAGTGTATTAAAATAAAATAAAATAATATTTTGCGTATAATTTGTTTTTAGAAAAAAACTGATTTTCTTAGAAAAAAACTAATGATAAAATTATTTACAAACGAAATATATTCATATAAAATTACAATTTGTTCCTTTAATAAAATTTGAATATATATATAAAACATTTATGTACTTCTATTAATAAACGATTTATCGATTTATACGATTATTTATCAAATTTCTTCATGTTCGCTGAAATCTTTTTTGAAAATAAAAAATAACAGCGTCGTTCGGAATACTTTTAGTATATTACAAAAATAGACGTCATCTGCGCTGAAATTCTACTCATCAGAATGACATCATTTGTCAATAGAAGAAGCATTCGCCTTCCATGTGCTGTTTCAGACAATTTTTAAACTCCAAAGTTAGCTGTTTTGACCTGATTTTTTCCTACTAAACGTAAGAGAATACTTTAAAACTAAGGTAAGTTGTTATGTTTGCATATACATATCTAAATTCATGTGTTTCTTGGGCATATTCTTAAGGCGAATTTGTTTGTTTTGGTTTTTGTTCTTAATCTTAAGATTATCTGTTTTAAAAAATGCGCAATTGCCGTAATTGGGCCAATTTGAGTTGTTTAAATTGTACCAGATACACGATCATAAATTTGAAAATTAAGTAATGAATTTCGAGGGCTGTACGCTTTGGACACTTTTTTTATTTTATTTTTTATTTTATAATGGATTACATTCTCCATTCAAGTTTTTGATTAGTTTAATTTAATTTTTTTTGTATATCTGGATGAATTTCTTTATACAATTTTGGCCTATATAAACATAAAAAATATCTTTTACATGTTTATGAAATAAATCTTGTTTGCAATTTCTTTTATTTTAGGTATATTTGTATTTAATTTCTTTGAATTTTTTATTCCTACAGAGTATTTGATGTACAGTGTTGAATCCAAACATTTTTCTGCGGGAGGATATTTCTGGTTCCATTGGGGGGGAGGCAGGCTTTTTACAGATCTCGAGGGATCCATTTTTTGCCATTAAAGAGCTTAAAATCTCAAAATATCCATTTCGGAGGGGACATTTCAAATCTCCGGGGGGGGGGGGGTTGCGATCCCTGAATTCAACACTGTTTGAATGCATAATGTTTTGCGTTTGATTAATCGTAGTGCATTTTTTTTCAATATAGCATATTTTTGTTAATTTTTTTAATATAATTGAAAAGTGTATCGAATTGTGTAAAGTGTATCGAAAGTGTATAGAATTTGGTTTAACTCGCCGTCTGTCTAACTCGCGTAAATATATTCAGATTACCATGTAATTGATATATATTACACATATTGACCATTACATATATGGTATTCAATATGAATACTTACATGGGCACTCACAAGTATTCATTGCTGTTGTTTCGTTTGATTGTTTCATTAATCGTAAACCTTGCTTTTTATAAAATTAGTTATATTCCCTATTCATTAAAACTGCCTAATATTGCTTAATCCAATTTAGGAGACTGGGTAACAAACTTAGGTTACCAGTCGCTGAATTTGGACCACTTTTGACAAATATTTCAAATTAAAATAAAACTTAAGATTTTAAAAAAGAAATTGTTCTAAAGATTTACTCAGTTAGTAGATGAATAGATTCACCACGTGTACTGATATTTTGCAGATATTCCAAAAATGAAGTGAGTTACACCTGAAAATAAAGGAAGAGGTCCAAAATCGGCTAATCTCTCCTATGCCGATTTCGAAAAGCCACACAGTGGGACGTTTTCATGATCTAGGTGCACAAAATCCATTTTTTCGATTATCTCGGAATTTGAGAAAACCGCGTGTACCGGTAGCTGGATGTCTGTATTTTCGAGATCCGTACTAGTTTAGGCGTAAAAAATCAGAGGTTCGATTAATTGTGACCGTAAAGTAGCCATTTGTTCAATTGGTTTGAGGAAGTTTCAAAAGTTGCACTAGCTTCCTCTAAGTTTGAAAGCACGTCGTGAATATTCTGTTTTATTTGAAAGCACGAGTTTGCTGATATAATGTCACAGCTTTCTCAAGGTCAAATTTAACCCACTTTTGTTTGAAAATAAGCAATATTAAACCCGGTATACCGCTTTTTTCAAAGGCTGAAATTATCGATGATCCTTGATGTTGTTTACAAATTTCATCTTGACTTTTAACAAATTATTTAGCATTATTCAGCAATAAGAACGTTTTTTAAATCAAAGTGCTATTCCTAATATATTAAAATATTAAACAAACTCCTGCAGATAGCTGCAGATCAGTACGTTTTTATTAATAAACAAGCATCTAATTAACTTCCAATGCATGTATGTATGTTTAGTTCAAATCTTGCAAGTCAAATTTAAATCACTTTTAATTATCCTATTGAGCCGAAACAAAGAATACATGTGTAATTTGATAGAAAATACAATATTATTATGATTTAAAGAACGTAGAAGTTTATTTAGAATAGTGTTTCTACAGTTCTTCACAGAAATTTAGATTAAAATTTGCATGTTAATTTTAAACGAATTTCAATAATCTGATTGAGCTGAAACTTTGCTCAGGATATGTAATTATGATGACAATGCAGTATTATTATAATTTATGGAATGTAGCTTAGTTCAAATTTTGAGCTGAAACTTTGCGTACCTGTGTTTTTCCAATGACGATTCTATTAAATTATAATTTGACGAAAGTAGAAATTACGCATTTTTTACAGGGCCATGCAAAAAATCGTGGAAAGATTGTTGCTAAAAAGCAGAAATTTTAATTAAATTTCTAAAAAATTCTATAGGTTATTGAGATACACAATAACATGTTATAAATTGAAAAAAAAAGTTGTATTTCTTTTACAGGGACACATAAAAAATTCGAATACATTATCGTCTATATGCAGAAATTTTATTTTAAATTGAATAAAATTCACATAGGTTATATATTCACACAACAGCATTTTTTCAACCGAAAATAATTTTGGTAGCATTTATATGTTTTACAGGATACCACAAAACAATAAAAAAAATTTTAATATGATTTTATATAAAACAATTTATTTTTCAATATGACTACAAAAATTTCTCGGAAATTTCTGAGTAGACAAAAATACTAAAAACAAATGAATGTTAAATTACATCTGTGCATTGAATTGTTTTTTACTTAATAGGAAAATAAGTATGTTTAACGCATTATTTGTAATGCATTATAATTATACAGGGTGCCCACTAAAGTCCTTCCAACGCTCTTAATTGCAGAACGTTTGTAGCTATAATCATAAAAGTGATGTCTAGTATAGTAAAGTGGCTATGCTCTACCAGTTGACACCAATTCCACCATCATCTGGTGCAAAACAGCTGAGTTAGTATACTTATCTCGAAAACGAGATTCATGATCAGAACTAGGTTCATTTAGCATTCATGTTCACAAGGTGTCCTTATGAACTAAAACGATGATGCTTTACAAATTTGTCATTCACTTTTATAACATATTTCGAACTGTTTTCGTGATAGAAAAGCTAATGACACCCTTTTACACCAGGTGGCGCTGTAAGCGGTCTCATCGAGAAGAGCATAGCCTCTTTACTATACCTAAACAACAGTTTTATGAATATAGATGCAGTCGTGCGGCAGTTAAGAGGGTGGGAATGGGCTTTAGTGGGCATCCTGAATTTTTATTTTAAGACATTGTTGTTAAATAACCAAATATTTATCACTGTTTGAGTATTTTATTACTGATGCATTAAAAAAAAAGCAAAAACTAATTAAATTTCAACGAAATAATTTTGTTCCACCTACATCGTCAAAACGTCCTACCGAGAGCCGTAGCGAATTTTAAATTTGTTGTCATAGAATTTAAGTAGAAAAAAATATTCTGGATTAAAAGAATGTTATGTAACAAAAATTGTATTACATTGAAATATTTAAAATGGAAAGTGATGGATATGAAAAAGGGAAGAAAAGGCTTTTAGGAATAATGATTGCTATCAGTTGGAAAAAATAGAAATGGAAAAGTATGTCTTACATCTTGTCTTCAATTAACTGCTATGGAATTTAAGTAAGTTATCGAAAGTTAGTGAAGTTCAAAGTCCATAGGCAATATAAATGAAATTTAAATTATCGAAGAAGAAAGTATTCTGGATTAAAATATATACTTATATATATATATATATATATATGCAACAAAAATTGTTCATCTTTCAAATATTTAAAAATGAAAGTGATGGACAAGGAAGAGGGGGGAAAGGCTGTTAGATAAAAGGATAGGTGTCAGATGGAAAAAATAGAAATGAAAAGGTATGTTTTACATTTTTTTTTTTTTGAGAATAAAAAATTAAAATAAGATGGGTGTTTTCTAAGATTTTTTACGATTATATGTTCATATTTATACGTCCGGAGTGTCCTTTCTTATCTTGATGACTTATACACCTCTAATAAGTGAACTAATGAAACTGAACTAATGAATGTGTAACTAATGAAACAAAATTAACATAAACATACTTAATATATATATACAGGGTGGCCATAATTAAACTGCAAGTGTTCAAGGGGTGCTGGAGAGAGAACTACTGGGTATATTCCAGTGAAATTTGGTATCTACACGTTTCAGAACATGCGCAAGTCAAATATGCAAAAACAATATTGCCATTTTCACCCGCTAGATGGCGCTGTACCGTATTTAAACGTTCACCGGTGGCATATACAACCTCCAAAATCGATAGACAGAGCATAATGACATTCTAAGAGGCATATAAACAATATAAAATAACATTTATAGTCTATCAAAATTCCATACAATTCGCTTCAGTAATTAAATTTTTAAAGTAACATGTAATAAAAATTAGCGTAAATAAGATCACAAATTAAACAATCCATAAAGACGCTTTGGAAAACAAGCCATTATTTATTCAATGAAATTATTACATGATGTGCTCAATATGTGAACCACCAGATGCAACCACATGCTGAAAACGTAAAACAGCATGGTCCACCGTCGCATTTAAAATCTGTGATGTAACACACCTCAGGTGTCTCATTATGCTAGATTTCAATTCAGCAACAGAAGCATGTCGTTTTTTATAAACCATATCTTTCAGATGTCCCCACAGATAAAAATCGCAAGGATTAAGGTCCGGTGAACGTGGGGGCCAAGCGTTGTCGAAACCTCTGCTTATGACTTGGTCCGCACCAAAGGTATTATGCAACATTTTTTTAACATCTTTAGCGATGTGAGGGGGTGCTCCGTCCTGCATAAATACCGTGGTTTCTAAACAATGTCTCTCTTGCAATGCATGAATCAATTGTTGTCTCAACATCACACCGTATCTAGTCCCTCTGTAACACTACAGCGTTTGGGACCACTTGGACTTGGGGTCTCAAAGAAATATGGGCCCACAAGAAAATCAGAAGTCATTCCACACCATACAGTTACATAATCGGAATGGAGGGGTTCTTCACGTTTAGCGTATTGTTTGTTCATTCTCCATATCCAGCAGTTATGCGCATTTACACTACCTGATAGTGTAAAATGCGCTTCGTCTGTCCACAATATTCTTTGTATCCAAGTGTCATCTTCACTGATTTTCGACAGGACAAGGTTTGCGAAATAAAATCTTAGGGTGTCATCGTGAGGTTTCAATTCTTGAAGAATTTTAATTTTATACGGATAACGCCGAAGAATGTGGCGCAACACTTTATGCACAGTTGACCAGGGAAGAGATATTGTCCTAGCCACACTTCTTGCGCTCACTTGGTGCAACATACTGGCTCCTGAGCTGCTACTCGTAGTCGCTATGGCGTAATCAATTTGTTGCACTCTTTTCGGGTTTACGAGACGTCGCCCTCTTGTGCCTGGAATAACACCCAATTCTCCTGATTCTTCAAATTTTAAAATCATATTTTTCAATTTATTGACACTCATTGGATCTCTTCTTAATCGTTTCATACACCGGTATTCTTTCAGAGTAGCTGAATAATTGCTGCCATTCTGATAGAATATCTTGACTAACAATGCACGTTCGGTATAGCGCCATCTATCGGGTGAAAATGGCGATTTTTTTCTTACATATTTGACTTGCGCATGTTCTGAAACGTGTAGATACCAAATTTCACTGGAATATTCCCGGTAGTTTTCTCTCCAGCACCCCTTGAACACTTGCAGTTTAATTATGGCTACCCTGTATATATATATTACGTATAATTTCTTTTTTGAAAAAAAGACAGATTTTGTTTGGAAGTAAAACTAACAATAAGATTGCTTACAAAAAATATTTATATAAAATTACAAATGTTCTTTTTTATAAAATGTGAATGCATATATGAAAAAAATAATAATAATTACTTCTATTAAGGAACGCTTTATCGATTTATATGATTATTTATCAAATTTTTCATATTCACTGCAATCTTGTTTTACAAATAAAAAAATAACAGCGTCTTTTGGAATACCGTCATTCCATTCGATTTCGAAGAACCGTAGTGAAATTTAAATTTACTGTTATGGAATTTAATTAAGTCATTATCGAAACTCATCGAAGTTCAATGTTCTAAGCAATATAAATGGAATTTAATGACCGAAGAAAAAACGTTATGATAAAAAAATAATTATGTAACAAAAATTGTATTTCTTTGAAATATTGAAAATGGAAAGTGATGGATAAGACAAAGGAAAAAAGGGCTTTTAGTAAACAATGATGGGTGTCAGATGAAAATAAATAGACATGAAAAAGTATGTTTTGCATCTTATTTTTTAATAATAAATAAACGGGAAAGTACGAGTATTACTCGCACTCAGAGGGTTCCGTAGAATAAATATATGAATTATTAACTGTATTATTTATAAAATCGTTGCTAAAAGAATAAGAAGACTTTGTAAAAAAAACTAAATAATATTAAATATTGCTATTCTGTATAACCCTTTTTTTAATCATACCTTAATCTGTTTAATGAACTTAATTTGGTACTGAGAAAGTAGTGCTTATTTAAACTTCATTTGGCATTTCTTAAAATTAAATTCAGCGTAGTAATAATGTTTTCTTTTTACACTGTAGCTAAAAACACCCTTGTTCAAAGTTTAAACTTTGCATTGTGCTAGGCGCGCTTCGAAATGAGGTAGAAAAGTTTCAACGCCGCACTGGTCCGTGTTGAGTTTTCCCAGATAGGTTTTTAATTAACTTTGAAAGACACGGGTGGCGTATTGATATATCCACTCATTTCAAACTGGTTGCGAATGCCATAGTATTTATGTGATTAATTCTAATTAAATTAGTCTGTTTTTAACAGTTTAAGGGATAATATCGCGGCTAATTACCGACGATTTTTTTTCGAAAATCATTATCAACAATGCTTTTGCACTTGATATGTACCTCCAGCGCTCTTCAACACCTTTGCTGAATGTACGCAAATCGAAATTTGTTTGTAACGGAAAAATGCTCTTTATTCAAAAACTATATGACCTAGGGTAATCGCTATAGTTTTACTGCAAGGTTTAAATTAACGTTTACTACCTGTAATTTTTTCATAATTGTAATTTCAGTAGATTCGGAAATAGATTGGGGGGAACATATTTTTGCACTACGTTTTCGACGATTCTCTGAAAATATAATACCTAAGATTAAAAGAAGTGTAATTTTGACTTCAGGGTTACGAATGCTTTCAAACGATGCACCACATGATATGCAAAGTAAGGATTATTTTTTTCGCCTAACTTCATTAACCTCTCCACATTTTTTGTAAATATATTTGTGAATGTTTAATAATCTCTAAATATGTGGTCCAATAGTCTTTATTACTTCCCCTAATTTGAACTTTCGACGATCCATACTTTACAAGTAAAATGGCTGTGACAGGCAGACACAGGAGTTATATTATAATTGTTCCGTTTTTAGGTGCGTTCGTATTTATATAAATACGTAGCACCTATAGTCGTCGTTCAGTCCGTCCGTCTGTCCGTCCGTCTGTCTGTCCGCATGTAACAGAGCAAAAACTACCCAACCGAATGGTCTGAAATTTCAAATATATGATTGTTGCAAAATTTTGTCGAGCCATTTCAAATTTTATGAAAATCGGATGTACAGTTTAATTACAGGGACAGTCAAAAGTTTTTCTTTACATTACGGCCAATGGGAAAAATTATTGCAAGTGGATTTTGATGATATTACAGCCTTCCGAATGATCTGAAATTTTAAAGATATAATTGTTGCAAAATTTTGTCGAGCTATTTCAAATTTTAGAAAAATCGGATGTATAGTTTAATTACAGCGACAGTCAAAAGTGTTCCGTTACATTAAGGCCAATGGGAAAAATTATTGCAAGTGGATTTTAATGATATTACAGCCTTCCGAATGATCTGAAATTTTAAAGATATAATTGTTGCAAAATTTTGTTGAGCTATTTCAAATTTTAGGAAAATCGGATGTATAGTTTAATTACAGGGACAGTCAAAAGTGTTCCGTTACATTACGGGGAATGGCAAAAAATTATTGGAAGTGCATTTTAATGATGCATCAGACTATGCACTTTGTGAAGTGCAAAAAATTATACATTCAGTAAAATATGGGGTGCAAAAAATAATTATAAAACTAGTTATAGTACGAACGCACCTCATTTGCCACGTTTGACGAGCAATTTCCAACTTGTTACTTTTTAAGTACGGAACCCTAAAAATAAAAATATGAATTGTGTTTTATAAAGGTTTTACGATTATATGTCCGGAGCGTCCATTCTTATCTGGACTACTACGTCTCTAATAAGTTAATCGCTAAAGAATCTAATTTCACATATACGAGTATATATTTTTAAACGATTTCGAAGAACCCTAGCGAAATTTAAATTAACTGTTATAGAATTTAAGTAAGTCATTATCGAAACTGAACGTAGTTGAATGTCCCTAGGCAATAGAAATGGAATTTAAGGTACCGAAGAATAAAAGTATTCTGGATATATATATTTTTTTTTTTTAAATATGTAACAAAAATTGTATTTCTTTGAAATATTCAAAAGAGAAAGTGATGGATAAGAAAGAGGGGGGAAAAGGCTTTTAGGAAAAATGATGAGTGTCAGATGAAAAAAAAATAAAAAGTATGTTTTATATCTTGTTTTCAATGGATAAAAAATAAAAATATGAATTGTACTTTCTAAAGTTCTTAAATTAAATATCCGATGAGTTTTTTCTTATCTAACGACTACCAAATCTCTAATAAGCGAATCGCCGATGAAACTAAATGCACATAATTATATTAATGTATATATATATAGATGTATATATACCGGGTGTCCCAAAAAGGACTGACTGATTTTAAAATTCAGTAATTTGCAAACGGTGACAGATATTTAAAAAATTGTTGGAGGAGGGTTATGGATAAGGTCAAAAGTTTTTTTACAGTGATTTTCAATTTTAGTTCGAATTACAAACAATAGATAGCGCTGCGATCAATAGACGCTGAATTCAGGCTCGATTTTTGGTACTTCGTGGCCCGGATAATACATTTCCATCTCCTTTTTCAGCATGGAACAAGAGAAAGGACTAGAAATCGAGCCTGTATTTAGCGACTTTTGCTTACAGCGATATCTATTGTTTGTAATTCGAACTAAAATCGAAATTCACTGTAAAAAAAACTTTTGACCTTATGCATAACCCTCCTGCAAGAATTTTTTAAATATCTGTCACCGTTTGCAAGTTATTGAATTTTAAAATCAGTCAGTCCTTTTTGGGACACCCGGTATATATATATATACCTTATATATATAAAATCCTAATGAAACGAATTTATGAAACGGCTGAAATGAAACGAATTTATGAAACGACTAATTAAACAACTGATTATGTTTCACTGCGAAATCTCCTAAAATATGGAATACTTTGCGATGAAATATTAATTTCATTATGTTTTCGAAATATTAATTTTTTTATAATTTTAAATAATTTTCTCTAATGATGGCAACACAAATTTTAATCATAACAGATTTTTTTTTTCATATTTTAGAAAAGGTTATTATTTTAAACTAATTTGGCGACCAGTTTGGCCTCCCTTAAATGTATACTAAGAAATGTATCATATTACTTTTATTCGTAATTTAATTTGTATTTTATTATTATTTTATTTAATACAAAACTTTCATTTTAAAACTGAAACATTTAAAATAAATGGCTTTCGCTTCTTTCTTTTTTTAAACGAAACGAAAAGAAAAATATTAGGCACAGATATCATATACGCAACGGGTACCTAATTGGCGCCGAAATGGCGTTATTTTGCCTGACATGGTAAACCGGCTATTGTTGCTTATATTTATTAATAAATGTTTATTTGAATTTATTTTCTTTTTATTTACAAAAAAGTGTTCTAAATTGTTTTGTTCAATAGTTATTAATTACAATTTTTTTATTCATTGTTATTTCATTGTAAAAATAATAGAAAACAATTTAAAAATACATATGTAATTGGTATTCGAAACGAGGTTTTCGTCAAATTGTCGTAAAAAAAAAAAAAAAAAAAAAAAAAAAAAATCACGCCAAACCCGATTAAATAATGCAACAAATAATGACATTTAATTTCAAATTCAAAGCAATGTTTTAATGGAACTACTTAGTTATCCCGTCGACCAATTTCACCAAATTATATAAATCGCCAAATTATACAAATTGACACCATTTTTTTTTTAAATATAGAAAGAACAAATAAATTAGTATAATATTAATAAAAATACAAATAAAACGTCGAAATTAAAATAACTTGATGGCGTAAACACGTGTAACTTCCTTAAAGTCAAGTGAATGTGACAATGTGACATTTATAATCAACCATTATTGGCATTTAATTTTATAGTTTGGCGACAGATTTTTGGTCGATGGGATAACCAAGTAGAACCGTTTTAATTTTAAAACTCGAAAAATAAAAAAAAATGCTAATTAATGCGAATTAAAAAAAAAAAAAAAATATTGGCGAGATTTGCACTCGGCTAACATAAAAGTACCAGGAATTCTTTGCGATCGTGGCAACTTTTATGTAGTTTTATTCGAAAAAATAATTTTGATTCTTTAATCAATATGGAAATCTTTCGTATGAAAAGCGAAGTGATCAGCCCATAATTATTTATGGCAGATATATGAATTGGACTATTATAATATAAGTGAAATAATGGCGATAGAATAATATTTGACGACTTATCACACCTGTGTCTGGCTAAAATTAAAGTACCAAAATGGCCGCCTGGAATATAAAAAGCGAAGGGATCCGCCCGGAACTGTTCATGATAGTCACATGACATAAGCTATTATTATAGAGATTGCTTTCAATTCTAAAAACAGCGCAATGAATAATAGTTCCTAAAGATTAAAAATTTATTTACACGTGACTATTAAAAACAGAATAAAAACTTTAAAATTACTATTAAATGAGAGCGTGTTAAAAGCAGGAAAATATTGAAAATTGTATGTACACGTGGATATTAAAAGAGAAGGGAAACTTTAAAATAATAAATACATTAATATGCGTTTAAACCTTTCAGGGGCAATGTACTTCTATTCGTAAAATCTTGAAATCAGTGAATGGCACCAGAATTTACAAACAAACTTCGAAATGTAAAAATACTTTTGCTCACGTACTTAATAAAAGCAAAATTTTCATCCCAATATTCTGATGCCAATGTGGCATTTAAGAATTAAAATTAAGTTGATGGAAAAAATATGTCTTTCCAACAAACTTTAACTTTTATCTATAAACTATGATGTTATTATATACAAGGCAGCATATAAAAAGAAGCATTCGTATGCCTATAATGGAACCTGAACTAGGTTAAGTGCATGTCTTGGTAAAGTATCGTACAGATAAAATTTACGATACTAATATATCTACAAAAGTCATCGAAATTACGATTTATAGTTGTGTAGGACATCATGAGGGCATAACAACGAAATTTTACAGCTGACCTTTGACCAGAAGGACCACACACACGGAATAATGTAAAAATAAATATAACTGGGTACAGCAAAAACTCAACCTATAAGGTTGCGCCACATAAATTCAGAGTCGACCAATGATATTCGCCTGTGAAGATGGGTGGCAACTCTATATGCAAATTTTCCCGCTATATGGTATAATTTTATGTTTGCATAAATAATGTAAACAGGACAATGTCCGTTTTTTTGTTTTTTTCAGTGTAAGTAAGAGACAGACTTCACTTGCGAATTTTATCCCAATGCTGATGGCAGCAAAAAAAATAAGATGCTGCGGTTGGATTTTAGCAGATTGCTGTACCATGAATAACATATAAAATATATATATAAAAAAATAAGTTACCCCAACATTGGCTTAAAAATACATGTGATGGCCGATTAAGGATTAATATTTTGTGTCAACATTTTTTTTTGGAGACCTTTTGTGCCTACCTGTGGGACATTCTCGGAGCAACGAGAATTCTACATGCTGCCGGGGGCAGTGGATCAGGTAGTCCATTATGATTTTATTCCATTGTTTTTACCAGTAATAAACATTACCTATGAAAGTAACGGACTATGGTGATATTTCACGTGTTATAAAATTAATTAAATAGATTGATTAATTGAAATAGGTAAATATATATATATAATGATGTGCATCAGCATTACTATTAAAATATATAACCCACAATATGTAAATAACTTTTTTTATTGTAAATTTTCTACTATAATAAAATGTAATCAAGTTTGAATATGAGTAATCTTTTCTTTATTTTAATTCTTAATTAATATTTTTCTCTTATACATGTGGGAATGTAAAATAAATAATCTATTTATCTATATGATTTACTAAAAAAAATTATTATATAAAAGAAATTACAGACTTAGAAGGTAAACGATCTCCGAAAAAAATAACACAGCGCATTGATTAATTATAATTTTAATATTTAATATATTAAATTTTCTTTGGATTTCCCCGAAGGGAATTGTTAATTACATCGTTTACCTAGAGTCATTTGGTGCTAACACTGTACGAATAGTAAGAATCATAAAAATTAATCTCCTCATATAAAATTAGTATTAATCAACCTCATTACCCGTGTTGCAATGTATTAAAGTTATGGATATATTTTAGCATGTATAAATCATTCCAGCATAGGGGAGTGAACCAGTTGTAATGGTGCCTTAGCCTTTTCCTAATTATATTAATTTAATTAATTTAATTTTAGGAGACCGAACCATAGGTTATTAATAAAAAAAAAATTCTTTTTCCTTTTTTTTTTACGTGTATCACCATAGTCGGTTATAGTAGTACATATGAATCGGCAAACAGAAATTACTATACTACAAGAGAAAATATTATTGTGCTCATTATATAAAATTATTATATATATGTATATATAACTTACAACAGAAATTGAAAAACAAAGTTTCTTTGTGTGTTCACTGAGTAATGAAAATATCTTATGTACATTGTAAACTTCAATAATAATAGTAATTATATGTTTGATGGAAACAAATGAGTAAATTAATATGATAAATACAATCACAGTACTTGATAAATAAATAATTTTGGTCATAATTATTAAATCACTGTGTATAAAATTTGCAAATTTAATGCAGTTAAGCGAAATTAACAGTTTGCTATTTTATAATACTGTACATTTTTTTTTAAACCCTTTTCACTATTTCGCAGTGTTGATGTGTATTACTATGTTTTAAAATTTTATTTACATGTATAAAATTGATACTAATAACTAGGCGTTATTTTTGATGGTATATTGTGTCGCTCTTGATAAAAAAAAAAAAAAAAAAAAAAAAAAAAAAAAAAAAAATTACTTAGTTTACATTATATTCTTATTTAATGAGTAACAATTGTAAACGTAAAAGTCATAGAGATAATACAAGGGTAAGTGGAGTTACAACTAGGAAACAATTAAAAGAACTGGCAAATACAAAGAAAGAAAGTAGTGTAGATTCAAATAATAATAAAAGTAGTAACAAGAATATAAATAACAAAAATTGTAATAAGAAAACCACTATTACGATTAACAATACACCCCAGAAAAACGCATATATCATGGCCACTGACAAAATAACTGCCGAGAGTGTAATCGGCTTACTACCTAATTATGATGGAAAAAGAGAATCTAACATAAATTCCTTTTTATTACAATTTGATAATTTAATCAATCAAACCGAATTAAGCCCGATTTCTAAATTAACGATTCTAAAGGCAAGAATCGTTGGCCCCGCTAAAGAAAAATTAATGAGGGATGAAAAATTATTTTCGGAGAGTAATTTAGACAATTTCAAAAAGAAATTAAAAGAATTATTCGAGATAAAATGTAGTTTTAGTGAGGCACAAACAAAATGTTTTTCCCTTAAGCAGAAACCGGATCAAAATATGGCGGACTTTATATTAGAATTTAAAGCAGCAGCGGACTTATATATAAAAAAAAGTGGACAGGATATTGGGGATGATAATGACTCCAAATTTACGCAAATGGTAAAGTTGTCTAGATTTCTGGATGCAATTAGAAGCGATTTTAGCTTAGAAATTCGTAAGGATGCTCCGAAGGATTTTAACACTGCATGTGAGATGGCATTAAAATTAGAGAGAGCTTTTGCACATGTCGATGTTAAAGATCTCAATAATATCACTGCTAATAAGGACCCTGAATTAATGAAGGAATTAGTAAAAATGAATATGGAAAGTGCGGAGAAAATTAAAATATTGACTAGTGAATTAAACAACATTAAAGTACATATGAATTCGAATGCAAATAATGTAACTAAATATTGCGATTATTGCAATTCTAAAACGCATTCCAATCAAAATTGCTGGTTCCAAGGTGACAAAGACCAAAATAAAAGGAATGCCGCTGAGAGAAACAAAACAACCCCTCATAACGAGCAGAATTCAGATAGGAAAGGCGGAAGAGATAACAGTTACCAGTATCAGGGAAATTTCCCACAAAATTCTAAATATATGCATCAAAATTTCCATCCGAACCCTATGCATTATGCACCTCCTAACTACATGTATTACTCCCCACCCCCTCCCCACCTAAACTTTATGCCCCCACCCTACCCCAATATACCTAATTACAACTACGGTTATAATCAGGACCATTACAATTCATATAACCAGGGTAATGGGTATGGAGGATATACAAGTGGAAATTATCAGAGAAACTACCATAGAAATAATAGAAATTCAGAAGAGGATAAAAACAATTCTCACAAAAACAAATATAAACAAAATAAAGATTATGAACAGAAACCTAAGGACAAACAGGGAAATTAATTGAGGGACTTACAGATTCAAATAAAAGGTACCCGCGTAAGTCTCTCATGGACGGGTCACACAATTCTTACAAATTGATTGCTAGCGTGAAAAGTAATAATATAGAAAGCCTTCCAATTATTAGTTTTGAAATAAAGGGTATTAAAATCACCGCCTTGGCAGATTGTGGAGCTGCGGTCAGCCTGGCCTCACCCTCCTTATTTGAGCAACTAAAGAATGCAGAAGTTAAATATAAAAATTTATGTAATCAGGTAAAAATTCAAACACTCACTAATTCGACAATTGCTTTCAAACAATGTATCAAATTAACCTTCAAATTGGAAAATGTATTCGTGTCAGGTGCATTTTATATCACAAATTCAGATTTTGGCCGTGATTACAATATGCTACTCGGTTTTGATTTTCTCAAAACAAACAACATTATTTTGGATTTTGAGGATAAAACCATGAAATTAAAAAATAAAAACATTACACTGAATTTTCTCAGAGACACATCTCAGGGGCAGATAAACAATTTAACTCCATCTCCCATTAGTACAAATGACAATCATGAACCACAGGAAATTAACATAAAAAACAAAGAAATAAAAACAAAAAAAGAAAAATATCACGTAAAAATATTATTTCAGCTAAGATATCTCAAAACTCAGAGATATGTCCAGGTGAGAGAGTAATTACTGAATTAATATGCCCAAATCAATTTATTATTAATGACACTATAATGTTAGAACCAATTAAACATAACATTAACATACATTATGACACATCAATTCATGAAATTGGCAAAGATAATAAAATTAACATAATTATCAGGAACGACTCGCAGCAGAAATTAAATTTAGTAGAAGAAATGAATATCGGAAGAATTTCCAAGCATTTTGAGATAACGTCAGAAAATGAAAATAGCAGTCAAGAAGCAGATCCAATAGTACAAGTTAACAACATTTCTTTAGAGGAAATTCGTGAACGCAGAAAGGCGGAACTCAGTCCAGAGGATTTTAATTTACAACATCTGGATACTGATACACAAGAAAAATTACAAGAATTATTACTAAAGAATGCTTATGCATTCTCCAAAAATTATTACACTCTTGGAAAAACATCTTTAGTTGTACCCAGATTTAATTTAATGCACAATTATCCTATACAAACAAAACCATATAAAACGGCACATAGTGTAAAGGAGTATGCTAAGTCAGAAATTGATAAGCTTTTGAGAGCTAATATAATTAAGAAATGTCACTCTGATTACGCGTTTCCAGTTATTTTTGTAAAAAAAAAAGGTTACACAGAAAGGCGAAAATGTAGAAGAAGTTAAGTATCGTATCGCTGCTGATTTTCGTTTGCTTAACCAGATTTTGCAAAACTATGCCTATCCGATACCTGACATAAAACGGATTTTGCAGACAATAGGCGGAAAAAAGTACTACACTGTTCTAGATTTACACTCGGCCTTCTATCAAATCGTTTTAAGAGAAGAAGATACAGACAAACTTGCTATTATTACAGAACATGGAAAATTTTCTTATTTAAGACTACCTTTCGGCACACGTCTCAGTACGGCTTACTTCGCAGAATTAATGGATATATTATTAGGACACTTTGATAAAAGTCAAGTGACATATTTCATCGATGATATATTACTGGCAACAAACTTATTACAGGAAATGATAGAACTTTTAGACAATGTACTGAACATATTCATTGAAAACAATATTACAATTGAACCAACTAAAATGCAACTCTGCATGGAAGAGATCGAATTTTTAGGATTCACCCTTAATAAGGAAGGAATTTCACCTTCAAAAAGAAATATTGACAAAATTCAAAATTTAGCTAGACCTAAAAATAAGAAAGGAGTCAAATCACTCCTTGGTCTCTCCAATTATTTTAGATCACTTATTAGAGACTATTCTAAAATAGTAGACCCTTTAATTCATCTCACTAAAGATAAAGTAAAATTTAAATGGTCGGAAGTAGAAGAAAATGCATTCAAAGAAATTCAGGCTGCTATTATACAGAATCCTACTTTAAAAACCCCTGATTTTTCGAAAGATTTTATTCTAATCACGGATGCGGCTAAAACCGCAATTTCGGGCATATTGGGACAAGAGTATGATGGCGTTCTCCAACCAATTGAATTTTTTGGAAGAAAATTAAGAAATCCTGAGAAGAATTACCCTAGTTTTAAATTAGAATTACTCGCCATACACGAGGCAGTAATGTATTTTAAATACATTCTAACAGGTAGGAAATTCATTATACGCACGGATTCCAAAGCCCTAACATATTATTTAAATTTAGAGAAACAGCCTGATATTGTAGCTAGATGGATCGACAATCTCGCACCGTTTAGCTATGAAATAGAATTTATTCCGGGTTTTGCCAATCCAGCAGATTATTCCACTCGTAATTTAAATAATTTAACAGCTAGGAACGAACTACAAAATTCACTATTTGTCGTTAATAAAGATTTGGTTGATGAAAATATCAAAGAGCAGCAATTACAAGATGATAAATTAGAGAAAATTATCGGTAAAATTAAAAGCAACAAACAGAATAAAATTACTCGAAAGTTTGCTCTAAACCATAAAGATATATTAATTTTAAAACCTGGATCTGATGGCAAAGAATTACTTATCGCTCCAGAGTCACTTAAAATGGAAATAATAAAAGATGCACATAAACCTCATTTCGGTTTTAAAAAAACTTATGATATTATAAAGAGTAGATTTTATTGGCACGGAATGTACCGTGATATAAAGAATCATTGTAATAAATGTATACCATGCAATACTACCAAACAACACCAAACAATCAAGGTGCCTACACAAAAAATAGTAAAGGACCAAGAGGTCGGTTCAGCAATTCATATCGATCTAATAGGGTTACTCCCTATGTCTTTGAGAAAGCATAAATACATTTTTGTTATTGTGGACTCGACGTCAAGATTCTTAGAAGCTGTTCCTATTCGCAACTATGAAACCCAGATACTTTTGAGCGTACTGAACGGATACTTTAGCCGTTATGGTTTATGCAAATCCGTAACTTTAGACAACGGCAAATATTTTCACTCTCAAGTGTTCAAAGAATACATGGATTCCTTAAATATACAATTAAAATTTAGCAGCGTTACTCACCCAGAAACGAATGGAATTTCTGAAGTTACGAATAAGATATTAAAAAATTCGATAACAGCTATGAGTAAAACTACATTAGAGTGGGATACTAGGCTGGACTATTTTAAATTACTTTATAATACTTCCCCTCACCGCGCAACAGGTTTCCCGCCATCTCTCTTATTCTTTGGGAGAGATATTAGAAACCCATTTTCCATCCACCTTCCCACACAAGATATTATTACAGAAACATATGTGCAAAATAGGTACAACATTTGGAAGAAATAAAAAAATTTGCGCTACATAATCAAGAACGAATGTTAGCCGAGTATATTAATAACGACGAAATGCAGAAAGTAAAATTTTTAAGAATCGGGCAAGAGTGTTACCTAAAATGTGTGGGTACACCGGGAGTATTTCAGCCTAAATGGAGAGGTCCTTTCGAAGTCGTAAGAAGGTTTCGTAATAATAATTACCTTTTAACAGAGCTCCAAAACCCGCTCAAAGAGCCGATTAAAAGGCATATTTCTCTATTATTCTCAACAACGAAAGTCGAGTCTAGAGCATGCCAAATTCATAACGGGTCGGAGCAGGAAGGTAATCAACGTACATAAAAGTCGTTGGACATATATATATATTTTTTCATATATTACTGTATTTATGAAAATAATATGCGTTATTTCATTTATCGTTATACATACCCTTTTTATTATTCAAGAATATTCGTTAATTTATCAATGAAAAGTTTCATGTACATTTGTGTTGTATATAGATATATTTTTTATTTTTTCAAGTGAAATTTGTGGGTTATACTACACATGGTTGAATTCTCAGAGAGGACATTATATACACATTATATGGGAAATTTAAGTGTAGGTGTGCTATATACCTATATATATATATATAAATTAAAATAAAATACATCGTGCAGAACAGCCGGTTTTTTTAAACCAATTTTTTTTTCTCCCCCAACGCGCAGCGTAAAGTTTGGGAGTTGTGGCTTTTGTTTACGATGATAGTCAATGTTTTGAGGAGGAGCGCCATCTCGTGGTGCTAAAAGCGGAATTTTTCTCCTCTGTCCATCTTTTCAGGCAGAGGAGAGAGATTAGTTTCCCCCCCCCCACCCTCCAACCTGCGCGCCAGAGTGTTCGTTTGCTTTAGAATGGCCAGTTTCGAAGGAACAATTTTGTGCACATAAGGTTTTGATCAGTAAAAAAAAAAAAAAAAAACATTGGTACAATTCTATGGCATGCAATAAATGAAATTTTGCTTACTTGTCTTCAATCAGAGTCAGGCTGGAATGAGACGTCCTGAAGTTCTGCTTCGCTTGAATTATTTATTTTTTTTTTCCTGGTCGTATCATTCCTCAGAGAGTCAACTGCAAAATATAACATATTATGAGTATCCTAATTTTCAAGCATTTTTATTATAAAATATTATAATTTTTTTTCTCTTACTTTCTTATTAATAGTAAAAATAAATTAGTTTAATTTTAATATTTATTAATACCTTGGGATTTAGCGGCTAGTCCTTATAGCATGTTTCTGCCAATAGGGCTGACATAAATTACAGTTGAGGCAGGGAATATGCATTGTTAGTTATTATTATGAAATTTGCTATACATAAAAATTTTTTTTCTTTAGTACAACAGTGTACATATTATAAAAATTATTCTTTTTTCTTATTTAACAGGGTTTGAACTTATCACTATTATACTCTCAAATAATTGATGTCGCGCAGTAAATTTAATAATAAAAAAAATTAAGTTAAATAAATTAAAAAGTATTACTGTTACTCAGTCTATTAATTGAATTGTAAGGTCATATAAAATATTAATTATATAAATATTGTCATTTAAATTACATTACACTGGATTTTACACAAAGATAATAAATTAGATTTTCTTTCTCATGTTCATTAATTAACAAACAAAAAATTTTTTAAAGAGGATTCCGTTTTGATTGCCAATCTGGAAATTATTCAGGGCTTGGACAACACTCCTTTTTATTCTAATTCGAATTAAGTAAACAGTTCCCTTTTTTAAAATAAAAAAAAATAAATTTTTTCACGTAACAATAAATAAATAAAATACTAAATATGACAATAAATAAATGATGTATTGCTTTTAAAAATAATCAGGTAACTAACGAGGAATATATCAATGTTTAAATAAATTAGGCTATATTACCTAAACCTTTCTTGTTTCTTTTCTGTAAAATAAAAATAAACAAATATCTTTTTAGCCTTTAATTACATAAATTAAATGGGATTTCTCAATTAAAATTTTATACCCTTGGTTTCTGGTAATTCAGTACAAAATAAATCGTACCTGTTTATGAGAATTCCTTCTCTTGTAATGTTGATTTCCTTGTTGCTGGCACAGGGTGGTGCACCGATCTTCGTTATAGAGTGGACATTCCTTATTAATAGGCACGGCATCCAGTTTTTCCGTAGCATTCTGTCTCCACCGCTAATTAAAGTAAGATAAAATTAAGTACAAGGGTAGTCATTTAAGTATATTTTGTTATGGTTGTAACAAAAAGAATAAAATGTAATAATTAGGAATTTTGTAGATTAGATCCTCATATTTTTTTGTTGGATCCGTTTACCCCCCCCCCCCCCCCACCCCTCGTTTTTTTTTGTTCGCACCGAGTTATTTTTGTTCAGACTCTACTTACTTCGTAGGTAGGTTTTCACAGGCTAATGGGAATTAAAACATAAGGGTTAGTAATATACCTCCTGTAGGCATAACACAGTTTAGTTTAACACTGTTAAATTATGCAAATAAATAAATAAATAAATAATACATTTGTGATTAACATTTAACCCATAATCGTAAAAATACTTGTACCTGTGTATAATACAATGTGACTCTCAATACATAATGCATATACAAAACATATAAAATAATGAGATGTTTAGGTATTGCTTATGATAAATAATAATATTAATAGGAGCGCATAGATTGGCCAATCTTTCAAAAAAAAAAAAACATACCTAAAGTATTACTTATATTTTATTCTCCACAACAACATTAAAACATAAATTATAAAAACATTCAATCATTGAGTGATATTGGATTATTTAGCGAGAGTTACATATAAATTTTTATAATGTTAGTCGTGCTTACGAAGTACACGTCAAGACTACTTTCTTACCTTCAAATTGTTGTTTCATACCTTGACTAGTACTATATTATACAAACCTTAAGGGGTACCAGTAAAACTTACTCCTTCATTTTCTGTTCTATCCATTGGAGCCAGCAGATCTGCGCCTTTTAGATTATGCGATTTAGGCAGGATACTTGTCTTGCAATAATGAATGTTGCAGTTATGAAAATAAACATTCTCGCAGATTCCTAGTGTTGAGTCCAATGTGGCACGATTTCAGTTTTTTTTTCTTTGCGCTCCCAAACCGGCGACGCTATTACGGTGGCGACTAGATACTGTGGGAAAATTCATGTAATCAGCTGACCCCTCAGTCGGTCCCGCGCTTTTGCAGCACAGTCCATAAATTTTCATGGGGGAGACAAAGGGATTAGGACTGTAACGAGTTTTTTTTTCTTTATCGATAAGTGGATGTTGCAACCAGTTTTCTCCATAGCCGAGAAGGAATGAAATGTCTCTTCCTGCTTTTGTAATGAATTGGATTTGCGCTTAGGAGAAACCTGATTCATCTCTTTCTTTGAATCAAATATCATTTGTTAAGTCAGATAATCAAATACGAGCATGTTTGTTTTAGTGGCAGTTAGCGATTCAGAAGCGATGTATATGTACATATACACCACTTATTTAAAATAAATAAATAAAAAAAAATAATAAGTAATAATAATAATAATAATAATAATAATAATAATAAAAACACATACATTCTATCAGCGAAACACTAAATTAAAGAACCAGTAGATTTGGATGATATAAAAAATTTATATCGTATGTTCACGAGTTCATAATGTAATAATTGTATACAAATTTTGTCTCTCGGAGTATTTTATTATTATATATGAAATATAATGAATTGTCTTTTATGTGTAATGTTAGTTTAATGTGTAACTGTTTGCCTATTCATATTTACATATCGTATGGTAGAAATTTGGCTTTTATTATCTTACTTATTCCAAAATTGGTTGCTTTGATATACAATTGGCTATTTTAACATTAAATTGTTGAGTGCTAAATTGCAAACAATGGAATAATTAATAAATACAGTGCAATCTACTACGACAGTTATGCCTCGACGACGTGATCCGTACACCAGAACTGTTGGCGTATAAAAGGACTTGCTATGCACATCTTCAAGCCATCTAAACCACTATGATACTCAGTGAGTGTCAATGACTCTATTTATACAACATAGGACAGGATGCACACAAAGTGCTGAACAATGACATGAGACTTTATATTCCAGCTGAAGGAGCAGGGTCAAGCAAAAAAAAAAAAAAAAAAAAAAAAGAAACACGTTGCACTGAATTTCTTTTTTTTTCCATATTGGAGGCGGAGATGATGGAAAGAATATGTCTTTCCAACAAACTTTAACTTTTATCTATAAACTATGATGTTATTATATACGAGGCAGCATATAAAAAGAAGCATTCGTATGCCTATAATGGAACCTGAACTAGGTTAAGTGCATGTCTTGGTAAAGTATCGTACAGATAAAATTTACGATACTAATAAATCTACAAAAGTCATCGAAATTACGATTTATAGTTGTGTAGGACATCATGAGGGCATAACAACGAAATTTTACAGCTGACCTTTGACCAGAAGGACCACACACACGGAATAAAGTAAAAATAAATATAACTGGGTACAGCAAAAACTCAACCTATAAGGTTGCGCCACATAAATTCAGAGTCGACCAATGATATTCGCCTGTGAAGATGGGTGGCAACTCTATATGCAAATTTTCCAGCTATATGGTATAATTTTATGTTTGCATAAATAATGTAAACAGGACAATGTCCGTTTTTTTGTTTTTTTCAGTGTAAGTAAGAGACAGACTTCACTTGCAAATTTTATCCCAATGCTGATGGCAGCAAAAAAATAAGATGCTGCGGTTGGATTTTAGCAGATTGCTGTACCATGAATAACATATAAAATATATATATAAAAAAATAAGTTACCCCAACATTGGCTTAAAAATACATGTGATGGCCGATTAAGGATTAATATTTTGTGTCAACATTTTTTTTTGGAGACCTTTTGTGCCTACCTGTGGGGCATTCTCGGAGCAACGAGAATTCTACATGCTGCCGGGGGCAGTCGATCAGGTAGTCCATTATGATTTTATTCCATTGTTTTTACCAGTAATAAACATTACCTATGAAAGTAACGGACTATGGTGATATTTCACGTGTTATAAAATTAATTAAATAGATTGATTAATTGAAATAGGTAAATATATATATATAATGATGTGCATCAGCATTACTATTAAAATATATAACCCACAATATGTAAATAACTTTTTTTATTGTAAATTTTCTACTATAATAAAATGTAATCAAGTTTGAATATGAGTAATCTTTTCTTTATTTTAATTCTTAATTAATATTTTTCTCTTATAGATGTGGGAATGTAAAATAAATAATCTATTTATCTATATGATTTACTAAAAAAAATTATTATATAAAAGAAATTACAGACTTAGAAGGTAAACGATCTCCGAAAAAAATAACACAGCGCATTGATTAATTATAATTTTAATATTTAATATATTAAATTTTCTTTGGATTTCCCCGAAGGGAATTGTTAATTACATCGTTTACCTAGAGTCATTTGGTGCTAACACTGTACGAATAGTAAGAATCATAAAAATTAATCTCCTCATATAAAATTAGTATTAATCAACCTCATTACCCGTGTTGCAATGTATTAAAGTTATGGATATATTTTAGCATGTATAAATCATTCCAGCATAAGTAGTCCAAAAACGAACCACCGCACTTGAAATGGTTAAAGCAGTAACTTTTAGTAATTGTAGTAAATTATATTATGTCAATCATTTTATAAAGCTGTTAAGAAATACCGTTAGGCAAAGATTCTGTTTACTTAATTCATTTTATTTCAGGTTCTTTTCAAATTTTTAACTGATCTTCTTTAACCAAACACGAAAACAACCATTGGATGTCTTAACAGAAACTGATTCTGTCTTACATTTTTGCAATCAAAGAAAATTGAATGGAAACCCTTTTACAGGGAGATCGCTACAGGTTTTTTCAGTATAATTCATACTTCTCTAATCTTTTTAAAACCGATCAGATTAGAGTGCTTTTAGATTCTGCAGTGTCTAAACGGGGTTTGGCAAGCGTAGCTTGCAGGTGGCAGAGCCCCTTAGTATATATATATCTTTTGCGTATAATTTGTTTTTTGAGAAAACGGATTTTGTTCAGAAATAAAACTAAAGATAAAATTGTTTACAAACGAAATATTTTCATATAAAACTACAAATTGCCCCTTTAATAAAACATGAAGACATATATAAAAAATACTTACTTCTAAAAAGGTACGATTTATCGATTTACACAATTATTTAACATTTATCTTCATATTAACTGCAATTATTTTTTTTAAATAAAAAAGACCAGCGTCGTTCGAATTACCGTTATACCATGCCTTTTTCGAAAATCCGTAGCGAAATTTAAATAAATTGCCATTTAAAAAATTTAATTATATCACTATCGAAACGCTACTAAGCTGAAAGTCCCTAGGCAATATAAATGGAATTTAAGGTACCGAAGAATAAAAATATTCTGGATTAAAAAAAATAGTTATGTAACAAAAATTGTATTTCTTTTAAATTATTCAAAAGGGGAAGTGATGGATAAAGAAAATGGAAAAAAAGTATTTTAAGAAAAACGATGGGCATCAGATGGAAAAAAGTAGAAATAAAAAAGTGTGTCTTACATATTCAAAAGTCAAAAAAATAATTGTAGCGAAAAGATTAAACTTAGAGAATAATTTTAAGTTAAAATCTGAAAGGTGTGTTTTGACACTTCTTGGACGAAATAGAGTTAATACCTGATTCCTAATTTACGATATAGTCTATGGTAATAGCTTTATGCTGCAATAAAGTCACTGTAGCAAAAGTGATAACTCCCTTATAATCCCCTACTCAACACAGTGTTAGTACCCTATATCTGTTTCAACAGAAAATGTTTCACATTAATTTAGTATGCTCATTTGCTTTAAATTTTGTTCACTTATTTTTGCTAGTCTATTTAATTGCCTGAATTGAATTTCGAACCCTTTAATTAATTCTTATATAATATTTAAAATTTTGGTTAAGCATTAAATATTTTTTGTTAGGATATTTTTAAAACCATGCATTAATATTTTTTATACAATGTATATATACATATATATATATATATATATATATATATATATATATATATATGTATATATGTTTTACATAATTTGGCCAATAAGTATTATACCTATTTATGAATAATAAATTCTTGAATAGTTTACATTATTTATTCATTGAATCGAAATTGGGAGTTAAAATTTCATCATAAGGAATATAATAAAAATGAGTTACTAGGGATCACGGAACATAGACAAATGTATATGCATTTTAACAGAATTTAAATTTTATAAAATACAAAAGTTTCATTTAAAATGTTTATCAATGAATATTAAAAAATAAATATATATCAAGCAGGACGGTCGTTCTGCCAAGCCAAGCTGAAAAAAAATGCTAACCTCGCCAAACAAACAAACGCCAAGAATAAAACGCAAGACACCGTAACTGCTTATTCTACTGATGACAACTTCTCCATGTAAAATCAACCAAACATGCCAGCGTAAAATTTCCCATATCAAAAGAACCAATCATCGCAGAAAAATAAAACCAAAACCAGAAGGACCCAATGGAAAATATCTTCAATTTGAGACCAAATGCATCCTCATAAATTAATTATAAACAGAGATATAGATTTTTTAAAATAACGTCGAGATACTGAAAATGATCGATTTATTTTCTTCGTCACAATTTATGGTTCAATCAAGGTAGAGACTTAAATAATGGACATAAAAAAGTAAGGATTGCATTTTTGGACAGATATTTACTCAATCTACGTGCTTTTGTAAAATTCAGCTTTAAAAACACAAATTTTCTATTCTTAATTAGCGAAAAACTGTTAATTAATTTTAAAGTTTATAAATTATGCCAAACAGCGATAAACCCGCCAAATCATTTTAGAAGTCTTTTAAAATTTTTTATATTATCCTTTTGCATTGATTTCATCGAAGAAAACTATGGCCGAGATCCAGATAGATTTTTCGCTGTTAGCGAAATGGGTTTGACCAATCAGAAGCCAGAATGTTTGAGAATTTTTGCTGCTTCTGGATCCCGGCCTATGTCATAAAAGTTTTGAGTCATTTTCTTAGTGCCATGGATGAAGTGCAGAAATTTAGGCTGGGATCCAGATGGATTTTTCGCTGTTAGCGAAACGAGATTCACCAATCAATAGCCTGCATTGCTGCAAACAGCGAAAAGTTCGCAAAAGTGCTTCTGATTAATGAATCTCGTTTCGCTAACAGCGAAAAATCTATCTAGATTGCGGCCAATTATGTTGAACACAATTTTGCATTTCCACATCCAGGAAGGGTATTGATGTCATAACAACAGTGCGTATTCGAAACTATTTAAGGCATTGATTCTGAACTCCTTTGCTATACATTTCAATATTAAAGAAGTTGTTGTTTCAATAGTTTTAGTACTTTTCTCTATTGCTCACTCTAAAACACGAATATCGAAATTTAACCAACAGCGCTCAGAAACTATAGCGCCTAGAATATATAGTGTTGAAATCGGCTAACCCTGTAATACTTAAAAAAGCGCTAAAATATTGTATCCCTTAAATGTGCAATGATACTGCTGTAATAGGCAGATCGCAGCGGCATCTGCAGGATATTTTCTACAACTGCAAGAAATTGCTAGTCTATACAATGTAATAATAGTAATACGAAAATCCCACAGATGTCGCTGCGATCGACACTTGAAATTTTAGCAGTATCGTCGCACATTTAAGGGATACAAATTTTTAGAACTCTTTGGATAGCATATTTCCACACTAGGTATTCTAGGCGCTGTATCAGAAACAACACCTTAACAGAGAGCCTTTATACATAAGAGTGGTGATATATGCACAGGAGACATGCTCATTTCAAGCTTTTGTCGAAAGTACGGCAATTCGCTTTCTTGAATAGAGGATATTCAATCTACGTTATGATCACATGGTCAAGGCAAGAACGTCTAGCGTAAAGAAGGGAAGTCTCCGTCTACGTAATGTAAATCCCCGCTAGCCAATGAAATAGTTCATGGGAGAAAGCAGTAGTACACTGTTAAAAATATCGTGAAAAATTACCTCTGTTTTTAAAGGCTATCTGTATTCTGACCAATGAGAACGCTTCATAGGCGTTTATGTAGCGTTCTCATTGGTCAGAAAATAGAGAAGCTGTAAGAACCGAGGTAATTTTTCACGATATTTTTAACAGTGTAGTTTCCTGTTTCCCTTCTATCAGTTAGAAATTCTTTGGGTAAATTACCGGTACCACGTGACTTTTTCAGCCTCGAACCCATATTTGGAATATCCTCCATTGGAAGATACGCGCATGGACGATCTCTATTAGACTAGGGAAATAATTCAGCATGCATTAACCTGGCGATAATGGCATGCTCGTAAAGAACTTTAACGATTTGTTTTTATCACTTTTACCAATAAACATTTATTGGCCGTATGTCGCTACTTCGTTATAGAGACACACTTGTTCCTAATTAGATCCCGGCCTTAATGTATCAAAATAGAGAGTTTGCTTTCTGTACTATTCCTGAGCTCAGTTATAGCGTCTAGAAATATAGGCCGGTATCCAGGTACAATTTTGCAAACAGTGAAAAGTTAGCAAAAATTCTGGCTTCTGATTGGTCAATCTCGTTATGATAACACAGAAAAATCTACCTAGATCACGGTCACAGTGTGGAAACCGGCTATTCCAGTAATTCTTTAAAAAGTGCTAAAAATTGAATCCCATAAATATTGAAAAATACTGAATGACAAATGTCGATAGGAGCAACATTTTCTAGATCTTCTCTGAGCGAAACATTTTCTTTTGAAATAGTTATGTTGGAATTACCATATGTCGCTGTAATCGACATTCGTCGTTCAGCCTCGTTCAACATTTATGGGATACAATTTTTAGCACTTTTTTAATAAGCCGATTTTTAAACTATATCTTCTAGAAACTATAGCTCCGTTATAGCGTCTAGATTATATGTTGTAGAAATCGACTATCCCAGCAATACTTAAAAAAGCGCGAAAGTATTGAATCCCTTAAATGTACAACGATGGCGAATTCCAAACAGTCATTTGCATCGACATCTGCAGGATATTTTTTAAAGAAGAAAGAGACATGTGTAATGCACCGCTACAGCGTCTAGAATACATAATGTGGAAATTTGCTATCCAAGAACCGCTAAAAAGTGTATCCCTTAAATGTGCACTGACGCTGAAATCCAGGGAGATTATCGCAGCGACATCTGCTATATATTTTCAAATTTCAAAGTAAACATCGTATTATTACAGCGGGTTTGACGCCAAGCACACAGGTCAAATGTAAGTTAATAAAACGTTTTTAAAAAAATGTTACAGCGTCTAGACCAAATTGTCTTGGAGTTTTGGGAAATATCCTGCAGATATCGCTGTGATCGACTGATTGGATTTCCACACTATATATTCTAGACGCTGTAGCGCCGCGGTAGCCTGTCCTTTTTCGTTTGCCTCGAAGTAGATGACGTCATTTGAAGCTGTTCCTAAGTGTGGCCAGCTCATCACGTCACACGGAGTTGATTATCTGTACACGGCAATGGACACAAAAAAAATCGGCGCACCGCTTTGTACTAATCATCGTGTAAAGATGATCCAACTCCGTGTGACTTTTAAACGTCATAAACTGGCCTATTATGTCATTGGTCACGCTAACACCCTCCCCCTTGCGTCCGCCATATATAGCTGCATCTTGCTATGGAGACTGCTAAATGGGCTGCTATCGGTCAAAATCAAGAGAGAAAAGGGCAGAAGAGGGGGAAAGAACTCGTTTTCTTTATGTAGTTTTTCACACGAGAAGATTGACATGTCTGCTCCTCTCCTTTCATAGCTTCATGGTGGTGAAATAAACAAACGCCCCTTAAATATTTGAGAAAGTCTTGACACGCGTCACAAAAACATCACACAAAGCAGGCAAAGCAAAGGAACAAAATCATTCATTGGCTCGTGGAAATGAACGATCCAATGAATGATTTTTCTTCTTTGTTTTGCCTGCTTTGTGTGATATTTTCCTGACTTGTCAAGGCTTTCTCGAATATTTAAAGGACGTTGAATAGACCGGGATCAAGATAGATTTCACGCTATTAGCGCGATGAGATTGATCAATCAGAAGCCTGCATTTTTGAAAACTTTTTTTATGTTTGCAGTAAACACTCTGGATCCCGGACATTAACTTTGGTTGGTTAAGACGATTTTGCATAAAATGAAATCAGAAAGCCAATGTTTTTAAACTTTTTTGGTTAGTTTAATCGAAATCTTCCACGTCTATTAATGAAAACTGAGTTACTGTACTTTGGACAAAAACTTGAATATGAGTACACGACTTGTGCATATGTGTCACCACTCTTACATATAAATGTACTCTGTTATGAGCATGATTCTAAGCGCAGCTGGTTAAATTTGAGTATCTGGGTATTAGATAAAGCAATAGTGGCCCACCGTGGCTGAGTGGATAAGACACCACGCCGCTAATCGCTTGTGAACGTAGGTGGGGGCGGGTTCAAATCCCGCCGTGATCCTCACGTGATCTGATATATATGTGTTCAATCAAACAAACAAGCAATAGTGAAAGGTACAGTTGCCATGGAAACAACGACTTCTTTAATTCGTATAGAAAATTAATGAATAGTTGTAAATAATTTAAGTTTAAAATGTAGGCAAATGCTCTGAAAATATCAATGGCTCCCATCTAGTATTTTACAAAAGTAACTTAATATATTCACATGATGTATAAGTTGATGCAACTCTTACCTAATGAAAATTCTGCAACAAGACTTACGTAGGCAGATCTTTTCAATGATTAATTCAGAATTCTAAGAACAAAACGAAGTTCTTAAGCGCCCTTCCTCACCCCTCCCCCCACTCAAAAAAAGAAATACGATAGAAAGGTATAAGTATTTGGATAATTTCAGTATTTCTGTGATCTTTGGTCAGAGTTTAGAAAAGGTGTCTGGGTATTAAAAAAAACATATAACAAATTTGACGAACGATAAGACTATAGATTTCAGGCAATTTTTAACTGCAAAAAATTTTATTCTAATGTTTATGCGGCTTTAATAATAGACTATTAAATATAATCAATTTACGGGAATTTTTATACGAAATTATATTCTCACATTTATGCAAATAGGTATGGATAAACAGACTTGAGTAAAATTACATATTTATTCTTTCTTCTCTATAACACGATCTAAATGAAGATGAAGTTATATGTACAGTTTACATCTTTAAATTTTTAGATTTTTTTTTATCAAAAATGTTTCATCATCATGTCTAGAATTGCTAGATTTACTTCTTTAGACAGATCTTTGATTCTTTAGATGCCTGCGGGGCTTCATTCTCGGATTTTCCGTAGGTATTTGTAAAGATAAATTTATTTTGCAAAACCGTCAGCAAAAAAAAGTTAGAACAAACAATTAACTGACAGACTAACTGTAAATATATATTTTATTTTGACTCTATTTGATTTTTACTAAATTTTCATCCCTCATAGAAAATTTTAAGGCGATATAAATTGAGAAAGACTGATACTTTGAAAGAAGAAATTGACTTTCCTTAGTTTTAAATTATTAATTACTCTAAAAAATGAATGATAGGTAAACAAAGTGTATACTATTGTGTTTGTTCCCTACTTATAAAGGCTATACAAGGACTAATTTTAGCGAGTAGAATTATTTCAATTATATATAATCTGTTTAAAAAAAAGAACTGATATCTACTAAAAAACAACTTTTCAAAAGTAAAAAAAAAGCCAAGCAAAAAAAAAAAAAAGAAAAGAAAAAAGGGGAAAGTTGTGGCTAAAAAATAGTGTGATATCAAATTTCCAAGCTAATATTATGGTACTTATTTAACATTTTTTATTAAAAATTTACCATATGTAAGTCGAGTACCTAAGTATGCGTTGATAGAAAGCCTTTTCTCCTTTACTTAATACATCATAACGTGTTTCTGAAAATAAATTTTTTTTAATTATGCATGATGGGCTTGGCGGCCATCTTTCCATATTTTACACAAATTTCTAAGCAGACAAGCTCGTAATATGTTTGCATTATTAACAATTTTGAACTTCTAGTTTTGGCTACAGACAGATAAATTAAGAAAGTCTTTTATTTTGAAGAAAAGAAAAACAAATTGATTTTTACTGCTTTAACTAATTAATTAACCCCCTCCGAAAAAAGAGAATCATAAGATAAAACCTGAAGTTACTTCAACTTTATTTTAAGACACAAATTTCTAGGCACTCATTTCCATAAATTAAAAGCATAAAATGTTTGCTTTAGCAACAATTTCGAATTTCCGATCTTAACAATGTACTTGTGTGCTTAGAAAATTGTGTAAAATATGGAAAGATGGCCGCCAAGCCCATCATGCATAATTTAAAAAAATTAATTTTCAGAAACACGTTATGATGTATTAAGTAAAGGAGAAAAGGCTTTCTATCAACGCATACTTAGGTACTCGACTTACATATGGTAAATTTTTAATAAAAAATGTTAAATAAGTACCATAATATTAGCTTGGAAATTTGATATCACACTATTTTTTAGCCACAACTTTCCCCTTTTTTCTTTTCTTTTTTTTTTTTTTTGCTTGGCTTTTTTTTTACTTTTGAAAAGTTGTTTTTTAGTAGATTTTTATTTACGAGAACCAAAACTATATGCTTTACATACATTTATTTTTTTGCCAGCAGTAATTTATTTTTGTATATTTTTTACAGTAACAAAAATTGTCGATAGAACGAAATGCCTGAAGTATATTGTGAATAAATCAACAAAATTCTTCTGCAGAAATAAACATAAAAATATGGGTACATTTGTCAAGCAGACATACTGTAAACAAGTAAACAATAACACAGGACTGCATTTTTTATTTTCTTCTGCAAAGTTTTTATTTATCTTCCTTCTGGAGTATGTTCGAAATTTTGTGTTTGTAGTTCTCAAAAGAATCTGTAGAAGAAATTCTTGTTGTTTCTGATTTCAGAGCGCTTTGGGAAAGATATTTATTATAGTATATGATTTATTAGTCACAGCTCATAATGGTATATATTTTTTAAATCCGACATTCCATTAGGTTCAAGCATGATGTAATACGCTCCAAAATATTATTTATATTTCAGTCTAATTTAAAAAGGAATAATAAATAAATTTCAATCCAACTTATATAAATCTTAAATTTTAAAAGAGAAATTTGATGAAGTTACCCCGTTGATTGGTTTATCTTGGGATCAAGGTTGCCAGATTTCTGTCAGAATAAACGGAAAATTTTCATGGACTCTGGTTATTTGTTGTTTTATCGAATTACTGTAATTTTTTATACCATAGTAAACTATGCGAAATGTGCCTGTAATGTTTTCGGTAACATATGTCTTTAAAAAGAGGTTAATAATAAATCGATTTAATCATTATTTTCGAACTGTACGTGTGTTACATTATTCTATCAGCGTTGTTTAACTAATTTTGCAGTCATATATCACTTTATGAATAAGAATTTGAATGATAATAACAAAAATCGGTACATCCTAAAATTCAATGATGATTATGAAAATTTAACAATGGATACACTGCAAATTTGTTTAAGCATAAAGAGAGATAATAAATCAAACAAAATATTAAAACTTAAGATGCAGATTAAAAAGCAGAAAATCAACGCTTAAAAAGGCACAAATAATACATGAAAAGCAGCAAACAGCTGTTTTGAATCTACTAGCAAGATTCTTTTTCAGTGCAAGATAGGGCAAGGCACAGCGTGCTAGGAAAAGCAAGGGTGAGCAAAATGACAAAGTCGGCTTATATACCCAATGCGGGTAACGAAGGCGTCCAAACCTACCAATTAAATTCAAATTTAAAATAAAATTTAAAGCGACTTCATAAAATAATTAAATATTTGAAATTTCATGTGTCAGCTATTTCCAAGTTGGCTTCATTTAGAGCGATTTATGTTTGGTCCCCAAAGTTGGCAATATCTTGAAGTGCACGACGTTTTAAAACGACATGATGGATGAAGCTAAGCAAGGAAGTCGGCCGAGGTCTTAATATGTCCTGCAGACAAACCTAGTCTCTTCAAAATCGGTTAATAAAAAAACTGTCGCCTAACAACAATCAGATTATTTTAAAATATTAGATATCCCTTCCATTTTTTAAGATAACGACAAAAAAATCTGGAATCTTTGTATCTGGATAAAGAAAGAATAAAGAAACTTAAACACTTAAGGAAAAAAAAAAAAAAAAAAAAAAAAAAGCTTTTTTTTCAAATTCTAAATGTTGATACCTCTTTTTGAATTTTAAAACTAAATTTTTTAAATGACCAATACTTTGAAACAAGTTTGCTGATGAAGCTCGTTAACGAACCGGTTTGAGACATTCCTATATTCTGTGCACTTGCTTTGTGACATCCAAATCGGTTAAAAGATAGCTGTGCAATCCTATGACAAAAATCAGATTGCTTCAATATGTCAGCCATCCTAGAAATTAAAACTGCTTTATCACAGCCGTTTTAGATAGATTTCGTATGAACTACTACCTATTACATTCTCCCCTATGTTGGAATTTCTGAAAAATTTTTGCAGATCAACACCGATCATGACCCCTAGAACCCAAAACCATCCTCGGTAAAAAACTTTATATATCTATCTATATATATTAGGTGGAGTGAAAAAACCAAAAATCGGAAAATGAAAATGTAATACCGCGCAAAAGTTGTGTATGGCCCTCAGTAATAAAACTGCGTAGTTTTTCCAAAATCAAATTTTGTTTTCCGGTGCCCCCGAGCACCCCACTTTTCGCCAAACTCGTCAAAAACACCTTGTAGAAGTTATAAATAAAAATAAAGATAAAGCTGGAAACTAAAAATGTCATATCGCATACAAGTTGTGTGTGGTACGTAGTAATATACCTGCAGAGTTTTTTTAAAATCAAGTTTTATCTTCCGGTGGCCCGTGTCCCCACAATTTTGGCGAAACTTGTCAAAAATGCCTTGTACAACTTATAAATCAGCATAACCATAAAGTTGGAAAATAAAAATGTCATACCACGAAACATTTGCACATAGTACGTAGTAATATACCTGCACAGTTTTTTCGAAATCGCATAATATTTTCCAGGCACCCGATGATCCGAAATTTTGAAAAAATTGCCATAGATTTATTTTATCTGTTGTACATGTATAATAGAATGCATCACACAAGAAGCAAGGGTGCAATAAAAACATTTCATCGTTGAAAAGTACACAAACAATTAAATTTCATGAATGAAAACAAACATTTAAATCTTTTAAAAGTGTTCAAAAAGTTTAAAGTTCTATTAAATCAGTTCGTACTAGACGGCTGCAGCAGGGGACCATACAGTTATAGTGGGCCGATTGGAAAAATGTTGGACAAGTGTGAATTCCTTCCCATCGTTTCGTTACAGACTATTCGAGATTAATTATAAACTCGAAACAGTTTTTGAAGATCTCAGTACCGATCAGAAATATCTGAAGAAAGTGATCCTATCTATAAAAAAAGGAAGTTGTTCGGAAGACCTTGCAAATATATTTCCCGGTAGACTATGACATAGCAAATGGGTTATCACCACCAACAGAATTTTGAGACTCTACGTGGGAATTCCAGATAGAAAGTTAAATCTGCAGATTTCACGGTGTTTGTAGTCAAGGTGTACGTTCGTGTACGGTTTGCAAATAAATGCCAGCCATCTTTGGGAAATTGTTTAATCGTTATACCTTTTTTGGCCATCCAGAAAACCTGTTGAGTGGCACGGCATGATAACCGATGATCAGAAATACATTCGCGAACTAGGATTGCGTAGAATCCTTAAAGCTCGAATACAAGTGAAGAAGTTAGGCAGCTCCAAGTTCCTGCAATCAATTTTAGCGCGGCAGATTATATTGATCTGATTTAGTAGGATAGGGTAGAAGTTACAGAACCACCTTTTTTACTACTCTTTCATGCGATGATTTAAAAATGTACATTGACAAACGTGATCTTGAAGATATCATTTCGTTTGCCGAGTTTCCATGCAAAACACCAAGTGTATAAAGGTGTGCCAGGATGGCCAGTGAAATTGCCGCGACAGTTTGTGGTGCAAACAACATGGATGATTCATAAGATCCAATATGCCATATTTTGAGACTAAGTCAGATTTTAAGCTAACAAAGCTCCAACAGGACCAACAACAAACACCAAACTGAAACATTTCGAATGTTTAGATGTTTGTTTTGAAGAGCATGAACTGATTTAATTGAACTTTAAATTTTTTAACCTTTTAACACATTTAAATGTTTGTTTTTCATTCTTGAGCTTTAATTTTTTGTGTGCTTTTCACAGATAAAACGTTTTTATTGCCCTCTTGCTTCTTCTGTGATCCATTCTATTATACATGTACAACAGATAAAAACGAATTTATGATTTTTGTTGCAAAATTTCGGATGACCGGGTCCCTGGAAAATATAATGCGATTTCGAAAAAGACTGTACAGGTATATTACTACATACCATACGCAACTTATTTTCCAACTTTATGGTTATGTCGATTTATAGGTTGTACAAGGCATTTTTGACGATTTTCGCAAAAATTGTGGGCACCCGAGCCACCAGAAGATAAAACTTTATTTAAAAAGAAACTGTGCAGGCATATTACTACGTACCATAGACAACTTTTCCTCGGTATGACATTTTTGTTTTCCAGTTATATCTTTTTATACAAGGTGTTTTTGACGAGTTTGGCGAAAATTGGGGGCCCGGGGGCAGCGGAAGATAAAATTTGATTTCGAAAAAACTGCGCAGTTTTATTACTGAGGACCATACACAACTTTTGAGCGATATTACATCTTGATTTTCCGATTTTCGGTTTTTTCACTCCACCCTAATATATATATCACATTCTTCTGGGCACGATAACTTCCATAATTCAGCACAAATCTCTTCCAAACTGATACATAAAATCAAGGGGCATAAAATCGCGGTCAAGGTCGTTAATAGGCAAAATCGGACCAAGGGGATGAAAATAGGGAGGAGTTTTGTGAAAACTGAAAAAAAACCATAACTTCTTAATTTTTGTACATATCAAATCATTTGAAGGTTTAATTACTTCTAAAAATTTAGCTAAAAATTTATATATCACGGATTTTTGATAAAATTAAAAATGGGCTCAAGGGGCGCAAAAAACAGGGTTTTAAGGAGAAATAAAATCAAAACTTCGTCAATTCTCAAGATATCAAATCCAATTAAATTTATTATAAATTTTCTTAATATTATCTACAACTTTTACATTGACAAGTTTTTGATATGACCAATTCGTACCGCAAAAAAATAAATAAACAAAATAAAACAAAAAAAATTAAAAACGAAAACAAAAAGGGGGAGTTGAAGAAGAAAAAATCCATAACTTCGTCAATTCACACGATATATAATCCGCATGAATTTATTATATATCTTCTTAATGTTATCTACAACATTTATATAGACAAGATTTGATAGAACCAATTCTTACATTTAAACATATATATATATATATATATATATGTAGCGGTTGAAGAAAAAAATCATCGTATTAAGGATGTACTCAAATCCAAACTGCTTATTTTCTGTCTCATTTTTTAATTCATTTTTGCTCTCAAACGCATCCAATTGGTATATTCTCTTATTTAGAAACTACGTAATGTACCGTAATAAAAAAAATTTTTGATAGAGGCAGAATATATTTCAAAAAATGATGTCAAAGTGGGCAGTTTGAACCAAATTTCCCGAAGCGATTGTGTTAGCAACGAAAAATGTTGTCGTACTGAGAAAATAATTGTTTATGTATCAAGTTTTAATTCATTGAACGAAAAATAACACACAGGTCGCTTATAAATCTCTTCAAAAATCACGTCATCAAGTTTCATAATTTTTCTCTTAAAAATAAATCTGAAAATGTGCCAGAAAATTCCCAGTTGTTGAGAATGGAAAAGAATATTTTTAATACCGCCTTAACATGATTCTGATAAAACCAGCTATTATATAAAAATGAAATAAAAACTCGTCAAAAGCGGCCAGATAAAACTGTTAAAGTGGATTTATATCTAATCATTATTTACTTTTTGTTGGTGAAATTAGTATACTTAAATTCGAAGTCTACCTCCGCCTGTAGGCCGGACCGGCAGGGATTTTTTTATAATAAAGTGAGAAAAAAATATTCCGGTATCCTTGTTACGATTTCAAACAAATAAGTGAAAAAATAATGTTTTACATTTTTTCACATCTTTTTAATTAAAAAAATTAAATGCCCGTCATTTTGGAACAAGAGGGCGAATGAAGTTGGCTAATGATCTGTATATGTCCTGTACACATGTTCAGTCGCATCCAAATAGGTTAAGAAATATGCGTGTTATAGCATAACAAAATCATATTGTTTCAAAAAACCACCATAGAAATTCAAACTGCTATATCTCAGCAATTTTTTAAGTTGAATACGAGAAAAAAATTATCCAGAATACTTTTATCAAGGTCAAACACAACAGAATTTTTATTCAATTTTTTATATTTTTGTACCTCTTTTTAAATTTTTAGTTTAATTTTTTTAATATCCGCCATATTGGAACAACATGGCTGATAAAGCCGAAAATATACCAAAATTTTCATGATATGCTTTTTACGGACGGCTGCAGTAAGTAGTTTTTTACTTTTTGTAATGAAAGCTATCAAAAAGTGGACATTCAGATATTTTAATAAGTCATAGTATGACAAACAAAAATGGAAATGTTTTTGCCCAAATACTTGATCATAAAGTAAAATATTTCATTCTCATTTAAATATTACTCTCAATTAGTGTAAAAATTTTAAAACGTCATAGTTGCATATTTTAATGAGTTTCTTTTTAGAAAACATTTTAGAGAAAATAATTAAAATAAGCTGCATTGGTGTTACAAATTTATTACAATTTGTTCCGTTTATTATTAACTTTTTATGTTTTGCAATAAGCAATTGCTTCTAAGATACCCGCTTCTAAATTGTCATAAACAGCTACTTTTTAGGTGAGTTCGTAATTATTTAAACACGTAGCACCTATAGCCGTCGTTCGGTCCGTCCGTCTGTCTGTCTATCCGTCCGTCCGCATATAACAGAGAAAAACTAACCAACCGAATGGTTTGAAATTTTAAATATATAATTATTGCAAAATTTTGTCCAGTCATTTCATATTTTATGAAAATCGAATGCATAGTTTAATTACAGTGACAGTCAAAAGTTTTCCGTTATATTACGGTCAATGGGAAAAAATATTTCAAGTGCATTTTAATGATGTTACAGCCTCTCGATCAGAATGAAATTGATATGCACTTATGCAGTGAACAGAAATATACATCTAGTACAATATGCGGTGCAAAAATATTTATAAAACTAGTTACAGTACGAACGCACCATATTTGCCACGTTTGAGTGCAATATCCAACTTTTTATTTGTTTACTGAAGAACTGTTACAGAAGTAACATATAACACAGATTACAAAAACAAAATATTTTCAATGAATATATTGTATTATATTTCTTTCTCTAAGAGAACATTAGAAAAGCAATCCTGCGAATTCTTTTATGATTGTGTAATATGTAAAATGTAAATTTCTCAAAAGACAGATTATGAAATAATATGGTGAAGTTCATTAGCATTTTCTTTATGAATCCTCCAAATTAACTTTTTTTTTTTTTTTTTTTTTTTTTTACTTTTTCATAACTTTATTCATAAAATTATAGAAGAAGAAATTATTTTTTTTTCTTTTTTACATATTTGAGAGTTTTCAAATTACTTATTTTGATTATAAGTTCCACGACAGAAAGTGGGATAAACTTATCTAGCACAACACGATACATTTGTACATCGTGTAGACTTTTAAAAGTATCGAGAGTCTTACAGCTTTAATCCATGAAATTATTTCTAAATCCTTGAAATGTTCATTAATATTTAATAGATTTATTTTATTGTTCTTCAAGAGTATTTTAAAGTAGAGGATTGGATTTAATCGAACGAATTTCTAAAAAAATAATGTTTATCACAACTGAGGTAAAAAAAAAAATTCAACATTTTTATCTGAAGGTCTTTATTTCTTTAAGAACTGTAGAATATTTTATATTATAATTTTTGTATCTCTGGAGAAATGTGAAAGAAAGAATATCCATGAAATAATTTCTAAATCTACGAAATCTTCATTAATATTTGATACATCTGTTTTACTGTTCTGCAAGTGTATTTAAAAGAAGAGGATTTGACTTAATAGAACAAATTTTATTACGCTAGAGTTTAAAAAAAAGAAAAAAAACATGTTTTTTCTCAAGGTCTTTATCTCTTTGAGAACTATAGAATATCTTAAATTATAATTTTTGGATCTCTGAAGAATAGTGAAAGAAAAAAAAAGCACAAATCCCTGAAATTATTTCAAAGTCCTTGAAACGTTCAATAATATGTAATACATCTGTTTTACTGTTCTCCAAGTGTATTTAAAAGAAGAAGATTTGATTGAATAGAAGAAATTTGTAAAAGAATCACGTTTATTACGCCAGAGTAAAAAAAATGAAACCTGTGTCAAAACAAGGTCTTTATTTCTTTCAGAACCATAGAATATTTTAAATTACAATTTTGGGATCTCTGAAGAATAGCGAAAGAAAGAAAAGCACAAATCCATGGTATTATTTCTAAATCCTTGAAATGTTAATTAATATTTAATACATCTATTTTACTGTTCTTCAAGTGTACTTAAAGGAATAGGATTTGATTTAATAGAAGAGATTTGTAAAAGAATCACGTTTATAACGCCAGAGAAAAAAAATGCAACCTGTTTCTTCTCAAGGTCTTTATTTCTTTGAGATTTATAGAATATTTTAAATTGCAAATTTTGGATATCTGAAGAATAGTGAAAGAAAGAAAAGCACAAATTCTTGAAATTATTTCTAAATCCTTGAAATGTTCATTAACATTTAATACATATGTTTTACTGTTCATCTGTTTTACTGTTAGAGTATTTAAAAGAAGAGGGTTGGATTTAATTGAACAAATTTCTAAAAGTATAATGTTTATTACAACTGAGTAAAAAAAAAAAGCAACATGTTTCTTCTGAACGTCTTTCTTTCTCTGAGAAATGTAGAATATTTTAAATTATAATTTTTGTATCCTGGAGAAAAGTAAAACAAAGAAAATCCATGAAATTATTTCTAAATCCATGAAATTATCATTAATATTTAATACGTCTGTTTTACTGTTCTTCAAGTGTATTTAAAAGAAGAGCATTTGCTTTAGTAGACAAAATTTATAAAATAAAATTTATAATTAATTTATATTTAAAAAAATGCAGCATGTTTTTTCTTAAGATCTTTTTTTTTTCCTCTTGGAAGGGAACTATAGAATATTTTAAATTACAAATTTTGTATCTATGAAGAATAGCGAAAGAAAGAAAATCACAAATCTATGGAATCATTTCTAAATCCTTGAAATGTTCATTAATATTTAATACATCTTTCTTCAAGCGTATTTAAAAGAAGATGATTTGATTTAATAGGAGAATTTTTTAAAAGAATCACGTTTATTACGCCATAGTAAAAAAAAAAAAAAAAAAAAAAAAAAAAAAAAAAAATGCAACCTGTTTCTTCTCAAGGTCTTTATTTCTTTGAGAACTATAGGATATTTTAAGTTACAATTTTTGTATCTCTTAAGAATAGTGAAAGAAAGAAATTCACACGTAAAACTGCGTTATGACTTAGTGTTTAACTAATTTTCTTCATCAATAAATGTAATATTTAAACAATTGTTTATACATTCAATACAAGGAATGGCTACGTAATTTTAATCTTGAAAATATTTATAAATTTACAAAATTCTCTTGTCGATTCAGGGATAAGGGATTAATATGAATTTTCAAGTGACTTTAAAATAGCAAAAAAGCTACAACAGCTGAATTAGCGCAATAATTACGTGAACAACAGCAAAGCAAATTTTTTGTAAAACATTTCTTTTCAACATTGATCAAGCTTTTATTTTAATCAGACCTACAGAATTTTTTTTATTTGAATTTTTATCTATGAAAGGATTAGTAAATTAATGAAGAAAGTAAACACACACACTGCCACAATAATATGGAATAGTTATAAATGAATATTTTTAATGTACAATAAAAAGAAATTGTGCATTCGTTTTAAAAAATAAATCCAAATACACTCGGAATATAACCAAAATAGCCAGTGGATCGTGAATTATGTCTTTTTTAAAGGCATCTGACTACGTTTAGAGCGCTTTTTCGTATGTACAATGTTAAATTTGTACTATGTTTTGTATGTACAATGTTAAATTTGAACAATGTTTTGTATGTTCAATGTTAAATTTGTACAATGTTTTGTATGTACCATGTGAATTTAAAATTTAAATGTTATTTTTTTTATTTCTGATGGACAACAACGTTGTACTTTTTTTAGCCCTGTAAAGTTGGGATATTCATTTATGTACACCGTAAAAAAAAAAACACTGTAGATTTGCCAGAACAAACTCGATCACAGTGAATGTGCTGTATCTTTCTTTGGTTTCCTGACTATATAAACATGGAAAATACAGTAGTTGAATAAAATTAACAGCACAATGTGCTGGCAATTTTACGCAACTACTGTATTTTCCATGTTAATATAGTCAGGAAACCAAAGAAAAATACAGCACATTCACTGTGATCGAGTTTTTGCGCGAGATGAACAGTACTTTGTACAGTAAAAATGTCTTTTTTTTTACAGTGTACACCCTGTATTTTGAAATAAATATTCGAAAAAATTATAAATTGTAACATCTGAGGATTTTATCTTTTGAATCTTCAAATATGCGAAGCTAAAGTTAAAGAACATTTCTCAAATTAGTTTTCAGTTATGCCTAAAAGCCACGGGCATTATTATTAAACTAAAATTTTTTAAATATTAAAAATGAATTTAACATTGGCATAGCAAAATTTTAAATAACAATAATTACTAAACTAATTCACCAAGTAAATTTTTGTTTGGTACCGAAAGTTAAAAGTTACAAAAACTTACATATCCGACGTAAAAAAGGTTCGTTTTGAAAATTTCGGAATTTGATGTAACTTCTAAATGAAGATGGCTCCGCCGGTTTATTGTTTTGCATACATTTAAAATACACATATTTCTTAATCATGTGGTAAGTCCCTTTTATCTGTGCATCTCTTTGGCGCTAAAATAGCGTTGATATAACTGTTTTGTTTTGACCGGTTATACAATCTAAGGATCAATACTAATTAAGTTAAGGAGACATGTAACTTTTATCCTTCTAGCTTTTGATATTTATCCGCAAAATTATAATCTATATTTTCAAATGAAAGTTTTATAATTGCTCAAGAATTTTTCAAAGCGGAAAAAAAGTGAATTTAACATTAGCATATCAAAATTTTAAATCACCGTAGTTCCTGAACTGATTCACCAAGTGATTTCTTGTTTGGTACCCTGCAGTAAATTTTACGAAAAAGTACAACTTCAGTGCGTGTAAAAACTGTAAGGACAGCAAAAAATTTTAAAAATTTTTGATAAATTGAAAATACGACTAGTGAAATGTTAATTTAATGTTGATCATAATGTGGAAATACTAATGTAAAAGTCAGCAGAATGTATCTCTGTCCTTTTTATTGCGAAAAAATCATAATTATGCAAAAAAAACGCTATTTTTGACTGTGTAAAAACTTTATGGACACCAGTATTTTTTTTGTATAAATGTTGCATATAATTATTATTAAGTATTGACCAAAACAGGTATTCAATGCCGGAACCGAAACAGAAACCAAATTTCGGAAATCTTCCTATTTTCGGCAGAAATCGAAAACGAAAATGTCCAAAAACATTTTAAAGTACTTAAATTGTGTGTATTAAAATAATTAATACATACATAAATATATTATTAATTTTTATACGTATTTATTAAATATGCATAATAATTAACTAATTATGCGTATTTATGAAAGATACATAATTATTAATTAATTATACGTGCGGCCCAAATTGTCTCTCTGTGCCTTAGATCCAAATTTTTTTTTCATATAAAATAAAACATAATTAATTAATCAACGACTCAGAAAGATTTTCTAATTATACGAATTTCATTTAATTAAAAAATATATATATTTAGTTTTATGTATACACACCTCGATTTATCTTTTATAATGATTTCTGTAAATGATCATCTGTTATACTAGGACTTTCGCAAATAGTATTCGAAACTCTTCTGCGGTTCCAAACTGAAAATTTTCTATTACTGTTATGTCTGCAGCTTTTAATGACCAAGTGAAAAATTTTAGTTTTGTATGCATTGCTTGCTTTATAATTTGCATTAACGTCTTGAATAAGTCATGACTGATAATTACAAACAACGAAATTCGAAGCAATAAATAGTATCATTTCAGCATTATATTTATAAAGCTCAATTCGGTGAGAAATGTTAAATATTTCCGAAGGAAGAAACGAGATTTTTCGAATACTGATAGTTTTTTTTTTTTTTTTTTTTTTTTTTTTTTTTTTTTTTTGTCCAGAATCTGAGTTTCGCCGAAAATAATTTTCGGCGAATTTGCGTTGACGAATTAAATAAGTTTTATCTTATATGAAAAAAAAAAGTTTTGGATCTAAGGCAGAGAGCAACAATTTGGTCCACACGTATAATTAATTAATATGAATATTTCATAAACACACATAATTAATTAATTATTACGAATATTTAATAAATACTTATAATTAATTAATAATATATTTATGTATGTATTAATTACTTTCATACATACAATTTAATTATTTTTAAAAAGTTTTTGGATATATTCGTTTTCGTTTTCGGCCGAAAATAGGAAGATCTCCGAAACTCGGTTTCGGTTTCGGCTCCGGCATTAAAAACCTGTTCCGGTCAATACTCAATAATAACTATATATAACATTTCTATAAAAAAATATTGGTGTCCTTAAAGTTTTTACACAGTCAAAAATAGCGTTTTTTTGCGTAATTATGATTTTTTCGCAATAAAAAGGACAGACATACATTCTGTTGCCTTTTATATTAGTATTTCCACATTATGATCAACATTAAATTGCCATATATTTAAACGCATATGTAATACTAGTGTAGATTTTATTATCATTATATCTTAATATTACGGAATATTACAAAAAAAACAAAATTTATGCTAAGGATGCGTATAAAACGTGTTTTCCACATGGCATTTAGAAGACAATTTAGGACACTTTGTATAATATTACAAAATTAAATTGTATTAACAGCTATTTATATTTTAAATCGCTTTTATTTACTCTGATACAGGCTTGTTACTACCTGCTGCTTTTAGTTTTGCACAAAACGTTCATTATCCGTTAAGGATAGTGAAAATATGTTATTTACATATGTTGTAACGTAATTTATTTCAAATAAAAAATATGTAATGGAAGAATTTCATTATTTTATGATAAATAGAGTAATTTTCAAGTATAATTATAAAAGCTATTAATGAGTGTAAAATAAGAGACTTACGAGAGGAAATCAATATGCATGTTTCTCTCCAGTTTTTCTGATAAAACATAAAATATATTGGATAAAAAATTGGTTTATCACGAGAACCATCCTTACGTAATTTTGTGACATATGACCAAATCTTGCTGATGGCTCTTGTGCACACAAAGAAAAACTTTCGGAGGAATGCCTTAGTCTGTGACAGGAATATATAATGTAGACAGTTTTTGAAATCCTTAACGAAGGATGAAGTTATAACTATTGAGGGTACGTGCAACCGGCTTCAGAAAATGCCAAGAAAGTTCTTGTTTGTTTTCGTGGTGACTTAGGAAGGAGTTCATAACGTCAAATCATCTGATCTGACACCAAGTGTAATCACGAGATCAACCATCCTACCAGCTGTCAGGTTGTGAAAGAAACATCCACTTCCTTTCAGCATTGAAGATATTCTGAATAGATATGAATTTTGGAACATTGAAGAAATAAAGACAGACGAAAAGTATATATCCCGTATGCAGAAAATGCATTTTGTATGGTAACAGAGGGTACTTAAAATTTTTTAAGCACTATAGCATTTGCTCTTGGTGAATATGTAAAATAATAAAGTAACGATATTTCTTTAACATTTCATCTACTCACGGTACTTATAAGTACCATTAAAATTACGTGTTATTAAATTTATTTAATACATTGATTAGTTCTAATACAGTATAGAATGAGTTATAGAGAAATTATTTTACCTTGTTCCAAAAGCATCATTGGTTACATAAAACATAAATATTTATAAAACGATTATTTCGTTTGCCTTTGCATCTTTTCAGCATCCTCAGCATTGAGGTGGGGAAATTTTTCAATTAAGAAATTTTTCTGTACTGTTAAAAATTTTGCAGCATTCTGGCAGGTCATTCGACCGTTTTTTGAAAAAACGGTTTCATAACCATAATTTAACTATATTATGACCATAAAATGGCCAATAATATGGTCAGAATAGTGTTAAAATTGTGGTTGTGTAACCGTTTTCGGAAAAAAACGGTCAAATGACCTGCCAGAATGCTGCAAATTTTTAACAGTGTATATTTATATTGTAAGTAAATTATATTTGCACATTTCCTAATTCTACAAAATGCTAAGAAAAATATTTAAAATAAGAGATTTAAGTGGGGTTATAAATATTGCACAAAATCCCAAAAAATCAAATTTAATTAATCTTTCTAAATGCTTCAATTTTTCTAAATTCCATCTAAAATATTTTAAAGGATTGTGTAAATCTTCTAATGTAATTTAAACAATTCACGAAAAATGATTTTGAAGTTAAAATTTTCATGAATTTATAATTCAGTACATAAAAGTTTAAAACGAGCAGTATATTTTAACTATTGAATAAAAAACGCTTCTCATTGTTTCCTAGGAAATCTTACTTTTATATTCTTACTCGTGTATTTCCAAAAAGAGGCACAAAATAATTTCGTGATACACATTAGCATTTACCTTTAACAACTGGCGGAATTAAAATTGCTATTTTCGATGTATCTTATTTTTTGTGTGAAATCTCAATTAGCTTTTGAATGTAAAGATTTTGCATTAAATTTATGAACGCTTAACTGATTAACTTTCAGTGTAAATGCACACGGTGTTAAATAAATGTTTACATAAAAAAATGAAGATTTTTTACAATCATGCATACATTTAATAAGCTTTAAATTTATGCATCTATAACTCCAAAAACTGTTCATAATATTATAAAAATCCTGTATATTATAGAATAAATATTCTAAAATTCTTCAAGCGCCGTTAATAGGAAATAATGTTACCGCAGATAAATTAGAACATGAATCACGGGGAAAAAAAAATGAAAAGTTTTTGCCAAATATGACATTTTCATGTTTTTTATTTTGTTTATTTATTTCAATTCCAAATGAAATTTTAAAAATTTTAAAAATGTTCTCTCTCCAAAGAATATTACAGAAACGAATTTCTTGTTACAAAGTATAGAAGAAATACAGTGATACAATTTATTTTGTATATCTAGATTTACGGGTTGTATACACGCTCATATTAGCATTCCCTAGACGTTTCATAAATTATTCTAAGCATAGAAAGTAATAAAACGCACAAGTAAATCAAAATAAAATGCCTTCATATAATTCAGAAAGTCATATTATGATAAACCTGAATATTATTTTGAAGTAGTTCTAAAATATCAGAGAAATATTTACTTGCAGTTATGTAATGTTAATTTGTACACATAAGTCACTTCTTATAAACACTTTCTACAGAACTACTTTTTGATGAATTGTGTTCCCTATAATTTTGCAATTACTTATCTGAAAATAAAAAATACTAATAATAGCGATATTAAGGAAATATTTATATACATAACTTCCTTAATTAACTTTTTAATAATACTGTCTTATATGAAGAATTTATAAATTTTTAACAAATTACCAAATAATAAGTTATTGCATAGACCTAAACAATGATGAAACATTTACGTAGGACCTTGGTCTTGGCCTCCTCTCAGCCCGTGATGCATTCCATTTAACAACTGGTGGAATTAAAATTGTTATTTTCATTGTATCTTATTTGTTGTGTGAAACTTTAACTATCTTTTGAATGTAAAGATTTTGCATTAATCCTTTATGTACTGAATTATGAATTCATCAAAATTTTATCTTCTAAAGCATTTTACGTGAATCGCTTAAACTACATTAGAAGATTTACATAATCATTTAATAAATTTTAGAAGAATTTTAGAAGGATTGGAGGATTTAGGAGGATTGATTAAATTTGAATTTATAAGGATTTTGGGCAATATTTATAATCCCACTAAAATCTTTTATTTAAAATCTTTTTCTTAGTATTTTGTAGAATTAGAAAATGTAGAAATATAATGTTCTTATAATAGAAATATAGAAATATTTCCGAATTGAAAAATCCCCCACCCCCCCCAACGTCAAGAAAGCTAAAAAGATGTAAAGACAAAAAAATCATTCTTTTGAAATTAGTTTTGTTTTGTTTAAACAATAATGCTTTTGGAACAAGATAAAGTAATGTATAACTCATTCTAAATTATATTGCAACTAATCGATGTATTAAATTAATTTTATATCAAGTTCTTTTAATCGTACTTATAAGTACCGTCAGTAGATAAAGGGTTTAATTTAAGACATTTTAAGTGATCATTTTCGATGTAAAAATCATCGTGTTAAATAAATTTCTTCATAAAAAAATGAAGATTTTTATATCCATGCTTACATTTAATAAGCTGTAATGTATTTTTAACTACAAAACTATTCATAAATTCTCAAAAAAATGTATATTATCAAATAAATATTTTAAAATGCTTCAAGAGTCATTATTAGAAAAGAATGTTACCGCAGCCGAAAAAAAAAAAAAAAAAAAAAAAAAAAAACGCGAAAAACAAAAAAAGTAAAGTTTTTGCAAATATGACATTTTCATGTTATTATTTTGTTTGTTTATTTCAATTCCAAATGAAATTTAAAATTTTGTTTTTCCCCGGAAAATATTGCAGAAAAGAAATTCTTGTTACAAAGTATAGAAGAAGTACTGTGATACAATTTCTTTTGTGTATCTAGATTTACGGGTCGTATACACGCTCATATTAGCATTCCCTAGACATATTATAAATTATTCTAACCATAGAAAGTAATAAAACGCGAAAATAAATCAAAATAAATTGCATTCATATGTTTCAGAAAGTCATATTACGATAAACATATATATTAATTTGAAATATGAAAAAAAGATAAGAAAACAATTTATTTGCAGTTATGTAATTTTAATTTGAATACTTAAGTCGATTTAAAAAAAAGAAACCCTTTCTACAGAAATTCCTTTTGATAAATTGTGCTTCCTGTAATTTTGCAAATACTTATCTGAAAATTAAAAATACTAACGTTAGTGTTATTAAGGAAATACTTATATATAGTTGTTGTTTTATTTACTTGTTATCTATTAATGGATACGGTCTTAAATGACTATAAATTTTAAACGAATTATCAGAAAATGAAAAATATAAATCTTGAAAATATGAAAAATAATGATGTGAATAATGATCATAAATGATGAAAATAATGATGAAAAATGATAATATGAAAATATGTTTTTTCCCTTACAAAATGAGTACAGTTCTACCAGGAATATGATTTTTTTTTTCTTAAACACAGAAAATTATTAAAAAATCTGCTATTAATTGCAGAAAATTTTATAAGTTAAAGAAGTAACATAAGAGATAGATTTAGTTGCTTATGAACGCCCATATGTTCAATTATTGTCATGTTACGTTATATCGCCCTTATATAAATTCCTCAGAAATTCTAAGAAGTGTACGGATTTTTCTTTTTTTTAAATAGTTGTTCTGTACATAAAGGTATTTTGCGAATAATTCAAATTTTGTGTTTAAAAAGAAATCAACGAAAAAAAAATTGTTAGTATCTAAATACCATATTTTATAGTTTACAATAATACTGTTAAATCATTATTTTAACAATTAAACTTTTAATAAAAATAAGGAGAAAGAATAGCAATGCGTACGCTTATTAATATCTTTTTTTTTTTTTTAACAAAAGTGTTACATCTTTAATTTCACTCCATGAATAATAATCATATTTTATGTAGAAATAGAATAGAAAATGTTTGGTGCAATTTTTTGAATACTGTAATAAAAAAAAAAAAAATCTTAATTTACAAAAATATAATATAACCAGTCCGTAAAAGTGACATAGTCTCTTATGCGTTGCCCATGATTCCGAAAAAAATTGCTTTAAGATTAGAAACGTGGTTCATAATTAGAAATGTAATTCATAATTAGAAACGTGATTCCTAATTATAAACATGATTCCTAATTATAAACGTGACTCATAATCAGAAACGTATTTTCTTATTTAAAAAACATTTATAAAAGCAAAATTTATATTGCTGCCTCTGATTTTCGCAAACATTTTTTATTACTTTTTATACTGTGTTAATAAATTTTCTAAACACGGAATGTACGGTTTTCAACAACTATTGAGGGAACATTTTAATGTTAATAAAATTATATATATATGATAAAGTAACATCAAACAATAAAGTCATAATTAAAATTAATATTATTTCGTTATTCTACAATGTATAAACTGAAATATGTGAATCTGAGTCATATCTGAAAATAATTAATTGAGATATAATAGCATTCTAAAACCGAAATTTCGGCTTGAGAATTCTGATTAATAATCTGCAGGTTTACAGTACAGTTCAAAGACTGTGCATTTAATGAGTGCAATTTATTGAAGCACGCCTTTCTAAAACATGGCTATCTCAGAAGAAATTATTGTATTATTGTATATATAATTTTATATTTTAATGTTAATAAAATTATATATATATGATAAAGTAACATCAAACAATAAAGTCATAATTAAAATTAATATTATTTCGTTATTCTACCATGTATAAACTGAAATATATGTACAATACAGTTATTTATATATTATATTACTATATATATATTATATTATATATTATAGTATGTATATATTATATTATTAGTTATTATATATTATTTTCGTTGGTGTTGTAAAGATGTTCAGTGGGATGGTTCGCTTAAAATACAAAAAACTCCAACCATATTACAGGAACTATTTTTTTATTAAAAATCTTATAAAAAAGGTGGTTCAGGAGCCAAAATGGGAGAGAGAGACCCCACAATACATGGGACGCCGAAGCGCCTTTTCTTATTAGACAACTTTACATCTCGAGAGCTGAAAAAGAAGTGAAGTTTTTTTGCACGAAATCAAGAAATCTTGGCGTGGCACAGCATCGCCAATTTACAACTTTTGGTGACCGCGCGAAAGTGTACAAAGGCTTTTGGTGATAAACATTACCGTAAAAATGTGGATTGCAAGTAAGCGCTTCTAAATAGGATGAGAAAAGTAACAGACAAACCGAAATTGTTTATCTTGCAGATAGGCCTTTGCCCAACTAACTGTTACATGAAATTGCAGACTGCAGATTGTTCGATGAGAAGAATGCAAAAAATCCAGGACATCTGGCTTTTAGCCCGACCACATAACACGATAAATACATGCTTCCCATAAGATTCGTTCATTTTTACTTTTTATTGTTAATATATATTCAAGGTTCACGTATTAGTAGCGATCAAAATTTCTTATCACTGCGGCGGGGAAAAAAAATCCAATGCAAGAAAATGAAATGAGACAAGCAGCTGTGCTATTTAATTCTTATTTATTTCTTTGCACACGCTGCGGTAACGGGTAGTTACAGATTAAAATAAGAAAGGAAAAAAAGGGAATGATTATTTGAGCGCTTTGAATTAAAGATAATTTTAGAAAGATGAAAGAAATCACTTTAACAAACTCTGGATGGTTTTGAGAAATGAATTTAATCACATATTTCATTATAGTAAAGAGGGGGGGGGGAGGTTAATATGATCTAAAAGTAAGAAAGTTGTGTTTTAAATTAAATTTTGAATAAAAAAAAACTATGGGACAGAAACGCTGTCACAGGTGTTATGTGACATTTTCTCAGAAACATTTGTCTGTTGTTTTTAGGTAGATTTCGTAAGAAATAAAACCTATTACCCTTTCTCCCTGTGTTGGAATTTAGGAAAAATTTCAGCAGATCTACGCCAATCTTGACTCATAGAGCCCAAAACCACCACAAGTTCAAAACTTTATATAATATATGTCTAACTATCTAAAATTATCGATATCATTTTTTTATGGTCACGATAATCTCCATAATTCTGCACAAATCTCTTCCAAACTGATACATAATATCAAGGAGTAGAATATCTGATCAGGTTCGTTAACGAGCAAAATCGGACCATGAGGGTGGAAATAGAGAGGGGTTTTGTGTAAACCGAAAAAAAAAAAAACGTAACTTCTTAAATATAATGCATATCGAATCAGTTTAAAGTTATTATTACTTCTAGAAAAGGGCCACAAATTTATGTATCAAAGATTTTTGACAAAATTTAAAAGTGCTCAAGGGCCGAAAAAATAGGGTTTTTTGGAGAAAAAATTTCTTAACTTCGTCAATTCTCAAAAAATAAAATTCATTTAAAGGTATTATAAATCTTCTTAAGACTATCTACAGCTTTTACTTTGACAAGTTTTAGATAGGACCAAATTTTACGGCAATATATATATATATATATATATATATATATATACGACAAAAAAATAAGGGGGGGGGGGGTTGACGAAGAAAGAATTCATAATTTCGTGAATTCCTAAGGTACCCAATCCACTTAAATTTATTATACATCTTCCTAATATTATCTACAACTTTTATATTGGCAAGTTTTGCATAGAACCAACTCTTACAGACAAAACAAATGAAACAAAAACATGGGTTCAAGAAAACATTGTCTTATTATAATGATTCTGATAAAATTAGCTCTTAGAGAAAAGTGAAATTAAAAGCTCGTCAAAAGCGGCCACATAAAATTGTTAAACTGGGTTTATGTCTAATCTTGCTTTAGTTTTTATTGGTGAAATTAGTAATTAACTTCAAAATCTGCTTCCGTCTATTGGCCAAGTCGGCAGGGATTTTTTTTTTTTCGGTTAGTAATATTAGGTTAAAACAAGTCGAAAATTATCTGTCAAACTTGGCAAATGTGGTGCGTTCGCACTATAACTAATTTTAAAAATATTTAGATCTTGGTACAATAATAGTTCCACTCTTATGCAAAAACGCATGAATACAAAATTTATTACGATTATATATATTAAATTCACTAATGCGGTAATAATATGAATCCATCTTAAATAGGACGTAATCTCTATGGAAACCTAGAATCATTACATATAATGGGATTTCATTGGATTAATTACGTATTATAGGATTTAATAGAAAGAAGAATCTTTTATAAATACCTATTAAATTTTGATTCGATTTTCATAAAGTTTGACATGACTAGACAAAATTCCGCAAAGGTTATATATATTAAATTGCAAACAATTCGATTTGGTAGTTTCTGCGTTCTTATATGCGGACAGATGGACAGACCAAACGACGACTATATGTGCTACGTATTTATATAATTACAATAGCACATAAAATATAAATAATTTACATTTTGTTATCTTGCTATTACTTTTGTGTGTTTGATTTTTTAAAAATTATGTTTTTCTTCATATATATTTATATGTTGAAAATTGACTTTAATCAAATTGACTTTCAATACAATAATTTGATTTTTAACCAATTTTTCAGCAAATAATAAAAAAAAAATAGTATTAACTGTTGTGTTTAAGAAGGCATTATCAAAAGCTGGAAATCTACCCTACGTATTAAAAATAATATTCAAGATACTGAATCCTTCCATAGATGAAAAACGATACTATTTCTTCGAAATATTCAGGGAGAAGGGAAGCGTAACTATGAACAAGGGAAAGGCATTCAGAAAAAATAATATGCTTTGAATTCGGGAAATGGAATAATGGGAATACTAGAGAAGCGGTTTGCCAAGCTGAAATATTGATATGAAATGTATAATTTATTCTTGTTTACATTTTATTCCACATCCTATTTCTTTAAGATACCACTTAACATCGATTTTTCTTAAATGGAATTTTCAATTTCCCGTCTGAAGATTTTACAACGTTGTACAAATACGGGTTTTTTTTAAAGAAAGAAAAACATTTTTAAGGTTGTTATATTTCTTCATATTAATGAAGTGACTACCACGAATAGCGATTTAAGAAGACAATGTGGGTGCTCTCAATTTTGGAATATAAATTTTTGCATTTCTTAACAGCAGAAAAATATTACGAATTCTGCTATTAAAGACAGAAAATTTTATAAGTTAAAGAAGTAACATAAGCCATACATTTAGTTGAGTATGAATATCCTTATTTTCACTTATGTTTCGTTACACTTATATGAAATCTTCATGAATACTAAACAGTGTAAGGATTTTTTTTTAATAACTACTTCTGTACAGAAAGGTATTTTACACAGAATTGAAACTTTGTTTTAAATGGAATGCAACGTACAGAAAAAATATTAATCGTTAGTATCTAACTACTACTTTATAGTTTACAAGAATACAGGCAAATCCTTATTGTAACTATTTAACTTTCAATAAGAATGAAGTGCAAAAATAACATTGTCTTCACATTTTAATATCAGTAAATTGATTTTAGACAAAAAAAAAAAAAAAATATTGCCATATTTCAGCAAAACGCAAAAATCCTTAGAAATACAGTCATTCGGGGTAACATTTTCTCTATTTTCATATGCCACACTCTTATTCTAAAATACTGTTGCAACTAAGGGCATAAAATAGAAGAAATGATCCTAAATTACAGTATGACTATCAAAAATTAAGGAATAATAATGATAAAAGCTATAAAAATGAATTTTTAATCTGGTTAAAAGTTACCCAGCCATTTAGGGTAACTTTGCACCAAATGATAAATATTATCTAAAATAACTCATTATAAGAAAAAAGTATTATAGTTAGGACAACTTTGAACCCCCGAAAATGTTTTCAGATATGTAAAGACTCCGAATTTAAATTTCCCAACATCACAAGATTTGTATAATTTTTGATATTACAACAAATATCAGGCGAAGTGTGGAAGAAGAGAACCATGAATATTTAGAAATAAAAAAAAACATGTTTATTGTTCATATAAAAGATAAAAATGCAGTGGAAAACAATTTTCAATGTTTTAACTCAATAATATACCCATAGTTACAGTAATACATACTAGTACTCGTATTTTTCAAACAAGAATTAAAAATGTCGAATGTATGAAATGTCAAATTTTAGTAGTTCAGCTCCGAATTAAATGAATTTAAATGAATTTTAAATGACCCTTTAAATGAATTTTATTTATTTTACACATATTTGTGAAAATATTTACATGTTATATCAAATGCTCACTTTCGACATTTATATAAAATATACGTGCAAATATGGGAAATTTTTGACAGTACCACCTATAATCAGTAAATTATAAAAATCAGTGTAACTTTCAGCCGGCTCAAAGTTACCCTGAAAATATGGTAAAATGTTAGTGCCTTCTTATTTTACATTTTATTAACTATTAATAAATAAATAATCACAAAACATTATCGCATTTACAACATTTAGATAATAATATGTCTGATAAATGAGTATATTGTGACTTACTATGAAAATTTAATTGAATTACAACAACTTCAAAACAGCATTCAAAATTAACTTGAAAACAGTACTTCACAAAAATAGTTAGATGATGCATTTAATTGCGTATAATGTTGCTAATTTATTTTCTAAAATAAAGAGTAGAAATCCCAGCTTAGAACTTTGGCAACAGAGCACAGTTCTGGAGCTTATTTAGTCTTTTGGAGTGAAAAATATTGAAAAATAGGTGGTGGTGCAAAGTTACACCCAATGGTTCAAAGTTACCCTGAATGGCTGTAACAGTTGAAATTAAGTAAGACATTGTCAAATCTAGAAATCCCCCTTATGCATTAGAAATGGGATTCCAGAAGCTGAAACCATTCATACAGGAAAAACGATACTAAATGAAGAGCAGAAATAAAAATACCTTCACATTTTAATATCAGTAAATTTATTTTAGACAAAAAAAAAAAAAATTATCATATTTCAGCAAAACGCAAAAAACCTTAGAATTAACTGTTGTATTTAAGTAAGACATTGTCAAATCTAGAAATCTTCCCTATCCATTACAGTTGAGATTCCAGAAGCTGAAACAATTCATACAGGAAAAACTACTCTATTCCTTCAAAATATTCAGAGAGAAGTCAAGATGTAAACGTAACGATGAGAGAACGTAACAATGAACAAGTGAAAGGCATTCAGAAAAAAAATAATGATTTGAGATCGGGAAAAGGAATAATGGAAATACTAGAAAAGTGGTTTGGGAGCAGAAATATCGATATGAAATTTATATTTTACTGCTGTTTACATTTCTGTCCACATCCTATTTCATTCAGATAAAACTTAACTCCGATTTTTCCCAAATGGAATACTCAATTTGCCGTCCGGAGATTAAACAAGATTGTACAAATACGTATTTTTAATCACAAAAATAAAATTTGTTATATTTCTTCATATTAATAAAGTGACTTACCGAATATTGATTTAAATAGAATGCATAGTCAATCTAAACCATATAACTATATATATGTATATCGTATTAAATGCGCTCATTTGACTGTTGGCGCGCGTGTGTGTTTTCTTTATCTGGCGGATGAGCAAATCATTTGACACTGTTTAGTATGTTTGAAAACTGCTTATTTAAAAAAGAGTCAAAAAGGAGGAAAATTTTCATTTATTTATTTTATAAATGATTTTAAATAATTCCGTATATGTATTCCTTATAAATGGTTCCTTAAAAATGATTCCTTAAAAATCTTATAAATGATTCCTTAAATCTAAAAGGTATATTGGTTTTTGAGGTTTCTAATGATAGAGCACAACTTTCGGAATCACGAGTATCTCACAAAAGATATTGTATATTTTTGTTCGTGGTTATATGATATTTTCCTGGAAAAAATTATCTGTTTTTCTCAGGGTATAATACTAGTTTAAAACAAGACCAATTATTTACATTTTGCAATCTTCCGATTACTTTAAAATATTTTTTTGTGTGTGCGTGATTTATTAAAAATTATGTATTTCTTTCTTTCTATATATATATGTATATTCTTATTCATTAATATTTAATAATGTTAACGATTAACTTGTATTTAAATTTTAGCCTAATCAGGACAATATCATATTAATTTCTAATTCAATGTATACTATCTTAAATGACAAGAAAATGCATGTTTTAATATCTTTTTATTTGTTCTTCCCTCTCCCTTTAAATTATGTGTATTTAATCTTTAAGAAAGTGTGTAGACTCATTAAATGTAACTAATTAAATTCAATTTAATTATTATTATTATTAATTCCTTAACATCTTAATTTTAATTTTTTTTTAAATTTAATAATAAATTAATTTAAGTGATGCTGCAGTGTTGTCACAGGAATTTAAATTGTGATATGATATAGCCAGGTACAAATAGTTATGTGAAACATTAATTATCATCAATTTCACCATTTTACATATCATTTTGATTTAATATATCAATTGCTATTTTTTTCTTTTACAATTGTATATATTTATTAACATATTTTTAATTATTATTTAATTATCATATATCTATCTCTAAACAGTATTTGCTTTAAAACGTAATCCATTAATAGTTATAAATAGTCTTTATTATATAATAGCTTTTATGTTACTAATAAGTCAATAGATGACAGCACCAAACAGATTCATTTTAATACATGCATCAGTTTATTCTCAAATCTAAAGTATCTATAGAGGGCGCTGGGGGAGTGTGCTTGGCTATGCTGTATGTTCTTATCATTGGTCCACCATCATATAAAAAACTTTTTTGGCAACATGTGCTGGTAATCTCAAATGATTGTATTATATTATGCATCATGCTAAAATAGTATGGATTTCAATTTGGTAATTTGCTTTTTTTTATTTATCCTCTATCTTTTTTAACCTTGCTATCTTTTTTAACCTCTATCTTTTTTAACCTTTTGAACTTAATTGGTGTTCAATGATTTATTTCTCTATTTTATGTGTGTGTTAGCCCTAAATTCATATTTTTTAGCTAATTTATGGCTAATATGAAGATGAAACAACACATTTTATTTGTTTAACTTTAGGCATTTGGGATCTGACGATTCTGTCTAAGTTCTACAAATTTCCTTTATTCCATTTCTGTTATTCAATTTCTGCTGTTTTTTACTATGTATTTGGAATCTTTGTCCCAAATATATGTTTTAAATGTTTCAACATGTAAGCGTTGTAGATCGTTGGTTCAAGGACACAAATAAATTGTAACTGAAACAGTTTTAGATAAGTGCATGCGCGAGTATTGCTTTGTTATACACTCGCTTGCAGAGCCACATACGAAAAATATCGATTTCTGAGTGTAAAGCTTTATTACTGGGATGAAGATTTAAAAGCCCTTTGAGCGTGCTATTTTTCTCTTTTGAGGCTTTATATATATATATATATAAACATGTCTATGTTCCGCCGCTGCCTAATGATCTGCCAGATAGGATACACAAAATTGAAGAGGTTTTTGTTTAAATTACTCAGAACTTCTTAACCAAAGTATGGGGAAAATTGGACTTTAGGTTGTATGCGTACTTAAAAACTAATGAAGCATACATTGAAAAATTTTAAGAAAAACTAGGTTAGTTTACGTCCAGTTTGATGTAAGATTTTTTGGAAATAGTCTAAATTAAACAGGTATAATATACCATTGAAACTGAAATATTCTTTCCTGGAATTTCTGTATATTAAAAACGCATGTTATTTAAAATAACTTCCAATACAATAAATGTCTTTAGGCAAGTTTTTACTGTCATATTTCGGCAAAACGCAAAAATTTTTGGATTAATTGTTGTGGTTAATTAAGACATTATCAAAAGATAGAAATCCCCCCTACATATTAGAAATGAGATTCAAAGTACTAAATACTTTCAAAGAGGGAAAGCGATACTATTACTTCAAAAGATTCAGAGAATGGAAGCATAACCATGAACTGGGGAATGGGTTTTAGAAAAAAATAATAATGCTTTGAGTTCGGGAGTGGGAATTATATAAATACTCGAAAAGCTGTTTGCCAATCAGAAGTATTGATATGAAATGTATTTTTTACTCTTGTTTACATTTATTTCCACATCATCTTTCTTAAGGTACCACTTAACGTCGATTTTTCCTTAAACGGAAAATTCAATTTGCATTGCGGAGATTTTACAACGTTGTACAAGTGCGTGTTTTTAAGGGGGAAAAGTAATGTTCTTATATTTCTTCGTATTAATAAAGTAAAATGCGGAATATTGATTTAAATAGAATGCATAGACAATCTAAAACATAGAACTTTTTTAGCACAATGAATGTGCTTATTTTGACTGTCGATGCGCGCGTGTGAAATCATTTACCTAACAGATATGCAAATTATTTAACTTCATTTTTATTTGTCCGTAAACTGTTTATTTAAATGGAAAATTATTTTAACATGCATATATGTCAAACTGAAAATCGAATTTTGATAACGATATTAATTATTTTTGATAATATTTTTCTCAAGGTGCACATTCAATGTAATTTCACACATAGTTTTTCCTCCATTCATAAAATGCATTTTTGTGTGATTTAAATAATTAACTTTTTTTTTTCAGAAAACACTCTTATAAGTATTCAATGTAAATCTTGAAAATGAAGCCGAATTTTTTGACTGCAAGATCATGTTTTTTTATTCAAAAAAATTCGTAAACAATACATTGATCTAGCTAGGGCACTGAACTCAAACATGAAAAATGCACTGCTTTTTGAGTTAGATAGAAGGGGTAATGAAGTGTATTTATTTTTAAAAATCTATCATTTTTTGTTCCGTTTATTTTTTTAAGAATGGGCAACAAGAATGGAAAAAATTGGACCCTAATTATATTATGTTTTTAAGATTTTTAGATATATTTCTGTACAAATTTTGTTTCATAAAAGCATAATTTTTTTTAATATTACACTATTCATTTCTTATGCATAATTCCTTTACTAGTTTTTAGTCTTGGATTTCATTGTTGCACATTCGCAGCAATTTGACTTATTTTAACGAGCATTTATTACCGCATAATTAAATCCATAGTTATTTCATATCGTATACATTTCCACGAGTTACGGAAACTATTTGACTATTTATCACTTGTGACGGGATTACGAAAAAATAGGCTAACATTTATGCATTAATTTATAATTATTTTTTTCAAAATGTTAAAATGTTGTATTTCTATCTGAAACACACATGTAAACTTAATTTTTATCATTCAGTATATCAGGAAGTGAGTTAACAGTCGATTATAATGTTTCATCTTTATATGTTAAACTAGCAAACACCGCTTCTTTGCTCGCGTAATAGTTGAAATAAGCCAACTGATATTTCCATGACTATTTTTTATTAGAAGAAGACTTTTTGAATAATTCAAAAATTATAAATTAAGCCACAGTTTGACTAAACTTCATTATAAAAGTGTAATAGACAGAAATAAGATATTGATTAATAAGAAGAACTAAAACTAATTCCAATGAAATGATAATTTAGAAAGTATTTTGAGACTTTTATGCTTATTTCATACGCTCATTTCAGTATTCATTTGAAGTTTGAATCGTTTAGAAACCATCTTAACACATTTACATCTTAAAACTAACCATCATGTCAAATTACAAGCTTTTTGTCTAACAGTCTACCACGTATCTGGTGTTAGTGGCACCAACATAAAATGCCGAAACAGAGTTGAAATAGAATGTTTCGAAAAATGTTGAAGCAGAGACTAATATAGCACGTATAGGATCAGGAACTATCACTCTTGATTCGCAACCAATAACTTCTGTAATCGGTTTATTATTTCCTGAGATTCCATAGAAATCGTAATTTAGGACTCTTTAAGAATGCTTTTTGCTCCTTCCCTTTGCTTCACCCCTTTTTAATTTCGAATTTATTTTCGACTGTTTTTAGAGGACATTTATATTTTATAACTAACTACCCTGCTATATTTAAAGTTTCTAGCCTCTTCAGTACCGCAGGAATCGCAATTTAGAAAGTTTTTTGCTCCTGCAACCCTCGACATAAAATATAGCTTATGTTTGAGCAGGTTCTATCACCATCAATTTGCAACCATTATGTATGAAATCGGTTTCGTATTTCATACGATTGCATAGAAATCGTAATTTAGAACGCTTATAGAGCACTTTTCGCTCACTTCATCCTTTTCAATTTGGAATTTTCTTTCGACAATTCTTAGAAAGCATTTGCACCTTTGAAGTAATTACCATTCCAAATTAAAATGTTAGACCCCATCAGTAACACAAAAACACAATTCAGAAAAATTTTTTCCTCCTGTAACCCCCAGGTTGTAGTGCCAACAACGTAAAATATAGGCTATGTTGGAGCGGAGACTGTCACCATCAATTTGGTACCATTACTTCTGAAATCGGTTTATATTTCCTGAGATTGCGTAGAAATCGCTATTTAGAACGTTTTTAGAACGCTTTTCGCTTATTTTCACCCTTTTTAAATTTCAAATTTTTAAGGAACTCTTCTCAGAGAGTATTTACATCTTATAAGTAATTACCATGCCAAATTTCAAGTTGCTAGCCACTTCAGTATCACAAAAACGACAATTCAGAATTTTTTTTTTTAATGCAACCGCAAGGTGGTAGTGACGCCGACATGAAATAGATCCTGTATTGGAGCAGGGGCTGTCATCATCAATTTCCAACCATTACTTTTGAAATCGGTTGGGTACTTTCTGAGATTGCGTAGAAATCGCAATTTAGAACGTTTTTTTAAAACGTTTTTCGTCCATTTTCACCCCTTTTAAATTTCGAATTATTTCGGAAATGTTCTTAGAGATCACTTATTTCTTATAAGTAACTATCATGCCTAGTTTCAAGTTGCTAGCCCCTGCAGTATTACAAAAAAAGCAATTTAGATCGTTTTTCTCCTTCACCCGCTTTAGGTTAGTGGCACCGACATGAAATACAGCCTATGTTGGGGCGAGGGCTGCCACCATCGTTTTTAGACCATTATTTTTTAAATCGGTTCGGTACTTCCTGAGATTGCGTAGAAATCGCAATTTAGAACGTTACGTTTTTTTAAAACGTTTTTCGTCCATTTTCACCCCTTTTAAATTTCGAATTATTTCGGAAATGTTCTTAGAGATCACTTATTTCTTATAAGTAACTATCATGCCTAGTTTCAAGTTGCTAGCCCCTGCAGTATTACAAAAAAAGTAATTTAGATCGTTTTTCTCCTTCACCCGCTTTGGGTTAGTGGCACCGACATGAAATACAGCCTATGTTGGGGCGAGGGCTGCCACCATCGTTTTTACACCATTATTTTTTAAATCGGTTCGGTACTTCCTGAGATTGCGTAGAAATTGCAATTTAGAAAGTTTTTTAGAACGCTTTTCGCTTATTTTCACACCTTTTAAATTTCGATTTTTGAGGAAATGTTCTTAGAGATCAATTGTATCTTATAAATAACTGTCCTGCCTAATTTCAGGATTCTAAGGCCTTCAGTAACACAAAAATCGCAATTTAAAACGTCTTTTTTGCTTCTGTAACCCCTAGGTGATAGTGACACCGACATGAAATAGAGCGTATGTTGAAGCAAGGGTTGTCATCATCAATTTCCAACCATTACTTTTGAAATAGGTTGGGTACTTTCTGAGATTGCGTAGAAATCGCAATTTAGAACGTGTTTTAGAACACTTTTCGCGCATTTTCACCCCTTTTAAATTTCTAATTTTTTAAGAAATGTTCTTGGAGATAATGTATATTTTATAAGTAACTACCATTCCAAATTTCATGTATCTGGGCCCTTTAGTAACACAAAAATCGCAATTTCGAACATTTTTTTGCTCCTGCACCTCTTTTAGGAGTAGTGGCACCGACATAAAATGTAGCCTATATTGGAGCAAGAATTGTCACCATCATTTTGAAACCATTATTTTTTAAATCGGTTTGGTACTTCTTGAGATTGCGTAGAATTCTCCATTTAGAACGTGTTTTAGAACTCTGTTCGCGCATTTTCACCCCTTTTAAATTTCGATTTTTTTAAGAAATGTTCTTAGAGATCTTTTATTTCTAATAAGTAACTACCATGCCAAATTCTATGTATCTGGACCCTTCAGTAACACAAAAATCGCAATTTCGAACGTTTTTTGCTCCTGCAACCCATTTAGGGGTAGTGGCACCGACATAAAATATAGCCTATGTTGGAGCAAGGGTTGTCACCATCATTTTGACACCATTAATTTTGAAATCGGTTTGGTACTTCCTGAATTTGTGTAAAAATCGCCATTTAGAACGTTTTTTAGAACGCTTTTCACACATTTTCACCCCTTTATGATATCGATTTTTTTAAGAAATGTTCTTAGAGATCAATAGTCCCTTATAAGTAACTACCTTTCCAAATTTCATGTTTCTAGGCCCTTCAGTAGCACAAAAATTGCATTTTTAGAACATTTTTTGCTCCTGCACCCCTTTTGGCCAGTGGCACGGACATAAGATATAGCCTATGTTCTAAGTTGGACTAACACCATCATTTTGATACCATTACTTTTGGAATCGGTTCGGTAGTTCCAGAGCTTACCTCCGACAAATAAACAATTTTTACCTCTTTATAATATTAGTATAGATAGATTAGTATAGATAGATAAACTATTGCTTGTGTGAATTGCTTTCTTTTTTATTTAGTAATTTGTACTGTTTTTCTGATTATAAAATTCTATTTATAAAATAATGACGTAAAATAATACAATTAGATATTAGTCTACGGGATAAAATTATATTTTAATGATGCTACAGAATTTCAAACGTAAAGAAATTTTTATACATTATTCAGCTGCACCTTTCTAACTGTGTAATATAGAGAACATAGAATATATTGTTCATTTACAGGGGCACATTTAGAAGTCGGTTACAGTATTCGTGTCAGCAAAAATTGCCGAATGTGCTGTTTAAACTATGGTTTGTCTTTTAATGTTAAAAAAAGATTTCCCATACTGCATTCTATGAAAAATGTCTGTAGATTATATAGAGGACTACACGAAGAATTTGAATGCATCATTCTCTATTGACCTAAAATACTTAATGGTGGTTTCCATTGTTTAATGCATTTCCATTTCAATTATATTTAGTGCACTAAATGATGTCTGTACGTAAAAAATAATAAATTCATTTAAGGTAAAGCCAGGGAGATCACGTGGTAGGAGAGAATGCGCACAAAAAGATTAAACGGGAGGAGTAGAGTGCGCGCGCAGCGACTCCAAGTAGTTGTACAGCAGCATTAGCGCAGTGTCTACATGAATGTGCACATTGATTGTTCCAAGCGTCTTGGATAAAGCATTGCTATTTTGTTTTGTTTTTCGAAAAAAAGTGCTTCAATTTTCATAACTATTCGTCAGAATTTTTTATAGAATATCAATAGTACAAAATATTTTGAACTTAAACGATTTCTTATAAGTTACTAACGTAGAGTAAGCATGCGAACACCGAAATTCCGTTTTAGAAATTGCCATGTTTAAATGAAAGGCCCCGCAATCACTCCTACCAAAATAGGAGAGTTTGCGCATCTGCTACTTAGGAGAGATGGCGTATTTCCACATAAGTTTCAGTGCTGGGAGAGATTACACAGCTTATTGGTAAATTTGTATGAATTGCAAATTACGTGTAAAACATATGAATGAATCAATTTTGAAATAATTTTTGGAAAAACTCATAATTATTAAAACTAAATTTGGCAACAAATTAATTTGAAAAAAAAAATCTTTTGCAGATAAAACTTTTGTTAATGAATTAATAATACAGTTATTATTAAATTAATTTTATGTAATTATTTTTGTTACTAAATTAATAATATATTTGTTAATAAATTAATCAAATATTTATATGGTTTTTTTTAAATTTATGAACAGTTAATTTGCTATTAAAATAATTTTGTTAACTAAAATAAATTTTCTAATGACACCTGCAATGTTTTTGAAAAGCTTTCACCCATTACAAGTAATTTAATGCCATCAAAAACAAAAAGGAAACAGAGTGCAACAAGTGTTACTGATCCACAAAATATACATGAAAAAAAGACTTAAGAAAAATGCCGCCCCCCCCCCCACACACACACAAAAAAAAAAAAAACAGCTGAAAATAAGATGCTTCCAGAAAAGTGGGATAAAAACTGATGGAAACAAAACAAAGGTCAATGAGGATGTGTGCATTGAACATCTGGAACTGTACCAGGAGAGAACTTCGACCAGTTATTGAATTCAATGTATTGCTTATTGCAGGTGATTGCACGAAAGCTACTACAATTTCTATATTAAGTCGTTGTTTCCATGGCAAAAATACTTTTCTTTTGTTGTCTCTGACACTGTAACAATATCGATGTCAAACTGCCAATGCTCAGAATCGGACCTTAATTTTGAGTTTGAAACAATTTTAATCCATTTAAACTTTGTTCTAAACAGCATAATTACTATCTTTAAATTTCATTATATACACATGATATTCATTACATACGCATTATATATACATGACAAAACTAAAGTTATAAAAATGTATTTATTTAAGTTAAACTTACTTAAACTAACTTCGTATGGAGATTTAAAAAAGTTTTCTTAAAGAATATTTATCATAGTATTATTTCGAATTTTAATGCGTCGCCAACCAGCGTTAAATCGCAAACAAATGTTTTTTTTTTCTTTTACGAAAGCTAAATCGAGGTTCTGCCGATTTTTTCTTTAATAAATTATATCCTCATGAGAAGAATATTCTATATATTTTTTTTAATATTTCTAAGTATGCACTTATGAAGAACTTCCTTGATATCATCTTATCAATTTTTCAGATGCATTTTTCTTAACCTGACGTAAAAGAAAGATAAATCGCCAAATTCCGTTTTAATTGCAATATTTCAACTGCGTAATTTTTTAAGCATTACGAACATTTCCTTTCATGTTTAAATTAAATATTTTAATTTTTTAATATTATCACTCGTCAAAACTGATTTATTCTTTTCTTTGTTTTCTTTTTTTTTAATTTTAAATAAAATTTGTAACAGTTTTTTTCTTTTATTTTTCGAGGTGTAATAGCCGTTTCAATTTTTCATCAACGATAAATTTTGCCAAGAAATAAAATGGTAACCTTATCGCCCAAAATAACAGAACTTTCCATCATAATTCTATAACGAATCTACATAGAAGGATGTGTTATAGCTTAAAACCTTCTCTGAAATGATATCTATCTAACAGTGTAAGTTCCGTCAAAATCCATGCAGTAGAACGCGAAATATAGATGTTCGGAACGAAATTTCCGTTTGGATTTTATATATACAGTAGATATTCTTCTATATATTTTATTTGTAAAACAATGCTATAAACCTATAATTATCAAACTTTAAGTGAACTTTGAAGAAAAAATGTTTTAAACACGTATATAGTTGAAATTTTTGGGATCAAAAGCCAGCTATAGTATCAATTATCAAAATCTAGGAAAATTAAAAAATTTTTCTCAAAAGTTCACTTTGTATGATCAGAATTACTAGATATGAACATAGATATCAATTATATCAATTTTTGATACTCGGGAAAATTCACATTGCGATACATTTTACCCTACACAGCTACATTTAAGCATACAAGTTTGTAATTTGGTTTAATACTTTATTTGTTATATAAGCATCATCGTTAACATCGTATATTAGCCAGGTGAAAGTCAATTACGAAAATGTCTGTTAGAGTTATCATGAATGATTTGTATACGGAATTAAATTAATGTTGCCGTAATGCATTGTACCTCGTGTGGCGAGTTAATGTCTTAAAAAACAGTCTTACATAAATTACAAAAAGTGTATTTGCATTCTTGCATACTTGTTAACGTGAAGCTAAGAAAGAGAGCTATGTAGTTAATTTATACATAAATAATTAAGTTATTTCACAGAAATTATTGAATTATTATATTTGAAGTACAATAATATGAATTATTTTCATCAAATTATTTATAAAATGTTTAAGTATTAAATTCTGTCACTTTCATTTCTTTAAATATTATATACAGGGTGTTCCGAAAAAACGTGGACAAAATGACATGGCAGATCCGTCAAGCAACAAGGATCAAAAATCGCATAGGAACATGGGGTCGCAAACGCCTGTAGAGGGCGCGAGAAGCACGAGAGGGCGTTGCGGTGCAGACACGAGCCGAGCAAAAGAAGATTGAGTTCATTCGACGTGTGGATGCGTTGGGTATAACATGGCTAATTACACGCACCGCGAATTGGCTGACATGCATTTAGTTTACGGCATGGCCAACTGCAATGGGCGAGAAGCCTTTCAAATTTATCATAACAAATATCCTAGTAGAAAGATGCCTAGCCGTTCATTCTTTGCCACTATTCACCGAAGATTGTGTGAAACCGGCTCGTTAGACGAGCACAAGCCAGATTCAGGTCGCCAACGAACATCTCGGACAGTTGAAGCTGAAGAAAGAGTTGTCCAAGAACTTCAGCGTAATCCTTCAACAAGTATACGAGTTGTATCCCGAGAGACCTATATTCCCCAAACTATCGTCTGGCGCATTGTACACGACGAAGGACTTTACCCATATCATTTACAACGCGTCCAGGCACTTCAACCGGGAGACTACAGCAGTCGTATGGATTTTGCGCGGTGGTATGTGCAAGAAAAGGCTGACGACCGACATTTCGCTGCAAGTATTCTGTTCACGGATGAGGCTACATTCTCATTAGAGGGTGTGATGAATTGTCACAACTCGCATGCGTGTGCAGAAAAAAACCCGCATGCTACACGCCGAACAACGAAGATTTTCCGTGAACGCGTGGGCTGGCATTGTAAGAGACTGTTTACTTGGTCCGTACATTCTACCAGACAGGCTGGACGGTTCCACGTATCTAACATTCTTGCAAAAGGTTCTGCCAGACATGCTGAATAATGTTCTGATGCGTATTCGTCGACGCATTCAATTTCAACACGATGGCGCTCCCGCACATTTCAGTACAGACGTCAGAGCACATCTGCAGGCTACTTTTCCTGGCGGCTGGATTGGTCGCGGTGGACCAATTGCATGGCCACCACGATCACCAGACCTGTCACCCGTGGATTTCTTCTTATGGGGCTTTTTAATAGGAGTTGTGTATGAAACACCTGTTGAAACGCCAGAAGACTTGGTAGGAAGAATCGTTGAGATAGCGGGATGGGTTCGAGATACACGTGGTATCTTTGCGAAGGTGCGCAATTCCATGCAACGCCGATGCAAGGCATGTCTCGATGCATCTGGTAAACACTTTGAGCCCCTCCTGTAGGCGCAACGTTTGCCATGCATAAGTCGCATGTCAGTAGGTCATTATCAATAAAATATTCTGTATTGATTTTGTTTCTTCTCTTTGTGTTATGTATTATTTTAGACGCCCTTTAGCGGCTCCCCATCGCAGTTGCGACCCGATGTTCCTATGCGATTTTTTATCCTTGTTGTTTGACGGATCTGCCATGTCATTTTGTACACGTTTTTTCGGAACACCCTGTATATATATGTATATATGTGGTAGGCTAATTGTGAAATCAGGCTCTTTACAAAGAGCCTAGGCTGTTTGCAAAGAGCCGGGCTAATTGGAGAACGATCTCTCTTTTTCCAATTAACCTGATATTTTTTAGGCTTATTGCAAACAGCCAGGCTACAGTTAGGCTAATTGAAAAATTACCACTTATTTCCCAATCAGAATGATTTTTAGGCGTATTAACCCATAACCCGATCTGAACAGGAAAAATATATTACAACAGACCGTAATCCAATCCGAGCAAGACAAAATAATTTCAGTCTACACGCAACCCAACCGGAACCTAAAATTCCATTTCAAAAAACCCGGAAATTGAACCGAACCAAATCTGGACCCGACAAAAATATTCCAATGAACCATAACCGATCCGAGCAAGACAAAATAATTTCTGAGGACATGCAACCTGATCCGAACCTAAAAATTATATATGAAAAAAAACCCGGAATCTGAACCCGATAAAAATATTCCAATGAACCATATCCGATCCGCGCAAAACAAAACCATTTCTGAGGACATGCAACGCAACCAGACCTAAAAATTCAATTTGAAAAACCCCGAAATCTGACACGAACCAAATCTGAACCCGACAAAATTATTCCAAAGAACCATAAATGGATTCTAGCAACACAAAATAATTTCCGTGGACATGTTACCCGAAACGAACCTAAAAATTCCATTTGAAAAAAACTCGGAATCTCAACCGAAGCAAATCTGAATCCGACAAAAATATTCCAATGAAACATAACCGATCCGAGCAAGACAAAATAATTTCTGGGGACATGCAACACGACACGAACCTAAAAATTCTAATTGAAAAAAATTCGGAATCTGAACCCGAAAAAAATATTCAAATGGACCATAACCGATCCGAGCAAGACAAAATAATTTCTGAGGACATGCAACCAAACCAGAACCTAAAAATTACATTTTTAAAAACCCCTAAATCGGACTTGAACAAAATTTGAACGCAACGAAATTATTCCAAAGAAACATAAACGGAACCGAGCAACACAACATAATTTCCATGAACATGTTATCCGACACGAACCTAAGAATTCCATTTGAAAAAAACTCGGAAACTGAACCGAACCAAACCTGAACCCGACAAAACTATTCCAATGAACCATAACCGATCCAAGCAAGACAAAATAATTTCTGAGGACATGCAATCCGACCCAAACCTAAAAATTAAATTTAAAAAAAAACCCGAAATCTGACTTGAACCAAATCTGAACCCGACAAAATTATTACAGAAAAAACCCCATAAACGGATCCCAGAAACACAAAATAAATTCCGTGGACATGTTACCCGACACTAACCTAAAAAAATTCCTTTGAAAATAAACCGAAATCTGACCCGAACCAGATCTGACCCCAACAAAAATATTCTATTTAACCATATCCCGATCAGAGAGAGACAAAATAATTTCCGTGGGCACGCACCCCAACCCGAACCGAAAATTTCATTAAAAAACCGACGTTAGAACCCGACAAAATATTCTAAAGATCGGTAATCCAATACGAGAAATACAAAATAATCCCCGTGGGCACGAAACCGACCCCAACCTAAAACTTCATTTGAAATAACCCGAAGCTAGTCTGAACCCAACAAAAATGTTCCAAAGAACCATAAACCATAACCATATCCGAGCAAGACAAATTAATTTCCGTGGACACGCAACACGACTAGAACCTAGAAATTCCCTTTGAAGTCAACCTGAAACCCGACTTGAACCAAATTTCAACCCGATAAAAATATTCCAAAGAACCATAACCCGAATGAAGCAAGACAAAATTATTTTATGTCGACAGACAACCCAATCCGACCAAGACAAAATAATGTCCGTGGACACGCACCCCAACCGGAAGCTAAAATTTCATTAAAAAAAACGACATTTGAACCCCGTCAAAAGTATTCCAAAGATCAGTAATCCTATGCGAGCAAGAACAAATAATTTTCGTGGACATGCACCCCGACCCGAAGTTAAAAATTCCATTTGAAAAAACCCGAATCAAATCTGAAACCGACAAAAATATTCTTAAGAACCATAATCGGATCGGAGCAAAGCAAATTAATTTATGTGGACGCGCAATACGACCAGAACCTAAAAATTCCATTTGAAGTCAACCTGCAACCCGACTCGAACCAAATTTTAACCCGACAAAAATATTCCAAAGAACCATAAGCCGATCCGAGCAAGACAAAATAATTTCTGTCGACAGGCAACCGGATCCAAACCTGAAAGTTCTAGTTCAACTCAATCCGAAACTCGACCCGAACTCGGGTTATGGAAGGTTTTCGGGTTGACTTCAAATGGAACTTTCAGGTTCGAATCCGGTTACATGTCGCAGGAAATTATTTTGTCTTTCGCGGATCGGGTTAGGGTTCTTTGAAATATGTTTCTCGTTTTCCGATCGGGTTCGTGTCGGGTTTCAGGTTGACTTCCAATGAAATTTTCAGATTTTGGTCGTACTCCGTGCATACGAAAAATAATTTGTATTGCTCGGATCGGGGTACGGCCTGATGTATTTTTATTTCGGGTTCTGGTCAGGTTTAGGGTTAACTGCAAGTAGAACTTTCAGGTTCGGATCGAGTTGCATGCCGACGAAAATTATTTTGTCTTGCTCGGATCCGGTTATGGGTCTTAGGAATGTTTTTGACGGATTCAGATTTGGTTCGGTTCAGATTTGGTTCGGTTCAGATTTCTGGGTTTTTTCTAATGGAATTTTTAGGTTCGGATCGGGTTGCGTGTCCACAAAAATATTTTTTTCTTTATCGGATCTGGTTATAGTTTTAGGGCATATTTTTGTCGGATTCAGATTTGGTTCGGGTCAGATTTTAGGTTTTTTTTCCAATGGAATTTTTAAGTTCGGGTCGGGTTGCGTATCCACGGAAATTACTTTGTCTTTCTCGGATCGGGTTATGGTTCATTAGAATATTTTTGTTTGTTATCATATTTGGTCGGGACATATTTCGGGTTTTTTTAAACAAATTCTTTAGGTTCGGATCGTGTTGCGTGTCCATGGATATTATTTTGTCTTTCTCGGATCGGGTTATGGTTCTTTGGATTATTTTTTGTCAGGTTCGGATTTGATTCGTGTCAGATTTCGAGTTGTTTGTATTGGAAATTTTAGGTTCGGGTCGTGTTGCGTGTCCACGGAAATTATTGTGTCTTGCTCGGATCGGGTTATGGTTTTGAGGAATATTTTTGTCGGATTCAGATTTCACGTGTTTTTTTTTAAATGGAATTTTTTGGTTCGGATCGGGTTGTGTGTCCACGAAAATTATTTTGTCTTGCTCGGATCTGGTTATGGTTCTTTTGAAAAATTTTGTCGGGTTCAGATTTGGTTCGCGTCAGATTACGTTTTTTTTTTTTCAAATTGAATTTTTAGTTTCGAGTCGGGTTGCGTGTCCACGAAAATAATTTTGCCTTGTTCGGATCCGGTAATAGTTCTTTGGAATTATTTTGTGGGGTTCAGATTTGGTTTGCGACAGATTCCGTTTTGTTTTCAAATAGAATTTATAGGTTCGGTTCGGGTTCCATCTCCTCAGAAATTAATTTGTCTTGCTCGGATCGATTACGGTTGATTAGAATATTTTTGTCGGGTTCAGATTTGATTCGGTTCAGATTCCGGGTTTTTTTAAATGGAATTTTTAGGTTCGGATCAGGTCCGTGTGGACTGAAATTATTATGTCTTGCTCAGATCGAGATACTGTCTATTTTGTAATTTATTTTTCTGGTTGGGGCCGGGTTATGCATTAATAAGCCTAAAAAAACATCTTGATTGGGAATTAAGTGGTCATTTTTTAATTAGCCTAACGGTATCTAGGCTCTTTGCAATAAGTCTGAAAAATAGCAGGCTAATTGGAAAAAGAAAGACGATTCTCCAATTAGCCCGGCTCTTTGCAAAGAGCCTGATTTCTCAATTAGCCTACGTCATATATATATGCAGGTGGTTCAAAAGGTCATGTCCAAGCGACGCGTGTGGGTGTTTCAGGTCATGAGGAGCAAGAATTACATAGGAACTTGTGGTCGGAAACGCGATTTTTACAAAAAAAAAACTTAATCGAAATACAAATGAAAAATGTTACAACTCATAACAAGTGCTGAAAATGTGCCACTTTAGCCGTGAAGCACACTTCACATCGGCGCCACATGGGATCGCGAACACTTTAGTATTGACCAAGAGTCTCTCGCATGCGTGCCGCCGCTTCAGCGATCCATGCCAGGAGGACCATGTCGGATGGAACAGGTGTCTCGTGCACCAGAGACGTAAAATATCCCCAGAACTAGAAATCAAGGGGAGGGTAGGTCGGGGGATCGCAGTGATCACGGTACAGGACCACAATCGCGTACCGAGTTACAATCGCGTTTCTGACCCCCAGTTCCTATGTAATTCCCTTTCCCCATGACCTGACACACTCACACTAGCCGTTTGGACATAACCTTTCGAACCACCCTGTATATATATATATATATATATATATATATATATATATATTCAAAGGTAATCGGAAATATTATATTTTTGTTCCATTTATTTTCGATCCCTTAATAGCTTTATGACTAACATTTCACTTAAAAGGTTTAGAGTTTCTTACATGCCCGAAGTTAATGGACGTTCTATAAGCGTTTTTGTAGACGTATGGTGAAAAGAGACTGATACACTGTGTACACTATTCAAAAAAGTTCGAGGCAGAAAATCTGTAAAAAACTGTTTGTTTAGAGGAAGAAGATGAGTAATTATTATGAAATTTCTGCTATTTTACATCATTTTTGTTGTAAATTGCAGTAAATATAGATTATTTCCATAAAATAAGCAGCACTGGCGTCCAGACTAACATTTTTTTTTTCTGTAAAATAGACACTTTTTTTTTTACAGCGTATATATACTATATACATACAATATGTGAAGCTTGTTATTGCAGTAGACAAATCCTGTCGACTTGTGTGAAGTTTGTTGCAAATAGCTAACATCAGGTCGAACATTTTAATTGTGAAATCGTGGCTAGGATGCTAATTTATTCGATCGATGTAAAGCATACGTGTTGTCTTAAGGTCGAGTGAGTAGGACACTCCAAGTAAGTAGACATGATGGTGATTTTTAGTCGTATTATTAATTCATATAGTTGTTTCCAGTCGTATTATCAATTCATATGATCGTTTACAGTCGTATTATCAATTCATACGGTCAATTCGTAACTGTAAACAAGGCAATGGATTCAGGAATCCTGAGATGTCTTCATAAAGACTAACGAAGTCAGTTTGTCGTTCGACGACGTTCATTCACCAGACATAAAAACTCAAACAACTGCCACGTTGTAATGTAAATTCCGTAAAAGATGCAGGCTTTGGTATGAGTCTCTACGTCATGCTGTAACATCTTAGGTAGCAATTTAGAAAATTACGAGATTGAAGAGACACCGGATAACATCATCTTTATCACTTGAAAAATAAACAGAATCTGGGCTCCTAATTCAGTGGGCTTTTTGTTGAACTCGCGTAGGAAAACAAATACGGGGGTAGTACCCAAACGAACGAATCAGTGAAAAGCGCACTCCCGGAGATTATCAGCTAAGCTAATGATGCGAGAGGGGGGGGGGAGAGCGAAATAATCCCTTACTTAGTAAAGCAATGCTTTTCAAGTAAAAAGTCTAGCGGCGACATGCGCGGGAAACTCGGTTCGTGGAATAAAGGTTGAAAATAAAAATAACAAAATTGTTTTAAAAAAAATCGAAATAAAAAAATCCCTGCCGGCTCGGCCTACAGGTGGAGGTAGATTTCGATGTTTAGTACTGATTTCACCAATAACCACTAAATCAAGATTAGAGATAAATCCAGTTTAACAATTTTACCTGGCAGCTTTGGCGATTTTTTTATTTCATTTTTCTATAAGAGCTCGTTTTATCAGAATCATATTAAGGTGACATTACAAAAAAAAAAAAAAAATTCCTCGCTCAACCACTCGAAATTTTCTGACACATTTTCAGACTCATTTTTAAAAGCGAAAACATAAAACTGGCTGACATAATTTTTTGAAGGGATTTACAAGCGACCAATGTTTTTATTTTTAATTCAATTAATTAGAACTGGATTTACAATTATTTTCTCTTTACGGTCATTTTTTTTTCGTTTCCATTACTATCGCTTTGGGAAATTCGGTTTAAAATGCCCAATTTCACATCATTTTTTTAAATATATTCTGCCTTTATCAAAAAATCGACCAATACAGCACATTATATAGTTTCTGAATAAGAGAACCTGCAAATTGGATGCGTTTTAGGGCGAAAATGAATTTAAAAATGAGTCTGAAAATAAACAGTTTGGAGTTGAGTACACCCTTAATACGATAATGTTTTCGTCAACCCCTATTCTTGTTTATTTTATTTTATTTTTCCGTAAAAGTTGATCCTATCAAAAACTTGTAAATATGAAAGTTGTACATAATATTCAGAAGATGTATAATAAATTTAAGCGGATTGAATATCTTGTGAATTGACGAAGTTATGAATTTGCTTCTTCTTCACCCCCACCCCACCCTACCCCTTTTTTTCAGTAAGAGTTGGTCCATTCAAAAATTGGTGAATATAAGATTTGTAGATAATATTAAGAAGATTCATGTTAAGTTTAAGTGAAGTTGTTATCTGAAGAATTGACGAAATTGTGATTTTTTTTCTCCCTAAAACCCTACTTTTTGCGCCCCTTGAGCCCATTTTAAATTTTATCAAATATATGAGATGCATAAATTTTTTGCCCTTTTCCTAGACGTAATAATAACTTTAAACTGATTTTATATGCATAAAAATTAAGAAGTTATGGATTTTTTCGGTTTTCACAAAACCCCTCCCTATTTCTTCCTCCTTGGTCCGATTTTGCCCACTAACGAACTTGACCGAGATTTTCTAACTCATTGATTTTATGTATCAGTTTGGATGGGAATTGTACAAAATTACGGAAGTTGTCGTGTCCATAAAAAAGGTGATATATATCCAAAAACCAAACCAAAAATTCAAAACCACAGAACTGACCGAAGATAAATAAACTAAACCAAATGACAACAACCAAAATAATTTAAAAACAGTTAACTTCAAAAAACAACATACTTTAAAAACAACAGCAAACTTTAAATATTATTCAATAACTAAAACGAGAGAAATTAAATCAATGGAGACAGGCAGTATGCACTTGCAACATGCTCTGCGGGGTTAAACCAGTTTTAAGTGCACAACGGTCCCCTAACAACCTGTCAAGACCAAACGGAAAAAACTAACAAGTCGAATGAGATGCCAAGACCCATAGAAAACAATCAACTAAACGTGAAACTCAAACAAACGTGCACGTAATCCCCAAACAGTCAAACTTACAGTTACTCCTCTCTTCGCATCCACATTACCTCTAAATCTCTGCGATTAGTCTTACACTGTACGAAATTACGCAGCAGACTCTTCAAAAATTTCTCAGGATAGCCATGGTGCAGTGCCAGAATATACCATTTGTAAAGTTCTTCAATTTTTTTCCCCAGTTTTTTATGTCAATCTCATAGTTGCCAACCTCGCGATTTTTTCCATACCAATATTTTTATGTAAAAATACTTGCTTTAAGCAATCGCGCAATTTACTCAATTAAACAAAGTGTACATTTTTGTAAGATTTTAGTGGTATCCAAAAAATCGGGAGGTTGGCAAGTATGCAATATATCTATACGGTTTAACCCGTTAACGAAAATATTTTGTATATATTGAGCTATGCATATTTGAACCAAAATTTAACATTCTTATAGTTTCAAAGTTAAAGCTTTTTCGTTATCTGTTTTTATATCACCATTTTTTATCTCGATATTAATATCTAAATAATTGACCATGTTTTTACATTTTGACTCCAATTTCAAATTTAAACCATTGGGATTGCAATCAAATTTTTCTTTTTTCACATCATTGCAGCTGACTATTAAAATGTCATCAATGTAACGAAAACACTTCATGTTCTCATTCGTATCAAAATCGTATACAAACACCAGGATAATTATAGGAACAATCTTCTAAAATATTTTGACATAATTTTTTATAGTACCAAAAATTCGTATACTTTTTCTGGTTTCCTACTCTAGTTTTAAATTTTTCGTAACGTTTTCAATTATTTTTGGAATGGGATTTCTAGATCTATTTGCACTGCTTTATGTTACACGAAGAATCTTTTATCAGTGAAACTACGAGTACATAAGATATATATAAATCTGACTGACATGAACATATTCAACATAAAGAATATATGAAATAGGTATCTAAACAAGATACTATCGTCTTTATAAAATGTATGTCTTAAATAGTATTAGAAAAGTAAATGGGTAGTTAGTAAATATTTATGGCTCTTATGCAGGCATCCTACACAGTAAATAAATTTACATGATGACGTATGCATTTTAAATTTTAATATCAGATAATAAATTGAAAGCATTTAACGATATTGGGGAAGGAAGAATAGAGAAAATGTATTATGGTGGTTAATAATGGATACTTAAAATTGATAAAGAAGAGAATCGAGGCGTTTTCCTATAGGAATCGGAAAAATAGATGCCCTTATCGTACCGAATCGTGTCCGAAGCTTTTCCATCAACTGTTAAAAAGTTACGAAAATGATTTATAAATGTGTGAAACTGATTAATTTGAATGCAAAATTTAAGTCTCTCTTCAAGGGGTTTATTTCCATGGGCACTTATAGTGTAAGTCACATGCTTCCATTTTGGTTACCAGTATTTTTGAACGGAAAAATGTCACAATCTATGGGATAAATCTCAATAATTGAATAAGGCCAAGCAAACTTTTCGAAATAATAGTGGCCAACAAGAATAAGAATTATCAGCTCTGTGATTTACACTACAAAAACCCATGAAAGTTAATAATAAATCATTACATTACGGTCGACGGAGAAAAATCGTTTGCAGTATATTTTAATGTTAAAATACTGTAATATGATTAAAATCCACGGCAAACGATTTATTTAACGGAACAATTAACGTAATGGTTTATAAGAATGATTATTATTTTAAGTGGCATTGTAAATGAACCGAAAATGCTACATACTTCATTTGCAATGCAAAACATTACATTGTAAACCCCAATAACATATATGCATTTCTTCGTAATCGGACTATATTTACGCGAGTTAGAGCACAGTCAGACAAACCGAATTCAAAAACACTTTTCAACTAAGTTGGAAAGCGTTAAAATCTATAATAATATGTTTATCTAATATTAAATAAGTAATTTTTAAACTTGGATTCTGAATTTTTATTCTGGATTATATTGCTCTGGAATCATTTTTTTTTTTTTGTTCGAACAATTTTTTATAGCGCTATATTTCGTTAGTTTTTAGGCATCATCATTTGAAAATTCTTTTAAACTTTGTTAACCCTAGATCTACCGGGAATTTTATTCAAGTTTTAATAAAACGTTCTACACCAGAATTTTTATTTAAAACTATTTAACTTATTTATTTACCTTATTTTTGTCTGGTTTATATACTTAGTTTATTTTAAAGAAATTTCTGGTTTGAATGAATATTTTGTATGTACCTGTCGGGTCCAATGGACCCGTCTGGTAGACGGAGGGTTAATACAGAATTGAGTATTTGTATTGGTTTTTCCCATTATTCTTTAAATATCCATGCTTCAGCTTTAATAGGCGAGTGTTCGTTTGCACACATTAATCCTTAAATGCCGGGTGTTGCTTTTCGGCAACATACCCAATTTAGGCTTCTAAAATACTGTTAGAATAATATTGAAGCTATAGTGCCTAATGTTGCCAGTAAAATACATTCTGAAAATATTATTAAATCGATTTTCAACATGTAGATGGCAACAGTTGTGCTATTTAAGAATAAAGATAGATTTATTTTTTCAATTGTTTCTACATGTTCTTTTTGTTTTGTTTGGAAGAGTGCGAAATACTCTATTTTGTTCTGCAGTGAGCAAGTAAAATTTATTTCTTATTATAGTTCCTTAAATTCTTGTGTGCTTAACATTATAAAATTTTATCAGGAAAAGTTACTTTTTCAATTGAAGACCAGTATTGCAGATTAGTAACAAACAGTTTTTTAGCAGTAAACCATACTTAAAACGAAATAGGATTTTTTTAAGTATTTTTCCGATGATTTTTTTTAAAAATAAAAGCCGAAAAGCATTATTACATTGATTTTTGAAAAATCAGGCATTTACGAGTTAAGATGTTAATACAGTATAGTATTACCCGACTTACGTCCCCTCCCCGCATATACTTCATCTAGCCTGAAAAAAAAAAAAAATCCTTAATTAAGACATACTTTGAACTTTCTTGAAGACTTTGGTTCTATGAAGGGAAACTTTCCCGCGACAGTCAAGTGTTAGTTAGAAACAATTAAAAAAGTCACTATTAAAAGCTTATAAAACTCTTCTAAAAGTAAAAAAAAAAAAATTAAAATTGTTAGTTCAAACTTCATTGCAAGATTTTTTCGCATCCTCAAAGACTCGGACGGGACAGCTAGAAGAACAATAAATTGCAAGTTATCCACATTTTCATTTATTCCAAATTCTTGAATCTGCAAACGCATTTTTTTTCTAATGTTAAATGAATGTAACATAATCACTAAATACAATAGAATATGTTCATTAGATTTTGGAGAATTTTTATTATTTATCTCATTGTAGCCCGATTTACGTCGCCAGTCTTGCAACGAATTGCTGACGTAAGTCGGGGATTACTGTATTCCAAGGCTATTTTTTTAGTTTAACATAATTAAGAATTATTTTAAATCTTTTCTCGTTTATAATTTTGTATTTAGTTTCATTTCATCCCATTAGAAAGATTCGCAAAATGTTCTTAATTCTCAGATCGCCTATAATAATTCCGATGGCATCCATACAAATCGATTTAAAATGAAGAATACTCTGTATTAAGAGCAGACTTTAGAGGTATAATATTATATTACAAGCAGAACATGCTTAAATTGATATAGATTATTTAGGTGTATTACAATGTTCTTACTATAGAATATAAAGTGTATAGAACTTATCGTTTATTTCTAGGAACGTACAATAGAATTTGGCTGTAGAAGAAAATGAGCAATAATTGAACTGTTGAAGCATTCGAACAATAATTGCTGGAAAGTTTAAATTTAACTGTTTTTTAAGTATTACTTGTGTGTATAAATTTTATACTTCATATACACACACAAGGTCGCACAATTTTCTCAGCCACATCCGTTTATTGGCGAAAATTGCTGAATGGAAATTTTCGACCGTGCTATGCATTTAGCTGAACTAACTTTTATAATACTACTAGCAGGCTATGCCCGCTGCGCTGGTCAATATTTCCAAATGAACCTTGGATTAAATTAAATGGTGAATTTGAACTTGTATTTTAAACAATATGGATCTTCAGCTTGACCTTGCACATTACTGAAAACGATGCGAACGCCATTGCGATATAATGTTATCTTAAGCGTTGGACAAAATTTAGCAATTAAGAAGTAATTGTTTTAGTTGATTATAAACAGCGCACTTATGGTCGGGTAATGAGACCGTTATGACAACAGGAATTAATACCTCTGTAACTAATCAACATATAATGAAATCGTATATACTAACACCATTCCTAAAAGTCATGCAACAGGGCCACTTGTAACAAAATATTTTCTGTAGATTTTTTTAAAAAGGCTAAACTTTCATAATCAGCTTCACTTAATTTTTGAACTTTTACTGTTGCTCTTTAACTAAGTACCCTTGAACAATATGTATACACTAAAACCTTTCCAAAATTATTACCTAACTAATTGTGGTATATCCTACGAAAGTATTATAAACAATCGGAATGAAATACAAATTTCCGTTGTAAATATATAGTAGATGATTATGATGCGATTTTGTGTAATAGAATTCATAATAAAGTTTTCGCTTCAAACAAAAACGATGATTTCAACATTAAAGATAATACACCAATATGTGAAGTATCCGATTACGGAAGGTTAACTTGAATTCTCATGAGCAACAACTCAAAGGAAAGTGAATATGTGGCTTTTGTGATACTTTTATGTCAGCCGGGCGCAGGTAATAAATCAATAAAGATTGTTTTCATAGCATATTCTTATTTTATTATTTTCATTTAAAACACAAACCTTTCACTAATTTCATTTAAAATGCATGCCTTATACTAATTTCATTTAAAAAACTGAAAAGATAAACAATAACAGGAAATAATGCCATAATTAAAAGCAAAAAAATATTTTTAATTTACATACGCAAAATGTAACTACTGCTACTGGGAATTTTAAAAATGCTATCAGCGAGATGTGCGCACGGTTGTTATAAATGTGCCCATTTTTTCTTCTTATCGAGGAGCAATTTATAAATCGCACAATATTATTCCAATTCCAATTTCTTTCATTGAGGAACCTATGACCGGAAAAAAGGGAAAAAGACTCTTGTAGATTCTTCGGATGACGGCATCTGACGCCATAAACCGAGTTTATATATATGAAAATAATTTTTAAGTCGTTACAAACATTGCTTTCATACTTAAATATTTTCATTGGTACTACTTGTTATCCCGTCGACCAATTTCGCCAAATTATATAAATCGCCAAACCATTCGCCAAATTATATAAATTGACATAATCTTTATTTTAAATAACGAAATAACAAATAAATTAGTATAACATTAATAAAAATACAAATAAAACGTCGAAATTAAAATCACTTGATGACGCAAACACGTGTAGTTTGTTTAAATTCAAGTGAATTTGATATTTACGATCAACCATTATTGGCATTTAATCTTATAGTTTGACGATAGCTTTTTGGTCGACGGAATATCTAAGTAGTACCTTTTCCATTTTTGTTTTATAACGCTAAATTCTCAGTAATTTTTTCCCTTTTATTTTACATAAAATCACTATTTAAAAAAAAAATTAAGATGCTTGCATTTTTATTTCAAACTCATAGAGCCGTTTTTATTTTTTAGCCAAAAGGGTTGATTTGAATTTTTTCCGTTGCTAGAGTAACGGATGTAATGATTGATATTTTGAGGTTTAGATGCCAAAGACTCCGCCAAATTAGAAAAATATGAAATGTGTCAAGAACTGTTGGACTTATAAAAATTTATTTGGTAGCATTCGATTCAGCATACAAAACTACATTAAAATATGCTATCATTTGACGCATAATTTTGATATTCGATTTTTTTCCCCTCCCCGTGCAAAAACCATTAGGGGTGACACTTTAGAAAATCCTTTCTTAGCAGAAGTTTATGTCATAAGAAGTATTTTTACCACGATTTTCAAGATTTTAGGTTTAGTAGTTTGCGCTGTGCGTTAATTAGTCCCCTAATCCAGACTTTATTTTATATACTATATTAGATATGCGATTTTGCGGTGAATCGATGATCGAAAATTAGTCCGATATCATTTGAAATATTACATAACAGAGGAGAAAGTACGAAGAAAGACGAAGAAGAAATGACGAATTACAAAAGACTTGTAATTTTTTTTTTCAAAATGTTGAATTTTTCCATAGTAATAACGTATTAAAACATAAATTTCCTTAAAAATTATCTTTATTTCCTAGATTTCGAATCTGTGATTTTTCCTATAAATGAAATTGGCGAAATGACTTGAGAAAATAGATAATATTTGCTTAAATAAAATGGGTAATATTCGTTGATCTGAGTTCGAGTTTATAAATATCACATGCTTTCGGAAGTACGGCGAAAAACATTTTAAAAAGTATGAAATTATTTTACAATATGTATGTGTGGCAGAAATTCACACTGAAATTTAAGTATTCGATTCCATTTTTAAAATATTAACTGATATCTATATAAGTTACAACTGAATATGAAAATGTACTCAAAAAATGATCTCTTTCACCTAAAAAAACACCATTTGTGAGAACATCCTCAAGCTAATGTCACGCTTATGCATTTTTGGCTTAAAATCACATAGTTTGGCGACAAAAGAAAAATAAAAAATTGTAAAGAAACAAATAGTAATTACACATGTGACTCACAATTACATCTGCTTGTTTCTTCTATAAGTCACGTGATGGGACAATTAGATATAAAAAAAAAAAAAGAAAAGAACAGAACAGAAAGAAAATGTCGTTAAAATTTCATCTAATCAAATTTTCAGATTCGTTTCCATATCTAACGCAAGCGATAAAGAGCCAAATATTGCGTATCAAGTGTAATATTTCTTATTAAATTAATTTTTAAGCATTACAAATATTTCTTTCAGGTTTTTCTTAAATGTTTACGTTTTTTAATATTATCACTCATTAAAACGGATTTTCTTCTTCTTTTTTTTCTTTTTTTTTCATTTAAATAAAATTAGTAACAGTTTTTCTTTTATTTTTCGAGGTTTAATAGCCGTTTCAATTTTTTTTTTTATCAACGATGAATTTCGCCAAGAAATAAAATGGTAACCTTATCGTCCAAAATAACAGAATTTTCCGTCATAATTCTAAAACTAATATAGGTAGAATAATGTGTTATAGATTAAAACCTTCCCTGAAACAATACCTATCTAACGGTACAGGTTCCGTAAAAATCCATGCAGTTGAACTCTAAATCTAGGCGTTCGGAACGAAATTTCCGTTTGTATTTTATATATATAATAGATAATAGAATACATAATAGATTTTATATATATATAATAGAATAGATAATAGATTATGTGTTATGAACTATCTCAAAGTTTAAAACAGATCGCATTGTTAGATTTCCTAATTTTAACAATATCGCGTTATGTTAGTTCCACATTCCACCACCAGGGAGCGCACTCTATTCTTAACGAAAGCGTATCTGAACGAAACTCCATCATGCAACCTTACCGTAGATACATGAATCGGGAGGGTGGCGGTCTTAACACCAATAATTTAAGATAATTGCTGAAATTACTACGAAAAATATTTTAAAGGGGCCCTACGCGGGCCCCTAATAGAGTTAGAGGAAATCGGAAGACGGCAAAATAATCGCGGGGAAAAGTTTGCTAGGGTGCTTCGGAGCTACTTTTGGCGCGAGATCTAAGCTCTACGACCAACAGGAGCCCAGATATTTAAGGAAATATGAAGTAACAAAGTCCAAAATAACAGAATTTTCCGTAATCATTCTATAACTAATCTAGGTAGAATGATGTGTTATAGCTTAAAACCTTCCCTGAAACGATACCTATCTAATGGTATAAGTTCCGTAAAAATCCATGCGGTAGAACTCGAAATCTCGGCGTTCGGAACGAAATTTCCGTTTGGATTTTATATATATAATAGATGCTGTATCCATACGTATCTGTTGATCATATGCAGTGCTGCAAATGTCGAATATTTTAACGATTATTCTTGGTAATAGCAAAAATCAGGTTTACAAATGTATTATGCGTTTTCCAATTTGTTCGTATAGATAGATGTAATCTTTCACCTTAGTTAATTGTGAAGTTCTGTTATAGTATTCTTAATGTATTAGAGAGTATCTCATAATCTATGCTGTATTTCATTTATGCACGACTTTTCGTTCTTGTTTTTAAATATAATGATTCAAACATATTTTTATTTATTTATTGACAAACCATTTCTCTTAATAAATGATAGGATTTTATTTTTCTTAATTAATGACGGTTAATATAATTATTATTATTTTGCTGAGATTAAGTCTTACATCTATTTTGTTAAAACAATTTTAAAATATTAAAGAACATGCATCTTTTTTTAAAAAATAGCTGTTGCTTTAGTTTAAAATAAAAGTATTTAATGTAATCCATTTTATTAATTTATTTCATTGAGTGTGCATTTCAAATTTATCGTAAATACCTTCAGTACAAAAAAAATATCATAACCGACAAATTATGTCTTTATACACATAAAATATTTTAGAGAACGCTTCCAGTATATAGGTATAAATAAATAGTTAATTTATGCGGGGAAACACATTGTTCAAAATAAATAGATAAAATATCTTTACCAGTAAAAGTGTATGTCGTTTACGATAACTTGACGGGAAGGGCTGGACGTATGTGTAACTCTCGAATGCTGTTTAAGAGATAAAGAACAAACATGCCTTAGTAATTTTTTAATGTAAAATACGGTGCAATGCATTTTAATTAGCTTTGCTTTTGATAAATGATGTTACACGTAATAGAAATTTTGCATGTTGTTTAAAGTACCTTTTTGAAAGATATAATTAATGTTTTGCAACCATATGTATATTTAATATTTAATATTAATTATTTTGTTTTGAAAAACTTACGAAAATACAGCAACTGTTTATTTTATAAATTTATATTTTCTGATAAATTATGCAGACATCACAACCGTTTTACTGATGAATATATTGAGCATCCCATATTTTAAGTAATTCCTTAAGGGGAAAAAAGTCGCAATTTTTTTTTTTTTTTTTTTTTTTTTTTTTTTTTTTTTTAGACTGGAATTTAATTATGTGTACAAATATAAAGCTAAATCATTGTAAAAGATATTACATGTAAAACTACAGCCATTTTTCTTCCATTGTTAGACCTTTTTATAATATTTTTTTTTTCTATTTTATTTACTTATTTATTTATTTTTATAAGGATATTAGTAATTTTCTCAAAATGTAATACACATAATATTGCATTTAACATAAAACACTGTTTTCATTTTCATTTTAACTTCATTTACTTTTACGTTAATTTTAACTTTATTTTCTTCTATAATAAAGAAAGTGAATAACCGATAATTTATAAAGGAGCTTTTAAATGATATTGAAATGAACTGGCATTGATGCACATATTTCTCGAGAACTATTGAAGCTATTGACTACCTTATTTAATATCGTCAATGATACCTTAAATATAAATTAATTATTCAGCTAAAAATAAACTTTAAAATGTGATATTTATGTTAATTAAAACATACACATTTCCTAACTTTTATGTTAATATGTTCCTTAAATTTAAACAACTTTCCAAAGATGAATTTACAGTGGAAAAAATATAGATTACATCGATAGAGTCAAGGTTTAGACATTGTTATTGCGATATTTTAAAAATACCAATATTTGTCGATATGTTGATAAATGATACAGCCCTAGCTACAAAAAAAAGCACAAAAAAAGCAAGATTGAAGAAAAACATTAAAACATTTTTCAAAACATTCCTTTTTAATTTAATATTTGTTTTAATTATGCCAATCTCAAATTAAAACTTAAATTTTACATTCGTAGCTCTCTAAAGAATACCACAGAAAACAAATTATTGTTACAAACTGTTTAAGAAGTACTGTGCAATTTATTTTTTAGCCATATTTACATATTCTAATACACGATCAATTTATTATTTATTAGACATGCAAATTTGTTAGTTATTATTAACATAAAATATCATAGTAATCCTAATAGAAATGACATTTTGTATAAACTTCCATCTGAAACATTTTGTTATCGGTAATTCTTCAAAAAAACTTATCTGAAATTTGAAAGTCCTAACATTAAAAATATTTACAATCTAAATACAATAATAATAATAAAAATAATAAACTTTTTTAATGTCACGGACTTAAATGACTAATATCTAAACAAACGATGTTTCTAATAATAAGCTACTGCTAGATTAAAAAAAAAAAATGATTAAATCATTTAATTTGAAGAAAGTAAATTTTATTAATAGTGTAAATGCTATTAGTTACTTTATTCGTAAGTAATATGTTACTTTTTGTAAACAATTACTACAAAAAAAAGTTTTCTTAAACTTTTAGTTTTATGTATTTTTTAAAACTTTATCTGAAAATCAAAACTACAAACGTTGTAGGTATTTAAGAAAAAGCGTTATTCGACAGATTTCTACCTATACGCAAGTTTCTCTTACACTGATTTTAATAATATTCGACTGCTTAAAAATGGAGCCAAGATAAGATTATTTTAATGGTTAGCTAATCTAAGAGATACACTTTGCAGTTTAGAGGAATACGAAAAAATAATTTATAGTTTTAACTCTTTGATGTTATACTGTAAAAAAGATAATAAGAATAACACTGTCTGCAATTATTAAAAAGCAAGAAAGATTTCAACAGAGATATTAAAAATCATGTTAGGTTTATAAATTTCTTATGGTACACTGTAGTTAAAAAGCGTGTTTTATGTAAGTATATTTTATATGCTTTCTGCAGTTTCTTGATTAGACTAATATGTTAAAAATACACAAGACGTTTATATCTTACAATGTTTAAATAACTTTAGAATTATTTTTCCCCTGTATTTAATGTTTCATATATGCATCAACAATTCTTATCATGCAAATCAACTTCCTACTTAAAAAAATATTTATATCTTGTAGAATTTCAATAAAACGTAGGCATTATTCAAATAACTGCTTTGAAAATTTTCCAACTTTGTAGAAAGTTAGGGAAGTTTAAAGCCCCTATGTAATATAATATTTTAGGAAATTTAATATTCAAGAAAATGTAAGATGATGAAGATAAACTATTCTTAGATAGAAAAGACATGCAACGAAAATTTCATTACTTTGAAATATTGAAGGTGAAATGAAGCGTGAAGGAGAAGGGGAAAATGCAGTTAAAGAACAAAAAGAAAAGGCTGTTTTCTGTAAAAGGAGGAACGAGGGAAAACTTGAAAAGGAGTTTATCAAACCGAAATATTAGTATCAAGATTTTTTTTTATTTTCTTGGACCTTCTTTCCTGATATTTCCTATTCCAATTTTTTACGATGCCATCTAACATTGTTTTATTTTATATATAATATAAATATACAAATATTTTACTGTGCGTAGATTCAACAACATTGTACTCACCTTTTATTTTTTTTATTTTTAAATAAAAATATTGTTTATGGACTTTAAGATATGTGGCATATTTATCTTCGATAAATATAGCTCGATCTTCAGGGATAATTTTTTATGGTGAGAAAAAAAAAGAACTTCATTTTTTTAACGATTTATTAATTTTATATTAATAGGAATAATAATAAAAAAATAAAAAATAAATAAAAAAAATCAACCGAAAAAAATTACAATGTATTTAACATATCTGATATCTTTTTTATCAAATATTAACGATTTATTCAAATAATCCCAAAACACTGACTGCCAAATAGACTGCCAAAAATGCACGTTTTTTACTTTATTTTCAACAGAAGAAAGTATTGTAATCGAATTTTTATTTCGACTTCCAGTTTTTACGCATTTATACGTATTAGGGTTCAGAGATCCTGAAAACATGTCCGTATATCGCAATTGTACCATCAAAAAGTCTATGAAGTTATGCATACAATTGAATTGTTATTTTTATTTATTTATTTATTTGTTTATTTTTAGTGTTTGGTTATGGGATTGGATTGATTAGATGATTAGATGATTTGACTGATTAGATTTGGAAGCTCATTACTTAAGTATAAAGGGGAGAAAGGGGGGCTAGACCCCCCTTTAATTTAGATAAATGGATTTTTCATGTAGAGTTATTCGATTTGTTCCAAATTTGGTATACCGGTTTATTATGTTAAGGAGCTGCCTTGATTATATTTGGAGGTTCATTAGTTACAAATAAAGGGAAGAAAGAGGGGCTCCCCCCTCCTAATTCAGATAAATGGGTTTTTCATGCAGAAATATCCGATTTGCTCCAAATTGTGTATACCGGTTAATTATGTTAAGGAGCTGCCTTGATTAGATTTGGAGGCTCATTAGTTAAAAACAAAGGGAGGAAAGGAGGTTTACCCCCCCTTAATTTAGATAAATGGGTTTTTCACGCAGAGTTATTTGATTCCCAGGTCAAAATTCTTGCTAGTACTAGCATCAGAAATATGCTAGTTTTTGCTATGTATTGCTTTGTCTGCTAGATTTTCATGCTAGTATATGCTTTACAATGCTAGCCAGCATCACATGCTATATAGCTAGCTTACACAGTAATAGCATGACAAGCTATATACAAGCATTTTATGCTCGTTTGCTGTTTAAGCTTCTTCCAAAGCATGGTGTGGTAGGTACCTTATCGTGCTATTATATGCTTTTTTATACTTGCCAGCATAATATGCTATGCAGCCAGAAAAATAACATGACAAGCTATGTACAAGCATTTTATGCTTGTTTGTTGTTTAAGCTTCTTTCAAAGCATGGTGTGGTAGGTACCTTACCGTGCCATTATATGCTTTTTTATGCTTGCCAGCATAATATGCTATGCAGCCAGCTTAGGGAAAAATAGCATGACAAGCTATGCACAAGCATTTTATGTTTGTTTGTTGTTTAAGCTTCTTCCAAAGCATGGTGTGGTAGGTACCTTACCGTGCTATTATATGCTTTTTTATGTTTGACAGCGTAATATGCTATGCAGCCAGCTTAGGTAGAAATAACATGACAAGTTACGTACAAGCATTTTATGCTTGTTTGCTGTTTAAGCTTTTTTCAAAGCATGGAGAGGTAGGTACCTTAACGTGCTATTATATGCTTTTTTATGCTTGCCCGCATAATATGCTATGCAGCCAGATTATTGAGAAATAGCATGACAAGCTATGTACAAGCACGTTATGCTTAGTTGCTGTTCAAGCACTTCCAAAGCATGCAGTGGTAGTTTTCTTAATGTGCTATTATATGCTTTCTTATGCTTGGCAGTATAATATGCTATGCAGCCAGCTTATTAAGAAATAGCATTACAAGCTATGTACAAGCATTTTATGTGATTATTTGCTTTTTAAGCTTCTGTCAAAGCATGGAGAGCACCTTAACGTGCTATTATATGCTTTTTTATGCTCCAGCTCAGGAAGAAATAGCATGACAAGCTATGGACAAGCATTTTATGTGCTTTTTTGCTTTTTAAGCTTCTGTCAAAGCTTGGAGAGGTAGGTAGCTTTACATGCTATTATATGCTTTTTTATGCTTGCCAGCATAATATGCTATGCAACCTGCTTTGATAGAAAACAGCATGACGTACTATGTGCCAGTAAGATATGCTAATTTGCTACACAAGTCTCTTCCCAGTAATGATGAGGTAGGTACTTAAATGAAGAATTGTGCGCTTGTTATTTCTTGGCAGCATCAAATGTTTATTATTATTTTTTAACTTATTTATTTATTTTTATTTTGTTTTAGTTACTCGAAAGTATGAATTTGACTATGTTTTTTTGAAAATAGAAGAAAAGGAAATTTTAATTATAAATTAAATTAGTTTTTCAAATCCAGGGAGAGACAATAGCTCTCTTTTACCTCCCCCCCCCCCTCAAACAGAAAATTCTTAGTTTCTCTTTTATTATAAGATAAGAGAAAAGATTAAATTTCAATTTGTTTTTCAAAATCGGAGAAAAAAATTAGTTACAGTTAAAATTCGAGGGAGGCTTAATGGATCACCTAAGCCCTCTTCCCTTAACGGAATATTCAGGAGTAAAAAAATTAGTTACAGTTAAAATTCGAGGGAGGCTTAATGGATCACCTAAGCCCTCTTCCCTTAACGGAATATTCAGGAGTTTGTGTTATGGAGGTTTCACTATACATTGCAATTTTTCAAAATGTAAAATATAACTTCTATTTTTTGAATTAATTTCTATGGGGGTAGGTTAAATTCTATGAGGGATTTAACTTCTATGAGAGTCTTCTAGAGGACCCCCCCCCCCCACCGCCTATAAAAGAATTTTTTCTTCTGTTTCTTAGAATTTAAATATACTAACTTAATCGAAAAAAATGCAGTATATCTTTAGAAAATGTAGAAAAAGAAAATTTTGTTCATTAAAATCTAAAATCCGGGCTGGCCCTCTCCTGAATTCAATACTGTCTTAAATCACTTATTTGAGATTAGTTTTTAACATCTAAATATCAAAAGAAACAGAACGAAAAATTAATTACCAAAGCGGATATAGAAGAGTAACCCCCCCCCCCCAACGGAAATTTTAAATTGATCTTCCTCTTACTGTTAAAATATTTTAGGTTACCTGTAAATTATATATTTTCTGTATCTTTAAAAATGGGAGAAAAATAAAATGTTGTTTATTAAATTCAAAAGCTGGGAGGGAGGGGGGAGGGCTGTGTCACCGCCACCTGAATTAAATACGGGCCCTTGAACACGTTTGAGATAATCTTTTAACACATAAACTTAAAAAATTAACAAATAATTTCCATCGTATACTTAAAGGGAAAAAGCCTCCTCCCCTTCCCCCCGAATTGGAAGAAAATTCCTCGCTGCACTTTCTCTTAGTATTTAATTCTGTTAAGTTTCTCGAAAAGATTAAATTTGCTATATTTATTAAAATCAGAGAAAAAAATATTATATTGTTAAATTTCAAAATCCAGGGGCGGTAGATTTTCTTTTTCGAACCACTACAACGTAAATTCAATACTGCCTTAGTCCACCCGTTTTAGATAAAATCTAAACACATAAATGTAAAAAAAAAACTGAAAATTAATTTCTATAAAGGATTTATTGGGAAAAAGCGCCCCCTTCCAGGTTTATTTAAAATTTTAACACATAAATATTTAAAAAACAGAAAATTAATTTCCGTGAATGGTTATTGGGAAAAAGCGCCTCCCTCTACTCCCCCATCATAAAATTCTTAGCTGTTCATTCTCTTAGTTTTTAATTATTTAAATTATACAAAAAAAAAAAAGTCTGTGCTTTTTAGAAAGAGAATTTATTAAATTAAATTTCCAAATTCAAGGAGCACTGTTTCATGTAAGAATTAAGTTCATAACAATCGAATTGAAAATATGTACAATTGACACCCCCCCCCCTCTCCCATAAGGACTAATTTTTAAAATCTTAACCCCATCCTAAATTGATAAATTCTATCCTAAATACACTTCAAAATCTTTTATTTTTCTGCAACAAATAATTATGACCATATTCAAACCATTCATTAAGCAAAGAAAATTCCACTAATGAATTATAATAATCAAGCCATATTCTAATTATCCATTAAATATAGAAAAATCCCTAATAATATGTTAACCTTATTAATTGAAACTTGGAGGATAACAGCATCGATAAATTCTATGTCTTTTGAATAATCTTATAATAATCGATAACACTCTATCTTATAAAAATATCAACACACAGCAGAATCAGCTCTTCAACCTTTACCCGCATTTAAAATCGTTTACAAACACGACCCCAGTGGCGAAGTAAGTAAAGCATCTGGCTTCCAAACCGGATATAATGAGTTCTGTCCTTCTCAGAGGTAAAGAAAAGCCGACCTAAGTTCCCCTTCTAAAAGCTGTAGGTACTTTAGAATTTCTCCAATGATGGCGCCACCAGCGTCAGTTTTTTTTCAAACCGGGAGAATAGCAAAAAATAAAAGCAAGTGATGCTAGAAAAATAATGCTAGAATAGCAAAAATTAAAAGCAAGTGATGCTAGAAATGTAATGCCAGCATAGCAAAAATTAAAAGCACGTGATGCTAGAAAATTAAAAGCAACTGATGGTAGAACTGTAATGATAGACTAGCAACAAAAAAAACGTTTCTGTTGCTGGTGAATTACTGCTAGAAAGCAGAAATTACAAGCAAGTGGTGGTCTTGATTGTTGCTAGGTCAGCAACATATTCAAGCAACACAAGCTGGAACATGTATGTTGGCCAAGCAGTAAAGTGTTCCAATACACACCATGACTTGCTGGGAATTATGGTGGGACCAGCAAATGTGCTATGGTAGTTTATGCTAGTTAACTTTGCTGGGATACAGCTTTTAATGCTTGTCTAGCAAACAAATACCAGCATGAATTTCGACCTGGGTTTGCCCCAAATTTGGTATACCGGTTTATTATGTTAAGGAGCTTCCCTGATTAGATTTGGAGGTCCATTAGTTAAGTATAAAGGGAGGAAAGGGGGGCTAGATCCCCCCACTTAATTTAGATAAATGGGTTTTTCATGCAGAGTTATTCAATTTGCTCCAAATTTCGTGTACCTGTTTATTATGTTAAGGAGCTGCCTTGATTAGATTTGGAGGTTAATTGGTTATGTATTACGGGGGACGGGGGGTAGTCCACCCTCTAATTTAGACAAATGGGTTTTTCATGCAGAATTATTCGATTTGCTTCAAATTTGATATACCAGTTTATTCCGATATGGCTTTCTTCATTTATTTGAAAGATCATTGGTTAAGTATAAAAGGGGGAAAGGGGGGGAAAGTGTCCCCTCCCCTTAATTGAGATAAAAAGGTTTTCATGCAGAATTATCTAATTTAGTTTAATTTTTTATTCTAGGTTCATTGTGATAAGGAGCTTTTTCAATTAGATTTGAAGGTTCATGGGTTCAGCATAAAGGGAGAAATGGGGGAGCTAATACCCCGCCCCCCTTAATTTTGCGAAATGCTTTTTTCATGCAGAATTATATGATTTGCTTCAAATTTGGTATTCCAGTTTATTATGTTAAAGAGCTTCCCTGATTAGATTTGGAGGTTCTTTGGTAAATTATAAAGGGGGGAAACGGGTGCTAATCCCTTCATTTATTTTATGAGAGGCAATATTCTTTGAAATAAGAGTATAATATACAATTAGTGTGACTAGCCTGTGAGCTCAATCCCATCAGTTTAACTGGACAATTTTTTTTTTCACCATTTCTCGTATTAAAATTGTTATGAGCCGAGAACAGTTAAAGTTAAATGGTTCAAACTTGGAACTTGTCTGTTTCAATTGTTTTATTTTATTTTTGATTTAGCAAATTTTGAAAAAAAATATTTACATTGGAAAATATGATTTTTGTTTAAAGTTACATAATTTTTTTATGTTTAATTTAAATATTTCTTTTTGTTATATAAATTAATATTTTTAAAAAATGCTAAATCAAAATTAAAACATATATTTCTGTTTATTTAAATGCAATAAAATTGAAATTCTTCGAATAATATTTCGAGTTTCAGAGATTTTATATTACCCACTTTTTTTAATAAATTTTCAATTTTACATATATCTATATTTTTAATCATGAGAAGTTTTATCATGTGATTTTGTTTACAAATGATATGGTCAACAATCACAATTTTTTTTTTTAAATTTTAAGCCAATAAATAAAAAATTATTTAAAATGTGTCCCGAACCCCCTTAAGTTGAATATAAATGAAGATAGATCATATCATCACATCTGCACAGTACACTACAAACATTTTATGCTCATAGACGTTTTCACTATTTTTGAAAGTTTTAAAAAGGGATGACAGAAAATTATATTTTGAACTGTTTTTAGTGTCTCAAAAAAAAAAAAAAAAAAAAAAAAAAAAAAGACAAAAATTTCGTCCCGGAAAAAATATAAAAAAGAGTATTTAATTAAAAAATTAAAAGCTCTGAAATTTGTCCTTGTCATAGATGTTTTCTAATCAAGCTGCCTGATCACGTAGTCAGCGTGATTAGAGGCCGCTATATGAAAATTTGCATCATGGACACATTTACTGATTGTGAATTCTCTTACGTATAAGTACCTTCAGTTGGAGACTATTTTCCTTTCACATTCTGCCGTGTCGATGATTCTTTTTCAAAGAAAAAATATGCATATTTATTTTCTAGATTTAAAAAAAAAAATTAAATCGGTATTTTTCAAAATATATATCCGGCTCAGATTATAACTATTTTATGTTATACGTTATGTTAGTCATTCTAATTTTGACACGCTTTTTTAAAAATTATTTTTTCAAAGATATATTAAGATCCTTTTGGATATATATATAAGATATTTTAATACTAATGATCTATATAGGTTCAATCAGTTAGAATATTAAAAATCATATAATGTTTAGTCAGATTTAAATAATTATGAAAACGATAAAAATATTTTTCATAATTAAATTTCTCATTAAAGAAAAAAAAGAAGAGTCATGCAGCACAGGAAATCATCATAATATTAAAACATGTATATATTGATAATATAGAAACAAAGAAAGAAATATATGAGCTTGAAGCATAATATAGAGTATAACTGGTTCGTCATTTGAAAAATTATATAAGAACAAAAACCAATAATTATTATGAAATTAGATAAAAACTTTATATTACTTATATTACAACAATCTCAAATTAAGATACTTGAAGAAAAAAAAAGGATTTTTTAACCGAATATATATTTTTTAGAAATTATGAAAAAAATTGAATGAGTTTGAGTTGTAATCTTGATTCAAAAACCCGGAATCTCTGAGTTCAACTGGACTCATACTCGATTTTTTCGAAAAGTGAACAAAGCGCAACTCAAAACTCCCCTAGTCAAATGCCCGAGTTTCGACGAGTTGCTCTGTTACAACACTGTATAAATACATACATACATACATACATACATACATGTAAATATACATATATGGGGCATTCTCAAAATCTTTTGACTTTCGGGGGAAAAATCTAGCGAAATTAAACTGGCTAAAAGAACATTTTAATCTGATAGACGAATGCCTTAACGATTCAAAATAAAGAAAAAAGGGTCAGCAGCGAAAAATTTCTTATTTAACTTAGGTTTAAGTTAAACTTGAGAGTTTAATTTTCCTTACCGTTTTACCCCTATAACTTTTTATTTTCTTCTAAATTTTTACTTATAATGAATTTGCATAGTACCCACTGGACATTCAAATAAGAAATAATAAAAATGTAGTACTTTTAATACCGAATTTTTACATAATATTGTCTTGAAGGGGTGTTAAAGAAGGGACGGTAAGGTAAAAAAAGAGGATGGTATAGGAAAAAAGGGACGGTAGAAATGGAACGGTAAGGGAAATTACCACCTATTTTTAGTAAAACCATGTTAAGACTAAGCGGTAGCCACAATGTTCATTGATTTTTAGAAAGAGCTGCTAACATTGGATTAATTTAATTTTTCTTTTAATTTACCTCCAAATGTGCAGGAATAAACCTTGGAGACGGTAAGACTAACAATAAAGGCACGATCTTGAAATTGATATTTAAATGCTGATTTAAATTCTGCAGTAAATTTCCTGTCAAAGAATTTTAGACATTCTTTCTCTAGCATACTTCTGCATGATAAAAAACTTGAAAAAATTTCTGTGGCTGTTACTGAAGTGATTTTCTGTATACGTTTAGCAAGAGGGACGGTAAGGATGAAAAACCCAGGGACAGAGTTCAAAAAATAAAATCAACCGTAAAAATGTGTGCAGGTTAATTTTTTGCTACATATTTATATAAAACAATTGTCCCAGTTTCTGAAAAATATTACATCGAATTACTTTTATTGAAACAATTTTATACAGACAGCTTCAAACATAAAAATCAGCATCAGGGACACGGGATGGTAGATCAGTTTTCCTGGTATTTGGACCCCCCAACATCGTCCAAAACTTATTTATCTCGTTAATATTGTTATGAAATCATGCAGTGGAATGTTCCCCAGTATATGAAATTAAAAAAAAAATTACAAAAAGTGTATTAAATAAAAAATTATTATTCAGGGACATGAAAGTCTAAAGATTGTGAGAATGTCCCATATATGCGTGTGTGTGTGTGTATTATATAACTAAAATATTAAAAATATTAAATGTGTAACTAATAGTAATTCGTAATTGCTTAGTTATTTTTCCAACTATACTATTCTACATACATAATAAATGTTTATTGGTGTTATAAATTTATAGTTTTTAGAAAATTTCATTTATGTCAATATGGGAATTATAAATAAATAATAAAAGGTAAAATAATATGTAATTTCCTTTTACTAAAATTATTTATGATAATTAGTTTCCAGTCAAAACTTATGTAATTTAATTGTAATTATCACGTAAATAAAAGAGATAATTATCTGGAACAAATTCATATAAATTAAAACCGAAAGATATTTATATTTATATATAAATTCACACATGCATTTTACTATTATTACTTTTATAAATTATTAAAAAGAAATTAATTGAATAACGGGGTTTAACATTTTTTTTTTAAATTTCATTATTAATATTTGAAAATAATTATAAGTAAATAATAAATAAAACCTTACAACGAAATGGAAAAAATCCTCCTTGAATTAATCACAAAATCTATTGAGAACTTTAAAAGTTCATCGTTTACTTAAAGTGATAAAAAAACGTTTGCATGAATACCTCTTTCTTGAATGAATTTGATGTGAATATAAAGTTTATTCTTTAAGTTGAGATGAATGCCAGTTTACCTTTTCTCGGCGTAAATTTAATTACCCCCCCCCCCCCTCACACACACACAAAAACCCGTCGCTGTTTACCAGAACTGTTAATAGAAAGCCTATGTTACCAAATAACACGATTCCATCTAATAGCTCATCACCATTATATAAAACTACGGTTTTTAATTTTTACATTTATCGAGCTTTTAAAGAATATACCGAAGATCATTTGGAAAAATAACTTAATGTTATTAATACTATTTACTGGCAAAGGAAAAATAATTTTCAGTATATGTCCTTAATAAGCTTATCTATAAGTTTAGATTTCGTGAAAGTATAAAGAAATTAAATCATAATGAAATGAAAGTTTGTACGAAAAATTATATGATAAATGAGAATGTATTCCTTAAAAACACACAACCTTGCTCAATGGCACACAAAACACGGACTTTAATATGAACATGTACAAATAAAAACAAATTAAAATTTAACATCTACGTTTCGGGCCGTTTCTACAGCCGTCTTCAGGATAAAATATGATGGTGAAGAGATTTAAAAAGAGTTCAGAGATTTAAAAAAAAATGGTTTTGGCAAACAGGATTCAAGTTTAAACTGAAATATTATAATCAGATACAGAATTATGACTTAATGATATTATGCCAGATTTTTGGAATATTATAGAATAAATTATCGTTACAAGGTTTATTCTCACGTGCAATGATTTAAACTGATTCTCTAATTTTATTTTCAAAAGGTTTATTGCACGGGACTATGATTTTTGCCTCATCAAAATTAATATAGCAGACTCCATTAGCCAAGTAGAACCTTTAAAGAGGTGTATTCCTAGTAGAACCGATAAAGTAATGCCCCTGCGATGCTCCATAATTCTTACTGAAAACTTACGTTTTGTCAAGCCGATATAGACCTTTTCAACATTATTAGATAAAGTGATAGGGATTTCATATATACCAGATTTTTGATCCATTGGGATTCTGTCTATATCAATGAGGTAAGGGGGTGGGATAGCCACCAGCCAGCAACTTTATATTATATTTCTGTATGATTATGCAGAAGTGATTTACATACATAATTACACACAGAAATTCATTAAAAATATTTTGGTGTCCTCACTGGATGGCGCCACTGCATTTTTGCATTCATATCATGGTTCAAATTCGAAAAATTGTCTCTCCCATAAGAAGCCTTCATCTCTGAGCTTTTAGTCATTTCACCATCATATTTTATCCTGAAGATGACTGTAGAAACAGCTCGAAACGTAGATTTTAACTTTTAGTTTATTTTTAATTGTACATGTTCATATTAAAGTTCGTGATTTGTGTACCATTGAGCAAGGTTGCGTGTTTTTAACGAATACATTCTCATTTATTATATTTTATGGTGCAAGAATTGATGCATGGTTTACTTAAACATGGTATAAATTTAAGAGCGTGTACTCGAAGAAAATTAAATGAATTAATCTATACTAAAATAGATCCAAAGCCGAAGTATGAAATTTCTGGTGTGCATAGAATTCTTTTAAGAACCATCAAAAATAAGCAATGGAATATGTAAGGATGCCGAAAAGGAAAAGAAATTTTAAAAAATCAAAGGACATGAAGGAGATATTAAGTTTCGTGGCCAATGCATCATAGCATTGTCACGTTGAAATTATAATCAGAGTATCATAATAGATTCTGATCAAGCGAAAATTATTTATCCAAACTCTAATTACTATACATCCATAATTAGAGAAATTACACATGGAAAATGATGGACTCCCCAGCCTCAATGAAGAGGCGCTATTTGATGAATCGACTCGTAGTTGAAGAAAAATTCTCCCTTTTGAAATAAAATATGTTTACTTTAAACTTTTATTATTTATGTTTTTTGTGATCACAATTAAAGTAAAAAATGAACTTTTAATTTCACGTTAGATTTTACGAGTAAAAAATAATTTTCTGTTAATTTAACTTATTTGTTTTCATTATATGCGGGCAGCTAAAATATGACTACCTGATTTATTTACATTATAATTATTTGTTAATAGATGAAGACACTACATATTTGAATGATTTTTAAGTCTCATTATAGGAATTTTATAATTAATGGCAACTCTAGAATTTTAGAATTATAATTTGTATTCATCGACATTATATTTATGCAGTTGACCTGTTGCTTTATAAGTGTAAATTATATTTCTCCCATTAGATACACGGTCTTAAAAAAATACGCAAATAAATTTTGTTTTCTTTCTCTTTTTTCTTTAGTTTTAATTAGTAAAAATGTAGCGCTTACATTTTGTATTCTAGCTTAGACTGTAATTGCTATAATGCCTTACATGCTGTCCTTTCTTCTATGTTGGATATAGTAGTGTAAAAAGATGCGATTACAATTTCTCGTTTCTTTTCCCTGTAAATAAATGTATTTTCCACTTTAGTTTCTTCATTTGTTAAGGGTTACAATGCATTATCTGGAAATAAACACGTTTTTTTTTCTTGGATTTTTAAGCAACCCTGATATTTGAAATTATGCATTTTCAGCAACACATGGTTTCCTTGACAACTTATGAGTAAATGTATAACTGCCGCTCAGTCTTTTTCTTTATGTCCCTTTATCATATTTTCCTATTACGTTTTATTTCCACTTTATTTTTTTGCATCATATAGATATATTTATGCTCACACAAACAAACATACACACACATATATAATATATATACACATATATAATATACATATAAATACTTACTCATTTATTTATATATCGATATGTATATTTATATAAAAACTTTCATACGTACATCATATTCAAAATTTCCTTAACTGTATACGTCTATAATACTTTGTAAAATTAACAGTTTTTATAATATACTTTGTTTAAAAATTAATTTTAAAGTAAACTGTTTATTTGTTTAAATTAAAAAATATCCATTTCTGTGTCAAACGCTCATGTCATACTTTTTCAAAAAGAAGTAACGGTATCATATTTTTGGGGGGATATTTATACCTTACGAGCAATAATACTATACAACTTTTAAGTATTATACTTAAAAAAATAATAACAGACTTCATTTTTGCGCCAACAGCTAAACGCATAAATTGAACTAAGCATTTTACCAAGCCTGTTTACAATGCATAATCTGAATTTTGCAGATAACTTTATCATATTTTTAACGCTTTCCAACATGGTTGATAAGTGGTTATGATTGCGGTTCTTCTGTGTGTCTATTGTCCGTCCGTCCGTCCGTCCCACTAACTTTCGTAAAAAGACTTTTATTTGTATGTTATTCATGTATTTTAATTATGTAACCATGACTTGTTCCACATAGAAAACGGAGCATGTATCATATTTAGTTAGTCTTCAGAGACACCGAAAAGAAATCATTCCATTATGGTCTAAGAAGATGATTCGCTGTGTATTGTTAAACTATTGCAAATCTTATAAAATTGGTAAAACGTTTAGTTGGGGGAATAAAACAAACTTTCTTTAGAGTATGGAGTGCAGTTCGATTAGTCTTTCATAGCGTCGCTCAAAATAATTCCATTAAATAATAATCTTCGAGAAAAAATTGTATTTTAATGATGTTACACAGTTTTCAACAATGTTTTTATCCATTACTATGTGCACCATTATAACTATAGAATATAGAGTACATATAATATTTCTTTCATTTGAATGGTACGCATCTAGTATTCGGTTGCAGTGTCATAATAGTGAAAACTGCTGGAAGTGCATTTTAGCCTTTGGTTTGAGTTTTATGCGTAATTTTTTTTTTCTTTTTAACAAATTGCGTGGTTTGAATAAATTCTGTAGATCATATAGATGACTACAGAAAAAAATTCAAAATCATTATTCTTTATCGGTTTGAATTGCTTGATGTTATCTTTTCATTGTTAATTGCATTTTGCATCTAAATTAAATTTAGTACGCTAAATGATGTTACTAGGCAAAAAAATAAATGCATATACAGGGCCATGCTAAGAACTGGATGCATTGTCGTCTATTGAGTGTAATTCCGGAAAGTACGTTATTAGTTGTGACATGTTTATGTTACCTGAATTAACTTTTAGCTCTATATTTGGTGTGTATACAAATATGTGAATAACATACAGGGCTGCTCTAAGGAATTATAGTACATTTCCGACTATGGACGTGGATGGCTCAAAATGGGTTTTTAGATGTGTTATTCGTTAGCTAAGTTTTTTTTTTTTTTTTTTTTTTTTTTTTTTTACGAATTTGTAGTTTTAATATATCCCTTTGTTGTCCATCTATTTGAACTTTCTTGCTAAAGATATCGAAATTCACCTTATTAATATGTTTGGGACTACTGACGCATATATACACAGTTAAAAGGTGCATGCAGAACTTGTTTTTGGTATCATTAATGAATAAAAGAAGTATTTGTTTTTCTAGATAGCGCATTTTCGGTATATTGTATATAGAGGTATCAGTTTAAAAAAAAGGGGGGTTAACAGAATAAAATTGGTGTAATTGATGCCAGACCTAAAAGAGTTAAACTGTGAAGTTTCCTTGCATTATTCTCACTGTGTTAAAAAAGGTTTCATAATCTGTGCTTGGCTAATGACTGTTTGTTTTTAATTAAATATTTTTTAGTTGAACAACCCATGCACTTTTTAAATTGATCAATACAGGAACACACACAAAAATCCGTTTATTTTAAATTTGTCTTTTGAGCGTGAAATATTAAACAAAAAACAATATAGTTTTTACTCGATAAATTTAAATAAGTAAGTAAACTTAAATGCACATGGGGCATTCTCACAATCTTTTGACTTTTGGGGGAAAAATCTGACAAAATTAAACTTGTTAAAATAACATTTTAATCTGATAGACGCCTTAATGATTCAAAATAAAGAAAAAATGGTCAGCAGCGATTTTTTTTTTTTTTAACTGAGGTTTAAGTTAAACTTGCGAATTTAATTTTACTTACCATTTTACCCCTATAACTTTTTATTTTCTTCTAAATTTTTACTTATAATGAATTTGCATAGTACGCACAGGACATTCAAATAAGAAATAATAACAATGTAGTACTTTTAATACGGAATTGTTGTATAACACTGTCTTAAAGGGGTGTTAAAGAAGGGACGTTAAGGTAACAAAAGAGGATGGTATTGGAAAAATGTGACGGTAAGGATGGAACGGTAAGGAAAATTACCACCTATTTTTAGGAAAATCATGTTAAGAATGAGTGATAGCCACAATGGTCATTGATTTTTAGAAACAGTTGTTAACATTGGATTAAATTATTATTTTTTTTTTTTTTAATTTACCTCGAAAAGTGCAAAAATAAAACTTGGGGACGGCGGGACTACCAATAAAGCCACGATGCTTGAAATTGATATTTAAATGCTGATTTAAATTCTATAGTAAATTTCCTGCCAAAGAATTTTAGACGTTATTTTTCTAGCATACTTCTGCATGAGAAAAAACTTGAAAAAAATTCTGTGGCTGCATCTGAAATGATTTTCTGTATAATTTTAGAAGAGGGATGGTAAGGAATCTAAATCCCAGGGATAGAGATTTAAAAATAATGACAACCCTAAAACTGTGTGCAGGTTCATTTTTAGCTACATATTTATATAAAACAATAGTTTCAGTTTCAGAAAAAAATTACATCGAATTATTTTTATAGAAACAATTTTATCCAGACAGCTCCAAACTTAAAAATCAGCATCAGGGCCACGGGACGATATAGGAGTTTTCCAGGTGTTTGGACCCCCAGCATCGTCCAAAAATAATTTATCTCGTTAATATTGTTGTGCAATCATGCAATGGGATGTTCCCCAGTATATGAAATTAAAAAAAAAAAAAAAAGTGTATTAAAATAAAAATTATTATTCAGGGTCATGAAAGTCAAAATATTTTGAGAATGCCCCATATAACATTTTATATTCTACATAATTATTTGAAAACATTTCTTACAAATATTACCAACGCACATCTAAGTGATCAAACATTCCTCTCTGGTGCACATGTATATATAAACAAAGAAATACTCAGAATTATTGTTATTATTACTTTCTATATATCGTATTTTGATAGCAGTTCTTTAAATCTATGATTATCAAATATGATTGAAAATTTAAATCATTTGTTTAAGCACCTGTACATGAAATTTATGCTACCGAATGACAGATATAGTAACGGTTGCCACACTGTCAGAGAATTATAAAATTCTCCAAAAACTGCACTTATTATAAAATATGTATTACAATGACTGCCTATTTAACATAAATGTGAATGATATCGGTTTTGGATATTTAGGATATGTCACATTATGCTACATTTTACTGTGAACTGCTGCATTTAATCGTGCTTGTTTATAATTTATTAAAATAATTTATTTGTTATATAGACATCGTTGTTTACATCTCATATTCCCCAGATGAAAGTATATTTCGAAAATATCTATGATAGTTATTATGAATGATTTATATATGAAATTTGGTTAATGTTTCCGTAATAAATTGCACATCGGACGATGAATTCATAAAAAAACTCCGACTACATATTTTTTTAATTTGCACAAAATAAAAATATGTGTATTGCATACTGTTTATTATTCAAATAAAAAGATCTATGTGGATAATTTATTTGTTAATATTTAACTTATTTAATTACCGAATTTATCACGCATTATAAATTTATTTTCATTATTGCGTTTTGCAGGTAATTTATATAATATACTAAAATTCTTTGCGTATATTTTGTAACATATTTCGTTATCAAACATTAAATTGTTAATTTGAGTGTGAACTATTTAAAAACTAATCATTATTGTGTCTGACAGTATAGTAGTCGTTGTTATATCTGTCATCCGATACAACAAATTTCATATACATATGTTTAAACTAATTATTTAAAATCTGAATCTCACCCACATTATATTTTAAGACAAATGGAAAAATATAAATCTTACATAATGTGTACTAGCCATTTGTATAATTTAAAGTTCTATATATAAAAGTACATTTATTATGTAAAATAAAGAGATTATTTTATGAAACGTGCTTATTAAGTACTTATATTTCTTAGTACTGAAATCAAGCAGATTTCCTAACCTTTCAAAAAGATTTTTTTCAGATAGATTTTATGAAGTGGATTATACACAACCGCATGAACATAATAAACTGGTTATACATGCGCTTCTGCTAGAGTACCTTATGCGCTTCTACTTTCCTAAATTGGCTGAATCTGTGAAAGAAAACGAGATTCCAACTTCTGCAAAGTCTGATCTTTTAAAGATAAGGACACTTCTCGAGAGGTAATTAGACAAGTGAAAAGTGACACGTTAGCAGTTAGGTTGTTAATCATTAATTGAATGTGTTGTTCCCCTAAATCAAGACGATGTTCTGTCATACACAGTTCAAAGTAATTCACTTGCATGACTTTGTTATATACATTTAAACATATATATATCATGTGTACGTTCACAAGTACACATGAATTATAAAAAAAAGAAAAATAATTCTTCATATATTTTACATTATTACTTACAATGCTATTCTAAATTGTGTTAAGAAAGAATATTATGTTTATCGTAATTCTATTAATTTAAGCCCCGATGTTATTTTAAAGTACAAGATAATAAAACTTTTTTATAAAATTCCTATTTCACGTTGATTTCCAATAATAGAATTAAGATCAGTTATAGATATTTTATTTTAAAAAGTTTTAAATGCATTATTATTAAGCTGTGTAAAAAGACATTTATTTTTAGGGTTACGTGCTTAAAAAGTAATGACGGAACCATTATAAGACTCCTGTGTTCTGTGTTTGTCCTTTTGCCAGTCAGACACAGCCATTTTACTCATAAACTATGGAAAGTTGAAAGTTGAATTCTTCTGAAGTAATAATGATTGTCGACCAATAGATTTACAGATTACTAATCATTCACAAATATATTTAGGAAAAATGTAGAGGGGTTAATTAAGTTACTTGAAAAAAGCCTTTCCTTTGAATATCGCGAGAAAACTTTCGCTAACGTCGAACTAAAAATATACATTTCTTTTTAATTTTAGATATTATGTTTTCAGAGATTTCGTCGAAAAACGCAATGCAAACATATGTTTTTTCCACTCTATATTCGAATCTGCTGAAACTAAAATTATGGATAAATTAGGGGTAGTAGAAGTTAATTTATACCTTAAAGGAAAACTATAGCGATTACCCTAGACCACACAAATTTTGAGAAAATCGCATTTTTCCGTTACACACAGGCTTCAATTTGCGGGCGTTCAGCAAAGGAGTTGAGGAGCGCTGGAGGCACCTACCGCCGCAGAAGTATAAAATAATTGTTGATAATGATTTTCGAAAAAAATATCGGTAATTAGCCACGATATTAACACTTAGAGACGATCACAGTTCGGACATAGAAAAACACACTGGCGGCGTACTCTATGAGCCATCGGCTTTTAATTCCTAGATAACAAATTTTACTGATAAAATTTGTGTAATGAAATGCCCACTTACTAATTTATATATTTATTGTACGGAACCATCTGTACGTGACTAATTCTGGCACTTGACCTGTTATGAGTGAAACATTTCTCTTCCAGTTCTAAATGTTCGCCTTTGATGAAATCGAACAGCATGGAGTGGAAAGATTCAGTTGTGAAAACAAATCTTCTGCTGTCAATGTTTACCAAAAATTGAACTAATTTGGAGTCTTGAAATATGTCAGCCAAATTAAATTTTAGTCGGAAATATTTTTAAAGCACTTTTATAAAGGTTTAAATTAAGTATATCATGTGAGGCTTAGTTTAGCAATCATATTATACATTCGTAAATCGGAAGTATTTTAATTGTTTAAATTGAATAAAAATTTTAATTAAAAAGTAAAATCGACCAACTTGTGAATTATATGGGATTTAAATATATACAAGTATCATAAAATATTTAATAATGAAAAAAGACATTCCTAAAATAAAAAATAAATAAATGATAAAGCAATTTTTGTGTTGAATTTTACTCTTTTTTAGAAATACAAGTACATATGTTTGTATTTTGCTTCGAGAAATAAATATTAATCCACGTGTTTACACAGATATAAAATTCATTTAATTAAATTAGTACATCATTGATTTCTGATAGAAATCTCCAAGAAAATTCACTCTAATCTATTCCTAATAACGAAAAAAAAATGTTCAGAATACTTTTACTCGATGTAGATTTCGAAGTACGAAGTAAACATTAAATTAACTGTTATGGAATTTAAGTAAGTCATTATCGAAACTCGAGGAAGTTTAAAGCCCCTCGGGACTATAAATGAAAAATTTAAAATACCGAAGAAAAATATTCTGAAGAAATACATGTATAAACGATGTTTAAGAACAGAATTATTTATTTCAAATGATTAAAAAAAGGAAGGGAAGTATCACGAAAGCGGGAAACTGTCTTTGAGAAAAAGTGATTATCAACATAGCGCTCAGAAAAAAATGACGCAAAGGTATGTTTTAAAATTTTCTTTGGAATGAATTATATAGATATAAATAATAATGAATATTATTTTTGTATTTTTTTATGTTCGTTATTCCTAGTAAAAAATATCATATAAAAAGTTATTTCAGTGACAAATTGTATGTTATATACATATACATTTATCGATTTAAATAAAAATAAAATATATACATTATTTCCGTTTTTTTAAACTTGTGTTCTTTACATTCTTCAAACCATTTTTCTCGTACAGATATTTTGAATTATCAGATTAACAGATATTTCAAAATATCTGTTATATATTTTAACTATTTTGTAAAAACAAGTTTTCACATCTATTTTGTTAAAACAAGATTATATATATACAGGTTGTTTCTTAAAAGATGTGCAAAACTTTCAGAGGTGGTAGCATACATCCAAACAAACAACTTTCATCAAATAATGCATGGTTGGAAATAAAATGCAAATGTGCTGGCGCATTTAGAAACTTATCCATACAAACATTGCGAGTTATCATGAGCGCAACGACATTAATAGATTGCAAATATGATACGGGATGAAGAAGAACGCGTATACAAAATTTTGTCTCGATTAATAGGTAAAAGTGGCTTATCCCAGTGTGCAACTGTCAATCACGGTAGTTACGTATCGGAAGATGTTGCTTTCACTAATAGGTTAAATGCTGATATCATTTTATCAACGGAAAAGCAAATGGAAATGGCTGAGAGGTTCAACGATTGTATGCAAACATGTTATTAAAATTGCTTCTGTCACTTATAGCCCAGTGGTAGGGGAGCAAAAAAAGGCCCAATTCGGAAATAATTAGGGGAAAGCTGGAAATTGTTTTAATCCCTTCAGTTTATCTCTAGAATGAATATGCTACATTTTACCCCTGGTACTAGGTGAGCGTTAGGAATTATACATTGATTTATAGTCAAAAAACACGTTTTTTTTTTTTTTTTTTTTTTTTTTTTTAATACCATAACACTATCTCGAAATCACTAACTTTTTCAAAAACATTGTCAATACAAATGTTTAAGAGATTAAAATTCTGAATAAAATGAGTACCTACACTTAATAATTTTGTTGAATATTAAGGCCACAATTCTACTTTAAAGTTTTAGCCCCGATGTCAGAGGGTTGAACTGATAATTAATTAGGGGAAAACTGGAAATCGTTTTAATCCCTTCAGATCTAAAATGAATATTCTATGTTTCCCCTTCGTACTATGTGAGCGTTAGGAAATATGTACACATTTACATTCGAAAAAAACGTTTTTCTTTAATATTTTTATCAATATCTGAAATTAAGATCTTAATTTTGAAAAAAATATTAATGTGATTATTCATTTTATTCAAAATTTTACGCTCTACAACATCTGTATTGGCAAGTTAGTTAGCTGTTTTGAAATATTGTTAAGGTAATCTGGTCTCTCCTATCTTGAAGCTCTTGATTAGTGATTAAGGCAAAATTTTGAAATGGAATTACGAACATTTCACTGACAATGTTTTTGATAGACTTATCTGTTTTGAGATATTTTTAGATAACTTGTTCTCTACGGACTTCAAGCTCTTGATTAGCGATTAAGGCAAAATTTTGAAATTAGAATTGCGACCTTAATTTTGATCAAAAGTACTAATGTGGGTGCTCATTTCATTCAGAATTTTAAGCTCTACAACATTTGCATTGATAATGTCTTTGATAGAATTAACTATTTTGAGATATTGTTAAAAATATTAAGGAAAAACATGCTTTTCGAATTTAAATACGTACATATTTCCTAACGCTCACTTGGTACGAGGAGGAAAACGTAGAATATTCATTTTAGACCTAATCTGAAGGGATTAAAACGATTTCTAGTTTTTCCCTAATTAATTCTGAATTCAACCCTCTGACCACGGGGCTATTTAAAGTAGAATTGTGACTTTAATATTCAACAAAAATATTAAGTGTAGTTACTCATTTTATTCAGAAATTTAAGCTCTACAACATTTGTATTGACAATGTTTTGGAAAAAGTTAGTGATTTCGAAATAGTGTTATGGTATTAAAAAAAAAAACATGTTTTTTTACTATAAATAAATGTATAATTCCTAACGCTCACGTAGTACGAGGAGAAAAACGTAGCATATTATTTCTAGACCTAAACTGAAGGGGTTAAAACAATTTCCAGCTTTCCCCTAATTATTTCCGAATTCAACTCCCTAACCACTGGGCTATCAATCGTTCTTTGTATGTTTTGCTTCGCATAATAATTTCACCTTCGGCGCATTCTAGCACCTTTACGTTTTAATTCCGACCATGCATTCTTTGATGAAAGTTATTGTTATTTATTTGGATGTGTAGTATCAACTGTTAAAGTTTTCCCCATCTTTTGAGAAACATCTAGTTTGTTTTGTATATTTAGTAAAAGACTTCATCTGGAATCTTCTTCTTAAAAGACAGCTTTATTCGACTATCAAACCGGATAGCTGAAAGACGTATCTGCCTTTCGTAATTCCAGTCAATGCATTGTAATTTGAATTTTTCAAAACTGATTTAAATGTCCTGAAAATGAAAAACATTCTTTAAAAAAGCACATAATTGTATTATATACATATAAATAGAAATGACTAATTTTATATATCCTGGATAAACCGGAAATACGCGTTTAAGGCGCCTGAAAAAGCTGAAATGTAATAACATTGAAAGTATTCGATGTGGATGAATTCTTGGTCTACATAAATGAAATATATACTATTTTATTTCTTAAACTTTTTTTTTTAAATTTAAAACAAATTTTAGCAAGGACGAAAAATTATTTTACTTTCGTAAATTTTAAAAATGTATTTTTTTGGCGTAATATTTAAATATAATTGTGTACAATGTTTGAAATATATTTTTTTATTTGAAATAATCAGTAAAATAAACAGTTTAGGAGTTAGTTATTAAACTGCTGTAACAGAGGGCAACCTTCATGTATTTTGTGAGGAAGCGCGTGCACGCACACGTACGCATATATACATTAATATACATATATAAATATGGCAAATACGGTATTTCATTTAAAAAATTATTTTATGTATTAATAGTGCAAGTATGTGACAAATTTACTCTGAAATAAATATTTTATCTTCATAGTTCATGTGAAAAAGTAAGCTGATACTAATGATAAAATTAATTAGATTTCCTGGGAATTGCATTCCGAATAAAGTGAATTTCCCGTACTTTTAATAGGTTCCTTTGAGAAATGTATGTTTTTAAGTATCTGTTTACATTGTGATAACTATGTTTACCTGTTTGAAAATCATCATTGTAAGTAAATGTAATAAAATGTTCTATATTTAGAAAACGCATATTACATTTTCAGTTCTAGAATTAATCTTCGATATTGAAAAAAAAAAAAAAAAAAAAAAAACTTTGAACATTTGGAATTTTATCGACTAAACATATATTTTATTACGCAGAAAATTATTGAATACTGTGCTTTAGTTTGAATACTGTACTTTTAGGAAATGTAATCAATATCTGTCGTATCATCCCACAATATACGATTGTTGCATTCACGGCAATTGAAACTTAAATGAGTCGTCCTTAGCCTCAAATGTGACAATGCGTTTTATACATGAAAATTTATCTGAAAATATTCATTTAACCCTTAATAGCTGTGACAGAAATTGTTGAATAGCTAATGTGAACTGTCTCCGACGACGCTTGATGAAAGTTAAATTGAAAGCGTCATTAACAAATAAAATTCTAATAAAAAAAAATATTTTAGCTTTATAAATCTATGACTATAAAATGCAGATAATAATCGTGTTTTATGTACATGTACATATTTCTTGATTAGTCTATATATTAAATACAGTCAAAACGTAAACATTTTGCAATTTTTAAATTACTTTAGAATCATTTTGCACGTGTATTTACAGTTTCATCAATGTATTAACAATTCTTATCATGCAAATGAACTTCCAAGAGGATAAACTGATTTTAATTGAAAAATATTTATTTCTTGCTGCATTTCAATAAAACGTCGACATTATTGAAATAACTGGTGTGAAAATTTTCAAACATTGTAGAAATTTGCGATTGCTCAAAACCTATATGTAATACGATATTTTATGAAATTTAATATTCAAGAAAATGTAAGAGGGTGAAGTTAAAGCATTCTTAGATAGAAAAAGATATACAACAGAAATTTCGTTACTCTGAAATATTGAAGGTCAAATGAAGCGTGATTAAAAAGGGGGAAATGCATCTAAAAAAATAATAAAGACCGTATAAAAGCAGGAATAAGAGAAGTCGTTTCTCAAACAGAAATATTAGTATCAAGATTATATTTTATTTTTATGGCTGTTTGCATGATAGATCATATTCTAATTTTTTAAGATGCCACTTAATATTGATTTTCTTTTAATATATAATACAATTTTCAGTACGGAGATTCAACAGTATTGTACGAAAAATTTGTTTCTAAATAAAAGTATTGTTTATGGATTTTGGGATATGTGGTATATTTTAAATGATAAATTACAAAACATTCATCATAATAATTTCTAAAACTCTTAATCAATTTAAACATACAAATTTTTCACGCAGTAAATATACATGGTTTCTACAAAATTGTTGGGCAATTCCGTAAGTTAAGAACTTCCAAAATATTAAATGAAATTAACTAGTTGAAAATCAGACTAGTAGTAATATTGCCGAAGTTTATTCATAGACGGCGTTAGGTGCCATAACTGCCGTTATCGCTTAGCAAGGGGTTATCATTCTTGTTCCGCATTACGATAATGGAGACGTACAACGTATTCCAAATTAAATTACGTTTCTTCTAAGCAAATGTTTAAATTATTATAATTTTATAAATAATTTTATATTATATTCTTATAAGTTCTTCCTTATAAATACATTAATGTGGGTTTTAATGTGAATAATGTATTGCTAATCGAAACTAATGTTCTCCAAATTGTGAATAGGTATAAAAAGATTTAATATATCACCAAACATACAGCTTAACATTCCAAATAACATCGTACAACTCGCAAGAGCTTCCCTGAACTTTGCTTTAAAAACCACCAACCGACTCCATTGCTGAATATCTATAGAACAACTATATCTCCCCTGCAATTTTGAGTTCACGTTTTACGAGTCTCGCTTGAGATATCACGTTCATTTAACCATTGAGTCTTACCTTTTATTCCTACATTAATATTCATTTTGAATAACATTAGATTTGCTAGCTATTAAAAATGCAAAAAACTGAATTTCAAGAAAAGCATACATTTTAGTCACCTACGAGCTTTATCAATTCAAGACACCAAAATAGATTGCAAAATATGCAGGAAATTTGTTTTCGTGAGAAATTTAGATGTAAATCAGCTGAAGAGGCTTTCAGTTCTCCTGTATGTGTAATTGATGTCCTTACTATTTTTCAAACAAAACTACTTTGAGAATTTCATTTCAGCTATTAAGTAATTACAAAAATAAATTACGAATTAAATCAATTGAAATTGGGTGGTCGGAGAGATAAGATTATTGGGTGGGCTCGCGCCCCATGGGCCCATGTAAGTTGGCGCCACTTTTGACGTATTTATAAGTAATAAGAATTACCACAATTCATATACAATAAGCTTTGCGTTAGACATTTCAGTACTGAGAATGCATTGTGTCACTGGCCAAAATTCAGTTATTTCCAATGATGCGATCCATTCCATGAAAGCAAATTTAGTAAAATGACAATTTCGTTGAGATATCTTCATTACTGTTAAAGTTATAAACGAAACTTCGGCTTCAACTTGTAGTGATACATTATGGATTATGTAATAAAAGTATTGCATTTTTTAGGAATAATTGGATTCATATTCTGGTTTTCTATACATAGAACGTTTGTCTTGACCTCATTATATCTCCCTGAAAGTTCTTTCCAAAGTTTTAAGACCTTTATACTAACAACCTCTAAAAAGGATCGCTCAGCCCAGACACAGCTCTCTGAAACATTTTAACACTTCCTTGCTGTATCAAAAGGGGTAGATAAGTTATTCTTGCTAAATTGCCACCATATTAGCAGAATTTTTTTTTTTTTTTTTTTTTTTTTTTTTTAACTTTAGTCCGTTGCTGTAAAATAAACACTAGGTGAGAGTAAAATATGTTTATAATTTATTCGATATTTATCTATGATTTTAACGTATTTGTTTCAGAATAGAAGACAATTTTAATCATTTATGTTAATTAGCAGATGAAGCTATAGAGATTAAAATTTTACGAATAAAAAATGTTTTATAACTGTCTTCATCTTAAATAGTAACTTAAAGCATAAATTTTTTAGTGTAAAACTTACTTGCAAACAGACCATGTTGATCACAATAGAAGTATCTGTGTTAAATATTATGTAAAATTCTTTCCAAATTTAACTGTAAAATAATCGCCGATATTCAGTGAGATATCCGGTATTTGTTTTAACCTGTTTGCTGGATATTCGGTGTTTGGAATTTGCCCAAAATCACTGTTCAGTGCAACACACCACATGCAATCAAAAAATTAATATATCCCTCTATTCTAAAAAAAAAAGTAACTACCGCTGTCACCGCCGCCGCCGGTTTTGTTTTTTGGGACCGGAGGTCTTTCATCGTTATTATTAAGAAAAATAATGCATACAAAAATATGAAAATCGGTGGTATTATACAGAAATGTTTGATAAATACGCTGATGCAGACAGTTTTCAAATAGAAGAATTATTATAAGAGATATGTAATGCGAAAGTTGGACAAAATCATTCCACTAAAAAAGTATTATAGGAGAAAAAACTATGCATGGGAATTTAATCATTTTTAGATCATTTTATACGTGTGAAGTTCCGTTCCCGGTGTGCAGACTGTATTTCTGTTTTTAATTTAACTCATTTTTTGAGGTTTTATTCCTATTTTAAATTCAAATTTTCAGCATTTCGAGAGATATTTTTTACTTATTTTAGAAAATCGTACTAATTTAACCTGTTGCCAGCTGTATAAAAAGCGCAAACAATAATGTTTGCTTCAAATTAAAAAATTATTTACACGTGACTATTATATACAGAAAAAATCATTTGGAATTATAATTAAATAATTATGTACAAAAAGCAGGAACTTATTAAAAATTACGTCATAAAAAGTATACACGTGAATTTTAAAAGAGAAAGGATATTGTAAAATAATAAATTCATTAACATGCATTAGAAGTCTTAAATAGGAGACATTACGTCATATTTACGTCACATTATAGTTATTACATAAAATGAACACAAAATAATATTGAAAAACAGTTTAAATTTAGAAATTGCGCTAGACATTTATTTGATATTTTGAGAGGATCTTTTCAACTATTTTTGTTAGGAAAGTGCAAATAATATTTTATTTCTAACAAAAGTATTTTCACGTGAATATTTAAAAGAGAAAGAATAGCTTGGTAAAAATTACGTCAGATTAAAAACGATTCATTTAAAATGTCTCATTTAAAAGAACTTACTTTTCGCTTTGTTAAAAAATATCAGGAGACAAAGAATCTGTTTACTTAATTCCTTTTATATTAGCTTATTTTGAAATGTTGTTACACGTGTCTACGTCATCAAGTTATTTTTATTTCGACGTTTTATTTGTATTTTTATTAATGTTGTACTAATTTATTTGTTCTTTCGTTATTTAAAATAAGAATTATGTCAATTTGTATAACTTGGCGAGTGGTTTGGCGATTTATATAATTTGGCGAAATTGGTCGACGGGATAATCAAGTAGTACCGCAGCGGATTTGGCGTTAAAATTCCCCAATCAAAGAGAAATGAATAGAAATTCGTTTATAGGGAGATCGCCACTGTTTTTTAAATTATAATTCAATCTTTCGAAATCTTTTTAAAGCCGATCAAATTAGCGTGCATTTAGAGTCTGCGGTGTCTGGGCGGGGGTTGGCGAGCGTAGCTCGTAGGGGGCCGAACCCCCTAGTATTTTTAAAACATTGCACTTCTGTGAAGGATATTAGCTATAAAAGCATGATTTAACGTTCAATTTTCAAATAAAATTTCCCCTAAAAGATAAATAATAATGAATTGAAAAAAAATATTCTATATATAAGATTAACCATAGTTTCTTTAAATGTTAATGATACTAATATGCAGTTGAGAGGTCCTTATTTCGGTGTTCAGAGTTCCAAGTTGTTTAGAATTATTCTTAACACATTTTACGTTGCGGGGTCGTATACGATTCATAACTTTGAAATTTCATTTATTCATTACATTGTTTTATTTGAGTTGTATGATGATGTATGTGTCTTAAATACAGGTTGAGAAAAACGATAAAAAAATGTCTCCATAAACTTTTCTACGGTACACAATGCACTGGAATGCAACAAATAAAGGTTATTTTCTCGGTTTTAAATAGAGTAAGGTTTGACGACCAGAGAATCGTATGCGGCTGATGCCATACTTTGTAAATATTGATTATAATTCACAAAAATCTTGAATGTACTGTTTGTTTTCAGATAGAAAAACCCTCCGTGCTTTTGCGCATGCGTCAGGTCTTCTTTGATTTTGTCAAAATAGGCGTGATTGTTGTTTGTTTAGCTGCGTAAGGCCGGGTGCCAATCCTAGTTTATGAAAAAAAATATAATCGCACTTCTGCGACCACCATCCATAGATGGAAATTTGTAAAGTTTTTTTTTAAATGAAAACTTCTTTAGGCGCGTTGAGCTTTTTTTGAGATGGGGAAAAACCACTGATTTCGAGACACTGTAACGTAACGACATGCTAGTATTTTGACACATAGACACTAGCGCGCCAAGCGGTGAATGACAGGAACTTTTCCCTCTTCAGCTGAATCCGCAAAAGAAGAAGGAAGCTAAAACTCACTTTTTCTCCCGGCGTATTGCTAAAACAAATTATTATTTTGTTTTTCGTCAGTTAAAATGGATTATACCGTATTCGTGACCTACCTATTTCGTGTAACTAAAAATCGATAACGCTGTATTTTATCGTGTTGATGGTCTGGTCAAATACCAACAGTATTGGCGGGAATTTCGATTACGGAAGATAAAATACGGGGCACAGATGTCAGATACGCACTTGGGTACCTAATTGACAGCAAAATGGCGTTACTTTATTTTACAAGGTAACCCGGCTACTGTTGCTTATTTATTAATAAATTGTTCATTTACTTTTATTTTATTTTTTAAATTGTACAATTGTTTTGTTCTATAGTTATTAATGAAATTACCGTTTATTTATTGTTGTTTACTTTTTAAAACAATAGAAAATAATTTAAAAATATATATTGTAACTGGTATTGGAAAACGGGCTTTCGCCAAATTGACGTTAAAAAATCGCGCCAAACCTGGTTCGTACATCACATCTCTGCCAAATTCTCGGTTTTTTGATTTTTCGACTTTTTATCCAAATTTTCCGGATTTTTTAAATTTTCCCTTTCATTGTATCCCAAACACTACTTTCATACCAAATTTCAAGATTCTAGGGATACAGGACGTACCTCTGAGTTTTGATGATCGGTGAATCAGTGTCGAAAAGGCGAAAGTTTAAGTTCATATATCTTCTGAAATAAAAAAGATAGAAACGTGAAATTTCAGCATTTAGTTTCATTTCCACATTACTTTAGATTTACGAAGTTTCAAGTTTCTGGGAATCACCAACACAAAGATATTGGGGGTCAAAAGTACCCTGGGTTGCTTCCAGAAAAAGATGCTTACGGCTGTGCTTTCAAGACTTGGCAGGGGCACTGCCGTGTCCCCAGATGCTTTCATTAGTGCTGCTACACAATTCAACGCATAAAACATTTCCTGACGATTAAAAAAACACACATAATAATTGTTGAAGTCTTCACTTCTATTGGCACTGCCGGAGTGCCACTGTTTTTTTTTATTAGCACTGTATACGAATTTATTCTAAAAACACACCTTAGTATATATTTCTAAATATTGTAAAGTTTGAAAATGAATAACACTATTAAAATTCACCTCTAAATAATTTAGGACTATACATACTTATGCTTACAAATTCTTTGAGGGAGCCTTGCACATGAACTATACATTTTTTGCACATTACGTATTGCTCTAAAATTTTATTATTAATAAAAGCGCAGACAGCATCTTAAAACGATTTCATTTCTAGACCCACCGTAATGTAACAGAGTGGGTTTTTTGTGCCCCTGTAAATGAAAAAATAAGTGATATGCATCCCATATTCTACAGTAAGCATCTTGTAGTGCCTCTCAACAATACATCAGTTTTATTTTGTTTGGACGAATGTCATACCTGTACTACAAACGACTCATATAGGAGAGGTAGGGGCGCATATAACTTTTTCACATAACTGCGCTAATTTCAATAAACAAAAACTACTGAATGAAGTAAACATAACTTTTTTTTTACACAATGTAATTTTTTTTATCGCCTTTATAGTTCTTCGTACTTTTTTAATAGTTTCAAAATTCAAAAAATTGTTCAAATGTGTCCCATTTGAGTAGTTGTAAATACACGTGGGGCGCATGTGAACACAAGGGAAAATAGCCTTAAAATACTTTTTATTCTGTTATTCCTATGTCATCATAATTATTAGTTATATTATCTGTTAAATTCACCATAAAGAAAAAATATATGCTATATTTCTCTAGTTTCTGGGTGATTTGTTTAAGCAAAAGATTATAAAATGGAATTAAGTAGATTTCGGGAGAGGGGGAGGCTTAGATTATTGATTAAATATTGCTGCAATAAAATAAAAAATAAAGAAGTAAATTTGAAAAAAAAATAAAGCTTTTAAATTTTGCTTAGGTGTTTTTGTTTGTGGAAGATTTTAGAAAGAGGGCATTTAGTTAATATTTAATGGAAATCTGCCGAAAGAAGAAATATTCTCACCCCTGTATTTGCCGTATTCACTTATAAATAAATGATAAAGAAGGATTTTTTAATGATTTTTTAAAAAAATCTCCTTTATAAGTCCCCTCCAAAATTTAACTTATTTTGCTTTTAAAAGAAGAGTAGGGGTCCTCCAATCGGTATTTTACGGTAGTTATCAGTTTAAAAATTTTACTTTCTTAATTTTACTTTCTTTGTATTACTGAAGGGCGTTGAAACCTGAAATTTGGCATGGTAGTTCTTAGATATAAATAAGCTTTAAGAACATTTCTTAAAAAATTCGAATTTTAAAAGGGGTGAAAATGCGCAAAAAAGCGTTCTAAAAAAGTTATAAATGGCGATATCTACGCAATCTCAGGATGTACCGAACCGATTTCAAAAATAATGGTGTCAAATTTATGGTGACAGCCTTTTCTCCAAGATCGGTTATATTTTATGTCTCTGCCACTACCCGAAATGGAGTGCCGGGGCGAAAAACGTTCTATAAATGCGATATTTGTGTTACTGAAAGGACTAGATACATGAAATTTGTCATGGTAGTTATTTTGTAGATAAACATGAACTTTAACAGCATTTATTAAAAAATTCGAAATTTACATGGCCGAAAATGAACAAAAAGCGTTCCAAAAATGTCTAAATAGCGATTTCTGCGCAATCTCAGGAAGTATCAAACTGATTTCAAAAGTAATGGTTGGAAATTGTTAGTGACAGCCCTTGCTCTAAGATAGGCTCTATGTCATGAAGGTGTCACTAACACCTGACCATTGCAGGAGCAAAAAACATCCTAAATCGTAATTCTTTTATACTGCAGGAGTTAGCAATTTGAAATTAGGCATGGTAGTTACGTATAAGCTACAAACCATCTCTAAGAACATTTCCTAAAAAATTCAAAATTGTGAAGGGGAAAAATGGACAAAAAAAGTTCTAAAATTATTCTAAATTGCGATTTCTACTGAATCTCAGGAATTATGAAATCAATTTCAAAAGTAATGGTTGCAAATCGATGGTGACAGTACCTGCTCCAACATAGGCTACACTTTATGTTGTTGTCACTACCAGCTTGGATCATGAGAAAAAAAAAAGCTATATTGACTAAATTTTGTTTTTTGTGATACTGGTGGGTCTAACATTTTGTAATTTGGCAACTAAAAGATGCAAATGTTTTCTAAAATCCACCGAAAGAAATTTCCAAATTTAAAGGATGAAGGGAGCAAAAATCGTTCTATACATTCTAAATTAGATTTTTATGAAACCTTATGAAATACCAAACCGATTTACAAAATAATGGCTGTAAATTGGTGGTGATAGAATCTGGTCAAAAGTAAAAAACATCCTAAATTGCGATTTCTGTCATACTGCAGGGGCTAGTAACTTGAAATTAGTTATGTTAGTTACGTATAAGCTATAAATGATCTCTAAGACTATTTCCTAAAAAAAATTAAAGGTGTAAAAATGCACGGGAAACTTTCTAAAATTTTTCTAAATTGCGATTTTTTACTGAATCTCAGGAATTATCAAATCAACTTTTAAAAAAAGGTTGCAAATTGATGGTGACAGTCGCTACTCCAACATAGGCTATACTTTATGTTGCTGTCACTACCACCTGCGGGTTGCATGAGCAAAAAAATAAACTAAATTCACTGAACTTCCGTTTTTGCGATACTGATGGATTTAACAATTTGAAATTTGGTACTTAAAAGATGCCAATATTTTTTAAATGCCGCCGAAAGGAAATTCCAAATTTAAAGGATTAAGTGAGCAGAAAGCGTTCTATACGTTCTAAATTAGATTTTTATGAAATCTTATGAAATACCAGACCGATTTAAAAAATAATGGTTGCAAATTGGTGGTGATAGAACCTTCTCAAAGTTAAGCTACATTTTATCTGGTTGCCACTACCACCAGAGATTTGCAAAAGTAAAAAACTTTCTAAATTGCGATTTCTCTGAGACTGAAGAGGCTAGAAACTTTAAATATGACACGGTAGTTACTTATGTAATATAAATGTCCTCTAAGAACTGTCGAAAAGAAATTCGAAATTTTAAAGGGTTGAATTGAAGAGACGGAGCGAAAAGCATTTTAAAAACATCCTAAATTACAATTTCTAATATATTTCTAATATTTTCAGGAAATAATAAACCGATTAAAAATATAACGGTTGCGAATCAATAGTGAAAGTCTCTGATCCTACACAGACTATATTTTATGTCGGAACCATTACCCTCTAAGTTATCAGGAACAAAAACATTCTAAGGAAGCTTTTAGAAACTTTCTAAATAACGTTTTCTATATAATATTAGGCAATACAAAAGCGATTTCAAAATTAATGGTAGCAACATAATGGTGATGGTCTCTGTTTCAACATAGGCATTTTATGTCAGTGCTATTACCACCAGAGATATGATAGACCGTTAGACAAGAAAATTGGAATTTGAAATGATGGTTAATTTAAGATTTAAATGCATACTAAGAACGGTTTCTAAAAAATTCAAAACTTCAAATGAATACTGAAAAAATCATAAAAGCTTCAAAGTACTTTCTACGTTATCATTTATTTAGAATTAGTTTTATTTCTTTTTATTAATTTTACGCTCATTTCTGCCTATTGCAGTGTAATAATGAAGTTTAGTCAAACTATTGCTTAATCAGTAATTTTTGAATTATTCCAAAAAGTATAATTTCTTCTAATGAAACTTAGGTATACAGATATCTCTTGGCATATTTCAACTATTAAGCGAGCAAAGTCGCGGATTTTGCTGTTATCGTATAATTTAGGTAAAATGTCGAGATCAAAATAGAAAAAATCGTTAATTTTAATTCTGATAATTGGAGCAGCCGCTTTATTGGGACACACCGTGACAAACTATTGTGCGCAATAATTCTAAATCATCGCACTCATTATTTCAAGAGAATGGACATCCCATTTTTCAGCAGAAAAGGATATGTGTTTATATAATATTAACAATTTAAAAGGGGAGGGTGGATCTACACATATCATATTAAGATATCTTTAGGAGGAGATGTATTTGTCATTTAATATCTTTACGATTTTTGATCCAACAAATAGTTTCCCTTTTTATTTGTAGCTTGTTCTATACATCTAAATAGTCTGTTAACTTTTTTCTAGGTTGTTGTAAATTTTTATGAAATTACCGAGCTATCATTAAAATCATTAGATAATTATAAAATTATTTAATTCCAAAATGTGGAATAATCCAACGTTTGGAAATCTTAATTTTCTGTCATATTTATATGCATGTATAATCCTCTGTTCGAGGAACTCGGTCCGAAGTATGTTGTCCACATGTTTGCTTGATATGGATTTCTGCCAGCCGCCTACTGCCTGTGCGTGACAAATGCAAGAAAACATTATTTCTGTTGAATGCATTTTGTAATAAAAATCCGTTATAAAATACTTTTAAATATTAGCTATTTCTTTTGAGTGTTATTTAATATAAAGTTATTGCATTTAAAATGGTGACCTATCATCATTTGTTGCAATAAATCAAGTGAATAATAAATATATACTGTATATAATAGCGTACAAGTCAACTCGTGTATAGGTCGACCCCCTTTATTTTTACGCAAAATTTTGAAAAAAAAAATGAATTTTTGTGTATAAGTCGAACCGCATTTCTGATAGTATGTTCAAAAACAATTTGTAAAAAATATTAATAAATAATCTTTAAATTAGTAAACTTTTTTTTAACATTTCTAATCAGACTTTTTTCTTTTAATTCAAGATTTTAAAACTGTATAATTATGTAAAACTGAAGAAGCTTAAACTATTTTGAAACTTATTCACATCAATTTAACAATACTTAAAAAGAAAAAAAAAACTTTTGAAAAATCTATTCAAGTCTTGTTTATAAGGGTAAACAACTTCTTATGCTATTAAAATATAGTACTTCTTTGTATTTTAGACTTTTTAGGGGAGAAACTTAGAAGCAGTCTAAAGTTGAACTCTTTTTAAAAAGGGGATTAAAATGTTGAAAGGAATACCCTGTATGGAAGGGAATTCTATTTGAAGAGAAAATGGCTGCAGAACAATTACAGGGAAATTATTGTTTACAGGAAACGTTTTTTGTCAATCAAAGGGAAATGGCCATTGTCATTGAAAAAAAAAGTAATCTTTAAATGAAAACAACAAGGGTTTTCAGATTCATGACTTCTAGATAGGTATTATTTTATGACTTTAAAGATCCCGAATATCGGCAATTGGATAAATATTTATGTATTTATTTATTTATTTATTTTACTAACTCTTATACAAGTCGTCCCCCCATTCTCAACCTCTGAAATTTAGTCTAAAATTCTTCGACTTATACACGAGTATATACGGTAACCATATCTCTATATCGCTAGAAACAAAAGAAAAAAAGTCAAAGTCAACATACTTTCTAGACATTGATAACGATATCATTAGGTATGGAGGTCATGGGATTATAACGTACAATATGGTAAGAGGGGGAGAGGGTCCAAAATTACAAAAAGTTGTTAACGTTGTATATGTACAGCCCGAAACACAGTTCAAATTATTAAATATGTATATTTGAATGACAGTATTTTTGTAGAAGTGTACTTTTCTTTTACATTAAGGTGCAAAAACTAGAGACGTTTCATATAATATATCACTGCAACTCCAAAGTTGTTAAATGTAGAGAAAAATAAGAAAATAAAAAATGTCTGTAATTTATAAACGTAAAATAAGAAGCAAAATACTTTTAATTAGATTTTCCTTTTGATAAATGATGTTACACATAACGGAATTTGTGGTTGTTGTATCGCTTCACGTTTGTGTGCTTAGAACAACTTAATTAATACTACCCTTCCAAGTGTCATATTTAATTTTAATTAATTTTGTTTTGAAAAACTACAGAAAATAAATCAAAATTTCATTTCAGCTTATTTTATTTTACTTTAGATAATTTTTCCAGATCCCGCAGCAATTTCACTAATGAAAGGGCTTTCACTTCTATTACTTTATATTATTATTTAAGACAAAAATATCACACTTTCTTAGTGCCAGTGTGGAACACAATATTAATTATGGGTGAAGCAAATACAAAGTGAAAAGTTTGTAAAAGTTAATGTTATTTTACAAAATTCATTCATTTTCCAGTTCTAATTTATTTGATATAATGTTTTCATTAATTTTCTGTAAGAATATTAATTACATTTCTGTAAAATTTATACATTAAATATTACATTTAACTTAGAATATTTACAACTATCTTACTTGTTTTTAATTTTAATATATTTCTTTTCGCTCTATGTTCTAAAACAATAAGAAGATAAGACAGAATCTTTTTAAACAATCATCATTTGCCACATTCACAATAAATTACGAAAAGATTTTTTTATCTGAAGTAATATTTAGAATTTGAAAAAATATTGTTTTTAATTTTATGTGAAACCTCTTAAATAAATTTTACATAGAATGTCCCAAATGTTTTGAAAATGTAAACACTTTCAATTTAAAAGAAGAAAAGCGTTTAGACTTGAGTTAGGCTGTCTGCTTTCGTTCTAACTTTCGTACACATGTTTTGAAAACTATTAAATATTTTATTCATTACTGCAATTTACTTATATGGAATAATGCTCATAGCTTTTATTTTGCTTTAATTTTTGCACACATATGAATTTTCTACAATTTTAAGTGTGGATTTATAGTTTAACAGTTGTCGTGTATTTTTAGAGTATATTTTAATGGTCCGAATAACAATTTTAACAGCTATTGCAATGCAGAAAAAGTTGTTTATTTTAAAATCATACTTGTAGATTTAAAAATATGGAACAAAAGATGGTCATTATGTAAATAAACCGTATTTATTCATATTGCTAGTTAAGAGGTGAAATACAAATGTGTTGATACATATTTTTCTCTGAATAGATGTGTTAAGATATATATTTATTCCAATCTTTTTTGTCTATATATGATCAGTTTGTACATAGTTTGATCATAGAAATTAAATACGTCTATAAATTCAATAGAATATGTATATATAACACATTATGGCAGTGCATTTTCGCCATGTTCCTTATATTCGAGAACAAAATTATGTTTGCCAGTCAATCTATCTATTCATCCATCACAAGAAGTATATCAAATCAATACCGTTTATAGAATTCAAACTAAAATCATTGCAAGATTATATGTTCCATTTACCACGTTTTAGAAAATTTCTATATACTATAATCCATCACAGGAAACACATCAAATCAATGCTGGTTATATAATTCAAATTAAAATCATTGCAAGATACAATGCACATATGGGTGGGTAATTATAGTCCTTATTAACTGGAGTGAGTTCGAGATGTAAGGACTTTATTCGTATTTAGTCACTTATTGTCATTTAAGTTATGTTTCTAAGACAGCACAGATTTCTGGTATCGACTACCCACGCAGTTAGTAAAACAGATGTTTCAAGTATTATATAGTTTTTACTTTGTGGTGTTAACTAACGCATATTTTTGAAGTACAGTAGAGCGCCGATTTTTCGGACCGGTCGGGACCGAGGCCGATCCGGTTAATGAAAATTCCGGATAATTGGACAATTTTAAAAAACAGCTTTGGCAATGTTTTTAGGTAACTTCTGTTCACACTTTTTCCAGACTTAGGACTGGAAATTGTAGTAGTGCATATTTATCATATTACAAATTGCGTGTTCATAAGTTATTTTTTAAAACTTTTTTTTTATTTTATTTCCTACAAAATGTATACAAAGTTATCCATAGAAGTAGACATAAAAATTATTGCATGTATCATGTTCATATACCGTACGAACAAACTCGAAAGACACCGAGGGACAAAATAAGCAATTTTTCGGACCCCTTCAGAGAACTTGAAGATAAAGCCGGATGTTCCTGAAGGAAACAAATATGCGAGGGACTATCGCGCATTTGAAGTGCAACTTCATAAGATTGTCCGGGGCTAAAAATTCTCAAAAAATGCATTTTATTTATTGGCTTAAAAAAAATACTGAGTTTTTAGCCTTAAGGGGTCTTGTACCTTTTAAACGCGTCGAAAATTAACGAAAAACTGCAAAGTTTGAATTAGTCTATCATCAAAACCTTTTTATGTATAAACATGAAATTTTGGATATAGATTAAACTGATTGTGCTTTGTAATAGTCTACCAACAGAAATTTATTAACCCTTTACAGAATTTGTGTATTGTTGAAATCAAAATAGCGCTTTTTTTACAGTATAAGTCATTGCGCGCATGATATCTTGAGAAAGAGTGTATGGATTGTCATGAAATTTGGTAAATATACTAAACAGATATGTGTGTTTAAAATGATCTACTTTTAAGTATTTACAATGCTAATATTTTTAGTTATGACTATTTTTATTCATTAAAAATACAAAATTTTTATTTTTTTTTTACGAAAATATTTTTTGTATATAGTTAATGAAATAATTTTAGCCTAAGAGTAGATCATTTTAAACACACATATATGATTAGTATCTTTACCGAATTTCATGCGAATCCATACATACTTTCTCAAGATATCATGCGCGCAATGACTTATGGGGTAAAAAAAGAGCTATTTTGATTTCAACAATACACAAATTCTGTAAAGGTTTAATAAATTTCTAATGGTAGTACATTACAAAGCACAATCTATTTAATCAATATCCGAAATTTCATGTTTATACATAAAAAGGCTTTGAAGATAGACTAATTCAAACTTTGAAGGTTTTCGTTAATTTTCGACGCGTTTAAAAGGTACAAGACCCCTTAAATACCTACAAACCGCATGATTTTATCTTCATAAGATCCAGAGATATAACACCTTTTACCTTCAGAAGTGATGCATCAGCTGCCCTCTCACGAGAACTTTAACTTCATTTATCTCAGAATGAATTTTTTTTCCCGATTTGTCAATTGTAAAAGAATGTATCTAAAGTAGCAGTACATATACATTTACGTCTGAATTTAAAAACCATTAAAACACCAAGTAAAATAAACTAAGACAGACTTGAGCACAGTTAAAAACATAAAATTTATAAAAACAATTAAAAATACAATATGTAAACGTTTCGCCAAGTGACACGCAAGGCATCATCAGTACAAAAATATCCATTGTATTTCAAACGACACAACAAATCAAGAACAGTTACAGTTAGTTATTTTAAAAACAAACAATATTCACTAGGGATAGAACGAGCATCATTCAAAGTTTGCGATCGCGATTCAGTGAACCAAGCCTCAAGGAGCAATCTACCATGGTAGTTGTTGCAACCCGATTTCAAAATACTGGCGTTCGCAATGAGTGGAATGTGATTCGTTTGAAGTGGATGCTGGACAATTTTTGAATTCAAATTACCCTTTTTTAAAGCACTAGTATGTTCTTTTAGGCGAATTTCCAATGATCTACCAGTTTTACCAATATAAACACTATTGCAATCTTTACAAGGAATAATATAAACAACACAGGGTAATTTAGACTTATCATATTGAAATTTATGCTTATTGAAAAAGGAACTCAATTTATTAATAGGTCTAAAAGAAACCCCAATATTGAATGATTTTAGAATGCCAGAAATTTTTTCAGAAATGTACTTATAATAAGGCATATAGATAAAGGAGCTTGGTTTACTACGTTGAAAAAGGGCGGCTGTAGAATTTACAAAATTTAAAGTATTTTTAAAGATTTTTTAACAAGACCAATAGGATAGCTATTATTAACCAAATCGCGATAAATTTTACATTTCTCTATTTCAAAATCATTACTGTAACTGCAATATTTTATGGCTCTGAAGACTAAAGTCTTAATAACGGTTATTTTACGGATGAAAGGGCATATAGAATTGAAATTAGTATATTGATCAGTAGAAGTAGGTTTTCTGTAAACAGTAGTGGTGACAGATTGAGAGATATCAGTCGTGAGTCTGCGGATTAGAATGTCGAGAAATGGTAATTCAGCATTATTTTCAATTTCAACAGTAAACTTAATAGGGTTACCAATAGAGTTAGAAATCGTGAGAATATCATTTCAGTCTGCTTCTTTCACCATCAAAAAAATATCGTCGACATAACGTCTCCAAAAAAGAATACGTGGACCAAGTTCAGAATTAATAGTATTTTCAATATTCTGCAATACAAGTTCAGCAATTACAACAGAGAGGGGGGATCCCATAGCGGTACCAAAAATTTGACTATAAAAGCAGTTATTAAATTTACAGAGTTTTGTATTCCCTATCGGTTACATCATGGCTTCTCTCGATGTTGTTTCGCTGTTTACTTCTATCCCTTTTGATCTGGTCTGTAAAGTTATTAAAGATATCCGGCCTACTCCTACACACCCTACTGATTTTAATGTCAAAGAGATTGTTGAATTGGTTAAGTTTTGTTTGACATCTAACTATTTTGTATTTAATAACTGCTTTTATAGTCAAATTTCTGGTACCGCTATGTGGTCCTCCCTCTCTGTTGTAATTGCTGAACTTGTAATGCAGAATATTGAAAATACTATTAATTCTGAACTTGGTCTACGTATTCTTTTTTGGAGACGTTATGTCGACGATATTTTTTTGATAGTGAAAGAAGCAGACTTAAGTGATATTCTCACGATTTCTAACTCTATTGGTGACCCTATTAAGTTTACTGTTGAAATTGAAAATAATGCTGAATTACCATTTCTCGACATTCTAATCCACAGACTCACGACTGATATCTCTCAATCTGTCACCACTAATGTTTACAGAAAACCTACTTCTACTGGTCAATATACTAATTTCAATTCTATATGCCCTTTCAGCTATAAAATAACCGTTATTAAGACTTTAGTTTTCAGAGCCATAAAATATTGCAGTTCCAGTAATGATTTTGAAATAGAGATATGTAAAATTTATCGCGATTTGGTTAATAATAGCTATCCTATTGGTCTTGTTAAAAAATACTTTAAATTTTGCAAATTCTACTCCCGCCCCTTTTCAACGTAGTAAACCAAGCTCTTTTATCTATATGCCTTATTATAAGAACATTTCTGAAAAAATTTCTGGCATTCTAAAATCATTCAATATTGGGGTTTCTTTTAGACCTATTAATAAATTGAGTTCCCTTTTCAATAAGCATACATTTCAATATGATAAGTCTAAATTACCCGGTGTTGTTTATATTATTCCTTGTAAAGATTGCAATAGTGTTTATATTGGTGAAACTGGTAGATCATTGGAAATTCGTCTAAAAGAACATACTGGTGCTTTAAAAAAGAGTAATTTGAATTCAAAAATTCTCCAGCATTCACTTCAAACGAATCACATTCCGCTCATTGCGAACGCCAGTATTTTGAAATCGGGTTGCAACAACTACCATGGTAGATTGCTCCTTGAGGCTTGGTTCACTGAATCGCGATCGCAGACTTTGAATGATGCTCGTTCTGTCCCTAGTGAATATTTTTTGTTTTTAAAATAACTAACTGTAACTGTTCTTGATTTGTTCTGTCGTTTTAAATGCAATGGTTATTTTTGTACTGATGATGCCTTGCGTGTCGCTTGGCGAAACGTTTACATATTGTATTTTTAATTGTTTTTCTAAATTTTATTTTTTTAACTGTGCTCAAGTCTGTCTTAGTTTATTTTATTTGGTGCTTTAATGTATTTAAAGTTCCTTGCAAGATTTATGTATGAAATTTTCAACAGAGATTTTATGCTATATTTCCAACAATTTGTCTTCGGGATTTTTAATTTTTAGTGATAATTGTGAAAATATGCTAATTAATGCAAAACTCACTCATAAAATCTTATAAAATTAAAAAGAAAATTATAAAATTCATAATCAGTATTTTAAGAAATCCTAAAGACAAATTAAAATGACACATTTTCTGTAGACAACAGTGTAAAAGTTTTGTAAATCGAGTAAGTACTTCCAGAGTTACTCAAAATTTTATTTTTTTTTTTTTAATATTTAAAAATTTTCAGATTTTTTTACATGCAATATTCTTATTATATTAAAATATATTTCAGACAAAAATTCATAACAAAATATCTATAAATAAAAAAATATAAATTTGAGAACCGAACGCCCTTAAGTTCTAGAAACAATTGATTTTATGAATTGTTCTCCTTTCATTTATTAACGATTTTATTATTTCAGGATTAGGAAATAGTTTTTTAACAATTAACTTTCGTGACGTCTAGCCAAATTTACCCTACCGCGTCCAAAGAAGTTTTACATCAAAAATTTTAAAGGCGAGAAAAAAGTATGGTACATGCTCGATCCGGTTATTTGAGAATCCGGTTAATCAGCTTCCTGATAAACGGCGCTGTACTATATTATAGGGTTTTCCTTTGTGATGCTAATTAACAAATTAACACTCTTACTTATTTTTATATGTATTTCATTGATTTTATGATATATTATCGTAAATAATCTGGTGCTTAGGTATCAGCGTGAATTAATGTTACTTAAAAAAAAACGAAAACAAAATATACTTATTAAACATGGATGAAAATGTGACTGTTTGTGCGAACTTTGTTTTTAAGTTGCGGATAATGCATATATAAGTATCAAATAATTCCATAGATGTACAGACAGCAATAAAAAAAGCGTGAAAACCCTTAATAATTCTGTTGTAAATAATCGTAAAAAAGGTAACAATCAACAATAGACTTTACCTATTAAATCAGCCAGGATAAGTATTTGGATATGCACTTTTAAAAAATATCCATACAATTTAAAAAAAATAATAATAATAAAAAAGTCGTAAAAAAATAATTATCTGTTAAAAAATTAAGCAGTTACCAAGTATATGCATAGATTGTAAAGAACAAAAAATCAAATGTAAAACATTTTTTTTTTTTCATGCCATAGCACTGATTTCTTATTTTAACATTTCAAAAAATAAATAAATAAATAAATAAATAAATAAAAATACAAATGAAAATTATGAATTTAACGAATAGCATCACGATGGAAATCTCAGAGGAGTATAGTAATTTATTGTTGTTGTACATTTTATCTCAGACAAATGTACAATTTTACAGCGTCTAACTGAATGTATGGTTTAAATTTTAACAATAAACTTTCTGTAAATTTAAGTTTAACTCTATATTGTATTAACTCTTCACTAGTGTCGTGAATTTTCCAAGCATAACTGGCGCCTAAGTGGCCTTATGTTACAAAGATAGTATTATAACGTATGTAAAAAACGAGATTTTAAATAAACGATTGAATTACTGCATGACTGTATCTTCCCGCCACAAAAATCAGTAAATATAATGTTACAAATGCATTTATTTTTTAAGTGACCATTTAAAAAGACAAATTTAAACAAAATAAACAAACACATGGCTTTTATATATTTCTTTAATTGCTGACATCATCACCTAAAGGTAATTTCGATAGTGAGAATTCGAAAATATATACATTAAAAATACTTTTAAAGTAACATTTCAAATTTCGTTTTCATCGATGTATAACAGTCTTAAAACAAGTAGTATAAATAATTGATGATTATGCATAATTTCCTGCAAAAATTATTATTTTGGTCAATTTGATAAAAATTAAAATGACGTGCTCATACTTTAATATTATGAAATGAATATATTTTTCAAAATATTCTATTTTAAGTCATATGTTATATACAATTTAGCTTATTATTTTTAGAAAGCTTTTACCATTTTCCTTAACAAAAGAAAAAGAAGAAGAAATAATAACACTTAAATCCTTAACGTCCGGTCGAAATGATTGTCCTTCTTTTTTTTCTTTTTTTTTTAGCATGCACTTTTTCTGCATATTTTCTCTCCCATGACATGTTAAATATTAAGTATGAAAATCTTTTTAGAAAGACAAAGTTCACAAAATTATTTTATACCAGTTGTCTTAAACTTTTGTAAAATTGTTTTGTAGCATAAACATTTAAAAACTATATACAGGGTGTCCCAGAATTTCGTGCGAAAACTTGGAGGAGAAGTAGAGACCAGAACTACATAGGAAATCCTGGACGGATATCGATAGGTGGCTCGGTATGCAAGCTCTAAATGTCGGCACGCGTGGCTTCCTTATTGTAAGACGCCGAATGCGTGCGATCAACAGGAATCACACGGACAATACATTGAACCCGACCAAGAGCCGCACAACGTTTTTTTAATGTGTAGATGGTTATCGTGGTGGATAGTTTAGTGGGGGGTATACGTCTTACAACCTAGACTGGGCGCTCACACGCATCTCGTTTTTATTCAGGAGGTTCATCTGAAAATGCTTAAAAATATCATACACAACACACGTTTGGCGCGTAATGTAGTTTCAACATGATGGGGCACCATCTTATTACGCAAGGAGCATAACTGACCATTTGGAATCAACTGGATATCGCAAGGTGGTCCGGTCGCAAGGCCCCACCTAGAACACGTGATTTATCTCCTCTTGATTATTTCTCTTATGTGCAATAAAGAGCATTGTGTACGACACGCCCGTAAATTCTGAAATGGACCTGGAGACACGAATCGCCATCGCTGCGGCTACCATCTACGCAACAATCGGAATCTTCGAAAATGTTCGTCAATCCATGTCTCATAGGTGTCATGCATGCATCTATACCAATAGGCTCAATTTTGGACAGTTCCTGTGATGCTTGTAAGTCATACACTGTACTATTTTCAGTGTAATAAAGCGTTCTATAATCATTTGACTTTACTGGACTTTGTGTTTCTTTATCACGTGAGGGTGACGTTTCCGCCCATGCTTTCCTATGATTATGGCACCTAACGATGTTCTCTACTTCCACTATAAGTTGATACACGAAGTTCTGGGATAGCCTGTATATATATATACATATATATGGGGCATTTTCACAATCTTTTGACTTTCGGAAATAAAAATCTGGTGAAATTAAACTAGCTAAAATAACATTTTAATCTGATAGACGAATGCCTTAATGATTCAAAATAAAGAAAAAATGGTCAGCAGCGGAATTGTTTTAATTTAAATGGGGTTTAATTTAAACTTGCGAGTTTAATTTTCCTTACCATTTTACCACTATAACTTTCTATTTTCTTCGAAATTTTTACTTATAATGAATTTGCATAGTACCCACAGGGCATTTTAATAAGAAATAATAACAATGTAGTATTTTTAGTACAAAAAGTTGGTATAACGTTGTCTTAAAGGGGTGTTATAGAATGGACGGAAGGGGAAAAAAAGGAATGGTATATGAAAAATGAAACGGTGATGAAAAAAAAAAAAAAGCTGCTAAGGATGAGACGATAAGAACTATTTTTAGGCAAATCATGTTAAGACTAAATGATAGCCACAATGTTCATTGATTTTTAGAAACAGTTATTTACACTGGATTAAATTTTAAAAATCTTAATTTACCTCGAAAAGTGCAGGAATAAACCTTGGGGACGGTAAGACTACCAATAAAGTCACGATGCTTGAAATTGATGTTTAAATGCTGATTTAAATTCTGCAGTAAATTTCCTGTAAAAAGATTTTAGTCATTCTTTCTCTACTATACTTCTGCATAAGAAAAAGCTTGAAAAAAATTATGTGGCTGCATGTGAAGTAATTTTCTGTATAAGTTTAGCAAGAGGGATGGTAAGGAATCTAAAACCCAGGGACAGAGTTCAAAAGATATTATTAACCGTAAAAATGTGTGCAGGTTAATTTTTTGCTACATTTTTATATAAAACAATTGTTCCAGTTTCGGAAAAATATTACATCTATTTCCTTTTATTGACACAATTTTATACAGACCAAACTTAAAATCAGCATCAGGGACACTGGGACGGTATAAGAGTTTTCCTGGTATTTGGACCCCCAGCACCGTCCAAAACTTATTTATCTCGTTATTATTGTATGCATTCATGCAATGGATTGTTCCCCAGTATATGAAAAAAAAAATAAAACAAGAATATGTACTAAAATAAAAATTATTATTCAGGGACTTTCATATATATATATATATTCATCATTCATTATTGTTTGTTTCTTTCATTTGTTTCTTTGTGAATATTACAATTTAAGTTACGAATAAATCTTTCAGACCTACGAAGTCTTATTAGGATATTTGAACATCTGATTCAATTGTGAACAAAAGTAATCGGATCATAATCAGTAAAATTCGCATTTCTGTAATAATGAATGTTACAGAAAGACTAATTTATTTGGAGCATGTTATGTATTTCTTAGTATAACTTGCTTTTCATCTAATTTATAAATAGTATGTCATTTGATGTGCTGTTCTGTAAATGACGTAAATGTAAAAATACATTTTCACACATTATTCACATATTTATTTAAGTTTAATCCTTAAATGCGCGATTTTTCATTTTGGTTCGAAAAAAATATATATGATTCTCTAAAAGGTTTATTACACATGAAAAATAATGAAAAAATCCGAGATATATTTTTACTTTCTTCTATCTTCAATAGAAGAAAGTATTGTAATCGAAATTTTTTTCGACTTCCGCTTTTCGACGGATTTACATGATTTAGGGTTCAGAGATCCCAAAAAACATGTTTATAGAAAATGTCTGTCTGTCCGTGTGTCTGTCGCCATCGTACCATCAAAAAGTGTATGAAGTTATGCATAGAATTGAACCAAATTTTAATTTTAAGTTTTGGCTATGGCAAGCATGTCCTCCCTGCATTTGGAAAAAATCGCCGGTAGGGGCCGCTGTAATAGCGATTTTTGTGCGATTTTGAATATTGTACCATTCAAAAGTATATGAAGTTATGCATAGAATTGAACCAAATTTTTATTTTAAGTTTTTGATTTTGGCAAGCAGATTCTCCCTGAATTTGGAAAACATTCGCCGGTAGGGGGCGCTGTAACAGCGATTTTTGTGAAATTTTGAATATTGTACCATCCAAAAGTGTATGAAGTTATGCATAAAATTGAACCAAATTTTTATTTTAAGTTTTTGGCTTTGCCAAGCAGATTATCCCTGCATTTGGAAAAAATTCGCCTGTAGGGGGCGCTGTAACAGCGATTTTAGTGCGATTTTGAATTTTGTACCATCCAAAAGTGTATGAAGTTATGCATAGAATTGAACCAAATTTTTATTTTAAGTTTATGGCTATGACAAGCAGGTCCTCCCTGAATTTGGAAAAAAATCGTCGCTATGGGGCGCTGTAATAGCGATTTTGCATATTGTACCATCGAAAAGTGTATGAAGTTATGCATAGAATTTAACCAAATTTTTATTTTAAGTTCTTGCCTATGGCGAGCAGGTCCTTCCTTAATTTGGAAAAAAATTGCAGGTAGGGGGCGCTGTAATAGCGATTTTTGTGCCATTTTGAATATTGTAAAATCGAAAACTGTATGAAGTTATGCATAGAATTGAGCCAATTTTTTTGTGTTTCTTTTTTGGTCATGGTATGAAGGTCCGCCCTGAATTTGGAAAAATTCCGCTGGAAGGGGGCGCTATAATTACGATGTCTGTACCATTTTCTTTATTGTACAATCGAAAAGTGTAAAAAAGTCTGCATACAACTGAACCAAATTTTTTGTGCATGTTTTGGCTTTGGCCAACAGGTCCTCCTTGAATTTGGAAATATCGCGTGGTAAAGGGGCTCTGTAATAGCGATTTTTGTATACTTTTCTTGATTTTTCGTAGTTCTATTGTCACATCAGCGGCTCGCGCAAAGGCGGGAACTCACTTCCTGCTAAGTCGGCTATTCGCAAACATCTGATAACAACGGAATAAGGAAAAACTATTAATGTCAACAAATATCATGATATAGATTAACTCGTTTTTAGTTCATTTAATTGACTGAAGTAGAAATTTAAGACGAAAATCAAAGTTGGTATAGTAATGAACTAATAATATTGAAGTATTAACATGTGTAACTAGTTTTTGAAATAATATAAAATATAGTTCAAACTATAATTGTTGAACGTCAAATTCACCTTGAAAAACATATAAAATACGATGTTACATTCTGATAAAATTTACTTAAAAAGGTGCTAAAAATACATAACAGGTTTTCACAACATGAAAACCGTCAAAGATCTTAAAAACACCCGAGCGCTTTCAACTGCACTGCAACAGTTGTCATCAGGGGAAAATCAGAGGAGTCACTCCTCTGATTTTCCCCTGATGACAACTGTTGCAGTGCAGTTGAAAGCGCTCGGGTGTTTTTAAGATCTTTGACGGTTTTCATGTTGTGAAAACCTGTTATGTATTTTTAGCACCTTTTTAAGTAAATTTTATCAGAATGTAACATCGTATTTTAGTTTTTGAAATATTAAGATGTATAAGATAGAAGAAAGTTTTGGGATTGGCACATCCAACTAATTTCATATACATAATTCATCAATCTTTTCTTCTGTTGCACATCTGCAATATAAGTAAAAACTACTGTCGTGTGGCTGTTTTGCGCTAAAATAATGCAGATTAGTAAATATTTTAATAAGTATGTCTCCAAATACCTTATTTTATATAATTATTTATTTTATAAAAATTAACATTTAACACTTTAATTCCGATAATAGAATACCTTCTAGAAATTACATAGTTCATCTGACTTTACAACAGAAAGTTTTAATGGTTAATTTCCCTTTACAGTAAAGAGCCGATTATCCGAACTCCAATTAGCCGAACTTCCAATTATCCGAACAGCCGATTTCTCTGAATTTTTTTTTTTACCGAAACTTTCAGTTATTCGAGCAGCCTATTTCTCCCAAAAAAATCCCTGCCGGCTCGGGCCTACAGGCGGAGGTAGATTTCGAATTTAAGTACTAAATTAACCAACAAAATTTAAATCAAGATTAGAGATAAACCCAGTTCCTCCACTAAAAATGAGCTCTAGGGAGCTAAACATTTTGCGAAAATTCTAATATACACGAATACACACACGCATGCATATGGAATAGGTTTAAAAAATAGCTAAAGCAAATTCAGAGAACCTCAAAGAGATAAATAAATTAATATTTCCATAGTCGGGTTTTTATCATGTTTTAATACGTTTCTTCAAACTCACATGACGTTACCTATTCACCTGCTGAGGTCCATTTTATTTCCAATATGACGCAATATTTTGTTGTTGTTTTTTAATTCGTCAAACTATTTATTTCATTTTGAGTTTTCATGCGGAAATCTTGCTCTAGGAAACTTATGACGTAATATTCAATTTGTTTTCAGTTCGTCAAACTATTTATTTTATTTAATTTTTCACGTGAAATTCTCGCAAAAGAAAAGCAATTGTTGTGGTGAGAATTTTATTGCTTTTTTTTAATTGTTGACAACTGCAATAACGAAAAATATTTATTTTTTTCTGTTATTGTTGTGTAAGAGCTGATTTTATCGGAATCATGTTAAGATGGTATTCAAATTTTTGAACCCTCCCCATTTCCATTCCCTTGGTCCGATTTTACCCATTTTCAATCCCCGCCGAGATATTAGCCATCTCAAAGTTGTTGGCGAGTTTGAAGACGATCCGTGCATAATTGCGACTTTTATCGTGCGGACAAAATTTAGTACATACATACATACATACATACATACATATATATATATATATATATATATATATATATATATATATAAACTTTTTAGGTGGGGGTGGTTTTGGGTTCCTGGAGTCCTATAATAAAAAGTTATGAAGGAATTTTTCAAAAGTCGCACCATGGTAACGACTGCAATAGGTAGTATTTCTTACGAAATCTACCTAAAATTGTTAACCGAACTCTCAACTATCTGTTGGCTTCGAATAAAATTTTAGATAAAGAAAAAACTGATAGTGGATCAGAAAATGAGGAATATAAGACAATAAAGGCGATGGGAAGAATCTTAAGCTATGAAGAAAATGAAATTAAGGAGCGCTTAAATAGTGACGTACATGACCCTCGATATCCGATTTCAAATGATGATGAGATTCAAGATGAAAAAGAAATTGAAGAAAACGAAAACGAATGCTCTGAAAATGATCCAGGTCCATCATATAGCGAAGCTTTTGAATGCATGGAAACAGCTATGAAATGGCTCGAATGACAGAAGAGCGCTGATCCTATTCAACTAACGTATTTAACAAGAATTTAAGATATGGTAACATTGAAGAGAATATCTTCGTTGAACCAAGCAACAATCAAAAACTTTTTTGCTTAAATTATAATCTCTGGAAGTAAGAAAATGATAAATAGAGAAAAAAAAGGTGTTTTTTAATGATTAAAAAAAAAAAATAAATAAATAAATAAATAAACAAGCCAGCACTAACTGGCGCTGTCAGTCCTAAACTTATATAACGTGTGAAGGTTTTAGTATAGTCAGAAATATCCCTTAAATAGTCTGTCCATTTATCCGAACTTTTGCTTATCCAAATTAGGCTCTGTCCCGACTTGTTCGGATAATAGGCGCTCTACTGTATTTAAATATGGAACGTCTGTTTCATTAATTAAAGCAAATATTGCTATTTCAATTTTCTAGTGTGAATTAGGTATATGCGAATTAAAAAAATCTATTAAATTCAAAACAGTGCTGTTTGCATATATGCAAAGCTGCGCACCAAAGTGTTAATAATGTATTTCTGTAAAGTTATGTACAATTTCCAGTGTAATTGTACGTTAACCATCTCGCACATGAGTTATAAGAAAAGGAAAAAAGTAATTCTGCATATTTACATACCTATTTTGAAGGCTTATATATATTGTGTTGAGAAAGAGTTATTGTGATATTTTTAAACAATTATGCTCCGACAGAATTTAAAGTACAATATAAAAAACGTTTTATAACATTCATGTAACATATTGACTGACAAAATTTAAGTTGAGTTTTAGATATTTGGTTTTATTATTCGTAAGTTGTGTAAAAAAAAATAATAAAAAATAATTAATGATTAATTTATCTCTCAGTTCAAAATGTTCAGTTTTCATTAAATCAAAGAACATACAGTGGAAATCTTTATTTCTGAAAACAAATCTTGTGCTAACATTGTTTATCAAAAACTAAACGAATTTGGCGACTTGAGAGTTGTCAGTAAAATTAAAAGTTATTCGGTAGCACAGTAGAGCGCCGATTATCCGGACCGGTCGCGACCGATGAAGATCCGGTTAATGAAAAATCCGGATAATTCGACAACTTTTAAAAAAAGATAGGGCAATGCTTTTTAGGAATTTTACCTTCACACTTTTTTCAGGCTTAGGACTGAAAATTGTAGTAGTGCACATTTTAGCATTTTAAAAATGGCGTGTTTACAAATTATTACTCATTTTTTTTAAATTTATTTTCTACAAAATGAGTACAAAGTTATACATAGAAATTGTTGCATGTATATATGCATACACTATACGAACAAAGGCGAGCAGGGGGGAGGGGGAGTCCCTCATTCCGATTGCACCAATGGAGAAAAGAAGCAATTATGCGACGCCCTTCAGAGAATTTGAAGATAAAGGAATTTTCCTGGTGGAAAAATATGCGTGGGACTATTCCATGTTATCAGTAAATGTTATTAGATTCTAGAAATAGTTGCTTTTATACATTCCTCTTTTTGCATCTGTTGGTGATTTTTGACCCGGGTTAACTGATTGATGATAATCTGGTTAACCGGCGTCCAGATACTCGGCGCTCTACTGTAGTTTTTAAACCACTTTTATAAACTATAGAAGCCTCATGTCAGGCTTAGATATGTAAGATAATTATAGAATTCTTAAAGCAATAGTTTTTTTAATTATTTAAATTGATTTAACATTGTAATTGTAAAAAATAATCACCCAAATTGTTGTGAATTCAATGTGCTTCAGACATAAGGCATTATCATTAAAAAGTTTAGAAATGAAACAAGCCATCCCTAAAATAAAAACAATAAATGTTAAAACATTTTTTGTGCAATTCCCCCCCTTCTTATATATACATATATATATATATATATATATATATATATATATATATATATATAATTATATATACATATATATATACTACAGGACTCTGCCCCTTGCAAGCTATGCTTGCCAGCCCCCTTTCAGACGCCGCAGAATCTAAAAACACGCAAATCTGATCGGTTTTAAAAAGATTAGAGAAGATTAAATTATAATGAATCTCCCTTTAAACTGTTTTCCATTCAATTCCCTTTGATTGCGAAAATTTAAGGCCGAAAGAGTTGCTGTTAAGAGTTGCTGCTCGTTTCATAAATTCGTTTCATTAGGATTTTATATATATAGGGTAGATATTACATACATATATATATATATATATATATATAATTTGCTTCGAGGAAGGCTATCATTCAACATGTTTACTTTAGTAACATTTTAAAACAGACATAAAAGGTATTTACTTGCATTAATACCTAATGATTTTTATCAATTATCTCCTTGTAAATTTACTGCAAATCATTTGTAAAAAAGGAAAAAAATGGTTCAGAGTACATTTTCTCTGCGTCGATTTCAACGAAAGTAAGTAAACTTCAAAAATAGTTTTATGGAATTTAAGTAAGTTCTTATCGAAACTCAAGGAAGTGTTATGTCCCTAGGCAGTATAAATGATATTTAAAATATTGAAAAAACCATTCTGGTATAAAAAAAATAAATAACCGATCTGTAATAAAATTTGTATTTAATTCAAGTATTCAAAAAAGCGAAGGGAAATATGAAGAAGGAGGGCAAACATTTTTCCGGGTTAAAAGCGATTTCAGCATGGCACGTTAAAGGAAATGCTGTAAAAGTCTTTAAACATTTGCGTTGCAATGAATGGTATAGATAGATTTATTTTTTCAGTATTTGCATTGTAAAATATCAGATAATTTTTTTTCGTTGATCAGTTGGCTTTTATTCAGATATAAATATGTCGAACTTACATAAGCATTACTATACATAAATACAAAGTGGCCATAATTAAAGTGACAGTACTCAGAGTGTTCTGCAGCTCTGTCTATTTGAGATAATCACGCCAAATTTTGTTGAACGATTAAAAAGAACGGTGTACGAAGTATTCCGAAAACAAAAATTCCAAAATTCACCGCTGGGGGAATATGCGGCGCTGTGTAATCGAAAAGAGAGTTTTAAAAATCGCTGATTCAATAGTGAAGTAAAATACATTTTCTTTAGCACATTTAACGATTTAATTGAACCTCATTTTGGTAACACTTTTAAAAATGTTAGAACTTTACAACACTGTCAAAATCTCTTTATCTGCAATTTCAATTACCAAATTTAAAAGAAAGCAGAAGAAGAAGAAAAAATTCTTTATTCAAATTTCACGTTACATCATTTGACACAGTGCCATCTTATTGTGATTTTAAAGGCAAATGTGTTACTTTTAGAAATCATTTGATTGAAAGTTATGTGCAATAATTTATCATTCTTTAGTCCAGCGTGCGTTACTTTTCAAATTGTTTTACCTCGACAAGTGCAACGAGTCAGTCGCTCTTTGTTGTTTTAGAACGCAGAAAGAAATGCTTAAAGGTAACAGTCATTTGTTAGTTAATGGTTTTAAAGCAATGGTTGCGATGTTTGAGAAAACAGGTTATCTGAAAATTCCGTCAGGTTGAGGACGAAAACCGTACCAGGATACAATAGGAAAAGTTGCAACGGCGATTCTCGACACAGCGCAAGTCAATAATGCTGCCACTTCCAGCGCTAGAGGGGTAGCTCGGATTTTAGATATGCGTTATAGTACGGTATGGAAAATTTTACGAAAGATTATTCACTTCCATCCGTACAAGAGCCGCCGTGTACAAGAGTTACGTCAGACCGACGATGATATGCTATTGACTTTTTCTCTCTTTCGTGTCAGAATTGAGGTGCATGATGCTTTGCCGTGGAACATCTTATGTGGAGATGAGATCCACTTTACCTGAATGGAGCTGTAAATACTCAGAACTGCCGAATTTGGGTTAACAAATCTCCAATTGCATTCAAAGAAAATCCCTTAAATTCACAAAAGGTTACTGTTTGGTGTGGTTTCGCACCGGAAATGGTCATAGGTCCTTTCTCCTATGAGAAAATTACCCCGACAGGACCAGTAACCTGTACTGCTACTGAAGAGAAATATCGCCAAATGATTAACAACTTTGCCATCCCGGCACTTCAGCAAAGACATTCTCTGGATAAAATTCCCAGACATTGCCTGGATAAATTTTCATGCAAAATGAGCCCCTACACAAATCTCTTTGCGGGTCAGCAGCTGCTACGACAGAAATCGCAACATAAAGAATTATTAACCGGTACTTTCTAAGTGGATGGCCACAACGGTTCCCTTACCTTGCCACATGCAACGTGTGTCTTTGGGGTTACCTAAAGTTGTCCTGGACCTGGCTATGTTGAATGATAATATAACACAGAGTGTACGGGAGATTCTTGCAGACATCTTACTTTCTGCTGATATACAAACTTTGCACAGAATGCAATATGTGGTCCACAAAAACGGCGGACACGTTGAACCTGATTTGAATGTGCTAAATAAAATGTAATTTTATTTCAGTATCAATTCTAAAATTTTTAAATGTATCTTTTTTGTTACCAGCGGCACTTACATATTCCCCTAGCGGGGACTTTTGGAACAATTTTTTCTGCGGAATCCATTGTCCCCAGTCCTGTTTAATATTTGCACAAAATTTGGCTTCATTCTCTCAATTAGATAGTGCTACTGAGCACTCCGAGTAATGTCAGTTTATTATGGCCACCTTGTAGGGTAATTCCGGTATTTATGCCGCATAGTTTTTTGAATTTGTGTATAAAGTCAGATGGTGGACATAAAATAAAAAAAATCATGCTGTACTATTTAATGTTAAATATACAACTCGTGTATTGCGACAAAAAATTCAAAACAAATTAATAACATTTTTTAACGATTTTTTTTCTAAAACATTACACCGCGGCTCGTCACCCGTACATTCAGGATGAGACGCCGCACTTGTGCGGTAGTAATGCCGCGCTTATAATAAAAACAAAATAAAATTATAAAAAAATATATATATATATTCATATCTGGACTATAATTAACGATGTAATAACAAAATGAAACTAAATGAGTACAATGAAACCTATTACTAGATTCAAATTAATAATTGTTGCCTACTTCCACTATTAAAATTTTCGACTGATTTTTTTTTATTAAATTTTAATTGTAATTTCAGCAACAACGTTACTTTCATGCTGTTGGCTGAGCCTTGCTTTTTCTAGCACGCTGTTCCTTTTTCCCAATCTTGCACTGAAGAAGAATCCGGCTGTAGATTCGAAACAGCTGTTTGTTGTTTTTCACGCATTATTTGTGCATTTTAAACGCTGGTTTACTGCTTTTTAACATCAATGTATAAGAAAGGGAAAAGAAAAAAAAAGTAAAACTGCGTTTATATAATTTATTTGTTAATCCTTTTGGAATCGGTGGCTTTTACACAAATTTTATTCGGTTGGTATCACTTTTTTAAAAGAAGTTACCTTTACTTAAATAATCATGTGAATGCCCTAATTAAACAAAGCAAATATTACTTTTCTTTTTACTGGTGCCAGAAACAAATTTTGTAAGCTCTTTATATGTGCTTATATGCACCTATAGTCCCGAATGGGTTAAAATACCTGTTTTTTCGACTACAATCTACAGAAAAAGTGTCGAAAAAGTACAGTCTTGATGTAACTACATATAAACACATGATGCAATGAAGCCAATTACACTTCCTCTTTTTTAGAGTAGTTTGCAAAGAACGTCTGCGTTAAGCGTAATCCGATTTTTCGTTATTATTATCTTGACTTGCATCTTTCTTGCCCTTCTTACTTTTTATTTTCCCAACTTTTCTCCTTTGGTTTTAGTAAACTTGATAACATGCCTAACATGGTTAGTCTGTGCAAAAAGGAAAGGAAAAGTTAATAACACTTAATCATCCCGTACAAAAGAAACTGTGGCATCTATACCGGAATAGCAGTGCAGCATGTATCCCATTTTTCATGGTGCAGACGTCGGCCATCACAGTTACCTACCATTGCTAAGAGGAATGGCGTAACCATACACACATTACTCTATACAAACGCTACACTTAGTTTTGACTTCGAAATCATCTATGCATTTAGTAATTAGTGTATGAAAAGTATTTAAACATAACGTGTTAAAAGTCCGTACAGTGAAATCATGCACTTACGTCAATTTAAGGATTGTACTTCTACAAGTAAAAATCGAAATGGGATTTACGCTATACACTGGTTAAAATAATCTCCCTGCGCACGTATACTGTGCGTTTGGCGACCATATATCGATAATTACAAGAAATACAAGGTGTGCGGCATCTATCCCGTATTCGGCGACTCTCTCGGAGTTACCCTATAGAACTTAAAATTAAATACTTAAATATATATACAATATTGTACCCGTGTGTTATTTTTTTCAAGGATCTTTTTTAAATATTTTTTTTTAATGTTTATTTTTTTTTCTCAAAAATAGTTTTCTTTATTTTTTTATTTCTTTGTTTGATTGTTACATTTTTTAAAAGTTGAGAAGTAATTCGAATGATTTGTAATAAGATACCATATAGTGTCTACTTTAAAAGTGTGCTTGTTTTTTACCTACCTCATACAGGATAGCTGAAAGGCGCACCAGCATTTTCTAAATTCACTAAATACGAATTAATTTGAATTTTTAAAAACTGATTAAAATGCTTTCAAACTGCTCTAAAATGATCACTTAGAAACTAGTAACGGCATAATTTATAAATGCAAATTATTAAATGTGTAATGTTTCTCGGATAATACATAAATACGTATTTTTAGTGACTTTAAACGCTGATATTTTATAAAATTCAAATAATCTCAACTCTATAAATTTAGTCTATACATGAATGGAATGTATTTTGTTTTATTTGTTACAGTAAGACAATGTTTTTTTTTTTTTTTTTTTTTTTTTTTTTTTTATATATAACCTATTGGATAAAGTCCGTAAAAGTATTTAACAGTCCTAAATTTTACAAAAATAGCTATTTTAACATAATCTTTTAACATACCTGACGACAACTTTTGAAATATTTTTTTAAAGTACAAATACGAGGTAAAATAAAGAGTTTATAAATTTACTGTTGGACTGCGATAGAAATGGAGACTTCTATCTACGTGGTGCGCGCGCTTATGCTCACACACACACTTATATATACATATATATTACAATACTATATACGTTTGGTCTTGGCAGTTGAGGGTGAATGTTGTACACTTAAAACATATTTAACACCGCAAGCGCAAGTCATTAGCCTTGCTGCCTGTCTTCCAATTTTGTTTTAAAATTTTTGTTTTTGAATTTTTGTTTTTCTTAGTTATTCATGGTTTTGTTGTTTAATATTTTAGTTACGGTTTGCTGAATGCTTTTCCCGTGTTTTGAATTATTTGAAGTATGATTTATTAATTGTAATATATATATATACTTTAACATATTTTTAAAATTCCTTTCTCAGAAAAGTGTATAACAAATTTAGTTTCAAGTAAATATTTTACATTTATTTTTAAAATAAGATTGTAAACTAATACTGATGACAAAATTAATTATATTTCTTGGAAATTCCTGTTAGAATAAAGTTAATTCACGCAATTTTAGTAGGTTCCTTTTAGAAATGTATGCCTTGAAGTGTATGATTAGAACGTAATAACAATCTTAATATCTTTTAAAAGCAGCATTTTAAACAAATCTAATAAAATGTTCTACGTTTTGAAAACTAAATTACATTTTCTGTTCTGGGATTACCCATCGTTATTTAAAAAAAAAAAAAAAAAAAAAAAAAAAAAAAGAATATTTTTACTTTAAGGATTGATTTTTTTAATTTAAATCGTATTAATTGCGGTTGTTGTTTTAAGCAGTAAAATATTCTTACCTTTTTGTTTTCCACATCTTGCATTTTATTCAATTTATATCAGATGTTTTTACTAATAAATATTTATTTCTTGCCTCATCTCAATAAAAGTAGCAATTATTGAAATACAACTGTTGTGATTATTTTCAAACATTGTAGAAAGTTAAGAAGTTTGAAAGTCTCTATGTAATGTAACATTTTATGATGTTTAAGATTGAAGAAAATGTAAGATGCTAAAGATAAACAATTTTTAGCAATATATATATATATATATATATATATATATATATATATATATACAACGGAAATTTAATTACTTTGAAATGTTGAAGGAGAAATTAAGCGTAACAAAGATTAGGAAAACGAATAAAAACCAAAAAATTTAAGGTTGTTTTCTGTAAATGGAGCAATGAGAGGAAACAAAAAAAGCGTTTTTTTCGAACAGAAATATTATTATCAAGTTTAGATTTTATGTATCGTAATTATCTGTATATCATAATCTACGTGTTTGTGTTACAGATACATTTTCGTATCTATGAGATTAAGATGAATGAAGTGCATTACACGATATTCCAAAAGAGAGGTTACTTTTATGTAGTTGAATGAAGATTGTAAAATAGACAGGCGCGTGTTGTCCAAAGAAAGAGTCGTGAACAAAAGATAATCTCTTTTGAAGACCTGTCGATGGTCAAACGAGTCAGAAGAACACTTAGTGTTACCTTCAAAATACAGTTGAAGATCCCGCAGTGCGGAAGGAAGAAGGGGAGAGAAAGAATATGAGTTCTGTTTGAAGTTGAAAGTTTGAGGCGGAGGTTCAAGGCAGTTGGTCGTGCTATGGTGATGTAGTATTTTTTTGCGAAGTGTACGTATGCGTCGAGAAATGGGATAGACCTGTGCAGTAACAGCGTTGGATAAGCCTAGCTAAGTACGGTCAAAATAAACAGGAATAGTTTATTTTAATCTTATAAACTAGAGCGTAGATAATATCCGAAAGTATTATTTAATTTAGGGCATGATCTTCAAAATCCTGGACTATAAATGAAAATTATGTGTTTTAATGAAAATATTTTTGTATATTGTAAATAATTCTTAAATTTAAAATTATTTGAAGTATTCTGAAGTATGACTGATTTCCATCCTGCGCCCATTGTGTCTGGTATCACGTACAGTCGTTTTTTAAAAAAAGTAACCCCCTACTAACTCTGTAACAAATTATTGTAGAAGAAAGTAACTGGTACCAAACGATTGGAAATAAAGACTACTTTTAAATGATGTATATAAAATTAACTTAGGCGATCATCTACATGTCATAACTAACCAAACTTTGTTTTTTTTTTCAATAGCAATATCCAATTTTGACACCAAAAACAAAACTACACCCTTCAATTAGCCTAAGAACAAATTTTCCTGAAATTCATATGATTAGTTAAGAGAAATTAATTATTTTACTATGAGCATAATTTAGGGGTTTTATCCAAATTGAAATTCGGTAATTGCTTATTGAAATGCCCCAGAATGACTATGTAACTTCTATTAATGTATTAATTGTTTCCAATATAAACATGTCACTCGCTTAATGTGTTTCGACTAGTGCCAGACCAAACGTTTCATTAATGTGAGTAAAATATATTTTTCACAAATTATACTTTTCTGAACATCTCAGACTTTAAAAACTTTTTTTCTGAAACCGTCATTTCGACGTTTTTTACTCATAATTCAAAAACTACTTGGAAGAAAATTTTGAAATTGAGAATTTGCATGACGCAAGACATAATAAATATATATGTATCAAAACATTGTAGGTTGTAATTCATATTTTTTCCGAATATTAATTTCATAATTCTTAATTCAATTATAAAATATGTAAAATTACAATTCAATGTATTTATATTCGGGTTTTTTAGTATTATAATTAAACAAAAGAGTTATCACATTAGGGTTATGCTTTCAAGAGATGCTAACAAAAATATGAAAATGTAATTTAATATTAGAAGCGCTTTAGAAAGATGTTTTAGAAGATGTTTGTATTTTATTTTAAAAACTTATCATCCCAATGACTTGAAATTATTTTTCTATGTATAGTTAGAACCGAAAATTAAAAATATATTGCAAAAATTGGTTGGTGCCATTGAAAAGAAAAAAAAAATCCCGTTTTGATTTGTAGATGGCCCCCTACGCACATTTTATATACATCATTTAACAGTAGACTTTATTTCCAATCGTTTGGCGCCTGTAATTTTTTGCAATTATAATTATTTCGAAGTTAGTAGGGGATGTTTTCTTTTGTTTTTTTTTCGCGACTCTACCTATACCGGGGTATGGCAGCACGTGTTTACATCTTCGCGTGTGGAGGATTAAAATCAGAGTGATAATGTAACAACATCGGCATCGTCTTTCCATAATTGTTTCTTGATATCGCATATTCCGTTTCTTTAATTTGCCACTTATTTTTTGTTGTTGTTGTTGTTGTTGTTGTTGTTACAGCCGAATTTTTGGTGCGAAGATTCAACAACATTGGAAATTAAAAAATTAAAATATTTTTTTATGAATTTTCAGATATATGGTATATTTTCACAGAAAAATTAAATTACATTAATTACCAAAAAAGTGCATAATAAATATAAAACATACAACTTTTTCATGCTGTACTAAATAGATTATTTAATCCGGTTTTATATACATAAAAGTGTTTTAATTAGTGTTTATGTCATAATAATCAATATCTATATTATTAATATATATATATATATATATATGTATATGTATGTTATAAATATGTGGCATAATCTATACTCACCCTATTTTCTATATATCAATATAAAACATACCTTGTTTTTATGATCTATTAATTATGCTTTTATGAGCAATCTTTATTCTTTTATTTTTCAAATAGTGATATTCCTTCTATTGATAATATACAATGACTGCTAGCCCCACCAGTTGCTGAGATTTTCTGCTCTCGAAGCTGGTAGACGAGAGGAGCTAGGTTCTATCCCAATCGCGCCCGTCGGCATAATCGTTCGGAGTTTTCTTGGTTTTCTTCGAACCTTGGTTTTCCAAGCGTACATACGGGTTAGGTTCCCTTAGAAAGATCCCCACGGGGGGCACTCACCCCTTTTGGGCGTATATCCCCCGTGTTGATAATTAGCCGTCATAAACACAACCAACCAACGAATAAGTGCTATATTCTAAATATCAAATGGGAAAAATTATTTTTTTTCTGAATCATTATTTTTATATAAAGATGAAGATTCATATGAAGGAAGAATTCTTATAAGGATGTTTAACAAACATATCGGGAGAAAAAATTACCTCAAAAAATTACAAATCAGGACACCATGCACATTTTTGTACATTAACCCATACTAATATTCTGTTGGCAGTTCAAGGCTAAAGCTCTAAAAACTCAAACTAAAAGATAATTTAGTCTCCTAAAATAGGTGAATTTTTTAATAAATTTAGGCAATCGTAGTAAACTATGCTAAAATCTATACTAATTAAAGAAGATTTCGCTGTCTCCCCCTGTGTGTTTGTATGTGTATGTGTGCGATGGCTAGGAAAATCTACGGCACGTAATGGCTGAAAATTTGGGTGAGGGTAGTCCAAGGGCAAACTTTTAAAGTAGACTTGAATACAGTTACATTTAAAACCTATTAAAATATTTCAGAAATTGGACGATAAGAACTGTTTTTGCTTTTTATGCGAAAGGAGCTGATCCGAAAATAAGAAAAAAATCTCGAAGATTCCTTTTTCAACTAGATATCGACATTATTTCTCCAGGTGAATAACCATCATATTTATGACTGTTAAAAATTTAAAAGAGTTCGGACAACAAGGACTATTATTTATAACTACTGAAATACACCAAATTTTTTACGAGTGATTTTACTCCTAGAAATTAATGTTATTTCTTCGTTGTTTAGCATAGCAGAAGTTTTAAAAGTATGTTTTGAAAATATTATGTTTTTATCTCCTAAAAAATTCAATCGGTTAAGACGATAACGACTATTAAAATTAAAAAAAACATTTAAAATACCGGACGACACCGTACCCAACCCCCTTTTTTCCGTCATAATTCAAAATTTTTCATCGACACCGGAAATAAAAATACGCAAAAATAAAAATATAAAACATCATATACTTTCAGTCGTGTTTGCAGCACTCCAAAAAAAAAAAAAAATTAAATAAATAAATTTAAAAAAAAAGCAATTTAACAAATTACAACGACCATTAGTAAAATGCCTTTTCAAAGACTAAAGTTTAAGACATAAAAAAATCGCACGGAGTTGATTATACATTACGTACGCCATGAATTAAACATTAATAGTGTTATTACACGTAAAAATTGCAAGCGACAAAAATCGCCTTCGACCCGTCAGATTTCTTAAAACTTACGTATTATCCACCTGAAACTTACGTATTATCCAAGCATTTCATTAGCTGTTGAAAAGGGTTTTCCATCGTAGAAATCTGACGACCCATTTTAAATGAAATTTCATTCTTAAACTTCTGAACATCCTATAATATTACTTTTTACACCGTCGCATAGAGAAAAAAATGTACTTTTAAATGCAATTTGTTTGAAAGCTGTATCTCAATTTATTTCTGAGTTATTAATTTTTTTGGAGCTTTTATTACTTTTTTGTCATAGTGGCAACAGATGTATCCATCTCTGTTGAAATTAAAGAGAAATACAGATTACTGTATAGCCAATCAGAAAACGAATAAAATGCGGATTAAACTAATAAAAGCTTCAGATATGCTTTTGATTTCCTACCATGACGAGGACAATAACCATTTTTCCAAATGGTTAAAAATGAAAATTACCCATTGAAATAAATTCGTTCCATGAAGTCACTTTCATGTTTTCCGCATATTTTGCCGCAGTATTAACATTACGCATATTTTGATTTTAAAAAATACATTTTATTTTATACAATAGATCTAATATTTTAATACTGTATACCAATCATTTAGCTAATGATCTACTATCATTTTGGTTCAGGTATAGTCGGATTTAAGTGTGAAATAATGAGTTTGGAAAAAAAAAATCACTCGGGATCTTGATAGGAAAAAAATGAAATAATTAAATAGTTACGCTTAAAACAGTGATTTTTACAGTAAAATAGAAATATGTGTTACACAAACAGGTTTTTCTCAACAAATTGGAACAACATATCATGTTTTGGTAATAGGTATCAAGAGACTTTTTCCAGGAAACCTGGATCATAATCACTTATTCAGTCAAATGTACCGTATATTTCACTCCATGCTGAACCGTGATATTATTTTGTTACTTTTGCAGTAATCAAGATATTGTTACAGAATTTTTAATATACTTACTTTTATTTCTGTGATATATGATGACATGTTTAGGGAATTCTTGTCCAATCAACTCTGAGCCAGACATTCAATTAATTGGAATGCAGCTGACAATATATATATTGTGTCACTTACTAAAATTTAGGTACTACCAATGATGTCTTTAAATTCATGCAAGCAAAGTTAATATGAAGTAAAACTCGTTAAAATATTTCATAATTTTAATGTTGTAAACGAAAGTTCTGTTTATACTTCTAATTATCAGATTATTTTATTTTGTTTATGGAATAAATGTATTGATATTCGGAATTCATTTATAAAAACTTTTGACTTGGCCGCATTATTTCCCCTTAAAGTTTGTTCCAAGATTTGAGGAATACTCTTTATGTTAATAACTTCAGAAACGATTGCTTACCTCAGACACTGCTCTCTGGTCCGTTTTAAACAATTTCTTGCTAAATCAAATAAGGGAAAAATTTATTATTTCTGAATTGTCACCATTTGAATAGATTGTTTAATATATATATATATATATTAATTTAGACCTTTCTTTCATTTATTTTTTCAAAATTTCTGTATGATTTTAACATATTTGTTTTGGAATATAAGAAATTTTAATTCACTTTAGTTAATTAACTTAAGAAGATATCGAGTTTAAAGTTTTATCAATTAAAAAAGTTTTATAACTATCCTCTTATTAAATAATAACTCAATAAGTAGTTTTTCTTAGTGTAAACTGTACTTGTAAACAGGTCTTGTTGATCAATATAGAAAAAAAAAATGTGTAAAATATATTTTTTTTCCCAGTTTAACTCTAAAATATAGGAGTATTTGTTATGCGACCGAATAATCTGTATTCTATTTACCTGTGTGAAGAATATTTGTACAAAACCGCTATTCGGTGCATCCCTAATACACAACACATATTAAGCTAAAATGTAATTCATCTAAGAAACGCTTAACAATACTAAAACCACACTTACTGCAATTATTATGCATAGACGGCAATTTATCCTGTGTTGTACGTAACGCTGTATATAAATTAGCAAACATAACAAAAAATGTTAAATTGGAAAATTCATAACATAATTAAAATAAACATCCAAGGAATTTAGGACCATACACGGGCATGCTTACAAATTCTGTGACTGAATCTTGTATTATACGAGATATAGATTTTACACACTACATAATGTACTAAAATCTGATTAAAAATTAAAATCACAGGGTTTTAAAATATGTTGGAACGTATTCAAAACGAATGAAATTAAAACATAAATATTTGACCTAATTTTAATGTTTAAAAAAATTAAACAAAATTGTCATACCGGAAAAATTATTCCAGAAAGTATTAATTAAAAAATTAAAGTCAAAATTATTAACTGTGCATTTGAAAATAAAAAACAATCAAGCTGCCTAGTCGCATATACAGTGTGATTAGAGGCTGGTATGTTAAAATTAAAATAGTCTTACGAGAGACTGCAGTTACTGTAGGCAAATGTTCTCTCTTACATACGACTACGCGAATGGGATAATATTACCTTTCAACGTTCTGCTGTGCCTATGATTGTTTTTCAAAGAAAAAATATACGTATTTATTTTTTTTATATATATATTTTTACGCAAGTATTGTATAAAAAATAAATCCGGCTCAGATTGTATCTCTTATATTTTTTCTATATTTTTTTAGTCATTTTATTTTTGACCTGATGTTTAAAGAATTCTTTTTTTTTAATGGAGGAGTCAAGGTTCACGTGAAACCTTTTAAGTTTCCTAACAAACAATATGCTCGAGAATGGTGTTCCCAGTGCGTGTTACTTATTTTCTGGGAATTCACAATAGCTTTTATTTTTTACAGCCTTTATACAGACCTCATAATTTTGCATTATGGAGATTTGTTGTATATTAACTTTGTTATAACAACGATTCCTTGCAACTTGTTACATTTTCAAAATAATACTTTTAATTAAATTATACATATATTTAACCGGCGTCATATTATTTGGATCATATTGCATTATCTTCCATATTCTAGTGTGCAACAAATGCCTAAAACTTTGCATGCATGGCACGCCGTAGGTTCGCGATGTCTGACACATTTGCATCTACAAATAAACGAAAGGCTATAGTTCAAACTCTAAACATGTTTAGCGCCTTCAGTTCTATTCCCCGACAGCTTATTATTTGAATATCTCCGAACATTTAAAAATACATTAAAAAGTAGAATTTCTTATGAACATGATGGCCCAAAGCTAAGTTAATATATCTTTGTAAGCATTTCTTCTATGACTTGGTTACATCGGGCATGCCTTGAAAGTATCAGAGACTCCTCTGATTTTTTCTCTCTGATGACGGCTGTTATAGTACAATTGAAAGCGCTTGGGATTTTTAACATCATTTGAGGGTTTTCTATGATATAAAGAACTATTCAGGTATATTTTAGCACCATTTAAGTAAATTATATCAAAATTTTAATTTCACATATTTTACTTTTATCTTTTATCCCAATAAAAACTATGCTTTAACATCATATACAATTTAAAATATTGAATGTTAAAAATGTTTTTTTTTTTTTTTTTTTTTTTTTTTAAACATTTTTTTCAAATTTTAAGAGTCCTAAATTCCCTTAAAAGAATTCATTGGCTACTTTTGAACTAAAAGTTCTTCAAATGAAAGAATTTATCATAAAACGCCAAATAACGACAACAGACAGTTCACATTTAAAGACATCTCAAACTGTATACATTTTTTGTTAGATTTTGTTGTCTATTTTTAAAATAAAATTGATTTTTAATGATTTTTATGTCTATAAAAAACTAATAAACTAAACCACGTGCGATCAATGTAATAAAATTTAAACATAGTCATAAAATGTACCAATTGATTTCTCATTAATTATCTCCACATACGTTTACTGTTATCCATTTCTAATAAAGAAGAAAATACTATTAAAATAATTTTGTTCCATGCCGAGGATGAATAACCGAAGTAAACTACAAATCAACTGTTATGGAATTTAAATAAGACATTGTTGAAACTCAGGGAAGTTCAAAGCCCCTATGCAATATAAATGAAATTTTAGAAATCGAAGGAAAACTATTCTGTGATAAAAAACGATATGTAACAAAAATTCAGTTATTTTAGATAATCAAAAAGAGGAGTGAAATGTAACGAAGGATAGGGTAATATTTTTATGGAAATCATAGGTTTTAGGATAGTATATAATAAATAACAAATAACAAAGCATGTTAAAAAATTGTTTTGCAAAAAATGTTATAAAGATATACATATTTTTAATAAAAATGTTTTATTTTTTTTCCTATCGTAAAAAAAAAATTGAATGTAAATAATAAGAATCTCTATTTTTTGGAAGTGATGAATTGTTTATTATATGGACTAACGGATTGAAACCGGGTTACCAGTGTTACAGAGGACAGATAAAAAACATTTCTATATATATTTCAAACACCAATTGATGTTTTTACATCTAATATGCTGTTTTTTAGGTTGTCAATTATCCCCAACAAAAAGTACACTTTTAAATGAAAAATATCAATCATATATTTTTAAAAAAGTTTTGAAATTTATTAAAAGCGATACATTTGGACTAGCCACGTGCCTGGAGTTAATATTGAATAAACCACAAAAGATAGCTTACAAAAGCATTTTTCATCCTGATAGTTTCAATGGTTTCGAGACAGTATTCTGATAATTGTGAGTAAGTGATAATTTCACATTCTGCCCCTAACGTCTTGGAATTCTTTCCAATTTTCCGGGATTGTTTTCGTCGTAATTCAGCCAACTGCTATAGACAGCCGGAAAGCCTTATCTGTGTCGGTTTAAGATGGCACTTCTATATTCAGCTCATGCATATGAGGTTAGAGAGACTTATTTTTTGTTAAATGTATATTCGCATTGTATTATTGGTATTATTTTTTTTTCAGTTTTGTTATGTTCAGTACTAGAAATGATTTTACCTCAAATTTTATATAAAAAATTTGTGAGTGAAGCATAGTTTTTCAGTTATTTGTCTAATATAGCTTGTATTTTAAATCTTGTATTAAAAAGAATCTTTATGCTAAAATATATTAAAATATATTTTTAAAATTAAAACTTATTGTACTAATCCAAAAGTGTAATAACAAACACTAATCAAAAAGTGTAATAACAAACGGTTTTTGTGTAAATAATCCCTTGATTTTACTCTAAATAATAATAAAATATATACAATTGTAACTGTAAAATAATTATGAGTGAAACATAACGTTCCAATTATTTGTGCTGATATAGCTTGTATATTAAAACTTGATTTCATAATAATAAAAAGAAGAAGAAGAAAATATATTTTTGCGAAAATTTAAACTAATCCATAAATGTAATTACAAATAGTTTATGTATAAACAATTCCTTGATTTTATTCTAAATAATAATAAATATTATATGACTGTCAATGTAAAATAGTCATGACTGAAGCATAATTTTTCAATTATATTTCGCTGATAAAACTTGCAAAATTGTATTTTAAAGCATGTATTCACGCTTCTTTCTTTCATACTAAAATGTATTTTTGAGAATATTAAAGCTTATTGTACTAGTACAAAAGGGTACAGCAGAACACCGCTGATCCGAAATTCCGGTTAATCCGAACCGATTTTATTTTCGAAAATTATAATTTAACAGATTAAGTGAACAGTATAAAAATACTCAGTAATGTAAAAGTACAACATATGTACACGAATATGAAATGAAAACGTTTATTGTAGGTGTACTCGTAGAAGGCATCTTAAAAAAATCTCGAATATCAGATTGTTTGGCAGCAATTATAAAATTGTTTTCTAAAATGCAAAAAAGAATTTAATTCAGATGATAAAAATTTATTTTTCTTTTCAACAGTTTGATTGCTACAGAAATGTTTATTATCTACAAAATTATCTACAAAAAATGACTTTTCTTTCCGCCTTGTTGACGTGGTGACTGAGTTATTTATAAGATTCGCGATTTTGAACCGTTTGTAATGGTTTGCTACGTATTTCCTCATTCTAAAGTTCCAATGGATTATTATAAACATCAAGAGTGATTAAACAAGAAATACTATTTTTTTCCGAAAGTCATGCCGAATTATCCCGCACGCCGGACCTTAGGATGCCGGATTAGAGGATGTTTACTAAACGACTGAGTACTTATAACTTAATTTTTTTTTTTTAGCTCACATCTTTTTCTTTGTATTTTTATTGGAATTTCGGAAAATGCGATTTTTTATTTAAATACGAACAGGCATCGGTCCCAATTAGTATGGATTATCTGCGCTCTACTGTATTTGCAAACAGTTTTGTTTAAATAATCCCTTGGTTTTTGGCGATTTTGTTGTATATTATAAAAATAAAATTAATTTTTTATGCTTTTTATGTCTATAAAAAACTAATAATCTAATCCACATATTATGACTGTAATAAAATTTGAACACAGTCATAAAATGTACTAATTGATTTCTCGTTAATTACCTGCACATAAGTTAACTGTAATCCATTTATAATAAAGAAGAAAATACTATTAAAATACTTTTGTTCCATACCGAGGTTGAAGAACCGAAGTAAACTAAATTAACTGTTATGGGATTTAAATAAGACGTTATTGAAACTCGAGGAAGTTCAGTGCCTCTACGCAATATAAATGAAATTTAAGAAATCGAAGGAAAACTATTTTGTGATTAAAAAAAAACGATGTGTAACAAAAATTCAGTTATTCCAGATAACCAAAAAGAGGAATGAAATATAACGAAGAATGGGGAAATGTTTTTATGGAAATCATAGTTTTTAGCATAGTATATGATAAAAACCAAATAATAAAGCATGTTAACAATTTGTTTTGTAAAAAATGTTATAAAGATATAAATATTTTTAATAAAAATATTTTACTTTTTCCCTATCGTTAAAAAGTTCGAATGTAAATAATCAGAATCTCTATTCTTTTGAAGTGATGAATTGTTTATTATTTGCACTAACGGATCTAAACCGGTTTACCTGTGTTACAGAGGAGAGATGAAAACCATTTTTATTTTTATTTAAAACTCCTGCTAATGTTTTTACATTTAATATACTGTTTTTTTTTTTTACGTTGCTAACTATCACTTCCAAAAAGCACACTTTTACATAACAAATATCAATTATATATTTTAAAAGAAGTTTTGAAATTTATTCAAACTGGTACATTTGGATGAGCCAAGTTCCAGGAGATAGTAATGAATAAACCACAAAAGATAGCTTACAACGGCCTTTTTCATCCTGATAGTTTCAATGCTTTAAGCGCGTATTTCGAGACAGTATTCTGCCCTCGTCAAATTGGGCGACTTTCTGGTAATGCGCGTACGAAGTGATAATTTCGCATTCTGCCCCTAACGTCTCGGAATTCTTCCTGCTTTTCAGGGGTTGTTTTCGTCGCAATTCAGCCAGCTGCTATAGACAGCCTGAAAGCCTTATCTGTGTCGGTTTAAGATGGCCATTATACAGTGTGTCCACGTATAACCTGACCGACCTTTATATTCGCAACCGTTGGTACTAGATGCATAGTTCCAATTACAAAAGGGGTCAAAATTAGGTGCAGAGTTAAGATTAAAAAAGTTTGAAGCGAAAAAACAATTTAACGAAGAATTACAGAATCTAAATTTTTATACGGTTCTCCGGTCTAATAACTTATATTTAGTAAAATTTAACTGTTACACCGACAAGTAAGGCAAAAAAAGTCCCGTTATTCTACGATTAAAATTGACCGAGTAATAGCTGTTTAAAGTTGGGGCATATTTTTTGCTGAAATTTAGGGGTCATTCACAAATTTAGTAGAAATATAATTTCGTCAGATATATTAAAGAAATGGTTGGGAGTAAAATTAGCATTGCAATATAAATTTGAAATCTTTAACCATTGTAATATATTACTGCAAAGTATTGAACATATAAGAGGATAAAAATAACAGAATTTTTGTTAAATAAAAGTATGAAAAATAACAGCCTCAATTCTTTAGAAAAATGATACATGTTTTTAAATGCTGTTAGATTACACCGTCTTTCAAATTTTGGGTTGTGCCATGTTTTTTAGCTTTTGAAAATTGATTCACGTGTATTTTTTAGCTCTGAATCCGAAAATAACATTCATTTTAAACCATCACGTCAGGATTTTTCTCAAACCGCAAATTTCAAAATTAAAAAGCTCAAATTTAAAATTGATCCCCCTTCCCCTCCCAATCGCATCGAACCCCTGATCTGTTTAGCTGTAAGAAACACAGTATAAGCCACAAAATTGAATAAATTGTATTGAATAAAATTAAACTGAATAAAAAGGTGTTACATCTATTTTATAGTGTCATATTTTTCGCTATTTTTTACCCTTGAAACTTACTATTTGCGAAAAACCCTGACATGATAGTTAAAAGTGAAGGTATTTTTTTTATTTAGCGTTAAAAAAAACATAAAACTTAATTATAAAAGTTAAAAAACACAACCATCTCAGGTTTATGTTATCTAATCTAAAACCATTTCTTAAACTTGCTGACGGTAATATATCCGATTTTTTTTGTGTTATTGTGTTTTGTGTTGTGAAAGCCTTATCTGTGTCGGTTTAAGATGACCATTATATATGCAGCTCCTGTATATGAGGATAGAGAGACCTATTTTTTGTTAGATGTATATTCGCACTATATTATTGATATTCTTTTTGTTTTAAGTTTGTTATGTTCATTACTAGAAATAATTTTACCTTAAATTTAATGTAAGTTAATTATGAGCGAAGCACAGATTTTCAATTATTTGGCTAATATAGCTTGAATTTTAATTCTTCTATTAAAAAAAATCTTTATGTTAAAATATACTAAAATAGATTTTTGAGATTAAAACTTATTGTATTAATCCAAAAGTGTAATTACAAACAGTTTTTGTTTAAATAATCCGTTGACTTTACTCTAAATAATAATAAACGGTCAAGTGCGAGCATTACTCGCACACAGAGGTTTCCGTGAATGAATATATGAATTTGTAATTGTATTATAAAAAAAAAAAGTAGCTAAAAGAATACTAAGACTTTTTAAAAAACTATATAACGTAGGGTTGGGTATAACTGTATGTATTAGAAAAGTGTAATCGGGTATACCATGAAAGTTCAAAGAGATATATGGAACAATACAAATATAGCTATTCGTATAACTCTTTTTTTAATATTATCCTAATATGTTTATGATGAACTTAATTCGGTACTGACAATAAAGGCAGTGCATAGTTAAACTTCATTTGGCATTTCATGAAACTAAATTCAGCGTAGTAATAACATTTATTTCTATAGTGTATCTAAAACAAAACCTTTGTTCAAAGTTTAAATTTGGCATTGTGCTAAGCGCGCTTCGAATTGAGGTCTCAAATTGCAACGCCGCCTTGGTCAGTGCCGCGTTTTTTCAGATAGGGGTTTAATTAACTTTTAAAGTCACTCGATGCGTATTGAGAGATACAATCAATGCAAACTATCGCGAATCTCACAGTATTTATGCGATTCATTCTAATTAAATATTTCGAGGGCGATGCCCTTAAAAAACGGACGACTAATTTTAATTCCAAAACAGACAAATGGCACCAAGAATATTTAATTATAATTTTCCTTTTTTCATGTACGTGAAAATAAGCAAGTTCGCATTTTCTAATAAATTCGTTTATAAATTCTGGTGTCAGTTCATTATTTCATAAGTTTATAAATAGAATTACTCCGTGCCAGAAAGGATTAAGTGGTCGCAGGAATCTTAAAGCTTCAAAATTTAAGAAATTTTAATTTTTTTAGATGTTAAACTCCTATCTTTTCTGAATATTTTAATATAATTGTTTCCTTGAAATTCCTATTAGAACAGAAGTTTTGGCTTTTAGAATTACACCCGCTCAATAACTGAAGCGGCGTTTCCGAAACTTTAAAGTCATTATTTTCCAAATGGCGTTTTTGGGTATAACGCGCAGGATACCTCAAAAACTTCTGAATATTTTTTCATGAAATTTTCAAAACATATATTCCATGTTATTCTGTATAAACTGAACCTAAAATTTCCTTTTTATTGTTCAAAAAAATATTTTTTTAGGTGATTTTACTGTTGAAATTTTCAAAATTTTGTACTAGCTAAATGCAGCATTGCATTAAAAATATAAAAATGCTTTAAATACAAATTTATTTAAGTTCAGGGAAATTATTACAATCTGAAGTATAAATAAGCACCAAAATTTTCATTCTAGTTGCAATATTTATTTTGTAATCCTGCGCGTAAACTATTATGCCAATTTTTTGTTCGACAAATGTCTAACAGTTTCGAGCCCCCTATAAATACTAATTCTGTATCTTGCAATTTTTTAAATACATGAAACTAAAGAACATACTTATATCTTTCATTCCAATTAAAATTGTGTTTTAAAATCATATACATTTTAAGACATTAAATGTTGAAAATGGTCTTTTTAGGTAGCTTTCATTACAAAAAGCTACCTATTGCAGCCGTTCGGAGGAAAGCGATTTCAAAAAATTTTGGTATATTTTCATCGATCATGGCTCCCAGACCCCGAAACCACCCTCCGTTCAAAAGTTGATATATATATATATATATATATATATATATATATCCATATATATATATATATATATCTGACCTTTGTCATACTGTAACTCTCGAATTTATGAACCGATTTGGATGTAATTCGGTATGTACATAGTACATACCAATGTCTCGATCGAGTTCGTTGGCCAGCTTCATCCGTCATTTTGTTTCAAAATGGCAGCCATTTAAAATTTTCTTAAAAATTTTAAATTTTAAATATGGTACCAAAGAATTGAAAATGGAAAAATATTTTTTTCTTATGTATTTGACCTTTATACAAAGATTCCGGAGCAGTTTTTGTTTCGTCTATATCTTAAAAAATGGCTGAGCTATAGCATTTTGAATTTCTAGCGTGGCTGACATTTTGAAACGTCCTGAATTTTGTCACGCGATAAAAGGCGTATTTATGAACCGATTTCGATGTAACTTCGTTTGTACATAGTACATACCAATGTCTCGACCGAGTTCGTTGGCCAGCTTCATCCGCCATCTTGTTTAAAAATGGCAGCCATTTAAATTTTTAAGAAAAATTTAAATTTGAAATGTGGTACAAAAAAATTGAAAATTGAAAAAATATTTTTTTCTCATGTATTTGACCTTAATACAAAGGTTCGGGAGCAGTTTTTGTTTCGTCTATATCTCAAAAAATGGCTGAGTTATAGCATTTTGAATTTCTAGCGTGGCTGACATTTTGAAACGTCCTGATATTTGTCACGTGATAACAGGCGTATTTATGAACCGATTTGGATGTACTTTGGTGTGTACATAGTACATACAAATATCTCGACCGAGTTCTTTGGCCAGCTTCATCCGCCAACTTGTTTCAAAATGGCGGCCATTTAAAAAAAATTTAAAAATTTAAAATTTAAAATGAGATACCAAAATATTAGAAAATGAAAATTTTTTTTTTATGTGTTTGACCTTAATACAAAGATCCCGGAACAGTTTTTGTTTCGTTTATTTCTAAAAAAATGGCTGAGTTATAGCGTTTTGAATTTCTATTGTGGCTGACATTTTAAAACGACCTGATTTTTGTCACGCGATAACAAGCGCATTTATGAACCGATTTGGATGTTACTTGGTCTGTACATACTACATACCAATGTCTCGACCGAGTTCGTTGGCCAGCTTCATTCGCCATCTTGTTTCAAAAGGGTTGCCATTTAAAAAAAATTAAATTTAAAATTTAAAATGAGGTATTAAAAATTGGAAAATGAAAAAGATTTTTTTATGTGTTTGACCTTGATACAACGATTCCGGAGCAGATTTTGTTTCTGAAAATTTGTTCTTTTGTTTATATCTTAAAAAATGGTTGAATTATAGCACTTTGAATTTCTAGTATGGCTAACATTTTGAAACGATCTTGTATTTGTCACGCGATAACACACGTATTCGTCTATTTCCATGTGAGAAAGCATGTGGATAGTATACATCAACATCTCAGCCAAATATAAGTTACTTTAAATAAAAGCAGCTTGGATAAAGCTGACTAATTTCGTGGAATTCTCATTCATAATGATTTAGTATTGATAAAAATTAGTATTGAATCTCCTATATTCGGTTTCCACTAAACTGAGCTTCGTGTGTTTGAATAATATAAGTTGGCTTTTTTAAAATAAGGTATTTGAAAGCTACCTCTTCCTCCCGGCACTGGCCGGAAGGACTTTTTTTTTCTTAATTTTTTCCACTTTTTAGAGTCCCGAGACCCCTTAAATTAGTATGTTTTTAACAATTTGACGTTTATTGCTTTTATTCTGTTACTGGACATTACATTACCCATATATATCATTAAAAGTCCTTAGCTAGGCATAGAGTACGCCGCCCTGTTCTTGTGTAGTATGTCCAAACTGACCGTACCTTTAAGGGTTAATATCTCAGCTAATTACCGATGATTTTTTTCGAAAATCATTATCAACAATGCTTTTATTCTTCTGCAACGATACGTATATTCAGCGATGCTCAACAATTTTTCTGAATGCCCGTAAATCGAAATTTGTGTATAACAGAAAAATGCTAATTACTCAAAAACTAAGTGACCTAGGGTAATCGCTATAATTTTCCGTCAAGGTTTATATTAACGTCTACTACCTCTAATTTTTTTCATAATTTTAGTTACAGTAGATTTGGAATTAGATTGGGGGGGGGACATATTTTTGCGCTACATTTTCAACAATATCTTTGAAAATATAATACCTAGAATTAAAAGAAATGTATTTTGGAGTTCAGCGTTACAAAAGCTTTCACAGGATACCCCACATGATATATAAAGAAAAGATTTTTTTTTCAAGTAGCATAATTAGCCCCTCTACTTTTTTACTAAATATATTTATGAATGTTTTTTAATCTGAAAATATGTGGGTCAATGGTCTTTATTACTACCCCGAATTTGAACTTTACACGTTCCATAGCTTACGATTAAAATGGCTGTGAGAGACAGACAGACAGACAGACGGACAGACACAGGAGTGATCTTGTAATGGTTCCGTTTTTTCTTTTTAAGTACGGAACCCTAAAAAATATGTAATTGTATATATAAAATATTTATGAGTGAAACATAACTTTCCAATTTGTGCTGATATAGCTTGTATATTAAAACTTGTATTCAATTTAATAATAATAATAATAATAATAATAATAATAATATAATAATAATAATAATAATAATAATAATAATAATAATATAATAATAATATAATAATAATAATAATAATAATCTTAAAATATATTTTTGAGAATTTAAACTTATTGTACTAATCCATAAATGTAACAGCAAATATTTTTTGTATAAATAATTCCTTGATTATATTCTAAATAATAATAAATATTATATCAGTGTAAATGTAAAATAGTCATGACCGAAGCATAATTCTTCAGTTATATTTGGCTGATAAAACTGGCATTTTAAAAATTGTATTTTAAAGCTCAGTTTCACGCTAAAATATGTTTTTGAGAAGATTAAAACTTATTGTAATGATACAAAAGGGTATTTGCATACAATTTTGTTTAAATAATCCCTTCATTTTTGTCGATGTTGTTGTCTATTATAAAAATAAAATTAGTTTTAATGCTTTTTATGTCTATAAAAAACTAATAAAACTAATCCACATACGATCACGGTAATAAAAATTGAACACAGTCATAAAATACACAAATTCATTTCGCGTAATCTATCTCCACATAAGTTAGCTATAATACAGTTATAATAAAGATGAAAATACTATTAGAATACTTTTGTTCCACGCCGAGGTTGAAGAACCGAAGTAAACTGTAAATTAACTGTAATTTAAATAAGACATTATCGAAACTCAAGGAAGTTCAGAGCCCCTGGCAGTATAAATGAAATTTAAGAAATCGAAGGAAAAATATTCTGGGATAAAAAACGATATGTAACAAAAATTTAGTTATTCCAAATAATCAAAAAGAAGAGTGAAATATAACGAAGGATGGGGAAATGTTTTAACAGAAATCATAGGTTTTATGATAGTATATAATGTAAAATAAATGATAAAGCATGTTTTGAAAGTTGCTTTGCAAAAAATGTTTTAAAAATATAGGTATTTTTACTAAAAATATTTTGTATTTTACTTTCGTTAAATTCGAATATAAGTAATCAGAATCTCTATTTTTGTTAAAGTGATGAATTTTTTATTATATAGACTAACGGATCGAACCCAGCAGAGATGAAAATCATATTTATTTATATTTTAAACTCTAATTGGTGTTTTTACATTTAATATATTGTTTTATAGGGTGCCAATAGGTCTTCCAAAAATCGCACTTTTATATGAAAAATATTAAGTATATATTTAAAAAAAAAAATGGGAATTTATTAAAAGCGGTACAGTTGGAATAGCTACGTGCCAGAAGTTAATAGTGAATAAACTGGAAAAGATTGCTTACAATAGCCTTTTTCATTCTGATAGTTTCATTGGTTTTTATTGCTTTCAGCGCGTATTACGATTACATGTCAGTTAAACTAATGTTTTATTTATATTAGATTATTTTGTTTTAGGAATTTTTATTTCTTGTATGGAATAATCTCTGGTGACAAATGCTGAACTTTGTACCTTGTCTTAAACACGCGACAGGGACAAATATATGTATAAAAAATCCTGCTTAAAACTTTAAACCAGAAACAATTGAGAAACAGTTTTTAAATAAATGTAGTATTTCAAACAAAATTTTTCCGTTATTCGACTATTAGAAAAGTGAAAATGTGCGATGTTTACAAGTTAATGATGTGACATCACAGCAAAATTAATTCGTTAGATATTGCCACAGTTAATATGACGTAAGCGTTACTCAAAATCATATTTTTGCTTTTCGATAAATGTCGTTTAAAGCAAAAAACTTGAACATTTTTGCACATTATTTCTAATGCTATTATATTAATTATTTATATTATAACAACTCTTGAAATGTTAAGGTCAATACACGTTGGACTAACAACTTAATATTAAGGATACATAATACTTACATATTTCTAGTGTGAATTTCAAATGTTGTTATGTGGAAATATTTTTTTTTCTCTTGAAACTAGCTTCATTTTTATTTTTCCGTTGATAAATCGTATTTGTCTACAATTTACAATTTTTGATTATGAGATATCTTATTTTTTAGAGGACAGTGTTTATTTTAACCCCTTCGAGACTGGAGCCTTTTACGAAATTTTTAATGTTTTGTCACCGTTTTTTAAAAACAGAAATTTGTGTCTTCTTGAATTGATAAAATGCGCTGATTAAATAAGGCAAATTTTACAGTAAAATTTTACTGGTGAGGGAAAACAAGGATTTTGAACGCTTCATGCGGCACGTATACGTGTCGCTCGTCCCCAAGGGGTTAAAAGCATATAGGGTAACTCTAGGATAGATGACCATAGTTTTTAAAGATTGAAATAAAAATTTTTAGAATGCAAATACAAGAAATATTTATGCATATTCAAAAAATCTTTATACATATACTCATAATATTTTATGCAAAAGATAATTAAATATTGAAAACAAAAAGTGTTAAACAAAATTGAAATTAAAATGGCAGATGGCCATCTCTCCTTCAAGCCGAGGAGAGATGGCCATCCGATACAAGAAAGAAAACAGTGAAGTTAAATAGAAAAAAAACAACACATTTCATATATAGAGATGAGTTCGGGCTCACTTTTCGAAGCCCGGGCCCGACGATTTTAAATCCAAGCCCGCCCGAGCCCGAAACATTTTTTTGTCATTAGAGCCCGAGCCCGATACCGAAAATGTAAACCGAAAAAAAAGTTTAATAAAAATTGCATAAAAGTTGTTCTAAATGTAATATCTCATTTTTTTAACAACTTCGTACATCACAATAACTGCTAATCCCTAGCACATAATTAAGTTTATGACATTTACATTTAATCTCATCAAAAGATAAGTCCCTAAACAGATTCTCATATTTTTCGCTCACAACAAGCAAATCTGACGGAAACATTAACGATGTGCATTTTAGAAATAAATGAATGAATAAAATTTGCAGAAATTACGATTTATATGACGAAGAATCGAACAATGTTTTTCCCTTTCGCATAAAATGTGTTTGTACATCTTTCGTAATTCTCGTGTTCTTGAAAATCAGCTTAAATGAAAAGTTCAACAAAGTTATCTGAAAGATCCGATGCTTTTTATAGGATAAGAGAAAACAAACATTGATCGATTGTAACGCTCATTGACTAATAACAGAAGAGATTACTTTTTTCGCCTAGATTGTCACATAATAAAATAAAATAAACGATCCAATTTAAAATATCCTACTATTTATCTGTCTTGGCGCCTTAGCGTGAATGATATAAATCTGCAAATATTGCAAATTTCTTTTAAAATAGCTGTGATGTTGTAACATTAATCCATCATCACATATAATTAATTATACCCAATTTAAAACCAAAATTCTTCTTTTACGAATATATTTAACGGAAACTTCCTTTACATTAAAAACATTCTCATTACACGTTAATGTCCGTTTTATCTGTTATAGAACTAACAAATATTTCTTTTAATGTTTACCAAATTATCAACTGTTAACAAACCAAAGCGAAAAAAATAATAAAAATGAAAATAAAAATAAATCAACTTTATCACCCTCAGTAACAAACAGTAAAGTTTAAAGCTTTTATTTCCGTTCACCAATAAATAAAAAATATTTTTTTGATCATTTGCTTTTCTTTTGTGCAATAACCTAAACAGTTACTGACTGATACATCGCTTTTATCATTCTGATCAAAATAACATCAAAATGATTGCTTATGGAAAATGTAATTTTCAACCCAGTCGTCGCGTCATGAGGACGGCAAGTAGGTGATAATAGACAAATGCCTCATTTATTTATTGAAACCACAGGAAACTGAAAGATTAATTATTATTACGAAAGGAGTAATTAAATTACTTTTACAAGAATAAAAGCTTTTTAAGAGAGATAAAAATAAGGAATACTGAATTTATTTTAGAAACATAAACGCACCTTAAAAAGCATTAACAGAATAATATAGGGACACAAGAAATTTTGATGATTATATATTAATATATTATTTCTTATATTTTCTAAAAAGTTTTTTTTTCCACACAGGAATAAATAAAATTTTCAGGTTAAAAAAATGAGCCCGAACCCGTCCGAGCCCGAAGGCTGGTATGAAAATCGAGCCCGAGCCCGTGTCGGGCCCGGGCTGAGCCCGTCTCATCTCTAAGTTAAGCATGAAAAACCTATAGCAATTTGCAAAGATGCAGTTATATGATGGAAAATTAGTGTATAAAACTCGAATAAACAAAATTAGAAGTATAATTTCAATACTTCAGTTTTCGTAAAACCTTACCACATGTTTGGCAAAGGTCTTGATAATTTGTGCACGTTTCATGGAACCACTTCAGGTACATTATGCATTGTATCCAGACATCCTTTTTGGATGTAATATTATATTGTTTTGCACATCCAAAGTGATCCTAATCCAATTTAATACATTCGGAATCTGTAGAATCTGATAATTTTAAATGCATTTCATTTTCGTCGCTACCGGAAGGGCCGTGTGATACTTTCTCCCGTTAATTTTAGGTTTATTACGTTAATATAGTTTATTTATCAACTTTATCACTTTCTCTTATGAAAGTTTACGACGTTTTTCAGTATTTTCTGAAACAAATAAGTCCTAACGTCTTATTATATTATTATTATTATTATTAATATATATGTATTAGTTAAAATTTAAACAATTATATCAATTAATTTGCTTATAAACATAAACGTTATAGATTTATTTTAAATTTAATTTAGTTAAAATCATCACTCCGTATAATTTTGAAATATTGATTAAAGGTGGCCATCTCTCCTCGATTTCATGTGGCTCCTGAAATTGAAGGACTGATGGTCGCCCAATTTAAAGTACCAATAGCCATTCTACGTCTTTGTTTTAGGCTTAGAATTAAAGATTAGATTATATACGTGCCTTAAAAGTCCATATAGTAAAAAATATATATAACGTATGTACTGCAAAACTTTCAGATACCCAAGTCAAAAAAATATTCAGCCACTAAATTAAATTAACATTAAAATTACTCTTTCTTTTTATAATACAAAAACACAGAAAAATACGTTGCAATAAACAAACTCATTGAACTATTTCATACGAAAGCGTTCTGCAATCTAAGATCAAGTTTTGGAAATATTTAGACTGGTTATCTATCCTGGAGTTACCCTATATGTATATCTAACGATATATGTGAATCTGGCAAGAATTTGAATCAGTGTAATTAAATTCTTTCTCTCGAAATAATTGTTAATTGTCCTAAAAAACAGTTCTGACCAGTTCCTAGTTGCAGCCAATTTCACACCCAGGTTTTGTATGAGATGTCTTGCGGAAAGGTGGAGACATTGGAAAAACATTGACAAAACTGTACAGAGTTAAGGATAGCGAAGAAAAAAGCAGCAAATTCCTTCCTGGCTATCAGATAAGAAAGCACAATAGACAATGCTTAGATTATTTTTTAACATTGTTGCCACTATTTTTGAAGCATTTATTATAGCGGGAAACGCGCTTTTGTAAGCCCTCGTCGTAGAAAGATGCAGCCGGCACGGCAATGCCAAGTACGTGGTGACAGCGTTTTGAACAATACATTTGAGGGAAATACGTTAACGATATGGTAACCGCGAATCACCGATTCTCCATTCTTCTCTTCAGCTTCTGTAAGCAATCCATCTATCAGAAACGGTCACCCACTTCGTTCTTCATCGTGAACTTTTTCACGTCCTTCATTAAAACTTCACACCCACCCCCTCACCATCGAATAACTAATCGCTTTTTTCCGTAAACTTCACAATTTTGTCTGTGAATTTTAATTGATTTAATATTAAAGGCATTCAGAAAGCGATGACAGATCTTAATTCGCAACGGCCGGTTGTTCAACAGTTGAAACGCTCAACAAGCAGCTTACGCAATAACCAGCAAATTACAAATAACTTGAGTTGTTTGCAATGAGCCAGTAAAGTGAACACGCATGCGTGAAATCAAGAACGCATCGTGCAAACGCGCATTTCGCGGCAAAAATTTAAAGTGAACTTACTTAATGGATTGCCCACGTATTGACGCAGTTTCTTGCTGATTTCTTAAAATTGAAAATGTCGCACATTTCTAATTCTTGAAATATTCCATGCGCACTCCCAATTATCAGATTCTTTTGAAATTTATAATCTATATCTATTATATGTATAAAATCCAAATGGAAATTTCGTCCCGAGCGCCTAGATTTCGAATTCAACTGCATGGATTTTTACGGAACTTATACCGTTAGATAGGTATCGTTTCAGGGAAGGTTTTAAGCTATAACACATCATTCTACCTATATTAGTGATAGAATTATGACTGAAAGTTCTGTTATTTTGGACGATAAGGTTTACCATTTTATTTCTTGGCGAAATTTATCGTTGATAAAAAAAATTCAAACAGCTATTACACCTCGAAACACACACACACAAAAAAAAACTGTTACTAATTTTAATTTAAAAAAAAAAAGAAGGAAGAAAAAAATCTATTTTAATGAGTGATAATATTAAAAAGCGAAAATATTTAATTTAAACATGAAAGGGAATGTTTGTAATGCTTAAAAAATTACTCAGTTAAAATATTGCAATTGATATAATATTTGGCTCTTTATCTTTTGCGTCAGGTTAAGAAAAATGCATCTTAAAAATTGATAGGATGATATCAAAGAAGTCTCGGTAAGCGCATGCTCAGAAATAATTGAAAAAATATCTTCTCATGAGGAATATATAGAATATTCTTCTCGTGACATATAATATGTTTATTAGAAAAATCCGCAGAACCTCGATATAGCGTTTGTAAAAAAATAATGAAAATTTAATTTTTTTGGCGATTTAATGCTGGTTGGCGGCACAATAAAATTTTGAATGATACTTTTTTTATCATAAATAATTTTTAAGTAAAACCTTTTTTCTACTCTTCATACGAAGATAGTTAGATTAAGTTTAATTTAAATAAATACATTTTTATTACTACAGTTTTGTCATATACCTTTATATGTGTACTAGAATGCAAAGAAAAAACACACAACCAAACAAGCATACAAACAAACGTGCTTACGTTTCGTATTTCTAATATTAGTTCCCATTACAGATATAAAATATTATAGTTACATTTATCTGTAAAAAGGTTTTTAACCAATTCAATAAACTTCTAAACTAAGGTTTTTGAAGATTTGTAAATAATGCACTGATTGATTTAATAATGTATAAATAAAATTGATTTAAATAATGCAATTACCATCTATTTATTTTATTTTATTTTATTTTATATTAAATGTATTTAACATGGTATTTCAAAATTTATTTCAAAATGTATTAACTGCATCCTTTGGTATCAATTACTGTGATTTCTTAACTGTTTATTCACCTTAATCTTTATGATATTCTGGTAGCCATGTGCGCGTGGATATTTGTAAAATATTGAAATATTAATCGGTATGGTGTTTATTATTTCTATTTTATATCCTATAAATATTTAAATAGGTTTTATTGATTCTTCCATTTCATATTATTTGTTTCTATTCTGTTTTCATTTTTAATCAATTCACTAGATTTTAATGGTTGTTTGGGCACAGGGGAAAATAATTTTTAGCTTTAGCTTATTTTTCTCACAGAAAACAACCATTTTGCTTATATCATTGAATTCTGTGCCCTTGACAACGTAATTCAATATATAAGCTTTTCCATTTTTTGTCGGTGTCCACTTTTTTCTTTTTCTTCCATAATAATTCTTATAATATATATATATATATATATATATATATTATACTTACTGCTTTAATTCCTAATATTTGATGGTGGTAGGTTATGTTTAATTAATGGTTATACATATATATATACTAGGGGGCTCAGCCCCATGCGAGCTACGCCCGCCAACCCCGTTCAAATTTCGTAGCCCCTGAAAATATATTAATGTGCCCTGTTTGAAAAATATTAACAGGTTACGGAAGATAGAATGATATTATCGCCATAGCGGCGGCTATCTTCTGTAATCGGGTTACCCTGCTTCTCCGTTTGACTGAGGCATTTTTCTGTTACCCTGGCCTCATCCATCGTTGTCGTATCACTATTATTTAGTACATTGATGGTCAAAAATTGTGTAGATTAAACCTTTTGGCATTCAGAAATATTTATAGCAAAATTAAAATATCAATCTGTTGTTAATTAATCTACTGGCAAATTGTTCGTGTGCAGAAATTGTAAATTCTTTTGACACAGGGAATATTTATTCTATGCAACTGAATTTAAAAGTGTGTAGCCTCCATGAGCTTGTACAAACTCGTTATTATTTTTATTGAAATTTAATTCCTCTTGTTGTTATGGGAACACACGAAAAAAAAATAATTTCTTTGGAATTGAAGTCTCGCATAGATATATTTTTTATTTTTAACTATTCGTGAATATTATCATTTGTCGATTACGACGTAATAACTCCTATTTGCTTTTATCGCATATTAATGAATTTATCATTTTAAAGTTTTCTTTCTCTTTTTTTAATATTCACGTGAAAATTTGTTTTGTTGTTAGAAATGAGGTTTTATTATTTGCGCTGCCAATTGACAAAAAACGTTAAAATATGCATCCCGCAATAGGAAATAAAAGTCTCGTAAATATATTTTTAAATGTAAACTGTCTGGCTTAATTATGGCTATTGGAATTGGCTATTTTAAATATGACGTAATTTCCGGCATTTACTGCTTTTAATGAATTTATTATTTTAAACTTTTTTTTTCTCTTTTAATAGTCATAGTAAATACAACTTTTGTGACGTAATTTTCAATATTTCCCTGCTTTTATAATGTAATCGTTTAATTTTGAAGCTTTTTCTGTTTTAAATAGTCACGTGTAAAATAACTTTTTAATCGTAAGGAAATATTATTCTTGGTACTGTTTCTACGACTGGCAGCAATTTCAAATAAAATCCTTTCTAAAATATGCAAAAATATCTCTTGAAATGATGAAGATTTAATTAAACTAAATAAGAAATTATTATTTATTTAATATTAACATTTAATGAATTATTTTTTCACATTTTCTTGAAGAACATAATTTAATCAGAACATTGATTGAAATAAAAGATTTCAATTTAATTTGAAAATGGCGAAATTGAAGAAATTTAATAATTCCTTTTCTCAATTTTTCTACAAAAATTGAGTAAGTTGGTTGCCATCGTTAGATAAATTTAATTCAAATTAGAAAACAAAATTAATATTTCGAAAACAATTCGAATTAAAAAATTTCTAATACCAGTTTTGAAATCGGCAGATCAATACGGATTTTTTGGTGTTAATTACATCGCAAAATATTCCATATTTCAGGAGAAATCGCCGTGAAACACAATCAGTTGCTTATTCAGTCGTTTCATAAAATCGTTTCATAAATTCGTTTCATTAGGATTTTATATACATAGGGTAGATATATTAAAATTTTATTATCGTAACGGTTTAAAACAAAATTTCAGTTTATTAATTTTTTTTTCCAAATTCAAAATTAATGTCCCATTCAGAACATTGGCAATTTGACTTCGATATTGTTAGTATCAGAAACAAGAAATAAAAGTTATTGTTGCCATGGAAACAAGTATTTAATATAAAATGTTTAATGGTAGCATTTTTAATTAGCCAGCTACTTTTAAAACAAACTTAAAACAGTACTACTTGATTATCCCGATATGACAAAATAACTATCGCCAAACTATAAGATTAAATGCCAATAATATCTGATCGTAAATTTTACATTCACTTGACATTAAACACGGTACACGTGTTTGTTGCGTCATCAAGTGATTTTTAATTTCACTTCTATTTGTAATTTTATTAATGTTTTAAAATTTATTTATTCTTTCGTTGTTTAAAATAAAAATTTTGTCAATTTGTATAATTTGGCGAGTAGTTTGACAATTTATATAATTTGGAGAATAGTTTGGCAATTTATATAATTTGGCGAAATTGGTTGAATGAATAATCAAATAGTACCCTTAAAACATTTACAGCCGGTGAAGCCATGTAAAATTAAATAACTACTTCAACACGTTATTTTTTATATTATATACGCTTAAACATAAAAAATAATACGCTAATCCTTCGTTTAAGTTTAAATTCATTGAGTGTTAGGCATTTAAAAACTTATTTAACAAGCAATTTTCAAATGCATTTAAATATCTTGCATTTGGGATGGAAATGTGTTGGCTAGCCAAATAGCGTGGAACGTTCGTCTTTTTTGCGCCAAATACTCGAATATATACAGATTATTTTCAGATTTTTACTGAGATTCCGCAGCCAAATTTGACTGATGTTTTACTACATAAATGAGTAGTTTTAAAAGCATTTTTCTTTTCAAAATAATTTGAGTATGCTCTTTAAGGAGACCTTCCTTGTGGTAACAATTTTGTTTTTGATTTGTTCTTTTTTATTTCTAACTTTTCCATCATGTGACTCACAGACGAAACTAGCAGATGTAATTGTAAAAATGATGATACTTATGATTTACATGTTATATGTTTATTCGTGATTTTTTAGTTCACTTCTGTCGCCAAACAATTTCATTTTAAGCCAAAAAGACGTAAGCGTGAATTGGGTTCAAGCGATGTTTACAATAAAGGTGATTTTGCAAGTGTACGAAAGCATTTTTTGAGTATTTTTTTAAAAATTCAAATGTACAATATATAAATAGCAATTAATATTTTTAAAATGGAGTCAAATATTTTAATATTAGTATAAATGTCTCCCCCACACACACATACGTATTGTAAAATAATTTAATTTTAGACATTTAAAAAATTTCTCATCATACTTTACTGCGAAAGCATGTCGGTTTGTTTTCCTCAAATTTGTGCCTTTTATAACCTCGAAGCCAGATTAGCTAATATTGTCCATTCTTTTTTTAACTAAAAACATATCGCCAATTTCCCTTATACAAACGTTCAATGTTTGCAATGTTAGGTAGTGAAGATTATTCTTAAGGAAATGTAAGCAATTATGCGTTATTTCTATCACGAAAAAAGACATTTTTCAATAAAAATTGCTTTCTGAAATCACTTTTCGATATTCCATTCCATTCGTCATTTCTTTTTTTTTTTTTTTTTTTTTTTTTTTTTCATATCGTCTCTTCTTTTAGAAATGTTATAAAAAGATATTGGGTGAATCTTCCATAAATCAGCTACCTTACAATTGGCGAATTTACTATATAGTGTTGGAAGATTCGTTTATATTTGAAAGGGTCCGTGGCGGTAAATCCGATTTCGGAAGATTATGCGAAATTTGTGCTTTTAGTAATTAGTGATTAGTAAATTTATGTTTTTTTATTATGGAGCAAACGGACAAAAGAAGATTTACTAATAGGTATTTTTCATGTGCAGTTATTTTACTATCACCAAAAAAGCATTACTTAATGGTATCCGTTGGAAAAAGCCTATAAAGTTTGTCACAAATTATACCATTTATTGAAAAATTCGAATTCGTGAAGAAATCTTCTTTTCGGAATTTTTTTTATAATTTCTGAAATAAAGCACATTTATTCTCTATAAAAATTGATATTTTCCAGTGAAATTTTTAATATAAATAGAGTAATAAGTATTTTTATCTAAGTATCTTCGAGAATGTCTGAAAAAAGTAGCTTTTTAATAAGTCTGTCATTAAACATATCTCACGTAATAAATATTTTTTTTTACACAGCATATAAAAAACAATAGCTATATTTCTCTTGAAACGTAACAAAAAGCTTCACGTTTTGAAATTTAAAATAAAAATAAAAGTTGGAAAGTAAAAATAGATTATTCCTTTCATCCGAAAAAAAGAAACCTTATACTTCCCGATAAAAAAAAAGTATATATTTTTCAAATGGTTATCAAAGGGGCATTACAGATAAAGTGTCAGCTCGAATGTCTGTTTTCAAAAAGTTTTAAGTTATATGACAAGGAACGGAAGCGACTTTCACATACATTAAATTTTAGACTGCGGAATATCCTTATCTATTGTATACTTCTCATAGGATATATCAGCTTCTATATTTAATTAGTGGAATATATTGAAGTTATACTCATATTTTTAGTGTAAAAAAACGTTCAAATTGTTTTGTAATCTTTCCTTACCACTGTGACTTCACAAACGTTTTTTTTTTCTATAATTTTCCCTTTTTCATGCAGACGTGGCTCGTCGCTAAGACATGGTAACAGAGAAGAGTAACATAATAAAATAAATAAATCATATTAAAGTAAGTATTCAACAACAATATATTTTCTTTCGCCCTGTTCCTGATTTAACGTTCACTTTTTTTCTTTTTTAATTTTTTATTAATTTATATATAAATATATATAAAATTATGCAGGTTACACTTATTCTTTTACTAGGTTTTAATCAAATGCAGTAGATACCGCTTACTTGGAACATATCCGATTTTCTTGATCTGTCCCAAGATCTGTGTCTTAAAACTAGAACCACCGGTAAAAAAGCATACCTAGAAACCCCAAAGCGGTCATTTTGACCGGTGTGGATTACCGTGCTCAACTAATGTTTACTTGCCATTTTTTTGTACTCTTAGTATCGTTTATTACTATTATTAACATCATTGCCCATTGCTCGTAATATATATTTCATAATTTTTATTATATTTTATTATGTTATAATTATATTATATTGAAATACGTATATATTATTTATATTTTTTATTTTAAGAATATTTTTATAGTAAAAAATATTTTTCATGAGAAATCGAAATTGCTAAAAACAAAAACAAAGTTAGTGAAAGCACACATTTATATTTATCCCCTGAGCAATACAATATTCAGGGTGGCGAGTGGTCAGGGAAAAACACAGTAAAAAAAAAAGGGAATTACCAGTATTTTCTTCTAAAAAATACTACCAATATTATAAAGGGAGTAAAGGAAGCTGTTTTCTCTTTAGCAAAATACTGGTATTTAACTCCTTTTTTGACTGTGTTTTTCAGAATTGAACCCCGGTAGAAGAAGAAAATTATAAAACACTTGTAGGTGTCATCGTCTAGAACTAGCTTTTGTAGAATAATTCTGTGCCATTTGGTCGAGCCCGTCGACGCCAAATTTTGTAGAATTATAGAACTTTACAATTTGTGGTAAGTGTTTATCACCAGTTTCAAATATAAATGATTGATGTCTGGAACTTAGATATAAAACATATTTATTTTTCTTCCCTTAATAAACGCAACGTAATATGATATTTGGCAAGAGTTTGGCTACTGTACAAAGACGTTTTTCAGATTTTATGGCCTGAGGAATTTAGTTTTTCGTCCGCGATTGACTGTGCCAACAATGCTTGTTTTTACTGACTTCAGCTTTTCTGCAAGGGGTCAAGAAGTAAAGAAGTTATCTGTGGTAATGTTGTAGCCTTTGTTGAAGTATGGTTGTATGAAGTATGGACTGTTGCGGCATCTACTAGATAAAATGTGCATTAAAATTGACGGCGGTTCTAGGTGTACTACTGCAATATTTCATAAATTTTGGCTAACTGGAAAATTTATCACTGGCATATCATAGCTTTTCGAATTATAGGAAAAGTCACGGAAACTAAAAGTTATACTCCAAATAGAAACAAATTGGTACGGAATGAAAGCTTCGAAACGGTCAAAATAACCGCCTTGGCGGTTCTAGTGTTAAAGAGGATGTTTATCAGAGGTAAATTTCATGATATTTTTTAATTTCATTCTTGATACTTTATCTTATATTAAAGGAACAGTAAACTTATAAAATAACAAAACTTGGCAAAACAAATCTATTTTTTAAATATAGAATTATGAATCCAAATGTTAAAATGAATTTGACGCAAAAAGAATTATTCAGTTTCGACATTTTTCGCAGTAATATAAGCTTTCATACATGTTTACAAATTTTTAAACATTCCATGTGCATCCCTAATTATCAGAATAATTCTAAATTTATCGTCTATAAAAAAATAAATAAATGTTAACACATTAAAATTGCATGTCAACGGTATTTTAGTGTTGGAATTTATGTGCTTATCAAATATATAGTTACATTGTTTTTAAAGAAACAAAGCGTAATTATAAAAAAAATACTATTTTTATTCTTACACATTCAGTGGACTCTTACAATTTTTGACAATTTCCCTTGCAATAGATCAAAAGTATGGCAGATATAAATTTCGTCATACTTTATCTAAAAGAAAAACGCATGGGGTATTTTTAAATTAGGGGGTATATGGGTTTCGACTGTTAAAAAGAAAAGCATATTTTGTTTATTATATATATATATATATATATATATAATAAAAAAATTATTTTATTCAAAATTTTAAGTATATTAAAGAGCAACATTTAAATAATGCTTTATAAAGTTTTCATTAAAAAATTTGGAAAATTCAGCCGATGGATTCTGGTTTCCGGAGACCTTTCAGAAAAAGGTCACCGTGGTTTGTCAGGATAACTCATGGTAGAATTATCTGAAATTAAATAATAATAATAATAATAATAATAATAATAATAAATACAAATCTGTTAGTGGATAAGTATAGCTCGTGATGGAACGAAGGATTTAAATAAAATTTGAATTTTGAATTTTTGGCAGAGCTGTATGCAAAACAGTGCAATTTACACTGCCTTTCATAAGCCATGTAAAATTAGTTGTAATCCAAAAAAAAAAAGAAAAATCTTTGTTCAATCACTAGTCAATCCTATTTTGAACACTTGCGCAGAATTTCAATAAGATCGACGCATTATTGTTTGAGAATTCGTGTCCTGCAACTTCAAAAATAATGTTTTATTCCAGCGTCGCTTCTGGCCGGTCTAGCCTAATATGGGAAATTTCCAATGGCTATCTCTCCTAGATTTTTACTCTGATTGAATTGAAACTCTGGGTAAACATTCTAGACATATTGTGCTATTTGATAAAAGAAATAATAAATGAATGGATTTTTTGAAATATTCAAACACATGTAACCCCTTAAGTATATTAGACTGTACTAAACAACTTTGCCAAATTTCATATGAATCCATTAAAATTAAAAATAAATAGTTTCAAAAATCCGCTCTCGACTAACTATTGACTCAATTATACAGTGTCCTATATCACCGGAATAGTCCGTAATAACTCTACTTTACTACATAAAGTACCCATTAACAAGAGCCGTCGGTTAAAAACAATCGAATACGCTAGATTCAGGTTATTTTGCTCATCGTACAATTGCAGTAAAATATGAAAATAGATCAATATCAGTAAGTTTACTTCTGATAACTCGAGCATCCGCTATATTGGAACAAGCCTCGCCGAAAGGTTGTGTCCCAATAAACCAAAATCTTTTCAGTTATAATCTAGAACCAATAAGTATCCAATCATTCAGCAGTTTCACACCAGTTTGAATCGTTTAATGTGTAAATTTGAAACATAAATATTTCTATATATAGAAACGTACTTTTCTTAGGTAGCTTTCATTACAAAAAGCTACCTATTGCAGCCGTTTGGAGGAAAGCGATTTAAAAACTTTTTGGTATATTTTCATCGATCATGACCCCCCCAGACCCCGAAACCACCCTCCGTTCAAAATTGACACGCACACACACACACACACATATATATATATATATATATATATATATAAACGGATGGTACAAAGATTACAAACAACACAGAGAAGTATGGAAAGATGTATGCTAGGTATAACTAGAAGAGACAGAAAAAGAATAACCTGGATAAGAAGTCAGACGAAAGTTTTTGACATCATTGAAAGAATTAAACGGATAAAATGGAAATGGGCTGGGCACATTGCAAGAAGACAAGACAATAGATGGAGCACAAACACCATACAGTGGTATCCCAGAGATGTAAAACGGCCAAGAAGACGACCTCAAGTAAGATGGAGTGATGAAATCAGAAAAGTAGCCGGTGTAAATTGGATGACTAAAGCACTAGACCGGAAATATTGGAAAAATCTGGGGGAGACCTACATCCAGCAGTGGATTGAAAACGGTTGTTGATGATGATGATGATGATATATATCTGACTTTTGTCACACTGTAATTCTCGTATTTATGAACCGATTTGGATGTAATTCGGTGTGTACATAGTACACACCAATGTCTCGACCGAGTTCGTTGGCCAGCTTCATCCGCCATTTTGTTTCAAAATAACGGCCATTTAAATTTTTTTAAAACATTTAAAATTTGAAATGTGGTACCAAAAAATTGAAAATGGAAAAATATTTTTTTCTTATGTATTCGACCTTTATACAAAGATTCCGGAGCCGCTTTTGTTTTGTCTATATCTTAAAAAATGGCTGAGTTATAGCATTATGAATTTCTAGTGTGGTTCACATTTTGAAACGTCCTGAATTTTGTCACAAGATAAAAGGGGTATTTATGAACCGATTTGGATGTAACTTCGTTTATACATAGTACATACCAATGTTTCGACCGAGTTCGTTGTCCAGCTTCATCAGCCATCTTGTTTCAAAATGGAGGCCATTTAAAATTTAAAAAAATTTTAAATTTAAAATGAGATACCAAAAAATTGAAAAATGAAAAAGATTTTTTTCGTATGCGTTTGACTTTAATACAAAGATTCCGGAACAGTTTTTGTTTTGTCTATATGTAAAAAAATGGCTGAGTAATAGCATTTTGAATTTCTATTGTGGCTGACATTTTAAAACGACCTGATTTTTGTCACGCGATAACAGGCGTATTTATAAACCGATTTGGATGTAACTTGGTCTGTGCATAGTACATACCAATGTCTCGATCGAGTTCGTTGGCCAGCTTCATTCGCCATCTTGTTTCAAAAGGCTTGCCATTAAAAAAAAAATTAAATTTAAAATGAGGTATTAAAATTTGGAAAATGAAAAGATTATTTTTATGTGTTTGGCCTTGATACAGAGATTCCGGAGCAGTTTTTGTTTCTGAAAATTTGTTCTTTTTTTTATATTTTAAAAAATGGTTGAATTATAGCACTTTGAATTTCTAGCATGGCTAACATTTTGAAAAGATCGTGTATTTGTCACGCGATAACACACGTATTCACCTATTTCGATGTAACAAGGCATGTGGATAGTATACATCAATATCTCGACCAAGTTCGCTGGCCAGCTTCATCAGCCATTTTGTTTCAAAATGGCAGCCATTAAATTAAAAAAAAATTATATTTAAAGTGAGGTGCAAAAAAAAAAAAAAAAAAGATAGAAATTGTAAAAGGTTTCTTTCTTAAGTATTTGACCTTGATATAAGGATTCAGGAGCATTTTTTGTTTGTCTTTATCTTAGAAAATGGCACAGATATAGCAATTTCAATATCTAATGTGGGTGACATCTTGAAAAATCTGATTTTTTGCCTGCGACAGCACTCGTATATATCAATCGATTCCGATGTGAGTGAGCATGTACACAGCAATTACTAAGGTCTCGACCAAGTTCACTGGTTAGCCTCATCCACCATGTTGTCTTAAAATGGCAGGCACTTTAAGAAATCGCCGAATTTGACAGCCAAATTTAAGTTACTTTAAATAAAATCAGCTTGGATAAAGCTGACTAATTTCGCGAAATTCTCATTCATAATGATTCAGTATTGATAAAAATTAGTATTGAATCTCCTATATTCGGTTTCCACTAAATTGAGCTATTGAATAATATAAGTTGGTTTTTTTAAAATAAGGAATATGAAAGCTACCTCTTCCTCCCGGCACTGGCCGGAAGGACTTTTCTACATTAGGTTGAAAAAGCTACACACGTTTCGTATAATATATCACTGCTTCCCAACATTGTTAAAATTGAAAAAAAAATCTGTAATTTATAAACTTAAAATACCTTGCAAAATACTTTTAATTAGATTTTGCCTTTGATAAATGATGTTACATATAAGATAAACTTCGGTTATAGTGCAAAACCACGAGTGTGTGTTTTGAATAACTTAATTAATGCTACGCTTCCAAGTGTCATATTTAATTTTAATTAATTTTGTTTTGAAAAGCTACAGAAAATAAATCATAATTCTAATCCAACTTATTTTAATTTACTTCATATAATTTTTTCAGACCTCCCAACCTTTTCACTAATGAAAGTGCCCTACTTCCTTATTTGTAAATTATTATTTAAGTAAAATAAAATCAAAATTGCTTGGTGTGAGTGTGACATACAATATTAATTATGTGTGAGGCAAATACAAGGTGAAATATTTGTAAAATATTAACGTTATGCACCAAAAAATTCTTTCATTTTCTAACCCAAATTTACTTGAAATAATGTTTTCATTCTTTTGTTTGCAAGCATAATAATAAATATTTCTGTAAAATTAATTCATTAAATATTCCTTTTAACTTAGAAAATATTTCAACTCTGTTATTTGCTTTTTATATCTTTTTCTCAGTAATTAAAAAACAAGTTGGAAATTGCTCGTCAAACGTGGCAAATGAGGTGCGTTCGTACTATTAGTTTTATAATAATTTTTTGCACCGCATATTGTACTGAATGTATATTTTAGTTCACTTCATAAGTGCATATGCATTTCATTCTGTTCGAAAAACTGTAACATCATCAAAATGCACTTGCAATAATTTTTTCCCTTTGGCCGTAATGTAAGGGAAAAATTTTGACTGTCTCTGTAATTAAACTGTAAATCCGATTTTCATAAAATTTTAAATAACTCGACAAAATTTTGTAATAATTATATATTTAAAATTTCAGAGCATTCGGTAGGCTGTAATAACATTAAAATGCCCTTGCAATATATTTTTTTTTTCATTGGCCGTAATGCATCGGAAAAGATTTGACTGTCCCTGTAATTAAACTATGCGCCCGATTTTCTTGAAATTTGAAATGAATCGACAAAATTTTACAACAATAATATATTTAAAATTTCAGACAATTCGGTTGGGTAGCGTTTGCTCTGTTATATACGGACGGAAGACGGACTGAACGACGACTACAGGTGCTACGTATTTATATAATTACGAACGCAACTAACAATAATAAGAAAATAACACAGAAACTTTTTAACGCATCTTTTATTACATTAATGAAAAATTACAAACAGATTCCTTACAAAAAATAATATTCAGAATGGGAACAAATTGTTATTTTCTTTATTAATTATGTGACAAAACTCCTAAATTGTTTTCACAAGCAAAGTTTCAAATGCTATGAAAATGTTAAAAGGCACTGTAAAAATAATTATGTATCGCAACATGCTCCCTCCAATTTTATGGAGTAATTTAACTTAAATAATGTTGTAATTTAAACTAATATAACTAATGTTGTATCATACATTAATGTACCGTAACACCAGTTATATCCTTTAAATTACTCAATAAAATGGAGGCAACAATGCTGCCCCAAATTTTATGGAGTAACGCTGCATATTTTTTACAGTGTTTTCTATAAATAGCAGAAGAGCGTTTAGGCTGTCGGTTGGACTGTCTGTTTCCGTTCTAAATTTCCAACCATATATCTTCTTAAATACAGCAAGTAATTCAAAGAGAATAATTATCGTAGCGTTTAACTTTTATTTTGACAAAAAATTGAATTCGTGTACAATTTAAAGCATTCATGCGAATGCACATAATAACAAATAGTCAGAAAAGACTATTTTACAATATGAATTTAAGGGATAAAATTTTTATGTGTGCTATTATCTTTACTTAAATCTGATTTTGTCAAATGTATGCTTAGATATTATAATTATTACAAACTTAAATAAATTTCTACACACTTTACTTTTTCTTACTGTTAATAGATTATATTTAATATATTTTTAATTGCATTACATAATCAAGTGTGTATGCTGTTTATATTGAAGAAGTTGTAATGCCTGTATCAAGATAATTTTAAATACTAATGTTATTTTAGTACACTGTTAAATATTTGTTATAAAGTTACTCCAGGTGGCAGCATGCTACCATCAATTTTATGGAGTAACGTTATGTCAAATTTTTTACAGTGTATTATGCTTACATATTAGAATTATTACAAACTTAAATAACTTACAACACACTTTACTTTTTCTTCCTTTAAATCCTATACATACAATGCATTTTAAATGCACTACATAATCATGTGTGTATACTTAAAGAGATCTATTCGAAACACTATGGATTCGAACTAGCTAATATTTTTCTCGGAAGGGGCGTCTGAGTATGTAAAAATAACATTTCTTAAAAAAAAACCCAGCTTATATTGAAAAAATTGTAATGGGTGTATCAAGATAATTTTAGATACTATAATGTTATTTTAGTACACAATAAAATATGTGTAACACCAATTTTAGGGAGTAACGTTATGTCATTTTTTACAGTGTTTGCTTATATGTTAAAATTATTACAAACTTAAATAAATAACTACACAATTTACTCTTTCTTCCTGTAAATCCTATACATTCAATGCATTTTTTAATGCAATACGTAATCAAGTGTGTATATTAAATAGATCTATTTGAACAACTGTGGATCAAACTAGATTTAAAAAAAAAATTCAGTAGGGCGTCTGAGTAAGTAACGATAATATTTCTTGTAAAAGCTGTTTTTATTGAAAAGTTGTAGTAATGGGTGTACCAAGAAAAAATTAGATACTAATATTGCTTTAATATGTCAACGAAATCGGAACGTTTATAACATGCATTTCAAAGTTTGTATATAAAACTAGGTTGACAAAACATACTAAATTTTCTTTTTTAATTACGAATTTATGTATTTATATTTTTTTATGAAAATGGTATATGCTTCACTTGATATACTTTTCTAAATTTTAACATTTTTTAGAAGAAAAAATTGCTTTATTGCATAATTTATACAGATATATTTCTTTTGATATGTGTAGTAAAACGTTCTAGAACATACAGTAATAAAGAATACATAAGTAAAAAAATAGAATTTACATAAGGTTTTGAATATGCATATGCATAATGTTTTAGAATATTGATATGATAATACATATGTTATGAAATTAAAACTGCTCATTTAAATGAAAAGAAAATTATTGTACAGTAATAAAATGACACGTTTATTGAAATTAGTTTACTTGTATTTTCTAACATTATAAAATATTTATTTTTTAAACTAACGTATGAAGTACTATAAAAAAACTGCATGATACATCTCAACAAGCAAACTTGAATAAATTTCTATTTCTTTTTATGTTGAATGGTCAAATATTACATACGTAAAATGTGTTCATACGCTTAAGGCTATTTAGGATGTTATTATTATTTGTTTATTTAGGGTCTAAATAGTAGAATTCCCATAAATGATGTCGCCATATCGAAACATCTTTTTTTCATTAAATAAGGAAAAACATTACTTTATGAAAATTCATTTAAAAGCAAACTACTGTATAAAAATGAAATTGAGACAACAAGAAACGCTCACGCAAACTCTTTCCTGTGGCTTTTATGAGTAATGAAGTATTTTAAAAATCATGACTAATTCGATTAAAATTGCTTTATGGACTTAATAATCTTAGATTAAGGCACGGAAAATAGATACTAAACGTGACAATACGATTTCCATTAAATTGCATTTATAAAAATGCAACTTTAAAGTACCTTTTATGATATTTTAGAATTATTTTAGTTTACTTGTTTTTTTTTCCGCTGAATTGCTTTTAATCATAATAATATTCTGTTCCTGAAATGAGTAATCTTTTGACTTTTTCCATAAAAAATGCCCAGCTTTTAAACTTAAAAAAATATTGTAGAAGAAAGATGTGGCATAGTTTTAAAGATATAACATAGCATGCAGTGAATAAATTACACTGTAATTATTTTTTAGCTGCAAATGAGTAAAAAGATGATCTGAGCATTTGTCTTGGGGTGTAAGATACGAAACATAAATTTCCCAAAAGAGAGATTATAAAATAATTTCGTGATACTCATTAGCATTTTCTTTAAGAACATTTTGAATCAACTTCACTTTTTTATTTACCTCATTTGTTTTAAATTACGGTAAAATTTCTTTTTAAAATATATGATATTTACTGACATAAAACGAAAGCGTATTCCTACAGAGAAATTAGAATACCATCTTAGAGTATTTAGATTGAACATATAAAATATGTATATTATCTTGACCCAAATTTAATTATGTAAAGAAATATTTAAATTTAATCCAATCCCTCTAATCTTACACATAATTTCACAAAAGTTTTAAATAATTTTATGTAATATATTAAAATGCTTACTTGAAATTTAAAAATCAGTTTAATAATGCTACTAAATAATGAATATCCTGTGCAATAATCAAACATAAATCACTGATCATTTTTCATTGATATGGTTTTTATTTATTAAGGTTCTAAAGAAAATTTTAATATGATCTAGAATAGAAATACCTGCCCTTGACAAAAAAAAAAAAAAAAAAAAGATATTAAAATATTTATGTTATATAAATCAGCACACTGTAAAAAAAAATCTGTAATTCTACAGATGGAAATTACTGAAATCTGTATGCTTAATAAATTTTTTTCTGTACACTGTACAAAAAAAGATGCAAATCTACAAAGCTAGTTTTTGCAAAGCTACAGATTTCTATAGCTTTACAAAAGCATTTACTAAAATTTTATCGGTTACCCGGGTTGCAGTTACATAAAAAGTTCTAAGCATCCCAGTTTCCAAAAACATTCTTAGTAACCTTACAGATTTTTTTATTTACGGTGCAAAACTCTGTCTGTTACATGAATTTTTGTTGTTGCCGTTACATAAAAAAACTCTAGTAATCTCAGTCCAAGGAAAATTTTAGTAACTTCACATTTTTTTTTTTTTTCAGTGCATTTCTTTTTATTCAACTGCGTCATTTGCAGAGCACTTATTCAGAAAATACAAAATTACGGAAGTCTGTGAATGGAGTAAAACTATATTAGTGGAAAATTTTAAGATATATGAAAAATTAACAAAACCCTTTATTGGAACGATAGGCACATTTTTATAGAAAAACTATAGTTTGCATAATCGGGCGAAAAACAAAAGCTCAATAATATTTAATTAATTATTAACACGTTTTAAATTTTAAAAACAAAACAAAACAAAAATGCATTTATCTTTATTGTATGTATAAAAGTAAAGTTTGACATAAAATACTTAGTTATTGCTTGATAACTCGCCTAGCAAATGCGACCAAATTGCCTTAAAGTTGAAATGCAGCAGTTGAACTATGTTCAACGTTTTAGAAAAAAATACAAATGCTCGGTATTCATTACTATTGATGTTTGCAGTGAAATGCATTAATATATATTCAGGGTGGGAGAAAGTTCGTCATTCCGATGAAAATAATTTCACCTTTTAATTAAGATGGTTTTATATGCTTTTGTAATTTTCTTTGATAAAAAAAAAAAAAGTTATTTTTGGCTAAAGGCTATTTGTTGGTGGCTTCTGTGAGGAAGTTGAACGATTTTTTTGGACAAAAGAAAAACTTCATTGCTTTCAACTAAATCAAAATTAATTTGAAGACTTATTTTTAGATATTGGATGAAAACCTTTGACCGGAAGCAACAGTTCTATATTCTGGAAACTTTTTGTGTGTAAAAAACATACACATTTAGAAAACTGATAAATATTGGCATGAAATATTTTAAAGTTGTTTTGCTGGGCATTTATTTATAATGCCGTGGAAAATCTCTCGCACACTTTTGCTCATGAAAAATACAGAAATGCTAGGATATTCCAACTGAAAGAAAACAACATTTGTTTTAGTTATCAGACTACTAATAATAATCCCCAAACCAGTTTTTAAACACAATATCAATCTACGAGTTGAAGATTTATTCTCAACATTAGACATACTTAATTATTATTAATAGTTTTGCAGCGTACGACTCTTTTGCAAACTCCATTGCGTAAGCGCGACAATAGGTGTGAACTGAAGCAAATATTGATTATCTGTTGAAAATTATTTTTTTGTGCACCAGTTTTCACCTGTAGGTCAGATTAAAATGTTTTTCAAAAAATATGGAACCTTTAATTAGAATAATATTTACACAAGTGATAGACAATTATTAATGTGTTATAAACTCGCGAACGAAGCAAATTAAATATTTATATTTAATTTTTACACGTTAATTATAAATAATAGATTATTCTAACCGGTTAGAGTTATTAAAATCTTTATTTACAATATGTTTTTGTCCCTATACTTTTCTACATCTTTTGTTTAAGACTAAACCATTGACTAGACGTCATTTGACCCAAGTATTAGTGCAAATAGCTGAGAAACTTACATTAATGAATTTTGCTTTATATAATTACTGATAAAATCGCAAATTTTTACGATTACTTAACATCTTCAGACTCGACGGTAAAGTAACACTGTGAATAGACATTCATTGATTCTACACAAACAAAAAAACACCATAGATGACCGAAGGGGCCTTTTTTCTGAAACGGTTACTTTAGGAGGATTGTAAGTTAGGTTCACAAATATGGATCTATAATTACTAACGCCCATAAAATATCAATTTCATTATTGATAACTTAAATTACACACTAAGAAATGGAAGGCCTTTAATCAATTAAACGATATACAAATCCCCAAATTTTTTTCTTATTGTAAAACGTTTAAGTTAATTAGGAAAATTTCTCCCTTTTTTGGACACACTGTCTGGAATTCATGTTGCAAGTTAAGATGATAATAACACTTATCTTATGAGGAAATAACATCAGTGCTGTCATTTATTAGTTTTCATCGAAAGCCAGAAGCATTGAGCTATATAGAAGCAAAGTAAAAAGGTAAACAAATAAAATAAATCAGTTTAAATCCTCCTCAGTTCGGAAGAATCACATATGATAAAGCAAAGATTGTTTTATGAAATTAGCAATGATACACATTCTTATAAGTTTTTAGTTATACACACAAGTTATTACACGTATCGGCCGGTAATTTTAGTGTTCTTTCACTTTAAGTGAGGGTCCACAGCCGTTATTGAAAGAAATTACTGTATTCTAAACATAAGTAATGTTTCATATTTTCTTATTTATATGAAATGAAAATATCATATAATTTTAAGAAATTATGATTTTGTCATTATAATTTTTTATAGCACTTTAATTAAACAGATACATTTATAAAATTTCTATTTGCCCAACATATTTACTAAATCTTTGATTTTAATTTAATATTTCATTAAATATTGCTATGTATTTATTAATGCTCTTCCTTAACTTAAGGAAAAATACCAACTAATTATATTAATAGTTTAAAATAAAATAACTTTCTAAAACGTATTAATTCACATATATTTTTAAATCTTACTGCTCTGCTTTTTCTTCTATGCTCAGAACCACGTAAGAATTTCGGATAGAAACTTAAATATGAGCGTGCACAGAACTCATAAATACGGTTTAAAAAAATAGTTTCCCTATGTTTCTTCTTGAATTTGAAGCAATAGTTTCTTTTCTGTTGTATTCTTTAGAGAGCTAGAAATTTTAAATTTCGAACTTGCTCTGGGATTAAAATAAATAGCATATTTATCAACGTAAAAAGAAAAATTTTCATAAGATTTTATTTTTGATATATGCAAGACTTGCACTTTTTTTAATTTTGTAGCATTTTCTTCTTCCTTTTAAACCACTTAGATAATTGTAAAATCTTTACTTGAAAGTATGCAGAAGTATGTTGAAGTTATATGAATATGATCAGAAATTAAACTCTATGCATCTTCACTCTACATATATTTTTAAGCAAATGTAAATTTCTTTCATATCCTTTAGGGTAAAATTCATTTAACAGTTTATTTAAAGGGGTAATGTGTTAGTTGTTAATTTATTTAAAAAATAGTAACCGGATATTTATTTAAGTTACGGTTATATTAAGTTTTACCGGGTAATATTTTAAGTTATGGTGGATTAAGTTGAGGATTTTGTGAAGTTAATTCCAAAACTTGCAAACTCATAGGAATTGGACGTTTTTAATTTTAGATAGTTAATGTTTGGATTTATAATGTATGAGACTAATGAATACAAGGCAAAAATTAAAGATTTACAAAAAATTACTGAAAGTAAAGAATGTATCTAAATGTATCTTATCAAATATAGTATAAGACACATTACAAGGCACATATCATTTTTGCATAAAAGTATATTAAATTTGTATACAAAAATAATAAGCAAATGCCAAATAGTATTTAAGTTTTGAAAACAACATTTTAATAATGTCATTTTCACTAAGACACTTTACAGTTTTCTACAAAATGAGACTAATTTATACAGGGTGTCCATTAGCGCCCTGCCCACTGTCATTAACTTCATAGTTGCGACAGCTAGAGTAATGACGGTGGTGTCTAAAAAAAATTGTTTTTGTATTACGTGATTAGACTGCTTACAGCGGCACGTAGCAGTAAACTGTGGCAGTAGCGCTACTTCCCCGAAAACGATAAAAGATATTAGAGCATAATTAATTACTAAGTCGTAGAGTGACCTCTCTTTTGTATCAAATGATGTCTTACATGTAGGAATAATTTTTTGAAAGTTCTCAAATACAACTTTTCATATCTTATTATTAGATTAAATACGCGACTAATTGCATGCTGAAAGTGCATCATTATAAAGCATACGGGCATTTTCTAGTAAAAATAACAAATAAAAGCAGGATACAGTTTATTTTTAAAAAATGACTAGGTATTCAAAATGTATCCATAACCTGAATGCATGCAGAATACACAATGAACTACTGACAATAGTGGACAAATCGGGCATATTTAAATTTATTTTCTTATTAAAATAAATGTGTGTGTTGATTTTCTGAGTAAATGTGCTTCTGCTTTAATCCAAACTTCCGCATTCATTTTGTTGTTTATTAAAGTTTGTGATTAGATATTAAAAAAAATACCGTTCACGGATTCTAATGAAGTTGCATTGCATTTGTAGTATTATGTTATATTAAATGAATGACGCTGTAAAATTTTAGTCTCATATCTCATATCGTTTGCGAGATAATAATGCTAACTTCACAGTTTTTTGCTAATTCACATGCTAAGCAGTTTTATCACGAAACGGGTAGCAAACTCAATATATCGGCACCTCAGAGCAACAGCAAAACAATTTTACAATTCTTATTGTAAAAAAAGTAATATGTTTCTATCACATATAGGTTTCTCACAGTCTCTGTCAAATCTTTGTTACATTGATGTATACAGCCCACTGCATATAAAAATGGCAAAGGAAAAAATAGAAGCGTCTTATTTGGAAATTTATACATGGATATTTATTAGAGATATGAGATGCCTCAGTCCGGATCCGGTCCCCATAAGGGTTCGGCCTCGATTTTTGTACTTTGGAATCAGGCTGAACGCGAAAAGTTTCATTATTAACAAATTGCAAAAAAAGTCAAACAAAATCACAGATGCTGTTTGAGATACATGAATGTGTATTTACTTAAAGAGTTTTATAATCCTCTAAAACTCAGCTTGAGCGGGAATAAAATTGTTATTGTTGGATAGTAAAACGAACTATTTTATTTGATTCTGAATCCTTGGTAGGTCAGTGTTAAACTTGTAGGATATCCCTTGTCTATCCTCTCTTTCTGTTTAAAGCATTTTTTCATAATAACTTGTAAACAGAACACGTGGCTCTCAAACCTAGTTGTATAATGATACTTTAAAAGATTAAGAATTGTAACATTTGTAAATTTCATCCAGAGCTTAGTTACTAGAACATTTTTTTTTTAATTATTATTTTAAACAGAGTTTAAGAACGTGAAAGTCAGAAAATGTCGTCATGGGACTTTATTTATGATAAATAGTTAATTCTATATTATTCGAAGATATTTTGTGATTGAGAAAAGTTTTCAAATGTTTTTATCACTTCAATTATTAACTCTTCTGGAATTTCAGTATAGCGATGGGGTTCGCGTGATACAAAATATTTCGGAATGCACGGAAGGGCCTGAATTTCCTACGGTGTTAGGGTTCAAAAAACAGAGCCAGAACAAATCTCTAAACTGAGTACATACAGAATGCATACAAAACTAATTCAATTTATTTACTTTTCTAAGTCAAAATATAAAGATATATAACGAATCAAAGAATATATTTTAAAATGATACATAAATTAATAGACAATGTAAGACCATAATTTTAAATGAGAAAATTAATCTTAAAATATTTTTAAAAATATTATTAACAATTTTCTATGCAATAATTTCAGGTGCACAATTTTTGGCCTCTGGTGAAACAAAACCGTTTGACAGTTTGACTGAGCAATTTAATTTAAAATAATAATGCAAAACTTTAAATTTTCTGATGCATGATTCAGAAGCGAAGATATCCTACGTTATCAGGTTTACTGTTTTCAAGATAATGAGGAATTACCGTGTAAAAAATATTGATATTATAATATTTAGCTTTATTTTGTACTAATCAAACAATTGATTACAGTCATTCAGGGTAACTTTGAATCATGGGGCGTAACTTTCCACCACCTAATAATTTTCAATATTTTTCACTCCAAAAGACTAAATAAGCTCCAGAACTGTGTTCGGTTGGTAAAATTCTAAACTGGGATATCTACTCTTTATTTTAGAAAATAAATTAGCAACATTATGCGCAATTAAAGGCATCATCTAACTATTTTTAAGTACTCTTTTTAAGGTAATTTTGAAGTTGTTGTAATCCAAATAAATTTTCATAGTAAGTAACAATATACTCATTTATCAGACATATTATTGTCTAAATGGTGTAAATGTGATAATATTTTGTGATTATTTATTTATTAATAGTTAATAAAATGTAAAATAAGAAGGCACTAGCATATTACCACATTTTCAGGGTGACTTTGAGCCGGCTCAAAGTTATACTTGATGTTTATAATTTACTAATTATAGGTGCTACTGTCAAAAATTTCCCATATTTGCACGTATATTTTATATAAATGCGGAAAATTAACATTAGATACAACATGTAAATATTTTCACAAATATGTATAAAATACATGCAATTCATTTAAAGGCGTTTTTTGGGGCGAAGCTACTCAAATTTGACATTTCATACATTCGACATTTTTAATTCTTGTTTGAATAATACTAGTACTAGTATGTTTTACTGTAACTATGGATATATTATTGAGATAAAACATTGAAAATTGTTTTCCACTGCATTTTTATTTTTTAAACGAACAATAAAAAGGTTTTTTTTTTTTAATTTCTAAATGTTCCTAGTTCTCTTCTTCCACTTTTCTTATGCCAGATATTTGTTGTAATATCATAAATTATACAAATCTTGTGATGTTGGGAAATGTAAATTTGGAGTCTTTACATATCTGAAAGCATTTTTTTGGGTTAGAAGTTGTCCTAACTATATTACTTTTTTTATTATGAATTATTTTAGATAATATTTATCAAATGGTGTAAAGATACTCTAAATGGCTGGGTTACTTTGAACCAGGATAAAAATTAATTTTTTATAGCTTTTATCATTATTATTCCTTAATTTTTTATAGTCATACAATAATTTAGGATAATTTCTTCTCTTTTATGCCCTAGTTGCATCAATAGTCTTAAAATAAGAGTGTGGCATATGAAAATAGAGAAAATGCGGATAAAAATTACCCTAAATGAGTGTAATTTTATTTCCTTGTCTCTCATTCTAAATTTTAGTACGCAACGGTTATGCTTTGGGTAACTGTTATATTTATCGTTTTGGAATTATATTACTATATTAATATTAAACTAATGAAATTTAAAAGACCATTTTTTTCTCATGAAACAGCAGATTATACGAAAATAAACCTATTAACAGAATTAGCTTTTACAGAAAGTGATTAAAACGTTCCATGTGAAATTAATTATTTTAAAACATTTTTTTGTTTCCGCATTTTAGAAATAGTTACAGGAATATATATTATACGTGTTTATCATTATATAATAATTAACTAATTACCTTAGTTCACAATTCCTTTTTTTCTTTTTAATCTATTTCATTACTTTTTTTGTTCAGAATATATAAATTGGAATATCTTGCGAATTCTAATAAGAGCGTGTATACAGATCATAAATCTGGGTTAAAAGTAAACAATATCGCCTCATGTCTTCTAGATTTTTAAACAAAAAAAAATCTTTTCGTTGGTATTCAACAGAGAGTTACAGATTGTGGATTTCAAATTTTCACTATAGTTGAAAAAAATAAATAAAGGTATCTACGTAAAAGAGAAATGGGTCCTTTCTTTTCTTAGTTACATTTACTTAAATTTTGCTTTACGGTAATGCACGTGATCCGTTTGCTAATTTAATTATTTCTCCTTGTCTCTTTTCCCTAGAGAATTTTAAACTTTAAAGTAAAATATAAAACGCAGTTTGTGGATGTATGAATTATTTAAAAAAGTTAAGGCAATTTATTTTTTCAGCTCGTTGATATTTTGCATGTTTGCAGAATCTTTCATATTACGGATCAAAAAATTAATTTAACAGTGTTCAGTTTTGTCTTTTTTCTAAATTCATTTTTCAAAATTCTTTAAATGTATTTAAAGATTTCGTATATAAAAATGTTTTTGCATCACAAAACAAATGAGGTAAGTATAAAAATAGTGATATTAAATCAGAGGAAACTAAGTAAGAATTATGAATTAATTCCATTTTAGATGTCGTTCAATATGTTGCTTGAGAAATTTATGTTTGGTGGCTAAATGTTGGTACACACATAATATCAGACCATCTGAAATTCATGCTATTGTCTTTTTCTACCTTAAAGCTGTTTATTCGCACTGCAAGTAGACTTAATTTGAAGAATTGATGGAACCCGCTAAGGTTCTTCCCAAAATCAAACTTGCTACATTCTTTAGATACACATACATTTTTGACGTCTGAATTTAAACTAATCTGATCTTTACTAGTCTGTTTTAAACTAGTCTGATCTTTAAACTAATTTCAATACACTAGACAGACTTGACTACATTAAACAGAGAAATTAAATTTAAAAAAATACATACAAACATTTAATTAAAACCAAAAATACACACAAAATTAGACGTTTCACTGTACAACGCACAGCCTCATCAATACACATATCAATAACCACAGAATATCGAAACATAACCTGGACGCATTCAAAGTCAAAGTTAAAGTTACTCTTTCAAAAACATAAAATATGCTACCGGGATCGTACCAGATTCGCTGAGCGGGTAAGGGTATAGTCTAGTAAACCAGATTTCCATGAACATTCTATAATGATAAGTGTTGCAATTATTTTTCAAAATAAATGAATTTTTGAAGGCTGGGGTGTGGTCCGTTTCAGAGGCATGCTGGACTAATTTAGATTTTAATCTTCCATTTTTAAAGGTGCCGACATGCTCTTTAAGTCTGATATCTATCGATCTAACAGTTTCACCTATATATACGTTGTCACCGTCTGTACATGGAGTCGTGTAAACAACACCGGTTAAATTACTCTTTTCAGCAAAGGCAGAGGATTTTTCAGAAGATTATGTTGAAGGTGTCATTTTAAATGGAATTTCCGAATACGACAGTGCAGCAAAGAAAAAATACTCTAAGGGAGGATAATCAATTTTAACTTATGATTGTTTTAATTTTCGGATAATGATAAAAAAATCGATTTTAAATAAATCGTCACGACTGAAAGTATCATGCTTTTATATTTAAAAGTGAGTTTTTTTTTTCTTTTTTTGACAGAATTAACATCAGCAAAACCCAGTAATTTGAGAAAAATCGCTTCTAAGTACTTTCAAAAGTTTTGTGGCCTCCAATAACTACTAACAGCGCTGAAAAAAAAAATATTTTTTTTTTTTTTTTTTTACCTTTCTTGCTGATATCTGACGTAGAAGTGACAAATAACAATAAGTTCGCCATTCACGAATTCCCTAAAGAACTATCACACAATGTGTTTTCGACTCTTTTTTCCTCTGAAAAAACGGTTCATGAGGAAATAAATAAAATTGTCTATAATAAGACAGTAAGTGTTACTGCAGTATTACACACGCAGAAAAACGTTCACAACACCTATTTAACTTTTTACTGATTCTAAAGTATTTTCAAATTTATTTAAAGCATGCCTTTGATTAAGTAATTTAAGTTACATCTTCTTTCTACAATAGTTATTCAGTGTCCTGTAAGGGGACAGTGGAGTTTAAAATCCTTAAAAATATTTTTTTTAATTTTTTGTAAATTTCACCTTAATTATTAATATTGATTAATATTACATACATTGGTGCATTATATGCATTATGGCATGCATTTATCACAAAAAAAATTAAAAGAAATTTTTATTTTTGAGAAAAAAATGAATTTTTACGCGTCGTCTCAGAAATCTTCGAAATGCCCCCTGCGTCTTCCATATCAATGAAAATCCCCAATATTTTTTATAAAAGTTTGGTTTATACATAGAAATAAAATAGAGCATCGAATTTTATTTTTTGAATTTAAAGATTAAAAAAAATCAAAATTTCAAAATTTTTTCGAAAAAATTTCAAAATCTTTCATTTTTTTTTCTTTAAATTCAAATATATAAAATTCGATGCTCTATTTTATTTCTAGATATAAACCAAAATTTTATAAAAATATTGGGGATTTTCATTGATATGGAAGACGCAGGAGGCATTTCGAAAATTTCTAAGACGACGCGTAAAATTCCCTTTTTTTCACAAAAATATTTTTTTTTAATGTTTTGTGATAAATGCATGCCATAATGCATATAATGTAACCTTGAATAATATTTAAGGTGAAATTTACAAAAAAAAAAAAAAATATTTTTAAGGCTTTTAAACTCCATTGTCCCCTTAAAGTTGAGTATCTATTATTAAAAATTTGAAGCTGAATAGATTGCAGAAAATATATATTCTAAGGTAAAAATTTTGGAAAATTAAAAGACAATGAAAAATTAGCAACTATGGAAAAGGATCCGATTTTTTTTTTCCTTTACAGTTAATGCGAATGGCATCTTATTTGGATTTACAGACTAGATGTGACAATCTAATATTATAATACGGTACTGCTTGATTATCCCATCGGCCAAAAAACTATCGCCAAACTGTAAGATTAAAGGCCAATACGGGATGATCGTAAATGTCACATTCACTTGGCATTAAACATAATACACGTGTTTGTTATATCATCAAGTCTTTTTAATTCGACGTTTTATTTGTATTTTTATTAATGTTTTATTAAGTTTTTGTTCTTTCGTTATTTAAAATTAGTGCAAATTTTGATTGTTTTTTCTTTTTGCTTCAAGCCTATATTTAATGTTTATAGTGTACATACATTTTATAGTTATATCTGTCTTCGTTTTTTGACTAAATAAACAACATTAGGTTTCTTACAATTTCCTGTTATCATTGATTTTTACTGTTTCCCTTAATAAATAGAATTATTACATTTAAAATGCTTATATTTTATCCACAAATGCAATATCTTAAAAATATAGGTTTGCAAATAGTCTAATTTAATTATTCTACATTTAAATACATAAACAATTAGTATTCTTTTGTCGAAGTTATTTTAATAAATCAAATTTTATACTCGGTATGTCGCTAAGACATAAGTGAACGTTATAATTAAAGTAACACTATTCTTTAGTGATTTTTGTTTTACTTTAAATTGATTAACTTTCCTAATTTAAAATTTTAGAATGGCAACATTCTTCCATCTGTATAATTTGGTGAATAGTTTGGCAATTTGTATAATTTGGATAAAATGGTCGCGGGTACCTATAATACTCCCGTATCATTATGATAAATTATTCTTATGAATTTCATAAACGATTAATATTCATGCAAATTATCTCCTTCTCTTCAAGAAGAATTACAAAAAGTCCTTCCGGCCAGTGCCGGGAGGAAGAGGTAGCTTTCATATTCCTTATTTTAAAAAAGCCATCTTATATTATTGAAACACACGAAGCTCAATTTAGTGGAAACCGAATATAGGAGATTCAATACTAATTTTTATCAATACTAAATCATTATGAATGAGAGTTTCGCGAAATTAGTCAGCTTCATCCAAAGTGCTTTTATTTAGAGTAACTTATATTTGGCTGCCAAATTCGGCGATTTCTCAAAGTGCCTGCCATTTTAAGACAACATGGTGGATGAGGCTAACCAGTGAACTTGGTCGAGACCATAGTAATTGCTGTGCACATGCTCACTCACACCGGAATCGATTGATATATACGAGTGCTTTCGCAGGCAAAAAATCAGATTTTTCAAAATGTCACCCACATTAGATATTGAAATTGCTATATCTGAGCCATTTTTTAAGATAAAGACAAACAAAAAATGCCCCTGAATCCTTATATCAAGGTTAAATACTTAAGAAAGAAACGTTTTTCAATTTCTAATTTTTTTGCACATCACTTTAAATATATATATTTTTTAATTTAATGGCCGCCATTTTGAAACAAGATGGCTGATGAAGGTGGCCAGAGAACTTGGTCGAGATATTGATGTATACTATCCACATGCCTTCTTACATCGAAATAGGCGAATACGTGTGTTATCGCGTGACAAATACAAGATCGTTTCAAAATGTTAGCCATGCTAGAAATTCAAAGTGCTATAATTCAACCATTTTTTAAGATATAAACAAAAGAACAAATTTTCAAAAACAAAAACTGCTCCGAAATCTTTGTATCAAGGCCAAACACATAAAAAATATCTTTTTCATTTTCCAATTTTATAATACCTCATTTAAAATTTAATTTTTTTTAATGGCAACCCTTTCGAAACAAGATGGCGAATGAAGCTGGCCAACGAACTCGGTCGAGACATTGGTATGTACTATGTACAGACCCAATTACATCCAAATCGGTTCATAAATACGCCTGATATCGCGTGACAAAAATCAGGTCGTTTTAAAATGTCAGCCACAATAGAAATTCAAAATGCTATAACTCAGCCATTTTTTTTAGATATAGACGAAACTAAAACTGTTCCGGAATCTTATTAAGGTAAAACACATACGAAAAAAATCTTTTTCATTTTTCAATTTTTTGGTATCTCACTTTAAATTTAAACTTTTTTTAAATTCTTTAAATGGCCGCCATTTTGAAACAAGATGGCGGATGATGCTGGACAACGAACTCGGTCGAGACATTGGTATGTACTATGTATAAACGAAGTTACATCCAAATCGGTTCATAAATACGCCTTTTATCGCGTGACAAAATTCAGGATGTTTCAAAATGTCAGCCACGCTAGAAATTCAAAAGTCCTTCCGGCCAGTGCCGGGAGGAAGAGGTAGCTTTCAAATACCTTATTTTAAAAAAGCCAACTTATATTATTCAAACACACGAAGCTCAATTTAGTGGAAACCGAATATAGGAGATTCAATACTAATTTTTATCAATACTAAATCATTATGAATGAGAATTTAACGAAATTAGTCAGCTTTATCCAAGCTGCTTTTATTTAAAGTAACTTATATTTAGCTGAGATGTTGATGTATACTATCCACATGCTTTCTCACATGGAAATAGGCGAATACGTGTGTTATCGCGTGACAAATACAAGATCGTTTCAAAATGTTAGCCATACTAGAAATTCAAAGTGCTATAATTCAACCATTTTTTAAGATATAAACAAAAGAACAAATTTTCAGAAACAAAATCTGCTCCGGAATCTTTGTATCAAGGCCAAACACATAAAAAAATCTTTTTCATTTTCCAATTTTTTAATACCTCATTTTAAATTTTAAATTTAATTTTTTTTTAAATGGCAACCCTTTTGAAACAAGATGGCGAATAAAGCTGGACAACGAACTCGGTCGAGACATTGGTATGTACTATGTACAGACCAAGTAACATCCAAATCGGTTCATAAATACGCTTGTTATCGCGTGACAAAAATCAGGTCGTTTTAAAATGTCAGCCACAATAGAAATTCAAAACGCTATAACTCAGCCATTTTTTTAGATATAGACGAAACAAAAACTGTTCCGTGATCTTTGTATTAAGGTCAAACACATACAAAAAAAATCTTTTTCATTTTCTAATATTTTGGTATCTCATTTTAAATTTTAAATTTTTTAAATTTTTTTAAATGGCCGCCATTTTGAAACAAGATGGCGGATGAAGCTGGCCAACGAACTCGGTCGAGATATTTGTATGTACTATGTACACACCAAAGTACATCCAAATCGGTTCATAAATACGCCTGTTATTACGTGACAAATATCAGGACGTTTCAAAATGTCAGCCACAATAGAAATTCAAAATGCTATAACTCAGCCATTTTTTGAGATATAGACGAAACAAAAACTGCTCTCGAATCTTTGTATCAAGGTCAAATATATAAAAAAAAAATATTTTTTCAATTTTCAATTTTTTGGTACCACATTTCAAATTTAAATTTTTCTTAAAAATTTAAATGGCTGCCATTTTTAAACAAGATGGCGGATGAAGCTGGCCAACGAACACGGTTGAGACATTGGTATGAACTATGTACAAACGAAGTTACATCCAAATCGGTTCATAAATACGCCTTTTATCGCGTGACAAGATTCAGGACGTTTCAAAATGTCAGCCACGCTAGAAATTCAAAATGCTATAACTCAGCCATTTTTTGAGATATAGACGAAACAAAAACTGCTCTCGAATCTTTGTATCAAGGTCAAATATATAAAGAAAATATATTTTTTCAATTTTCAATTTTTTGGTACCACATTTCAAATTTAAATTTTTCTTAAAAATTTAAATGGCTGCCATTTTTAAACAAGATGGCGGATGAATCTGGCCAACGAACTCGGTCGAGACATTGGTATGTACTATGTACAAACGAAGTTACATCCAAATCGGTTCATAAATACGCCTTTTATCGCGTGACAAAATTCAGGACGTTTCAAAATGTCAGCCACGCTAGAAATTCAAAATGCTATAACTCAGCCATTTTTTAAGATATAGACGAAACAAAAACTGCTCCGGAATCTTTGTATAAAGGTCAAATACATAAGAAAAAAATATTTTTCCATTTTCAATTCTTTGGTACCACATTTCAAATTTAAAATTTTTAAGAAAATTTTAAATGGCCGCCATTTTGAAACAAAATGGCGGATGAAGCTGGCCAACGAACTCGGTCGAGACATTGGTATGTACTATGTACATACCGAATTACATCCAAATCGGTTCATAAATTCGAGAGTTACAGTATGACAAAGGTCAGATATATATATATATATATGGATATATATATATATATATATATATATATATATATATATATATCAACTTTTGAACGGAGGGTGGTTTCGGGGTCTGGGGGTCATGATCGATGAAAATATACCAAAATTTTTTGAAATCGCTTTCCTCCGAACGGCTGCAATAGGTAGCTTTTAGGTAGCTTTCTTTACAAAAAAGCTACCTATTGCAGCCGTTCGGAGGAAAGCGATTTCAAAAAATTTTGGTATATTTTCATCGATCATGACCCCCAGACCCCGAAACCACCCTCCGTTCAAAATTGATATATATATATATATATATATATATCTGACCTATGTCACACTGTAACTCCCGTAATTATGAACCGATTTCGATGAAATTTGGTGTGTACATAGTACATACCAATGTCTCGACCGAGTTCGTTGGCCAGCTTCATCCACCGTTTTGTTTCAAAATGGCGGCCATTTAAAATTTTTAAAAAATTTTAAAACTTGAAATTTGGTACCAAAAAATTAAAAATGGAAAAATATTTTTTTCTTATGTATTTTACCTTTTTACAAAGATTCCGGAGCAGTTTTTGTTTCGTCTATATCTTAAAAAATGGCTGAGTTATGGCATTTTGAATTTCTAGCGTGGCTGACATTTTGAAACGTCCTGAATTTTGTCACGCGATAAAAGGCGTATTTATGAACCGATTTGGATGTAATTCAGTGTGTATATAGTACATACCAATCTCTCGACCGAGTTCGTTGGCCAGCTTCATCCGCCGTTTAGTTTCAAAATGGCGGCCATTAAAAATGTTTAAAAATTTTTAAAACTTGAAATATGGTACCAAAAAATTAAAAATGGAAAAATATTTTTTTCTTACGTATTTGACCTTTATACAAAGATTCCGGAGCAGTTTTTGTTTCGTCTATATCTTAAAAAATGGCTGAGTTATAGCATTTTGAATTTCTAGCGTGGCTGACATTTTGAAACGTCCTGAATTTTGTCACGCGATAAAAGGCGTATTTATGAACCGATTTCGATGTAATTCAGTGTGTACATAGTACATACCAATCTCTCGACCGAGTTCGTTGGCCAGCTTCATCCGCCATTTTGTTTCAAAATGGCGGCCATTTAAAATTTTTTTAAAAATTTAAAATTTGAAATCTGGTACCAAAAAATTGAAAATGGAAAAATATTTTTTCTTATGTATTTGACCATTATACAAAGATTTCGGAGCAGTTTTTGTTTCGTCTATATCTTAAAAAATGGCTGAGTTATAGCATTTTGAATTTCTAGCGTGGCTGACATTTTGAAACGTCCTTAATTTTGTCACGCGATAAAAGGCGTATTTATGAACCGATTTGGATGTAATTCAGTGTGTGCATAGTACATACCAATCTCTCGACCGAGTTCGTTGGCCAGCTTCATCCGCCATTTTGTTTCAAAATGGCGGCCATTTAAATTTTTTTTAAAAATTTAAAATTTGAAGTGTGGTACCAAAAAATTGAAAATGAAAAAATATTTTTTCTTATGTATTTGACCTTTATACAAAGATTCCGGAGCAGTTTTTGTTTCGTCTATATCTTAAAAAATGGCTGAGTTATAGCATTTTGAATTTCCAGCGTGGCTGACATTTTGAAACGTCCTTAATTTTGTCACGCGATAAAAGGCGTATTTATGAACCGATTTGGATGTAATTCAGTGTGTGCATAGTACATACCAATCTCTCGACCGAGTTCGTTGGCCGGCTTCATCCGCCATCTTGTTTCAAAATGGCGGTCATTTAAAAAAATTAAAAAATAAAAAAAATTAAATGAGATACCAAAAAATTGGAAAGTGAAAAAGATTTTTTTTGTATGTGTTTGACCTTAATACAAAGATTCCGGAACAGTTTTTCTTTCGTCTATATCTAAAAAAAATGGCTGAGTAATAGCATTTTGAATTTCTCTTGTGGCTGACATTTTAAAACGACCTGATTTTTGTCACGCGATAACAGGCTTAATTATGAACCTATTTGGATGTAACTTGGTCTGTACATAGTACATACCAATGTCTCGACCGAGTTCGATGGCCAGCTTCATTCGCCATCTTGTTTCAAAAGGGTTGCCATTAAAAAAAATTAAATTTAAAATTCAAAATGAGGTATTAAACAATTGGAAAATGAAAAAGATTTTTTTATGTATTTGGCCTTAATACAAAGATTCCGGAGCAGTTTTTGTTTCTGAAAATTTGTTCTTTTGTTTATATCTTAAAAAATGGTTGATTTATAGCACTTTGAATGTCTAGCATGGCTAACATTTTGAAACGATCTTGTATTTGTCACGCGATAACACACGTATTCGCCTATTTCGATGTAAGAAGGCATGTGGATAGTATATATCAACACCTCGACCAAGTTCGCTGGCCAGATTCATCAGCCATCTTGTTTCAAAATGGTGACCATTAAATTAAAAAATATATATATATTTAAAGTGAGGTGCAAAAAAATTAGAAATTGAAAAAGGTTTCTTTCTTAAGTATTTGACCTTTATATAAGGATTCAGGAGCATTTTTTGTTTGTCTTTACCTTAAAAAATGGCTCAGATATAGCAGTTTCAATTTCTATTGTGGGTGACATTTTGAAAAATCTGATTTTTTGCATGCGACAGCACTCCTATATATTAACCGATTCCGATGTGAGTGAGCATGTGCACAGCAATTACTAAGGTCTCGACCAAGTTCACTGCTTAGCCTCATCCACCATGTTGTCTTAAAATGACAGGCACTTTAATAAATAGCCGAATTTGGCAGCCAAACATATGTTACTTTAAAGAAAAGCAGCTTGGATAAAGCTGACTAATTTCGCGAAATTCTCATTCATTATATTGATAAAAATTAGTATTGAATCTCCTATATTCGGTTTCCATTAAATTGAGCTTCGTGTGTTTGAATGATATAATTTGGCTTTTTTTAAATAAAGATTATGAAAGCTACCTCTTCCTCCCGGCACTGGCCGGAAGGACTTTTTGTAATGAAAGCTACCTAAAATGCTATAACTCAGCCATTTTTTAAGATATAGATGAAGAAAAAAACTGCTCCGGAATCTTTTTATAAAATTCAAATACATAAGAAAAAAATATTTTTCTATTTTCAATTTTTTGGAACCATATTTCAAATTTTAAATTTTTTTAAAAATTTTAAGTGGCCGCCATTTTGAAACAAAATGGCGGATACAGCTGGCCAACGAACTCGGTCGAGACATTGGTATGTACTATGTACACACCGAATTACATCCAAATCGGTTCATAAATACGATAGTTACTGTGTGACAAATGTCAGATATATATATATGTGTGTGTGTGTGTGTGTGTGTGTGTGTCAATTTTGAACGGAGGGTGGTTTCGGGGTCTGGAAGTCATGATCGATGAAAATATACCAAAATTTTTTGAAATCGCTTTCCTCCGAACGGCTGCAATAGGTAGCTTTTTGTAATGAAAGCTACCAAAAAAGCAGATCGAAGCTCATAATGTGAAGTTAACATAAATGAATACACATTTGTTTTATTTTTAATGTACCTCATTATTTTCCATGTTTATAACTTACCAATAAATTTGGATGCTATACTTAATACCAACATGTGTGTCTCGCAATCTGTGTTACTTAATTTTTTACGATAATAATAGGCAACTGAAATAATACAATCTTTGAGAGGAAAAAGTTGTAAATATACATGCATATTTTATTTAAATGCAAATTATCGAAATATTTCTGTTGAAATTTCATATTAAAATAAATTATATTTTTATTAACATTATCTCTACTCAATAAATTAAAATGAATTAAATCACATAGGAAATCCCTAAAGGATAATCTTTTAAATATTTTAAGGATTTGCTATATGATTTAATTATTTTTTATTTATTGAGTAGAGATAATGTTAATAAAAATATAATTTAATTTAATATAAAGTTTCAACAGAAATCTTCATATAATTTGCATTTACTTAAATATGCAAAGATATTTACGACATTTTTCATCTTAAAGATTGTATTATTTAAGTTGCATATAATTATCCTAAACCATTAATAAGAATTTTAATTGTAGACAAACAATTTTTACAGATTTGAATACATCTTTAGTTTGTTCTTGTAATAATATAGAATATAAAGATTTTATTGATAGTTATTATAGTCATATGATTTCAGGTAATCTTAATATATTTAAAAAAAGTCAAATATTTAATGAATTTTGATACAAAATTTAGAATTAATAATAAAATTAGTTACAATAAAGCACTAAAGATTTTTAAAGATAATGTCAATAATATTAAAAAAAAAAAAAACAAAGGTAATAAATTCAGTATGCCTTTGGAAGCATTTTTTGAATGGAAATCTCAACTGTTGGGACGTTTCAGAAGTTTCTTGAAAAAATATTTAAATTTGGATATTTATGAATATAAAATTTTTAATGGTGAAGATGTAAAATTTGTGAAAAAATTACATAATAGTTTATTGTCCCTGGAGAAAAAGCTGCTAATAATTATGCAGTAATATGTAAGAAATTTTATATTGAAAAAATACAAAGTGAATTGGGTAATACTGTTTTTTATGCAAAAGTTAATACTGATAAAGATTCTACTTTTAATTTTTTTTGCATGTATGAAAAAATGTAAAAATATGTTTTCTTACAATTTTGACGTTTCTACTGATCACTGTTTGCCGTTTATTTTTTAATACACAAGTTCCATAAGAATTCTATTAAATTTAGGTTCATTTGCAGTACTTCTAAAAGTGTTAATAGAAATTTTAATATTTGTTTACAAAAATTATTTAAAAAGATACATGGTTTTTTTTAAATGAAAATTTAAGAAGTATAGTTATTTTTGATAGATTGATAATAGTATTGAAGTTTTGGACAAATTGCTTTTTACTCCTCTGAAAATACAGGTTTTCGATTTTGAAAATATATCAAAAAATATGCCTACTGATTGTCTTTATAGTGTTTTAATGAACATTTTTGATTTATTTTGTTTACATGAAGAATTGAATATTAATAGAGTATTATTTTTAAGTTAATGCCATTTTTGTATTTTACGATTATTCTATAACTTTTAACAACAATACTTTTAATAGGATCTGTGGAATTGGGATGGGGACAAATTAGTCTAGTACTGCTGCTAATTTATTTTTATTTTACTATGAATATAAATATACAATATAATATAATAAATCTTTAATAGTCTTTAGGTATATTGATGATATTTTGATTTTCAAATTTGACTTTATTAAGGAATATGACATCTTATATCCAAAATATTTAAAGTTACGATAAGTAGCGCAACGTTGAGAAGAGTTATTTAATGTTTAAAAAAATTTCATCCGCATAATGAATCAAAATACGGCAAGCAAAATATGAATTTCTCAAAAGAAATATATAATAAATTCAGAATTCTTCATAATGAAAAAAAAAAGAAAGAAACAAGAAACCTCTGATTTAGATTTAAATTTTCGTTATCCCCTCGTTTATTTATAACACTACAATATAATGCTTTGCATTTTGTCTTTAAACTTTAAATTTTAGAAATAACTGTTTTTTAGTAAACATGTTACTGGCTATTTCATAGGAATAATCGTATTTATTACCTTTTAAATCTTACGTGAAGAGTTTAATTGTGATTCTACAATACATAATATTGGTAATTTAATTAGAAATCCTCAATTATAAGATACTGTATCTATTTTCTACGGATTAAGGAAGATTTCGACTACCTACCTAATTTTTAAAATACAAAATTTTATAAAATTTCCCAAGTTATACGGAATTATAGTGACACCATAATGTAATTCTTATTGTTTCAATTCCATCTAAATACATATTACCCACTATCAACCTACTTGTTATTTAGACATAAAAATGTTTTACAAACGAATGTTATACATTAATAATAATACGTAATTAAACAAAAATTAAAACAAAAACCATGCAATGAAAAAATCATATTATTTTTAATTTTTGATGCCGTAAATGAGAAAAATATGATGAGAAAAGGGTTTTTCCGTCGGGAAAATGGTGTAAGGTAAAAATTTTAAATTTCCCAACAGAGAGATTATAAAATAATTTACTGGCTCGCATTAGCATTTTTTGTATAAACCCTCTGAATTAACTTTCCCTTTTTGCATATTTTTCTCATTTGTATTATGATGTCGCATGATAAAGTCTAAATCAGGTATCGTATTTTGCAAACTTTCAAATTATGAATTTTCAGTAAAAATATTATGGCACGGTGTTAAAGTATCGAGTCGTAACAAATGTGAAAGATTTCCAAATATGAGAAAAAAATGTAATAAGTTTAATAAACATTGATTTTTTTATCCTTAGCATAATTTATAAATGCGAAATTTTTCTTTTAATTTTTTTAATATTTCAATATTTTATATATTTTTTCCTCTTTGAACAAAGAGGAAATTTTTAAATAATGAAACTATCGGAAATATTACAATTAAAATAGCAAAGCATAATTTTGTAAAACATTTATTTTTCACATTCTTGAAATTCTAGTTGGTTTCAGTCTTATTAAAAAAATTAGAAATTGAACGTTTCGAGCTCTCTAAAGAATAGATTAGAAAAAAAAATTATTTTTGCAATTCAAGGATGAAGACGGTAATTTTATTTATTTTTACATGTTGCATGCAACCTGATCTTTTTATTCCCAAGACATTAATATACATTAATGCTGTTTATTTTTTAAATGTACAGAAAATGATGACATTTTTAATAAAATTTCCGAACATTGCTACATGAATTTCATAGAACAACTATGACTGATTTTAGCTTTCTAGCAAAAAATTTAATAAGCTGAAAATACAAATTGCGTTAATCCTTAAAAGAGATTCTTAACTCCACAAAACTTTCTAAAATGTTTCCAGACAAATATTTAAAAATCATTTTTGTGTATACGAAAGAAGGTAAAATAAAACAATAACTATATTAGAAGAATCACGCTTAAAGCAGGAAAGAAAAATTGTGTAAAACATTTCTTTTTTACGTTATTATTTTTTATATTTTTGAACTACCAGAAAAAAAGTTGACATTTAATTTTTATTTTATTCCCTAAAGCGTGTATACTACATTTTGAAACTTTATAGTACCTTTTGATATAACATACAATTCGCTGGTCCCTATTACAATATTTTAATACTACATACAAAATACTCCAGATATACTCCAGATAAAAAAATAAAATATTTTAATGTTTGCAATTTAAATAATTTTCATTACACAAATCATTACCGTACGTTTAATTTGCAGTTTTGGAAGAAAAAGCTGTATGGATAATGAAAAAACATCATAATCATAAGATTTTAGTAAACATACAAATTTCTCTAACTTTACATCTGTAAAATTACATTTTTTTTTTTTTTTTTTTTTTTTTTACAGTGCATGGATAATAAAAAGACAGCATAATAAAATTTTTATGAAAAGTAACAACGTTATATTGTCAGCTATGGGAAGAATTATTTTATTTTCTGGACATTACATGTGCAGTATCCGATTTGATGTTCAATGTATCTACCTACTATATAACTATCGGTTTGATAAATATTTTCGGATTTTCTTTTATTGTTTAAAGAGCAATATTTTACAATTCCGATTTTTTTTTTTCATTTTATCTGTAGGATTAACAGAAGGACAGTTATGGCCAATTTAATAAACGGGAAGTAAGGAGTTAAATACCGAAAGTAAACAGGAATGCTACACTGTTAAAAAAAAAAAAAAAAAAAAAAAAAAAAATCTGTAAAGTTACTAAAGTTTTTTTTTGGAAACTGGGATTCCTAGATCTTTTTATGTAACGGCAACAACAAAAATTCATATAACAGACACAGTTTTGCTTCAAAAATCAAAAAATCTGTAAGGTTACTAAGAATTTTTTGGGAAACTGGGATGCCTAGAACTTTTCAGGTAACTGCAACCAGTGTTGCAGATAAACTTTTAGTAATATTACTGTAATTTTAGCAGATTCATTTGTAAAGTTACAGATTTCTGTAGCTTTACAAAAACTAGTTTTGTAAATTTGCAGCTTTTTTTGTACAGTTACAGATGGAAGTTTAATAAGCATGTAAATTTACATACATCTGTAGAACTACAGATTTTTTTTTTTTTTTTTTTTTTTTTTTTTTTTTTTTTTTTTTTTTTTACAGTGTAGGAGAAATGTAAACACTCTCTCTAACAATGATTTTCTTACTTTTTTAAATAAAAACTCTGGAAAACCTTAACTGACTCTTCTAGTTTAATTTAGTAGATAAAAAACAATATAGTAAATATAAAATCTTTATATGCGATTTTTGGAACATCAACTTTTCCGTTATTTCCATGTTCGATAAATTCCGTTATATAAAATGTTTCATGCGCATAAAATGAGTATAAAATATATACACCGTAAAAAAAAAAAAAAAAAAAAAAGTTTCTAAAAATTTTCGAGGAAACTGTTATTCCTAGAACTTTTTATGTAACTGCAACCGGTTACATATAAAATTTATTTAAAGTTACTCTAATTTTAGTAGATTCTTTTGTAAACTAGATATTTCTGTTGCTTTACAAAATCTAATTTTGTTGTTTTACATCTTTTTTTTGCACAGTGTACAGATAAAATTGTAGTAAGCATACAGATTTCTGTAATTTTACATCTGTAGAATTACAGATTCTTTTTTACAGTTTGCCTTTGCATCTTTTCAACTTTCTTGGCGTTGGGGGGGGGGGGGGGAATTTTTCAATTCGGAAATATTTCCATATTTCTATTGTAAGAACATTATATTTGTACATTTCCTTATTCTACAAAATACTAAGAAAAATATTTAAAATAAAAGATTTGAGGGGCGTTATAAATATTGTACGAAATCCCTATAAATTCAAATTTAATTAATCCTTCTAATTCTTTAAATCCTTCTAAAATTTATTAATTAATTATGTAAATATTCTAATGCAGTTAAACAATTCAATAAAAAGGCTTAAAAGATACAATTTTCATGAATCATAATTCAGTACATAAAGGGTTAAATCTGTTTAGGCGGTGCGGATAACAGGCGATTGTGAATTAGAAGTTTTCAGGTTAGCGGTAGACTACTGTATAATACAACCTGTTTTCATATTCGTCATATGGGAGACAATAAACAACATTACAACATTTTTATTTCGCAAACAATATTTTCATTGTGTTTCATTTATTTATTTCAATATTTTTCTTTAAGTAATTAAAATGGTTTCTGGAAATATTGAGGTATTTTTTAAAAAAGCAATAATAAAATCCTAACTATTTGTTAAATTCAGGAAGCCACTTCATTCGTAAATGTATAAGCTTTGTAGATATTTTATTATGGTGCAAATAAATCAAACTACGTTTTTCTTTTTCCTGTTAAGGGGAGACTATTGAAAAATGAAATTTACAGGCACTTTTTTTATTGCCTAAAAATTTATTTACCTTCTAATTATTGTTTCCTTAAAGTTTTAACCCCTCCCCATAAAAGAAAAATCTATAGGTCTTTGAGAAGTCATTACAGTAATGCTACTGATACACGCTGAGTGCAGGTAGACGATGTTTTTGGCCATATAAATTTTCTAGTTTGCTATTTTAATAATATTATGAATTATTGTAGCGATGCTCTTGTGGCTTTAACCAGGAAGCAAATAAATCGCTCAATGCAATGGATCCGAAGCATTTGGAGTGCAGATGGAAAATTATACAGCTCATATTCAAAATATTAGAATAATTACGTTTTTTTACAAACTGAAAATATCGTTTGGCATATTTAATGTCTTCTTATGCAAACATGCAAACAATATTTTTATTAAGCACTTACTGTTGATTAAGCTTATTTATCATCTTAAAATTAATATCATTTTTGAAAAGATTAATTGAAAAAAATTATTTTAAAAAGTCAAAATATTAGAATATTTTTTCAAGTGGTTCAAAATATTAGAATATTTCACATTAATTCTCCTTTAATTTTCACCAATTCATAACTGGTGGCATCATGGATTAAATTAAGACGATTTTATTTAAAATCAATATCCTCTTTGCAGTTTGTTTGCTTTTTGTTTGAACCATTCGTCTTAAAATGGTTCGTGTGAGTGATATTCCTGAATCTATTAAACTTAGGATGGCTGATTTGTGTTGGCACAGTAAAAATCAATGTTATATAGCGAATTTTTTTACACTGTTCGCAATCAGTCGTTAATAAAATACTAATACAATATTTAAAAAAATGGAAATTTTCAAAATAATCGCCGAAATGGCGGCCGAAAACTAAAAACATCTGCTAGAGATGACAGGAAACTGAAGCATATAGTTAAGAAAAACAGTTTTAAAAGTGTACGATTCTTGCACCGAAAATGGAAAGAAGAAGGTGTTGAAGTTTCTACATCGAGAACATTAAAATGTCTCCATAAATTTAAGTATGAATCTCATGTACCGAAAACAAAACCTCTCATGACTGCAAAACAAAAGCGTATAAGATTGAATTGATGGAAATCAAGACGCTTATAGAGCGAAGAAGATTGAAAAAACAATTAGTTATTTATTAATTAGTTATGAAATTATGTTGTATAGATACAAAACATTTTGTTTACACTAGGCGGCACTAAAAATTTTTTTTTTTTCAAACGCCTTTTCTACTCCATTTTTAAAAATAAAAACTTGATGCACTCAGGAATGATGTTTGAATTGGTTTACAATTGAACAGTTATTTTCATTATCTTAAAAATGAATTAAATCTTAAAAGTCATTATTCTCTCACAGCGTCATTGTTTTTTTCCTATACTGTTGCAACCGGAAATTCAGTTCATAACAACAACTTTTACAGCATCTTCAAAATAATATTCAGTCTTTTCCGAAAAGAGATCGACTAAATAATTGCTGAATTTGTGAATTTGCAAATTTGATGCTTTTGTAAACGGAAATCAATTAAAAATGTGTCAAAAAGTAACTAGTTTGATTTTGGGAACAACCTTATCGAGTTCCGTAATATCTACAAAATAGCACAACTCGCTGTGCAAATAAAGCACTTAAAGGAAGCGAGAGAAAATTGCATATATCGTGGATAAAATGACATTATGTGTGATTCAAGTTTTAGTCACCAATCATAAATTTCTCAAATGTAAAATTGGAATAAAAACCGAACACAGCACTGTTAAAAGAATTTTTCATGCAGAAATATGATAGATTTTCCCACCCAAGCAAAATATCAACAAGCAGATAATATATATTGCTTTAACTCCTTAAAAAAATCGTACAAAATCGCACAAATTGATTTTATATTCTATGTTAACAAATTAAAAATTCTAAAGGAAGAAGAGACAAGGAGCAATAATTAAATTAGCAATAGTATCACGTGCATTACCACAAAGCAAAATTTAAGTTAATGTAACTATAAAAAAAAGAAAAGAAAAGATTTCTTTTTCACGTAGACAATATTTTTGTTTTGTTTTCTCAACTGCTGTGAAAGTATGAAATCTACAATATGTAACTCTCTGTTGAATACAAAAGAAAATAATTTCTTATTTTAAATTCGAGAAGACACGCTGCGATATTGTTTACTTTTAAGCCAAATTAACGATCTGTATACACTCTCTTATTAGAATACGCAAGATATTCCGATTTATTTATTTAAACAGAAAGTACTGAAATCGATTATAAAGTAAAAATGACTTTTGAAATAAGGTAATTTATAAATTATTATGTAATGTTAAATAATTATAACATGCATTTCTGTAACTATTTCTTGAATGTGGAAACCAAATAATTAAGAGTTATTCATTTAAAATCGCTCTTCAGCCTACTGGTTATCTAACAGTTATTACGGGTTTCAAGAAATGAGAATTGTAGCTATATTATTAAGAAAGATCTCTTTTTAGGTTTGTCCTTATTACATGGCTTTTACACCAAATAAGACATACAGCGCCAAAATATACTTAGTCTTTCATCTCAATACCATCCAAACTATTAAAAACTCAAACAATTCTACTGGATTCGCAGTAATATTATGTAAAACATTCAATAAAGACTTTGGTTGTTTATCCTGTTACTGTATGACTGTAGGAGTTCAACTACTTGCCAATTTAATTCTGTAGCAGTTTTGCCAGATTGCTTGGAAATAAATTACACACTTAATAATTTGCAGCAAACTGCGCAGTCACTAAAACTTTTTTTCCCTTGCTTAAAAAAAGTTTCATTTGTGTAATTTATCTCGATTGTATAAATGGATGGACGATGGAATAACGATTGGATGATTGGACAATTTGCTACAGGTTTTTAGCATTGTATGGAAACAATTTGCACAGTTTCTTTCTTTCTTTCTTTTGTATTGCACATAAGACACTTCAGATGAATGTCTATCCGCATTTTTTTCTATGCAATTTTCAATGTATTAGCATTGCAACAAAGATTTTTACAACCATGCATAATATCAAAAAGCTGAATATATATATATATATAGCTTTTATTCGTTAAAACAAAAGGAAGAAGAGACAAGGAGGAATAATTAAATTAGCAAAAGTATCATGTGCATTACCACAAAGCAAAATTTAAGTTAATTTAACTAATAAAAAGGAAAAGAAGTCATTTCTTTTTCGCGTATGCATTGTCATTTATTTGAATTCCTATGAAAGTTTGAAATCTACAATATGTAACTCTGTGTTGAATACAAAAAAAAATACTTTCTTATTTTCTATTCCAGAAGACATCCTGCGATATTGTTTACTTTTAAGCCAAATTAACGATCTGTACACACGCTCTTATTAGAATTCACAAGATATTCCGATTTATTTATTCTAAACTCAGAAAGTAATGAAATGGAGTAAAAAGTAAAAATGAGTTTTGAACTAATACATTTTATAAATTATTATATTATATAATGATAAACAATTATAACATGTATTTCTGTAACTATTTCTTGAATGCGGAAACGAAATAAGTAAGAGTTATTCATTTAAAGTCCCTCTTCAGCCTACTGGTTTTCTAACAGAAATTACGGGTTTCAAGAAATGAGAATTGTACTTATATTATTAAGAAAGATCTATTTTTAGGTTTGTCCTTATTACATGGATTTTACACCAAATAAGAAATACAGCGCCAAAATATATTTAAACTTTCATCTCAATACCATCCAAACTATTAAAAATTCAGACAATTCAACTGGATTGGCAGGAATAGTATATAAAATATTTAATGAAGATTTTTGTTGTTTATCCTGTAACTGCATGCCTTTAGATTGGTTGGTTGTGTTTTTGGCGTCAGTTATCAACACGAGGGATATAGGCCCTAAGGTGAGAGGAGTGCCATCCGTAAGGGTCTTTCTAAGGAAATCCGTATCTACGCAAGGAAATCCAAGTTTCGAAGAAAACCCCGGAAAATTCCGAACGATTAGGCCGACGGGCACGATTGGTTCGAACCCAGCATCTACCGTCTACCAGCTTCGAAAGCGGAACCTTTCGGCCACTGGTGGGGCCCATGCCTTTAAGAGTACAACTATATGCCAATTGAATTCTGCAGCAGTTTGCCGGATTGCTTGGGAATTAATTACTCTGTTAAAAAATTGCATTAAACTGCGCAGTCACTGAAACATTTCCTTCCTTGCTTCAAAAAGTTCCATAAGTTTAATTTATCTCCGTTCTCACCGATGAGATGGTCTCAATTTATGATCATATAACCATTGTATAAAATAACGATTTGACGATTAGACAGATTGTATAAAATAATGATTGGATAGTTTTTTACAGGTTTTTAAAAGTGCATGGAAACAATTTAGACTATTCTTTTTTAACTATATTGCACACAAGCCATCTCAGATGAATATCTATCCGCATATTTCTCCATGCATGTTTCGATGTATTAGCATTATAACAAAGATTTTTTACAATAATGCATAATATTAACAAGCTAAAGAGATATATTGCTTTTATTTCTTAAAACAATTCATACATCCAAATTTCAACTCCTGAGAAAGTTTGAAATCTACAATATGTAACTCTCTGCTGAATACAAAAGAAAAACAATTTCTTATTTTAAATTCTAGAAAACATGCAAAGATATAGTGTACTTTTAAGCCAAATTAACGATCTGTATACACGCTCTTATTAGAATTCATAAGATATTCCGATTTATTTATTTTAAACTCAGAAGCTAATGAAATGGATTAAAAAGTAAAAATGAGTTTTGAACGAATGTAATTTATAAATTATTATGTAAAGATAAGTAATTATAACATGTACAGGGTATTCCAAAATTCGACAGACAAATTAAGAGGTGTGATAGAAAGCTTCAAGAGGATGGAAACTTACTATAGAAGATGGGGTCGCAAACTACTTATTTAGTTACAAATACAGAGGGTTTCATCCTAACTGAACTTGGTTTGACGGTAATAATTTTCAGGAAAATAAAAACATTGCAATGATATGTACAGTAGGGTGGAACTTAAGTATAGGGTTAAAAAAAACTTTTTTGTTTTAATGTGTAATAGTGAAAACTTTTTTCCTTTTTGGATGTCTAAACTTTTGGCTGAAAAGGTTTTTTTAAATTAAGTTTTTTTCCGGTTCCTCAACGCGGTCAAAGTTTTGATATTTCAGTATAAAGTAACTTAAAGTAAACAACATAGCTGTTAGCTCATATATACTTTTATTTAGCAAATACTATCATGAAGTCACCACGAGGAGGTGGTTAAATATCAACTTCCACCCTCCTTACTTCCCTTTGTTATGGATTATTTTAATTAGATATTCCACCTACTGTCTTTTTAGGCAAATTTTGTCATTACATTGTGGGAATTCAACTTTCCCAAGATTATGCCATCTTTTGCTTAATATTTAAAGACGGTTGACTCAACTCGCGGGACAATTTTGACACACGTTTCCACTGGTTGATTATGACAAGAAAAATCTAAAATTCAGGTGTATCCCCTGTTTGTACTTAGTTTTCTATCCGATCAGTCCGTGAAGATAGGATCAATGTTTTTATAGTCTATAATTTCAATATGTTCGCATTTTTTCAAGTCGCTTTCCTACTGGTCCAAAAAATCCTTTTGTACCCGTAGTTTTTCCAGCAAGATGTTGAAATAAGTATCTAAGAAAAAAGTTCATTTGCATGTAATAATCAAATTATCCATTAAAAGTTTTTAGGGTATTGCTTCCGATGTTTTAACAACACCAGATTTGCATCCTGCATTAAATGCGTTTCTGTTTCACCCAATAATTTTCAAACTTGAAATGTCTGTATTATTATTCTGAAAATACACCAAAATTGCAGTGGCTATATTGATATATGAAGAAGATGTCAATGAAATATGACCAATATATTTTTATCCTGGTTTTAGAACTAAGACCAGGTGTTCGTCTTTATTGATCCTTAGTTATACTTTTTTCCCTCTGCTTCAGTTATCATAATGTTATCCTTTCTGCCCCCAAAATACTAACATTCTAAAATTAACTCATTTCGTCTTTCCTGTTCTTTCAAATTCTTCCTTTTATTTTCTCTTTGTCGTCTTCAAGTCCTTCTTTCAGTTTCCTTTTCTTTATTATCATCAGAAATACCCATATCTTCTAAGGTGCCATTTGCAATAATATTTGCAGTTCTGTCTAATACTCCGGTTCTTTCACCTTGTTGATTATCAAATTCAGGTTTAGAAAAACAGCCGATTGAACTATTTCCTTCCGAACTATTTTTTACACTTGACGATCATTCAATCAAAACATCATTTTTTTTGTTTTAAAATAACTTTTTCCCTTGATATTTCTTTTTCCAATCTTGCTACACATTTTTTTTAATCTTTATTATTGGTCCTATTGCCATCACCCCCATCTCTCTTTGGTCTTTGAGAAAGTGACGTTCTTGTTCTGATACACGATAATATTTAGTGCTTTTACACAAAGAAATGTTTTTTACAGGATTACCTAACATTTTGCAATTTCATATTGGATGTGGGATTATTCTATCTAATCTTAATATTTTTCTTCAAATTTTGACATTTCTCGCGCTAGTCTCTAATCATTTTTTGTGATTTGTGTATCAGAAACCGTTGGAATTGAAGGTCTCAGCAATACCCGTTTAATTGTATCATCAACAGCTTTAGATATTTTAGAAATAGTGTGTACCAGATTCCAGCTGTCAGATTTTAGGTTAAATTGAACCCAAAAATAATGTTTCATAACATCATCATATGTTCGTCAAAGATGACAGCATAATGTTAATTGTTTTGGTTCACGAAATACAGGGCACTTCAACAATTATCTAGATTTAGGTACGTTAACAGACTTTGTCACTTTTGACACCGAATATTTATTGAAAAATAATTAAAGAAACTGTTAACACACGTTAAATAACACGTTAAACGACTAACTTGTTATGTGTCGCAGCCAAATAAATCAGAGACAATGAAAGCCGACGTCCACGACGCTGGCTTCTACAAAAGTCAAATAAAGTGGGACTAACTTTTCTAAAGTACTCAAACTAAATTATTCTCTTTATTACAGGACATTAACACTTAATTAATTTAATTTTCCAAAATATAAATTTAACAATAAGCTTAAAAAACTTGCCATGCAATTATTGTTTTTCTTTCGTTTTTAGGGAAAATCAGGCGCTTTGAGGAACCAGAAAATATCATTTTAAAATTAAAAGAAAAATATTTTCTTTTTATGGAGTTAAAAAGGAAAAAAATAATCACTATTAGAATATAAAATTCGAAACTTCGTTTTTTAGTTCCACCCTAATGTACAGTCGTGGGGAAAAAAAAGGAAACACCCCCTACTAACTCCTCAACAAATTACCGTAGAAGAAAATTACTGGTACCGAACGATTGAAAATAAAGTCTATTTTTAAATGATGTATGTAAAATTTGCTTAGAGGGGCATCTACATATTAAAAGGAGCCATAACTTTGTTTTTTTCAATAGCAGTGCACAATTCTGACAACATAAATGACCTCTACACCCTTCAATTAGCCGAAAAACAAATTTTTATGCAATTCGTAGGATAAGTTTTAGAAAAATTAATTATTTTATAACCAGCGTATTTTAAGGGCTGTATCCAAATTGAAGTTCCGTTCTCGATTGTTAACCGAGAGAGCTCACTTCTTGATCAAGGCACCTTAAGTAGTCAATGAAACCTGCTAGATTGCAGGACAGCAGAAGAAATTTCAAAATATTTAATCACTTCTATCATAGACGGCCCCTTAAACCATCATTTTGCCATTTTTTAGGCATAATTTGAAAACTACATGGAAGAAAAATGTGAAATTTTGGCTTTCCATAAAGCAGGACTTAATAAATCTAAATCCATCGAAAAAAAATTAGGTTGCATTTCATAATTTTTTCGAATATTAATTTCATAATTCATAATTCATGTCATAAAATTATAAAAATTTCAAATTCAACGCATTTATGTTTGGGTATATTAGTATTATTGCTACACAAAAAATTGGCTCATTAGAAGCACAATTTCAGGAGATATAAATAAAAATATGAAAATGTAATTTAATGTTAGAAGTACTAAATTTTGAATGTTTATAATTCAGAAACTTATCATTCAAATGACTTGAAATTTCATGTCTGAGCATAGTTTGAACCGAAGATTTCAAATATCTCATTAAAATTGGGTATTGCCATAGAAAAAAAATGAAGTTTGGATTCGTTTTTATATGTAGATGGCCCCCTAAGCAAATTTTTATATACATCATTTAGAAGTAGACATTATTTATAATCGTTCGGTACTAGTAACTTTCGTCTACGATAATTTGTTGAGGAGTTAGTAGGGGTGTTTACTTTTTTTTCCACGACTGTACCTTGTTTTGTGTGAAATATTATAACATCACGAAAAGTTTTGGAAAAATAGGATGCTCTGCTCAAGCAATCGATGATACCGTATGAACTGGTAATCGTAATCCAAAATGTGGAGAGTCAAGTCCATACTTCTGGCGCGCATATTGGAAAAGGTCTACCACATTTTTTTATAATATCACATTTACAACAAAGGTGAGAACATCTATTAAATGTTTTATCATAATATACTTCAGTTTTCTGAATGTTATTACCCTTAACCCAAACACCCTATCTTTTTGATTAAGTATGTGGTTTGCGACCGTGTTGTGTGTTCTATGGTAATTTTTCTTTCTCTTGGGTCCTTCTATGACCCATCATAATTCGTCGGTCAAATTTTGGAACACTCTGTATTTATGTAACTATTTCTAGAATGCGGAAACAAAAACTTTTGTTTACAATAATTAATTAATGTGCTGAGCTTGTAAATAATTTTCTGAATAATTTTCGTTTTCTAATATCTGCTGTATCGTGAGCATTTTTTTTAAAAAAATAATATTGTTTTAATACAATACAGTGAAACCTCTCTGTACGACCACCTCCATTAAGCGACCACCTCCCTGAACGAAAATTTTTTCGTGGAACGAAATTTATCCCCATAGGCTCAACACTAATTTGACCTCTATTCAGAGACCATCCCAGTTGAACTCCCTCCTTAAGCGATCAATTTCTTTGAAGAAAATGAAACAAATTCCGTTTTTTCCTGGTCGCTTGAAGTAGGTTTTATTAGAAAAATAAAACAGGAGAACGCATTATTCATCAAACTTCTAAAGTAAGTTTAGATTTTTTTATTGTTATTATTCATGTAATTTTTAAGTGTTTAAACACTTTGTGCCTTTTAGGTAGCTTTCATTACAAAAAGCTACCTATTGCAGCCGTTCGGAGGAAAGCGATTTCAAAAAATTTTGGTATATTTTCATCGATCATGACCCCCAGACCCCGAAACCACCCTCCGTTCAAAAGTTGATATATATATATATATATATATATATATATATATCCATATATATATATATATATATATATATATATATGACCTTTGTCATACTGTAACTCTCGAATTTATGAACCGATTTGGATGTAATTCGGTATGTACATAGTACATACCAATGTCTCGACCGAGTTCGTTGGCCAGCTTCATCCGCCATTTTGTTTCAAAATGGCGGCCATTTAAAATTTTCTTAAAAATTTGAAATTTGAAATGTGGTACCAAAGAATTGAAAATAGAAAAATATTTTTTTCTTATGTATTTGACCTTTATACAAAGATTCCGGAACAGTTTTTGTTTCGTCTATATCTTAAAAAATGGCTGAGTTATAGCATTTTGAATTTCTAGCGTGGCTGACATTTTGAAACGTCCTGAATTTTGTCACGCGATAAAAGGCGTATTTATGAACCGATTTGGATGTAACTTCGTTTGTACATAGTACATACCAATGTCTCGACCGAGTTCGTTGGCCAGCTTCATCCGCCATCTTGTTTAAAAATGGCAGCCATTTAAATTTTTAAGAAAAATTTAAATTTGAAATGTGGTACCAAAAAATTGAAAATTGAAAAAATATTTTTTTTTATGTATTTGACCTTGATACAAAGATTCGGGAGCAGTTTTTGTTTCGTCTATATCTCAAAAAATGGCTGAGTTATAGCATTTAATTTCTAGCGTGGCTGACATTTTGAAACATCCTGATATTTCTCACGTGATAACAGGCGTATTTATGAACCGATTTGGATGTACTTTGGTGTGTACATAGTACATACAAATATCTCGTCCGAGTTCGTTGGCCAGCTTCATCCGCCATCTTGTTTCAAAATGGCGGCCATTTAAAAAAATTCAAAAAATTTTAAATTTAAAATGAGATGCCAAAATATTAGAAAATGAAAAAGATTTTTTTGTATGTGTTTGACCTTAATACAAAGATCCCGGAACAGTTTTTGTTTCGTCTATATCTAAAAAAATGGCTGAATTATAGCGTTTTGAATTTCTATTGTGGCTGACAATTTAAAACGACCTGATTTTTGTCACGCAATAACAAGCGTATTTATGAACCGTTTTGGATGTTACTTGGTCTGTACATAGTACATACCAATGTCTCGACCGATTTCATTGGCCAGCTTTATTCGCCATCTTGTTTCAAAAGGTTGCCATTTAAAAAAATTAAATTTAAAATTTAAAATGAGGTATTAAAAAATTGGAAAATGAAAAAGATTTTTTTATGTGTTTGGCCTTGATACAAAGATTTCGGAGCAGATTTTGTTTCTGAAAATTTGTTCTTTTGTTTATATCTTAAAAAATGGTTGAATTATAGCACTTTGAATTTCTAGTATGGCTAACATTTTGAAACGATCTTGTATTTGTCACGCGATAACACGTATTCGCATATTTCCATGTGAGAAAGCATGTGGATAGTATACATCAACATCTCAGCCAAATATAAGTTACTTTAAATACAAGCAGCTTGGATAAAGTTGACTAATTTCGTGAAATTCTCATTCATAATGATTTAGTATTGATAAAAATTAGTATTGAATCTCCTATATTCAGTTTCCACTAAATTGAGCTTCGTGTGTTTGAATAATATAAGTTGGCTTTTTTAAAATAAGGTATTTGAAAGCTACCTCTTCCTCCCGGCACTGGCCGAAAGGACTTTTTAGACAATGAATTTAACTCTAATGACAAATTAAGAATGACAGTCAATAAACTCTCCTGCCCTATACTGTCAGGAAACTCTCAAAGAAATAGGTAAATTAATGAAATCGTCATTATTTGTTCTCACCCCCCCCAAAAATGCATTTATTTACTGAACTTCGAAAGGACTTGGAAATAAAAATCATAAAAGATAGAACCGTAAAATCAAAGCAAACGTCAATATATTCATTTTTGAAACTCTGCAGTAATTAACTTATGTAATTAAGTTTTGTTTTGATATTTAATTTTTTATATTTTTTCCTGATGTGAAAAATAAATTTTAGCAATGTTAATTTAAGTTTTTCAACATCTTTTTTCAACATTTAAAATATAGATTTAAACATGACCTCCATTACGAGACCACATCTCGGAGCGACCAATTATTATTGGAACGGAACGTGGTCGCTTTAGGGGGGGGGGGGGGGTTACTGAATTTCCAATTACAAAATAATATTTATAACACTTATCTAAAGCATTACTCTTACGTTTTAACACTTAAAATGATGGACAAACAAATAAAATTAATCAATTGTTTGATTAATACAAAAATAAAGAAATATTTATTGCACTATTAATATTTTTATAGAGTAATTCCTTGTTATGTCAAAAATAGCCGACCTGATATCTTAGGATATCGTTTGTGATGAATTTTATGTCAGATTTACCTCTCTATATTATTCATTAAAATTCATTGCCTAATCACGTTGTTTATCTAAAATATATTCTCGGAAATTATGCTAATGTGTGAAGAAAAAAATGAATGTACTATCATTTTATTAACTCTCAAACTGCTTACTGTAAGCGGTTTCCGAAGATAAAATCAATTTGCTTATTTATACATTATTATTTTTCTACAAATAAAATAAATATGATTAAAAAATATGGGGAAAGGCGTTTCAGAACTCCCTTTTTTTCCATTGTAGAACGTATGTTACCACAGAAAAATTAAGGTGTAAATAGGGTGATTTTGACATTTACACATAGAATAAGCTTTAAAAGAAGCTTTTCTTTTTAAAAACAAAAATATGTTTCGCATTTCACATTTCACATATGTAAATAAATATTCTTTTGAGACACATACACCATCCTTGTCATTTGTAATCAAACAACGCATTTATAAAAAGCATTTATGTTTTCGTGAGAAATAATTGATTAAAATTATTTCAATTTTCATCTTAAAATTAATTTTCTTTTCTTTTTTTTTTATTTAAAAAGAAAGATTTAAAACATATGAATATTTCCAATAGTTGAGCGACGTTAAAACATTAAACTGACAAAATGTAAACCCATAAAATATATTTAAAGCGTATGAATAGAGAACTTTGGTACGAAAACTTAGATGCAAAACAAACAAAACTTTCAATGGGAAAGTTTTGTTTATTGCTTTGTTTGTACTTTTTCCTTTGTACACGTGCTAGTCTTAGTTAAATAAATATATGCGATAAATAATCTGCTACCTTGTTTTAAGCAACGTTTATTAGTGCTATAAACGAAATTTTGTTTAAAATACTTTGCACTAAGTGAAATAGAAAATATTTTTATGCGTATATATTGCATTTATTAATTAATTTTAATAAAAAAATATTCATAAATTACAGCCAACGTATATTTTTTTAAGCGTTCTTTAATCGTTTGCTTTATTATTACAAAATAATAATATAATTCTTATAAAATTATTAATCCACTAGCCCTGATATCTATGGCCCAAATCTGCTGCTAATATAGGTCCAAGCTAAATATAATGATATAATGACTTTCAAATACTTAAACTTTTTCCCATAATAAATTAACGTTTAAAGCATGGTATCATAATTCCACTCTAAGCATCACAGAGTTAATAAAAATAATTATGAATCAATACCCTAATTTAAAATATGTGATTAATTTCATTTTTATTACTTGATTTTATTTACTTGACACTAAACTTCGCTTTAGTACATTTTTTTCTATTTTGTTTATTTTTATTAGTATATAAGTTTTACATTTGTGTTTCATAAAATAAATCATTGTATAACGAAGAATAATTTTCAGATTTTTGTTTTTACAGTATTATACTTCAAATTAATTTTTCCGGCAACCATTTTTTGTGATATATTTCTATATTAAAAAAAGCTCTTTTACATAATTTAAAAAAAAAACTATAACTCTAAAATATATGTAGAAGTTTAAATATGTAATAAAAATGCGCATTTTTTAACCTATTTAAAAAAAAATAGGCAGCGAGAGTGTTAAAGAACACCTCACAAAAAAATATCATTTCAAAACAGGACCTTTCACAAAATTATTTGTCTTAAAAATATATCATTCACAAAACATTCCCATCTTTAAAGTGAACCTTTCACAGATTTAATCAGTTAAATATAAAACCTGGTCTGCCAGTTTTACATTTAGGGGAAAAGGAGGCAGATGTGAACATGGCACAGATGTGACCATAACAATTTTTCAATAGTTATTATACGTTTTTTTATTTGAAAAAAAAAATACCAAAGATGACAGCACCTGTAGGCATATGATAAAAGATTTTTGAAGCTCTTTGACATTTTTTTAAATCCTCAGTAGCCAAAACACAGTTTATAGATCTCAAAAGTAAAATCTCAGTTCCAACTTCATAAGCAAATAACTTTATTTATTTATTCATATTTTTGAATTTTAATACTATGAATACTAATAAATATGTTTGATAACGTTTATTTTCTTCTAAAATTGAAAAATGTTAATGATTTATCAATTTAGCTCTAGCAGCCATGTGGGGCAATTGTGAACAGACTAGTTGGGGGCAGATATGAACAGTTCATATGTGCCCAATAATCATTCTGTTATTCTGTTTCTTTCAGTTAACTTCATGAGAAATAATGGCAGCGTAAAATCTATAATTTTCCTGAAATAAACAGGTAAAAATAAAAATTTTAAAAATCAAAAAACCCGACTGAGTAAAAAGCGAACTAATTAATTATTTCTCATCAATGTGAAACTATTTTTTATATTATTTACATATTTTTTTTTATTTACTTGTATTAATGATTTTTAAGTTGTGTTTAATTGTTAGTTCATATCTATAAACACTGTTTTGATCAGTCCAATAGATTTTTAGGATAGTTAGAGCTCCAGTAAAGCTAGAGATCTTACCTACACAACTTCCAGGTTGTGTAATATTTAAACGGAGCTTCTGACTGTAAAATAGTCAATGAAACATCGTCTTCATTTTGAAAGACCTATCCAATGATATGCCACTCAATTGGGTGCGTATTTTTTTCTTCTCCATCGCCATTTTGTATTTTACGGGCCGCCATTTTCAATTTATATAAACAAAATCTAGCCTATAACCATCGGACGGTTAAGACGAATCGATAGATACTCCATTCATTAAAATCCATCCAGCCGTTGGCATTTTTAGAGGTTATAAAGAAATCCACATACCCAGACACGAGTGAAACACACAACCCTTCTTGGCAGTCGGTAAAAACATTTCTGCCATAGAAAGTTGATTTTGTGTTGAAACCTCAATAAACACATCTGTCAGCAAGTACATAAAGAGCAACAACCTCGTTTACGTTCAATTGTATTTTAAATAAATTTAATGTCTTCTGAAATACAATAAGTGTTAGTTATTATTTTACTAAACGGTTTACAACAATATTTTATAGGAATTGTTAAATCAAAAGGTATTACGCTAAACAACTTTCAAGTTTTTCTACTTCGTTTGTTCAAAATTTACAATTATGGCTAATATCCATCTCTCAAAGAGCTCTCTATATGATGCTTTGAATGGAGATAGATATCCAAAATATTTTCAGGAAGTAAAATTTTTAAACTGATGACTACCGTAAGATCCCGATTGCAAGCCGCCTTCTTTCAAAAGCAAAATAAGTTAAACTTGTGGGGTGGGGTTTATAATCGAGATTTTAAAAAATATATTCAAAACCCTTCTTTATCTTTAATTTAGAAGCAAATAAGCCAAATACAGGGGTGAGAATCTTTCGTATTTCGGAAGATTTCGATAAATGTGATCTAAATGCCCCTGCCTAAAATATCCCTGAAACAAAAAGCCCTAAGCAAAATTTAAAAGCTTTATTTTTTTTCAAATTTACTTCTTTATTTTTATTTTTTGCAACAATATTTAATCAATCATCTAAGCCCCTCCCTAAATCAACCTATTTTCATTTTATAATCTTTACCTTAAACATATCACCCATAATCTAAAGAAATATATATATATATATATATATATATATATATATATATATATATATATATATATATATATATATATATATATATTTCTTTATGTTGAATTTAACCGATAGTATAATTACTGATTATGCTGACAAATGGATGACAAAATAAAAAGCATATTAAAGCATATATTTTCCTTGTGTTCACATGTGCCCACATGTGTTCATAACTACCCCTCCGGTGGGGCACAAGTGAACAATTTTTTGAATTTATAAAACTATTAAAAAAGTAAGAAAAACTATAATGGTGATTAAAAAAATACAATGTGTAAAACAAAGTTGTTCATTATATTGACTGGTTTTTGTTTATTGAAATTAACCTAGTTATAAGAAAAAAGCAATTTTTATGTGAACTGTTCTCATGTGCTCCCATCTCCTGTCTATATAAAAAAATTGCACATTACATAAAAGTATCTTCTTAAAATGCACAAAAAAGAATCTGCAGGTAACGATCATTCCAAATTCACAAAATTATGAATAGTTTTTTCCCAGATGTAAAAAGCTGTTCACAATTTCACAAAATAAGACTCTCGGAAACAAATCTACAGACACCTGCACATGGACTTAGCCTTTCATTTCAATACCACGCTAATTAATAAAAACTCAAACAATTCTGCTTCATTCACAGTAATAGTATTAAAAACAACTACAGAAGGCTTTTGTTCTTTATCCTGTAACTGTATCCTTTTGGATTGCAGCCACTTACCAATTTAACTGTACAACAGATCTGACAGACTGCTTGGAAATAACTGACACTGTTAAAAATTTATAGCGTACTGCGCACTCATTAAACCTTTTTTTTTTCATTTAAAAAGTTCCATAATTTTATCTTTATCCTGATTAATCAGAATATTTCAAATTATCGTCAAGTAAACCTTATATATAAAAACTGTTGAATTATTAGACAGTTTGTTACTGTCTTTTAACAGCGTATGGAAACAATTTACACTGTTGCTTTTTTACTGTTTTGCGCACAAAACATCTGAGATGGATAGCTATTAGCATCCTTCTCTATGTATATTTCAATGTAATAGAATTTCAACAGTGGTAAAAATTTACTTATTTTAAATTAAGAAACAAATTCTTCAATTAAATATTAGCGCACGATGTAAAATATGAATCCCCCCCCCCCCCTTAAAAAAATTATAAAATAAATTTGCGTTGCTCGTTAACTATTCCTTTAGGAAAACTTGGATTTATGTTTCCCTTTTCCACATTTTCCTTGTTTGTTAGGTGATACCGCACTACAATAATGCTTATACGGGATATTTTGTCTTTAAACATAAAACATTGGAATAAATTAAATTTTAGTATATTCATTACTGTACAGTAAATTTGTTACTTAAACGAAGTGTCTTAGTGTCTTAGTGTGTCCAGTAAAATAAACTACATACGGTTATCTTAGATATTTACGAAACTTATAATACTGGGAGATGCAATGCTTCGATTTGAGTTTTCAATCACAATATACGTCATAATATATATACGTCACAATATACCTCGCAATATACGTCGCAATATACGTCACATCTTTTCATCATGACAAATCATTCTATTTTAACCCTCCGACTGTCTTGGAAAAGGGCAAAATTGTAATGTTGTTTTCTCTACATTTTGTTTTAAATGCTAAAAAAAAAAGGTTCTTTGAACATTTTATAAAAAAAAAACTTAATAACGAATATGAATGCAATCCTTGGAAGTATTAATCATTGTTCAATGTATTAAAAATACATTAAATCAATAGAATAATATTACTTTAAATACTGCTTGTATTGCAGTGAAACCTGGAGCTTAGTGAACGTATTAACACGGGCTTGTCAGTGAGGTGGTTTTAAAGCAACATGTTGTTGCGCTCTGTTTGAATACAAGAAAGTGTGTTCTGGGAGTTAGACTGACCACACGCACAGGACGGAGCTCGCAACGTTTCCCACAAGCATTGCGGTATTTGATTGACTTTTGCTGAACGTGAACGCTTGTGGGAAAAATCGAGAAGCTGATTAGCTATTATCCATCAAGACTTTGTATGACGTCGGAAATGCTTGTAGTCCTTTATTTTTCCCAAACCAGCGTTCGACTCCGTACTGTGCAAGGCTGACTCAGTATTTCACCCATCTGTGATCAGTAAAATAAGTACCAAGCATGCTTGCGAACAAAACACTGGGTCCCGAGTTAGGCTGAATAAGTGATCGGGGCATTTGCTGTCTACCACCTCAGCGTCCTTGGTCAAGAAAAGAGTTTTGGGAACTGTAGACCTGGTTCCTGTGGCGATACGATCCATTAGATTGTATCGCCACAGGTTTAATTTCGTTTTGGTATTTCAGTACTGTCAATAGTAATAGATACATAGATTTTCCATTATATCATACGCGAACGAACGAGGGATTACCGTTTTCAGGTAATATAATATAACGCAATGTTATCAGAGATTCTTAATTTCAGGACGCCTTCAGTTACATGTTACAAAGAAACTTTCATTTCTTTGGATTAAAAAAAAAGAAAACTTTCTAAACTGTGTGATATCAGAGGGGTTCATAATTTTTTATGGTTTCCTTTCCTCCTAATATACATTTCTCAAAATCTACCTACTTATTGATTAGCCATTATTTATCTTTTAAGCGTTCGGTACGAATGTTATACAACAAAGTTAATACATTAGAAAAAAAAGCATATGATGAATAAATTATAGTACTTTGTCTTTATCTTTGTAGCAGTAAAAAACATTATTTATGCCTTGCTTGTAAATGTAAACTTTAAATTTCCCAAAAGAGAGATTATAGAATAATGTCGTATTGTTCATTAGCATTTTCTTTAAAAACCCTCGGAGTTAACTTTCCTGTTTTGCATTTTTCTCATTTGTATTATGATGCCGCATATTAAATAACGTTCGTAATTTGGAAACTTTTAAATGATTAGTTCTTAGTAGAAAAAAATACACAACGGCTTTAAAAGATTTCCGTCATTACAAATATCAAATACATATCTAATTGAAAAAAAAATATATACAAAAATTTGAAAAAAACATTTAATCTTAATCTCTCGACACTATTTCCAAATCCGAAACATTTACATTCTCTTAAATGGTTTTAAGACAAAATATTTATACGTTTTTTAACCTATTCAAAGTAGAAGGAATTTATAAAATAATAAAATTAGCCAATGAAGAATTACGTGTAAACCAGCAAAGCAAAATGTTGTAAAACATTTATTTTTTACGTTAATAAAATTCTTATTATTTCAATTCCAGTTAAAAAAAAAAAAAATGAAAGTTTTGAATATTCTAAAGAATACATTAAAAAAATCTCATTTGAAATTCATGGATAAACTCGGCAACATTGTTTTTTACTTGTTGTATAGATGTATCCACGCTCATCTTTAAATTCCCAAAACACTCAAAATTATTAATGATGTTTATTCCTTAAATTTTAAAACACTGAAATACAGAATTTTTACAAAAAGATTTTTTTACATTGCTAAATGATTTTCACAGTATAACAAAGGCGAATTTCTACATAGTACGAAATTTTAGTAAGGTGAAGAGAAAAATGGCTTTAACTCTTAAAAGCAATGCCTAATCGGAAAAAAAAAACTTTCTTAAATATTTACTGACAAAGAAGTTAAAATTCGTTAGGTGTATTTAAAAATTCAAAATATAACAATAATGAAATTAGAAAAAGATTTATTTTAAAACAAACAAGATTAAACAAGTAGTAAAACAAGATTTATTTGTAATGCCAACTTTTATAAAACAAATCTTTTTAAAGTTTTTTTTTTTTTTTTTTTTTTTTTTTTTTTTTTTTTTTTTTCCATAGCAAAAAAAAAAAGTTGAACTTTAAAATTTTGTCCTTTCAAGCTGCAGTTATTAAATTATGAAATTTTACTTATGACTCTTTCCTGCAATGTGAAATTTACCCTCTTCTACCTCCACCGTAGCAATATTTTATTGATTACGAATTAAAAATAAAATATTTTAATGTATAAAGTTTTTTAAAAAATCACTGTATACAGATTATGACAAAAGTTTAATTAGTACAGCTTTGACAACAATTACTATATTAATAATAAATTAACAGAATAATCATGTTTTTATGAAAAGTGAATATCTATATCTATATCTATATCTATATACAAGGTATCGACAAATTAGTTGGGCAAAAAGATCGATTTATTGAATGGAATTGACAGGAAAAACATTAAAGCACAAGTTGCTCAAGGCTAACGAAAATGACAGACTACAGCATGCATATCTTTTTTTACAGACCGCTGGAGTCACGTGATGCTCGAATCCATCAATGCAGGTGTACGAAAAGAGCATCACGTTACTCTAGCGGTCTGTAAAAAAAAAGACTCTTGAGATGCGCCGCGGTAGCCTGTCTTTTTCGTTATCCGCGATACTGCTGTAAGACAGAAAAATAGTTCAAGTTTACCATTAACACAATTATTCGATGTGACTTCCTTTCATGACACTACAAATGTCCAATCGGTAAATCATTTCTTGCCACAGATTTGCCAGCACGTTACCGTCGATCAAATTAACTGCAGTGCAGATTCTTGATTTTAGTTCAGGAATGGAAGCAGGAAGTGTCGGTTCGCACACTTGATCCTTTATAAAACCCCATACACCGAATGAAGCGGTTAAAAATCTTGTGATCGTCTAAGTCATAGAATAACACCTCTGCTCGCTAAGCCATAATGTCATTTATGACACTTAACGCCTTCTATGAATAAACTTCTGCAATATTACTATTAGTCTGACTTATAACTAGTTAATTTCATTTAATATTTCGGAAGTTCTTAACTTACGAAATTTCCCAACTGATTTGTATATACCTTGTATATATATTGTCAGGCTGCCATTGAAATAATGCATTTTTATTTAATTATATATTTTTGGACATTAGATGTGCAATAGGGTGGGTCGAAAAAACCGAAATATTTATAATCGAAATGTAATAGAGCGGAAAAGTTGCCTTTTGTTAAGAATAATAAATTCCTAAAATATTACACCGAGCGGTTAATATCTTTTACCGCCGCAAGGAGACCAAAGTTTCCAAAAATCTCAAAAAAGTTGTTTTTTTCAATATTTTTTTTTAATTACCCAAACATACGAATACAATTTCTAATAAGACGCAATAGCTACATGAAGATATAAGAAATGTGCCGGTAAATGTTCATTATGATAAAGTCATGTCTTTTATTGCCGCAAAAGGACAATATTAAAAAAAAAATTAAAAATTTCAATTTTTCATTTTTTCTAAATTTTTATAATTTCTATAATATGTCGATAAAAAAATTAATTTACTTCATATCTATTAATATGTCATAAATTTTATTAACTATTTGCAATAGACTGGAAAATAAAAGTAATCATTCATTTTTCTTGACGATCGCTTCATGTACTGCTATTTTGCTGCATATCGGCAGTTCATATACCAAAAATCACAAAAATGATATAAAATGAACAAAATATTTTAGCATTTTATTAATTAAAATACAGAGATGTTTAACCGAAACGGATTAAATAATCTTAAAATGGAGAAGTATTTAAAGTAATTGAATTTTATAATATGGCGTGCTTCCAAATAAAACCATTGTTCTTCGAGTGACCGAAATTGATCATATGTGATCCTCCCTCTTTCTGGCCCACAAACTTTACCAGTACTTCATAGACTAATTTCACGCATCTTTCTACTGATTGAGTTGGACAAGGAAAATTATAATAGCTAGTATCATTAATCGAATATTCTAAACTCACCAGCGTCGTTAGATCGTTAGTCGATAGACAAACCATAACAGGTGGTTTCGTTAGTTTACAGTTTTGAAACTCGATTAAATACATACAATTTTATGCTTCAAAGTTCAAGTCTGGAATGACGAAGTGACGGATGGCACTATTCGCGTCCACAGAACTTCGTGCTTTAGCAAATTTCTTTATGGCTGGGGTTCTGATATCCTCTCCTTCATATGCTATCATTCTAATGAGGCTATATTCATGATTTGCGAAACAGGCATTTTCGTGAAATTACAGGAACTATAATCTTTCGTAGATGATATGGCAAGTAACGGGGGTTCTACATTATAGTCACAGAATATGAAAAGCATGATGGATTAAATTAAATTAAACCAACGGATGCGGTACACTTTCAGGATGTACTCATTGAGTATATCCTGAAAGTGTACTGCATCAGCCGATTGCCAAAATTGAAAATTGCCAAAGCATGAAGTTCTGTGGACACAAATAGTGCCATCCGTCATTTCGTCATTCCAAGCTTGAATTTTGAAGCTTAAAATTGTATGACTTTAGTCGAAAGGCAAAACTGTAAAATAAAGAAACCACCTGTTACGGTTTGCCTATCGATTATCGACTATCTAACAACGCTGGTGAGATTAGAATGCTCGATTAAAGATACCAATTATTATAACTTTCCTTGTCCCACTCAGTCAGTAGAAAGATGCGTGAAATTAGTCACTGCAGTGCTGGTACAGTTTGTGGATCAGAACATAGTGAGGATCAGATATGATCAATTTCCGTCTCTTGAGGAACAATTGCTTTATTTGAAAGCAGGTCATATTATAAAATTCATTTACTTTAAATACTTCTCATTTTAAGTTTATTTAATCCGTTTATGTTAAACATCGCTATATTTTAATTAATAAAATGCTAAAATATATTGTTCATTTTATATATTTTTTGTGATTTGTGGTATATGAACTGCTGATATGCAATAAAAGAGCAGTAGATCGTCAAGGACAATGAATGATTACCGTTTTTATTTTCCAGTCTGAAACAAATAGTTAACAAACTTTATGATATATTAATAGGTATAAAGTAAATTTATTTAATTCTTGACATATTATAAAAATTTAGAAAAACTGTAAATTTGAAATGTTTACGTTTTTTTTTTTTTTTTTTTTTTTTTTTTTTTTTTTTTTTTAAATATGGTCCCCTTGCGGCAGTAAAGGATATGATTTTATCATAATGAGCACTTACTGGGACATTTTTTATATCTTCCTGTAGCTATTGCGTTCTATTAGAAATTGTATTCGTATGTTTGGATAATTAAAAAAAAAATATTGAAAAAAACAGGTTTTTTGCGATTTTTTGAAACTTTGGCCCCCTTGCGGCGGTAAAAGATGTTAACCGATCGGTATAATATTTTACGGATTTATTCTTTATTACAAAAGGCAATTTTTCCGCTCTATTACATTTCGATTGTAAATATTTAGGTTTTTTCGACCCACCCTAATGTGCAATGTTCGATAAGTACAACTTGTATCGTGAGATATGGTTCGCTATCAAACAATCTGTGTACATATATTTTTTTTTTATTAGCTGACATTCTCGGCTGTGCCCGTGCCCGTAACTATAAACTTAAATATACTTAAATCCAAAATCCGTTAGTTTCACTTTCCACCGCCAGAGGAGAATGGTGATCTAAACAAAGTTTTATCCCAACGAAACTGCGTTATTCAACCTATCTGGAGATATTTTAGTTGATGGGGTGAAGGATTCATGTAAGATATGACAACCACAACTTATTTAATGGTGCACTGTGTTCTAAAAGAACACTCTTCACGTGACACCGTTGCGTGCGGCATCGTATAGCAGGCGTGCTCTCTGAAATTTGTTACTTCCATTTTTCACCGGCCGGAGGCTCACTCTTCTCTAAACAAAAGTCTATGCTAACTAAATTACGTTTTTCAACATATATTTATTAGTCGAATGAATGGGTATACAAATAAGAATTTAAGAAATTTTCTGAAATTAGAATTTGGAAATAATGGTAACTAATACTCATGAATAAAGGTCATACAGGGCTGGAATAATAGAAAGATCTCCTGGGTGTCAAATTGGAGGAGGGGAAGGGAATGTGCAAGTACATTTTGGCAAACGAATAACTGTATTGGAGTCCTTGGTAAGAAATTTGGTCTGGTACCTGAGACAGAAAGGTAATTTAAAATATTTCATGAAATTGCTATTTAGAAATAGTGGTCACTACTACTCATAAATTAACTTTAAGACTAGAGAGGTGATAAATAAGGTATTAATGTAATTTGGAGCTAGATTCAAAGAGATATGAGTAATTGGAGTTGAATTATTAAAATAGGACTCAGTTAAGCAAAAATTGATGAAAGGGGAGGTGGGCAAGGGGAAATACAAATGCTCTTCAACTAATGACTTATTAAGACTACTGAAGTCCTTGGTCGAAAATATGGACTGGTATCTGTGCCAGGAAATTAATTTAAAACATTTGCTGAAGTTACTCTTCGGAAATAGTGTAACTACTGCTCATAAACTAATTTTAAGACTGTGAAAGTTGATTATTAGTATATTAATTTAATTTCAAATTAGTACAGAAGATATATAAGTAATAGCAATTAAGTTATTAAGAAAGGGATTATTTAAGCAAAAAACGGTCGAAAACCAAGTAGAAAGAGCTTGTTGAAATCGAGCCCATAAAACGCAAATATGAATGTGCCCCCTGGTGGTGTAATATGGCACTAAAACTTGTAAGCTAAATCGAATGAATCAATTTCAGTTGAAATCGGACCAATAGAACTCGAGAAAAGTATGCTGTTTGAAAATGGTGGTAACTAGTCTATAATTAGCATAACATATTTTTAAATTGAAATAAAAAGGAGCAACCCTTAAACTTTTAACACATATCTATTGACTTTTGGATTAGAACATACTACTAATTTTCGGATAAATTCATAAAATTCTGTTAAATTATGTTTTTAGCATATAGTAATTTTTCTCAAAGTCTAGTAAATGCGCCATTTTTCCCCTTTCGCGAAAAGAATGCTTGTTTTTATGAGTCTTTTAGTGAATTTATAATTATTATCTCGATTAATAAGGCCTGATTTTTATGAAATAAACTACTTTGAAAACAAATGAACAAAAAAATTGAAAACAAAATTTACAATATTGGGCTAAAAAGATTGAAAACGGATTTTTATGTTATTTTTGAAAAATTGCCTCGAAATATGTAAAAGAGCAAAATACCGCGGAAATTTAAATAAGAAATTCAAAATCGGGATTCCAGGTGCGAAAATTTCATACATAATGATACCTTCTTACCGAACTTTATAGATGTAAGTGCAGCGGTCTCGCCATCACATTGTCGACACACTCACATACTTATACGCAATCCCTCATTATTATAAGATAAATATTTTCTAAATAACATCACTTTTATTTTGTCATAGATTTATAGGAGCAGATGTAACATAAACTCCGATCACGAAACAAAATTGAAATAACTATTGTTAGTCATATAATTTATTTTTTATTAAATAGTATTGCAGGAATAGATTCATGTCACAGCTAAATTATTTAAGTGAAAAAAGTGGTTTTATTTGCGGCCTAGTGATTGAATGATCAAGACAAAAAAGGATCACTGAACCTAAGTTAAAAAACTGCTTTTCTAAGGAACATCTTTTAAAAGAAAACATTTTCTTCAAACTCTAGAAGATTTTTTTTTTTCATTAATAAAGTAAAATTAGGGCAATATACCGTTCATATTAAAATTCTGAAGCATTAAAATTTATTATTTGGTTTTAACCATAAAAAACGATACAAACACTCAGAAATTAAAATAAATGCCATTGATATGGTTAAGCAAAAGGTTAGGTTACCTTCTATTTAATGAATTATTTATTGTAAATAGTTTTAAAATGAATCGTTATAATATACCACTGAAACTGGGCCATTCTTTTACGGATATCCTGCATTATGATAAGCGAAAGCAACATGGTAGTTTGTAATATTTTCCAAAAATGAAAAACAAAAACAGCGTGCTTGAAAATATAGTTTTATATAAAAAATACACAGGATATCTTATATCTTTATCTTGACTGTTTATCAGCAAATTAAAATATCAGAGTTGGAAACTAAAGGCTAATGCAAGTTTTCATCATGAATTTTAGTATAAAACAATTCAGAGTATTTGATTGAAAGATCAAGACAAAAAAGGATCACTGAACTTAAGTTAAAAAATTGCTTTCTAAGGAACATCTTTTAAAAGAAACCATTTTCTTCAAAATATAGAAGATTTTTTTTTCATTTATAAAGTAAAATTAGGGCTATATATCCGTTCATATTACAATTCTGAAGCATTAAAATTTATTAATTGGTTTTAACCATAAAAAACGATACAAACACTCAGAAATTAAAATAAATGCCATTGATATGGTTAAGCAAAACATGCAGTGTTCCATAAAAGAATTTCCCAGATATAAATTTTAATAGTATCAACTGTAAACTTTGTAGAGTGTCGGTTCAAGGTCACAAATAAAGAAGAGAAAAAAAAAAGCAATTTTTCAAATTACAACGACCATTTGGAAAACGATTTTTTTGAAGACTAAAATGTAAGACATAAAAAATCGCACGGAGTTGATCATACATTACGTACGTCATGAATTAACATTAATAGTGTTATTACACGTAAAAATTGCAAGCCAAAAATATCACCTGCGACCTGTCAAATTTCATGAAACTTAAGTATTATCCACCTGAAACTTACGTAAATATCCAAGCATTTCATTGACTGTTCGGGAAAAGGCTTTTCCATCGTCAGATTTCCAAGAAATCTGACGGCCAATTTTAAATGAAATTTCATTCTTAAACTTCTAAACATCCGACAATATTACTTTTTACACCGTCGGATAGGGAAAAAAATGTACTTTTAAATGCAATTTGTTTGAAAGCTGTATCTCAATTTGTTTCTGAGTTATTAATTTTTTTTGTAGTTTTTATTACTTTTTTGTCATAGTGGCAACAGAAAGTATCCATCGTTGTTGAAATTAAAGAAAAATACAGATTACTGTATAGACTAATCAGAAAACGAATAAATTGCGGATTAAACCAATGAAAACCTTCAGATATGCTTTTCATTTCCCATCCTGACGAGAACAATAACCATTTTTCCAAATGGTTAATAACTCAAACAGTTTTAGTTAAGCGCAAACACGAGTGCTGTTTTGTTATTTACTCGCTTGCAGTGCCACATACGCAAAATGGCGACTCAGGAGTTTAAAGGATTATAGCAAGTCTGAAGATTTAAAAGCCGTTATACCCATGTGATTTCTTCATTTAGGGCTTTATAAAAGATCGTGTGTATGCTCCGCCGTCACTTAATGATTTTCCAGGATTCAAAAAGTTCCAAGTTCTCAAATTGTATTTTCAATGCATTAAGGATATTTATTGTTGGTGAAACAAGTTAACACTCATTAAATGGTTAAGGGACTACTTCAGTCACCCGAAAATTCCCGCTCGCTAAAGGTATTCCTACGGAAGAAATTTATAAAAGTATCTCATTTGCATTTCAGTATTTTTAAATGATTTTTTTTACATTTGATAACTGAGATCGATCCGTACGAAGGACGTTTCTTACCTTTGCGATTTTGATTACAGATTTTTTTTTATGAAAATGCTTTCACTTTCGAAACCGGTTCCAAGAAAGGAAATGTCCTCATTAAAAATACCTGGAAACAAAATTGAAAAAGTAAAAAACGGGATTTGTACAGATCAATATCAGCTATTCAGTGCAAAAAATAACTTTAAAATATTGAAATTCAAACGAGATATCTTTATAAATTTCTTGCATAGGATTAGTATTAGCGGTCTTTTCGTTTGAATGAAGTAGCCCCTTAAGTAACCGAATTAAAAAGGTTATTACTCCCATTACTCCGGACTTGTTAACTGAAGTGTGGTAAAAATTGGACATTAGGTTCAATGTGTGCTGTATAACTAAATGTGCACATATCGAACAATTATAATAAAAAACAGGTTAGGTTACCTTCTATTTAATGTATGATTGTGATGAATATAAATAGTTGTATAAAAAAATATGAATGTAAATAGTTTAAAAATGAATTGTTACAATATACCGCTGAAACTGGGCCATTCTTTTACGGATATCCTGCATTATGGTAAGCAAAAGTAACATGGTAGATTGTAATATTTTCCAAAAATGAAAAAAAAAACAGTGTACTTGAAAATATAGTATTGTATAAAAAATACACAGGATATCTTATATCTTTATCTTGACTGCTTATGAGCAAATTAAAATATCACAGTTGGAAACTAACGGCTAATGCAAGTTTTCATTTGCATGAATTTTAGTATAAAACAATTCAGAGTATTTTTTATTTTATTTTCTTTCTTTTAGTTGTTCTGATTCATTGTAATACAGCTATGCATTATTTTTTAACGTTGGAAATAAAATTACTTAATAACATGCATGACTCCAACTCAGCATTTTTCAATTTTTTTTTCTATTTGAGGGAAATAAAGTATTTATTTATTTCAATTCCGAAGAAAAAAAATGTTTAATTTCTGATCTCTCTAAAGAATACCGCAGATTTTATTTTGAATCTTGAAGAAATGCAGTCATAATATTTATTTTCAAATCAAAGATTTATGGTATGTAAACACGCACAAATTAGAATTCCTGAGCCAATCATATTTATTATGTATTTCATAATATAGGAGTCAATGAAACATATTAAAAAATAAACGCGCATTCAAAAATTTTAGATAAAAAGGCGCATTATGATTAAAGAAAACATTATGACTTTATAATATTTTGTTTAACGAAAAACATTTTGCAAATATTTTATTGTATATGATATATATGTTATTCCTTTATCCCTACGCTGTAAAATACCTTACCTGTAGCTGCGCTTGGTGTGATTTTACACCCAAAATGGTGGCAACTAAGTTGCCACTAACAGTAGTCTAAGGCAACACCATCAATTAACTGGTGTAAAGAAAGACCACTTTTGGCATTTTTGGTGTAAATTGACACCACCGCTAATTTGATGTACTTCAACAACAAAATAAAATATAATTTAAAACATTACTTTTTAAACCAAATACTGCAATAATTTTAAGTTAGCAATTTTACGCAGAGTTTTGTAAATTTTATATAACTGAAATAACATATTAACATACATTTTAAACATTTTAGCTGGTAAGCAATACAATTTCATGTACAGTTAAACTTGAATAATTCGAATTTGAAGGGACCAGAGAAAAGTCCGAGATATCCGAAAATTCGGATTACATATATTCTCTGAAAAAGAAGAGATAGATAAGTAAGATTAACTCCACGATGAAAGTTTTAACACACAAACTTCATCTTAAAAAACTGCTGCATTTTTTTTTTCATTAAATCAAACCTTTTTTACTAGTTTAATTATTCACCACTTTTAAGAACAGTCAAATATTTTCTGTTTCTTTGAAAGCAATCTTTGAGTCATAGCATATGATTCCAACCTATCAACTGAAACAAAAATAGACCCTTCTACATTTGACTGACCGCTTCTGATGAACTAGGTAGGGGCTTCTCTTTTATTTCCCTGTTCTCTTCATCAGCAGGTAGTTCGTCCTCAGTTTGGTTGTTCTCCGCCAGTTGAGCAGTAATGTCCGCATCAGTTGTCTCGTCGCACAGCCACATTTTGGTCCACGTTGACACAGTCCTCATCCAAGATTGATGGATCAGATTTTACATCTTCCCAATTATCGAGAGCCTGCTCAGGATCAATTTCATTAAAGTTTTCCACTACATTTACTCCTTCCGTTTCTTTCTGTACAAATCCCACCTTATGAAAGCATTTCATAATCGTTCTCTCACTAACCTTGCCCCATGCCTGCCTACACGTTCGTGAAGCATGAATAATGTTGAGATTCTTAGTTTAAAAATTTTCGATGAGGATGCTTTCAACCAACAAACACCTGTAGAAATGTTTAAGGTTTTTGATGATTCCTTGGTCCAGTTTGAGATTTTGCCAAGCAGGATTTTACTTGAGTCAGAAAAATGCTTGGAAATCCCCACTCAGTGACGTTACAAACCATCGCTTTTCTTTTCATTAGAAAGACCGTTAAAATAAACTGTTAAAATATTTTGCATATTGGTTATATATATATTTAAGATATTGGTTTGATTTCTAAATATTTGTGCTTTTAATGTAGGGAAATGTTTAAAAATGCAGAAAAAATTCGTGCTTTTTTAAAAAATTAAACTATACGTCTTAAAATTTTTCAAAAAATTATATCCTTGATAAAGGACGCCAGAAGAGTGAAAGCGTTTTAAGTAAATGAAAATAAACAAAAATAAAAATGAAAACACGCAAAGCTAAGTATTTGTTGTATTCACTAACTGTGCTTTAAATTATAAAAAATGTTTTCTTTTTAATAAATTTCTTTATGAAAATTGTACATGTACCATCATTTGACTGGCATGTTATATTTAAACTAAAGTCGCACTTTCAAAGACAACATTCATAATTGGATAAATAATAAATAATCACGTTTTCATAATAATAAAAGCTTTTGAAAGTTCTAATTTTTAAAAGAGGATAATTTACATATGAAATTAGCAAAATAAACTTATTTAAAAATTATGGTGCATAACATAAGATAGCTAACAAATGAACAAAACTGCATTTAAAACAAATGACGCAACAGTATACAACATGTATTATTTCACGTTAAATTCAATAGCCAATTTTTCTAGATTGGCAGTGTGTTTAAAAGTATGACTTCATTTTAAGTTTCATTATACAAACACTATTTACTCTATAAAGAATATTTACTTTGCTGACCTTATCTTTGTGTATTTATCGTCTGCTTGATATTTTGAATGTTAATTCCAAAATAATGGTCACTTAGAATGAAGTGGCGCCTATTCTTGTCGTCTGCTGATGTCAGCGATTTGTACTTAAACACGAAGAGAATCGCGAGTTGTTACACCCGTTTTGGTGTTTGGCTTGCAAAATTTCAATTAAGGAGCACAGTTACAACATTTTGAGGGTATGATTCTTTTGAAAGATCGTTTCGAATGCATGATAACACTTAATTCGGTGTTATCACCAAAAAGTTACTGACATTATTTGACGTTTTATAAACCAAAATTAAGCGTAATAATACTGTCTTTTTTTTACGGTGTATCATCACTAATTATCATAATATTTTAACATCATAAATAAAAGCTGAAGATTGAAATAAGTCTCCATTTACATAGAATTTTAGCAAAAAGTACAGAGCATTTTTGATACTGTTGCAAAATGGCAGTTTTATTTATTATTATTGTTTTATTCATTCTATTCCACATTTTTCATTATAAGTTTTTCTTCTAAATTTAACATAAATAAATATATCTATTTTGAGCCCACTGAGCAAATTGTTAAAAGAAACAACACAACATAACTTCAACAAAAAGTAAATACCTTCCTTTTTTAAAAAAGTTTTTTAGCTTCAGAAAACGTAAAATGTTCCTGCGACGTTATAATACGTAACATATAAAATTCTCAAAGAAGGAAAAAAAAAGTTTTGGAAATGTTCATTTCCATTTGTTATAAGAATTATAGAATTAACTTAAAGTTTCTGTATTTCCCTCATTTGTTTACGATGCCGCATAACAATATTTATGCATGATATTTGGTCACTAATTTATAAAACTTTCAAATGATGAATTTTATGTAATGTAGTGAACAAGGTTAAAAGGATTTCACCAGTGTAATTATGAAAGATTTCTAAATTTGTGCGAAAGTTTAATCAGTTTAATTTATGCAAAAACATATACTTGTAAGATGTATGTTGAAAATCCCTCAAACCTATTCTTAAATCTGCAATGTTTTCTCACATATTTCCAGACAAATATATTAAAATTCTTCTTTAGTATTTAAAAGAAGTATAAACGTAACAATAACTAAAACACCACAAGAATAAAATATATCAAAGAGAAGCATAATTTTTTAAAACATTTTCTGTTTCACGTTGATAAATGTTTTATTTATATCAAACCTAGATTAAGGCTGAGATTTAATATTCTGAACTCTCTAAAGAAAATTCCTGGAAAAGAAATCATTTTTTTCCGAATTCTAGGATAAATGCATCGGTACTATTTAGTTTTAAACAAGATTTAGTGGTTGTGTGTACCCGCTAATATTAGAATTTCTAAGACATACAACATTAATAGGTAGCTCTAAGATTATGAGGTTGTGAAACGCATTAAGGAGTCTACACGTTCCAAGCATTACTTTTTTTGTAATACTTTGAAAAGAATGATTGTATTCACATTTATATATATTTTTTTTTAATAAAAATTTTTAAGCTATCGTAAACATTATATATGTATCTCCAGAAATTAAAAAAATGTTAAATGTTTATGAAAATTTGAAGAAATTTTTCAAAAACTTAAAAAACGCTTCATGAAAAACAAATGAACGTATTCGGAAACAAATCGGAAATTGTACTTTAAACGTGACAAATGAGGTGCGTTCGTACAATAACTAGTTTAATAAATATTCAGATCTTGGTGCAATAGCTGTTTCACTCTGATGCAAAAATGCATAAATACAAAATTTATTACGATTATATACATTAAATTCACTAATACGGAAATAATATGACTTCATCTCAAACAGGCCGTAATCGCCATGGCAACTTAGAACCCCTACCTATCATGGGATATCATTGAATTAATTACGCGTAATATGGTTTAATAAAATGTTGAAAACTTTTACTAAGATTTTTTTAAGTTTTGATTCTATTTTCATAAATTTTAAATGACAATCTTCTACAATGATTATACATATTAAATTTCAAACAATTCGGTTGTGTAGTTAGTAATAAAGTCTACTTTTAAATAATGTATATACAATTTCTTGAAGAGTCCATCTACATATTAAAACGAACCATAACTTTGTTTTTTCAATAGCAGTACACAATTCTGACAGCATAAATGAACTCTACACCCTTCAATTAGTCTAAAAACAAATTTTTATGCAATTCGTATTATAAATTTCCGAGAAATTAATTATTTTAAAACGAGCCTATTTTAAGGGCTGTATCGAAATTGAAGTTCGGTACTCGATTGTTAACCAAGGGAGCTCCCTTTTTGATCAAGGCACCTTAGGCAGTCAATTAAGCATGTTAGATTACAGGATAGCATAAGAAATTTCAAAATATTTAGTTACTTCTATCATAGACAGCCCCTTAAACCATCTTTTTGCTGTTTTATAAGCATAATTTAAAAAATACTTGAAAGAAAAATGTGGAATTTTGGATTTCCATAATTTCCATATAATTTTACGCCTTAATAAATATTAGGAAGGAATATTATTGTCCAAAGCATCGTTATAAAAATCTGAGAGGCAGCGACATTTGAAACCTAAACATTTTACAAAAGCGGGTATTCAAATGTTTAACTGATTTTATTTATCAACACAAAAATGTAACCGCCGGCTGTCGCGACAGCGGTTGATGAGGCAATGGTAATTTAAATATGTCTCATTTATGATTACACAAAATAGTAGTTGTTCGTCATAATGTCATTCAATTTTACGTAACCTAATAATATTTTTTTCAACAAGGCACATTACCATGTTTTTTTATATCTGAACGGGGGTTAGCGCGCATAGCTCGCAGGGGGTAGATCCCCCTAGTATAAATATAATGATGTAAAAACGAATCGAAACTCTAGTTACAAAATCGAGCAATATAAGGTATTACAGAAAATTTCTTCAACAGGAATTTTATTAACAAAAGTCGATTGGGAAAACAAAAGCTTTAAATCCCTTTTTGTTTACGAGAACGAATCTATTTTTTTTATGTAATTAAATTTGTAAAGGTTAAACTAAGAGAGACTTAGATTAAGAGACATTTTGAAAAAAAAAAACCCAGTTCAAATGGAAATGAATTGGCTTTAGTGTTGAAAAGATTGTGACAATGAGAATTTGTTCAGACGCTAATTTATAAACAGAAGATATTTTAAAACTATTTAATTTTACGCCTTTGTAATTTACATCGTTTTACATCATGTATGAAATTAGTTACGGCAAAAAGAAAATGATTAATACTAGAATTATAAATTGAAATGTTCATTGTAATTTAATTACATTTTTCGTAAAATAAAAGACATTTTTTTACACGCTTTATTTGCGAGAATTGTTTTTGCATTGTTTAGAGTGCAATGGAAATATTTCGCTCAATAGACAGTAAATTAGTATTTTTTTTTAAATTAATTTCAACATTTCTGTTGAATTACTTATGCAGTATTCATTCGATATGTAAAGAATTTAAAAATCTTTAAATTTATCAACATTTAAAGACATTGTAGCATGATTTCAATATATATAAATAAAATGCTTAATTATTTTTTTGTATGTTTTGTGGTTTTACTTATATTTCCAAGTGATACCTAAAAGTTATAACATTTTAATAGTTTTACCTCGTTTTCATATATTTCATATAACTTATGCTGAAAATATAATGAAATTTTAAATACGTAATAAAAAACGTTTAATTTGATTATGCGCAAAAATATTACAACTGACCATTTTTTAAAATAAAAGTTATACTGAATGGGGAAAAATAAGATGAAACTATAAATACATGCTTCTCCTGTAATAAAAAACGTTTAATTTGATTATGCGAGCTTCTACCTGTAATGAAATATGTTTAATTTCTATATGGGCAAAAAGATTACTACTTACCATTTTTTATTACTTTTTAAAAAAAATATCTAAACGCGTTACACGAAAAGAAAATAACAAAAATATTTTGGAACGTTTGGATTTATTTCAGACTAATGGAATAAATTTTAAATACGAAAATAATTTTCCTTACTCATGACAGCAGAATATTTTTTTACTAAAAATATACAGCGTGTGAGAAAAGAAAATAACAAAAATATTTTCGAATGTTTGCATTTACTTCATTCTAAAGGAATAAATTTTAAATATGAAAATATTTTTCTTCACTCATTACAGCAGAATATTTTTTTACAAAAAAATATACAGCGTGTGTGAAAAGAAAATAACAATAAGAAAATAACAAAAAGAAAATAACAAAAAGAAAATAACAAAAAGAAAATAACAGTAAGAAAATAACAAAAATATTTTTGAATGTTTGCATTTATTTCATACTAATGGAATAAATTTTAAATATAAAAATATTTTTCTTCACTCATGACAGCAGAATATTTTTTTACTAAAAATATTCAACGTGTTAGAAAAGAAAATAACAAAAAAAATTTTAATGTTTGCATTTATTTTATACTAAAGGAATAAATTTTAAATATGAAAATATTTCTCTTCACTCATGACAGCAGAATATTTTTTTAGAAAAATATACAGCGTGTGATAAAAGGAAATAACAATAAGAAAGTAACAAAAATATTTTGGAATGTTTGCATTTATGCCATACTAAGGGAATAAATTTTAAATAGGAAAATATTTTTCTTCACTCATGACAGCAGAATATTTTTTTTTTTTTTTACTAAAAATATTCAACGTTTGAGAAAAGAAAATAACAAAAATATTTTCAAATGTTTGCATTTATTTCTACTAAAGGAATAAATTTTAAATCTGAAAATATTTAATATTTTTCTTCACTCATGACAGCAGAATATTTTTTTACAAAAAATATACAGTGTGTGAGAAAAGAAACTAACAATAAGAAAATAACAAAAAGAAAATAACAAAAATATTTTGGAATGTTTGCATTTATTTCATACTAATGGAATAAATTTTAAATATGAAAATATTTAATATTTTTCTTCACTCGTGACATAAGAATAATTTTACAAAAAATATACAGCGTGTGAGAAAAGAAAATAACAATGAAAAACTAACAAAAAGAAAATAACAAAAATATTTTGGAATGTTTACATTTATTTCATACTAATGGAATAAATTTTAAATATGAAAATATTTTTCTTCACTCATGACAGCAGAATATTTTTTTACTAAAAATATACAGCGTGTGAGAAAAGAAAATAACAATAAAAAAATAACAAAAAGAAAATATCAAAAATATTTTGAATGCTGGTGTTTATTTAATAATAATGGAATAATTTTTAAATATGAAAATACTTTTCTTTTCTAATGACAGCAGATTTTTTTCTTTCTAAAAATAAACAGCGTATGCTGTAAAAAGACCTTTAATGTACTGTATGCCAAAAGAACTACAGAAGTACCGTTCTGCAATCTCGTACTGAAAATTGCACTTAAAAAAAATGTTCTAACCCGGGCTTTCCGGGTTACAGAATAACGGTAAAAACCATACATATGTTTTTAAATTGCAAACACTAATAGTTTTTTATTTTTATTTTTATTTTTTTTTTTTTTTTTACATTTAATATATATATTTTAGATTTTTCACCAACAATACCAACAATCGATTTTATATGTTAGCAATAATATAAAAATTACAAATACAATTTTTTTATTTATTAAAAGCGATACTTTGATATTGGCCTCGTGACAAGAACTAACAATCGAAGAAATCACCAAAGATCCATAGTTTTTATTATTATTATTATTATGATAATTTCTCTGATCAATAATACCATTAATTCAATAATCAATAATAAATCAGTAATTTCTCTAATAATAATCTGATAATTAAATGACAATTAGCATGAATAACTTTAGTTCAAAATAAATTCACGATAAAGGTATATATAAGTAAACACCTCAATAGACATAGGGTAACTCCGGGAGAGTCGCCTAATACGGGATAGATGCCGCACTCCTTGTATTTCTTGTAATTATCGATAGTTGGTCGTCAAACGCACAGTATAGGTGCGCAATGAGATTATTTTAACCAATGTATAGCGTGAGTCCCATTTCGATGTTTACTTGTAGAAGTACAGTCCTTAATTTGACGTAAGTGCATGATTTCACGGTCCAAAATTTTAAGCACGTTATGTTTAAATGCTTTTCATACACTAATTACTAAATGCATGCATGATTTCGAAGTCAAAACTAACTGTAGCGTTTGTATAGAGTACTGTGCGTATGGTTACGCCATTCCCCTTAGCGATGACAGGTAACTGTGATGGCCGACGTCTGCACCATGCAAAATGGGATACATACCGCATTGCTATTCCGGTATACATGCCGCAGTTTCTTTTGTACGGGATGATTAAGTGTTATTAACTTTTCATTTTCTTTTTGCACAGACTAACCATGTTATGCATGTTATCAGGTTTACTAAAACCAAAAGATAAAAAGGGGAAAATAAGAAGTAAGAGGGGCAAGAAAGATGCAAGTCAAGATGATAATAATGAAAAATTGAATTACGCGTAACACAGACGTTCTTTGCATGGAATGTTTAGACAACTACTCCAAAAAAGAGGAAGTGTAATTGGCTTCGTTGCATCATGTGTTTAAATGTAGTTACATAGAGACTGTACTTTTTCGACACTTTTTCTGTAGATTGAAGTCGAAAGAACAGCTCTCTTAACCCATTCGGGGCCATAGGTGCATAAGCACCTTCATAAAGAGCTTACAAAATTTGTTTCTGGCACCAGTAAAAAAAAAAGTAATATTTGTGTTGCTTAATCAGAGCAGTTTCATGATTATGTAAGTAAAGGTAACTTTTTTAAAAAAAGTGGTACCAACCGAATAAAATTTGTGTAAAAGCCACCGGTCCCGAAAGAGTTAAGAAATAAATTATGTAAATACAATTTTACTTTTTTCTTTTCCCTTTCTAATACATTGTTGTTACGTTGTTGCTGAAATGACAATTAAAATTTAATGTACAAAAAAAAAAAAATAAGTCGATAATTTTAATAGTGAAAGTAGGCAACAATTATTAATTTGTATCTACTAATATGTTTCAGTTTCATTGTACTCATTTAGTTTCATTTTGTTATTACATCGTGAATCGCCCAGATATGAATATATTTTTTTTTATTTTTACTTATAATTTCATTTTGTTCTTATTACAAGCGCGGCATAACTACCGCACAAGTGCGGCGTCTCAGCCTGAATGTACGGGTGACGCGCCGCAATGTAATGTTTTAGAAAAAAAATAGTTAAAAAATATTAATAACTTGTTTTGAAATTTTTTGTCGCAGTACACGCGTTGTATGTTTAACATTAAATAGCACAGCATGATTTTTTTTTTTTATGTCCACCATGGGACTTTATACACAAGTTCAAAAATATGTGCGGCATAAATCCCGGAATTACCCTGCATGTAAACACCATTTCAATATTTATTAAAATGTTAGTAATATTAATTCGTTCAGTCATTCTCACATATAAGTATATTACTGCTTTTCATGCTAATATTTTTCTATTCTTGTTTTATGCTTGTGTTCTATTAGAAATATTGTATACTGAAAGATCGAAATGCCTGGAGAATATTGGAAATAAATCAACAAAATACAGCTACAAAAATAAACATTTCAAATCTCTTGTCATATTTCAAGCAAAAAATATGGGAGCAATTTTCTAGCAGACGTCCTATCAACTTGTAAACGTAACCACAGAAAGACATTTCTTATTTTCGTTGATAAAAATTTTATTTGTGTTGCAGCTAAGGAAATTGAGTTTGCAATTCTTTAAGAAATCTGTGAAAATAAATTTTTTGTTTCAGATTTTAGTAGAGTTTGCTGCAGTAATTTACTTTAGTTTTCATACATTTGTTCTATATAACTCATATTTATGTGCACAATGATTAGTTAGTTTAAATACGTAGGTTAGATTAGGTAACGTAGTGTTAAATAATTAGTATTAAATGAGGTATAGGGGAAGGAAGGATAAAGTAGCCATTGATCACAAAGTGACCATTTGAGATATTTCTACGGTATACATAGTTGCCAACTTTTACGCTTTTTGCCTACCACTAAAATTTAATAGAAAATTACGCATTTTTTAATCATGATATTTCGACGATTATATAAGACATGAGTATAGTGACACTGCCACGCTGGAACTGGTTGAAACAGTCGTAGTGTGCTGATAGACACTTTGAAGAAGAAGGCTACGTTTTTCTAGTTCTGTTGTCATTTTTTTTCACATTTCTGATTTTAGGCCAGTAGTAAAATTTCTTCATTATAGTTAACTAATATATAGTGTTATAATTATAATGAAGGGAACGAATATTTTTTCAACTGGATTCCTCGAATATGTGTGATAATTATTTGCTCGTATGCTGTTTCATCAGTGTGAAGTAACATTTTAAATGATTATGAGTTTGAAAACGCTAAATATTGTAGATTATATACTAGGGCACATTATTTGTAAGGGTGCCAGTTCAAGCAGAGAACGAAAGATCAAGGTCACAAGGAGGAGGACGGGCAAAATGGTCAGATAGCTTCTTTGCTCGGAAGTGACTTTTTACCCATTGTTCATAACAAAATTCTATACAAAAATATTTTATTTGAAAGAAAGAAGACAGGTCGAACTTTGATACCAGATTTGCAATCAGCCAAGAAAAAGTTCATTATATAAGAAATTTCATGTGCATTCGCAGGGATTTAAATATACTGACCACACATTTTTGGCATTTTAAAGTACTGCGAGACCCCTTATTTAATAATACTTTAACTTGTAAAAACCACAGTAATACTGAAAATTGGCGAGTATATTTTTCTTAATTAACTTTTATTGTGAGTAAAGTTCAACATCACATACTTAGAAATTTAACATGCCGCGAGAAACGATTTCAGGTAGATTCCACAGATTTTTCCTTTACTGATAACAGATGAGTAGTAAAAGTTAATCAAGTATTCCTGTATTTACCCTATAGCTATCTTATAATAATATTTTTATGTAAACAGGAATGAAATCATCATTTTACAACCAAGCATAAATACATATATATATTTTTTTCAATTAACTTTTATTATGTCTAAAGATCAACAACATATGCGTTGAATTTTAACATGCCGCGAGAATGATTTCAGGTAAGTTCCACAGATTTTTCCTTTAATGGTAGCAGATTAGTAATAAACGTTAATGAAGTTTTTATGTATTTACCCTATAGTTATAATGCTAAAATATTTTTTGTAAACAGAACAGAAATCCTCATTTTGACAATTAAGCATAAATACATATCTATTTTTCAATGAATTTGTATTATGGCTAAATATCGACATCAAATGCTTTGAATTTTAATATGCCGCGATAATGATTTCAGGTAGCTTCCACATATTTTTCCTATACTGACAACATATTATTAGTAAGAGTTAATCAAGTTTTCCTACATTTATCCTGTATTTATCCTGAAAAGATAATTTTTCTTAAACATGAATGAAATCGTCACTTTGATAGTTAAGCTTAACTAGCATCTTCGTATAATAAAAATAAATTAAATGTCTTTCTAAAGTTACAGACAATTTTAACTGAAATTTCTAATGTTTGTTCAGAATCTTACTGAACAGACTATAATTTCAAAGGATTTTTGTTATCCTTTGGACGTTTTAATCATTAATCACTGTTACTATTAAAAATAACTTTTTTTTTACCTTTTTCCTTCTTGCGTCATGACGATAAATATAGCAATTTTTGAATTATTTGCAATAAATTTAAGTAAGATTTATTCAAACATAAAAAAGCACAAGTTTTCTAAGCAGAGTAACTCAATTTTAAGTTACCAAGGGAAAATTCTTCTTGTGAAGTAAACGATTGGCAACAAAACTTTTATTTGTTTGAAATATTCAATGGCGAAGTGAAGCATAGCAAAGAAGTGGAAATGCTTTTAAGAAAACGACAGATTTTAGTCTAGTAAATATAGTCAATGGAAAACATTAGTTCAGTTTCGAAGATATTTTCACCAGAAAGAAATATTGACATGGGATGTATAACTGATTTTGGTGTTTGTATTTTTACCCTATTATCAATATTGTGATTTTTAAGATAACTCTTCACATCGATATTTGAGAAAAACTCAAAATTTGTAACTGAGTGTGAACATCATTGTACAGATGTTCATTTTTATCAGATGGATCCCTCTTACAAAGAAGGAGTCGTACGTCTTCTTTCATCTCAAATTAGCATAGCTGTCAACTTGTACGGATTTTTCCTACCACTAAAATATGACAGAAATTTCTGCCTTATTTAATTATCAACATTCACGGCAATTCGGCGATTGAATTAGGCAAAAATTTTCCTTAAATTTTAGTGGTAGGAAAAATCCGTACAAGTTGGCAGCTATAAATTAGATTCCGATCTGTTAGGTCTGGTAGCTACGGAATATTTGGAAAGATAAACAATTAAAGCTTTACTAATGGAAAGCTATTTATATTTTGGTTAAAACATTTCAATGATAAGGCAAAAACAATCAAAGATTATCCAGTTGAAATTGTGTTGAAAAGCGAAATGTCTACTTGCATATAAAATGTATTTGACACTTATAACGCAGAAAACTATATTGTTTCATTCATTTTCTTTATTCACAGTATTCAGGCGTTGCAACTATTGGTTACAGATAGTCCCAATATTTTGAAACCAGTGTTGTAGTCTTAAAAAAAAACCAGAGAGTATACGCTATCAAATAGCGGTATACGCTAGCATCACGAAGTTCATGGCTAGAGTATACGTTATAGCTTTTTTGAGAAACAGAGGGTATGCTGAGCTTTTTTTAAAAATCCAGAATGTATACGGGGTATATCTCAGTATACCCTTCACAACACACCTATTTGAAACCATACTGTAACGACCAAAGGAACTCTGAATTCTATGTATGAAGAACTTTTTACTTTAAGTCACTTAGTTTAAACATTTTACTTTATTTTACTTTATTTCATTTCATTTTCAGGGCTCGCATTATATAGGGAAAATTTTATTGTTCCTACCAGAACCCTTAATGAGTTACCTTTATTATCATTTTATTTAACATATTCTAAAGAGAGGTGCGATGAAGATATTATTTTCAAAATAGTGGTAGGAACAATAAAAGTTTCCTTATAGAATACGACCCCTGCATTTTGTAATATTGTTTATTGGTCATTCTGTTTGTTTTGTCATTTTAATGAATTTCATTAAACAGAGTGTTCCAGCCTGCTGGGGCTTCGGGGCTCGTTCGCGGATACTGGGATCTCCGTGGGAAGGTTGATATGTGTTTCCCACTCATGGACTAATCAGTTCCTATACCGAAAGGTTGGCTGTCCAGTCCATGAGTGAGTGATTAGTGAGCAGGTTGCGAAAACAGCACTTGCCCTTGAAACGGAATGTAGTTACCGAACATGCACTAGCCTCGCTATTTTATCAGAGAAGGTTTTTCGATAGGCGGGGAAAAAAGAAGATGCTGTGTGGCAAGTCTTGGATAGAACGAGCGGACATGTTATGAGATGAAAAATGTGTCTTAAAGTGTGGCGGATTTTATATGATATGGATTGTGTTGTAATATTGTAACGTTTTGTGGGAGGTTGTGTATTTTTAAATGTGTGTAGAATTTTAAATTGTAAATGTGATACGCGAAAGAAAGTGTTGGATGTGTAATCGTCGACACACGAGTGCTAACTTATGACGTTGCAGTATAGTATAAGAATTTAATGGAGGGTCTACCGAGATGGGTTTTTTAATGTATGAGGCCGGCCAGTTTATTAAGTAAGAGGTATTTCGTTTTTCCTTTTGTCCGTTGAAGTGTGATTGTATTACTTGTAGATTTAAATATTTAAGAAAGGTGAATTATTTTGATTTAAAAGTTTGTCCCAAACTTGACTATATGTATTATATTTATATAGCCTTTCGCAAATGCCAGACGGCATTTTATATGCTTATCTAGAAATTCTAGATCTTTGGTTTATATTTGTAATGGATAAAAAATGAATTTTATCGGTTAAGTAAAATTTTGAAACTTGAGATATCTTTGGATGAAGTAATGTGTAAAATCAAACTGGTTTAATTGTCGGATGAAATCAAATTGATTTTAAGTTAATTGTGTTTTGTATGAAAAAATAGTGCTTAAAACCAAACTGGTTTAATGGTTGGATGGAATCAAACTGATTTTGAGTTAATTGTGTTTGTATTGTAAAAAAAAAGTATCGAATTGCTAATACCAAACGGATGAATTTATTAATTGATTTGAATGCGTATAAAAAGAGATTAAAAAAAAATTGTGACTTCAGAAATTGTGACTCAGTCTTAAAAGTTTATGAATTTGGTATATTTTTTTCTCTTAAATAGAGGATAATGATATATTGATGTTTTAAACTGTTTTTTTTTTTTTCAAATATTTAACTATTTATTTGCGTAAAGTATAAAATAGTATTTATAGAAGTTTTAAAGGCTAATTTGAGGTTGTGATAGATATTGCAGACTGTGTTCTTATTTTTTGTTTGGTAGCATTCATTGCTTTTAGTAAATAGTTTGAATATGTACTAAATTAATTTTGTTTATTTGGTTGGGAGTCTGCTCTGTTTGACCTACGCACTAGAGTGTTGAATATGAATTTTAAGATGGCGTATTTTAGAAAGGGCGGAAGGATAATCTAAGAATCATCGCCATGGAATTGGCGCGAGATGTTAACGATAATATGATAATAGTTGATTTACGTGAATTAATAACGAATGGGGGTGAGGGCAGAAAAAGTAAGGTCGGATGAAAGATAGAACCAATTAGGAAAACAAAGATTGAGTTGCAGTTAAGGTAGAGCAAGAGTTAAGACGATTCGGTTAAATCTATATAGGTTTCGAATCGAGAGTGGAAATTCAGAAACCGATGCCTAAATTTTATCTGCGAGAGGTTGGTTGGTTGGTTGGTTGGTTGGGGTTTTATGGCGCAAAATCCCTTAAGGGACATGCTGCGCCAAAAAAAGTGATCTGCGAGAGGATGATATCAATTTATTTTTGGAACCGTTTGCACGACAAACAAAGATTCTTAAAATTCCCCCAATCCAGTGTTACTCAATTAATTGGTGGTTTACTATCTGAAATTGCTCAATTGATAGCTCGTGAACATGAGGAATTGGCTAGTAAATATCAGTCTGTTAAGACAATGTTGCTGAAACGTTTTAAATTTAACCCGGGAAAGTTTCATCAGAACTTCGTGAAAATTAAAAAAAAATCGGGCGATAGTACTTGACCTGATTTTTACTAAGAGATAAAAAAATATTTGGAGGGTTGGTTGAATGGCTTGAAGATAGAAATTTATGACCAACTGAAAGATTTCATGAATGTTGATCAGATAAAAATGAGGGTACCGTCGGAATTTAAGGGAAATTTTTTGGAGCTTTAACTTCACCAATTAAACTTGTGACTAAGATTGAAGAATTTTAAGATGTAATGAGGTGTTTTCGTAATAAATGTTTTATATGTTATGAGAATCGAAATGAGAAAAAAAACCATGTCATTCGAAACCGTGGAAAGGAAACAACCGGAGAAATGAATGTGTACAATAGGAAGATAAGGAAAATTCCTTCAAGGGTCGGAAACCTGATCCCAATTTTGATAGAAAAAAATCAGTTCTGTTGTTTTGAATGTGGTGATTCAACGAACTTTAGGCCTAAATGCCCTAGACTTAGTAATAAACTTGTTACCGGAATTGTAAATATTGTTTGAAATAAAGTTTATGATGAATTATTGGCACCATATACTATTTCTGAAAGGATTAATGTAACTAGTGTTCCTATTTTCAGAGACACTGGAATAACAGTCGAAATAGTGTGCAAAAAGTATGTTTCGTCTAGGCGTATGACTGGAGAATATATATGGGTGCAGCATTTGTTGTACCACCGAATGTTCTGGTTGAAGTTGAAATTGAATGTGAATTTGGCCACGTTAAAACTAAGGCAGCAGTTATCAGAGATAAACTGGAACAGGGGAGATATAACCTTTGAAACAGAACTGCCGCTCTATTAAAAGAGATTCAAGTTGACAGTGAGAAGAAAAGAGAAACTGTAAAGGCGGTATTGACACAAGCACATTCGCGAAAACAACTTACAGAAAAGAGAGATTTAGTAACTGCTGGAGATGAGAAATTAGAATTTTCTGAAGAGACTGGGTGGGATAGACAGGAAGAAAAAAATCTTACAGATTTAAAATTTAAACTCGTGAAGGGGAAACTAATAGTTAAAAAGAAGCCAGTGAGATAGAGAGGAAGGTGAATTTACATGTGATTTCTTATTATACTGATGAAATTTCGTTGGACATTGTGTGCTTGTTTAAAGAAGTTCCTGACAAAGGAAAAACAATATCAAGTATTGATGATACTGATAAAGCATAAGAGGAGGTAAAATGTTATAATGCTGAAACTTTCTACAGAAATTCGAGAGCTTCAGATTTTGCGTTAGCTAAAATCCGTCATTGGGTATGAAACTATGTAAATCTCTTGACACTGAAATTAGTGATACTGTAAATGTAGTTGAAGTGTTGAATTGTCCAAACTTCAAGAAGTGAAGAGAGAAATGGGAAACATAATGGAAGATGAGAGTAAAGATCATGATAAGTTGAACGTAGAACTGATAATAGAAATGATGAGTTAATCATTGAAGAAGATGAAGAACTATTTATTTTATCACAGAAACGAAATTTTAGAGATTTTATTGAAGTTAGTAATGAGGCTAAATTTGTAAATAATCTTGAACTTTCTCAGACTGATATTTACGGTTGATTTAGTTAGGCGGGCAATTAAAGTGGAAGATGAAATTGATCTTGAACTTGATTGGTTATTTGAAAAATGTGAAGGAGGAGTGACAGATAAGGGCAGTACTAGCGGAAATTTACCCAGGAAGGGAAATCTGAAGAGGAAGGTAATGGGAACTAAACGCTATTTATGTGAGAAAGATGAAAACATGCCTGAAATAGAATACAGAATTACCGATGATGTGGTCAAGAAAGGAGCTTATAGGCATGAGGGCCGTACTGTTTGTTATAAAGAGCGTGGTAAAATGGTTAAAAATGGAATGAAGAGAAGAATAGAGATGAAATCATAAAAAAAGAATGAAAAACATAAGAAGAGACAGAAATTCCAAACATGCAGACACTTTGAGCAGGCACCCATACTCTGAGTATTATCCATTACATTTTGCAAATTCTATACAGTTGTATTAAAATGGTACTTATTGTTTCCCGAAAAATGTATATTTATATATATATTTATTATCAGTATTAACATAACAGGAAAAAAAATCACTGTAATAACTCTGAACTTTCAACCTATAATCTAACTAATATTTATTGGTGTTGGAAATTTATAGTTGTGTATTGGAATCGTATTAATTGTGTGAAAAAAATGTTTTTGGTATTAAAAAAAAAATCAGATGTTTGTTTAGCATCGTACAATGTTAAGTTTTCTATGTAAAGAAATAAGGGGAAAATGTTCTGTTAACTGTATTTGTGTAAAGTTACATTGGTTATATCATTTTGTTTTAAGAGAAAGAAAAGGTTTTGTGTATGTTTGTGTATTAATAAATTAGTGTAATTTATTTATATAATGTAACTCAGGTATTTATATTGTTACTGGCATGTTGTGAACTGCTATATTTGCTGCGTTATCTAAAATTTCAGTAATTCATTAATTTTGAGGGAGTTTAACTAGGGCGGCACAATGCTGTGATGGAAGGAAGGGGAGAAAAAAAAAAGATATGTCTTTGACAATTTTAACAAGTTGTTCCTGAACATTACGAATAAAAGGATAGTTTGGTGTTCATCGGACCTTGTCACAGCACTACGTTTCGCTTATGACTGCTCTTGGACACGTCTGAAATTTGGAGGAGCGGATGAGTCTGTAACGAAAAGAGGGACTCTGAATTTAATACCTCCTCATGGATTTCGAAAGCAGCACTTGACCTTGAATCGCAGTCTAGTTTCTGAAGATTCGCAAACCTCGTTATCGTATCGTAGAATGTTTTTCGATATGCGGGAGAAAAAGAAGATGCTATGTGGCTAGTCTTTGATAGAACGCGCGGACATGTTATGAGAACGTCTGTGTTTTAAAGTGTGGCGGATTTTATATGATGTGAATTGTGTTGTAATATAGTAATATTTTCTGGAAGTTAATGTACTTTTAATTGTGTGTAGAAATTTAAATTGTAAATGTGAAACGTGAAATAAAGTGTTGGATGTTTAATCGTCGACACTGAGTGCGTTACATGGGAACTAAATTATGATGTTACAATACATTGAATGGCCAAAATATTACAAACGCACTTTAGTTAAACAGTGGTAGGGTGCCTATCTAAACTTTTATTATCTCAAACACACATTAAGTGTATTTTTCTTCGTAAAATAAAATTTAATTATATTTATAATACTATTTCTAACTATACTGGAATCACTTTTAAAATGCGAAATATGCAAAATATTTATACTTCTGGATGAAAATAACCATGTTCGATAAAAGTAAGAATTTAATTACAAGGAAAGTACAAAGAAAGACTTACAATAAACATATTTAAAAAATGAAATTTTCGATTTTGCCTTTTTTAGTAAGTCCATAATATTCTTCATGCACATATTGCAACATTGATTACGCAATCGCATTCTATTATTTTGTCCTTCTCTTAAAAACGCAAAACCAGCTTACTTTTGGCTATCAAATAATTTTGTCAGGCATTGTAGCATCAGTTTGTATCTCATTTGAGAATGTACCGGATTGTTTTTTTTTTATATTGTTGCTTACTGTTATGCCACGATTATTCTTTTTTCATTTCTTTCTAAATTTTCTTCTTAATCTTCGTATTTTCTCGCTTTAAAAGATATTTAATTATTTTTTTTTACACGGTAGCTCAGAATTTTTCTTCTGGAAGTTACTGACTTCTTTTAGGGATCTCTGGAGTTCTCAGTAGTGTGGAAATTGTTGAAGAAGTCTGATAATAAATAATAATAAATGGTATTAAGTTTTGTTAGATATATAAATAGAAACTTTTAAAATTACCCTTACTAGATTGATTTTAATATTTGTTTCTTATAGTTGATCTGGTATCGGGCCACCTTGTGGACTTGCACATGGCGCCAATTGCAGGAAGTATAACTTTTAATTTGATAATTTTCTTAGAATTCTAATAAATGTGGTTAAATAGAAAAAAATAATTTTTCAGAAAGCGTATCATAACTAAAGAGTTCTAAGAATTTAAATACATGTAAATTAAAATATTTTCTTTCCTGGAAATCAGAACGACTACTCCTCAAAAGTAAAACCACCGCATAAAATGGCAGCCGATGAAGATGATTTCTTTAAATTCAAGTACGTGTACTGCAGGTACATGTTTTGCAATGCAGTAGCGCCTTTTAGTGTTTAAAAATGAAATTAATTGTACTTTTTGTGGGTGGCCTCTTTAGAAACACTGGCTACCTTTAGGTAACCTACCTCAGTTTTCTGGCTGAAAATCAGTGACTGGGCAGAATACTATGTTTTAGTTCTGTTTTGTTTTTACACACTTATATTTAACATGTTTCATAACATGTCTCAGTTATTTAAGGAAGGTTTCTGTCAAAATACATTAGAAAAGATTATAGTGTAGGATTTTATTGAAAAAATTTCATATTATTGCGAGTACCCTTTTACAATAAGCAGAAACGAAATAAAAATATTCTTTTTTTGTTACAACTCCTAACTGGAAACACGAATCAGTATGGTAAAAGTAACCATGCATGTACTGTATAGATTAATAGCAGTAATGTAATATTAAAATTAAATGAAACACAATTTTCAAAATGCTGTAATTTCACGAATGAAATCAGCCAAAATCGAACCAACGAAACCACTGAGAACGTCCAGTGATGGTCATGCGTGATGCAATAGAAAACAAAAACATTGACAAGTTTCGGATACTATAAACCAGCCATACTCAACCTGCGGCCCGGCGACCTTTTATATGCGATCCGAGACACAAATTCATTAATCCATATTTATAAAATTAAGTGAGATGTGCATAAAGGTTATTTAAGATCTTTACAGTTGATTTGTGTCTTTTCGTGTCAAAATCTGCCCTTTTATTTCTTATTACTTTAAAATTATGTAAAACATCCTAACTGTCGTTTTCATTAGTCAAAAATTCTTTTTTAATGCAATCCTAAGGACTGTTTCCCAGAAATCCGCACAATCTTTTCTTGTCGGGAAAGCCATGAAAAAACGAGACAAAGAGCACAAATGGGTACTGTAAGGGGACATTAATAACCATATTGCTCTGTAAAACTGTTATCGGGTTTTAATTAAATCGCTTCGTCGGACATTATCGATTTTACTTTTGGTGGTTCTTGCTAGACGTTGTACAAAATTTAGATCCATAATTTTGTGACAGTACATGATTCGATTGATCGGTTTCTAGATATTATTTGCTTTTAAGCCTTTAGCATACACTTTGGAATAGGATATGACCAGAACCGCTCAATTGGTCGAATTTTGGGAACGTTAGTCGGGTTGTCGTACTTCTCTATGAAAGTGATGTTTTGAAGGCGGAAGTCATTGAGGCCGATTTTTAAATAACTGCTGATCATTTTTGACCGGAAGACGTAATCAGCGCCTTTATGATTTCTACCGATGTAAGGGATGAAATGACGGTGAATGCACTTATTCAATTGTTGTTGCCCCTTGACAGCGTACCCATACTTTCGGATGAACAGACGACTCAAGCCTTTCGGACTCATTGCAATCCAAACGAGGATCTTGTCGTCGAATTTCGCTTTAGTTGCAAATTTGACGATAGGTTGTGTCGTGGAGACGTCAGATATGTAGTATCTACCATTATCGTTAAAAATGGAGTGAACGAGCGTAAAATATGACTCGTCATCCAAGATGAAACCTCGATCAGAGAATCTTTTTAACAAGCGTCCACAGTTCGTTTTCGAAGCAACCATTTGCTTTTCTGTTCGGATTGCTCTTTTCTTTTGACATTTAATGTTAACCATTCAGTGCGTAGCTTTGCATATATGCAAACAACAGTGTTTTGAATTTAATAGATTTTTTTAATTCGTATATACCTAATTCACACAAGATAATTAAAATATCAGTATTTGGTTTAATTAATAACAGACATTCCGTGTTTTAATAAACCGAAATTAACAATTGAATCGTTCTGGTGTAAAGTCAGATTCTCTGAAGTACGTAATTTCTAGAACGTATTCTATCATGGGATTTAAAGGGTTAAAGGTTAAGTTTTATAAAATAAATAATTATATAAAATAAGGTATTTTGAGACATACCTATTAAAATATTTGCTAATTTGCAATATTTTAACATAAAACAGCCACACGACAATAGTTTTTACTTGTATTGCAGATGTGAAATATAAGAAAAGATTGGCACATTATACCAAAAATGTATCTCTGATTTTTTTCATTATATTTCCTGTGTAATAAACCTTTCAGAGAATCATATATAATTTTTTCGAAATAAAAAAAAATCGCCCATTTGGGTGAAAAACTAAATTTGGCAGCCGAGGAATGAATTAATACTCGGTCGTTTTTGTCGTTTCAACTGATATAATTTTGAATAGTTTCTTGGGACTTCCTACCCTATCCTGGTTGTCTTTTTGTCATGAGTCCCTTCTAGAAAGGTTGTAGAAAATCGTATATAGTTCATTTGGAGATATTTTTGTAAAAAAATGGTTCATGATGAACTTGTTCCCACGATGAACATTGCCTTCGTAAAGCTTGTACACACGCGTACGCAGACACTCCTCTTTCGACTCCATTCTCGGAAAACACAAATTATATATTGAACTGTCGTCTAACGGACGTTACCTTATATACAATAACGTAACACTTGACGCGCAGATTTCGCTTGATTCGTATTCATTTGCTATTTTGCACAACAACAAAGTTTGTACGGATTTTTAGGAAACAGTCCTTATTTATATAAAAACATGGAAACATTCAAATGCTTCATTTAAAAGACATTACTAAATAGGTGTGATAAAATATATACAAATGTTTTTTTAAAATTAAAAACACTAGATGTTAAAATGATAAAAAGCTACTCCGAGAGCTTTCGGCTAACCTTAAGCCTTTGTCAAGGAGAAGAGGATTGACTGATAAAAACACTCGACGCTCGATGTTTACTCACATCGAGCGTCGAGTGTTTTTATCAGTCAATCCTCTTCTCCTTGACAAAGGCTTAAGGTTAGCCGAAAGCGCTCGGAGTAGCTTTTTATCATTTTAACATCTAGTGTTTTTAATTTTAAAAAACATTTGTATATATTTTATCACACCTATTTAGTAATGTGTTTTAAATGAAGCATTTGAATGTTTCCATGTTTTTATATAATAAACAAAGGTAAATCTGGCGTTCAAGATTGGACTATTTTATTAAGTCAATTTATTAGTCCTTATTTATGCTACAGTGGTTTGTGATACATTTCTTAATATTCAACACCAACTAAACATTTTTCCAAATTTATTAAATTTGCACCTGATATTTCTACATTTGAAAAATTAATAAAAATGTTGTGTACTGAGCGAAAGACTGATTTATTAAAGAAAATAGGATTTTTTTTTCTTTTTAAGCCGAAATTCTGCGTTATTATTATTACATGATATACTTATTAAATAGATAATACTGTTTATTGGGGCTGAAAGTTTGTCGCGAGAAAAAAAAATGCCACTATAAACTTTTCACATAACAATCGTCACATCATATTTCTACAATATATCCAATAGAAATCCACCGCAAAGTATATTCCTCAGATATAGTGGTATTAAAACTTTTAGTAACGTTTCGTTCGCGACAAATGTTCAAAGCTGCTGCTATTATTAACTTTGTCATACTACTTTTGTTTTCTTACTACTTTAATTACTCGTTTTTATATGATTAAATAAGCCTGTTGCGGCCCGCGTAACGTCGTACACATATGTTTGCGGCACGCGGGAAAAAAAGGTTGAGTATGGCTGCTATAAATCATACTGCTTTCTTCGATAATTTCTTTACGCCCTTTAAATTGGTGCGTTTTCTAACAGAAAAATCGTTCTGTGCAACAGATTCCTCAAAAATAATTAAAAATGTGGTTCATACGATGCTGCATTTACTGAGGACTGAGAAATTACAATTGCTCTTTAAAATGATAATTAAATGCTAATGTTATTGAAAAATTGAGGTGTTGTTCACTGTAAAAAAAAAATCTGTAAAGTTACTAACATATTTCTCGGAAACTGGGATTCCAGGAACTAGTTATGTAACGGCAACAACAAAAATTTCTGTAACAGCATCTGTTACAGGAATTTTTCTTGTTGCCGTTACATAAAAAGTTCCTGGAATACCAGTTTCCTAGAAAAATTTTAGTAACTTTACAAATTTTTTTTTACAGTGTTGAGCCTCCAGTAAAGGCGAAAAGGTTTTTTTGTGTATACATGCGTGATGCAACTGAAAACAGGAAATTCAGGACATACATTATTCCGTAATCCAGAAAATGCGATAAGATGTAGGTAATGTCATAACCACACCATTACATTGTTTAAAAGATGTAATAAACTTTTTTTATTCAAAATGTTTTGAAACTACTCTCAAATAAGTATGTAAGCGTCATTACGTTGATATAGTTTATGCATTATGCTGATGGTTCTTTTTTTAAACTATTTTGTACCCTCTAATTGAAAGTGCCCCATTTTTTAGATTTTTTTTTTGTTGTTGTTTTATGTATGCACAATTTAATTCAATATATAATACGAATTTCAGAAAAAAAGCGTCTATGGCAGTCAATAGGTAACATATTTTTTTTCATTCTTTTTTTAAGTCTGCTAGTGGGCTCTGCCCCCTACGAGCTACGCTCGCCAACCCTCGTTCAGGCACACCAAAATCCAAAAAGCACGCTAATTTGTTCGGCTTTAAAAATATTGAATTAAAAAAAAAAATAGTAGCGATCTTTCTGTAAACGGGTTTCCATTCGTTTTCCTTGGATTGGGGATTTTTAATACCAAATCTGCTGCTGTTAAGAGATACAATGGCTGTTTTTGTATTTAATTAAAAAATTAGTTAAACTTAAGTAATAGGGTGGACCGAAAAAACTTTTTTTTTTGTTTTTTGATTCGCTATACCGCGGAAAACTTGGCTTTAGGGTAGCTTAGTAAAATGCAAAAACAAATTAAATAATTTTTTGCGTTTGGTGGTAGCGCATCGCACTTGAATATTTGAAATTTATTGAAAAAGCAGTAGTTTTCTTTCGATTTTTTAAAGCTATAAACGAAAAAGATAAAAAACTGCTACGGTGAAAAGGCTTTAACCATCTCACTGCCGCGAACTGATATATCTGTTCACTAAGCTGAAGGTTTCACTGCAGTAGAGGCATTTTTTAAATAATTATAATTCTACAAATATAAAGCAGTTTTTAATATTTTGTTATGAGAAAGACTCTCAAGGCTTATACCTTAATACGTAATAATATTTTTTATATAATGTTAGAAAAATAATCTTTTTTAGACCTTTTAAAAAATTACAGAGGAAAAAACATTACAATTCAGCCCTTTTGCTCTGCGGTCAGGGGGTTAAAAGAAAGATCAAAAAGCACATTATAATAAAAAAATAGACAAAATTACTTCATTTAGGGTAACGCAAAGTACACTGTAAAAAAACCACTGTAAATTTGACAGCACAAACTCGATCACAGTTGAATGTACTGTATCTTCTTTGGTTTCCTGACTATTTAAACATGAAAAATACAGTAGTTGCGTAAAAATAATAGTACAATGTACTGGCAATTTGGACGCATTTGGACGACAGCACAAACTACTGGCGTCCAAATTGCCAGTACATTGTGCTGTTAATTTTACGCAACTACTGTATTTTCCATGTTTAAATAGTCAGGAAACCAAAGAAAGATACAGCACATTCAACTGTGATTGAGTTTGTGCGCGAGATGAACAGTACTTTGTACTGTAAAAATGTCGTTTTTTTACAGCGCAATTAAAATATCCTTAAATTGGTGCATTCAAGCTGTATTATGTGTTCTTCTACTCTGGTAGCAGTCCAGCGCGAGGAGCCCTGCTGTGAATTAGAACCCGTCAATACTACTTGTACTGACGCTTCACAATGCACTCTGCGATACGCATGCGTGTGCTTTATGACACAACGGTTCTTGTGAGTTGATCACTAGAATTTTGCCGGCAGTGATTAGCAGTGTGTTCTTCTTGTGCGTTTCAATCATGTTTCTTAAAGACTGATTTAATTAATGACCACTTAATAAGTGATTCGATCGCTGTGTTATGGCTGTTTCCAAAGAAATTAATCGCAGTGACTTTAACTGGCCGTTATTTCGCCACCCAAAATAGTTACCGGTGAATAAACTTCCAACTTATGAAGACGTTCTAATTGTTGCTTCCATGAAAATTACAACTTAGCCTTGAAATCAAACAACAGGTCAGTTAATTTTTCTCACGTTTCTGTTATTGTGACGCCAAAAGTTAAATCTGTGTTTGGTAAAGCTTCAATACTCACAGTAACGCCTTACACAATTCTTCAGTTAACAAATGCATATCATGACAGTTATCGTAATCTTATGGAGTCCTTTAAGCGTGATAAGAGAAAGTAAAAGTTGAAAAGAGAGTTGAAGATTTTTAAAAAAATCTTTGTTACTGTTTTATGTCTCTGCGTGTAAGTGAAAATGACATTAGACTGCAATTGTAAAATGGTCCCTGAGGTTTTTGAGTGTCCTGTCTCTATTATTTGTAACTGTGAAAAAGTAAAAAATATACCCATCATTGAAATAAAATTCTTGTACTTTCAAAGAATGCATGGTATTGGTAAAATTGGAAGTGTGGACGTAAAGGAAACAAAAAAATGTGATTGGATGGCACTGTTACTAATACGGTGTGGAAAACCGGTGTCATTCACATTGAAGAAGAAGTTAAGAGACCACTACAGTGGGGAGAGGTCATAGTGTATGCCTCTTACATTTCAATGAGTTGCCATTCCGGCATTTGTTTCAAACTTTAGATGGTGATCTGACTGGGACAAAATCAGTAGTCCGATTGGCACGCAGCTCAGGAAATGTGAGAAACTCCCAGTGGTAAATTTAACAGTGTGGAGTGTGAATTTCCAGAACTGACCGGCAAAATTTAAGCAAAGATCAGCAGTACCTACTAGACATTATTTGTACTATAAAAGCAGGCAGCTGTCTTGAAGATTTATCTGTTCTCAACCTGGCACACATTCCACTCAAAGTGGGAAACGACGGAGAACAGAATTCTCCAGTTGTATTTAAATATTGAAAATCCAACAGACGAACACAAGATTATAGTTTCTTTTCTCCTATAGTCTTATGTACCTGTATGGTTAAGTATAAATTAAAAGTAAATGCTTCACCAATGGGCCGTAACATGTATTGAAAGTTATAAAATCGTCAAAATTCCTCTCTGAAAACTTGCTGAAGGTCATTGAACCAGTTATTTAGAGAAACGCATTTTTTGCCAATCCAGAAAATTTGCTTTTGAGTATGATAGTAGATAAAAGGGATCATATACGAGAGTTATGTTTCAGAAGAATTATAAAGGCTAGAAACTTAGATTCTAAAAGAAAGTCAATCAGGTGTTTTCAAACATCCAAAATCATTTTTCTAGCTACAGACTACATCGAAATTATTCACTTGAACTCTACTACACTTTCACCACCACCTTTTTCTGAGAAGAGCCACCAACGAAGAGATTTGGTCTAAGGTCGAATCAGGTAAAACAGCGGCACAGTGGAAATTTGACCAATTCCCATGTCAATTCCAAACAGTAGAACGGTGCGTGAAGCTAGTAACCGAGGCATCATAAAAAGTCTTCGGGTCCAGAGATGTTTTTATAAGAACGACACTATTCTCGAGATCTTCAGTGCCTAGTTTTTCAAGCAAATCTTATTTAAAATTTCCGAAAGATAGTAAAGACAAGTAAAGGACTATATTTTATTACAAAGTGAAATTACACTCAGGTACAATCAGATAAAGGTAATCATATCGGGTAATAGTACAATCATAAAAGTAGTTTTTATTTCAATGAAAATATGTCATTTCAAAGAAAATACCATTTTTTTTAACATAATCCGCTGCCAATGTGTTGCGAAATTTATTTATTTTTACATTGATTTATCATTTCTATACTCTTTTCTACTAAAATATGTCTATAGCTGCTTGCTATATAAGTGTTTTGATTTATTTCCATTTATTAGAAAAATTATCAAAATCGTGTTTTTTCTCAAATTTTAAGCCCGATGCGCTACCGCCAAACGTAAAAATTTATTTATTTTTGCTCCATTATTTCATTTTACTAAGCTACCCTAGACACAAGTTTTTCGCGGTATAGCGAATCAAAAAGAGAAAAACTGTTTTTTTCGGCTCACCCTATTAAGTAAGCAGTGTCATTGTCTCCCGGTATTTTTAACAGCGCTTTATAAGATAGTTCTTTTAAATAATTCATTTTAAATATATCGTTTTAAATCTGACGTAATTTACACCAACGTTTTATTTCTTTTATTAATATTCAGGTGAAAATACTTTTGTTGTTAGAAGGAAATAATATTTGCGCTGTCCTCGAATTCACGATAATAGTTGAAAAGATTATCTCTAAATATCTCGCGCAAATATATTTTTTAATTTAAATTGTTTTGCCATATTTTTTGGTCATTTTAAATATGATGTAATTTCCTCCATTTACAAGTTTTAACGTATAATATATTTTTTTAAATTTTAACATTTTGTTTTTCTTTTAAAATTCAAGTGTAAATATGGTCTTATGACGTAATTTTTCTGCTTTTAACATGTAATCATTTAATTCAAATTTTAAAGCTTTTTTTCTGTTTATAATAGTCACGTGTAAATAAATTTTAATTTGAAATAAACATTATTGTTTGCGCTGTTTATACAATTGGCAACAGTTTAAATTACTAATAACATTTTCTAAAATATATAAAAAATATCTCTCAAAATGCTGCAATTTTAAATTTAAAATAGAAATAAAACCTCAAAAAATGAGTCAAATAAAAAAAATAAATGCGATCTGCACACCGGGAACTTAGGAACATATAAAAGGATCTAAAAATGTTTAAATTCTCATGTATAGTTTTTGCTCCAATAAAACTTTTTTAATGGAACGATTTTGTCCAACTTTAGCATTAAATATCTTTTAAAATAATTCTTCGATTTGAAAATTGTCTGCGTCAGCGTGCTTATGAAACATTTCTCTATAATACCACCAATTTTCATATTTTTGTATGTAACAGTTTTTTTTTTTAATATTAACGAAGAAAAGCCATGCTTAAGCATTTAAATTGGATGCCGATCTACCGGGAATATCTACGCATATTTTCATTGCTCCATTTCCAAATCAAAACTTTTTTTATATATATATAGAAGGATTAGTCTGTTTCTCTTGTAAAAATTCCATTAATTATTTTTAAATGCATGGAGACTTTACTATTTTTTTTAAATGGCGCAAGTCTTTGGCTGACGTTTGTTCATGCAGATATTTTTCTATTCTTTTATTATGCTTATCTTGTATTAGAAATATTAAATTTTGAAAAATGCCTGGCAAATACTGTAGGTAAATCAACAAAACCCAGCTTCAAAAATAAACATTTCAAAACTCTTGTCATATTTCAAGCAAAAAATATGGGAGCAATTTTCTAGCAGACGTCCTATGAACTTGTAAACGAAACCATAGGAGGGCGTTTATAAAAGAAAATATGTTTCCGCGGGAGAAAATGAGTTTGCAGTTCTCTAAGAAATCTTTAGAAATTATTCTTGTTGTTGAAGATTTTAGACGTGTTTTCTGCTGTTATTTACTTTATTTATCACAGATTTGTTCTATAATATTTTTATGCTGAAAATGGTTTGATCTTATATTATAGCAGTTAGGTTTAAGCAAGTTATGAAAAGGTAAGTCTTACGTTTATGTACATTTGTAGAATTCAAATTATAAAATTTAGCCCACTTTTTCGAAGGTGTTAAGGGAGTTATTCGAGTGGTAAAATAAGATTATTTTTCGTACCTCAAATATATTTTTAAGTAGGTGAATAAGAATGTAATATATAGGCATATTGAGAAATGAGAAATTGAGTTTGAACTCTCCAAGAAATCTTTAAAAATAATTGTTGTTGTAGAAGATTTTAGACGTGTTTGCTGCTGTTATTTACCTTATTTATGACAAATTTGTTCTATTTAAACTCATATATTTATGTAGAAAATGGATTGATCTTATATTATAGCAGTTGGGTTTTAAAAAGTTACGAATAGGTAAGTCTAATGTTTATGTACATTTGCTGAATACAAATTATAAAATTTAGCCCACTTTTTCGAAGGTGTTACGGGAATTTTGTTCGTGATAAAATAAGATTATTTTTTGCAGTTGAAATCTATTTTAAAGTAGATGAACAGGAACGAAATATGTAAGTGTTTGTATAAAAACCGTAATTTTTAAATTTAAAAAATATATATATTAATAATTTTTGGTTGAAAATGCGCCTTTTGGACTTGATTTTCTGTTATGTTGAGCGTGTTTTGATTAACGATCATCATTCTGTGGTACCCAAGTTTTTTCGTAGCTGTTTCTTCTGATACAAGTGAAACCGTTAAAAGTCAAATACATTAAAATAAATAAATTATATTTCTCAAATAACATTTTTGATTGTTAATATCATTTTTTAAATATTAGTCTATTAAATAAACCTTAAGATAATTATCTAAATTAAATTGTTATTTTACAGATATACACATTTACTCTGATAACAAAGCGTTGTTTCAGAAAATAATTATTCCTTGTTTTTATAAAAATGAGTATTTTGAAATAACTAAACCAAACCAAGATCATGTTTAAAAATGCGCCTAAACTCTGATAACCCGTTAGAGGAGAAACAGGTTATCATGTTGAGATATATTTTATATTTTTTTTCTTTCTACTCCACATGAAAACAAATGTTTATGCTTAGTAGATTTTAAAAAGTTAGGAAAAAAAGCGTTATTTACCATTCTTTAGCGACGTCTGGTAGTTCCAAATCCTAAAAAAGTGGCTAAAAGACCCAAAGTTTCTTTTTAGGAATTTATATGTATTTTTTTAGGTATTGGCAAGTTTGATGAACAGTACGATGCAACAGAGAACAGAGTTTCTTTCACACACGGTTCGTGAATTGTATCTTTATTACGCACAACCACGCTATTTCTACTGCATCTTTAGCGTTCGTAAAGCATCCAAACACTTATCCTCATATAGCACAGTTTGCTGAACATCAGTTTGCGTTATACATAATGTGTATTAAGCTATGTATCTCACAGATAATACTGATTTTAATTCTTTAATAAATGTTTATTGACAAAAGTATATGCAATATTATTAATGAAACCTAACTTTCTCAACGAAAATTAAAAAATATATTAATTTATGAATAAATAAACTAATATTTTAATTAAAAATGTAAATCATTGTAAAAGAATTGTGTAACATTGCCCCATAAAATTTGGGGCAACATGCTGCCTCAAGTTTTACGGAGTAATTCAATTTGTATAATGGTGTAATTCGAACTGATATAATTGGTGTAACATTACACATTAGTGTAACCTAACACCAGATATATCGGTTAAATAACTCAATAAAATGATGGCAGCAAGACAGCCACCAATTTTATGGAATAACGATACATATATATATGTATATATATATTACAGTGTTGTATTAATGTTATGAAAATTATAATTAAAAAATGTAAAAATGAAGAAAACAGATATAAATACCGCAAAAATATTTACCAAAACTTAATATTTTCTTTTCAAGAGACTATTTTCTAAGAAAAAAAAAAGTCACAAAGCAATTGCCTATAGGTGCTTCTCTACTTATAGTGCATTTGTTTGAATAAATTGTCATATTTGCATTTGTTTTAAAAAGCCTTAAAGTGCATTTATTTTTGTTGTACATTTTATTTTAAACATATTTATTTATTCTAATTATCGATTTTCTCGCTTCGGGTCTGTAATAAAAAATAGTTCTTATTGTTCGAACTATTTGGAAACTTATGAGTTCTAAATAGAATGTTTACCATGCATTCGTATAATTTTAGTACAAAATATTGATATTCAGTTATAAATACAATAACAAAAATTTGCCCTTGTACTTGCGCTCTGAGCAAACATTTTGCATATTTTATTTTATCAAAAATACTTCTCATAATCCGTATGTTTCGAAAATTACATACATGATGCAAATCAAGTGTACAAACAACGTGTATAAAGATTGTATTAAAATATTTATTGTGTATTTGGATGTACTGCACTTTCTTTTTTATTCTGAATACATAGCTGCTGTCCGGCGTCTTTTAGGTAGATTTCGTATGAAATACTACCTATTGGGATCGTTCCTATGTTGGAATTTCTGAAAAAATTTTGCAGATCTACACCGATCATGACCCCTAGAACCCAAAACCACCCTCAGTAAAAAACTTTATCTATCTATCTATCTATCTATCTATCTATATATATATATATATATATCTATATATATATATATCACTTTCTTCTGGACACGATAACTTTCGTAATTCTGTACCAATCTCTTCCAAACTGATACATAAAATCAATGGGCATAAAATCTCGGTCAAGTTCGTTAATGGGCAAAATCGGACCAAGGGGAGGGAAATAGGGAGGGGTTTTGTGAAAACAGAAAACCCCCCATAACTTCTTAATTTTTGTACATATCAAATCAGTTTAAAGTTTTTATTACTTCTAAAAATAGGGCCAAAAATTTATGTATCACAGATTTTTCATAAAGTTAAAAATGGGCTCAAGGAGCGCAAAAAATAGGGTTTTTGGGAGAAAAAAATTCATAACTTCGTCAATTCTCAAGATATCAAATTCAATTAATTTTATTATAAATCTCCTTAACATTATCTAAAACTTTTATATTCACAAGTTTTTGATAGGAGCAATTCGTACCGCAAAAAAAAATTAAAAACGAAAACAAAAAGGGCGTTTGAAGAAGAAAAAAATCCATAACTTCGTCAATTCTCAAGATATCAAATCCAATTAATTTTATCATGAATCTCCTTAACATTATCTACAACTTTTATATTCACAAGTTTTTCATAGGACCAAGTACCGCAAAAAAAATTAAAAACGAAAACAAAAAAGTGGTTTGAAGAAGAAAAAAATCCATAACTCCGTCAATTCAAAAGATATAAAATCCCCATGAATTTATAATATATCTTCTTAATATTGTCTACAACATCTATATAGACAAGTTTTGGATAGGGCCAATTCTTAGAGCAAAAACAAATTAAAAATACATACCGGTTGAAGTAAAAAATGATCTTAGTAAGGGTGTTTTCAAATCCAAACTGCTTATTTTCTGACTCATTTTACAATTCATTTTTGCTCTCAAAGGCTTCGAATTGGTACGTTTTCTTACTCAGAAACTATATAATGTACCGTAATGGTCGATTTTCTGATAGGGGCAGAATATATTTTTTTAAATGCTGTTAAAAAGGGCATTTTGAACCGAATTTACCGAAGCGGATTGTGTTGGAAAAATCATTATATTAAGGATGCGCTTAAATCCAAACTGCTTATTTTCTGACTGGTTTTTAAATTCATTTTTGCTCTCAAACGCATTTAATTGGTAGATTCGCTTATTCAGAAACTATATAATGTACCGTAATAATCGATTTTTAGATAGAGGCAGAATATATTTCAAAAAATGATGTCAAAGTGGGCATTTTGAACGGAATTTCCCGAAGCGATTGTGTTAAAAACGAAAAATATTGTCCTTCTGAGAAAATAATTGTTTATATATCAAGTTTTAATTAATTGAACAAAAAATAAAAACACAGGTCGCTTATAAATCTCTTCAAAAATCACGTCAGCAAGTTTCATATTTTTTTTTAATTAAAAATGAATCTGGAATTATGCCAGAAAATTTCGAGTTGTTGAGCATGGAAAAGTATTTTTTTGAATACCGCCCTAATATGATTCTGATAAAACCAGCTATTATATGAAAATGAAATAAAAACTCGTCAAGAGCGGCCAGATAAAATTGTTAAAGTGGATTTATCTATAATCATGATTTAGTTTTTGTTTGTGAAATTAGTATATTTGACTTCGAAATCTACCTCTGCCTGTAGGCCGGGCCGGCAGGGATTTTTTTTTTCTCAGTTTCCCGCTTTTTTATTAATGTGGACATCGTAAGACCATCTTCAAAGTGCAACAGTGAATGTTATTCTTAATCAGAATTAGGGTGGGGAAATAGGAGGATGGTGTATATTTTGCTGTTAATTAGCAAGCAAAATGCAAACATTTTGCAGATTCAATTTTATCAAAAATACTTCTCATAGCCCGAATGTTTCGAGAATTTTATACATGATGTAAATCAAGTTTACAAACAACTTGAATAAAGATTGTATAAATATTTATTGTGTATTTGTATGTACTGTATTTTCTTTTTCTGAATTCATAGCCGCTGTCCGTCTTCTTTTTTTCTCTGTTTCACGCTTTTTTATTAAAGTGGACATTGTAAGACTAGCTTCAAAGTGCAATTGTGAATGCTACTCTAAATGAGAACTAGGGTGGGGAAATAGGAAGATGGTGTCTATTTTGCTGCTAATTAGCAAGCAAAATAAAAATATTTTGCAGATTTTATTTTATCAAAAATATTTCTCATAGTCCGAACGTTTCGAGTCCGGCTTCTTCTTTTTCAGTTTCCCGCTTTTTTTGTATTAAATTACACATTATAAGGCTATCTTTAAAGTATAATTGTGAATGTCATTCCAAATGAGAAGTAGGGTGGGGAAACAGGAGGACTTTGTCTATTTCGCTGTTAATTATCAAGCAAAATACAAACATTTTGTAGATTTAATTTTATCAAAAATACTCATGTGTCCAAATGTTTCGAGAACTTCGTACATGACTTAAATCAAGTGTACAAACAACGTGGATAAAGATTGTATTAAAATATTTTTTTGTGTATTTGGATGTACCGTATTTTTTTTTTAATTCTGAATTCATAGCTGCTGTCCGGCTTCTTTTTTTCTCAATTTCTCGCTTTTTTATAAAAGTGGACATGTAAGACTATCTTCAAAGTATAATTCTGAATGCTATTCTAAATGAGAGCTAGGGTGGTGAAATAGGAGTATTGCGTCTATTTTGCTGATAATTAGCCAGCAAAATAAAAATGTTTTGCAGATTTTTTTTTTTTTTTAATCAAGAATATTTCTCATAGTCCGAATGTTTCGAGACCGGCTTTTTTTTTTTTCTCAGTTAGCTTTTTTTTTCATTAAAGTGGACATTGTAAGACTATCTTCAAAGTATAATTGTGAATATTATTCTAAATGACAAGTAGGGGGGGGGGGGAAACAGGATGGTTAGCTGTATTTATGGCGGCCAATTATCAGCACGTGGGATATAGGCCCTAAATGGGGGAAGTGCCTTCCGTGGAGGTCTTTCTAAGGGAACCTGACCCGTATTAACGCTTGGAGAACCAAGGTTCGAAGAAAACCACGAAAACTCCGAACGATTAGGCCGACGGGCGCGATTGGGATCGAACCCAGCACCTCCCGTCTACCAGCTTCGAGAGCAGAACCTCTCGGCCACTGGTGGGCCGCGGTGGGGAAACAGGAGGATGGTGTCTATTTTGCTGTTAATTATTAAGCAAAAAGATAACATTTTGCACATTTAATTTTATCAAAAATACTTCTCATAGTCCAAATGTTTCGAGAATTTCATACATGATGTGAATCAAGTATACAAACAACGTGTATAAAGATTGTATTAAAATATTTATAGTGTATTTGGATCTACTGTATTTTTCATTCTGAATTCTTAGCCGTTGTCCGACCCCTTTTTCTCAGTTTTCCGTTTTTTTTTATTAAAGTGGACATTGTAAGGCTATCTTCAATGTACAATTGTGAATGCTATTCTAAATGAGAAATAGGGTGGGGAAATATGAGGAGGGTGTCTATTTTGCTGTTAATTAGCAAGCAAAATACAATTACTGCCAACTATCTTATATTTGTCACCGGAGATGCTCATTGTCCTACTTTTACAGTACACAAAACCGTTTATCAATCGTACAATTTTTTTACTAAACAGTATAATGAATTAACATTAAATATTCTTCGTTTTTAGCTTTTTCTAAAATATACTGTGCATAAATTCTTTTACTACCATTCGGTTTTTAGTTCCATATTTTTCAACGTTCAAAGATACACGTCTTCAATACCATTTTTAGCTTGAAGTGTAAAAATACGTTGAAGATCAACTTGCTAGCATTTTATAGCATTCGGTTTAAAATATGTGTTAAAAATAAATCAATGTACTACTATACAGAAAAAAAACATAGGTGATATATAAAGCCAAAAATACAAGTAAATATTAATATTCTCTGTTTTTATTTGTATTGCGCATTTCAAGTTGTATAAAATAACAGTATTCTTAAAAGCTCCAAGCTAAATCTAAACATGTTGTTGTCACCTATGTTGTAAAAATAATAGTATTCTTAAAAGTTCCAAGCTAAATCTAAACATGTGGCAATAAAATTCTTTAAACCCTTATGTGTCGCATTAAATTACGGTTTAAAAAGTCAAATTGCTTATTACCACCACTTTTTTGAAAAAGAATTATTCACCTTATTTAACCACAAGTTAAATGACACCATAATAAAGCCAATTACACTGTTTTATAAAACAGATGTGAATCAAACAATCTGAATAAAAGACAGAGCCCGTGAATATCACGGGAGCGAGGATTAAGGGGTTAAAGATCATAACCTACAGCTCAGACCTGTTTTCTTGACAATTTTCATTCAGGTGTTGCACTGCAGTCTTACATTTGACCCAAGCACTGTCACATACCGGGTGCCCTAAAAAGGACTGACTGATTTTTAAATTCAATAACTTGCAAACGGTGACAGATATGAATAACCCTCCTGCAAGAATTTTTTAAATAAGGTCAAAAGTTTTTTTACAATGATTTTCGATTTTAGTTCGAATTACAAAAAATAGATGGCGCTGTAAGCAAAAGGCGCTAATTACAGGCTCAATTTTTTTTGTCTTTCTCTTCTTCCATCCAGAAAAAGGAGATAAAAATGTATTGAGTTGGTCCCGAAGTACCAAAAAACGAGCCTGAATTTAGCGTCTATTCATCACAGCGCCATCTATTGTTTGTAATTCGAACTAAAATAGAAAATCACTGTAAAAAACTTTTGACCTCATGCAAAGCCCTCCTGCAAGAATTTTTTAAATATCTGTCTCCGTTTGCAAGTTATTGAATTTTAAAATCAGTCAGTCATTTTTAAGACACCCGGTATGAGCCCCATACATTGTATGACATTAGTCCCTTAATTTCGTGGTTTTTAACCCAGGTTACGTTAGATATATTCTCAGTTTTATAGTCTAAAAAAATCATCATTTCGTACCCAGTAAAGTCCTAATGCAATTATTTACCTAAGTTTGTATTTAATTTTCCAATGTCAAAAGTTTTGAAATCTGAGAGGAAAGTTTTTCGTTTCAAACAATTAATGTTATATAATGCATATTTTCATGGACTTCTTAAATTTTAAATATATTCGTAATAAACAGAAGTAAATCTATGGTTTGCTTAAAACATAATTTCTAAGCTCATTATATTAGAATAAAAATTCATGTTTTTTTATGTACCTCACATTAGACCCATTTTTTGGGTGTCTCATATATGGCTGATTGAGCCTACTTTAATAAATAATTTTAAAAAAGTATGATAGAAAAAATTATATTACTTCTTAGTTGAGAATTTTTATGGGAAATATAATGAGTGGATGATAATAATATAAATACATGTATTTTGACTTTTTTTTTTTACTATAAAAGAAAATTGGAGAAAATAGACACCGGGAAAATTACAGAATTTATTTTATTAAATAATAATAATAAAAAAAAAATTATCACTCGTCGCCTCTTTAAGGAATAGTCTTGTATATCGGTATACCTACCTATGCCTTCAAGGTCGGTAGAGATGAGAAAATAGTAAAACACACATTTTGGAGTTAGGCTGTGTCCAGAATTTCATGAACACTATATCACACTATATACTACCGTTTCCTTATTGTTAAATTTCCTTGTGCCCCCTCTTCTGTAACACATGTCGTCATTATCATCCTGATTCTGTTGACTGTAATATATTTCTTCTATTTTTTGCTCTTTTTTAAATCACAGTTTAGACCTTTCTGAGTGAAGTTCAACTTGTTCAAAAACTTATAAAATTTTTCTTGTTCTACCAGCGCAAAAACAGTAATTCCTACTACAAAATTTGTCTTTTAACAACCATTTGTTGAAATTATAATTCGGTCATTGGGCAAAAATTTGACAAAATTCATCAAAAATAAACAAAGTTACTTTCAAAGATAAAACTAAAAATATTTAATAGCCCAGTGGTTAGGGAGTTGAATTCGAAATTATTTAGGGGAAAGATGGAAATTGTTTTAATCCCTTCTGTTTAGGTCTAGAATGAATATGCTATGTTTTCCCCCATCGTAGTAGATGAGCGTTAGGAAATATATATAGATTTATAGTCAAAAAACACGTTTTTTTGCATATCATAACAATATCTCATAACAGCTAACTCTGTCAAAAATATTGTCAATACAAATGTTGTAGAGCTAAAAATTCCGAATAAAAGGAGTACCATCACTAATATTTTTGTTCAACCTTAAGGTCTCAATTCTATTTCAAAATTTTGCCTTAATCGGTAATCAAGAGCTTGAAGCCAGGAGAGACCAAGTTAACTTAACAATATCTCAAAACAATTAACTCTATCAAAACCATTGTCACTACAAAAGTTGTAGAGCCTAAAATTCTGAATAAAATTAGTACCTACACCTAATATTTTTGTTCAATATCAAGACCGTACTTTTGAGATATTGTTAAGTTAACCTTGTCTCTCCTGGCTTCAAGCTCTTGATTTGAAAATTTTCGAAATAGAATTGTGACCTTAATGTTGAACAAAAATATTAATGATGGTACTCCTATTATTCAGAATTTTAAGATTTACAACATTTGTATTGACAATCCTTTTTATAGAGTTAGCTGTATTGAGGTATTGTTAAGGTAATTAAAAAAAAAAAGTGTTTTTCGAAAATAAATATGTACATATTTTCTAACATTCACCCAAGTACAGGGAAGAAAACATAGTACATTTATTTTAGACCTAAATTGAAGGGATTAAAACAATTTCCAGTTATCTTCAAATTCGACGTTCCAAATCCAAGTTCGACCCTCTGAGCACGGCTCTAAAATTTTAAAGTTGAATTGTGTCCGTAATGTTCAACAATAATATTAAGTGTAGGTACTCATTTTACTCAGAATTTTAAGCTCTACAACACTTGTACTGACAATGTTTTTGACAGAGATAGCTGTTTTGAGATATTGCTATGGTATTTAAAAAAACGTGTTTTTTGACTATAAATCTGTACATATTTTCTAACGCTCACCTACTACGAGGGGGAAAACTTTGCATATTCATTCTAAACCTAAACAAAATGGATTAAAACAATTTCCAGCTTCCCTCTAATTAATTCCGAATCGACCTTTTTTCTCTCCCCTACCACTGGGCCTATAAGTCCTATATGGGGCTCTGTGAGTACAAGTACAGACTGAATAAAAATTTTCAGAGCGTAACATTTTATAAAAATAGGCTAAAATCTTTCTGTTGGCGTATCCTTTACCCGTACGAAAATAGTTCGTAGAACTGTATACAACTCTATAAAATTCTTTACAAGTTCAGTAGAATAGAGTTTCTATAGAATACTATTTCAATAGAATTTTGAAGGGTTCCATGGAATAATTTTAATTTAAAAAAAATCTATAGAATTCTTCGAATTTCTGTATGTTATTTTTTTATAGAACAGTTTTATATAGAGGACTATAAACCTTATAGAAGTTCTATAGATTAATGATTCTGTATATTTATATTTTATTAAAAATATATTGTTTTTGGTCTTTTAAAATTTATGTGTACTATTTATACCTATATAAATGTGGTATAAATCTGCCAAATATGGAAAATTTTGTCTTCTTTTCAATAATGTGTATTTCGTGAAAATCATCCCATAATTAACCCAAAATAATTGTATAAAAACTCGTTAAAAGACTTATCAAGTAAAGCATTTTCCCAGGAACGGGAAAAAATGGCACATCTGCTAGACTTGTCTTTTAAGTGGAAATGAAAGTTAATGACAATTTTCGATTGTTGACAATTCGACAATATATCGATTTGAAAACTTCAGAGGAAATGAAGAAATGTTTATTTAGATCCGAACAACTAGTTTTTTTTTTTTTTTTTTAAATCGTTGTGTAATTTTTAAAACTTTTTACAAAAAACTGGCGGCAACGATACAAAAATTCGAAAAAAATACTAGACAGGGACACAATCATTCATTAAAAATTTAACTAAAAAGAGATCGGTTTCAGCATATAAGCCGACCCCATATCTCATTTAGGATATGAAAGAATATTAAATATTAAACATTGGCAAATGCTAAATCTTCGTTATTTAGTATTACAGTTTTTAGTACCACCTTCCGTCGTCAGGGGGCGCTTTTCGATCTCGGGATCTATGGACCCGATTTCAACAAGGTTTTGATCATTCAACTTGGTTTCCTATCACATTTTGCCTAACTGATTTCCATCTTAATAACTCAACTTCTATTACTCAAAGCTCTTTGAAACTATTTCGAAATTACATTAATATCTTAATTATCACCTCTCACAGTATTAAAGTTAATTTATGGGTAGTAGTTATATGTATTTCCGAATACTAATTTCAGAAAATTTTGAAATTAGATTCCTGCCTCAAGTAGCAGTCCAAAATTTTGAACAATAACTTCAGTAATCTAAATAAATCATTTGCCAAAAAGCACTTGCTTCTCCCCTGCGGCTCCCATTCTCCGGCAGAGGATTTTTCTCTTATTTGAGTTCCCATTCCCTCAACTAACATATCTCCAGATAGGTTGAATAACGAAGTTTCGTTTGATGTTTGATTAGAACAGAGTGCACCCTCTTGGGGTGAAAAGTGAAATTAACAGATTTTTGATTTTAGGAACATTTAAGGTTTTTATCACGGGTCGGGTGATGACGGGCGGATCAGCTAGTTATAAATATAGAAAATATCATTCTTGCCTTCAGTATATTTTTGTCTACTCTACATTGAAGCATTCAATAGGAAGAAAAATTTAAAAAGAGCAGAATTAAAGAAATAACTACATAATAATCCTAAATAACTAGCACAATTTTTTCTCTGAAATCAAGTGTAAGATTGTGAAAAACGGGTACAATTTTGAAGCGCGATGGCTCATAGAATGTAATAAATGTTATCTTTTTGAACCCAATTCTGTTATGTTACGAATCAAAATACAAACTTGATTTTTTTAGCATATCATGGGCTTACTGATCTTTATACCTATGACATATTTTATACTAGCAGGCTGCGCCCGCTGCACTGGTCCATTTTTCAAATAAACCTTGAATCAAAGGAAATGGAAAATTCGACCCTATATTTTAAATTAATATGAAATTAATGTGATTTATTTTTATGGACCTTCATCTGGAAAGTCCTTCCATTTTTTTCTGAATTCGATGCGAACCCCATTGCGCTATTATATTATCTGATGAGTTAGACGAAATTCAGGAAATTCAGAAGCAACTATTTTATAGTACATCATTATAGCCAGATGAATACTAAAATTTTATTTTTAAACCCACTATTTTAGTACGGTGTTATTCGCTTGCTTTAATAGCAAAACTTTTATAAATAAATAAGGCGACTATTTCTCTATGAAAATAGTTACATTCAAAATAAAAGTTTAGTATTCGTCTAGCAACACTGATAATAGAATTTGGGAGGGAAATACGACTTTTATGATAACCAGAAATTTAAATGTCCTCTAATCACCACACTACTAAAAAAGATAGAATTACGATTATTGCAGATATTGGCCATTTAACTTAAAGAATTTCTGCCTATTCACTTTTGTTTGTTAGTTCTATTACTTCGAGCATTTCAGCTTGGTGCTATGTGTGAATCTGGCAGCATAAATACAATCTCTCTCCCTACGTTACATTATATTTGGTAATATACGTCTTCTTTTGGCAGGTTTTCTACTGTTTCGTATCTTTGAATTCCAGCAGAGTAAATGCAGTCAAAAAAGTATTTAACTTTCATATTTTAAAAAATTTGAATCACATAAAAGTGGATTATTAAAGTTGAATTGTTCGAATAAAATTAAAATAATGTTATTTAACAGCTGTTTCTTTTTATATACCAGTTCCAATAATTAACTACTAACCTAGAAAAAAGTCTTGATAACAGACTCTAATAGAAAATTAAATCGCTAGTTTTCATCCAACAAAATCTTCCCAATTATCCATAATCGCATCTACAACCAAGTTTGACGTCAAACGTTAGAAATGTTTGTAACGATATCGCTACAAATGTAGCAGAGTTAGCTACAAAACAAAGTTAATTGCCCGCCAAACAATACTTCATTAAATAATGTCAAACTGACGTTTACTGAATCTTTCACAATTCATTCATTGCTTATAATAGATAAACTTAATTATGCAAAATGTTTAGTAGAGATATTTTTGGGAAACAGAAGATTTTTCGCATTTCTCTAATAACCATAAAAAGACGGAGAAATAAATATGCTTGTTATTTTCAAGATGTCATTATTCATCAGTGTGTAGCCTAAATAAAACTAAAATCGTTAATTTGACACTAAGATCAACTGCTCGTTTGAACATCAGCCAAAATGGCTTTATAATGATCGAAATTTTATTTCAATCTGAAATACTTTTCTTAAAATCTAGGCTAAATGAACAAATACTGTTCCATTGGCTGCCTTTGGCATTTGAAAAGTTTTTTTGTACATTCAAAGTAAAGCTTTTTTAGTGATAGTAAAATAACTGCAGATGAACAATATATAATATTAAATCTTCGTGTGTTCGTTTGATCCATACTAAAAAAACATAAATTTACTAATCGCTGAGTAAAAATTTCGCGTAATCTTCTGAAATCGGATTTACCGTCTACGGTTCCTTTCAAATATACACGAAACTTCCAACATTATATAGTAAATTCGCAAATTGTATGGTAGCTAATTATGGATGATTCATCCAATATTTTTAATAAAATTTCTAAAAGAAGAGAGGATATAAAAATAAACTAAAAAGAAATGACGAATGAAATGGCATATCGAAAAGATAACTCAGGAAGCAACTTTTAATGCGAAATGTTTTCGTTTGTGATAATAAAAATTGCATACATTTTCTTAAGAATAATCTTTGCTACTTAATATTTGACATTTGACTCATTGAACGTTTCTATAAGGGAAATTGGCGATATGTTTTTAATAAAAGAGTGGACAATGTTAGTTAATCTGGCTTCAAGGTTATAAAAGTCACAAATATGGAGAAAACAAACCGTCATATTCCCGCAGTAAACAAGAGTGAGAATTTTTTAAATGTCTGAAATTAAATCATTTTACATTATGTGTGTGCGTGTGTGGGAGATATTTATACTAAAGTTAAAATATTTGAATCCACTTTTAAAATATTAATTTCTATTTATATAATTTTGATTTGATTATAAAAAGATACTCTAAAAATGCTTTCGTACACTTGTAAAATCACCTTTATTGTAAACATCGCTTGGACCGATGTCAAGCTTACGTCTTTTTGGATTAAAATAATTGTTTGGCGAAAAAAGTGAACTCATAATCGTAAATAAACATATAACATGTAAATCAAACCGTCAAAGTACCGTCATTTTTAAAATTACACCTGCTAGCTTTGTCTATAAATCACATGATGGAGGAGTTAGAAATAAAAAAGAACAAATCAAAAACAAAATCGTTACTCACAAGTAACGTCTCCTTAACTCCTTAACGGTCGCATTTAATTACAGTTTAAAAATTGAAATGGCTTAATGGCACCACATCCCGTAAGGCATGGTGACGTCACGGCGACGTCGTTGTGAAGTCACGCTGTGATTTTGTGACCGTCGATGTGACGTCACGTGACGTCGATGTGACGTCATAGTGACTAGAATGCGAGGTCGTTATGGCCGTTTTAGAGGTCGTTTGTGACGTCACATTGTGACCACTCTGTGAAGTCACGGTGTGACTAATTTGTGAAAAGTGTGTCATTTGTGACTAATTTGGCATTAACTTTGTGACGAACCTGTGACGAATGTGACAATGTTTTGAAGTCACATTGTGACCAATTTGTGAAATATGTGTCATTTGTGACGAATTTGCGATAAACACTGTGATAATTTCAAATGAAAATCAAATTTCAAATTAATTGCTTAAAAGACGCAAAGGCCAACATAGTGAAAAAGATTCCATGCTGGGACTCGAACCCGGGCCATCAGTATAGCGCACTGACATTCTCCCGACTAAACCACATGGAACGATACCCAGTCTGGAAAATTTCTCACTATTATATGTTGGCAAGGCTGCAAAAGCAGCACAAGATGGGATATTTATCGTGAGCCACCGACATGGGGCAAACACGAAACTTAATTAAATCCAGCATCGATTGAAACTATATTAATATTTGGAAATTTTTCCAGAGAGAACCATTCGCCTAGCATACAATATTTCAAATGAAAATGTAATTTCAAATTACATGCTTAAAAGGCAGTTTTAATTTGAAATTTGATTTTCATTTTAAATATTGCATTCAAGGCGAAGGTTTCTCTTTGGAAAAATTTCCAAGTACTAATGTAGTTTCAATCGAATCTGGATTTAATTAAGTTTCGTGTTTGCCACATGTCGGTGGCTCACGATAAATATCCCTTCTCGTGCTGCTTTTGTAGCCTTGCCAACATGTAATAGTGAGAAATTTTCCAGGCTGGGTATCGTTCCATGTGGTTTAGTCGGGAGAATGTCAGTGCACTATACTGATGGCCCGGGTTCGAGTCCCGGCATGGAATCTTTTTCACTATGTTAGCCTTTGCACCTTTTAAGCAATTAATTTAAAATTTGATTTTCATTTGAAATATTGTATGCAAGCCGAATGTTTCTCACCGGAAAATTTTCCAAGTTTCAATACTGTGATGGTTCTTGTCATAAGCACTGTGATGTATTTTAAAATGCACAATTTTGAAATAAAGTTTTGTTTGAAATATAAAATCTTATATTTTTACCATACTTTTTAGCAAAATATCGCTATTTTGGAGTCCTGTTCTTCTAAAATATTTTAAATTTTTCCACTTTAAAAACAATGCTTATCAACTGACATCTTTTTTTTATTAAATTCCAAGCTTGATCTTGAGTACAAGCTCGATATTAAGGATGTGTAAGATTTTAATGTGTTATGATTAGTCATTGCTTTATTAAATACGACATTATAAGCCATATTTATTTAAATTTTTTATTCCCGTGTATATTGTATCTTGTGAATATGACCTAAATAGATTTTGTATGTTTTATAGGAAAAGACTGATCTGCGAAAAAGAAAAAAAACAAGTAAGAAAAATCATGCGTTAAGCATAGATTATAAAACACTTTCCAACGCTTCCTGAATACTTTAACAAGACATCGTAATTTAGGGAAATAACGTAAATAAGATAACTAAGTAAACATTTTAGAAAACGCATAAAAGATTTGAAAAACTGATTTCAGCAGTTACCGTCCATAGCCAAACATGTTTTCTAATTCTTTTGAACAGTCCTGTATTTGATCTGTAGGTTGATACTATATAATGGGGAAATTTAGTTTAGCAATTGAAACATAACAGGTTGAAATTCTCTTTCAGCAATTTATACTAATAAATGGAAAGATACTTAAATACTTTTGTACAATCCTGTAGTTTACCTAGAACCTTTATTACACGCCACTATTTAGTTAAAATTTAATTCAAACTAAGACACTTTTAAAACTGCTGAAATCACATTTCCAGAAATTATGATTTACAGACGGCCATGTATCCAATTCTTTACGTGACCCTGTATATCATTTTATCTATATTCTACAAACATTTCTCAGCAAATTAAATGCATTTCAGCGTAAAAAAGAACAACTCATTTAAAAGCCACCTTTAAACAATTTGCGCCCATATGCAGTAACCCTTACGAGTACTTTTGTGTAGCCCTGTATACGAATTGTAGCATTTATATACACCATATACTGTGCATAAATATAGTGAATCATAAAAGCGCATATCATAATTAAAAATGCATTCCCAGCAATCATCGCTAATGAACAGTACTTCGGATAGAATATAGTATTGAAATATTTTGTATGTCCCTGTAAGTGCTATATGCACTTCGTATTATACATGAAATAATTTATAGTATGTAAACTTCAGCGACGTATATAAATTTCATTATATATGAAATAGAGTAACATAATTAAAGTACGCCATAAACAATTCCGTCCACACCTATATCATAATGTATTGGAATTCCTTTTTTAGCCCTGTAAATGAACAATAACTATTCTATGCATCGCATATTCAGCAGAATGCATATTTAAATGCGCTTCATAAATGCATATCAATTTTATTCTGTTTGAAAGCGTGTAAAATCATTAAAAATCCTTTGAAACGATTTTTTTCCATAGGCCGTAATGTAACGGAATACTTTTGACTGTCCCTGTAAATGAACTAAACATGCTACAAACTTCATTAGAAATAAGGAACGTGTTATGGTAAACGTCAATATCTAAATGTTTCAGGGAAATCCGAGTTTAGTTACGAGAGTTAGAGCGCGGACAGACAGCCATACAGAAAAACGGACAGGCAAACCGAAGTTAAACACTGTTAATCTGTTTAAAAATATATTCATTCCTATATTATGTAAATAAATATGAACTTAAATATATATATATATATACTAAAGTCTTTTACTTTATAAACTTCCTATTAGACACGAAAAACTTTTTATTTCAATGTTTAAATATCATATTTTACTTTTAGTGCCAATAATTACGTATATCATAAACTTAGAAAATAATTTTATAATAGACGAAAATTTAATAACCTCTTCAGAATGTCCATAATTAAATGTTAGATTAAAATTACAAACAAAAAAATATGCTTATATACAATTAAAAAAAATAAATATACCAATTTGAAAAACACTAAAAATAATAATTAGTATTTATAATTGTACTATTAAACAACAATAAATTACAATAGATGAATTAAATGTATTATTAGATTTAACAATATCTCAAAAATCTTTGCATATGTTATAAGAAATTTCTATTATTTTATAATTTTGGCAAATGCTAAATCTGAAAACCATTGGTATGAAGATTTATGATTTTAAATAATAATTTAAAATATTATTAGCACCAAAAGAAAAATCTTTGAAAAGTTTCACTAGTGTAATACGTAAAAATACATTTTCCCAATATAATGCTAATTTCTAATCTGAAATAGTTTCGTAATATCATAATAATCGAAAATCATATTTAACTCCAAAATAATAATGTCTATAACTACTGTAAGTGTTAGTAATCAGGAAACACAAAACAGTAAGAAGCCGAAAAAAATTCCAAATCATTTTCTCAAGATATTTTCAATCTCAAATAACAGCAAATTAATCTTTAAATTAATTCCACCCTGAAAGCAGTTATGAATCAGTCTCTGCGCAGCTGTTTTTTTTTTCTTTTCTTTTTAAGTGATCGCAGATTAAGATATTTTTCAACGCAGCATCGAATAGGAAAATGTTTCTGAAAACAATTGCAGAACAGTCCCTTACTAATATAACATAAAACTATTTAAGTCATCATAATATACAAAACAGGGATAAAACATTTAAATTAAATAAGACTTACATTTACGTCCCATTTATAATATCCGTGTATTTGTAATATTTTAAAATGGCGGGCTTCTTTCTCTTATTTTATAAAAAAGTGTTGTAGACTTCGTGATGTTCTAAACAGAGTAAACTTCCGGCATCTTCTCTTCTGTGCGCAGACGATTTTGATTTTCAGCAGATGTTCTTTTTTATCGTTATTTGTTTTTGAATACAAAAGATTTCGAACTCAGATGCGCAATAATTTTATGAGACTGTCTTTAATTAAAATTTTCTTTTTGGAGAATTTTCCAATGTATTTTATCTTTTCTTTTTATCGGTTCAAAACAATTTAAGTTACAATGGATTGTAAAGGTTATTTTTTGTAAATAATAATAATAATAATGATAATAATAATAATAATAATTAGAGTTTATTAGATAAAATTTTGTTTAAATTTTTAAAATGAGTAAATATCAATTTAATGGTAATAATGAACCCCCACCCCCCTTTTCTTAAAGTAAAATTTGTTTCACACGTAATAAATACAAAATATCGCTCACCCGCAAGAAAAGTGACACATCTCGACAAAAGTAAATTTCACAGGGGAGGCAAAAGAAAATGTGCATGATTTTACTGTAACATGAAATTATAGCACTTAACTCTGCATACAAGAATTAAAAAGTGCATAAAAGCGTAAAGCACATAAGAATGAAAACTTAGGATGTGGTTTGGAGGGTTGGATAATTTTACCTCATTACATAATCCACCCCTCTTCTTTGGTTACAAATGGACATACAGCATAATAACGTGATTTTTCATGTAGCTAAACTTATAAAACTGTTTGTGTAGCAAGACGCACCTATGACAAATCTTTTAGTGGAATAAAACGCAAAATGAATTTCTGTGAGATGTGTCACTTTTCTTGCGGGTGAGCGATATGTTCTTAATAAATAAAAAATGATTATCGAGGATAAAATAAAAGAATTCTTTGTCAATCTGACAATCTTTTCATATTAATTTTCTGTAAAATAAAACAATTTGTAAAATAACTTTTTTTAAAGTCATATCTGTAAAATACAAATTTGAAATACGAATAATTAATTATTATCATGCGTTTTGCATAAATTTTGTATATATTTTTTTTATTTTCGGAAAATGTTAATTTATTTGAAAAGTCTGAAAGAAGTAGAATTTTTTCAAAAATAGTTACTTAAAATAGTTAAATAGTTGTCAGGAAAAAAAAACTCTCTCAAGAAAAAAACTCCGACTAAACTCTGAAGACTCTTTCTACGTGCTCATTAAAAGCTGCAGACTTAACTGTAATAGAAAATTTTTAGTTTGAAACCACAGAAGTGTTTCGAATACCACTGGTTGGCAAAAAAAATAAAATAGTTTCCTCTCTGCGAACTAAATACTGTACAGATTTAATACTCTTAATTCTAAATATGTTATCCAAATTGCTTTAATGCTTGTATCGTGCACTTTATATATTATGCCCCCCCACCCCCCTTCGTGACAGAATTTACCATTTGCTATCCACTAATATATTTTCATTCCTCATGCCGCTGTAACTCGGGACTGTTTAAAATACTGTTTAAAATATTTCTCTTCATTTTCAAAGATTTTAAAAGTTCATATTTTTTTCACACTGTGACTTACAATATGGTGGTTTTTTTTTTTTTTTTTTTTTTTTTTTTTTTTTTGTCACATATATGACGTGATGTACGTTTCATGCAATGACATAACAATGACGTCTCAGGTTTTTTTTTTTATTGATAGAAAAATATAATTTTACAGTAAATAACATGTTTTGAAGAATTTTTGTAATTTTTTAAAGTTTTCTAAGAAGTTCACATCTCAGTCACAACGTGACATCACTGAGTGGTGGCATTTTGGTCACAGATATGACGTGACCACAGTGACTTACAGTGACGTCACAATGACGTCACCGTGACCATGCATGCTATGAGGGATTTCTCAAAAAGTAATAGTCACCTTATTTCTACAGGACAGGTTAAAGGATACTATAATAAAGCCAATTACACTATTATGTAAAACTGGTGGGAATAAAAAATATCTGAATAAAAGACACAGTCCGTGAATATCACGGGAGCGAGAATTAAGGGGTTAAAGAGCATACTCAAAATAGTTTGAAAAAAAATGCTTATAAAATTACTCATGTATCTAGTAAAACATCAGTCAAAGTTGGCGGCGGAACCTCAGTAAAAATCTGAAAAAAGAAATATTTTCGAGCATTTGGCACGAAAAGACGAAATTTACATGCTATTTGACGATCCAACACATTTTCTTGCCAAATTCAAGAGATTTAAATGAATTTGGAAAATTGCTTGTTATATAAGTGTTTAAAGGCCTAATACTCAATGAATTTACACTTAAACGAAGGATTAGTTTATTATTTAAGCGTATATAACATGTGGTATTTGCGTGTTGCAGTAGTTATTTATTTTTATATAGTCTCATCGGCTAGATATGTTATAAGGGTACTACTTAATTATCCTGTCGACAACTTTTGCCAAATTATATATATCGCCAAATTATACAAATTGACATAATTTATTTTAAAAAAAAAGAATAAATAAATTTATAAACATTGCTAAAACTACAAATAAAACGTCGAATAAAAAATCACTTGATGACGCAACAAACACGTGTAACGTGTTTAATGTCAAGTGAATGTAAAATTTACGATCAGCCATTATTGGCATTTATTCTTATAGTTTGGCTATAGTTTTTTAGATAATCAAGTAGTACCGTTTTAAGTTTATTTTAAAAGTAACTGGCTACTTAAAAATGCTATCATTAAACATTTTTATATTAAGCCGTTGTTTCTATGGCAACAAAACATTTCACTTCTTGTTTCTGACACAATATCGAAATAAAATTACCAATGTTCAGATTCGTATATTGATTTTGAGTTTGGAACAATTTTATTAAACTTAAATTTTGTTTTAAACCGTATAATTACGATTGTAAAATTTTAATATATACACATACTAGCAAATCCCGCGTCTTTTCTCGCGTAATAGTTGAAATATGCCAAGTGATATTTGCATGACTATTTTTTATTAGAAGAACACTTTTTGAAATAATTCAAAAATTACAAATTAAGCCACAGTTTGAATAAACTTCATTATAAAAGTGCAATAGACAGAAATGAGATTTTAATTAATAAGAAGAACTAAACCGAATTCCAATTAAATGATAATTTAGAAAGTTTTTTGCGATTTTTACGCTCATTTCAGTATTCATTTGAAGTTTTGAATTTTTTAGAAACCCTCTTAACACATTTACATCTTAAAATTAACCGTCATGTCAAATTCCGATCTTCTTGTCTAACAGTCTATCATCTTTCTGGTGTTAGAGGCACCAACATAAAATGACGAAACAGAGTTGAAATAGAATGTCTCGAAAAATGTTGAAACAGAGACACACCATTAATTTACCAACATTAACCTTAAATCGGTTGGTATTTCCTAATATTCTATAGAAAAGGGAATTTAGATTTATTAAAGGCTTTCTTGTTGTTCCTGCCAACCAGGTGGTAGTGACACCGCCATAAAATATAGACTGTGTAGGATGAGGGGCTATCAGTCTTGATTCGCAACCAATAACTTCCGTAATCGGTTTATTATTTCCTAAGATTCCATAGAAATCGTAATTTAGGACTCTTTTAGAATGCTTTTTGCTCCTTCCCTTCACTTCAGCCCTTTTTAATTTCGAATTTATTTTCGACTGTTCTTAGAGGACATTTTTATTTTATAAGTAACTACCGTGCTATATGTAAAGTTTCTAGCCTCTTCAGTATCGCAGAATCGCAATTTAGAAAGTTTTTTGCTTTTGCAACGCTCGACATAAAATATAGCTTATGTTTGAGCAGGTTCTATCACCGTCAATTTGCAACCATTATGTTTGAAATCGGTTTTGTATTACATGCGATTGCATAAAAATCGTAATTTGGAATGCTTATAGAACGCTTTTCGCTCATTTCATCCTTTTAAATTTGGAATTTTCTTACGAAAATTCTTAGAAAGCATTTGCATCTTTGAAGTAATTCCCATTCCAAATTTAAAATGTTAGTCCCCATCAGTAACGCAAAAAAACGCAATTCAGAACATTTTTTCTCCTGTAACCCACAGGTGGTTAATTACCACGCCTAATTTCAAATTGCTAGCCACTTCAGTATCACAAAAATCACAATTTAGAATTTTTTTTAAATGCAACCGCAAGGTGGTAGTGACGCCGACATGAAATAGATCCTGTATTGGAGCAAGGGCTGTCATCATCAATTTCCAAACATTGCTTTTAAAATCGGTTGGTACTTTCTGAGATTGCGTAGAAATCTCGATTTAGAACGTTTTTTAGATTTTTTTTCGTCCTATTTCATCCCCTTTTAAATTTCGAATTTTTTAGAAAATGTTCTTAGAGATCATTTATATCTTATAAGTAACTACCATGCCAAGTTTCAAGTTGCTAGCCCCTGCAGTATTACAAAAAACGAAATTTAGACCGTTTTTTGCTCCTTCACCCCCTTTTGGGGGGTGGCGACGGCATGAAATACAGCGTATGTTGGAGCGAGGCCTCTCACCATCGTTTTCACACCATTATTTTTTAAATCGGTTCTGTACTTACTGAGATTGCGTGGAAGTTTCTTAGAACGCTTTTCGCTCATTTTCACCCCTTTTAAATTTCGATTTTTTAGGAAATGTTCTTAAAGATCATTTGTATCTTATAAATAACTGCATTGCCTAATTTCAGGATTCTAGGACCATCTGTAACACAAAAATCGCAATTTAGCACGTTTTTTGCTCCTTCAACCATTAGATGGTAGTGATACCAACATTTAATAGAGCCTTTGTTGGAGCAAGGGTTGTCATCATCAATTTCCAACCATTACTTTTGAAATAAGTTGGGTACTTTCTGAGATTGCGTAAAAATCACCATTTAGAACGTTTTTTAGGACTCTTTTCGCGGATTTTCACCCCTTTTAAAAAAAATGTTCTTAGAGATCATTTATATCTTGTAAGTATCTACCATTTCAAATTCCATGTACCTGGGCCCTTCAGTAACACAAAAATTGCAATTTCGAAATGATTTTTGCTCCTGCACCCACTTTAGGGGTAGTGGTACCGACATAAAATATAGCATATATTGGAGCAAGGGTTGTCACCATCATTTTGACACCATTATTTTTTAAATCGGTTTGCTACTTCTTGAGATTGCGTAAAAATCGCTATTTAGAACGTTTTTTAGAACGCTTTTTGCGCATTTTCACCCCTTTTAAATTTCGAATTTTTTAAGAAGATCTTAGAGATCATTTATATCTAATAAGTAACTACCATGCCAAATTCCATGCACCTGGACCATTCAGTAATACAAAAATCGCAATTTCGAACGTTTTTTGCTTCTGCACCCCCTTTAGGGGTAGTGGCATCGGCATAAAATGTAGGCTACGTTAGAGCAAGGGTTGTCGCCATCATTTTCACACCATTATTTTTTAAATCGGTTTGGTACTTCCTGAAATGGCACAAAAATCGCCATTTAGAACGTTTTTTAGAACGCTTTTCGCGCATTTTCACCTCTTATTAATTTCGATTTTTTTAAGGGGTCTTGTACCTTTTAAACGCGTCGAAAATTAACAAAAATCTTCAAAGTTTGAATTAGTCTATCTTCAAAACCTTTTTATGTATAAACATGAAATTTTGGATATTGATTAAACAGATTGTGCTTTGTAATATACTATCAACAGAAATTTATTAACCCTTTACAGAATTTGTGTATTGTTGAAATCAAAATAGCTCTTTTTTTACCCCATAACTCATTGCGCGCATGATATCTTGAGAAAGTATGTATGTATTGTCATGAAATTTGGTAAATATACTAAACAAATATGTGTGTTTAAAATGATCTACTTTTAAGTATTTACAATGGTAATATTTTTAGTTATGACTATTTTTATTCATTAAAAATACAATTTTTTTATTTTGTTTTTATGAAAATATTTTTTTTATACAGTTAATGATATAATTTTAGCCTAAGAGTAGATCATTTTAAACACACATATATGTTTAGTATCTTTACCAAATTTCATGCCAATCCATACATACTTTTTCAAGATATCATGCGCGCAATGACTTATGGGCTAAAAAAAAAGCTATTTTGTTTTCAACAATACACAAATTCTGTAAAGGGTTAATAAATTTTTAATGGTAGCATATTACAAAGCACAATCTGTTTAATCAATATCCAAAATTTCATGTTTATACATAAAAAGGCTTTGAAGATTGACTAATTCAAACTTTGAAGTTTTTCGTTAATGTTCGACGCGTTTAAAAGGTACAAGACCCCTTAAGAAATGTCCTTAGAGATCATTAGTATCTTATAAGTAATTACCATTCCAAATTTCATGTTTCTAGGCCCTTCAGTAACACAAAAATCACAGTTTTAGAAAGTTTTTTGCTCGTGCACCCCCTTTCGGCCAGTGGCAAGGACTTAAGATATAGCCTATGTTTTAAGTTGGACTAACACCATCATTTGGATAACATTACTTTTGGAATCGGTTCGGTAGTTCCAGAGGTTACCTCCTACAAATAAACAATTTTTACCTCTTTATAATATTAGTATAGATAGATAGATAGATAAAGGTAAATGACAAAACTGTAATAATACAAATATATTTATTTAAGTTAAACTTAATTAATTTCGTATGAAGTATAGAAAAGTTTTTATTTATAAAATATTTATCATAAAAAAGAATCATTTAAAATTTTATTGTGTTGTCAACTAGAGCCCCCAAAAATAAATTTCATTGTTCTTTTATGAACGGTAAAACAAGATTTCGCAAACAATTTTCTTTACAAATATATATATCTCCATTAAAAGAATGTGCTGTACTTTTTTCAAATATTTCTGAGTATGCGCTTTTGGAGATTTTTCTTAATATTATTTTATAAAACTTTCGGCAGTAGATTTTCAGTAAATATATATATATATATTATCCAGGTGCGAAATATACGCAACAAAGAGGATAAATCGCCAAATAATGTTTCAAGGAATCGACTTTGAAAATGAAAACTTCTTTTGAGCTGTACACACGTATTTCTCTCATATTTCAATTAAATATTTTTATTTTATACTATTATTTCTCATTAAAATTCCATTTTTTTTTATTTTAAATAAGATCAGTAATAGTTTCTTTTCATTTTATTATTCGGTCTGTTTGTATATTTTAATTTCTAGTTGATATAAACATTTCAATTCTTTAACAAAAAGATATCATAATATGCGTCGCCAAGATAAGAAACATATGCCAATGGCAACCTTTTAGTTAAAAATAACAGAACTTTGCGTCATAATTCTACAACTAATCTACGTAGAACGACGTGTTGTATACAAAAACCTTCCCCGAAATAATAGCTATTTAACAGTGTAAGTACCATCAAAATCCATTCATTAGAACTCGAGTTATAAGAAGCCGGAACGAAATTTCCGTTTGCATCTCTCTATTCTAAAAAAAAAGTAACTACCGCAGTCACAGCCGCGGCCGGTATTGAATTTTTTGTGACCGGAGGTCTTTCTTTGTTAATATTAAGGAAAATAATGCATACAAAAATATGAAAATCGGTAGTATTATACAGAAATTATTGATAAACACGCTGATGCAGACAGTTTTTAAATCGAAGAATTATTTTAAGAGATATTTAATGCTAAAGTTGGACAAAATCGTTCCACTAAATAAGTTTTATAGGATCAAAATCTATTCATGGGTATTTAATCATTTTTAGAACATTTTATACGTTACAATTTCCCGGTGTGCAGAATTAATTTATTTTTTTAATTTGACTCATTTTTTGACGTTTTATTTCAATTTTAAATTCAAATTTTCAGCATTTTGAGAGATAATTTTTATATATTTTAGAAAATGTTATTAATAATTTAAACTGTTGCCAATTGTATAAACAACGGAAACAATAATGTTTGCTTCAAATTAAAAATGTATTTACACGTGACTTTTATAAATAGAAAAGATACTTTCAAATTAAAATTAAATAATAGCGTATAAAAAGCAGAAACTTGTTGAAAATTACGTCATAAGAAGTATACACGTGAATTTTAAAAGAGAAAGGATATTGTAAAATAATAAATTCATTAACATGCGTTGGAAGTCTTAAATAGGAGACTTTACGTCAAATTTACGTCACATTACAGTTATTACATAAAATGGACACAAAATAATATTGCAAAAAAAGTTTAAATTTAGAAATTGCGCTAGACATTTATTTGATATTTTGAGAGGATCTTTTCAACTATTTTTGTTAGGAAAGCGCAAATAATATTTCATTTCTAACAAAAGTATTTTCACGTGAATATTTAAAAGAGAAAGAATAGCTTGGTCAAAATTACGTCAGATTAAAAACGATTAATTTAAAATGTCTCATTTAAAAGAACTTTCTTTTCGCTTTGTTAAAAGTACCAGGAGACAAAGACTCTGTTTACTTAATTCCTTTTATATTAGCCTATTTTGAAAAGTTGTTACACGTGTCTACGTCATCAAGTTATTTTTATTTCGATGCTTTATTTGTATTTTTATTAATGTTGTACTAATTTATTTTTTCTTTCGTTATTTAAAATAAAAATTATGTCAATTTGTATAATTTGGTGATTTATATAATTTGGCGAAATTGGTCGACCGGATAATCAAATAGTACCGCAGCGGATTTGGCGTTAAAATTCCCCAATCAAAGATAAATGAATAGAAATCCGTTTTTAGGGAGATCGCCACTGTTTTTTAAATTAATGTGATTTGCATGTGGAATACTATATCAGGATTCAATTTCACAGATGTCTTTAAATTCATTTAATTTTTATAACGTTTTTAATTTTCTCAAAATAGAATTTTTTTCAAATTTTACAATCAATTTAAGATTAACCATAATATTACCAAACTCCTATTGCGATATAAATTTGAAGAAAATTTTCCAGAGGTTACAATATTATACTTATTTTTTAAATTTATGTTAAATAATTTTCAATATACAGAAATTTAAATATGAATTCAATATCTGTACCGAATTTTTTTAAAAATCGGTTACTATGAGGGCACGACTTTCTGAAATTTTTGTTTCTCATTTCGCATGGAATGATCCCAATGTAAAAATTTCACTTAATCTACTTAAAGAATACTATGCAAACATAATCGCTATATACCTACAACTGCTATACAGCATTCTGGGAATCTCAAATCAACGGAGACAGATTCCGTTTTCGACAGGTTTCTGACTGATCAGGTCTAGTTTTAAGACATTTCATCCATACAGACTATTGTTCTTTGAATCCATAAAAAACAAAAAGCGGACGAACTGTGATGTTGTTTTCACTGCATTCTAAATCCATTGTAAAGCCTACGGACGCTTATCTAAGCCAGCGATTAGTATTACCGATGGCTGCGCCCAATCGTCCACTCTGTATGTATGCTTATAACTGGATTTTTAATGTACTGAATTGTACCAAACTATGTGTTTTCCATAACTACAGCATCAGCATGCAGAATATGCAATTTATTTTGCGTTAAGTTATATGAGTTGGGAGGGAGGGCCAATTGTACTTTGAATCCATAGAAATATTTGTAAGTTTAAATCAGGATTCCGTTACATACAGGCTCACATTTAATTGTATTATTACTGTATTTTTACTGTATATTAGAATTCACTGCATTTTAATATTAAGATATAACATACGATGTACTTCTGTTTTTGTCTCGGTATTCTAGTATCTTCTTTGGTTAAAGTGTAAATGGTAAAACTGGTTTCAAACTACATTTGTAAATGTTAGCATTAAATTAGAAGTCTGGTAGAGAAAGAGGCTTATTGGCGAAATTTTACAGCATGAAAAACTATCTATTAATCATACACTTTTTTGCTAAACATCATAATAAATTACTAATGTTTCCTAAATGTTACTAAACTCCTTTGTTTTTAGATTCGTGTAAATTATTTTGTATGACCTCCCTCATACAAACATACTTCCTCAGTTTCTAACTGCTCATTTTCCATTGATCAAAAATATAAACCTTCAGTGCCATTTTTCGATTGAAGTGTAGAACTGATTTGAAAATCCAGTAAGTAGAATTTAATATCATTCGATTAAAAGCATGTACGAAACATAAAATAATATACCCTTAGACATAAAGGAAAACCCTGATATACACTATGACGCAAAAGTTTAGACAATGAAGAAATTCTTACATACTTTGAAAAATATTTATTCAATTTTCAAATCACTGCTTGAAATTAATGTGCTGTACATATAAACAATATTTATAACAAAGAAAAGTGGAATTGTGCATATTGCAATAAATTAAATGGTAACAAAAATAAACTGCTGTCTCAAAAGTTTAGACACAAATTAAATAAAATCGAAATAAACAATTTTTAAAACCTGGTTGCGCATCCATGCTTATGTATTACGTCATATACACGAGATTGCATGGAAGAAACTAAATCTTGCATAGTTTGTGGATCGATATCGTACCATGCATTCTCAATAGATGTCTTAAGTTCCTTTTCAGAAGAGTATTGTCTAGCGTTGCTATAAACTTTGCGACACATGATGCTCCAAAGGTTTTCTATAGGGTTAAGATCTGGGCTACATGCTGGCCAGTCGAGAACTCTTATATTATGGGAATTAAACCAAGATTTTGAATGTTTTGCAGTGTGAATTGAAGCATTGTCTTGCTGAAATTCCCACTGAGGACCCCCTAGAAGCTCAGCAAATGGCAGTAGGTTTTCTTCTAATGTCTGTGTATAATGCTGTGAAGTTTGACGACCACTGGTGAAGGTCAGAGATACTTGTCCATTATAGCAAAAGGCTGCCCAAACCATCACCGAGCCCCCTCCTTGTCTGCGACTAAAAAAACGTCGAAGTTCCTTCCGCAAGTCATGCCAATACGATAAACAACCATCTGGACCATCCAGATTCCACTTTTTTTCATCGCTAAATATGACTGACTGCCATTTCTCTCCATATGACATATGCTTTCGAGCCCACATAAGTCTTTGTAACTTATGATATGGTTTCAGAGCTGGTTTCTTCTGCATTTTGCTATAAACGATTGTTCCTTTTTCCAAAATTCGTCTACGAATCGTATCCTTTGATACAGAGAGTCCCGATGAGCTTTGAACTCCACGTACGCTCATTTGTTGAGTACTCGCTAGTCTTTGTATCAGGCGATCCTCTCGCACATTTGTCACACGGGGCCTCCCAGACCGACATTTTGCTTTATATTCGGAACCACTCGATAAAACTCGATAAATAGATTTTTTTGACCTATTAATAATAGCAGAAATTTCAGAAACGCTCTTCCCTTCACCTTTCAACTGCCAAATCCTTGAAACCTCATTCACTTGAATTTCTTTAGCTCTCGGCATGTCGACTATGAAGCGCAATCGTTTGCAGAACTTAAGTACTCCAAATTTGTGACATCATCGATTCTAAATTTGCATATGCCAGCGAATATTCAAAGAAATTTAGAATAGTGTCTAAACTTTTGCGACAAGCACATTTGAATTTTTATGAAAAAAATTAGTATTATAGCAAATAAAACGACTGTCTTTTGTACATAGCATTTTAAATCAGTTTTTGAATATATTTACAGGTTTTTGTAATTCTGACGTCATAATTCTACATTTTAAAGCTGAATGACGTCATTGTCTAAACTTTTGCGTCATAGTGTATAAAGAAAAAGTACATGTAGCGATGAACACTATCTGTTTTAATTTATGGCGCATATTTCAAGCTATATGGAAGAATACTATTATTAAAATCCCCAATCTTAAACTAAAACCTGTGGCGCAAGTATCTGTTAAGGGGCGATATCACCTTCATAAGCTCGATATTGCTTGATTTAACACAACATTTAAAAAAATAGAGCTCTAAATATAAAAGTGATCTTTAAATTAAACAATTATTTTTAAGTAAATTGTACAAATTTTTCTTTACGCATTCCTTTAAATACGTTTTATAAAAAATAATTAAAATTTAATTTAATTAAGACAACGAAAGCGAAAAGAGATAGGGAAAAAAAGTTGTACAGTATCATCTATTTAGTAGGAAAAGACACCTTGTGGATATTTAAGCGAAGAATAGATCGGTTAAAACGCGCATTTATTTTTTCGTTATTTCCTAGACTTTCTTTCTTTATAACCGATGACCAGGCCCCTACAAGCCGGGAAGCCCAGCTGAACGGGTTTAATAACTGGTATCGGGCGGATGACCGCCTAATAGTAGCGTAGCGGCAATAAACCTAACGAGCGCACAGTGGGGCAAAATCCCGAAAAGCTTGTCAAAATATGAAAATGCTATTTAAATGCCACGCAATTTCGTACACAGGTGTTTTTCAGGATGCTGATTTCGATTCTAAAATTAAAATTACAAAAAAAAAAAAAAATGGCGGAATTAAAATGAAAATGCTTTAAAAGTTATTCAATTTCTATGCAATTTTGTATACGGGTGCTTTTGAGGATGCTAAATACGATTCAAAACTTAAATAAAAAAATCGCAGATTAAAAATAAAAAAAATTAGATTTGAATCAAATATGTCGAGTTTCGAAATTAAAAAGTTTCGAAGCTAAACGTTACAACGTATTTTCAAGGAACTAAGATATTTTTAATCGAAATTAAACGATGATTTTTTATTTATGAAATACAATTAAGTGCATCAAGGAAAAATGAAATACTACAAAGATTTAATTTTTATATTATTAAAATAAAACAAAAGATGTTCTAAAACTCATCTTCTAATTATCTGTTGTATACTAAGTAGATTTTTCAGAAGGGGAGGTGCGGTATTAATTTACAGACGTTTCTGCGCCACTAGGTGCAAGAATATTAATTTCTTCTATGGTAATTTACGTAAGGTTGAAATGAAGGGATCTGATAACATTCAAAGCCGCAAAAAAAACTTCCATTGTTTACGTCCTACTGCATTTTAGGGATAAATCTTCGATACCTTTTGATCAATTGGTTGCACGATTCTTTAACATCTCCCGACATTTGCAAAACAGGCAATAATGAGGAAGCTATTATTTCTGTGCCATGAATAAGTAGTTTGTGAATTTGGCATATAGAACTTAGGAATACAATTCGACGAATTTACAAGCTGTTTGTGAGCAATAATACACGAAATTGATCAAATGAACGTTAAGAAATTTCTTGTAATGACGTAGAATCGATTGATCATATGTTCGTCTACTCTCGTTATGAAAACAGAAATAGTTGCGTTTTCAAAGAATCGACGAGCTATACTGTAATCCTTTGTGCTTCCAAATCCGAGCTTTGGTTTATCGACGAAAAGTCCTAATTGTAAACGAAATCCTTTTTGTAAATTTTGTTTTGCAATTTTTTTTTTCTCGCTAGGAGTGCGCGCTTGCCATTCCTTATATGCCGTTTGTATACAAATGCAAGCATACTTCAAAATTCTTATACAGGCATATAACGTAGACATCCCAAATTGAAAATGACTTTCATTCACTTTTAGTTCGAAAAATCATCAAGGTTATTAAACTGTTTTAAAGTTGCTTGACATAGGCACCAACGCTGAGTTGACAAATTGCCAGTAATGGCATTAAAAATTTTACAACCAATCATCGTTAAAACTAGTTTGTAATTAACGCCTACTTATTTTTTATCAATGATTGTTTTAACAGGAATAAGTTTACTCTTCTGGTCCGTAATATAATCCATTTAACTGACAGTAGTTTCCGTATTTTCGTGCAAAAAACGTATTCTGATGGGCCTAAAAAATCGAAGAGATGAAGATCTCGAATTTTTCCAGAAAACGATTTCTGAATTATTCGCAATATTTACGAGTTCTAATGGATCTAGAGAAGTGAAAACGCTATTTTAACCTAATTTCAACCATCATTAAAGCTAAAGTTTTGTTTAAAAGTACTTCGACCAGATGTACTATCACATCCCCACTTGCAAATCAAATTCAGATTGCTAATATCCTCGAAAGTCAGATATTTATTAATTTCCGTTTGCATTACCAAATTATGTTCAGCAGTATCATCTAGCAAAGATTAAAATTGACAAAATAATTCTATTTACAATAGAAAAAACAAAATTTTTAGCTATAAAGTTAAGAAAATGCATTTCTATCGTATCGATGATAGAGAATTATTTTCATTTTTTGTTACAAGTCTTGCTTATCAAATTCATTTATGCTTATTATTATTAAACTTATTTTTAATATAATACAGAATACTATCACAAAACTCAATAATCTAAAAACTTCAAAAACATTGCCAGCTGAATTACTGTGAAAAGTAATAAATGTCATAGCTTTTGAAGCGACTAAACAGGTGGCATTTTTCTTCTGATTGCAGAAACCTGTACGAAATGCAGAATGGCAGTTTTTGGCAGTTGGTTTTTTTCACTATGCATTAGATAATAGTTCAGGTTAATATTTCCATTATATGTCGTTGCAGAACACTGCGGAATTTTTAAACTTTTTGATGTTTAAAAGCAAAAAAATATTAAAAATTTTTTTTAAATTAAAAATAATCATGAAATTATTAATATTTATGTACTTAATATAATTTTTGAACCATGCGCAAAAAAGCACACACTATCGTCGTGTGAATCAATTTTAAAGCATTAAAATCGGGTGGATGTGGGAAAATGTAGCACGTGTTTGGAGGAACCATTGTTTTGCTCTTTTTGTCCGCCTCAGATGATAATTCTCCAAGCGTCACTTTTGAAATGATACAGATTGTCAAGGCTAAAATGAAAACCTTTTTATAAATATAGATTCTGACTCTCCAAACATTATTCTAGGTACATTGTCAAAATTTCCTAAATAGTATCTTTATTTTTCGACTTTTGGCCAGCTTTTTGGGATTTTGCCTCACTGTGGACCACCTAGATCGTTGCTTACCATTTATATCCTGTTGTTTGTTACCTGCACATTGCTACAGATGCTGATCTCGTAATTCGGAACCTTGGTCATATAACGAGACCTTCACCTGGCAAGGCACCTCCCGAGGTATAATTCACAGGTAACTTGGAGGACTTTACACCCACGACTTATTTTGCATAAGCCAGGCGCCATTAGCGTACATGGTATTACTCCCTACACTGTTACATGACAAAGCGATTTTAGAAAGAAAAATAACAACTAGTTTTAACAACAGTATACCTTTATTTGAGATGTTCACACTTCTCACCGTCAGCTGCAATGCACATCTGGATGCATCTTTTTCCGAAAGTTAATCATTTCTCCTTCCGTTCAAGTTTCGTGACGTCACAGTGCAGTAAATTACGAAAAAACAAATGAGCCTTCTAACTGTTTTATTCTTCGCATTAATGCCCACAAGGTGTATTTTCGTACTAAATCGATGATGCTCTACATCTTTGTAAATGACTTTTTTCACTATCTCTTACCGTTTTCGAGGAAAGAATGGTCACTCCGCTGTTTTCCACGAGGTGGTTTCATTTACTAGAGGATTGCTACTTTACAATATCTAGACATCAATTTTATGAATATAGCAGCAGCCGTTCCAAAGTTAACAGGGTGGCAAGTGACTTTATTGGGCATAGTGTATATAATCGTTGCAGAATTTTGTCGAGCCATTTCAAATTTTATGAAAATCGAATCAAAACTTAAAAAGATACATAGAAATGTTCTTTTCATTCTATTAAATCCTATCATACGTAATGAATACAATGATATCCCACGATAGGTTATGGTGTAGGTTGTCATGGTGATTACGTCCTATTTGGGATGAAGTAATACTATTTCCGTTTTACTGAATTTAAGATATAGAATAGCAATAAGTTTTGTATTCATGCATTTTTGAATAAGAGTGCAACAGCTAACGCACCAGGATCTGAATATTTATAAAACTAGTTATAGTACGAACGCACCCCCTTTGCCACGTTTGACGTATAATTTAAGACTTGTTCCGAAAGTTTGTAACTCAGTTTACTTAAACATATACCCGATTTTAAAGGCAAAAAGTACACTTTTTTTTTACTGAATAATTTTATAATACAATAATTTTGTCAAGTTTTTATTCAATTGTTGCACGTAAAAAGTTTTAAAGTCACACAGAAATGTTTCCTTATCAAAGAAGTAAGGTTATGTATTTTGTTGGATTTTTCTACTTAAATGTAGAATGTGCTCTTATTAAATATAAGTAAAACTATGTTTTGCTTAAGCCGTAATCCCAAAGTTCATTTTATTAATATAAAAATTAATGCTTTATTTGAGTGTCTCACATTAGAACAATTTTCGGGGTGTCTCATATTTACCCGTATTCACCTTATTTTAGCTAATTTTTTAAATGCATGTTAGAAAAAAAAACTATATTATTATTATATAAATTAATTTGCCCTTAAAAGAACGACCCTCCCCCCCCCCCCCCAAAAAAAAAAAAAATGAAGTGGCACTTCGAATTATCAGTATACACTGCGAGGAAATAATATCCAAAGAAGTTTCTGAATGAAATCACTGACATTCTATCAGACCAAAAAATAGAATTTTTATATGAAAAATGAAGAATGTACAGCAATAAAATGAATACATATATATATTGATTTTTTTTTATAAATGAACAGTATCAAAAAACAGACACCGGAAAAAAAAACACCAAAAGTACTTTTATTAAAAAAATAAAATAATGAAAGCACAATCGCACATAACTCGCCTGACTTCTAATCGAGTTACCTACCACTGCCTTCAAGGACGGTAGAGTTAGAGAAATGAAACAATTATTTACATTTTAGTAAGGAAATCCACAAATCATGTTAACGCACCTGAACACACAAGCAGACTAAAGCACAAATAAATTATTGAAATTGGTGATAACAAAATTGTTCCTAATATAATAATAAGTTACCACTTTTTTCATGATTAAGAAGTGTTTTTTTTTCTTAATATCATAAAAGGTGAAAATGGAACAAGGTTTCTAAAAGCGTTATTTAACTTGAGTTCGGCCCTAAATGCAAGCATGTTTATATTTTTGTCGATTTTTTTGTTGTGGATATTGTTGCTGTTTTTAATCTCAAGTATCATCTTCAAATAATGTGCAAATTGTTAAGTGAGCTATTTTTATTTCTTTTACTGTTTCCTCTTAGATAATTTCTCACATAATTTTTAAATATTAATTTCAGCATTAGTGTTTGCAAACATGAAGTAAAAAGTCTTACAACTTGGGCATATTTTTCATAAATATTAACTACAGTCGAACCTCTATTTAACGAAGTCGCTAAATCCCGGAAATAAGTTCGTTATATGGAAAATTCGTTAAATAGAGATTCACCTTTTAAAATACTTTAAACTACATAAAACAGATTTTAAATTCATAAACACTAAATATTTTTACTGAAAGTAATTAATTGCATTTTTTTTTAAATAAATGATATCCATTTGTTTTATTTATTTTACCCACCAATATCCATCATCAATTCATTTTTTCTATGTGCTTAAATCTTCGAAATCTGCAAGGAAAACAAAACATTATCTGAGAATATACTGTATTTTCTGTTTAAAGTAAATAGTTTTACATTAAAATTAACAAATTTTAATGACATTATCGCATTTATTATTATTATACCAAATAATTTTAACCATACATTAACATATGAGTCCTTAAATTTAATTTCTGAAAAACTCTGTTAATTTTGCCTGAGTTTTTAATTTAAAAAAGTGCTTTCTCTCATAATACGTCTCGCATCTTTGCAATGCACCAAAAAACCCTTCATGCGTATTTTCTTCTAACTATCATCCGCGTCGGATTGTTTCAAATGATTTTAGCATTTCATCATATGAAGTTTTATTAATTCCTGCATAATGATCATTTCTATCATCATCATATTCGTCTGCATCGCAATTCATTGCTGTATTGTTTTTATTTTTCACACTGTCGAAAATATCCAATTCGGATAGTGTTTCCGAGGTCTCAGTTTCAGAATTAAGTGAAACACAATCATCAATCAGCACATCTTGGTTAATTTCTTCTTTTTTTCTCATTCTTCGTCCTCCGTACTTACCGAATTCTCACTGCTGACAAAGAAGGCGCCTGGTAAAACCAGTTCAATGCCATTGAACATCATAAAATGTGTTAAAAGAAAGAATAAGTTTGAAATGTCCAGAAATATTTTGAGAAATGGGGAGAAAAAAAAAATTGATCACAAGAAAAAGTTCGTTAAATAGAGAATGCACTTCGCTATTTGAAGGTTATTTTACGAAGAAATTCGCAAAATGTTCTTGGTTCCAAGAAAAAGTTCGCAAAATAGAGAAATTCGCAAAATGGAGGTTCGTTAAATAGAGGTCCGACTGTATCTCTAAAAAAGTTATTTTATGTTATTTTCTTCACTGTAATAAGTTCTGCTAAAAGCTATTGCACAGATTTCTACAAACCGATCTAACATGAAATACTTATTCTTCGAATGAATACTTATTCTTCTTATTTTCGTTAAAACAGTTCACTGAAAGATAATTCTTCGAATACGATTTTGCTTTAACACAAAACGAATTAAAAAAAAAATAATAATAAAAGCAATTTAACAAATTGCACCGACCATTTGGAAAATGATTTTTTCGAAGACTAAAATATAAGACATAAAAAATCGCACGGAGTTGATCATACATTACTTACGCCATGAATTAAACATTAATAGTGTTATTACACGTAAAAATTCCAAGCGACAAAAATCGCCTGCGACTCGTACGTATTATCCACCTGAAACTTATGTATTATCCAAGCATTTCATTGGCTGTTCGGGAAAAGGCTTTTCCATCGTCAGATTTCTTGGAAATCTGAAGCCCCATTTTAAATGAAATTTCACTCTTAAACTTCTAAACATCCCACAATATTACTTTTTACAACGTCGTATAGAGAAAAAAAAAATGTACTTTTAAATGCAATTTGTTTGAAAGCTGTATCTCAATTTGTTTCTGAGTTATTATTATTTTTTTGTAGTTTTTATTACTTTTTTGTCATAGTGGCAACAGAAAATATCCATCTCTGTTCAAAGTAAATGAAAATACATATAGACCAATCAGAAAACGAATAAAATGATGGTTAAACCAATAAAAACTTCAGATATGCTTTTGATTTCCTACCCTGACGAGGACAATAACCATTTTTCCAAATGGTTAAAAAATGTGCACAGCACTTGAATGAAATTTAACATGTTTCTGCCAAAAATTACACTTTCGACCTTAATAAGTAAAATGAAAGATAGTCGTAACACAATAATAATACACCCTTCTCTACTGAGTACAAAGACAAAAGCAACCTTCTAATCTAATCATATGAAATAATTGAACCAGTTGAAATCATAGAGTGGTAACTCACATTTTCTATTAAAATAATTTCGCTTAGTTTTTTTTTTTTTTTTTTTTTTTTTTTTTTTAAGGAGGGAGATTATATATTGAAACTTTTTTTTTAAGTCAAATTTTTCTTGTCTATTATGAAAGAATAACATGCTACCGAACTTTAAAAAAAATTATGACGATACTTCAATTAAAACCGGTTTTATGATCAAATATGCGGAGCGGTACCTATACAAATCAAGGTCAATTTTAACTTTAATTTCATTTTTCAGAAATCAGATATTTCGGACATTGCACGCATCATATTTCCAAAACTATGTAACATAGAAACATAAAATGTCTGATGATATTGTCTTTTATATATCTTTAGAACCTCTACATATTTTTAAGTAAGTACCTGTAATATATTTATTACTTTATTTATTTTTTATTGAAATTTTATCATAGATTTTGCGTTTTATGATTTAATTGCCTGAAAAAGATATTTTCATCTGTAAACTTTATTATTGTTTTAGGTTGAAGTTAAAGTACGATTGTGTAGGAATAAATATATGCAATATTAAGTGAATATATTGAATATATTTTTTATAAGCCTATCCGCAACAAATGTATGTCATTGAAGTTCCTTAACTAGCCTGTCTTAATACTATGCCGTCCGGTGGCACCACGTTGGTGCCATGCGAAAACTATCGGGAAAGCGCCGGTGGCTCCACGTTGGTGCCATGCGGAAATTATTGGGCAAGCTCGGGGTTCCACGTTTGTGCCTTGTCGAAGTTATCGGACAAGCGCCGGTCTATTGTGATGTTCAGGACTGTTGATTGAGAACTATATAATACATACTAGATTGAAACTAGATAATAGATTGAAAATACTACAAGATATTAGATTGAACTAGATAATTGATAGTAGATAACTATATAATACTAGATAACTGGAAAATAGATAACTAGATAATAGATACTATATATCGAGATAATAAGTTCCAAATAATAGATACTAGGTACTAGATAATAGATAGATACTAGATGGATAGTTAATATATACTAGACAGATAGGGAAGAGATACTAGATAACTAGATAACTAGATAATAGATTGAAAATAGAGGGACATGGATGAGCACTTATGGGAACTACCGATATGATTAGAAATCTTGACGATTTATTGTGTCCTGCAAAGTCTTGGCTTAATTTTAAAAAATTGATTAACAGAACTTTGCCTGTACTTCACAACCTGACTAGGTTCCCACGGGTAAAAACCCATTCATCTTGAAGGTACAAAAGAGAATATTTCGAGATGACTGAGGTCCAATGTTTCCTGACGTTAATAATTATTCACGGTTCATCCCTTATAGATCATTTTCTCCTTCAAGTGTCCTACTCGGGGAGAGAGTTTCAGCCTCTCGGAGACGCGAGTTGTCAACGGCGCCAAGGGAGAGACAAAGATGCTCCTATGAGAACGCCCAGACTGAGCGGATTGGAGGAAAAGCTCCCAAGCGGTTTGAGGGCGGAGACAGAAGATGGAGACAAGGGGGATGAGTTGGAGAGGAGAGAGGAGTCTGGTTTATGATCGCAGACAGAGAGGCCGGGAATAATTCCTGGGCTAGGGACTTGGGGAAGCTCGTAAGGAGCTACAGGACTTTGCGTGTAGACTTGAAAGAATATATTCGCAGATGGCCCAGGCCAGCGACTATCTTTTGAGAGACATCAGTCTCTTCTACACATCGAGGATCGAGAAGGACATTTCTCCAGAGACATCAGCTCATGTGTCAAGAGACTTTTTATTACTAAATAGACACTGTGACAAAAAGCCCTTCATTATTGAAATTTGACACGAACCCAAAGAAACATCGTATATATTGACATATATACAAGAAATAAAATATTCGGAAGTTAAACTAGAGAGTTTTCCTGTCTCTTCCGCTACCAATAAATCAGAAGACAGTGAAAACTTTATAGTCCCAATAACCTCGAAAAACCGCCGACGATAAGCGAAATGATGTATGTCAGTTGCGAAATGATGTATATATCGAAATTTATGAGTTCCATACATTTATTAAAAAGGTCTAGAAGTAATTTTAACTATTCTAGAAGCATTTAAATTAATTAAAAGGGTGTTCTTTAGTGTCTCCTACAGGTGACATCAGGACTTTGGAGGATATTTAAAGAACGACAACACGCTAAAAATAGTTTTAAAAAATCCAGCTTAAAAATATATATATTTCAAAACTCGTTCTATATTCCAAGAAAAAAAAATATGGGAACAATATTCTACCGGACGCGCTGTCAACTTGAAAGCGAGACCATAGCAAGACATTTCTTATTTTATTATTAAATTATTTTGCTTATTTTGCTTGAGAGTACACACTTCACAAAGAAATCTTTAAAAAATAATACTTATTGTTGAAGATTTCAGACGTTTTTGCTGATGTAATTTATTTTTCAATTTCATACGTCAGTCTGTAAAAATCATATTCGTATATAGACATGTTGTTTTGATCTTGCATTATATAAGTAAGTTTAAAAAGAAGATAAATTTCCTTGAAAACAGAAGTCTTACTTTTTCTTATATATTTCAAATGCATATTGTAAATTGAGTCACACTATTATAAAGATTCAATTATATGAGTTCGGTTCGATTGAGCGTATTAAAATAATACTTTTATATTGTGAAATTTTAATTTGTAAATGTAATCCATGAGATTTTACAAAATAATTTGATATAACTCTAAAATATAGCAATAACAATTTTGAATATATTTATCAAGGAAGTTATGAATTTTAATTCATACACCTAATTTAAAGTGATTGTCATTTCGCTTACAGAATAACATATTACTATTATTATTTTATATTTAAAAAATCTCCCTTAATTAAAGTGCGTTAGTGTGTTTTAATCCACGTTATTTGTCAATAAATTTATATTAATAGAAAATATGTAATTTTTAATCTAAGCTTCGAGATTTTTTCACATAAAAAATAGTATTCTTTCTGTATACAACTCTCAATTAACTTAAAATTATTAACAAACATGTATATTTTTGAATGTTACAAAAAGATATTTTGAATATTTATATAAAATAATGTATTTTAAATTATAGTTACATTTTTAACAGGCCTGTTTATACCGGTTCTCTATTTTAAAACAGCTTATACTTTCTATAAAATATTCTGCTTCACAGCCAGGAACAATGAATATGAAAATTTTAGATTTTTAGTAATTTCATTTTGTTTGTAAATTTCTAAACTTTGTTAGTTAAAAAGGCATAACAAATTAGAGAATGGAAGAACTAATCTGTTATGTTGAAAACATATGGATTTGTTCTCGAAGAAATTATTCTTAAGCCTACAGAAGGCTTTCAAATAATTTTAAATGTATGTTATACAAAAACTTTAATTGGAAAATGTATTTAATATAAAGATAAAATCTGTGCTCAAAACTTGTACATAACGTGAAAAAAATAAATTAAGACATTTCTAATTTCGTTAAAATGTTCTGAAGATTTTTGCCTTAAGAATATTTTAATTTTAAATTTGTGTTTCTACGGATTATTATTATTAATACTATTTTCTGTTGGAAAAATTATATCGTACAATTCATTTTTATGATGCTTACAATTTTTTAAGTAATAATAACTGAAGAATATTACCAACTTCTGAATGTGACTTAAAATTAAGGATATAAATTAATGTTAACACCAGTGATAAAAACTAATGTGCTACCACAAATGAGAATTTCTTAAAGCAGTTATGTTATATGTTGTAGGTTTTTACTATTTTACAATCCTAGCTCCCCTCCCCCAAAAAATACCCCATACAATTTAATCTCCAGATTGTCACAGAGAAAGAAAAACTGAAATATTTAACTGGAAATTATGTATATCTAGGAAAGGAAAGTCTAATATATAAAACTCTATTGTAAAGAGTATATTGTTATATGAAGACAGAAAGAAAGAAATTACCGGCAGTAGGAATGACTGCTCTAAGACTTTCATGCAGGATATCAAGAATAGAAAGAATAAGGAATGAAAGAATCAAGAAAACGATCAAAACAAAGGGAACCATATTAGGTGATATTAGAAAAAATCAATTAATCTGGTATGGTCACGTTAAAAGAATGAGTGATGAAACACTACCCAAAATCACATTTAATTATAAAACAAATAAAAACAGGAAACGGGGAATACCACGAAAGAACTGGATGGACGAAATTGTGAAGGCAGTGAGAAATAAAGGCCTCGAGGAGGAATGGAAGCTTGAAAAGAAAAAAAATGGATAAAGACGATTGTAGATTCTTCGGTTGGCGACATTTCACGCCATAAATCAAGTTTACATAAATATATATACAATATATATTATATATTTCGATGTATATTATATACACAAACGTAGGGGATCGTCTTCATACTGAAATTCTATCAGACTGTTTAATTTTCAAAACGATAACCTAATTTTACCGTCATATTGGAATTTTTTTATAAGTATTAGCTTAGAATATCAAACAAGAACTTAAATCAGCCATGTAATTTAAGAATTATAATGATTTAATTTTTGGATCTAGTAATACTAAATTCATTTGAATCATTGCAAAAAGGATAGCAGCGCGGTAACCTTTTAAGCATGACTCAAAAAGTATTTAGCGAAATAAAGTTTAGTGTTGATTGTATAGTTGAAACTTGCGAAAAACATTTTGTGTTAAAAAATAAATTTTGGTTACAACTTACGTTCTGTAAGAAAAATAATAAGAATAATATATAGATATTAAAATAAATTTTGGGACAACAATATGAAATTTAACGCATGAAAGTATGCAAAGAAGTAGATATCTCTGAGCTTTTATTATTCGAATCCAAAATTATAGATTATTCCATCAAGATGTTTTTGAGTTATTCTGTATTTAATAGAACCTGTGTTCTAATATGTCTTGCAACGATTATAATTGAAACTAACGTTAGAAGGTTTAATCTTAAAGCTGTCACACTTCTAAAGCTACTTCATTTAAATTGCTTTCCAATTGCTATTCCAAGGGAGAAAGTGGGGAACAGCGAAATATGTTGTCAAAATACGGTACCCGTATAAAAAATTTCCATGTGAACATTTCTGTATGACGATGTCTCACTAAGCTTATTTTATTAACAAAATAGAAAGAAGATATGATTTTCAGCCTCTTTCACTGTTTGTGAGAATTTGGATATTAACCCTTAAAGTTACGGCGTCTATTACACAAATTTTATTCGATCGGCACCACTTTTTAAAAAGAAGTTTCCTTCACGTACAGAATTTCAAAAATGCTCTGATTAAATAAGATTTTTTTTTTGTTATTATTGGTACCAAAAACAAATTTTGCAAAGACTGATAATGTCTCCGCAGCGGAGCCAACGGAGTGGTAATGGTTAAAATATATTTTGTTCTAACATTTTTTTTATTTTTATTTTTTAAGCAGTTTGTAAATATAATTTTTTTAAACATTTTTTCCTAAAACACTTAGTCCCACAAAACATATTAAACACAATTTCGAAATAACCATTTCAATCTGAAAAATAGTTCATTGTAGATTTCTAAGATTTTAGCCATTTCTACAAAAATTTAAAATTAGAGATTTATATAGCGTCAGATATGAAGCATAAATAGTATCAAATATTGCTATAACTTATATAGCACATATATAGGTTTATATATATTCAATTTATATAGGGCTATTATGAAACACAAATCTAAATTGTTTTCAGTCCTATTCGATCTGTTGGCTAAAGAAAACACTGTAGGTAAATATAAAATACTACAATGTTTGTTTCTGTTTTCTCTATCTGTTTATTTATTTAAAAAATGCATATAATAAAAATAACGGTAACAAAATAAAACAATGTCTCGTATTCGCTTTACGGAATGTGGATAATCTCTTATGCTAAAGTGAGATATTATTGTTGTAACCGATGTAAAATAAAACATTTGCACAAATCTAGGTATAGGTCACACGGTTTTAGCTTTATTATTCATTTTTAATGTTTCATACTTAAAAAGTAAAAACGGAACCATTATAAGATTATTCCTGTGCCTGGCTGTCTGCCACAGCCATTTTACTCGTAAAATATAGAACATGGAAAATTTAAATTGACTGAAGTTATAAAGGCTATTAACCCACATATTTATAGATTCTTAACTATTCAAAATATGTTTAGGAAAAATGTAGAGGGGCTAATTAAGTTACTTGGAAAAAACATATTATCTTTGTATATCGTGTGGAGTACCGTAGGAAACCGTTCGTAGCGCAGGATTTAAAAATAACCTTCTTTAAATTTAGGTATTATAATTTCAGAGATATCGTCGAAAGTGTAATGAAAAAATATGCTCCTCCCTCTCTACTTCCGAATCTACTAAAACTAAAATTATGAAAAAATTAGGGGAAGTAGAAATTAATATAAATTTTGCAGGAAAACTATATAGATTACCCTAAGTCAGATAGTTTTAAAGAAAACCGTATTTTTCCGTTACACAAATTTATATTTGCCTGCGTTCAGCAAAGACGTATAGGAGCGCCGGTGGTACTTATTGTCGCATAAGTATAAAAGGGTTGTTGAAAATGATTTTCTAAAAAAAAATGTTGGTAATTAGCAGAGATATTAACCCTTAAAGTCACGGTCAGTTTGGACATACATAAAAACTTGGGCTGCGTGATCTATGCGCCATCGACTTTTAAAGCCTAGATAATTTGCGTAATTACATATTTGTGTAATGCAATGCCCAGTAGAAGTATAAAAGCAAACCTGTTAAAAACAGTCTTATTTAATTAGAATTAATCACATAATTACCATGGCATTCGCGACTAGTTTGAATTGACTGGCTCTCTCAATACTCCACCCGTATATTTAAAGGTTAATTAAAACCTATCAAAGAAGAAACGCGGCACTGACACCGGCGTTGGAATATTGCTACCTTTTTTCGAAGCGCGCTTAGCCCAATGCTTATTACCAATTTTTTTCCAAATATTTCAAATGGAAATCATATTTCACCTTAGTAAATTATGAAGTTTTGTTGTAGTATTCTAAATGTGTTGGAAAGTGTTTCATAATCTACGTTGAACGCATGATTTTTCGTTCTTGCTTAATATTATTTTGAAATATTGGCAACCCTTTGACAACTGACTAAATGTATTACCTTATGCCATTTGGAATGAAATATCTTTCATTGAATTTTCATCCCTGTCATGCAGAGATGACTATTCTTCACTGCCTGTGGAGTCTTCTTTAAACAATTTATTAAAGGATTCTCCTTGTTAATTATGCTTCTTTATAATTCATTTATTTTTAGTCTAATCTACCGATATCTTACTTGCTATTAGTGTAATAATAACTGCGCTAATTCAGTCCTATGTATCCTTTATTACACCTGTATACTTTTCAAGACTGATATCATATAATTATATTATAGCTCAATGATTTGCTACGTCTTTTACCTGACGCTGTTTTTGTTTCTACTCCCTTCATTGTTTTATTTTTATTACTCCATTTATTAAGGGATTTAACTTAATTTGATTTGGCTTCTCTTCTTCCTACTTTTTTTTTTTAATTTTTCCGTATTCTTCCCATTTAATTCGTTTTGTAATAGCATCTGTTTCTTTCATTACTTTTTTTGCAACCGCATTTTATTAAATATCTGTAAAAGGAAAGTCTCAAAAGTTCATGGAGAAATTGCTGAAACTTTGCATACAGGAATTATGATAACAGTTGTAGAATGGGCACTGGTTTGTATTGGCATCAGGGATGCCCATCTTGAGAGGCAAGAAATGCTTAGCCTTCCTCGTAAAACCCCTTTAATGTAAACAAAAGCTAAATTAAATTATTTCTTATATAAATGCTTAAATAAAATTACGCTATGGAACAAACACATCTAGATTGTATCACTTTAAAATTTTCTACGAAATGCTATGACAAATAATACAACTATAAATATTTTTTCCATTGTTGGAGGTTAGAAATGGATTAGCCGTTCAGCATCTTTGTTTAAAAGTAAGCTAATTCGAAAGGAAGAGCAAAGAGGTAAAGAACTATTACCTGCCAACCAGATATTTATGCTTCAAGCTGATTAATCTCCGATAAATAGAAGAAACGTACGATAATTATTGAAATTAAAAGGCAGACCTTGTTGCGTTTCGCTTTATTTGGCCCTACTGCAAAAAGTTGTTGGGGCTCCCAGTTAATTTTAAAAAATAATAGTAAAAATATTTTAGTCTAGTATGGGGCACTGTAAAAGTATTTCAATGCACATGCTCCGGAAGCCAAATTTTAGGAGAGTAACATTTTATAAAAATAGGCTTAAAATCTTACAGTCACTTTGGCATTCCCTATAAGAGAGAGAGAGAGAGAGAAGTGAATTTCTGGCCCCACTCGCCTATTCCCGCTATGGCAAATTCGTATTATTTTTTAAATTATTATTGAAGACAGTGTAAATGCTAATTGTTAAATTTATTGAAACGTCGTTATGATTTTACATCTTCGTTAAACATATATTTACAATATAATATGCAAGTGTGTAACAACTTATCACAATAACAAGTGCCTTAATAAGTTTTGTTCGCGATTTAAAGGGATTCTATGACCCGTCCTATGGTACATCTTCACAGGAAGACAAAAGTTTCAATTATTCTTTTTATATAAATTCTCTAAGGGGTCAGGTATCCTTTAAAGCGTCCAAAAATGGATATTTTTAAAAAGAGCTTATAATTAAATACAGTAAAACCTCCTTAAAGCAACCACGTTCCGTTCCAATAAAAATTGGTTGGTCCGAGAGGTGGTCTCATAAGGGAGGTCATGTTTAAATCTAGATTTTAATTGTTGGAAAAAGGTAGCAATTAACGATACTAATATTTATTTTTCACATTAGGAAAAAATATAAAAATTTAAGTATTAAAAGAAAAGTTAATTACATAAGTTAATTACTGCAGAGTTTAAAAACTGAATACATTGACGTTTGCTTTGATTTTACGGTCTTATATTTTATAACTTTTATTTCCAAATCCTTTCGAAGTTCACTAAATAAATGCATTTTTTTTTTTTTTGGAAAGAAACAAATAATAACGATTTCATTAGTTTATCTATTTCTTTGAGAGTTTCCTGACAGAATAGGGCAAGGGAGTTTATTGACAGGCATTCTAAATTTGTCATCAGAGTGAAGTTAATTGCCTAAAACGACACAAAGGGGTTTAACACTTAAAAGTTACTGGAATGAAAAAAAAAATCTAAACTTAGTTTAGAAATTTGATGAATAATGAGCTCTCCGGAATTATTTTTCTAATAAAACCTTCTTCAAGCGACCTGGAAATGACGGAATTTCTTTCATTTTCTTCAAAGAATTTGGTAGCATATGGAGGGAGTTTAACTGGGATGTCTCTGAATGGAGGTAAAATTAGTATTGAGCCTATGGGAATAAATTTCGTTCCATGAAAAAATGGTCCTTCAGGGAGGTGGTCGCTTAATGGAGTTGGTCGCACAGGGAGGTTTCACTGTACCAGTCTTTGATAACATTTAAAAATAGACCCATTTCGCATTAGAAGAAAAATTATGTCTAAAACCCTTTGAGCTTTTTCCATCTAATCAAGGGGTGATATAGTTTTCAATGCCAATTTTCTCAAAATAGTGATTTTGAAAATTGTGCACATGATTTCTGAAAAACGGTTAACTAGAATTTCATGAAATTTTCGGTAACTGTTGTAAACGTATAGAGATACAAAATAACCTATTATTATCTTTCTTAAGTAAGAAGTTTAGAATCCAACACTACGTTTGCATTAAAAAAAACTCGATATTTCGAGTTTCTTTGCAAAAATATTTTTTTCTCCGGATTTACAAGTTTTATTTTTCTCATTGTAGGTTATTTTGAAAACACCTTATATCTGTACTCATAAAGAAAAATCTTGGTTTGTTTTAGCCATTCAACTGTAAAAAATCATGCGCGCAATGCATTCAAGATTTTTTTTTTTTTTTTTTTTTTTTGTAAAAATTGTATCATCTATAAAAATATATACATATGTATACATTTGTTATCAACTTTAATTGATAAAATAAATATTTTATAATATGTATTTTCAGTTTTATAATTAAAAGTCATTTAGTTATAGAGTGACGGCAATTCTTATAGAGGTCACTTTTCATGTATTTTGTTAGTTCAAAGGGTACCTAACACAAATGTTCTTTTTGTGCATTTTTCATTAGTCTACATCTAGTTGAACTCAATGTAGTAAAATTGGTATAAGCAGAACTTTTTCAGAAAAGAAAATTGCTATTATCCAGCCAAAGCTCTGTACAAATTTAACTTATAGGGCGAGAAGCTGTCTAAAAAATATCCCTGTCCGTAGCGATTCTGTTCTTACAAGTTCGATGTACATGGGTTTCTTAAACCTATGATAAAGGGAACTGTTTATAACGGAATACTGTCTGAAATATAAATATTAATTTTTTTTTACTACAAGAAAATTTTAGATTTATTATTGCTATAAACCTACGTCTGCTATACAGCATAGGAAGAATCTGTAATTACCGGATAAATATTCCGTCTTAGAAGGTCCCATTTTATGTTTCTGGCTTAGCAGATATAATTGTATGGTATTTATTCTATACAGACTATTCGTTACGTGTAAAGCATGATGACTTTAATTAGATGTTCCGTTCTAACTGAATGAATTATTACTGTATTTTTATTTCATATTTGGATTTAAAGTATTTTTTGTTCTGATTTCATAACCACTGTCAGGCTTCTTTTGTCTCAGTTTCAAACGTTTTTGTAAAGTGGAACTTGGAAAACTAGCTCCAAAGTACAATTGTGAATGTTATAAATAATTAGAAGTAGGGTAGTGAAATAAGAGGATGGTCTCTATTTTGCTGTGAATTAACAAGTAAATTACAATTACTGTCGCCTCTCTTATTTGAGTCAACAGACACCACTGATTGCCATTGTTTAACAGGACAAAAAAATATATGTCTATTGAACAATGTTTTGCGAAACAACGTAATAAATGAATATCCTTTATTTCTTGCTTAATCTGAAATATTTTGTAGATAAAGTCTCTTACTCCATTTCGGTTTCTAATTACATATTTTTCAATGTTCAAAAATGTATAGCTTCAGTGCCATTTTTAGCTCGAAGTATTTAACTTATTTAAAGATCAACTAGCACACATTTTACAGCATTCGATTTTAAAGATGTAGTGACTTGGACGAAAAACTGGAGCTGCATGCCAGTATGCTCTTTATCTTTAATAGAGCAATGTAATGTAGAGACATTTAATGTCGTAGCCGAAGTCTGGCAAGTATAACACCAGAAACGCGGTTACAGAAAAGGCGGTTATAAAAAAAGCCCATACATTTTTATAATATATACAACTAATATCCTGTAAATATAGTTACAGAATGAATAATAGGTTATGGGAAAAGCTACTGCATAAAATAATATACTCTTAGACATAAAAGGAAGAAAGAATAACTGGTATGTATAGGAAAAAATAAGTAATAATGGTTACTGTTTTAATTTGTGCTTTATATTTCAAGCTGTAGTAAAGCCTGTATAGTAAAGCATTCTTAAAAGCAACAAGCTAGAACTAAACATGTGAATCTACAATCCATTAAGCATCATTACCTACTGCGATCAGTCTTATTTTCTTGATCATGGGCTTTTAAATATTGTACTGCATAGTTTCACACATTTGTCCCAAGCACTGTGTAATTTTAGCCCAATCCACTGTCTTACATTAACACCTTTAATTTCACGGTTTGTAACTCGGATTACGTAAAATATATTCTCAAGTGTAAGTGCTAAAAATATTAACATTTTTTTTTACTCAATAAAGTCATAATACAATAATTTTGAAGCCTCACAGAAAGGTTTTTGTTATCAAAAAATTAATGTCATTTATTGTAAATTTTGTTTTATTTTTCTTCTTAACATTTGAGTATATTCGTAATAAATATAGATTAAATCTATGGTTTTCTTGAAACATAATTTCTAAGCTCATTTTATTACTTTAAAAATTGGTGTTTGTTTGTGTATCTCGCACAAAATGTCAGATTAGACCCACTTTTTGGATGTCTCATGTTTGCCTCGATTGACCATATTTTGGATAATTAAAAATATAAGATAAGAAAAAAACTCGTTCACTTCATAGATGTGAATTTTTATATGAAATATAAAGAATGGATGAAAATAATATGAATACGTGTATATAATTTTTTTTTTTCAATTTGTTATAAAGTAAAATTATAGAAAAATTGACACCGGAAAAAATAACAAAATTATTTAAATTATTAAATTAAAAAAATTATGTAAGCAGTCTGTATTTATTAAACCTTCTAATCAAGATACCAACCTATGGCATCAAGGCCGGTAGAGTTGAAAAAATAATAGAACACAGGATGCCTCCAGAATTACACGAGAACTGCTACTCCCGTTTACCTATTGTTAAATTTCCTTACAACCGCTTCTTCTTTCAAACATCTAATCATTATTATTCTATCTTTCACGATATACGTCTGTTACACATGTAATATGCTCTCTCACTCCCAAAATTCTTGTTGTATTGCCAATTACAAAACAATTATTTCTACCTTTAAAAATTGTCTTTAGAATAATCATTTGTTGAAGTTAAAAATCTGTCATTGGACAAAATTAATTAAAAATAAGCAAATGATAGAAATAGATGTAACAGTAACAATCGTTTCAGCAGATTAGATCTAATTAAACTACATTAATGTTTTTATCAAGCAATCACTTACCTGAATCATAAGTTAGTTAAAGTTTATGACTGATGCCTGATTATAGGCATGGCGAATGTAGCAGTTTGATTTTAGCTTCATTCTCCAACCTTTGTATCTTTAAAAAAGGCTAATTCCAGTAATATGTGTTTCTTGTAAGCAGTGGCTGCTTTTTCTTTATCTGCCCGTGAATCCGTAATTCCTTTTACCGCATTTATACACATATGCTCACATATGCAGAAATAAAATAATTATATTAACAGTAAGCAATCTAATACACTATAACATGGTTCGTGCTTTACAAAATTGCACTGTAAAAAAATAATATAACGTTACTCCATAAAGTTGTTCTCAACATGTCGCCTCTAATTTTAAGGAGTAATTTTATTTATATAATTTTGTATTTTAAACTGATTCTACTGGTGGAATATTGCAAATCCGTGTAACGTAACACAAGCTATATCGTTTAAATTACTCTAATAAATTGGAACAGCAAGGCTGCCACCAATTTTATGGAGTAAAGTTACATATTGTTTTTTTACAGTGTGATTTTCAATAATAAGATGCTATTTTATCATGATTACAGAGAGTTTTTTTTATATATACTTCTGCATTTTTAAATAGTGAAAATAAAAGAAAAAGTCTTGAAGCGTTATTTATCTCTATAAAAAAGCGTATTTTTCGTAGTTTGGATATTTCTGTTTTTAATCTCTAGTACCATCTTCAATTACAGTGAGAGTTGACAATTGAGCCTTTTTTTTTTTTTTTTTTTTTTTTTTTTTTTTTTTACTGCTTGCTTCTACTTGAATACATTCTCCCACATTTTTTTTTTAATTTACTTTTAATTTCTGTAGTCGCAAGTTTTCCAGAAATGGGGAAATAGTCGACCAACTTGTACCTATTTTTACATGCTTAACTTACAATTATGTTTGTGTGTGGCAGTCATATCTTGTGACTCATTTTTCACCCACTTCATGTTGATTCAAAGCTTTGAAATTTGGAATATATGTATATTCCTAAGAACAATACATGAACTGGACATTATCTTTTTTAAATTCTATCTCCAAGGCGAGCAACGGCGAGTGAAGAACAGTGGATTTCCTACGGAGAAATCAGTATCAGCTTCAACAATAAGTAATTGTTGAAAAGTATTAATGGTTAGGTTACCACAATAGTGCAAAATAATCAAAAATAGCGCAAAATTTTGACCTAATTGGCGAAATATTGCCAATTCTACTTTTTAGTGCATTAAAAAAATCTACATTTTTGTGAATTTTAATGAAAGCATGTTTTAAAAAAATCCTTTTTTAATATTTATCTTATTCATTTATACTAACTATATCCATGAAAGTTCTTTTTTTTGTTATTTCTGTCAAGAAATACGTTATGCTAAAAACTTCTGCACACATTTTTGCAAACAGATCTAATATAACATAGTTATTGTTCCCGAACATATTTTCATTAGAAAAGTTCAAAGGAAAATAATTTCTTAAACGCGCTATTTTTAATCCCAAATGAATATAAAATTAATATACAGAGAACATGATTTGAATTACTCGAAACTGAACTGAACATGAACTGAATAAAAATCTAATACAGTAGACGCGCGATGTAATGACCACTGATTTAACGAACCCTCGCGATTTATCGACCATTAGATGAGGTCCTAACCGTTTCCTAATGCTTACAATGTTTTCCGCCCGCGTTTTAACGACCCGCAAATAATCCGAACTTTGATTTAGCCATCTTTTCAGAACATGAACAAATTGTGCGTTTTATTCAACTTTACCGTGAAGTCTAAAGAAAATAATCTAACCAAAGATTTCCTTCTTCTGACCATTTCAGACGTCGGTCAGCTTTTCCCTCACTATATCCCCCCAACCTCCTTGTCTCATCTACGCTCCAGGAATGACAATGCGCCTAACAACAGCTATGTTAAATTTCTGGATAATGTCTCTCTGCTTTTGCAGCAAACGCCCATTGGGCTCTTCACTTGGCTAATGATCTACACTGTGATTCCGAGTCGTCGAGGTGTACCTCCACACATTCTAGAAGTTTGTTTCTCTGATTTTGAATCACCCTGTATATATTTTTTAAAATGCTAAATAACTAGTCATTTTAAACTAGGCATTGTATTTTATTTACTTTTGTAAAATGCTTAAATTAATTTTTATAAATTTATCTCATAATTTTTATGCACTTTTTTATTCGAAAAATTTAGACAAATTGCTAAAAATACTTTAAAAAAGTGGCAGAAATCAGTAGTTTTTATTACATTAGAATGTTGGGTATTTTTGAACAGCATTAAAATCAACAAATATTAGCAACTTTCGAGTTAACGTCCTATTTGTCGAAGTTCCGCGTAGGTCGTTAAATCACGAGTATACTGTATTCACAGAACTAAGATTAACATTTTTCACCAAAAATTTATCATTTCATCCCAAAATAGGAGAAATAGGACATAGACAAAACATAATAATAATTCATCCTTTTCTGCTAAGCAAATAAAGCATAAGAAAAATAATTGAACTGGTTAAAGTTATAGGGATGTAAGTTACATTTTCTATCAGCATAATTTATTGAGTTTTTCATTTAAGAGCACACACTAGTCACGGGAAGAAACGAGAACGCTAATGCTAAGTCTGGAGCGTTATTTAAAAAATATATCACTCAAATTTTAATATTTTTGAATGCTTTTTTGCAATAATATAGCTGAGGACGATCTACAACCAGGCTAGTTTTTATTTTTTCGATTTCGGTTTCAGATTCTTTTTAAGAAATTACTATTACTTTAGGAACCGTTCCGAACCGGTTCCGAAATTGAAACTATCGTATTATTTAAAAAACTATAACCAAAATCGAAAAAGTAAAAACTAGACCAATTGTAGATAATCCTCAACTATCCAATGAAAAGAAAAACACTTTGAAAAATATTAAAATGTGAGCGAGAAATTTGAAAATAACGCTCCCATAGACTTACCATTAGCGTTCGACTTTTTTCTAGTGACTAGCGTGGTCTCTTAAGAGCCTACACTAGTCGCTCAATAAGACCCGGATGATAATGTTAATCCTATGGGGAAGTTATTTTCAAATATCTAGCTTGAATTTTAATGTTTTCGAATGATTTTTTTTTTTTTTTTTTTTTTTTTTTTTTTTTTTTTTTGCATAGGATAGTTAAGAACGATCTACAACCGGGCTAGTTTTTACTTTTTTGATTTTGGTTTAATATTTAAAAAAAAAATACTGTTACTTTTGGAACCGGTTAGTACCGGTTCTGAAATTGAAATTATCCTAATAAAAAAAAACTATAACCAAAATCGTAAAAGTAAAAAACAGCCCGGCTGTAGATCGTCCTCAACTATCTTATGAAAAAAAAAAAATAATAATAAATAAAAAATAAAAAATCATTCGAAAATTTAAGTGAGATATTTGAAAATAACTTGCTTATAGGATTAACATTATCATCCGGGTCTTTTTGAGTGACTAGTGTAGGCTCTTAAGAACACACACTAGTCAGGAAAGAAACGAGAACGATAATGTTAAGTCTATGGGAACGTTAGTTTTACATATCTCGCTTGCATTCTTTATTATTTTTTATTTTTATTTTTATTTTTATTTTTTGCATAGGATAGCTGTGATCTATCTCTAATCGGGCTAGGTTTTATTTTTATTTTTATTTTTATTTTTTTGCTACAGTTTATTTAATATTAGAATAATTTCAATTTCATTTTTTTCCAACAGGTTCCAAAAGTGAAAGTATATTTATTTTTAAATCTTTAAAAAATATATATCGAAAATCGAAAATGTAAAAATACTAGACCGGTTACAGATGGATCTCAGCTATCCAATGCAAAAAATATATATTCAAAAATTTTAAAATCTAAACGAGAAATTTGAAAATAACTTCTCATATAAAATTTACATTAGCTTCTGAATCTTTTTGTGTAGTTTTGAAGTCTATAACACAATGTTTCTCCTGTAATGTATATATACTACATATATTTTCATTTTAAAAATTCAGTGTAATTGTAACGAATATAAGTAAAATGGCATACTGTTTGTAAAACAATATTAAAGCAGGTTTTATTACTATAAAGGTTTGTACATTTTTTTGTGTATTTCACATTAGCCCTACCTTTGGAGGTGCCTCATATTGTTTCCGAAAGCTTAATGAAAATTCTCATATTATTATTAATGATTTGTTAGTAATTTCAATTATTTTTCAGAATTATTAGTTATATATATCATACATGTCAGATACTAATCTGTTTTTGAAATTCATTCTGATATTGAAGATTTTTACGTTATTCTTATATTGTTTTAGAAAGACCGCGTATACCAAGCAATATGCTAAAATTTGTTGTTAAAAAATCAACTACAAAAAAGACATCTAAAAACTCATTCCGTATTTTAAGCAAAAATATATGGGTACAATATTAAGCCACTTAGCCACTGTGAAATGATAAACGAAACCATAGCAAGACATTTCTTGTCTTATTTTACAAAAATTGCATTTATTTTGTTATGAGAGTACAAAATTATATATAAAAAAAGAATAAATATATAAATAAATAAAATAAAATGTGGAAAAATTATTACTGATAGTTTAAGATTTCAGAGGTGTTTTCAGACGTAATTTATTTTAGCAATCTGCACATTTGCTCATAAAATGCACATTCGTATCTACAAGACGTTTGGAAATTGCATTATATTAGTAAGTAAAAGAAAATAATCCTGGAAAACAGCAGACTTACTTTTGCCTACACATTAAAAATGCAAATTATGACTTCAGTCACACTATTATTGTTTATATTACAGGAATACGTTTCGACTGGGTACATTAAAATAATATTCTTGTAAAATTTAAAATGGTAAATATAATTCATGTGATTTTAGAAAATAATGTTATTTAATTACTAAATAGTAGCTATAACAGTTTTGAATATACAGTAGAACTCCACTAATCCAAACGCCATTATCCGAATTCCGGTTAATCCGAACCGATTTTATTTTCCAAAATTATAACAAAAACATAAGAAAAAATACCCAGTAATGTAAAAGTAGAACATTGTACACGAATATAAAATGAAAAATGTGCACTCTATGGTTACACTCGTAGAAGCGATCTTTAAAAAATCTCGAATATCTGTTTGTTTGCCAGACACAATAAAATTCTTTTCGGAAATGCAAAAAGTATTTAATTCAGATATAAAAATTTATTTTTCCTTCCAACAGTTTGATTTCACAAATTATATACTGAAATGTTTCTTTTCTTCACCCCTCGTCGACGTGGTGATTGAGCTATATATAGATTCGCGATTTCGAACCATTTGTAATGGGTTTGTTACGTAATTCCTCATTCCGAAGTTCCATTCGAACCTAATTTATTACCATTATAATTTTATATTTGAAAAATATATTTCGAAATTAAGATATTTTAGTGTGACATACTCCACCGTATTTGTGAATAAATTTAAATAAAGGAGTATTATGATTGTTACAATTTTTAATCGAAGCTTCCCGATAGTTTCCCTTAAAAAAATAAGAATTTTTGTGGTACTGAATCTGATATCGATTGAAGTCAAATGATTAACAAAGTAATGTTTCGTACAACGTTTTTAACCCCCTCACTGACAAGCCCGTGTTAATACGTTCACTAAGCTCCAGGTTTCACTGCAATACAAGCAATATTTAAAGTAATATAATTCTATTGATTTAATGTATTTTTAATACATTGAACAATGATTAATACTTCCAAGGATTGCATTCATATTCGTTATTAGTTTTTTTATAAAGTGTTCAAAGAATCATTTTTTTAGCATTTAAAACAAAATGCAGAAAAAACAACATTACAATTTTACCCTTTTCCAAGACAGTTGGAGGGTTAAAAATACTGTTTATACCATGTCTCTCTTTTAAAATAGTTTAATGTTTATATAACTGATTTTCTTTTAGCAGTCATTAACAAAGAACATGAAAATTTAAGGTATTTATTAATTTTATTTTCTTTGAAAGCTTACAAACATTGTTTGTTAAAAAAACCATAAATTAATTCATAGAAATTGATCTTAAGTCTACAAAAATCTTTCATATAATTTTTAGTTTATGCTACAAAAGATTATATTGAAGTTTAACCGAATAAAAGTTTTTAGTACTATTGTAAAATGTTTTTGTCCTAAAAACATTTCAGTTTTAACTTGTGGTTCTACAATTTAATTATTATTAAAATTATTATTATTGTTGTAAATTTTTGTGACAAATTTTATCATAACAATTAATTTTTTTCTCTAGTAATCAGTCTCATATATATTTTTTTAATATCAAAAATTTTTTATTGTGACTTCAAGTGAAGAAAAGAAATTAACATTAAAACATCGGCGATAAGACATATTATGATATTCGAAACAAAAATTTTGTAATGCACTTATTTTTCTTATGATACTGTGTTTCTAATTTTCGCTGCCGTTAAAAAGTCTAATTCATTCCCGTAAGGCATGGTGACGTCACGGCGACGTCGTTGTGAAGTCAGACTGTGATTTTGTGACCGTCGATGTGACGTTACGTGACGTCGATGTGACGTCATAGTGACTAGAATGCGAGGTCGTTATGGCCGTTTAGAGGTCGTTTGTGACGTCACATTGTGACCACTCTGTGAAGTCACGGTGTGAAAAATTTGTGAAAAGTGTGTCATTTGTGACTATTTTGGCATTAACTTTGTGACGAACCTGTGACGACAGCGACAATGATTTGACGTCACACTGTGACTAATTTGTGAAATATGTGTCATTTGTGTCGAACTTGTCATAATCAATGTGAGGATTTCAAGTGAAAATCAAATTTCAAATTAATTGCTTAAAAGGGCAAAGGCCAACATAGAGAAAAAGATTCCAAGCCGGGACTCGAATCCGGGCCATCAGTGTAGCGCACTGACATTCTACCGATTAAACCACATGGAAAGAGACCCAGCCTGGAAAATTTCTTACTAGTACATGTTTGCAAGGCTACAAACGCAGCACAAGATGGAATATTTATCGTGAGCCGCCAACTTCGGGTAAACACGAAACTTAATTAAATCCAGCATCGATTCAAACTATATAAATACTTGGAAATTTTTCCATAGAGAACCATTCGCCTTGCATACAATATTTCAAAATGAAAATCAATTTTCAAATTAATTGCTTAAAATGCAATTTTAAGTTGAAATTTGATTTTCATTTGAAATATGCAAGGCGAATGTTTCTCTCTGGAAAAATTCCCAAGTATTTATATAGTTTGAATCGCTGCTGGATTTAATTAAGTTTCGTGTTTGCCCCATCTCGGTGGCTCGTGATAAATATTCCATCTTGTGCTGAGTTTGTAGCTTTGCCAACATGTAATAGTAAGACATTTTCCAGGCTGGGTCTCGTTCCATGTGGATTAGTCGGTAGCATGTCAGTGCGCTATACTAATGGCCCGGATTCAAGTACCGTTATGGATTTTTTTTCACTATGTTGGCTTTTGCGCCTTTTAAGCAATCAATTTGAAATTTGATTTCCATTTGAAATATTGTTTGCAAGGCGAATGTTTCTCTCTGGAAAAATTTCCAAGAATTAATACTGTGATGATTCTTATTATAAACACTGTGATGAATTTTAAAATAAAGTTTTGTTTGAAATATACAATATTATCTTTTTACCGTACCTTTTAGCAAAGTATCGCTATTTTGGAGTCCTATTCTTCTAAAATACTTTTAATTTTTACACTGAACAAAACAATTCTTATCAACTGGCATACTTTTTTATTAAGTTCTAAGCTTGATCTTGAGTTCAAGCTTTATATAAAGAATGTGTAAGTTTTTATGTGTTGTGATTTGTTATTATTTTATTAAATATGAACATGGAGTCTAACGAATATTAATATATTTCCTATTTAAAGAAGAATAAGATAAGCCATATTTATATACTTTTTTTATTCCCGTGTATATTGTATTTTGTTAATATGAGCTAAATAGATTTTGTATGATTTATAGGAAATGACTGATCTGGGAAATAGAAAAAACAAGTAAGAAAAATCATGCGTTAAGTATAGATTATAAAGCACTTTCCAACGCTTCCTGAATTAACTAGACATCGTAATTTAAGGAAATAACGTAAATAAGATAACTAAGTAAATATTTTAGAAAACGCATAAAATATTTGAAAAATTGATTTTAGCAGTTACCGTCCATAGCCAAATATGTTTTCCAATTCTTTTGAATAGCCCTGTATTTTATCTGTAGGTTGATATATACTAGTATATAATGTCAAAATATAGTTTAGCAAGAAAACGCATAACAGGTTGAAATTCTCATTCAGCAATTTATACTAATATATGAAAACATACTTGACTACTTTTGTACAACCCTCTAGTTTGCCTAGAATCTTTATTACGCGCCACTATTTAGTTAAAATTTAATTCAAATTAAAAAACTCTTAAAACTTCTGAAATCACATTTCCAGAAATTATAATTTATAGACGGCCATATATCCATTTCCTTGCGTGACCCTGTGTATCATTTTATCCATATTCTACAAACATTTCTTAGTAAATTAAATGCAGTTCAATATAAAAATCCATAACTCATCTAAAAAACACCTTTAAGCAATTTGCGCCCATACCCCTTAACTCTTACGTATGCTTTTGTGTAGCCCTGTATATGAATTATAGCTTTTATGTACACCATATACTATGCATAAATATAGAGAATCATAAAAGCGAATATTATAATTAAAAATGCATTTCTAGCAATTATCGCTAATGAGCAGTACAATATCAACTTTTATAAATATCATAAATTATAAATATGTTTTTATAAGTATTATAAATATCAAATTTTAAAAAGTATAATAAAGCAGTTTAATCTAAAAACTTGTTATCAGGCATAAAAAACACTTTATTTCAGTGCTTAAATGTCATATTTTATTTTTTAATGGGAAGTATCGAACGTGTATCGGAAACGTAGAAAATGAGTTTACAATCGAAGAAAATTTAATAACTGATTCTGAATATCTACAATTAAATGTTTGATTAAAATCACGAACAGTAAAAACGTGCTTACATACAATTTTAAAGAATAAATATACCAATTTGAAAAACACTAAATAATTAGTATTTATAATTGTACTATTAAACAACAACAAAGTACAATAGATTAATTAAATGTATTATTAGATTTAACAATTTCTCAAAAATCTCTCCATATCTTACAAGGAATTCCTATTATTTTATAATTTTGGCAAATGTTAAATCTGAAAACATTGATATGAAGATTTAGGATTTTAAATAATAATTTAAAATATTATTAGCAATGAAAAAAAGTCTTTCAAAAGTTTCACTACTATAGTATATAAAACGACATTTCCCATTCTGTATAATGTTAATTTCTAATCTGAAAAACAATGCCAGATCAATCTCTTTCTATAGGTATAATATAAAAATATTTAACTCATCTCACCAAATATACAAAACAGGAATAAACAATTTAAATTAAATAAGACCTACTTTTTAAGCTCCATAAATTAATTATTAATATCCGTGTGCATCCGAAAATAGCGACGTCTTTTTCTTTCATTAAAAAAAGCACACGCAAAAGCTTACATTTTAGTCTAGTAACTTACCGCATCTGTTAGAACAAAAAGTTCTCTGCTTACCCTGCGGTATCGTGGCAGACGATTTTGGGCAGGTGTTAGTTTAATTGCTTTTATATAAACAGATTTGGAACTTACATGTGCAATCATTTTATGAGACTGTCTGTATTTAAATTTTTGTATTTGAAGAATTGTCCAATGTATTTTACCTTTTCTTTTTATCAGTTTTAACCCCCCTCCCCTTTTCTCAGTAAAGATTGTTTCACACATAATAAATACAAAATATCTTTCTAAAAAATAATAAGATATAAATAAATATCGAGGATAAAAAAATTTTCTTTGTCAATCGTCATTCTTTTCATGTTAATTTCCTGTATAATAAAACAATTCGTAAAATAACTTTTTTTAGAGTCATATCTCTAGAACACAAATTTGAAATACGAATAATAAATTATATCATGGGTTTTGCATAAATTGTGCATATATATATTTTTTTTCGGAAAATGCTAATTTTATTTTAAAAGTCTGAAAGAAGTTGAATTTTTAAAAAAAATAGTTACTTAAAATAGGTACACTAACAGGAAAAAATATGACTTGAATGCAAATTATAAAGCAAGAAATGTATGTATGACTAAAGTCTGAAGACTCTTTCTACGTGCTCATTAAAAGCTGAATAGAATTTTTTTAGTTTGAAGCCACAAAAGTGTTTCGAATACCAGTGGTCGGTAAAAATAAATTAAAAATTTCCCTTCCTGCAAACTAAATATGTAAAGTGTATATATTTAATATTCCTAATTCTAAATATGTTATCCAAATTGCTCCAGCACGTACCATTTTTCTGAGAAACACTTTTATAATAATAATAATAAGATAAGGATTATTATATATTAAATTGCTATACTAGATAAAATTGAAATCAGGAAAAAAGTATACTTTCACTTTCTTAGATATCAAATTGATAAAATATAGCATGAATATCTAGTTTGTTGATACTTGTACCGTGCATTTTCCTTTATATGCCCCCCCCCCCACCATCTTTTCGTGTCCTAATTTACTATTTGCTATCCACTAATATATTTTCATTCCTTATGCCGCTGTAACTCGGGCCTTTTTAAAACATTTCTCTTCATTTTCAAAGATTTTTGAAGTTCATATTTTTCTCACACTGTGACTTACAATATGGGGGGAATTTTTTTGTGAGTGTGACGTGACCTACGTTACATGCAGTGACATAACAATTGTTTTTTATTGCCAGAAAAATAAAATTTTCCAGTAAGAACATGTTTTGAAGAATTTTTGTAATTTTTTAAAGTTTTCTAAGAAGTTCACATCTCAGTCACAATGTGACATCACTGAGTGGTGGCATTTCGGTCACAGATGTGACGTGACCACAGTGACTCACAGTGACGTCACAACGATGTCACTGTGACCATGGATGCTATGGGGGTTGTTTCAGGAGAAATGTGTCACATAAAAATCTTACCTCAGATAGTTCATCCCTTTCAAAATTACAATTCATTTTAATCTATGTTTACGAAGCGTGTTCACAATTGTAAAATAATTCACAAGGCATTCAAACGTATTATAATAAAGTTTATGCTTACAGTATTATGATAGAAAATAAAATTTTGGGCCTTACATTTTTAGAAAGTGCTATTTTCATAAATATAAATATAACTTTTTATTTTAATATATTTTATTCAGTTTTAAAAACGTAATTCGATTTGTTTTTTCACATTTAGCAGTTTTTCAGTCCTGTTGTGTCAATAAATTGATCTCGCACTTGAAAATTGTAATTTGTGCATGTTTCGAGTATTTTTGGTCTCAGGTCAGGCGCAATCGAACCTCTTATTTTTATATGTTTGATTCGCTTGCATAAAAACTACTGATAACCTTCATAATGATAGATTATACATTACGATAACTCCCTTTATATATAGGGGTTTTGCTTGAAGCTGAAATTATTCAACATTTGAGTGTTTCAATCATTTTTGTTTTTTATCAAAAGTTTTTATTTTCTACGCCATTGAATTAATGAAATTTAAAAAGAATATTTCTGAAACATGAACAAATACAAAAATCTTAGATTGAGTAAATGAAGTGTAAGCTACCGAAGAGAAACCATTTTTTTTAATAAATTACCGGTAAGAAAACTTACATTTCTTTGAAATATTCAATGAGGAAGCGAAGAGTAACACAGAAGAGAAAATACTCTTAAGAATGGTCGATTTCAACTTTGGAAACAGAGTAAAGGGTATTTATGCATATTTTTATACATTTTATTAGCAGCCTTATAAATAATGCTATTTGAATTATATTACTTTTTATTGCGACTTCAAGGGAAGAAAATAAATTAATAATATTTAAACAACGGTGCTTAGATCTAATGTGTAACTCAAAACAAAAAAGTTTGAAAAGCACTTATTTTGTATGATGCTACTGTTTTTCTTATTTTCGCTGCTGAGAAAAACTGTAATTTGTAGTTTTCGGAGAAATGCTGCACATGAAAATTTTGTCTATTCACCCTTTCAATTTCTTTTTAATCTTTTGATACGAAGTGTACACAGTTGTATCATAATTCACTATATATTCAAATTTATTATAATTAATTTATGCTTACAGTTTCATGATATAAAATAAAAATCTCAAGCGTCGAATTTTTTAAGTGCTATTTTCATAAAAAGAAATATTCCTTTTGTTTTCATTCTGTTTTAGGTAAGTAATAAAAATTGTAACTCGACTTCTTTTTTCACATATAGCATTGTTCTTTACACTTTATTTCAATCAAAATGTTTTTTTCCTAAGCCATAGAATGAAACGTGATACAATTTGAAATAAATGTTACAAAATTGAAATAAACGGTCAAGTGCGAGTATTACTCGCGCTCAGATGGTTCCACACAGTAAATATATGAATTATTAACTGTATTATTAAAAAAATCGTTACCAAAGGAATAATAAGACTTTGTAAAATACAGCGGACTATACAGCGGAGGGTTGGGTTTAGCTGGATGTACTAGAAAAGTTTGAATGGGTATACAATAAAGTTCAAAGAGATATGAGGCCTAAATTATATCAAATATTGCTATTCTGTATAACTCTTTTTTTTATAATCTTATCCTATGATGAACTTAATTTGGTACTGACAATAAAAGTAATGCATATTTAAACTTCATTTGGCATTTCATAAAACTAAATTCAGCATAGTAATAATCTTTTCTTTTTACAGTGCATCTAAAACAAACCGAAATCACCCACTCGTCGACAGCCAATCTTTCGGCATAGGAACTGAAAGTCCACGAGGGGATAACCAAATCCACCAACCAGCGAGGACCCCAGTCTCCAGGAATCGTCAGCGTACTCACGACGACGACGGACCCAAGATCTCCAGCCGGTTGGAAGACCCCTGTTTATTGAAAAATTAAATAGAATGAAGTTTACAAATTTTTCACACGAGCCACCCAATTTTTCTTAATGCTGGGCGGGCCCAATTGGTACAAGATTTTAAGGACTGCTTGAAAGGTATTACACAAAAATGTAGTAAGATGATAATTGATACATATTATCAGGGTTTGTTGATTACAACTTAAAAAAAAAAGTGTTTTTATGTGACCCACAACTTGATTAGAATTATTTACATAGTGCTGGATGGGCCCAAATTGTATAAGATTTTAAGGATGTCGTTGAAGGTATTACTCAAAATAAATGTAGGTTGTCACTTGATTACATAATTTAGAGTTTAAGCTTTTCATTATGTTAAGTACGCTTCGAAAGGAGATCTCAAAGTTGCAACGCCGCCTTGGTCCGTCAGTGCCGCGTTTTTCCAGATAGGGTTTTAATTAACTTTTAATGACACGTGAGGCGTATTAAGAGATCCACTCAATGTAAACTAGTCGCGAATCCCATAGTATTTATGTAATTAATTCTAATTAGTCTGCTTTTAACAATTTGACGTTTATTGCTTTTACACTGCTACTGGACATTGTATTACACAAATATATCATTCAAAGTTGTTATCTAGGCTTTAACGGTATATGCCGATGGTACATAGCCCATGGTACATAGTCGATGGTACCGCACATATCATTATGTATACCCAATCCGTCCATGTTTTAAAGGGTTAATATCGCGACTAATTACAGACGTTTTTTTTTTTTTTCAAAATCGTTATCAATAATGCTTTTATACTTCTGCTACGATAGGTACTTCCAGCGCTCCTCCACAACTCTGCTGAATGCCCAGAAATCGAAATTTATGTGTAACAGAAAAATGTGCTTTTCTTCAAATCTATGTGACCTAGGGTCATCGCTACAATTTTTCTGCAAATTTTAGATTAACGTCTACTGCTTCTAATTTTTTCATAATTTTAGTTTCCGTAGATGCGAAAATAGAAGGGGGTGGACATATTTTTTCACTATAATTTCGACGATATCTCTGAAAATATAATACCTAAAATGTTTCGTTTGATATCCCACACGATATACAAAGAAAAGGTTTTTTTCCAAGTAACTTAATTAGCCCCTCTACATTTTTCCTAAATATGTTTGTGAAGGTTTAATAATCTGTATATATGTGAGTTTATAGTATTTATTATTTCCCCAAATTTGAACTTTCCACGTTCCATTGTTTACGAGTAAAATGGATGTGAGAGACTGGCAGACAGACACAGGAGAGATCTTATAATGGTTCCGTTTTTAGGTGCGTTCGTAATTATATAAATACGTAGCACCTATAGTCGTCGTTCAGTCCGTCCGTCTGTCCGTCCGTCTGTCTGTCCGCATATAACAGAGCAAAAACTACCCAACCGAATGGTCTGAAATTTGAAATATAAGATTGTTGCAAAATTTTGTCGAGCCATTTCAAATTTTATGAAAATCGGATGTATAGTTTAATTACAGGGACAGTCAAAAGTTTTTCTTTACATTATGGCCAATGGGAAAAATTATTGCAAGTGCATTTTAATGATGTTACAGCCTTCCGAATGGTCTGAAATTTTAAAGATATAATGGTTGCAAAATTTTGTCGAGCTATTTCAAATTTTAGGAAAATTGGATGTATAGTTTAATTACAGGGACAGTCAAAAGTGTTCGGGGAATGAGAAAAAAATTATTGGGAGTGCATTTTAATGATGTTAAAGACTATGTACTTTATGAAGTGCAAACAATTATACATTCAGTACAATATGGGGTGCAAAAAATAATTATAAAACTTGTTATAGTACGAACGCACCTCATTTGCCACGTTTGACGAGCAATTTCCAACTTGTTACTTTTTAAGTACGGAACCCTACAAAAGAATATTTCTGAAATATGAAAAACTACAAAAATCTTATATAGAGTAAATGAAGTTTAAGTTACCAAAGATAACCCATTCGTGTGTAATAAATGATCGGTAAAGAAACTTCCATTTCTTGGAAATATTCAATGATGAAGTGAAGCGTAACAGAGAAGGGAAAATGCTTTTAAGAACGGCGGATTTCAGCTTCGCAAAGAGAGTAAAGGGAAAACTTAAAATTTGGTTTTGAAGATCTTTTCCACAGAAAGAAATGTTGCTATTAAATTTATATCTAATGTTCGTGTTTGTACTATTTATTCATTTCTCATAAATTGTTTCTTTTAAGACAACTTCTAACATTGATTTTAGAAACAAAAACTCAATAGTCGGTATGTTGTTTGAACAATACAGTATATATATATATATATATATATATATATGTATTTTTAACTCAGGGGTATTTTATACACCTTATTACGTATAATTTATATTAGAGCTTTCCATTTTTTTCTCTGATTTCCAGATTTCTGTAAATTGAATTCTATTAAATGCTTTGCATAGATCAAGTTTTATTTCCTACGCCATAGAATGAAACGTGGTAAAATTTCAATTAACATTTATGAAACATAAAAAGAACGTTTCTGACACATTAAAACAACAAAACTCTTATGTAGAGAAAACAACGTTTCAGTTACCAAAGGTAAACCATTTATTACCAAAGGTGTGTAATAAATTATCGGTAAATAAACTGTTAATAATGCGTGTAATAAAAGATCGGTAAAATAAATGATGAAGCGAAGCTGTAACAGAGAAGGGAAAATGCTCTTTAGAACGTCGGATTTCAGCTTCGCAAAGAGAGTAAAGGCGAAACTCAAAATTTGGTTTTAAAGAAAAAATAAACAACAACAACAACAACAAAAAAACACTGATATTAAATTTTTATCTAATGTTTATTCTATTTCTTCATTCCCCATAATATGTTTTATTTTTTTAAGATAATTTCTAACATCGATTTTAAAGAAAAACTCAATTTTCGGCCTGGTGCTAGAAAAATACAGTTTATGTATATGAATTTTTATCTAAGGGTTTTTTTAAACAAATTATTACGTAAAAAAAAAAAAAAATCATATTAAAAACCAAGAAAAAAAGGCGGGGTGAAGAAGAAAACAATTCCTAACTTTTTAATTCACAGGATATCAAATCCACTTAAATTTACTATAAATCTTAATATTATCTACAACTTTTATATTCACAAGTTTTTGATAGGGCGAATTCTTACAGCAAAATAAATAAATAAAGAAAGAAAATGATCATGGGGCTTGAAGAAAAAATTACCGTATTAATATGATTCAGATAGAACCAGCTCTTACAGTAAAATTAAATTAAAAACTTGTCAAAAACGGCAAGATAAATTTGTTAAACTAGTCTTATCTCTAATCTTAATTTCGTTTTTGTTGGTGAAATTAGCACTTAATTTCGGAATCTACCTGTACCTGTAGGCTCAGCCGTCAGTGATTTTTTTCTTTTTTTTTATCTATGGAAAAACATCCAGAATGTAAACTACACTTATAAACTTTATTTTTTTTAAGCTTTATTTTATTCAAAATAGAGTTTTTCCATATTTTTGATAATTTAATTGCTTAAATGTTACATATGTAAAATAAAAACACTTTATAAATTATTTTTAATTAGAATTTCATAAACTAAGTTACAAAGCAAATCTATATGATCTTACACTGTATGTTTTTGAACTGAGTTACAAATCAATAGATAATTCGATAATGCATTATAAATACTACTATGCTTTCACGAAAATCTCATTTGCATATTGCGAATATGTAACTCTAGACTTATAAGAGAATTATTACGCAGAATTTTAAACTAAAACATCTTCTAACTTCCTGAGGATCAAGATTTATTTTTGTTAAACTTATGATCCGTTGTTACTTTGAATGTGAAATTCTGTTTCTATTCTCATTGAAAGCAAGTTTGTGTTATATACTTTGAAATTCAGGACACAGCTCCAAGTTCCGCCATGAAACTTAATGTATTTAAAAAATCTTTCTGTACTTTCATTGATTTTAAGTTTAACGTACTTTTATAAATGTTTTTAATAGCATCTGTTAATTTTAAGAAGTCTCATACTACAATAATTATTCAATAATGTGTTTCGTCAAAAATGTATAATGAAATATTATACTCCGAAAGGTAATCAACAGCTCAATTTAGGTGTCTGGTTTGTTTATTTGTTTATCATTAAATACCAATAAAAATGATAAAAAACGACAAAAGAAATAAGAATTTATTCAGAATTTTAAACTAAAACAATTCCAAATTTCGGAAGGATCAAGATTTATTTTTGTTAAACATCTGATCCGGCGTTACTTTGCATGTTAAATTCTGCTTCTATTCGTATTGAAAGCAAGTATATACTGCGTTAATCAGGGCTTAGCTCCATGTTCCGCCATGAATCTTAATGCATTTGAAAAGCTTTATTTTAGTTTCATTGGTTTTAAGTTTAACGTACTTAAATAGATGTTTCCAATAGTATTTGTTACTTTTAACACGTTAAGCGCCACGTCAGGCACCGGTCACTGACACTGAGCTTTCCGTTTAAAACGCTTCATTCACCGATGACTGACGGTCTAAAATATGATATAAAACTAAAAATATATACATTGTTTTAAGTAATTACTGAACATTTATTTAAAATTTATTTACCTTTTATTTATTACAGGATTATACTTTCTTAAAAATTACTTCAAACATTGTAAATTTTTCAGATTCAGTGTCAGTCATCGTGCCACTCAACGTGTTAAGAAGTCTACTTAAGAATCTCATAGTACAACGACGCTTCAATGAACTCATAATACAATGGCGCTTCAATAATCTGTTTCGTTGAAAATGTTTAAGGAAATATTACACTCCGAATGGTAATGAACAGTTCAACTAAGGTGACAGGTTTGTTTATTTATTTACCTTTAAATATCAGTAAAAAAAAAAAAAAAAAAAAAAAAAAAAAAAAAAACATAATGATTGTAAAAATATATTGAAAATAAAAATTCGCAAATGTTTTAAATATGTTAATTACATTTTATAATCACTTCATTTTCTAATTACCTGAAAATAAATGATAAGATAATCGAAGGATAATGAATAGTTAACATTTAGTGTTTTGCAGGTGGTTTAAAATTTGGAAATATTTATAGTTATGGAAAATCATCAAAACGTTGTTAATTGTGATTCCAGATTGTTGGAAATATCTATATATATATTGCTCTAACGTATGAGGCGCAGAAATCGCGATTATTTGTTAAATGTTTAGTGTCAAAGCCCGATGAAACACATCTCATTGGTTATTGAACAGTATTTAATGCATCCCCATGCCTATAAAGGTTGTTACCACAGGGTGACCCTGTTTTATCGCCAAATGCCGCGATGTTTGTCACCAAAGTAAGTCGCCAAAAGTGACGCTAACTTGGCAATATCTCTAATATTTCGTCAAATTCCCATAGACTTCCAATATAAACCAATAGGGTTTACTTGCTTACAGAAAATCAACAAATTGAGATATTTTAATGCAACAAAAATGTTACCTTAAGGGATTATATTAATTATATTTAAGGGAGTACAAGGAAATTAAATTATGAATAAAAGTAACATGTTGCAATGCTTCGTATACTTTTCCAAACATAAATTTTAAAGGAAACCAAACTGGTCGCCAATGACGGCTAATTATTTAAAAAACTCATTTTCTTAATTTCTACTAGAAATTATTTACATTTCAAGGTTTATTCCTTATAGAAGATTCCATTTGACTGGCTCTCTACGTAATCTTTTGTATATCTGTTTATTAAACTTATCCATAAAATACGCTTCTATTCCTTATATATGAGCGAAATCCCGACATCCTTTGCAGTCATCACGGTACGCTGAATGGTACCTAAACAGTAAAAATCTTTTTGTTCTCATGACATTGTTTCAACATCTTAAATTGCATTGTATTAAGTATTATGTCAGTTGTTAAATACTACAGTTATTATTTTTGTTTGTAATTCTGAAGCATTTTAAATAACTAAAGGCTATCTCAGCTTGTATGTATTAATTTCTTTTCATAGATATATTGTTTAGTAAGTATATAATTATACAACAAATATCATGGAAATAGAAATCAAAAAAAAAAAAAAAACACTAATTTCTTTCTGATGTAGTATTAAAGACTAGATTTTCAACAGGGATGCCATTTAGATTATTTTTTTTTTCAAATTATATAAAGTTTGAGTTGTATAAGAATAAAAAAAAAATTCATGAGCATGGCGGAAGAGCATTTTCTAAGCTAATGATCAATCCTTTATCGCAATGTGCATCTTGACATCCGAGATAAAACCTGACAGCAGTTATTGTACACAAAATAAAACGTATGAAAAATAAAAAATGTATCTAATATAAACTAGTCTAATCACAAAATAAAAAATGTATCTAATATTATGTGAAAGATTAAAATTGCTTCAAGTTTATTTACCCCATATCGTGTCAAGCAATGAAAAAAATATTTTTTTATAAAATCTTAAATATGTGTTTCTCTAAGCGTATGCATACAAAGGGAATCAGAAGAAGTTACCAAACTTTTATTAGTTTGATCGGCATAGGATGTTTTAAAAATACGACGATGGTACAATACACTGCTATTCGTTGCTACTTAGGAAAATGGGAGAATGTATCTTAAGCATACTCCAATGTTATATTTTTATAGATACCTGTCGCTTTTGCTGGACAGGTTATTAACTGGCATTTTCTTTTTTCTGTTTTCAGTGTTTTTTATAATAGCATGTTCATTTTTAATTTTAGAAATTCTTCAATAACCTGTTGAACACCCAAATTTCTGCGTGATGGTTTTCTTGGAATAGAAAGTCCCAAATAGGCAACTGTTATGTCTTCGAAAATGAAGTATGCTCAGACTATCATTGTTAATAGATGATTGAGCGTCCTTGAAACAATTAATGCCGTTTCAAACGCAATAACATGAAAGGTCAGTATCATTTTTTACCCTGAGTTGAAGCACACTCAGAAATGAATAATCAGATTTCACGAAATTTTCTTTGTTTTTGACGAAACGGTTTCCTGGAATATGCTCCGAGCGAATATTTCGTCAAATTGATGAAATTACTTTCTTCTCTTGTTTGACGATATAAATTTCCTCAAAAGTTTCGTCAAAAAAAGGCTAGTGGCGCCATCAATTGAACAGTTTGGAAGCTCCTCTACCAAGGGAAGCAAAAAATCACTTCCCGTTTTCCTCGGCGTGATTTGAACCAGCGGGCTTTGGGGTGGGTGGCACTTGCTCTACCGATCAGGCTATTGGGGACTTGTCTGAATGTGCTTTTAGAATGATGTAATGAAAGCTGCCGTGTGATTATATTTTTATAAGATAGATTGTAATTTTATCGGTGCTGAAAGTTTTAGGAAGGCTAATTTATTATTATGTTTTTCTCATGGTCAATGAATAATTACAATATGGCTTGATTAAATCATTTATTAGTGAAATTTTCTTTGCTCAATGAATGGTTAGAATATGGCCTGGTTAATTTGTTGCACACAAATAACGAACTGTGAAGTGCATATTGCGTGAGATTTTACAACTTTGAATAGGTGGATAAGATTTTAACACTTTACTGTTTATAAAAGGGAGAGGGATCAATTATGTTTATTTTTAATCTGATTGAAAACAGAATATACTTCTTAAATAAATTTTAAAAAAAGATATCTCGGATCTTTGAAATTTTATTGATTAAATTTTCTTTTTGGATGTTTTTGAACACAGGAAATATATTCTTTTCGAATTAAAACATAACGAACAACAACATAAGTAATAATAATAATAATAATAAGCATTCCTAAAAATTTTAAGAGCTAAAAAAATAACTTATGAAGAAACAATAACTACCTATATTTTAGTATTTTCTGAAAAGCACTAAAAAGTGCTGTTTTAAAAATAAATTATTACGGGACTAATACAAACAAGCAAATATCTTGCTTGATTTGAGGAGGTACAGCAACGGTTTCCTTAAAATGTATTGAGTCTGACCGTGACTGAGGAAAAACTTTCGACAAATATCTTAGAGTTTACCTTTCCTTAAAAGTCACGTGATGGTGATAGGAAATGATCGTCAAAAACGACGAAATACAGCTTGAGGATTGCTAAATAGTCAAAAGTGAGAATTCTATTTCTGAGAGTGAGTAGAATAAGCTGCTTCAGATTCGCATTTTTTCCATTCGGGATTGACATCATGTTCTTCATTGTTATTATAAACTAAAATTTCATCGGGATATAGAGGTAAAATCACTAATTCATTGTTTATGTAGACTAAATCACTGCCATCGTTGTCATCTAAATTCCACGAAAAACCCAAGGCTTCCAACGCAAATAAAAATTTACGTGACATTTTAAAATACTAGCATCAAAATAATTTTCAAAGGAAAAAACTGTAGTACACAAAATCGAGAGAAGGCAGGTTTGCTTGAATGAATGTCAAAATACAAACTGCTTCCATGAGCTGTTGTTTGCGAACAAGTTACTCCCCACACACACTCGCAACGGTCTGAAACCTGATGTTACGGCTCCTATAACACAGGCTGAATCGTCAAGCATTTTGTTTCCCACTTAGACCAATGAGCGATTGTTGCCCACGCGACGTGGCCAATCGTTCTTCTCCTACCGGCAATTAAATGGCGGCGTGAGTCAGCCCGTGTTATAGGAGCCTTACCTGATGTGCATCTGTCAGAGAGTCTGTTAGGCGCCTGTGTTATTTGTAGGGTATTAATGTTTGGAATAAAACAGGGAAAGAAAGAGCTATCTCCAGTACTAACTGACGGGTGTTACGTTGTAGTGGATTGTACCATCGTCTGATTTCAGGACAGTCGATAATGCAACGTAAATTTATCTCGTATACATAATTTTCTAAAAATGATTTTTAAAGGTATAAAGTATTGAATAATACAATCTATATGTATGTTTATCTATATGTATGCTATACAATTTATATGTGTGTTTTTCTTGGAGATCAAAACTTGAAAAAAAAACTTGCTTGCCGAAAAAAAAAAAAAAATCTGCAAAAATTGCCATTTTAAAAATTTGCTAAAAGATATCCAACATTAATTTAAACTTGCGATAAAGACAAATATACCGTTAAATGACATATGAATATTAAATCGTCTGTAATTTGTATTAAAAGATTCAAAATAATTTATATAGACTGCGCTTGTGTGCGCTGTCCTATTTTTAGGACGATGATGAATCATGGGTTAACGCAACTCTATAAAATTATCTGAGCTCCAAGATTTTAAACTTTTTTTTCTTAAATAAGCGACTTATTAGTAAGAAAACTTCAGATGAAAGTTAAGCAAGTTTTCATTATTTACGCTCCAGAGTAGCAAAGATTAATAGAGCTTTAATATTTAAGTTATTTTTGTTGTGATTTTAATTTACCCCCACACATTATGAATTAATTCAACATTAAAAATCATCCTTATTTGCATACATACTCATTTTTTATTTACTACCCAGGTAGCACACAGATATCGGCCAATGTCCCGATCAATATTGGCCGATATCTCGAAAGTCACTGAATGTCAGACGTCAAATTTACAATATCTGCCGATAGTCACAGATGTAACTTAAAATTAGTTTTTAAAAGAAAGCATCCAAACGAATTTTTTGCATTACTTATAACGTTATAATATGTACATAGTATTCTAAACAATAAAATTTAACAATTTTACTATTTTTAGAAAACCTGTATTTTTAATGCCTTATTTTTGATATTTATTTACATTGGCCAATGTCGTAAAAATGATATTAGTGTTCCAACATTCAGAGATATCTGTCGACATTCGTAAAAACAATATCATTTTTCAGACATTTCAAGATATCTGTCAACATTTAGCATATCTGACGAAGTTTGTAATATTGACCAAAGTGAATGGAAAGTTCTGAAGGACCGCCCATTTTTATAGTTTTCGTTAACGAAAACGCAAATTTTCTTTAGAAATCTATAGTTATTTATATATATGTATATATTTGAAAAAAAAAACCACAGAAATCTATTGAGATTAGTATGGAAATTTTTCTGTAGTACAATTTATATAGAAATTTATGGAGATTGCAAAATAGAAAAATTTCTCAAGAAAAGGATTTCATATTAAAATCTATTGATAGTGCTAATAAAAACTTGATAAGGAAATCTGTAATTATTGCTCTAGAATTATTTGTATTTAAAATAATAATGTAGTGCATATAACGATGCTAAAATATAACAATTGTTAGTTTTATAAAAAACGAAAGATGCCTTTTTATTATATAAAGTTTTTCAATAAAAAAGAGATCAATTTATGTATTTATTAATGGATACTACGTTTATCTTTTTAAAATGCTTTCGAATTTCAGACTTTTAAAATAATTTTATTTTTTATTATAGAAAGAATACAAGTTTAGTTTAAAAAGTAGGTCATTAGTTTTCAACATAATTTCTTTTTAAATTTCTAACAAACTTAATAATAAAAAGTGATATTTAAATAAATATATGTTAAAAGAATGTAAAAAAAAGAAAAAAAAGTTGGTTGTGATTGAAAATGCATGAGATAATTAAATTATAATTTTGTCAGACATTCTTTTTGTCACTAACAGAAAAATCTACTCCCACCACTTTCTATTGAAAGTTTCTTATTATTATAATTTTAGTAGGTTTTCTTATTTAATCTCTATGCCTAACTATATTCATAATGTTTGTAAGCAACGTTATGACATCCGACGGCTGTTTCAAAATACTAGAGATCCTACTTTAAAGCCCATGATTAATCGGTTTAATAATAAAATTAAAAACCTCATTTCTAAAGAAAAATAAAAAAAGCTGGAGCAATTTTCTTAACTCCCTCTTTCCTCAAGATAACTCTCTTTGGAAAATAAAGAAAAAACTTAATAATAATTACTCTACAATCCCCCCCTTAACTGCCTTTAATACCACGGCATATACGGACAAAGACAAGGCGGAAATCCTCGCCAGGTCCTATGCTGAGCAGTTTTCCTCTAACCCTTATCTTGCCAGCCCTAATCATTATTTTGAAGCAAATGAAACTGTTCAAAAATTTTTAGCTACCCCTTCCACGGACCAACCCCCGGAAATTCAACCAATTGTTATTTCTAATATTATCAAAAATCTTAAAAACAGAAAAGCCCCTGGATACGATAACATAACTAATTATGCTCTTAAAAATCTTCCTTGCAACTGTATTATATATCTAACTAAACTTACTAATGCTATTCTTCAGTACTACTACTTCCCTAAAGCTTGGAAGACTTCTACTATTGCACCTATTCCTAAACCTCAGTGTAATCTTCAAGATCCGACTAACTATCGACCCATCTCTCTGTTACCCTCTATCAGCAAAGTTGTTGAGCGAGTCATCCGGTCCCAGTTACATGACATTTTAGACGCACAAAACATACTCATTCCTGTGCAATTTGGCTTCAGAGCTAAACATTCCACATTACATCAACTCCTTCGTGTTGTAGAGTTCTTGAGTGAGAAACTAAACACGAACACACCAGCTGCGGCTGTTTTTCTTGATGTCGCTATGGCATTAGATAAGGTTTGGCATATTGGCCTTATATACAAACTAATTAAGCTTGGAATTAATGCTAGACTTATCTTTCTCATACATTCTTACCTTAGCGACCGCACCTTTCGCGTCCGCCTTAACAATATACTTTTCACTTTATACCTTATTATCTCTGGTATTTTACAAGGGTCGGTCCTCGGCCCTACATTATTTAACATTTTTTCAACGATATCCCAAGAACACTGAGGACTTATCTTGCCCTGTACGCGGACGACACGGCAATGTACGCCTCTGCACAACACCCATTCACATTAGACAAAATTCTACAAAAACACATAGATAAATTCCTTAACTGGTGTACCCTGTGGCGTGTTAAGCTTAACGAGCAGAAAACAGCTGCTGTCTATTTCTCTAGAAAACTAACATTTCCCAATCGCATTACTATCAATAACACTACTATTCCTTGGACTAATGACACCAAGTATCTGGGGGTTACCCTTGATACAAGTCTTACTTGGAAAAAGCATTTTATTAATATCCAAGGCAAAGTTGCTGGTATCTCCCAGGCCCTCTCTCCTCTTCACAAAAGCAATACTCTTTCTATTCATAATAAACTAATCTTGTAAAATGCATGTATTAGATCAATCTTAACTTATGCTTGTCCGATCTGGGGATTCGCTTGCAAAACCAGTATGGAGTATCTTTACGGTGCTCAAAACAAAAACTTACGCTATATCCGTAATGGTCACCATTTTCTTCGTAACGCCACTATCCGCAGGGATTTGAAAACCACTTCCTTAAAACAACGCATTAATAAACTTGCTAAAAATTTTTATAAATCTGTATACAACCTCCCTAACCAAATTATAGCGGAACTACCCGACTACGAGGTATCCGACCCCATTAACTGAAAACGCCCTAAATACTCGCTTTTTCTTAACGATGAAGACTGAGTTTCCCTCACCTTCTGCTATACTTAACCTTTCTGTTTGTTCTGTCCTGTCTATAGTATATAAAAAAAAAAAAATGTTTTCTGCTAGTTCTTTAGCATTATATATTTTTAAACTAATGTATGGTCTCTGAAAAGAGTCTTTTTTTATGGGGCACTCCCCGGTAGCTTTTTCGTCTTTTCCATCGTTTTTTTAGAACTAATGGAATTTTCTTTCTTTTTTAATTATTTTTTTTCTTTTCTTTGTTTTTTTTTCTTTTTCACATATGTTATACTAGTACTTATGTACTTTGTTATTTTTTGTTAGCCTTTTCTTTTTCTTAAAAGTAAATTTAACTTTTGTGGCTACCAGCCACGTCTAAACATTATTTTTTTAAGGCTCCCTAATGCCCTTGCAACACAATCACCTATCCACTGGATTTAAAGTTGCAACGCAACTAGGTAATCCATTCAGCTGCTCACATTGTTCCATTGTTCCCCTCCAAACAGGAATTTGAACTCTTTCTCCGTTTGCTTCTGGAATGCGAACGGACTTCGTTCCAAAACAAGAGAGTTTAGAGATTTTGTTTATAATAACAGCTTAGACATCGTCTTGGTCAATGAGACCCATTTAGACCAGGGACAAGAAGTAAAGATTGCAAACTACGAGAATTACAATGTTTACAGACCTCGTAGTGGCAACCAACGTTTGGGTGGCGGCACGGCTGTATATGTTAAAAGGGGTTTCGACGCATCTCTCATTGACGTCCCCCAGCTAAATTATGTTGAAAATACCTCTGTGATTTTAGATTTTCCGAATATTCCAAAATTACTCTTAGCAGCTCTCTATATTTCTCCTAGGTTAGTCACAAACAGACGCCTGCTGGTGCAAGATTTTTCCCGTCTCACTAACAATTTTCCAAATTTTATTATTGCGGGTGACTTAATCCATCATCCTTCATTTAATAGCCGACTAACTAATAGTTCTGGCAATGTCATCCGAAGGTGGGTGGATCAAAATTTCGGTCAAACTATTCCCCCCCCCCCCCAGAGCCCACCTTCCCCAGAAGTAATAATTATCTAGATATTGCAATCACCCGCAATTTCCCTTATCCCTACACCATTCAAACGGTGAACGATTTATCTTCGGATCATTTACCGGTAATCTTGCGATATTCTGTACAGTCATACAGCCTGTCAACACCACAAGCTCTGAAAACAAACTGGCAGGAATACACCTGTGCGCTTGCGCACACGGTAACCCCGCCCATCATACCGGAGTCAAAGCGCGAAGCTGAGCTAGCTATCAGTATGCTTGGAGACTCCATGAGAGAAGCTTACCAGAGCTGCTCTCAAACCAAAGGCTAGAACACCTGACATGTACAGTAGGGTGGGCCGAAAAAAACTTTTTTTTTGATTTTTGATGATGGGTAGTGCGGAAAAGTGGCCACTAGGGACACCAAGTTCACACAAAAAATTTCAGATTTTTAGGACAATTCCTATATTTGCCGCTTTTGGCTTGAAGTTTTGCTAAAATGCTGATTTTTGAACTTTTTTAGTAAAAATTTTAAAAATGTTAAATTAAATTTATTTTGATTGTATTTACTTAAAATGTCATATTTAATGTGCCAAATGTTTAAATATGCTCTCATTATGCACTAATTTTGTGCTACGGGCTTTTAAAATGTACAGCTTTTAGCTTGTTTTGCGTTCGGTACCAACGCGAAACAACCCGGAACTCACCACGAGGAGGTAGCTGTACTGCGAGTTCCACCCGCCCTCCTACCCACAGAATATTATATATTCAAAGTGCATACCTTTTTAGATTACGAAGTCCTTCTTAGAAATGAATTTTGGCATCTTTTTCTGCGCTTGCAGTTTTGCTCTAATGAAGGCATCTCTTCTTTCACTCCCACATACCTTTGATGCAGCTTCTGTAACAATTTTAACGACTCTTTCCACAGCCTGGGAGTGACTTGGAAAGCAGATTAATGCTTTATCCAACATGGATCCTGAAATTATGTTTTCTTCAATTTCTTCTAATGAAAGAGTTTTTGTTATAGGAGGCTCGCTGATTTTCGTGGCTACCCAGTCGATGGAATCATAGTATTCCGTTGCTTTAAAGTTCAGCTTTGGAACTTGAAATTCTCGCATTTTGTTGGTTTTTATCTTTTTTAAATTGCGGCATTTTTTTATTCTTTCCCATGCCATTCTTCTAATATCTATGCTATCATCGGTTGCCATTGCTATCAGTAAATTCTCGGGATGGCCATAGTATCCATTTGTCTGTACGACTGAATGGACTGTCTCTTTTAGCTCATCTGGTAGAAACGTCGAAAGTTAATAATCTGCCACAGATGTCTAGGCCCGTCCGCGCAACCTGGCATTTTCCTTACAGAAAACCACACTGGCGCATAAACTTTTATCACGTACTGCGCGAGATATTTAAGCGCTTCATCAGGATTTACACTACTAATGTACAATCGTAAAATTCTGCAGGCAGTTGTGATCCATCTCGATTGTACAATTGGTCCAGGTTTTCTGTTTTCCAGCCCTCGAGGACACTGTCCGCTTGAAACCGCTGCACAAATATCAAATAAATATTTTTGATCTGTACTCAGATCTTCAGTCTTTTCCATTTCTGATGTCCATGAAACAGCAATAGGTTCGAACGAAGTGACACGTAGATTTTCGCACCCTGTTAGTCTAGAACCGATTGGGCCGGCAAAAGACTTAGGTCCCGTGGTTCCACCATCAAGTTTAGACAGTAGATGTCGGAGTGGAAGTTCGTTTGTATGAAGAATACATATAAAATGTTGAAGCTCTCTTCTTAATTTTTTTTTCAAGACAGGCAATGACACCATTGCGTTTTCCTGTATTAACAGCGGTGCCATCACACCCGAGTGCTATCAGTTCAGAAAAGTCTACTTTGTTCTGACATAGAAAATTATATAAGGATTGAGATATTTCTTTTCCGTGACCGGAACGAGGTGTCAAGTGACCCAAATATTCCGAACCAGGTTCAGACAAAACGGTGATATGTTCCTCGCCTTTCTCTCGACGGTGTCGCTTGTTTCCTTTTTTTTATATTATGATCGTTTTATCCTTTCTACCATCAAAGAATATGCTTTTAATTTTCCTTCCTTCAAGAACTTCCTCCGCCTGTATCTTCTTTCCAAGTTTATGTTTCTCTCTTCTGACCTTGTTTTTATCAATGACGAGATTCTTATCTTTTTCTGTCACAATTCCTGCATCTTGAAGCACGGATGAAGCTATTAACGCAACTTCCCTCTCTGATACATTTGTCCTAAATGCAGCAGATGCTGTGTGAGACAGAGATATTTGTTTAGGAGTGTCTGGCTTTGAAGGGCCTGGTTCAAATTCAGATTCAGTCGAGCTGCTTGCTTGAAAGCTCCCACTACTTGAATCTTCCAACAATATATCTGCACTCGTTGAAGGCTTTGTCGCAGAACCACTATTCCTCGTTGAAATTGTATCCCTTTTCATTTTTCGCGATATTTTCTTTGCAAGAGTTTTGCTTGTTTTTAAATCAATATTTCCGATAAACATTTTTCGAAAAGTTCTTTGATCCTTCAAGAAGTTCACCTCTCGATGTGGGACTTTACGACTGATGTCGCAGCTACAATTTTTCAAGTCTCTACACTTACAAGCTGCAATGTCAAAGAGAGAGGTTTCCGCATTTCGTACGAAATCTTCGCGGATCGTCTTGCTTTTAACTCCCTTTTTATTACAGGATTTCTCCAATGATCTACACTTATTGTAATAGTTTTTAATCTTTCCGTTAATTATTCGTTGGGAAACCACTGGTATGGAAGCTTTTATCCAGATTTCGGAAACTTTTTCACCTACCATTTTAATAATATCATCCACTGGTTGAAGATAAATATCTCGATTTTCTTCTATATCGCTTCGCAACAAATAGTAGTGACGCATGATGTCAGCATAAGTTGGCAATTGCAAGTCTTTCAATTTACACGGTGCCCCAAAAAGGTTCCTTTTCACGCTATCACGTGTCTTTACATGACCATGACCTTTCGCACTGGCCATTTCTAAACTCGTCTTAATAAAACGTACAAAACACAGTAATGGCTCGTTAAATGATCCAAAAAGCACTGTATCGTACGAAAAAAAGGTTTTACTTTTGCACCGAACAAATGTCGCAGTGAAACTGAGCAATGAAAAATAATAAGCATCCCTTATCGCACTTTCTCCCCTCTTGTATTTCCTCCTTCACTCCCCCAACATCGCGATGAGTCACTGCGTTCGCTTAAGTTCTCGCTTCACCCCCTTCTTGATCTGTTTTTGAGGGATTCTGCTGCCCTTCACCGAAATATATGACCCTTAAAGCATGGAAAAAAATAAGGAAAACCAAGGGACATAAACCAGACAAAAGAGAGAAACCGTTGAAAGATTCAAACAATACATGCAACTTTTGCTCACGCGAAAAGGGTATAAAAATCGTCTAATTTAAAATACACATAGCAATTAAATAATACATTATCAGAGCTTATTTATACATTTGGCACATTAAATATGCCTTTTCAAGTAAATGCGATTAAAATGAGTTTAATTTAATATTTTTAAAATTTTTGCTAAAAAAGTTCAAAAATCAACATTTTAGCAAAACTTCAAGCCAAAAGCGGCAAATATAGGAATTGTCCTAAAAATCTCAAATTTTTTGTGTGAACTTGGTGCCACTAGTGGCCACTTTTCCGCACTACCCATCATCGAAATTAAAAAAAAAGTTTTTTTCGGCCCACCCTAATGTACAGTTTACCGCAAAACATCAGGGAAATGATCAGAGACAGAAATCGTGCTCGCAGGGAATGCCAGGTGAATAGGTTACCCACTCTTAAAAATAGATTTAATCGTTTAAATAGAAGAGTTAGAGCTGCTATTCAGGAGTTTAGCAGATCACAATTCAACGAATACGTTGAATCCCTCACAACACAAGATAACACCATTTGGAAGGCTGCTTCCCAAATTCGTAGGACACGAACACACATTCCGTCCATTAACGGCCCTAATGGAACGGCAATCACAAACTCAGAAAAATCTTAAGCTATCGCACAAAGACTTAGAAAACAATGCACACCCCACGAAGACATCTTTTTTTCCTAGGACTGCGAACACCTTAAACTCTATTGTCAATAACTACCTCCAGAGGGAGACACCAAACACCCTCACACCTACTACTCCCTCGGAGATCCAAAATTACATTTCAGGCTTGAAAAAAAATAAATCTCCAGGAGAAGACAATATCTCCACTAAAATGCTTAAGAATTTACCCTTAAATTTTATTTTCTATCTAGTAATTCTCATTAATAGCATGCTTTCATTAAATATTTTTCGAGATAGCTGGAAAAGGGCAATTGTTGTTCCACTGCCGAAACGGAAGAGGATTTACACGCTCCTGAAAGCTATCGACCTATTTCACTACTTTCCTGTCTCTCTAATGTTTATGAACATGTACTCGTCAATCGCCTGAAGGAATTCTATAATTTGCATGACCTGTTTATACCGGAACAGTTCGGACTCAGAGCAGGTCATTCCACACAGTATCAGCTGTGGCGGGTTACAGAACTCATTCATGCCGGTCTTGGCAGGGGCGGTGTGACGGGAATTGTATTTTTAGATGTTCAGAAAGCTTTTGACAAAGTCTGGCATGTTGCCCTAATTTTTAAAATGATAAGGGATGGCGCCCCTGCTCAACTTATTAAAACTTACGCCGATTATCTTAACATCAGATCTTTCATCGTTAGGGTGGGTAACTCTTTTTCTAACCCCCATCCTATCTTAAGTTTTACGCCCCAAGGGTCACTCAGCTCTCCTACTCTTTATAATATTTATGTCAACGACATTTCTCTTAAGCCTGGTGTAAAATTAGCGAAATTCGCTGACGACACTGCCGTTATTTTTTCAGAAAACAACCCACACAAAGTGATCGAAACACTCCAAGACTACCTCAACGAATATTCCTATTGGTTGAAGAAGTGGCGTATCAAAGTAAACCCAAGAAAAAGTCCTGCCATTCTTTTTACCTTCAAAAAATTCACCCCATCCATTAATCTTAAATTAAATAATGAGCCAATTCCCTGGCAAACTGAATATAAATACTTGGGACTTTTCCTAGATTCAAAATTATCATGGAGCAAGCATATTTCCGAAATATTGGAAAAGGCCGACCGCGCCATGAAAGCCCTCAATTCACTTTTAGCTTGGAACAGGCGCCTGTCTACCAAAAATAAGCTGTTATTATACAAATCGATGATCACACCCATTATAACCTACGGTCGGTCATTTTTGGTTGTGTTAGTAAAACTCATCTTGAAAGAATTCAAGTCTTCCAAAATAAGCAACTGCGAAAGTATACCTGTGCGACTCGCTTTGTTCGAAACGACCAGATTCATAAAGATTTAAATATTCGGCCTATTTTTGCCGAAATCAAAAAACTTACGAGAAATTTTCATAACTCTGTCCCGCTAGTGCAGAATTCTGAGTTAGATTCCATTCAATGGTACGATGCCAGGTTGGGCAGGGGCCAGAAAAGGCCCCTCGCTATACTCCAACGGGATGACAATTTCATCTCGTGCTCAAAAACATCTCGGAGGAACCCCTCCGGCGTCACTTAACTCATTCCGTCTCTGAGTTATAACTCAGAATTCGCACTCCAAATTCTACTCTCCCCTAGGTTGAACAAATTGTTCACGTATCTTTGGCACCCCGGTCATTGCAATACTCTGAAAATTCATTCAGCGCGATTGTGAGCATTTTACTACACTTAGAATATAGGTTAAAAAAAAAAAGTATATATTTTCTTTAAAAATTTGTTTTAATTGTTTATTTTTGTAATTAACAATAATATTCTTATTATTATAGCATAATTCAGCGTTACAATAGTTATCCTACTCATTGTAACTTAAATTGACTGTCAGCAATTCAATAACTAACCATTTTTTACTAACAAAACTGGCTTAAACGGAATTGTTTACATTTCTCTGGAAGTAAATAGAGCAGATTGCCCACCTTTCCTCACGGTGGCATGAGCTCCAACTAACAAGCTATACTCCTCCCTTTGACTATACGTCATAGCTCTAGCTCCACCCCCTGCATATATAGCAGGCGGGAGTTAACACTTTCCATCAAAAATAAACTTCTGCTGTATAATGCTTGTATTAGGCCAATTCTCACGTATGCAAGCCCCATATGGGGTTTTGCATGTAAAACCAATATTGATTACCTCAGTAAAGCACACAATAAAAATCTACGACTTATAAGAAATGGTAACAGACACCTCAGAAACACTACTATCAGAAGGGACCTTAAAACCACTTCTCTCAAAGTACGAATCAGCAAACTTGCCAAAAAATTCTATACTAGTATCTATAATCTACCCAACGAAATTGTAGCTGAGTTACAAGACTACGAGGTGTCCGACCCCCCCCCCCCCAATCATAAACGTCCCAAATATTCTCTCTTGTTAGATGATGAAGATTGAGTTTCCCTCTCTCTTCACTTTACTTAAACTCTCTCTTTGTTTTTGTTCTGTCTGCTTATATAAAAAGAAAATCTATCTGTTATACTGCTATATATGAGCATCTGAACTTTTACTAACTTTTTTATAATGTATGGTCTCTGTAAAGAGTCTTTTTTTTCTGGGGCACGTCCCGGTAGCTTTTTCGTCTTTTCCTTTTTTTTCGGATCATATGGAATATTCTCTTTTTTCTCTTTTTCTATTACATATTGTTATACTATAAGTTTTTACTTATCTTTTTAATTAGCCTCTATTATTCTCTTTAATTTTAAGTGGCCTAACCACATTCTCAATAAGTTTTCTTCACGGCTCCCTATCAGCCTCACTCCACGATTCACCTCTAGACGGGACGCTTTTTCAAGAAGGCTCACGTTTTGAGCACTTTATCGCCAGAGTAAGGGTTGGCGCGGGGATGAATTCAACGCTACGCACCCTTTTTTGTTCGTGACGTCGTACGCGTAGCGAACAGCAACCTGAGAGGAATCTTCCTCTCCCTTTTGCTGAGAGGAAGAGATGTGCTTTTTTTCATTCGTTTTTTCCGCAAATGTAAAAAGCTAGACGAAATGTTATTTCGCCGTGGTTTGCAATTAGAACCTTGCTTAAAACAAAAATCTTTTTCGGATTAAAATAACTTTTAATTGCACAAATATATGTAATTCAAACATAAGTTATTTTTTTCAGTTCTATAATATTCATTTATTTCATTAATTCGCTATATGTTCGAAGAAATAGAGAACGTATTTTAAAAAACAGACGTAAAAATTTTCTTTAATAAATATAATTGTATTGATCATGTTTTTATGACACAATTGAACATAGTTTTATTAGTATTATTACTGAATTAATTTAGTTTTTTTTATTATTAAGCGGCATAATTGTGTGACGTGTTGATTGCATTAATAAAACACATTTTCACTGAAATAATTCATTAAAAATTAATTGTTTTTAATTTAATTGCGATTAGAAGTTAATAGGAAGTTGAAACTAAAATCAATTCGATTATAATTAGATTGAACGTTAAAGCATAAATTATTTAGCCGTATCCTGCAATTAAATCTATGAGCTAAAATAATTGCAAGTTGATGCATGCAATTAAATCAATTACTATTACATTTTAATATTGTTGAAATTTTATCATTATTTGAGTTTTTATGAAAAAGAGATTAATTTGTCCCTAGTGCACAAAATTAAAAATCTTTAAAATTCTTCAGTTTTTTATTTAAAAATTTTTGCCATATTTTTAAATATTATTTCGCCTTAGTTGTTTTATTTATTATTTAAAAATAATAATTCGTCATATTTGAATAAATCATGTAAATTCTTCTCTCGAATGAAATCCCCCCCCCACACACACACACTTTATATTTCGTCATTCACACACATATTGCTCTATTTATTAAGTTGAAGTGGCAATAAAATAATGCTCAATCGTCTGAGGCAACCTCCCATTTCGAATTTTCTCTCTAATGAAATCCCCCCCCCCCCACACACACACACTTTATATTTCGTCATTCTGCACACATATTGCTCTATTTATTAAGTTGAAGTGGCAATAAAATAATGCTCAATCGTCTGAGGCAACCTCCCATTTCGAATTTTCTCCCCCCCCCCCATCCTCTCCTCCATCACACTCCTTTTTGCCCATTTAAAATTCATTGTTGCCTTGCAGAAAAGATTAGTTAAAATTGTGTCTGAAATGTTAACTATTCCTTCGCTTATCCATAACAGTGCATAAAGTTTACTGCTTTGCTCTATCTGTTGATTTTTAAGTAACAAATAAGTAATTTACCATAAAAAAAGATAAGGAAACAAATAGAATGAACTATTTAAAAAAAAATAATAATAAAGATTAACCTTTTGTGCACACGCTTTCATTTTTTTTTTAATTCTTTACAGTTTTTTAAATTTTCTGTCCTATTTATTACTTTGAAGCTATTTATTACTTTGAAGTAAGTAACTATAAGTAAAAGACCAATTATTCAAATTCTGCCCCCCCCTCCCACCGAAAAATAAGAAAAGCTTGTTTTTGTTCCCCCCCCCCAAAAAAAAAAGTTAAATACTCCAAGTTTTTAATTTTTTGTTTGTTTTTTCTATTTGTTAATTGATAAATTTAACTATTTAAATCTATATCCCCTCACTATCATATACAGTTAAAAAATTTCTCTAATGATTTTATTTGTTACTTTGAAGCAACAAAAGATAGTCATTCAATCTTCCGTCTACCCCATCTCCCCTTAAGAATTTCATCTCACATTAAAAAGCAATTTCTAAACATCCTGCTTGGGGGTGTGAAAGGCTTTTTTTTTCCTTTCTTGGTTTGGCCTATTTTCACTCGACTTTGGGGGTTGTTTCTGCAGAATGATTTGGTATTAAATTAATTATATAAGTTCATCGCAGAAAATATAGTAATTTTCTGCCACAGGTATTTTTTAAAATCTGTGTTTATATGCATCAAAATGCACTGAAACTGCATTAATTCATGATCCCCATAAATCCATCTTTATATGTAATCAAATATCTAAATATATGAAGGTAATGAGTTTTTGTTTAAGAGGTATGGAATTAATAATGCTCAATTGAATGAAAATTTAGATTTTTGAGGGGATCAAATAATCAAAAATTTAGTCTATATCATCAAAAGTAATAAAGGCCTTCGATAAAACAGAGTATAAGAATTCGTAATACAATTTCTTTCGAAGAAGATTTCTTTTCATCTAGAACACATAACTGAAAATATTTCTTTAATTTAGGTAGGACTGTTATTCTAAAATATGCTAGTTCGTCTTCCGCCATTTCGGTTCAAAACAAAACACAAGACGACGATTGGCGTTAGAGCTGGCTGAACGCTCTCGCTTTCGCCAACTCGCCAAGGCTGGTGCTGAAAACGTGAGCCTTCTTGAAAAAGCAGACGGGACGTACAGATGTTGTCATCTAGGCAGTCCATAACAAACTCTACATTCTTCCATTGTTCCATTTCTTTTTCTCTCACTTTCTGAGCTTCAGCCGAACTGGCTGCCGAAATGTAAATCGCAGCTGCGGGGATTTAAATCCAAGCCTTTTTCAAGGCTGAACCGTTGGTGCTAGCAGCGTTTTGATCCGCAGATTGTGGTGAACACTAGGCAGACAGTGAAACTGCTGTGAAGAGAGTAAAAACTTTCCTAGACTTCTTAAAATTTCAATATGTGGCCCTATATGGCCTTTTTTTATAAGGTTTGTCATATCTCTGGAACTTTATCTGGGCCTGATGGTGCTCCCCGACGTTTGCTTTTCCCTCCTTAGATCACAGATGTCTGTCAACGAAATAATGCTTTTCTAAAATTAAGAAAATCATTGCGTCACTGCGGGTTATATTTAACCCTGGTGCTCCCAACTCGAGAATACAGCGATGGAGCTAGTTTTCGTCGTTTGCTCCACTCGAGTTTCCAAATTATTATATTTTTTTCATGCTTTATTTAACCGTAACTTTATGTTTTTTTGCACCTTCGATGAAGGTTTAACAGGGGTTGCGACCCACTGTATGTACTCCTTAAGCACCTGCGTTGACTTGACGGGCATTCCCCCTTTACCCCTCAGTGCGAACGGATCTCCTAGTCTGCAGTGAATCGTGGGCATCTCAAAGAGCCTTTTTCAAGGCTATTTTCTGCGAAAGCCTGTGCTGCTGTAGTAGCCCTATCTCGCGGTGAAGCGTGAGTAAGGCGCGGGTTTTCTATTTTTGCTGATCCCACTCATATTTTTACCGCGGCTCCTCGAGTCCGCTTTAGGAAGGTTTTTGTCTCTGCCACTTTTTCTTTCCCTCTGCCAAACTCTGTTTTGGTCTCAAAATTTTTTAAGTTTAACTTTTTTGGCTTCATCTTTTCACAAGAGATATGGAACATCGTTTTCCCAGGTACTCTAAAAGCTTCCCCATCAAAGTCAAAGTCTGCGATTAAAGATGACGAAATAAACTGTAAGGAATTAGTGGTGCCCAGAGCAATTAGAGCTCTGATATACGTGGGAATCCTGGTACCATTTAGCTCACAATCTACTTATTAATCCCTTCGGGACGAGCGTCACGAATACGTGACGCATTAGGCAGTCAGGATTAGTAATTATTTCCACAAGTTATTTTTTAATTGTAAATTTTGCTTGTTTAATCTGATGCTAAACAGAGCTGTACAGATGAGCAGCATTGAGCGGTTACCTAACTGTGATCAGCTTAACAGCCAGTCTGTTGATTTAATGTCTTGCAAAATTATGAGCCATTGGGAAAAGAAAAATTGTAGTTTATTTTAAAAACTGTGTAATAATTAAAAGAAAAAAATATTAAGGATAAAAGCTAAAATTAAGATCTTATTTATAAGAGATAAAAAAAATTTAAGTTAACTCTTTAATCAAAGTTAAAGACTGTAATAGAATATTTAAGTAAAGGTATAACTGTAGTTGCATGAACTAATATATAAAATGTGAAAAAGAATAAATGTTGGCACTTGCTCAGGATTGCCACTCGCCAAGCTGCGGCAGGAAAAGCAATAAAAGAGGCAACAAGGCCGATTAACTTTCTCGCTGCGCAACCCGATATTGCTTCGGTCAACGTAAAAGTAGCAAAATTTGCGCAACCCGAGATTTCCTCGGGCATTCTTCCCCCCCCCCCCCACCCACCACTAATGACTATTTTTTAATTCAATTTAATTTCCCCCAGTCCCTATAGTTATACTTAGTAAAAGTTTACACACATCATAACAGATATAACACAAAAAGTTTGACATCTTTACTGCAAAAATTGACACAGTTATTAAATTTCAAAGTTTGAGATTTTTGCACATAATTTTGTCTTTTATTGAGGAATCAGTTAAAAGATGAATTAAAGTAATTTGAGATAAAAATCTGTGTTCAATGTTCTTTTTACGGCGAAACCACCTTTAACCGGTATCGTCGGCACGTTTGAATGTTGGTGTACAGGGAAATAGAAAAATAATAACTATTATAGTTTCCTATAATTTTTAGGAAAAAAAATGAAAAAAAAGGGGAAATTATAAAATCAAATGTTTGAATTTTAGGCATTTATATTATAAAAACTATAAAAAAAAATTACACAATATTAAGAGAATAAGCAAGTTCGCCAGTATCCAGCAACCAACTCATAACGGAATATATATATATATATTTTTTTTTCAGAACATTGATTATTTTTGCTCGATTCTTAATTAATTAAAAATATATAGATGTATGTTCATTGCAAACAATTTTCAATAAATTTGGTCATTATATGTGGTGATCTGAAATATTCAAACATGTAGAAAAATAACAAAATGAAATATAAAATTAAATATTCTAATTCTGCACACTGATGGTATAAAACTATGATACAATTAAAAGGATATTTGCATGTTTCGTAATATCAACAAAATAAGCAAGTCTTTTTACAAATAACCGGCAATCAACTCATATCTTTTTTTTTTTTTTTTTTCAAAACATGGATATTTACACGATTCTTAATTTTTAAGAAAAAATATATGTCTGTACATTGGAATCAATTTTCAATAAATTTGGCCATTATATGGGTTGATCTGAAATATTCAAGCATATATAAAAATTATAAAATTACATTTAAAATTAAATATTCTAATTCTGGACAGTCATTATGTAAAAGTATACGATTTAAATAAAAATATATTTACATGTTTCATAATAAAAATAAATAAATAAATAAAATTAATAAGAAAGTCTCTTTGCCAATATCCGGTAATCAACTCATATCGATTTTTTTTTTCAAAACATGGATATTTATATAATTCTTAATTATTTAGAAATTATATTTATCAGTACATTGCGAACGATTTTCAATAAATTTAACCTTTATATGGGCTAATCTTAACTATACAAGTGTATAGAAAAATTACAAAACCACATGATAAAATTAAATATTCTAATTCTGGACAGTCATTATATAAAAGTATACGAGAAAAATAAAAATATATTTACATGTTTTACAATGTAAAAAAAAAAAAATAATAATAATAATAAGCAGGTCTTCTCGCCAATATCCGGCAATCAAATCATATCGATTGATCATCTTTTCTTAAAAAAAAAAAAAAAAAACTTGGATACACAAGATTCTTAATTCAGAAAAATATAGATATGTGTACATTGTAAACAATTTTCAGTAAACTTAAATATTGTAGGTGCTGGTCATAAAATACGGGGAAACAAAAAACTAATAATAAATATTTTTTTTTTCATGTTTCATTATTTTAAAGAATCAACAAGTCTTTTTTTTTTCTTTCAACAGTTTGTTCTCCAAATTTCAAGGAAGTTCATGAAAAGAAATTTCTAGAATTTTTTTAGTGAGTCATAAGTGCAGTATTGGATACTGTAATAAGCCGGTTTTTACTTAAAAAAAAAAAAAAAAAATCCCAATTTCAGTTAAGTTATACCTAAGAAAACACAAGCGTTCAAGGCAAATTCTTCATTAGACACAGTAGGTAAAAGCACCCCCTACAATTATCCGGATAGAATTTCTGATTCCCCGAAAACAAAGGGATTTCGACTTTTTGTTACGGCCGTATAAGGGGAATCGAGTTCGGCCGCGGTTTCACTTACAAATGAGTAACATAGCAGACTGGAATAAGGGAACTTTTCCAGCCCAATGTTCAAATTAGGAAAATGCACGCTTCCTTCCCAGATTAATCTTACATTTTATTTCAACTGCTTAGCTTAGAAAGCAGTTTTCGTGACAATCACAATTAAAAGGTTTTTCCCCAGTATGAATCAGATGTATATTGCAGTTATATTACTATAAATATTTTACGTTTAATATTTTGTGGTGTCAGAAGTTTACATGTAATGCAAAATAGCCATGGATACTATTTTAATTCTAGATCAGGGGTATGAAACTGTAGCCAGCCGGATACCACTAATTTTTTAAAGAAATATTCGACTTCTGGAATCGCAGAGATTCGATAATTAGATAAGGCAGTTATTTCTATAAAATTTTTGTGGTACTTGGCGTTCCACAGTTTGACGCCCCTGTTCCGGATAATTGTCAGCCTTACCATTCTAAAATATGCTAAGTGACATATTTATGTATTCACATGTCATATAGATGGTCCGATAGGTTTCCGATATAATTTAAATAACTATTAAAAGAACATTATTACACTGTGTAGTTAAAATGCTATAATAATATAATAATACATTAATATATTGTTAATACATTAATAACGTTTTTATATTATTACTACTCTGTTACATTATTCTTATGTTTTATATTATAATTACATCATTATTATATTGTATTATCAGTGATCTCTATTTCATAAAATTCAGTCTCAGAAAAATAGACAGTTCACAACTCTAAAACCGAGATTTCCATTTTTATAATAAATTAATTTAAAATTATTTTCCATTTTCACTCACTGCCTTTCCATTTCTCATTTTATAAAGTAAAAAAAAAAAAATTAAATTAAAAAAATAAATAAATAAAAATAATAATAATAATAAAATGCTATGAATATCAGAAAGTTAAATATTGCAGTGGAATATAAGAATTCTAAGAATTCAAATTAATAAAAAGGTAATTATTAGGTCAATATTTGTGAATATATATTTTATATATTTTTTCAATAAGGAATTAAGCACTTCAAAGTAAAATTATAAAGATTTGTTCTCTCACTTCAACAATTGTTGATAATGTGTTAAAAACTATAAAATTAATGAACGCGTTTTAATAAACTTATTATATGTTTTGGCACCACCGAATCCTTTCTCAAAGCAACCAAGAATATTCTGCAGTCACACGATCTATGCACGGGAATATTCTTATTGTGTTACAGTTTATTACAATTAATAAAGTTATCTTTTTAAAAGAAAAATTAAGTTTTAAACTCTGTGTAAGAGGCGTTGGGGGGGGGGGGTATTGGGAGTATTATTATTTATTTAATAAAATTTGAATTTTCAAGTTTTAGAGATAGTAGTTCTGTAAGATTAAGAAAGGGAAAGGCGGTGACTGAAATCTGGAAAATAATTTTAAATGAATTAAATGAAAAAGTGGAAATATAGGGTTTATGAGCTGTGAAGAGTCCATTTTTTTGTTATTGAGTTTGCGAAAAATAGATCACAGATAATATAAAATAATGAAATACATTTGATTACTTTTGCACTGATTATTGATACTGATGATTTTATGATTTTGTTTCAAAATTTTTCAGAGATTTCAAGGTGCTATCCTATCAATTAACCCTCTTGATGCGTAATTGTTTTATCAAAATAGCTTCAAAAATTGCGCATTTAATTCCTTCGCGACGAGCGTCTTTTAAGAATTTTTATTCTTTTGTCACCGGTTTTTTAAAACAAAATTTTCGTCTGATTTAATCGGGAAAATGCTCCGATTAGATAAGGCAAAATTTACAATAAAAAGTAACTGGTGGGAATGATCAAGGAGGGTTAATTCGACGGGAAAAATGCATCCCCGATGAAATCTCGTGTTGAGCAAATTTTGCTACTTTTACGTGCCCGAGAAACTCTCAGGTTGCGCAGCGAGAGGGTGAACAAAATTTACGTAAAAAGCATTCCTCCGTCTCTCCTTAAATAAGTACCAAATTTGTTTAAAAAATCCAGTGTTCGCTCGCTCTTAAGTCACGCCTCATTTTGTAAGTATTCTTCCACCAGTAATCGCATAAAAGTACCTTCTAGCTAATGAATCGTTAATTCTTTAGGAAGAAAATTATCTTTATTGTGTACTACTGGCGGTAGAGTCCTTACAAAAAGGTGTCGATCTACTAAACTGCATCGGAAGTTATGTATGACTCCACCCACATGAAATGTAGCAACTAATTTGGAACAAAATTTTCGTCCAAAATGTCGCAACTAATTTGGTGACGGAGGGAGTATAATAGTAATGTAACAAAGTAATAATAATGTAGCATTATATAATTATCCCTCTTTTATTACACAATACAACCATATTCTTTTGAAAGTTTTTTAAATTACAACGGAAACTTACGGGTCAATCCATTCCAAATCACACAGGTGGTTGCGCTCGACATTTTTATTTTTCCTAACCTTTTAAACGAGTTTTATTCTTAGTTTTCAGAATTTAAAAACATGATTATTATTATTATTATTGATCGTATAGTTTTCTGAGGGTGGCCATTTTTAACGAGCTATACACCCATTTTTGGGATGCAAAACGTGTTTTACGAAAAATGCTGTAACTGCTTTATTTTTCTACCTATCAAGACGAATCAAACACCCAAATGTTCAGCATAAAATTGTCTACATTTTTCTTATTCTAAATTTTTCATTTGACTTAAGGATGCTGGTCAAAACCATATTTAAAACCCGGAGAAATAAATGATCAAACACAACATTTCATTGCCATTATTTTTTATGAAGGAGATCAGACTCACCTTAAATATTTTTTTCTGACACAGAACTCTCATAAGACTACTTCATTTAATAAAGTTTAATCCTGAATACCTTTTCCTTTTTTTTTGCACAGCTCATCAAAAACTGCGTTTAGTCGGAGTTTGGCAATTTTCACTAATTAATATCTCCAAAGGGACTGAATAAAAAATTCTGAAAATTTAGGATAATAAACATCGGTACTTCTTAGTTATCCCGTCGATCAATTTCGCCAAATTATACAAATTGACATAATTTTTATTTTAAATAACGAAAGAACAAATAAATTAGTAAAACATTAATAAAAATACAAATAAAACGCCGAATTAATGGTTTTATTGGCCTTTATTGGCATTTAATCTTACAATTAATCAATTAATGGCAACCATTATTGGCATTTAATCTTGCAATTTGGCCACAGTAATTTGGTCGACGGAATAACTAAGTAGTACCTAAACATATTTGTAACATAAAGTTAAATTATAAATTTTATGATTAAAACTTAACCGCAGGGCTCGCACCGTTCCTAAAATTTTCGCACTTTGCTACCAGTATTTTAAATAAGAATTCTTCGTGGTAGATTCCTTTAACATCGATCATAGAACTAACTATTCAACAAAGATTATCGTTTTAATTTAGTGATAACAAAGTGCGAAAATTTTAGGAACGCTGCGAGCCCTGCTTAACCGTTTTTTGAATAAGAGTTGACTTAAAATCCCCAAAAACCTCCGCCCCCTTTCATCATTCTTTTCTTCCAGATATATAGCATTACAGTTGCTTAGGTACGTTCAAAATGATAATAAAGACTAATTTTACTCTAATTTTACCTTGGTGATATGAAATGGATTGACCCTATGACCCCCAAAATCCTAGGGTTTTTATTTTGAGATGGAGGTAGAAGGGGGGGGGGGGGGGGAGGAGGTAAGTTGTAAAATAAACTCTCAATACAATTTAATATACAATTAAATTATTTGTGGTGCATTAAATAATCAGTAGAATGTAAAGGAAAAAAGACTTAAAGAAAACAAAAATATGAATTTTATTAATACGAACGAAAGGTGTATTTTCTAAAATTAAAATAAGGCAAATATGATATTGGGCAAATGTTAAGATAAGGTGCAGCCGACAGGGCACCTTTTGGAAATTTTCTTGAACGGTTTTATTGTGATTTTATCGTGCTTTTGATTTTATTATGCACAGCTGAGGAGAACCTGATACAGTTTTATTTTGAGATATATTTTTGAAATCAGCCTAAGTACTCTATTAGAAGCAACTTCACTGAAGCGAAAACACCAGCTCGCTAATGAAATTTTATAAAATTTCTTGTTTGCATACGCTCCGCCCCTTGCCTTACCCCTTGCCAAATTTGAACTTTCGATTTTTTGGAAATACATCTTTTATTCGGATCAGCGAAATTCACATTTTTTTCTATAGGTATTCTTCTTCTTTTAACGTTCTGTTGAATATTTAATGTTAAAGAATTATATTTATTGCATATCAAATTCTATTGAAAGCTTATTTTACGACTTACCCTTTCGCCCCCAAAATTTATTTATTTTACCAATGAATCATAATGGACCTTGTGGATATTTATGCGAAGTATAGCTCGGTTAAAACACACATTTGTTTTATCTTTATTTCCTACACTGTGGACGTGACAAAAATATTTTAGATAGAAAAAAACAACGTTTTAACAATATACCTTTATTTCAGGCGTTCAAACTTCTCACCGTCAGCTGCATTGCACATTTGCTTCATATTTTTCCGAAAGTTTGTCATTTCTCCTTCCGTTCAAGCTTCGTGACGTCACGGTATAGGCAATTACGAAAAAAAAACAAATGCGCCTTTTAACTGTTTTATTCTTCGCATTAATGTCCACAAGGTGTATTTACGTACTAAATGGATGATGCTCTACAACTTTGCAAATGACAATTTTCCCTATCTCTAACCGTTTTCGAGATAGGAATGCTAACTCCGCTGTTTTCCACCAGGTGGTTTCATTTACTGGCGCATGGTTACTTTACTATATCTAGACACCACTTTTATGAATATGGCAGCAGCCATTCCGAAGTTAACAAGGTGGCAAGTGACTTTAGTGGGCATACTGTATATAATAGTTGCAGAATTTTGTCGAGTCATTTAAAATTTTATGAAAATCGAATTAAAACTTAAAAAAATATATAAAATATTTCTCTTCATTCTATTAAATCCTATCATATGTAATGAATACAATGATACCCCCTGATAGGTTATGGTCTAGGTTATCATGATGATTACGTCCTATTTGAGATGAAGTAATACTATTTCCTTTTTAATGAATTTAAGATATAGAATAGTAATAAGTTTTGTATTCATGCATTTTTGAATAAGAGTGCAACAGCTAACGCACCAGGATCTGAATATTTATGAAACTAGTTATAGTACGAACGCACCCCATTTGCCACGCTTGACGTATAATTTAAGACTTGTTCCGAAAGTTTGTAACTCAGTTTATTTAAACATATACCCGATTTTAAAGGAAAAAAGTACACTTTTTTTTACTGAATAATTTTATAATACAATAATTTTGTTAAGTTTTTATTTAATTGTTGCACGTAAAAAGTTTTAAAGTCACACAGAAATGTTTCCTTATCAAAGAAGTAAGATTATGTATTTTGTTGGATTTTTCTCATTAAATGTAGAATGTTTTCTTATTAAATATAAGTAAAACTATGTTTTGCTTAAGCCATAATCGCAAAGTTCACTTTATTAATATAAAAATTAATGCTTTATTTGAGTATCTCACATTAGAACAATTTTCGGGATGTCTCATATTTACCCAGATTCACCCTATTTTAGCTAATTTTTTAAATGCATGTTAGAAAAAAAAACTATATTATTACTATATAAATTAATTTGCCTTTAAAAAAAGACCCCCCCCCCCCCAAAAAAAAAAAAAAAAAAAAAAAGTGAAAATGAAATGGCACTTTGAATTATCAGTATACACTGCGAGGAAATAATATTCAAAGAAGTTTCTGGATGAAATCACTGATATTCTATCAGACCAAAAAATAGAATTTTCATAAAAAAAATGAAGAATGCACAGCAATAAAATGAATATATATATATTGATTTTTTTATAAATGAACAGTATCAAAAAACAGACACCGGAAAAAAAGCATCAAAAGTAATTTTATTAAAAAAATAAAATAATAAAAGTGCAATTACAGATAAATTGCTTGACGTCTAATCAAGTTACCTACTACTGCCTTCAAGGACGGTAGAGTTAGAGAAATGAAAACAAATATTTACATCTATAGTAAGGGAATCCACAAATTATGTTAACGCACCTGAACACACAAGCAGACGAAAGCACAAATAAATTATTGAAATTGGTGATAACAAAATTGTTCCTAATATAATAATAAGTTACCACTTTTTTCATGATTAAGAAGTTAGCTTTTTTTCTTAATATCATAAAAGGTGAAAATGGAACAAGGTTTCAATAAGCGTTATTTAACTTGAGTGCGGCTCTAAATGCAAGCGTGTTTATATTTTCGTTGATTTTTGTTGTTGTTGATATTATTGCTGTTTTTAATCTCAGGTATCATCTTCAAGTAATGTGTAATTTGTTAAGTGGGCTATTTTTATTTCTTTTACTGTTTCATCTTAGATAATTTTCGCACAATTTTTTTTTAAATTTTAATTTCAGCATTAGTGTTTGCAGACATGAAGTAAAAGTCTTACAACTTGGGCAGATTTTTCATGAATATTAACTATCTCTAAAAAAAGTTATGTTATTTTCTTCACTGTAATAAGTTCTGCTAAAAGCTATTGCACAGATTTCTACAAACCGATCTAATATGAAATAGTTATTCTTCGAATGAAATACTATGCTTATTTTCGTTAAATCAGTTCACTGAAAAATAATCCTTCGAATGCAATTTTGCTTTAACCCAAAACGAATAAAAAAAAAATGTGCACAGCACTTGAATGAAATTTAACATGCTTCTACCAAAAATTATACTTTCGACCTTAATAAGTAAAATGAAAGATAGTCGTAACACAATAATAATACACCCTTCTCTACTGAGTACAAAGCCAAAAGCATCCTTCTAATCTAATCATATGAAACAATTGAACCAGTTGAAATCATAGACTCGTAAATCACATTTTCTATTAAAATAATTTCGCCATTTTTCTTTTTTTTTTTTTTTTTTTTTTTTTTTTTTTGTAATCACATATTAAAACTTTTTTTTTTTTTTTTAAGCAAAAATGTTTTTATCTATTATGAAAGAATAACATGTTACCGAACTTTAAAAAAAAAATATGACGATACTTCAATTAAAACGGGTTTTATGATAAAATAAGCGGAGCGGTACCTATACAAATCAAGGTCAATTTTAACTTTAAATTCATTTTTCTCAAATCAGATATTTCGGACATTGCACGCACCATATTTCCAAAACTATTTAATATAGAAATATAAAATTTTGGATGATATTGTCTTTTATACATCTTTAGAACCTCTACATATTTTTAGGTAAGTACCTGTAATATATTTATTACTTTATTTATTTTTATTGAAATTTTATCATAGAATTTGCGTTTTATAATTTCATTGCCTGAAAAAAATATTTTCATCTGTAAACTTGATTAGCATTTTCGGTTGAACTTAACGTACGATAGTGTAGGAATAAATATATGCAATATGACTATATTGAATATATTTTTTATAGGCCTGCCCGCAACAAATGTATGTCATTGAAGTTCCTTAATTAGCCTGTCTTAACACTATGCCGTCCGGTGGCGCCACGTTGGTGACATGCGAAAACTTCGGGAAAGAACCGGTGGCTCCACGTTGGTGCCATGTGGAAATTATTGGGCAAGCTCCGGTGGCTCCACGTTTGTGCCATGCGGAAGTTATCGGGCAAGCGCCGGTGGGTCTATTGTGATGTTCAGAACTGTTGATTGAGAACTAGATAATAGATAATAGATCGAAACTAGATAATAGATTGAAAATACTACTAGATATTAGATTGAACTAGATAATTGGTAGTAGATAACTGTATAATACTAGATAACCGGAAAACAGATAACTAGATAATAGATACTGTATAACTAGATATCAGATACTAGGTACTAGATAATAGATAGATACTAGATAGATAGGGAATAGATACTAGATAACTAGATAATAGATTGAAAATAGAGGGACATGATTGAGCACTTATGGGAACTACCGATATGATTAGAAATCGTGACGATTTATTGTATCCCAAGAACCTCGAAAAACCGCTGGCGATAAGCAAAATGATGTATGTCAGTTACGAAATGATGTATATATCGAAATTTATGAGTTCCATACATTTATCAAAACGGTCTAGAAGTAATTTTAACTATTCTAGGAGCATTTAAATTAATTAAAAGGGTGTTCGTTAGTGTCTCCATCAGGTGACATCAGGAGTTTGGAGGATGTTTAAAGGACGACAACACGCTAAAAATAGTTTTAAAAAATCCAGCTTAAAAAATATATATTTCAAAACTCGTTCTATATTCCAAGAAAAAAAAATATGAGAACAATATTCTACCAGAAGCGCTGTCAACTTGAAAACGAGACCATAGCAAGACATTTCTTATTTTATTATTAACTTATTTTGCTTATTTTGCTTGAGAGTACAAAGTTCTCAAAGAAATCTTAAAAAATTAATATTTATTGTTGAAGATTTCAGACGTGTTTGCTGATGTAATTTATTTTGGAATTTCATACGTCAGTCTATAAAAATCATATACGTATCTACAAACGTTGTTTTGATCTTGCAATATATCAGTAAGTTTAAAAAGAAGATAAAGTTCCTTGAAAACAGAAGTCTTACTTTTGCTTATATATTTCAAATGCATATTGTAAATTCAGTCACACTATTATAAAGATTCAATTATATGAGTTCGGTTCGATTGAGCGTCTTATAATGACAATTTTATATTGTGAAATTTTAATTTGTAAATGTAATCCATGTGATTTTACAAAATAATTTGATATAACTCTAAATTATAGCAATAACAATTGTGAATATATTTATCAAGGGAGTTGTGAATTTTAATTCATACACCTAATTTGAAGTGATTGTCATTTCGCTTACAGAAAAATATATTACTATTATAGTTTTATATTTAAAAAATGTCCCTAAATTAAAATGTGTCAGTGTGTTTTAATCCACGTTATTTGTCAATAAATTTCTATTAATAGAAAATATGTAATTTTTAATCTAAGCTTCGAGATTGTTTCACATAAAAAATAGTATTTTTTTCTGTATACAGCTCTCAATTAACTTCAAATTATTAAAAAACAAGTGTATTTTAAAATGTTACAAAAATATACTTTGAATATTTATATAAAATAATGAATTTCTCCTTTTTAAAATGATAGTTACATTTTTAACAGGCCTTTTTATACCGGTTCTTTATTTTAAAACAGCTTATACTTTCTATAACATATTCTGCTTCACAGTCAGGAACAATGAATATGAAAGTTTTAGATTTTTAGTAATTTTCTTTTGTTTGTAAATTTATAAACTTTGTTAGTTAAAAAAGCATAAGAAATTAGAGAATGGAAGAACTAATCAGTTATGTTGAAAACGTATGGATTTGTTCTCGAAGAAATTATTCTTAAGCCTACAGAAGGCTTTCAAATAATTTTATATGAATGTTATACAAAATTCTATCGTACTTTAACTGGAAAATGTATTTAATATAAAGATAAAATCTGTACTAAAAACTTGTACATAACGTGAAAAAATATTAAGACATTTCTAATTTCGTTAAAATGTTTTGAAGGTTTTTGCCTTAAGAATATTTTAATTTTAAATTTGTGTTTCTACGGATTATTATTATTACTACTATTTTCTGTTGGAAAAATTATATCGTACAATTCATTTTTATGATGCTTACAATTTTTTAAGTAATAATAACTGAAGAATATTACCAACTTCTGAATGTGACTTAAAATGAAGGATATAAATTAATGTTAACACCAGTGATAAAAACTAATGTGCTACTATAAATGAAAATTTCTTAAGGCAGTTATTCTATATGTTGTAGGTTTTTACTATTGTACGATCCCCGCTCCCCCCCCCCCAAAAAAAAAAAATAAATATCCAACACAATTTAATCTCCAGATTGTCACAGAGAAAGAAAAACTGAAATATTTAACTGGAAATTATGTATTTCTAGGAAAAGAAAGTCTAATATATACAACTCTATTGTAAAGAGCATATTGTTATATGGAGCAGAAGGATAGAGAATTATCGAGACAGAAAGAAAGAAATTACCGGCAGTAGGAATGGGTGCTCTAAGACTATCATGCAGGATATCAAGAATCGGAAGAATAACAAATGAAAGAATCAAGAAAGCGACGAAAACAAAAGGAACCATATTAGATGATGATTAAAAAAAGCAATTAATCTTCTATGATCATGTTAAAAGAATGGGTGATGAAAGACTATCGAAAATCACATTTTATTATAAAACGAATAAAAACAGGAAACGGGAAAGACCATGAAAGACCTGACTGGGCGATACTGTAAAGGCAATGAGAAATAGAGTCCTCGAGGAGGAATGGACCCTTGAAAAGAAAAAAATGGAAAAAGACTATTGTAAATTCTTCAGATGGCGGTATTTGACGCCATAAATCAGGTTTACACACACATATCTATATATAAATATATATATATTATATCTTTCAATGTATATTATATAAACAACCGTAGGGGATCGTCTTCATACTAAAATTTCATCAAACTGTTTAATTTTCAAAACGATAACTTAATTTTACCGTCATATTGGAATTTTTTGATAAATTTTAGCTTAGCAAATCAAACAAGAACTTAAATCAGCCATGTAACTTAAGAATTATAATGATTTAATTTTTTAATCTACTAATAGTAAATTCATTTGAATCATTGTAAAGCGGATTGCAGCGCGGTAACCTTTTTAAGCATGACTCAAAAAGTACACTGTTGGCCATTAAAATTGCAACACCAGGAAGGAATGATCTGACGAACGTCAAAATCACATGAAAGGAAGAAAAGTTTGGAATATGCAAATGATTAGTATTTCAGCGCATTTAGACGAGGCAGGCGGGAGAAACGACATCTGAAACACTGCATAAAAGAAAAGTTGCGTAGTGGATTTCTCATTCGGAAAGCGCTTTGTAAGGTCGGCGTTTGCTCAGAATATCGTGTTATGCCTCGAATAATAATAAGAAATGCTTACCACTAAGTGTCGGAATTCGATAGACGCAGGATCATTGCCTGTCGAGAATGTGGACTATTGTTACGTGATATCGCCGGTTGCACTGGTCGAAATACAACCATTGTCATGCAAATATGGAATCAATGGATTGCTGAGGGTCATACTGAACGGCATGAAGGATCTCCACGTCCTCCCATGACTAACGTCCGAGAGGACAGACATATTGTGAGATCGGCCCTGCAAAACCGAATAACCACATTACGGAGTATTAGTCAGGAAATGGGTGTGTTTGCAGCGCGCCCAGTATCCGCTCGTATGGTGCGACGACGTTTACAGCAGTATGGACTGTCAGCACGGCCGCCAGTACTGCGGCTTCTTTTGACAGTACCGCATAGAGAGAGTCGGCGACTCTGGTGCGGCCAACGACAAAGCTGGATACAGGACTGGCACAATGTCGTCTTTTCAGACGAGTTCCGGTTCTAAGTGCAGTATTCTGATGGCCGTATACGTGAATGGAGGGTCGCAGGAGAACTCCTGTCGCTTGCTTGCATTCGATATCGGCAGAGGGGACCTGCAACTGGTGTGATGGTTTGGGAAACCATTGGGTACACGACATACACATCTCTAGTTCGGATCGAGGGCAATTTGAACGCAGATCTGTACATTTTTTAAATCTTACGTCCAGTGGTTGTGCCCTGTCTTCGAGGCCTGCCAACCGCCATCTTCCAGCAAGATAACACAAAACAACATGTTGCACGTCGTGTTTTGACCTTCTTCAATACACAGGGTATTAGATTGCTGTCCTAGCCTGCACGGCCTCCAGATCTGTCACCCATTGAAAACATCTGGTCATGAATTGCTTAGGGACTGGCCCGCCACTCTTCTCCAGCTAATACGGTTGATGAAGTGTGGCATAGACTTGAAGCAGCATGGAATGAGTTGCCCGTTTCTGTCCTCCAAGCCCAGCTCGACTATTTTTCTCAAATCCGCTTATTTTTCCGCTTAGGCCTAAGCGGATAAGGGCCATTTTATCTGCCAGGTGGAGCAGCTGTTTCTACTAATTTCGCACCCCTATAAACCTCCAAACTGTTTACAAATTTGATCATTTTGTTTTCATACCATACTGTTTACGTACAATAAATATCTTTTTTGTGTTTTCAATCTTTCATTGTGTTGCAATTTTAATGGCCAGCAGTGTAATTTGCGATATAAACTTTAGTATTCAATTGCATAGTTGAAACTTCCGGAAATCATTTTATGTTAAAAAAAAAATTTTGGTTACAACTTACGTTCTGTAAGAAAATTAACTGCAACATATATATATATATATTTAAATAAATTTTGGGACAAAAATATGAAATTTAACGTATGAAAGTAAGCAAAGAAATAGATATCTCTGAGCTTTTATTATTCGAATCCAAAATTATAGATTATTCCATCAAGAAGTTTTTGAGTTATTCTGTATTTAATAGAACCTGTGCTCTAATATGTCTTGCAACGATTATAATTGAAATTAACGTTAGAAGGTTTAATCTTTAAACTATCGCACTTCTAAAGCTACTTCACTTAAATTGCTTTCCAATTGGTATTCCAAGGGAAAAGTGCTGAACATCGAATTATGTTGTCAAAATATGGTACACGTATTGAAAATTTCCGTGTTTGGTACAATTTCTGTATGATGATGTCTCCCTAAGCTTATTTTATTAACAAAGTAGAAAGAAGATATAATTTTCAGTCTCTTTCACTGTTTGTGACAATTTGGAGATTAAAATATATTTTGTTCTAACTTTTTTTTTTTTTTTTTTGGCAGATTGTAAATATAATTTTTTTTAAAAATTTTTCTTAAAACACTTAGTCCCAAAAAACATATTAAAAACAATTTCGAAATAACCATTGCAATCTGAAAAATAGCTCATTGTAGATTTCTAACATTTTAGCCATTCCTACAGAAATTTAAAGTTAAAGATTTATATAACGTCAGAAATGAAGCCTAAATAGTATCAAATATTGCTATAACTTATATAGCACATATATAGGTTTATATATATAGCCAATTTATATAGGACTACTTTAAACACAAAATTAAATTGATTTTAGTCATATTCAATCTGTTGGTTAAAGAAAACTCTATAGGTCAATATGAATTACTACAATATTTGTTTCTGTTTTCTCTACCTATTTATTTATTAAAAAATGCATATAATAAAAATAACGGTAAAAAAATAAAACAATGTCTTGTATTTGCGTCACGGAATGTGGAAAATCTCTGATGCTAAAGTGAGATATTATTGTTTTTAAGTAATTGTAACCGATGTAAAATGTGACGCCTGTAAAAAAGTTGCACGAATATAGGTATAGGTCACACGGTTTTAGCTTTATTATACATTTTTTAATGTTCCGCACTTAAAAAGTGAAAACGGAATCATTATAAGATTACTCCTATGTCTGTCTGCCACAGCCATTTTACTCGTAAAATATACAACATGAAAAGTTTAAATTGACTGAAGTTATAAAGGCTATTAACACATATATTTATAGATTATTAACTATTGAAATTATATTTAGGAAAAATGTAGAGGGGCTAATTAAGTTACTTGGAAAAAAAATATTTTTTCTTTGTATATCGTGTAGAGTATCGTAGGAAACCGTTCGTAACGCAGGATTTAAAAATACCCTTCTTTAAATTTAGGTATTCTAATTTCAGCGATATCGTCGAAAATGTAATGAAAAAATATTCTCCTCCATCTATTTCCGAATCTACTGAAACTAAAATTCTGAAAAAATTGGGGAAAGTAGAAATTAATATAAATCTTGCAGGAAAACTATAGAGATTACCCTAGGTCAGATAGTTTGAATGAAAACCGTATTTTTCCGTTACACAAAAATTTCAATCTGCCGGCGTTCAGCAAAGAAGTATAGGAGCGCTGGTGGTACTTATAGTCGCATAAGTATAAAAGGATTATTGAAAATTATTTTCGAAAAAAAGTGTTGGTAATTAGCCGAGATATTAACCCTTAAAGACACGGTCGGTTTGGACAAGCATAAAAACTTGGCGGCGTGCTCTATACGTCATCGATTTTTAAAGCCTAGATAACAACTTTCAATGATATATATGTGTAATGCAATGCCCAGTAGTAGTATAATAAGAAACCTGTTAAAAACAGTCTTGTTTAATTAAAACTAGGACTTCCCTCAGAGGGATTAGTCTGAGCGATATTACTGAGAACATAGATTTAATAATAACATGTGGAAGCAAAGAAAATGAGATGTTATCTTTAATTGTCCATATACTGCGAAAACTTGAAATGATGAAAATAAACGAATTGTAGAATTACAAAATCTTATATATAAATTCGTATACACTGTTTAAAAAAATGGGAAATCAAACCATTCAAGACAGCTATGCATGGATATAAAATTGAAAGTACGCAATATATTAAAAGTAAAATAGAAAATGAAACATTAATTTACTTATATCGGAATTTTAACTGTATAAAATGATGTCAAGAGCATAATCAGACGCTCCGCACCAATTTGAGTAACTTTAAATGACAAATACATGATGTTTAAAAAGAATGGACTATACTTTATATGGTGTGTGCTCCCCCGGAATAGTTAATATTGTACAATATCTGTTTTCCACGGATGCAATGAAGTTGTCGATAACATTTAAGGAATTCTCTTCTCAAAATCTAATATAGTATCAAAGTACCGAATACATCAAAAGTGGCATGCAATGCTTCGTTAGAGTGTGTTTTAGATATGCTCGATCGGATTTAAATGATGAGTGTATGCTGGCCACTACATACGCTGTATTTTTTTGTTTTCAAACATATTCTGCACAAGTTGAGCTGTATTTGGCATTTATTAAATAAAAGAAATCGGCAATGATTACAACATAAAGTATGACACAAGATCTGAATATATCGTCTGCATAACTTTTGAGCTGTCAAAGTGTCATTTGAAGTAATTTACAAATCCATACATATTTATTCAGCAAATCATGCAAGCTAACATACGCCAAAATGAACCCGATTACAAAATTTCACCAGAATAAGTTAATATATAAAAAATCTGCTAATGATAATTGAGAATATGACCTTATGATAAAATGTCTGGAAAAAAGAATCGGATAAAAAATTCATATCACATTTAAAACGGCACTTCCCCTCTGTTAGTGGCCTTGGCAAGAGAGAGAAAAGCCTAGAGAACAAACACTTTAACAAGTACATTCGGGCAACCTACTCACTGTTTCATACAGGTCTTTATTCAATATTTACACAATTTATTTAATGCTAGGTGGGTATCTATCAGTTTTGTTGCATTTAAATCGCATGTTTTGCGGAGGAAATGCAGCATTATGAAATATTTAAAGTTGCTGTACCTAATAATTCCAAATTAATGGTAATTGAGATCGCTTTCCGTTAATTTCATCTTTTTAAATTTTAAATTTTTTAGAAACCATTCATGGATACAATTGTATATTTTAAAACTAACCCGAAGCAAAATTTTGGAATCAGCAGTAACAGAGAAATAGAAAATTTTTGAAAGTTTTTTGTTTCTGCACTGTTTTTTATAGCAACATTTTTAGAAATTGTTCTATTGCGAGAATTTACGTCATGATAAATACAGCCATGTCAATTTTCATGTTTATATTCCTAACAGTTCCATGTTCTTCGTTACTTAGATCATCTTTAGACCTTTTCCCGCTTTGTTTAGTCTTTCTATTTTTTAGATTTCGTTCTACAACGAGCATTTACATCTTATTAATTACTACCATGCCAAAGTTCTAGTTTCTAACCCGATCAGTATCCCAAAAATTTCGGTATTCCAAATAAATCATAGTTTACAACCTTTCTAGAAATTTTTACACTTATCCGTCAAATTGAACCTTTTAGAGAGCGTTCATTACGAGTATTTACATCTTAAAAGTAACTACCGCATCAAATTTAAAGTTTCTAACCCAATCAATATCGCAGAAATCACAATTTTAGAACTTTTTTGCTCCTGCAGCGATGTAGGTTCTTGCACTGACATAAAATAGTCTTTTTTTCGGAGCAGAGATGGCCACCAACATTTTTTTAAGTTGGCTATGTAGTTTCAGAGATATCACCTCACAAACGTACAAGCATTAATAATATTATATACTTTATAATATTATAACGCTTTATAATATTAGCATTAGATGTACAGATACAAAAGCCATTTATCTGTTACAAGCTAAAGTGCCGACGTTGCCCAGAATTTGAAGGATGTTTGTTCTGAAAAATCAATTTCAAAATTTAACATACAACACAAAACAAACATTAAAAAAAGCAGTCGAAATGTTGTTGAATGAATCATATGAAAACGCTATATAAAAATGTATAAATGTATATAACAGACGTAAAAGAATACAGCTATAAATGAACTTATTTCAATTTATAATTGGAGCAATAATGTTAAAATACGCCAATATTTCCCTAATCGGGTTGTTATTATGCTTCAATACATTTTTCACACTCATATGACGTTATACTATATCCACCATGCCCTTTATATTTCCAATATGACGTAATATTTCCCTCTTTCACATGGAAACCTTGAAATAGAAAAGTTATGAAGTTATATTCACTTTCATTTAAATTCGTCAAATCATTTATTTCATTTTCATATTTCACGTGAATATCTTCAAATAGAAAAGTTATGACGTAATATTCACCTTTTTTTTTTAATTCGGCAAACTATTTATTTCATTTTCATTTTTCACGTGGAAATCTTGCAGTAGAAAATTAATTGTTGTAGTAATAATTTTATTGTGTTTTTTAATTGTTGGCAACTGCTATGACGAAAAATGTTTAAATTTGATAAGAAATTACTGTTAAATTGGGGGGTTCTTTTTAATTAAAATTTAACTATAAGTTATTTCGATTCCGGATTACTTTAGTTGTCTCGGCCATGTTTTAATACACATGTACGTATCTCTTCACAATTTTGGCTTCCAAATTGTGGATTTTTTATAGAATTACAAACAGACAGATAGGCAAGTTTTCATTTTTATATATCTCTCTAATTTATGAAAAGTAACTAACGCTGTCACCGCCGCCGCCGCCGGTTTTGAATTTTTTGTGACCGGAGGTTTTTCTTCGTTAATATTAGGAAAACTATTGCATACAAATATATGAAAATCGGTGGTATTATAGCGAAATGTTTGATCAACACACTAATGCATACAGTTTTCAAATCGAAGAATTATTTTAAGAGATATTTAATGCTAAAGTTGGACAAAATCGTTCCATTAAAAAAAATTATAAGAGCAAAAGCTATACATAGGAATTTAATCATTTTTAGATCATTTTATTCAATAGAAGATCCCGGTCTGCAGATTTCATTATTTTTTTTTAATTTGACTCATTTTTTGAGGTTTTATTTCTATTTTAAATTCAAATATTCAGCATTTTGACAGATATTTTTTACATATTTTAGAAAATGGTATTAATTTAAACTGTTGTCAACTGTATAAACAGCGCAACCAATAATGTTTGCTTTCAAAAAAAAATATTTACACGTTACTATTATAAACAGAAAAAAACCTTCAAATTACAATTAAACAATTAGGTATAAAAAGCATGCACTTATTGGAAATTACGCCATAAAAACTATATTTACATGTGAATTTTAAAAGAGAAAGGATATTGTAAAATAAATTCATTAACATGCGTTAGAAATCTGAAATAGAACAAATTACGTCACATTACACTTATTATGCAAAATGAACAAAAAATAGTATTGCAAAACAGTTTAAATTTAAAAATTGCGCGAGACAAAATATTAGAGGTTAAATATTAGATTTTTTCAAAATTTTATTATTTGTCTTTGATGTGAGGTGTTCAGCTATAAGTATGCAAATTTTTTTGTTTCAACATAATTAGGGGCTGAGTTAGAAAAATTGCTTTAAATACACAAGTTAGAGCCTAGAGGGTTAAATATTAGACCTTTTTCAAAATTTTATTGTTTGTCGTTTGATGTGAGGTATTCAGCTATAAGTATGCGAAATTTCATGTCTCCAACTTAATTAGGGTCTGAGTTAGAAAAAATGTTTAAAATACATAAGTTAGAGCCCAGAGGGTTAAATATTAGACTTTTTAAAAATTTTATTATTTGTCGTTTGATGTGAGGTGTTCAGCTATAAGTATGCAAAATGTCATGTCTCCAACTTAATTAGGGGCTGAGTTAGAAAAATTGTTTAAAATACATAAGTTAGAGCCCAGAGGGTTAAATATTAGACTTTTTAAAAATTTTATTATTTGTCGTTTGATGTGAGGTGTTCAGCTATAAGTATGCAAAATGTCATGTCTCCAACTTAATTAGGGGCTGAGTTAGAAAAATTGCTTAAAATACATAAGTTAGAGACTGGAGGGTTAAATATGACTTTTTCAAAATTTTATGATTTATCGTGTTATCGCAAGTGTTCAGCTATAAGTATGCAAACTTTCATGTCTCCAACTTAATTTGGGGCTGTGTTAGAAAAATTGCTTTAAATACACAAGTTAGAGCCCAAAGGGTTAAATATTAAGCCTTTTTCAAAATTTTATTGTTTGTCGTTTGATGTGAGATGTTCAGCTATAAGTATGCAAAATTTCATGTTTCCAACTTAATTAAATTAGGGGCTGAGTTAAAAAAATTGCTTAAAATACACAAGTTACAGCCCAGAGGGTTAAATATTAGACTTTTTCAAAATTTTATTATTTGGCGTTTGATGTGTGGTGTTCAGCTATAAGTATGCAAATTTTCAAGTCTCCGACATATATAGTTTCTGAGAACGGGCTCTGTGACAGACGGACAAACAGACAGACAAAGGAGTGAGACAAGTAGGGTGTCGTTAGTTGGACGAAACTCTAAAAACATGCTGCGAATAAATGTAACAACATCCAAAATTTACATTACCATCAGCGATCTACCAATCCCCAATTTAGTTTATATTCGTTTCATATATTCTTATTCTTTTGTGCGGCCCTGTAAAATAATTATCAATATTATATACAGTAAAACCTCTGAATAGCGGACACCCCGAGAATGCAGAATTTGTCCTCTATTTGGAAGTGTTCGCTACTGAGAGTAAAAAATGTACAGTTATTTAAGGGTTGGTAATCGAAAAAATGCCCGCTAAATAGAGGTGTCCACTAACCGGGTGTGTCCGTTATGGAGATTTTACTGCATAATAATATCATCCTTTACAAGAAAATTGCATGCTGTATGATACACAGACAGACATCCAGAGAAAGATAACCTCCGGATCAATAAACACTCATGTCTTTTGTTTTAATCATCCACAATTATATGTCATACAACATGCCAGATTTTATACAACAGGCTAAAAACGGTCACCGTGGTACGGAATACTGTATTATTATTTGTTTGCCCACCAAAACTGGTTGCCACGGGTTGTTGCAAGGTTTGTGATCACGTGGTTGAAACTGATCTATTCAGTATTACTGCGTGCGTATTTTTTTTATTTGCTCCATGTGTTCAAACCAGTTGTCTACGAAAACATCAACCGGTGAAAGTGACGCACACCAAATTTCTGTGACGTATGCAGATAAATTTTGCTTTTTTAAGAGTTTTTTCTATATAATTTTTAAACGGTTTGGAACTTATTTTTCATAGTAGGTTCATTCAATAGGCGACCCTCATAGGTACCTTCTGGTGCAATCAGAAACGAAATCCGACAAATATTTTTTTAGGTATGCTTGACGAAAGGATTTTATTAGGCTTTTTTTTTAGTAGGACATGGCGTTAATATCCATCGTAGTAGTAAAGTGTCCGGACAGTAATATTTCGCTGAGTATTAGTCTTCGCTTCGCTCAGACAATTAATCACACATTTACTATGGCATTCGCGACTAGTTAGACTTGAATGGTTCTCTCTATACTCCACCCGTGTCTTTAAAGGTTAATTAAAACCTATCAAAGAAACGTGGCACTGATTCTGGCGTTGGAATATTGCTACCTCATTCCGAAGCGCGCTTAGCCCAATGCCAAGTTTAAACTTTGAACAAGATTTTTTTAGGTACACTGTTAAAAGAAAAGATTATTACTTCGCTGAACTTGGGTTTATGGAATTCCAAACGAAATTTAAATATGCACTACTGTTATTGTCAGCACCTAATTTCGTTCATCATAAACAAGTATAAGAGCAAAAAAAATAGTTCTGTAGTATAGTAATATTTGATACTATTTAAGCATCATATCTCTCTGAACTTTGATTGTATATCCAATCCATATATACTTTTCGAGTATGTGCAGCTACACCCAACCCTGCGTTGTATACTCTTTTTACAAAGCTTATTTTTCTGTTAGCAACGATTTTTTTCTAATAATACAGTTACTAATTAACCCATTAACGACTGATGTTCCGTTTCCGCAACAATATGTTTGTGATTAACACTATAACGGTGGCGAGGGGTCACTTTGACCCCTGCCAAGTGAATACATGAACATTCGAACCAGAAAACTTTTTATAATATAAGATTAACATATGCTGCCCAAAAAAAACTTAAATAAATAAGTTAAATATTTTTAAGCAAAAATTCTGATGTGAAATATTTTTTTTTTAATTTAGTAAAATTTCCCGCCGTTCTAGTGTTAAAAAAATTGATACCAGTAAAAAAGAAAAGTAAAAATCACCTTATTTAGTTAACGCATTTCAGTGATTGAAAAAGTAAAGGTATATGTTTAACAAAAAGTGGTTTGAACTGAAAAAAATTTCCGTAACACATGCTGGGGCTTTATGGGTTAATAAATTTACGGTACGGAATCCTCTGTACGCAAGTAATATTCGCACATACCGTTTATTTATCTTTAATTTTGCCTGAATTTAAGAACATTTTCGTGCAATTTCTAGAATGCTGATAAAAACAGACTACAAAAATCTACATCCCTAATTTATTGAAATATAATTTACGGTAAAAGGATAAAAAGAAAATAAAGTGCAACTCATGGACTGTATTTTTATGAACTGTGTTTTTAAAACTGAATTTACAATGGCATAAGGAAAAGAAAATATCTGAATTTTTTGAATATATATTGAAATATATATATTGAGAATATATTGAAATATTAAAAAAAGAAAAAATCCGACATCTAGTCTACGATCTTGATTGATTGAATTAATTCACTGCTATAAATATTTATAGAGGCATAAAATTACAAAATGTTTCCTTTATTTGTATTGTCGTTTCAAAGAAAAAAGACAACAATAATTTTTGTCTACGTTTATCTTAAGATAAAACACAAGCTCATTTTCAGCATTTCCCAAGATAATAAAAAGGTAAAATCTTAAACAACGTTTTTTACGCACAAATAACATACAAAACGATAAAATACACATACGATCGTTTCAAGGATACTTCGATCCCCTTCCTCAGTGAGAAAAAAAAGAGAGAAATGGGTTCAAAGAACCCCCTGCCTATAGCCCCAGGAACTGGCTTATGGAATGATTGAAAAACGCTGATGTAAGAGTTTATATATCCCAAAGATATGACGTAAATGAACAGAACTAACCGAAAAAAGAGTCACTGCGCAGGATCTCTCCACACTGGTGAATGAGAGGGGGTGCTGGTCATATCATTTACTAAGATGGAAGAATGTTTATGAATATAGTGAGCTTCGTAAAAGTCTAGATCAAAAACTGAGTTACATTTTTGAATGATTTTTGCCTCTGGATAATTGAACTGCGCATTCCAACAATGTTTCGCTATTGTAGATTTTTCAATTTCTTGCTTTCTAATGTAATTCTGGTGTTCTTTCATCCTAATTCTAAGTGCACGCTTCGTCTGCCCAATATAAGAGAAGCCGCACTCACAAAAAATTCTGTAAATGCCCCAGGTATTATGATCGTCAATAGGATCTTTAAGATTAGAGAAAGAAATTTTATTGGTTGTAGAGAAAACAACTTTAAAGCTAAACCTGTTGAGAATACGAGAAATTTGTGTACTGATTTTAGGAAAATAAGGTAAGACAAATTTTTTTAAATCTTTATTTGCTGGAACAGAATCGGTGATTATCTGAGGTTTACATAAAATGCGGTTGATGATATTCAAACTAAATCCACGATCGATGGCAACTGCTTTTATATAGTTAATTTCACTATTAAATAGATCAGAATTTGAACAAATTTTACGTGCACGGAAAATAAGAGTATTGAAAGCTGCAAGTTTTTGATGTGGGGGATGATTGGACTTATAATGAGGGTATAAGCTCACAGCAAAAGGTTTATAGTAAACTGTCGTCAAAAACTCACAATCATTACGAATTACCAGGATATCCAGAAAAGCTAGACGTTGTTGAGTTTCAATTTCAAAAGTAAACTGTATACATGGATCAATTGAATTAAATAAATCAAGAACAGCATTAATATTATGTTTAGATAAATCAAGCAAAGCCAAAGGAATCATCATCTCTTTTTACAAATCTTCCTGTACAAGGTTCTTTAGATTGTTTAAGAAAAAGATTAAATGAGTTTCATTATTTTCAATATGAAATTGACAACCTTATTTCTTTAACCAGCGTTTGTTTATCACAAAATACTTTTGTGTTTCAAGGGAAGTTTTATAAAATGTCGGAAGGTTTAGCTATGGGTAATCCCTTAAGCCCTGTTTTGAGTGATATTTACATGCATTATTTTGAAGTTAAATTATTTGAATTAATACAATTTCCATTTTATACACGCTACGTTGATGATTCCTTTGTTTTGCTTGATTTATCTAAACATAATATTAATGCTGTTCTTGATTTATTAATTCAATGGATCCATGTATACAGTTTACTTTTGAAATTGAAACTCAACAACGTCTAGTTTTTCTGGATGTCCTGGTAATTCGTAATGATTGTGAGTTTTTGACGACAGTTTACCGTAAACCTTTTGCTGTGAGCTTACCCCCTCATTATAAGTCCAATCATCCCCCACATCAAAAACTTGCAGCTTTCAATACTCTTATTTTCCGTGCACGTAAAATTTGTTCAAATTCTGATCTATTTAATAGTGAAATTAACTATATAAAAGCAGTTGCCATCGATCGTGGATTTAGTTTGAATATCATCAACCGCATTTTATCTAAACCTCAGATAATCACCGATTCTGTTCCAGCAAATAAAGATTTTAAAAATGTTGTTGTCTTACCTTATTTTCCTAAAATCAGTACACAAATTTCTCGTATTCTCAAAAGGTTTAGTTTTAAAGTTGTTTTCACTCCAACCAATAAAATTTGTTTCTCTAATCTTAAAGATCCTATTGACGATCATAATACCTGGGGCATTTACAGAATTTTTTGTGAGTGCGGCCTCTCTTATATTGGGCAGACGAAGCGTGCACTTAGAATTAGGCTGAAAGAATACCAGAATTACGTTAGAAAGCAAGAAATTGAAAAATCTACAATAGCGAAACATTGTTGGAATGCCAACCACCAGCTCAATTATCCAGAGATAAAAATCATTCAAAAATGTAACTCAGTTTTTGATCTAGACTTTTACGAAGCTCACTATATTCATAAACATTGTTCCATCTTAGTAAATGATATGACCAGCACCCTCTTTCATTCACCAGTGTGGAGAGATATTGCGCAGTGACTCTTTTTTCGGTTAGTTCTGTTTATTTACGTCATTTCTTTGGGATATATACACTCTTAGATCTGCGTTTATCAATCATTTCATAAGCCAGTTCCTGGGGCTATAGCCAGGGGGTTCTTGGAACCCATTTCTCTCTTTTTTTTTTCTTGCTGAGGAAGGGGATCGAAGTATCCTTGTAACGATCGTATGAGTAGTTTATCGTTTTGTATGTTATTTGTGCGTAAAAAACTTTGGTTAAGATTTTAGCTTTTTTATTACAATTCGCACAAAGTTTATTCTATGCTTATTTTCCAAGATAATTGAAAAGCGTTTATGAAAGGCGTTTATCTATCCGTCTGTCTGCCCATACATTAACTCGCATAAATATAGTCCGATTGCCATGAAATTGACATATGTTATTATGGTTTACTATGGCATGCTCGGTATTGAAAATGAACTGTGTAGCATTATCGGTTGATTTACAGAGCCACTCAAAAGAATTTCGTTACAATACATTCTACGGGAAAAATCGTTTGCTGTGTATTACATTACGTGTACCATATCACATACTGATATTACAGTCTTTTAAACACATTGCAATTTATATACATCACTGAGGTGTACTACAAGGTTCTTATTGTAGAATATGGCAGGCACAGAACTTACCGTTTATTTCCAGGGAAACACAAAAGAATTTAGCTTTAGAAGTAAATGAGCAGTAATCGAATTATTGAAGACTACGACAATAATTGCTGGAAGTACGTTTTTACTTCTGGTATGCGTTTATAAATTTTACTATTTTTTTAATATTACTTGTTGTATATAAATTCTATAGATCATGTGCAGGGTCGCACAAAAGATCTCAAAAACATCTGCTTATTGGCGGAAATTGCTCAGTGGAAATTTTCAACTTTTAGTAGATTATGTAGTATTATAGATATCTGTAGATCACATACAGAGCTGCACAAAAAGTTGTATATTTCAATGACTGTCCATGGTAGGAACAGAATTCGGCCTTTCAAATGCGTTATGTGTTTTCCAAATAATTCATTTGAAGATCATATTTCACCTTAGTAAAATATGAAGTTTTGTTGTAGTATTCTGAATGTGTTGGAAAGTGTTCCATAATCTATATTGTACGCACGATTTTTCGTTCTTGTTTAATATTATCTTGAAATATTGGCAACCCTTTGACAACTGACTAAATGCCATTGACCCTTATGCCATTTGGAATGAAATCTTTCATTGATTTTTCATCCCTGTCATGCTATTCTTCACTGCCTGTGGAGTCTTCTTTAAACAATCTATGAAAACGAGATTCTCCTTGTTAATTATGTTTCTTTATAACTCCTTTATTTTCAGTCTAATCTACCGGTATCTTACTTGCTATTAGTGTAATAATTACTGCGCTTATTCAATCCTATGTATCATTTATTACACTTGTATACTTTTCAAGAGTGATATCTTATATTTCTATTATAGTACTATGATTTGCAATGTCTTTTTCCTGAGGCTATTTTTGTTTCTACTCCCCTTCTTTGTTTTATTTTTATTATTCCATTTATTAGTAGCCCAGTAGTTAGGGGGTTGAATTCGGAATTAATTAGGGGGAAGCAGAAAATTGTTTTAATCCCTTCTGTTTATGTCTAGAATGAATATGCTATGTTTTCCCCCTTGTACTAGGTGAGCGTTAGGAAATATGTATAGAATTATAGTCAAAATACACGTTTTTTTTTGCATACCATAACAATATCTCAAAACACGTAACTCTGTGAAAAACGTTGTCAATACAAATGTTGTAGAGCTTAACATTCTGAGTAAAATGAGCACCTACACTCAATACTTATGTTGAATATTAAGATCACAATTCTACTTCAAAGTTTTAGATCCATCATCAGGGGGATGACATCAGAATTAATTAGGAGAAAACTGGAAATTGTTTTAATCCCTTCAGTTTAGGTCTAAAATGAACGTACTATGTTTTCTTCCTCGCACGTTGATGAATGTTAGAAAATATGTACATATTTATTTTCGAGAAACACGTTTTTTTTTAGTTTCCTTAACAATATCTCAAAAGAGCTAACTCTATAAAAAACATTGTCAATAAAAATGTTGTAGAGCTTAAAATTCTAAATAAAATGAGTACCATCATTAATATTTTTGTTCAACATTAAGGTGGCAATTCTATTTCAAAATGTTTCAAATCAAGAGCTTGAAGCCAGGAGAGACCAAGTTAACTTAACAATATCTCAAAATTGTGCAACTTAACAATATCTCAATATGCTAAAAAATGTTTTTAAAAAATCAACTACAAAAGTAAACATCAAAAACTCATTCCATATTTTAAGCAAAAATATATGGGTACAATATTCATGCTGACCCACTTCTAACTGATAAACGAAACCATAGCAAGACATTTCTTGTCTTTTTTTTTTTTTTTTTTACAAAATTTGTATTTATTTTTGCTATGGGAGTACAAAATTCTCAATAAAATCTGCGGAAAAAATATTACTGATAGTTTAATATTTCAGAGGTCTCTGCAGACGTAATTTATTTTAGCATTCCGCCCGTTTATCCATAAAATGAATATTCGTATCTACAAGATGTTTGGATCTTGCATTATATTAGTATGTATAAGAAAATAATCCTGGAAAACAGTAGACTTACTTTTGCTTACATATTTAAAATGCATATTATAAGTTCAGTCACACTATTATAGTCCAAATTATAGGAATACTGTTCGACTGAGTAGATTGAAATAATATTTTTCGTGTGAAATTTAAAATAGTAAATATAATTCATGTGATTTTAGAAAATAATATGATTTAACTACTAAATTGCAGCTGTAACAGTTTTGAATATACTTACCAGGAAGTTATAAATTTTAAATCATTATCCAAATTCAAAGTGATTGTGATTTACGAGAATTTCAAGTACAAAATAAAATATAGTACTTTTCTGTTAGCCGGGATCCAGTTTTAAATGTATATGTATATGTGTACGTATATGTATCTATATCTATATCTATATATCTTTCTCTATATATACACACAATATACAGTATGTAATATATACTCTATATATACAGTATGCCCATTAAAGTCCATGGCCTTGGCCACCCCTTTATTTCGGAACGGCTACTGCTATATTCATAAATGTGGTGTCTAGTTATAATAAAGTAGACATGCGCTAATGAATGAAACAACCTACGGCTCCACCTGGTGGAAAACTGCGAATTTAGCATTCCTATCTCGAAAACGGAAAGAGATTTAAAAAAAAAAAATGATTTACATAGTTCTAGAGCCTCATCCATTTAGTGGGAAAAGACACCTTGTGGACATTAATTCGCAGAATAGAACTGTTAAAACGCGCATTTGTTTACAGTATATATAAATATTACACAGACATACATACAATAAATAAAATAATCTCAACTGGGGTGAAAAATTAGCCAGAGCCAGGAATCGAATCCTGTAACATAGCATTTCAGGCTGTCGGTCTAACCACTCAGTTACTCCGGCCGATACCTGGGTCTGCAATTTTTTAATAAAAATGTATGTATGTCTGTATAATATTTATATATACTGTTAACTGTTGAATGCAGGCGTTATTTGTGTGTGCTATATTATATATTGTAGTATGTGTGTTTTATCGCGCAATTGTTTGTTCGTGATTTCCTACACTGTGACGTCACGAAATTTGAGCGTAAGGAGAAATGATTATAGAAATTGATCTTAAGCCTACAGAAGTCTTTCCTATAATTTTAAGTTTATGTTACAAAAGATTATATCGAAGTTTATAGTCCAGGCAATAGATATAGGCGTATCGATGAATCCTAATTTTCAACTTCCCCCCAAAATCCCCCCCCCCCGAAAACCCACCCAAATAATTGTTTTTAACTTAAATTTCTTATTGTTTTAGCGAAAAAGCATTGCGAAATTCAGAAACTAGACAAAATTTGCAACAAATAGGATATATGACACAGGGCCGAAACTAGCCTTTTTTGCACCCGGGGCAAACATGGATTTTGACGCCCCCCCCCCCCCTCTTCCACAAAGTATATTTACAAAGAGAATTTTACTAATTTTATAATAGACGACTTATTTTAAAATTTAAAATATGTAATCTTAAAATATGTAATACTGAACTACGTAATCTACAGTGGTGGATCCAAGGGGGAGGTCCTTCTGAGCATCAACAAAAATATTGTAAAGATCATTTTTAAAATGACATATTCAGTAGAATCCCGATTACCCAAGTCCCGCCTAACCGACTTTCCGCTTTCACCGAGTTGTTTTCTTCTGATGGACTGATGGCTTCCATTATTATGAAACAGCCATTATAAATGAAGTGTCACCTAACACTACATTTATAATGGCTGTTTCATAATAATGGAAGCCATCAGTCCATCAGAAGAAACTGATCCTTTCCAAAGGTATAATCTTCATTTGGCACCACTTTGTTCTGGCGCCCGGGCCACATGCCCCCACTGCCCCCCCCCCCTTAGTTTCGGCCCTGATATGACATTATAACGTAGGATGAACGGGGAGGGGGAGGGCTGCCTCTGAACATGCACTGCGGCGCTATGTGCACTAAGTCATTAAGTCCAGGCAATAGGGGATTTTACCTGGAAAAATTAATACAAGCTCTGGATTTCGTCTCACTTTATGTTTTTTGGGTCGCTGAATTTGTAACTTCCCACCAAAATTTCACCCGGCAACCTCCCAAAAAATTGATTTTCTGAAAAAATTTGGTTTTTGAGAAAAGCGCGCGGGGAATGTTCCGAGGCAGCCCCCTCTCTCCCCGTTTATCCTACGTTATAATGCCATATATCCTATTTGTTGCAAATTTTGTCTAATTTCTGAATTTCGTAAAGTTTTTCTCCTAAAAGAATAAGAAATTTAAGTTAATAACAACTATTTTGGGGGTTTTTTGGGGGGGTGGGAATTCTAGGGGTAAGTTAAAAATTCGGCTTCAGCGACCCAAAAAACTTAAAGTAAACCTTATAAGGAAAGTTCGGAGGAGAAGTGGGAGGACGAATGTAAACGTGTGAGTGGTTAAGTGGAAATGCGCAACTTAGTCCACGCAGCACCGTGCGCATGTTCAGAGGCAGATCCCCCCTTCCTATTCATTCTAAGTCATAATGTCATACATCTGATTTGTTGCAAATTTTGTCTACTTTCTGAATTTCTAGATATTTTTCCCCTAAAACAGATTTTTTTAACCCATTAACCGCCAAAACTATTACGATAGAAATTTTCAAATTTCTTGTTGAAAGTAGTTTCCCACCACAAATTCAGTAAGGTAAATTTCTCTTTCCTAAAATATCAAAATTACTGCCAATAAATAAGACATTTTTTTAAATTCTAAAATAGTGGTGCCAATGTAATTAATTCATTGCATGAGCAATTATTTTTACTGCTGCGTGAACGCAACGTCAGTGGTTAATGGGTTAATAAAAACCTTTTTGGGGGGCTTTTTACCCAAATTTTGGGGGGGGGGGGGGTTCCGGGGAAAATTTTGGTGGGAAGTTACAAATTCGGATTCAGCGACCCAAAAAACATAAAGTAAGCCGATTTCCAGAACTAACATTAATATTGCTAGGTAAAATTCCCTATTGCCTGGTCTATTAACCGAAGAAAAGTTTTTAATGTAATTGTAAAATGTTTTTGTCCTACAAGAATTTCAGTTTTAATTTGTGGTTGTACAATTTCATTAATATTATTATTATTATTATTGTTTTTAATTTTTGTGACAAATTTTATCCCTACAATTATTTTTTTTCTCTAGTATCACTCTTATAAATAGTATTTTTTTAATATCAAACTTTTTATTCTGACTTCAAGTGTAGAAAAGAAATTAATATTAAAACATCGGCGATAAGACATAATATGATATTCGAAACAAAAATTTTGTAAAGCACTTATTTTTCTTATGGTACTGTTTTTCTTATTTTCGCTGCCGTTAAAAAGTCTAATTCATAGTTTTAGGAGAAATGTTGCACATAAAAATCTTGCCTCACATAGTTAGTCCGATTCACCATTACAATTCATTTTTAATTTATGTTTACGAAGCGTGTTCACAATTGTAAAATAATTCACCAGTTATTCAAACGTATTATAATAAAGTTTATGCTTCCAGTATTATGATAGAAAATAAAAATTTTGTGCCTTACAATTTTTAGAAAGTGCTATTTTCATAAACATAAATATTACTTTTTATTTTAATATATTTTTTCAGATAAACATTTAAAAACGTAACTCGGTTTATTTTTTCACATTTAGCAGTGTTTCGATCCTGCTGTGTCAATAAATTGATCTCGCACTTGAAAATTATAATTTGTGCATGTTTCGAGTATTTATGGTTTCATCTTCTGCGTAGTCTGGCGCAATTGATCCTCTTGTATTTAGATGTTTGATTCGCTTGCAGAAAAACTCTTGATAGCCTGCGTAATGATATATTATACATTAAGATAACTCCCTTTCTATATAGGGGTTTTGCTTGAAGCTGAAATTATTCAACTTTTGAGTGTTTCAATCATTTTTGTTTTTTATCAAAAGTTTCTATTTTCTACGCCACTGATTGAAACAAGGTAAAATTTGAATTAAGGAAATTTAAAAATAATATTTCAGAAACATGAACAAATACAAAAATCTTAGATAGAGTAAATGAAGTGTAAGCTACCTAAGAGAAACCATTTTTTTGTAATAAATTACCGGTAAGAAAATTTACATTTCCTTGAAATATTCAATGAGGAAGCGAAAAGTAGAGAAAATAGAAGAGAAAATACCACAGAAGAGAAAATACTCTTAACCCTTTCCGGCGGGGGTTAAGAAAATACTCTTAACCCTTTTTATTTAAAAAATAAAAAACACTTTATTTTTTACTTTTAGAACATATACATGAAAAAATATCATGTGAATGAGAAACATATGATAGAAAATATTAATTATAACAGATTGTAGACAGAAAGTCTTGGTTATAAGATTACACCGCTTGATAATATTAATTATAACAACTTTATGAGGAAAATATTAATCATCACATAAGTCAATTAATGCTAAGTCACATATCTTGATGTTGGAAATATATTATAACTGTTTTAGACAGATAAAAACATTATAATTTGAAATGTTACATAGAAAAATAGTAAGATAGAAATTAATGCTGTTTCATCTGTCGGTATGCAGTTTTGATTTTTCGAATAACGGATGGCTCCAGAGAGAAAGGAACATTACCTGACAATTCCAAAGGACCATAAAAAATGAAACGATTCTGTACAGTTGCTATATCTGACTTTTATAGACAAATATATTCGTTTTCCATCGTTACTCTTAAAAATTTAACAGTAGAATCTGCAGGATTCAAATCAATAATACGACTTATATAATATTGTTCATCATCAAAACTGAATAATAATGCTCTTTCAACAAATTTATTTCCTTTTTTATTATTTTATCATCATCTGCAAGACTTCCCAAATTGATATTGTCACTATCTGTTGAATCATCATACATTATTTCTCCTTCAGATTCTGAATTATTGTTTCTAATTTTTTTCCTTTTCTGTGCATTCTTAATTTTCTTTGAGTTTTTATTAAAAGCAGCTCTTTTTTAACTAGTCTCTTTTGTCTTCGCTTCTCTTTTGCCTCTCTTTTTCTTTCTTTTCATTTTCCTTCTTCTGGTAGTACTTTTGCAATTCAGAAGATGCAGAAAAGCATTTATTAAACTCATTTAAAAGTCCTTCGTCAATAAAATGCTCTAAATCTTTTAATGGCTGTAAATACGTCTTTTTGACCATTTTTGAAGTAGAATCAAATATACTTGCCTCTTCAGTTAATTTGTCACATTTGCTGTAATCAACTGCATCTGGATTAAAGGGATATAGGCCACAATGTCTAAAGCAATGTGAAATACATTCATAACTAATGCTTCTAACAACAGCTTCAAACATTTTTGCAAATGTAATTTTTGTAATAGGTTCATGAGAGTTGCTTACTCTCCATTCATGAACTAACTGCTTCCATTTCAATTTCATCACTTTGAACAAGCTGACATCGCATGGTTGCATTATATGTGTTGCATTTGAGGGAAGAGCAATCAATACTGTACCTTTTTCAGCACAAAAATTAATGGCTGCAGCCATTAAAAAAATATATTAGCTATGTATTCATAAAAGGTTTCACCATTCATCCAGCAACTTTCACTTTTCCCTAAATCCCAACTTTTAGGAGCATTATTGACCAGATCTAATGGCAATCTCATGTAGGGTTAAACTATAAATGGTGGACAAACACTTCCATCAGCTCGTACTGTCATCAGTACAGTAAGAGATTCTTTGTCTGAGCCTTGCACGATTTCATAAACATCTTTGCATCCTCTAAGACTGCTAAGACTGCTAAGACTTTTCCAGTTTTGGGACAAAGCAAAAATGCAGCCTCTTCACAACTGTATATTCTCTGGGGATATTTCGAAACCTCATTGAGATTTTCTTTGCAAAAATAATCTTCCATTTCTTTAAACCACATTCGCAAACCTACCTCAGTTACTTTGGCTCTTGAACGAGTAAGAATTTCTGGAACACGCACACTAATTTCAGGATGACGAGCTAAAAATAATTGAAACCCTCTTTTCCCAGGTTTATTATTTGTGAATGGAGTTTTCCTGTTTGGTAGTTTAATAATTATTTGAACGGTACACAATAAATCCTCTTTTATCAAAGGAAATCCAGCTTTGGCAATGCTTATAATTCATTTTACTAAGGTATCTTCTTCTGCTGCTGTAAGAACTGATGATGGTCCCATTTTTCTCTCTCTTGGAGTTTTACCCTTAACTTTGTTTTCTAAAGTACTACGAGGCACACCAGATTTAACACTGGCTTTACGAAAGCTCATGTTTTGAGTATGAACAGCATGCATTGCATTCATCATTGCTTCTTCAGAATACAAGAATTTGCGTTTAATCCCTTTAAATGAGTTTACTGTAGATGAAGATGGCATATTTCAAGTTTCTGAGAGAAAGAAATCAGCATATTAGTTTGAAACGTGAACACTTTAAAACAATACAGTATATTTATATTAATACACAGTAATTGTCATGCCATCCCCAGTAATTGTCATATGGAGCTTCAATGCATGCCAATTACTGGTAATATTCCATATTTTCAAATAAAAACAATTGCTAAACAAAATTAGTTTATAACTTTAAAGGTACTGGCAAAGTCAGTGGCTTAATCTCAAATTTTGTGATTCCCCAGTAATTGGCACATATGCCAATTACTTGGAACTAGCAAAACTGAAGCACCATTAAATGGCACCTATCATTAATTCAGAAATCCAAATATTTATGTCAAAAATACTTTTACACAATTAAAGTAACTCCTTTCAACTAAACAAAACTTTTGTCAATAAAAATTTAAAATATATTACAAATCAGATAATAAATGATTAATATGCATGCTTACCTTAAGTCAGAGAAGAAGCATTTGTAACAAAAATGGCTAATTTGACACAAGCCATAATTGTTTCTCTTTCCTATGCACTACTGCCATCTAGCAGCATAAATCAAAGTTATAATCTTTAAGGTTAATGTACATATAGCTGGTATATGGTCTTGTATTTTTAAAAGACTGGATATAAATCTTATTTTAGGACATTTTTGTAGGACATGCCAATCACTGGTGACCTGCCAATTACTAGGGATGTTACCCTAACCTAAATAATATCAAATATTGCTATTCTGTATAACTCTTTTTTTAATCGTATCCTAATCTGTTTATGATGAACAGAATTTGGTACTGACAATAAAAGTAATGCATATTTAAACTTCATTCGCCATTTCATAAAACTAAATTCAGCGTAGTAATATTTTTACAGTGCAGTTAAAACAAACCCTTGTTCAGAGTTTAAACTTTTCATTGTGCTAAGCGCGCTTCGAAAGGAGATCGCAAACTTGCAACGCCGCCTTGGTCCGTCTGTGCCGCGTTTTTCAAGACAGGGTTTTAATTAACATTTAAAGACACGTGCGGCGTATTGAGAGATCCACTCAATGCAAACTAGTCGCGTATTTATGTTATTAATTCTAATTAAATTAGTCTGTTTTTAACAATTTGACGTTTAATGCTTTTATACTGCTACTGGATATTGTATTACACAAATATATAATTAAAAGTTGTTATCTACGCTTTAACAGTATATGCCGATAGTACGGCCCCTATCATTATGCATGCCCAATCCGACCGTGTTTCAAAGTGTTAATATTTCGGCTAATTACAGACGCTTTTTTTCGAAAATCATTATCATCAATGCTTTTATCTTTCTGCTATGATATGTACTTCCAGTGCTCCTCAACAACTTTGCTGAATGCCCGCAAATCGAAATTAATGAGTAACAGAAAAATGTGCTTTTCTCCAAATCTATATGACCTAGGGCCATCGCTACAATTTCCCTGCGAGGTTTAGAGTAACGTCTACTACCTCTAATTTTTCTATAATATTAGTTTCAGTAGATTCGGAAATAGAGGGGGGTGGACATATTTTTGCACTACAATTTCGACGATATCTCTGAAAATATAATACCTAAACTGTTTCGTTTGATATCCCACACAATATACAAAGAAAATATTTTTTTTCCAGGTAAATTAATTAGCCCCTCTACATTTTTCTTAAATATGTTTGTGAATGGTTAATAATCTGTACATATGTGGGTTTATATTATTTATTATTTCCACCAATTTCAACTTTCCACGTTCCATTGTTTACGAGTAAAATGGATGTGATAGACGGACAGACAGACACAGGAGTGATCTTATAATGGTTCCGTTTTTACTTTTTAAATACGGAATCCTAAAAAGGATATTTCTGAAACATGAAAAACTACAAAAATCTTATATAGAGTAAATGAAGTTTAAGTTACTAAAGATAACCCATTCGTGTGTAATAAATGATCGGTAAAGAAACTTCCATTTCTTTGAAATATTCAATGATGAAGCGAAGCGTAACAGAGAATGGAAAATACTTTTAAGAACGGCGGATTTCAGCTTCGCAAAGAGAGTAAAGGGAAAACTTAAAATTTGGTTTTGAAGATTTTTTCCACAGAAAGAAATGTTGCTATTAAATTTATATCTAATGTTCGTGTTTGTAGTAATTCTTCATTTCCCATAATTTGTTTCTTTTAAGACAACATCTAACACTGATTTTAGAAACAAAAACTCAATAGTCGGTATGTTGTTTGAACAATTCAGTATATATATGTATTTTATACACCTTATTACGTATAATTCATATTAGAGCTTTCATTTTTTTTTCTCTGATTACCAAAGTGTAGTTCTGTAAATTGAATTCTATTAAATGCTTTGCCAAGATCAAGTTTTTATTTCCTACGCCATAAAATGATACGTGGTAAAATTTGAATTAACAATTATGAAACATAAAAAGAATGTTTCTGAAATATTAAAACTACAAAAATCTTATGCAGAGAAAACAAAGTTTAAGATACCAAAGATAAACCATTCGTGTGTAATAAATGATTGGTAAAGAAACTGGTAATAATGCGTGTAATAAAAGACCAGTAAAATAAATGATGAAGCGAAGCGTAACAGAGAAGAGAAAATGCTCTTTAGAACGTCGGATTTCACCTTCGCAAAGAGAGTAAAGGGAAAACTCAAAATTTGGTTTTGAAGAACAGAAAAGAACTACTGACATGGAATTTATATCTAATGTTTGTGCTTGTACTATTTCTTCAATCCTCATAATCTGTTTTTTTTTCAGGTAATTTCTAACATCGAGTTTAGAGAAAAACTCAATTTTCGGCCTGGTGCTAGGAAAAATACAGATTATGTATATGAATTTTTATCTAAGGGTTTTTTTATACAAATTATTACGTGAAAAAAATATAAAAACATTAAAAACAAAAAAAGGCGGTGTGAAGAAGAAAACAATCCCTAACTCCTTCAGTTCACAGGATATCAAATCCACTTAAATTTACTATAAATCTTATTATTATCTACAAATTTTATATTAACAAGTTTTTGATAGGGCAAATTCTTACAGCAAAATAAAGAAAGAAAGATAAATGAATCCTGGGGGTTGAAGAAAAAATTATCGTATTAATATGATTCAGATAAAACAATCTTACAGTAAAATGAAATTAAAAACTCGTCAAAAACGGCCAGATAAATTTGTTAAACTAGGTTTATGTCTAATCTTGATTTCGTTTTCGTTGGTGAAATTAGTACTTAACTTCTAAAACTACCTGTACCTGTAGGTTCAGCCGGCAGTGATTTTTTTTTTATTATTACTATGGTAAAACATCCAGAATGTAAACTACACTTATAAACTTTATTTTTTTAAAGCTTTATTTTATTGAAAATAGAGTTTTTATATATTTTTGATAATTTAATTGCTTAAATGTCAAAAAATAAAAACACTTTATAAATTATTTTTAATTAGAATTTTCATAAACTAAGTTTCAAAGCAAATGTATATGATCTTACACTGTATGTTTTTGAACTGAGTTACAAATCAATAGATAATTCGATAATGCATTATAAATACTATGCTTTCACGAAAATCTAATTTACATATTGTGAATATGTAACTCTAGACATATAAGAGAATTTTTACACAGAATTTTAAACTAAAACATCTTCTAACTTCGGGAGGATCAAGATTTATTTTTGTTAAACTTATGATCCCTCGTTACTTTGAATGAGAAATTCTCTTTCTATTCTCATTGAAAGCAAGTTTGTGTTATATACTTTGAAATTCAGGACACAGCTCTATGTTCCATCATGAAACTTAATGTATTTAAAAAACTTTTCTTTAGTTTCATTGATTTTAAGTTTAACGTACTTTTATAAATGTTTTCAATAGCATTTGTTATTTTTAAGAGGTCTCATACTACAATAATTCTTCAATAATGTGTTTCGTCCAAAATGTATAATGAAATATTATACTCCGAAATGTAATCAACGGTTCAATTTAGGCGTTTGGTTTGTTTATTTGTTTATCGTTAATTACCAATAAACAAAATGATAAAATGATAGAAAATGATAAAATAAATAAGAATTCATACAGAATTTTAAATTAAAACAACTTCTAATTTCGGGAGGATCAAGATTTATTTTTGTTAAACGTATGATCTGGAGTTACTGTGAATGTTAAATTCTGCTTCTATTTGCATTGAAAGCAAGTATATACTGCATTAATCAGGGCATAGCTCCATGTTCCGCCATGAAACTTAATGCATTTAAAAAGCTTTATTTTACTTTCATTGATTTTAAGTTTAACGTGCTTAAATAAATGTTTTAATAGCATTTGTTACTTTTAACACACTAAGCGCCACGTCAGTCACCGGTGACTTACACTAAGCTTTCCGTTTAGAACGCGTCATTCACCAATGACTGACGTTCTAAAATATGATATAAAGCTAAAAATATATATATAAACATAATTTGAAATGTTGCATGGAAAAATAGTAATACAGAAATTAATGCTGTTTTGTCTGTCAGTATGCAGTCTTGATTTTTCGAATAATGAATGACTCCAGAGAAAAAACAAAATTTCCTGATAATTCCAAGGGACAATAAAAAATGAAACGATTCTCTACAGTCACTAATATCTGACTTTGATGACCAAATATATTTGTTTTCTATTGTTTCTCGTAAAAATTTAACAGTAGGTTCTGTAGGATCAAATCAATTATATGACCTGTATAATATTGTTCATCCTAAAAACTGCATAATAATGTTCTTTCAACAAATTTATTTCCTCTTTGATTTCTTTATCATCATCTCTAAGACTTCCCAAATTGATATTGGTCACTATCTATTGAATCATCATATATTATTTCTCCATCAGACTCTGAATCTTCTGAATTGCTGTTTCTAATTTTTCTTCTTTTTCTGCACATTCTTAATTTTCTTTGAGTTTTTATAACGACGCAGCTCTTTTAGTTAGTCTTTTTTGTCTTTGCTCCTCTTTTTGACTCTTTTTGCCTCTCTTTCTTTCTTTTCATTTTCCTTCTTCTGGTTTACTATTTACTACTTTCTGGTTTAGTACTTTTGCCATTCACTGGATGTTGCAACGGATGGAATTTTTTTTATTTTGGAGCTCTAGTTTTTTTGCTTTTTTTGCATTGATTCTGGCCAAAACCATACTCGCTTAAAAGGAGAACTTACTGTAGTATTAATGATGTCAAAATATTTAGATTGTATTGCAAAATTATTATGATTTTTTGAAGCATCAATTCCATTCAATTTTATATGTGAAGGTAGTGGTGTTCATACTTCTAGATCTGCATATTCTTCTTCAAAAATATCAGAAATCAACCTAGAGGCAGGGCATTCAGAATTGCTAACTTCAACAGATATGTTAAAAGCAGCAAGATTAGGCACTGAAGTAGTACTGCTATACGCCTTGGAAGCAATAAGATTAGATACATTATTATTATTAAGAACAGTAGAATCAGTTAATTTTTCAAATTAACTGTAATTAACTCCATCTGGTTAAAGGGATATATGCCACAATGTCTAAAGCCATGTGAAATACATTCAGACTAACAACAACTTCAAACATTTTTGCAAACGTAATTTTTGTAATAGCTCCATGAGAGTTACTCTCCGTTCATGAACAAACTGCTTCCACTTCAATTTCATCGCTTTGAACAAGCTCACATCGGACGGTTGCATTGTATGTGTTGCATTTGGGTGAGAGCAATCAATACTATAACATTTTCAGCATAATAATTACTTAAATGCAATGTAAGGTGGCTCTGGTGAACATCCATAAAAAGTATTAATAGTAAATCAATCTGATTTTGCTGCAGCCATGGAAAAAATATATTAGCTATGTATTCATAAAATGTTTCACCATTCATCTAGCCACTTTTACTTTTCCCTGAACCCCAACTTTTAAGGAGCATTATTGACCAGATCTAATGGCAATCTCACATAAGGATAAACTATAAATGGTGGGCAAACAACTCCATCAGGTCGAACTGTCATCAATACAGTAAGAGAGTCTTTGTCTGAGCCTTGCAAAATTTGATAAACATGTTTGCATGCTTTTTTCCAGTTTTGGGACAAAGCAAAAATGCAGCCTCATCGCAATTATTGTATATTCTCTGGGGATCTTTGAAAAGCCCTTTGAGATTTTCTTTGCAAAAATAATCTTTCATTTCTTTAAAGATATTCAGTTAGTTTGGCTATTAAATGAGTAAGAGTTTCTGGAACGCTCACACTAATTCAAGGATGACAAGCTAAAAATAATTTAAACCACTTTTCCCTAAGTTTATTATTTGTGAATGGAGTTTCCCTGTTAATAGTTCAATTATTTTTGGAACTGTACACAATAAATCCTCTTTTATCAAGGGAAAGCCAATTTTGTCAATGCTCAAAATTCCTTTTACTACGTCAACTTCTGCTGCTGCTGTAAGAACTGATGATGCTCTCATTCTTCTTTCTCTTGGAGTTTTCCCATTAACTTAGTTTTCTAAAGTATTATGAGGCACACCAAATGTAACATTGGCTTTATAAAAGCTCATGTTCTGAGTATGTGTAGCATGCATTGCATTCATCACTGCTTCTTCAAAATGCAAGAATTTGTGTTTAATCCCTTTCAATGAATTTACTTTAGATGAAGATGCCATATATCAGGTTTTGAGAGAAAGAACGCAGCATAATTAGTTTGAAATGTGAACACTTTAAAACAATACATTTATATTAATACCCAGTTAATTGGCACATGTGCCAATTACTTGGAAGTAGAAAAACTGAAGCACCATTAAATGGCACCTATCATTAATTCAAAAATCCAAATATTTATGTCAAAAATATTTTTACACAATTAAAGTAAGCCCTTTCAACTAAACAGAACTTTTGCCAGTCAAAATTTATAATATATTATAAATCAGATAATAATGAATTGATATGCATGCTACCTTAAGCCAGAGAAGAAGTATTTGCAACAAAAATAGCTAATTTGACACAAGCCGTAATTGTTTCTCTTTTCTATGCACTATTGTCATCTAGTACCATAAATCAAAGTTATAATCTTTAAAGTAAATGTACATATAGCTGGAATATGATCTTGGATTTTTAAAATGCTGGATGTAAATCTTATTTTAGGACATTTTTGTAGGATATGCCAATCACTGGTGACCTGCCAATTACTGAGGATGTTACCATAGTAATGAACAGTTCAACTTATGTGACTGGTTTGTTTATTTATTTACCTTTAAATACCAGTAAAAAAAATACGTAATGATTGTAAAAATATATTGAAAATAAAATTTCGCAACGTTTTAAATTTGTTAATTACATTCTATAATCACTTCATTTTCTAATTACCTGAAAATAAATGATAAGATAATTGAAGGCTAATCAATAGTTAACATTTAGTGTTTTGCAGGTGGTTTAAAATTTGGAGATATTTATAGTTATGGAAAATCATCAAAACGTTGTTAATTGGGATACCAGATTGTTCTAAATATATATATATATATATATATATATATATATATTGAGCTAGCGTATACGGCGCAGAAATCGCGATTATTTGTTAATTGTTTAGTGTTAAAGCCCGAATGAAACACATCTCATTGGTTATTGAACAGCATTTAATGCATTGCCATCCTATAAAGATTGTTACCTTAGGGTGAGCCTGTTTTGACGTCAAATGCTGCAATGTTTGTCACTAAAATTAGTCGCCAAAAGTGACGCCAACTTGGCAATATCCCTAATATTTCGCCAAATTCCCATACACTTCCATTGTAAACCAATAGGGTTTACTTGCATACTGAAAATCAAAAAATTGAGATATTTTAATGCAACAAAAATGTTACCTTAAGGAATTATATTAGTTATATTTAAGGGAGTACAAGTAAATTAAATTATGAGTAAAAGTAACATGTTGCAATGCTTAGCATACTTTCCCAAATATACATTTTAAAGGAAACCAAACTCGTCTCGCCAATGGCGGCTAGTTATTAAAAAAACTAATTTTCTTAATTTCTATTAGAATTTATTTACATTTCAAGGTTAATTTCTTATAGAAGATTCCATTTGACTGGCTCTCTCTGGTAATCTTTTGTATATCTGTTTATTAAACTTATCCCTAAAATACGCTTCTATTCCTTATATATGAGCGAAATCCCGACATCTTTTGCACTGATGACGGTACACTGAATGCTGCCTAAACTAGTCTAATATAAGTTAAAATAAATTTGTTCTAATGACATTGTTTTAACTTCTTAAATTGCATTGTATTAAGGGGACAATGGACCTTAAAAATCAATTTTTTTATTTTTTGTAAATTTCACTTTAAATATTAGTCTACATTATATGCATTATGGCATGTATTTAGCACAAAAAAAAATAAAAATAAAAATAAATAAATAAATAAATATTTTGAGAAAAAAATGGAGTTTTACGTGTCGTCTTAGAAATCTTCGAAATGCCCCCTGCGTGTTCCATATCAATGAAAATCCCCAATATTTTTGTATAAAAGTTTGGTTTATATATCCCCCTGAGACCTGGCATCCATTTAAATGGATGTTTTGCTTTCCCCTTCTATTGCGTTAAATTCCATTGTAGCAATCTAAAACCAGTTTGGCATGGTAACGTTTGAATCAAAAATCAACATTCAGCTTTTGAATTTTGGCAACGGTAACTACTTTGTTTAGAAAATGACGTAAAAAATGAGACAAGTTGGAACTCGACGTTCTTTTGGTTAGTTTTGTTTTTATGTTATTTTAATTTCTTTAAACATTTTTTTTTTTTAAATTTTATTAGCAGGTGTTAATACTTGCGTTATGTTCTTTATAATAAATTCTATTCTTTCCCATACTTTTAGCAATTTTTTTTTTATTATTTTAAAGCGAGTTATGGCCTGAACATCAATTTCGATGGATGTGCTGTAAAATGAAATTAAAAAATCGAAATTTATTAATTTCTTTAAAAACATCACTTTTGATGCCTATTTGTTGAAAGAAACTCATATTAAAAAAACTAGTTGCGTAGCAACCCGTTGTGTTGCTTTTGAATTGAATGAGACAATCGATCTTTTTGCGAAAAATGAAATCTTAACTGTATTGTAAATTCAGAAAGCCATTACAATATTAATTTTATTAAATACAATATTTCAAATAATAAGTTATATTTACAATTTAAATCAAAACTTTTCCAATAATAATGCACATATACTATAACTTTATTTGCCTAAAGCTTTTCGCTCTTCCAAGATTTTGCTTTGAATTCCGGTTGGTTGGTTGGTTGTATTTATGTCGGCCAATTATCTGCACGTGGGATATGGGCCCAAGGGGGGAAGTGCCTTCCGTGGAGGTCTTTCTAAGGGAACCTAACCCGTATTAACGCTTGGAGAACCAAGGTTCGAAGAAAACCACGAAAACTCCGAACGATTAGGCCGACGGGCGCGATTGGGATCGAACCCAGCACCTCCCGTCTACCAGCTTCGAGAGCAGAACCTCTCGGCCACTGGTGGGGCGCTTTGAATTTCGGAGTTGGTAGAAATGATATCCTTTGGGTCAACTTATACAAAAATGAATTTGTTTGGACGAATTTATTCAGAAGCATTTTATATTTATGAATTAAAATAAATATTTAAAGAATTATTTTTTTCTCGCTAAAACGTTTCATTTTTAATGTCCGCGTCTGCAATGTTTTATTGCAGTTGAAAATCTACTTTACGATTTTAAATTAAATGAAAAATAACGTACGATGTTTTTTTTTCTTTTGACGTCAACAGAATTTATCTCAATGTTCCAGTCGAGAATAGAATTTGTGTTTCTAAAATAAACGGATTCCTGAAGCTTGAATATGTGTGAGTTCGCATTTCGTAAAATTTTCTTGAAAACTACAATAAATTTTTCGCTATTTATTCAAATATACGTTAATTTCAATTTAGAAATGATTTCAAACAATGATACCAAATAATCCTTGTCATTTTCTCTTTTCTCTCTTTTATCCACAAAAATGGAGCAATTTTAGTTTCCATCATTACAGAAATGTCATAAAAAATAACGTAAAAATTTATATCTCGAAAACTAATCAAATTTAAAAATTCTGCGACCACTTTTAAAATCCTCGGACCCATGCGGATAACTGGCGTTAATTTGATCCCCCAACATTCCATATTCCAGGAGGAATAGCTGTGATATACAAAAGGACAGCCACTTTTTAATATAATAGATTGATAAAGTTTTAATTTCGCTATAAAAAATTAGTCAGGGACAAATGCTGAATTATTTATATCATTTTAAGTGCAAATGGCTTATTTCGTAATGGAGCCTGTGCGCAATGGATATAGATTAAAAAAACATTATGCTTGAAAATTATTTAAAAAGACATAATAAATAAATCAATTAAGATAAAGTTGTCAAGCAAATTGCATTTGAAAGTAGATTTTTTTCTCTTTATAACGGGTGTAAAAATTGAAGATACGCGATGTTTAGAAATTCAAAAAATTGCAGTAGCAAAGATTGCAAAACTGACATTTAATCGTCAAGCGTTGCCATTCTCAAAATGACGTCAGCCTTATGCACGGACATATTTTTCCTTTATAATATAGATAGATTTTCAAACGTGAAGTTCCGTTTGTCAGATAAAACTTTGCATGTGAAAATGCATTCTTTTGGCCTGAAGGTCTAATTTCAGTACCGCGAAATACAAATTCCAAAAACTGATGTCTTTTAGATGTATTCATGTAAAAATATATAGTTTTATCAAAGAAAAAGATTGTTTTCTTTTAAATATGTCACTTACTGAAGCATTACCCCAAGTGTCTCAAATTCGGTATCAGTCGAATGAAAATATATTGTAACATTAGCTTTATGAGCGAAAATGTTTTTTAAATAGTGACGTCATTTTCTGTCCAGACTTAAAATAAAGTTATTTTTAATTGTAATGAGTAAATGGTATCAATAAGGATAAATAAACTCCAATATTTCTTTTTTTGTGCAACAGTGGAAATAATACGATGGCTACCATTTTGATGAACTTTCAAAAAAACTTTTCAAATTAAATTAAAAATACAAAAGTGAAAATATTTAGAAAAATAGGTAGTGCGAGGACATCTACAAATGAACAGCTTTCATTAAAAAAAATAATTATTAGCAAAATTGGTACAGTTGAAAGTTCAGGGAAGATATCTAAAAAAGCTATCTTGTGTTTTCAATATATAGATTATTTTTTCTCTTTTACATTAACAGTTGCCTAGCAACTCTATTTCAGACAAATTACATTTAAAAGCACATATTTTTCCCAATTCGGCTCTAAAAATTTAAATTGTTCTATTACATATATGTTAAATTCGTGCTTTTTTATATATTATTCTTTTATTTGTTTATTGATGAAGTTTTAATTTCGTTGTAGAAAATTAGCGGGAGAGAAATTCTGAACTTTTTTTTTTTATGCGCAAATTGTTTATTAATATTTCGCAATGGAGCCGACACGGCAAAATCATTTAATTTAAAATAAAAACGAAATAAAGCCAAAACTCACTGGGTTTTATAACAGACGATATTCTTGACTTAGCACGGATTTTAATTTCAATTTTTTTCGGTTTTTATGAGAAAATGGCAACAGAAAGATACAGCAATCTACTATTTTCATTTTTCCCCCTTTACTTTCAACAGAAATGGAGTACTTCAGCTGCCACAATTACAAAAAAAGTAATAAAAACTACAAAAAAATTAATATCTTAAAATTAAAATGAGATACAGCTTTCAAAGAAATTGTATTTAAAAGAGCAATTTTTTCGTTATACGGTGGTGTAAGAATTTAAAATGTGCGATGTTTAGAAGTATAAAAATTTGCAGTAGAGATAATTACAAAACCCAAAATTTTATTTCAAATTTCAAAGTGTTGCCATTCGCAAAATGACGTATGCGTTACGCACAGATATGTTTGTCCTTTATAATATAGATATATAAATTATATTTTGCTTGTGTCTCAGGAGGTTATATAAATAAAATTGTACATCGAATTTTATGTATTTAAATATAAAGTAAAAAAAAAAAAAAAATTCGAAAATTCAAAAATTTTCATTTTTTTTTTTTTTGTAAATTTCACTTTAAATATTACTCAATGGTACGTTGTATGCATTATATGCATTTATCACACAAAAAAAAATATTTTTGAGAAAAAAATGGAATTTTACGCGTCGTCTTAGAAATCTTCGAAATGGCCCTGCGCGTAAAAATTTTAATTTTTTTTTTATACCTTTATATTCAAATACATAAAATTCGATGCACAGTTTTGTTTATGTATATAAACCAAACTTTTATAAAAAATATTGGGGATTTTCATTGATATGGAACGCACAGGGAGCATTTCGAAGATTTCTAAGTCAACGCGTAAAATTACATTTTTTTTCCCTCAAAAAACATTTTTTTAAATTTTTTTTCGTGATACATGCATGCTATAATGCATATAATGTACCTTTGAGTAATTTAAAGTGAAATTTACAAAAAATAAAAAATTGATTTTTAAGGTTTTTAAGGTCTTTTGTCCCCTTAAGTATTATGTCAGTTGTTAAATACTACAGTTATTATTTTTGTTTGTAATTCTGAAACATTCTAAATAAGTAAAGCTTATCGAAGCTTGTATTAATTAATTTTCAGAGATTTTTTTTCTCTAGTAATTACATAATTATACAACAAATATCATAGAAATAGAAATCCAAAAAACCTCTAATTTCTTTCTGATGTAGCATTCAGGACTAGTTTTTCAACAGGGATAACATTTAGATTTTTTTTTATCAAATGATTAACCCTCCGTCTACCAGACGGGTCCATTGGACCCGACAGGTACATACAAAATATTCATTCAAACCAGAAATTTCTTTAAAATAAACTAAGTATATAAACCAGACAAAAATAAGGTAAATAAATAAGTTAAATAGTTTTAAATAAAAATTCTGGTGTAGAACGTTTTATTAAAACTTGAATAAAATTCCCGGTAGATCTAGGGTTAAAAAGTTTCAGCTGTACAAGAATATAAAAAAAAAATTCCGATCACGGTGGAAGAGCATTTATTAGGCTAATGATCGACTTCAGTCCTTTATCACAATGTGCATAATTCCCCCCAATGAGATATTTACCGCGTTGATAACTGTATGGAAGAGTGGTACGCCGCTGACTGATAAAATATGATATGTATAAAGTTGGAACTCGGTAAATGCGCGAATAAAGGGCATATAATCTTAAGATTATCTGAAGAAATCTCCCCTTTCTTCAGAAATTCTCCAGAAATCTGAAGAAATTTTGCAGATTTAGCTTTACCTTAAAAATATCTGCGGAATATTTATAGATATTCTGCAAAATATCTGCAGAAATGGGCCAATTACCTACAGAATTTTGGGGCAATTGCCTACAGATTTTCTACAAATTGTTTTAGTGTCAAGATGCAGATCTTGACATCTGAGATAAAACCTGACAGTAGTTATTGTAAAGGACACAAAATAAAACGTAAAGGGCGTAAAAAATGGCAAAAAAAGGATGTTTTTTTTAAACATGTATGTAATATTATGTGAAAGATTAAAATTGCTTCAAAATTATTTACCACATGTCGTGTCAAGCAATGAAAAAAAAAATATATATAAAATCTTAAATATGTGTTTCTCTAAGCGTATGCATACAAATGGAATCAAAGAAGTTACCGAATTTTTATTAGTTTGATCGGCACAGGCTGTTTTAAAAATACGACAATGGTACAATACGCTATTATTCGTTGCCACTTAGGGAAAATGGGAGAATGTATCTTAACCCCTTAACGCTCGAATTAAATTACGGTTTAAAAATTCAAATTGCTTATTGGCACCACTTTTATGAAAAAGAAATATTCACCTTATTTAATGACAGGTAAAACGATACAAAAATATAGCCAATTTCCTATTTTATAAAACTGGTGGGAATCAAACAATCTGAGTAAAAGTCACAGCCCGAGAATATGATGGGAGCGAGAATTAAGTGGTTAAGCATACTCCAGTGTTACATGTTTAGATACTTGTCGCTTTTGCTGTAAAGGTTATCAACTGGCATCTTCTTTTTTCTGTTTTCTGTGTTTTTTACAATAACATGTTCATTTTTAGTTTTAGAAATTCTTCATTTGAACACCCAAATTTCTGCATGATGGTTTTCTTGGAATAGAAAGTCCCAAATAGGCAACTGTTGTATGTCTTCGAAAATGAAGCAAGCTCAGACTATCATCACTAAATAGATGGTTGAGAGTCCGTGAAGCAACTAATGCTGTTTCAAACGCGTTAATATGTAAAGGCCAGTACCATTTTTTATCCTGAGTTGAAGTAGAATGAGCTGCTTCAAATTCGCATTTTTTTCCATTCGTGATTGACATCATGTTCTCCATTGCTATTATAAACTAAAATTTCATTCAAGTCTGCAACCTTTTTTGGATGTACTTCATCACACATTTTTTCTTCTGTAATCCTTGTAGATAATTCATCAATCTCTCAGTATCGCGCAGTGAATCGGGATCTGGAGGTAAAATCATTGATTCGTTGTTTATGTCGACTAAATAAATCACTACCATCATTGTCATCTAGAGTCCACAAAAAATCCAAGGCTTCATATGCAGATGAAAAATTACGCTAAATTTAAAAGTACAGCGTGACTTCAAAAATCCGGCATCAAAATCATCTCACCCCTTCGTATTTTTTTTACAGTTTAAAAGTTATGGAAGAAGAAAAATAGCAGTTGTTTATGAATGAAAAACTTCAAGATTGAAAGTAAAAATGCAAAAAAAAAAAAAAAAAAAAAAAAAAAGAATATTCAACTTTTTATGCAAAGCATTCAAGTAAATTAAAATTATTTGATTGCTAATAACAAATGTTCCATAAACATGAAGCAGCAAAAACTATATATTTAAAATAAGGATCTTTTATAAATCGAAATGTTCTAAAATTTTGTAAAACAGTTTTTTCTCATGTACGAAAACAACTCTTCTCCTTGTTTATAATATGCAGGGTGTGATAAAATTTATTGCAGAAACTTTCAGGAATATTATATCTATTAGTCATTACAAATAATTTCAGTATAGCAAATAAGAGCAACAATTAGTGTTGCCAGGTTTCACGCGTAAGTCGGTGCTTCAAATATTCTGGACACTAGTATTTTAAAGTAATTTTCTTTCCCTTATATAATGGCATAATTATCTGCGATTAAAGATTGCAAAATAAACTATAAGGAATTAGTGGTGCCAAGAGCATTTTTGGAGCTCTGATTTACGTTGGAATTCTGGCATCATTAGCTCACAATCTACTTATTAACACCTTCGGGACGAGCGCCACGCATTAGTCACTCAGAATTCGTAATTATTCCCACTAGTTATTTTTTATTGTGAATTTTACCTTATTTAATCTGGTGCAGAACAGTGCTGTACAGTTGAGCAGCATTGAGGGGTTACCTAACTGTAATCAGCTTAACACCCAGTCTGTTGATTTAGTGCCTTATAAAATTATGAGCCATTGGGAATAGGAAAAGTGTAGTTTATATTAACAACTACGTAATAATTAAAAGAAAGAACATTAAGGTTAAAAGTTAAATTAAGAACATATTTATAAGAGATAAAAAATTTAAGTTAAGTCTTTAATCAAAGTTAAAGAGTGTAATAGAATATTTAAGTAAAGGTATAACTGTAGTTGCATGAACTACTATAAAAAGTGTGAAAAAAAGTAAATGTTAGCACTTGTCCAGGGATGCCACTCGCCAAGCTAAGGCAGGAAAGGTAATAAAGGAGGCAACAATCCCGCTTAACTATCTCGATGCACAACCCGAGATTCCCTCGGTCAACGTAAAAGTAACAAAATTTGAGCAACCCGAGATTTCATCGGGGATTCTTTGTTTTTTGCACTGGTGAATATTTTTTATTTCAACTCGGACCACTTTTTAAATACAGAAAAATTCTATATATAATTTAATCTGGGTATTTTCTCACTAAATTAGGTAAAAAATTCTGTTTTGAAAACCCGGTTGTAGGAAATTAAAAATTCCGTAAAAGACGCTTTTCGCGAAGCTGTTAAATGCGCAATTTTTAACATATTTTGATAAAACAATTACGCAGCGAGAAGGTTAAAAAACAAAGGCACTAATCAGGGCAATATATATATACAGTGAAACCTCTCTGTGCGACCACCTCCCTTAACCACCATTTTTTCATGGAACGAAATTTATTCCCATAGGCAATTTACCTCTATTCAGAGACCACCCCAGTTGAACTCCCTCCATGGGCGATCAATTTCTTTGAAGAAAATGAAACAAATACTTGGAATCTTCAAACTTCTAAACTAAGTTTAGAACTTTTATTTATTCCGATAACTTTTAAGTGTTTTAACCCCTTTGTGCCTTTTTCAGCAATGAATTTAACTCTGACAAATTAAGGATGACGGTCAACAAACTCCACTGCCCTATTCTGGTAGAAAACTCTGAAAGAAATAGATAGATTAATGAAATAGTCATTATTCGTTCCCGTCCAAAAAAAAAAAAAATTGCATTTATTTACAGATTTTCGAAAGGACTTGGAAATAAAAGTTATAGAAGATAAAACCGTAAAATCAAAGCAAACGTCAAATTAATTATTTTTTAAACTCTGCACTAATTAACTTATGTAATTAATTTTTGTTTTGGTACTTAAATTTTCATATTTTTTTCCTAATGTGAAAAATAAATTTTGGTAGCATTAATTGTTACCTTTTTTCAACAATTAAATTCTAGATTTAAACATGATCTCCATTAAGAGCTCTCGGAGCGACCAATTTTTATTGCAACGGAACGTGGTCGCTTTAGGGAGGTTTTACTGTATATATATATACATTTCCTATAAATATAGAAATATATAGAGAGAAGGTAAATTAATTTTTTTTATATAAAAAAAGTTAAGAACTATATAAAAATAGGCAGAAAGCAATCTAGATGAGGTGAACACGTCTATATGGCATAAATATAATATTGATAATGAATTAAGCCCCATTTTGAATGCATTAATTTTTTTTTTTCAAAATGTAACATAAATTGTCTCAGCTATTATCATTATTTCCAAAGTAATTGACCAGCATTTTGCATATGCTTATGAATGTGTGCTTCATGATTTTCCTTTGTATTATTACTACTGTATACCAAAAAAAAACAAAAAAAACCCTGTTTAACCCTTTCGTTCACGATTTTTTCACAAATCGTTCTTTGAATTAGTAGAATTAAAATTTTATTAAAAATTTCGATAAAAAAAAATATATTTATGCCATAAATAAGACCGTCTTGTTTAAAAGCCTTAAATTTAAAATTTAGCTTAAAGCCTTTTCTAAAACATTGCGTTTTATCATTTAAGTTAGAAGACTCATATGAGACTGGGGAGAATGAGGATGTTAAAATAGTTTCTCCAACAGTATTTTTCGTAAGATAACTGTGTTTTACAAGTAACTGTGAAAAGTTGTTAAATTCTTGGGACACTAAATAAAACTGTTTGAAAATTACAATAATGTCAAATAACTTTCTTAGAAGTGGAGCTCTGCAAGCCTGAACTCCGCATTTAAGACAATTTTAAGACACAAAAACTTAACATTTTCTTCGACTGGGAAACTATATAAAACTGTTTGAAAATTAAAACAATGTTGAATTATTTTCTCAGAAGTGGAGCTCTGCAAGCCTGAACTCCGCATTTAAGACAATTTTAACACACAAAATCTTAACACTGTCTTTCATCGCCCCCACCCCCTCTTCCGCATTATGAAAAATACTTAGTTCTTTTTTCTCTTACTGTTATTTTAAATCTAACAAGATTTTTTGTTTTAATCATGAGGGATTTTGAGTTAAATAAATTTGAAAATCAATTGACTTTACAGGCGTCTATATAATGTAGTGTATCAGATAAATGTGATCAGAAAAATCTTAAAAGCTACATGTATTCTAATTAGTCCTTGTAGAAATGAAGAGATGATAAGATCTTTAATACTTACGAAATAAAGAAATAAAAAATAATTGAACTTTCTTCAAATTTTGGGAGATTGTTAGTAGTACATATTTATAAGGGGAAAATGTCTGCAAATATCAGTCTATTTCTGTAGTTTTCATTTCAAGAGTTTCTCTTTTATCTCTTTTTTTTATATAACCGTATTTAACCCCTTAACCAATAACTAAGTGTGAGACTCGTGGTGTTGCCGGACCTTAGAATGACTGGAAGGCTGCGATATTTTGTTTACGTTTTCGAACCAGGCTGTTGAAGCGTAAATCGTTGGCTAAGGTGTTAAATAATAATCATAATAATAACTGTTTTTTTCCCTTGGCGTTTAAAACGTAATGTAGGAATATATATTTAGAATTATACAATGAAAAACAAGGGATTAATATCTGTAAAATGTCGTCCATAAATTTAAAATCATCAGACTAATCGGATATTAAGAATTAAATTTTTTTATTCGAAATTTAGAGAACACTGTTTACACAATGATTCGTTACGCCTACTTTAAAGTTTTGGAAGGATGAGGGGGCGTGGTAGTCAACGTTCTCTAGCATTTCATAGCGGATTATTAGCTTCTCTGTTTGTTAAAAATCTGTGGTTTCCATTCTCGCGAATGACCGCTGGATACACATGGCAAACCAAAAAATCCCTGCCGGCCCGGCCTACAGGCGGTGGTAGATTCCAAAGTTAAGTATACTAATTTCACCAACAAAAACTAAATCATGATTAGATATAAACCCACTTTAACTATTTTATCTGGCCACTTTTGACGAATTTTTTTTTTCCATTTTTATATAATAGCTGGTGTTATCAGAATCTTGTTAAGGCGGTATTTAAAAAAATACTCATTTTTAATAGAAAAAATATGAAACTTGCTGATGTGATTTTTGAAGAGATTTATAAGCGACCCGTGTTTTTATTTTTCGTTCAATTAATTAAAACTTGATTAATAAACAATTATTTTCTCAGTAGGACAACATATTTCGTTTCTAACACAATCGCTTCGGAAAATTCTGTTCCAAATGCCCACTTTGAAATCATTTTTTGGAATATATTCTGCCTCTATCAAATACTCGATCATTACGGTACATTATATAGTTTCTCAATAAGAGAATCTACCAATTCGATGCGTTTGAGAGCAAAAATGGACTTAAAAATGAGTAAGAAAATAAGCAGTTTGAATTTGAATACACCCTTAATAAAATGATTTTTTTCTTCAACCGCTATGTATTTGCAATTTGTTTTTATTGTAAGATTTGGTACTATCAAAAACTTGACTATATAAAGGTTGAAGACAATATTAAGAAGATATATGATGAATTCATGGGGATTTTATATCTTGTGAATTGACGGAGTTGTGGATTTTTTTCTTCTTCAACACCGCCTTTTTGTTTTCGTTTTTATTTTATTATTATTATTATTATTTTGGTACGAATTGTTCCTATCAAAAACTTGTGAATATAAAAGTTGTAGATAATATTAAGGAGATTTATAATAAAATTAATTGGATTCGATATCTTGATAATTGACGAAGTTATGAATTTTTTTCTCCCAAAAACCCTATTTTTTGCGCCCCTTGAGCCCATTTTTAATTTTATCAAAATTCTGTGATACATAAATTTTGGCCCTATTTTTAGAAGTAATAAAAACTTTAAACTGATTGGATATGTACAAAAATTAAGAAGTCCTGGGGGTTTCTCAGTTTTCACAAAACCCCTCCCTATTTCCATCCCCTTGTCCGATTTTGCCCATTAACGAACTTGACCGAGATTTTATGCCCCTTGATTTTATGTATCAGTTTGGAAGAGATTTGTGCAGAATTGTGGAAGTTATCATGTCCAGAAGAAAGTGATATATATAGATAGACAGATAGGTATATAAAGATTTTTACTGAGGATGATTTTGGGTTCTAGGGGTCATGATCGGTGTAGATCTGCAAAAAAAATTTCAGAAATTCCAACATAGGGGGAAATATAATAGGTAGTATTGCATACGAAATCTACCTAAAAGCAGATCAATGACGGATGCTCGTAAATCTAGTATCCCTAATTTTCCGGAGTTTGATTCAGAAAGACGAACTTATAATTATTTAACTTAGCACATAAGCCACAGGCCGTCAAATTAGGTAATGTAGCAGATTCGCTAGGGAACGTATCCTCTACATAGAAGCCAGTACTGGTCACATCCTGTGAGACCAATGATTTTCAAAAGTAGTGTTTGAATACTGTATCCCTACTGTATGAATAATTTTAAAGAATATTATGTTTAAAATATACTATTAAATATTCACCGATGTAAGTTTTATGTTAAAAGAGCTGTTTTTATTTTCTGTAAAATATATTTGAAAATTGAATCTGAAAACATATTTTCGATAAATATAGATTCACTACGCCTAGAAATATTCCATATCATTAAATACTTTTTCTTTTAAATTTAAATGTAGGACAAATTTTGCACACCAGTTATAATATAATGCATGTAGAGAGATTTCAAGTTTTCTTTATTAACCCTTTCCGGGGCAAGGCATTTCTGCTCTAAATATGTTCAAATATTTAATTCACACCGCAATTTAAGACCAAATTTATTTGAAAATAATCAAAGGCTTTTCTTCCCCCCCCCCCCCCACGAATATTATGAGATCGAAAGTCTACTAAAATGTTTCTGGTCTGATTTGTTAATTTCGGCATTAAAATTAACCGTTTGCACACTGCAAACGGCGCCCCTCAAGGGGTTAATAGGGTTCATAAGTCAGAAAAATTCTGCGTTACTCTAAGAAGGTAACGAGTGCGTTATTATTATTCTGTGCTGTCGAAGGTGTGTTAACCGTTATTCGACGTGGAGTCCAACGACTCTGATCGTTATCATTTGACAAAATTTATGACCTTAATGCGCAAGGAGATAGATCTGGTTAATTCTGATAAATAGCATCACTTCCAATTAAATTCGTTATCCGCTTCTAGCAATCACGAAATCGAATGATTAAATTGTTTATTTTTGTGTAGTTCTACTTGATTAGTATTTTTCTATTTTCTGGTTGCTGGCTTAAAAAAACTCGGAATTAAGCGTGTGAGGACTGGTAAAAAAAATGCTCTTTTGATGAGTTTTTAATTAATACCTCGGCTAATTATCAAAAATTGAAAAATATAAACCACAGGAGCATTAGGACTTACCTTGCAATATGCTCACACAAAATTTTCAGACCAGTACATGCTGTAGATTTCGGAGGAGCGATCGCCGATAGAAAGAAAAAGCGAAACTTTTTTTATTAGTATAGAGGACGATAACTAATTAAGTATTTAGACTGAAGGAAACAATACTTAGAAAACAGATTTTATATTATCTTTTTCTGTATAGTCTAAGCATAAAAAATAAACAGGTACTTGTGTTAGTATTGTTTTTGTGTTCTATAATAGAATTGTTAAAAATTAGCCTAATGTCAAAATTTGCCAGATTTCACAAATTGATTCTGATAGGTTAACCGTTAGATTTATGAATTCTTAATTGCTTAAGAAAAGCATGATTTTCACCCCCCTTTTAATTAATTAAGCAGATATTTTTTTCTGCTTTTGTAACAATCTTGAATATGACTCATCTGATGTAGATACCATATAACATTATAGCTGTTGAAACTAAAGTCATATTTAAAGCATTTATTGAATGCTTAGAAATTGTTACTTAAACTATATATACATGATCCGTCTATGGTTTAATTTGTTTTCAATTGATTCTAAACCATTTAGCTTCACCACGGCCAAACTCGATTGCCACCCTTATACGCCCTTCACAATACCTATTAGTTTCGGAATCGTTATGGGCTACAGTCGCCACCAGATGGCGCGAATACCTGCTGTAAATTGTACTTTCTCTACTGTAAATATTGCTTATTACGTGTTACTTTCATACATAAAAATACGAAAAACGTCTCTGTATATGCGTTATAAAATGTATAGATAATATATTTATGTTTTGCCTAGGCGTTTTTTATACTGCAAACAGGAAAACCGAAGAACTTGGAAATAAAATAAATAAATACAATGCATTAAACATAAGCAACTAAAAATATATTAAATCATACGCTACTATAACACGGAAAACAAAGATTGTAAGTAAATTTCTGCATTTGTTTAAAAAAAAAACTTTAATTTAAATTAAATTAAATTGCAAATTAAAATTTTTAAAATATTATTTACTAGTTTCAAAATATTAAGAAAATTAACAAAAACTTTTTCAAAAAAACAAAATTATTCTATAATCAGGATAACTTTTTAAACCATTCTATTATTTTTTGCACCAGATTTCTGATGTAAAATATAGGTATATAAAGTTGATTACGGACAATTTTAGATAATAGTAAACATTTAGAGGTACTGAAAATAAAGTGTACAGGGAAATAGAAAAATAATAATAATAATAGGTTTCTATCCTTTTTTGAAAAAAAAGGGGGGGGGGATTATAAAATTAAATGTTTGAATTTTAGGCAGTTATATTATAAAAACTATAATAAAAAAATATTTACACAATGTTAAGAGAATGAATAAGCAAGTTCGCCAGTGTCAGGCAACCAACTCATAACGAAATTTTTTTTTCAGGACATTGAATATTTTTGCACGGTTCTTAATTAATTAAAAATATATAGATATATGTACATTGCAATAAATTTTCAATAAATTTGGTCATTATATGTGGTGATTTGAAATAGTCAAGCATGTAGAAAAATAACAAAATTAAATATTCTAATTTTGGACACTGATGCTATAAAATAATGATACAATTAAAAGGATATTTGCATGTTTCATAATATCAACAAAATAAGCAAGTATTTTTGCCAATAACCGGCAATCAACTCTTTTTTTTTTTAACATGGATATTTACGAGATTCTTAATTTTTAAGAAAATATATATGTCTGTACATTGCAAACAGTTTTCAATAAATTTGGCCATTGTATGTGTTGATCTGAAATATTTAAGCACAGATAAAAATTATAAAATTACATATAAAATTAAATATTCTAATTCTGGACAATCATGGTATAAAAGTATACGGTTTAAATAAAAATATATTTACATGTTTCATAATATAAAAAAACAAGAAAGTCTTTTTGCCACTATCTGGCAATCAACTCATGTCGATTTCTTTTTTTTTTCAAAACATGGATATTTACATAATTCTTAATTATTCAGAAAATATATTTATCAGTACATTGCGAACGATTTTCGATAAATTTAACCTTTATATGGGCTAATCTTAACTATACAAGCGTATAGAAAAATTACAAAATCTCATGATAAAATATTCTAATTCTCAGTCATCATTTAAAAATAACAATATATTTACATGTTTTATTTAAAAAAATAATAATAAATAAAAATAAAAATAAGCATGTCTTTTTGCCAATATCCGGCAATCAAATCATATCGATGTTTTTCTTTTCTTTAAAAAAAAAAAAAAAAAAAAAAAAAAAAAAAAACATGGATATTTACTCGACTCTGAATTTAGAGAGATATACATATGTGTACATTGTGAACAATTTTCAGTAAATTTAAATACTGTAGGTGCTGGCCATGAAATACGGGGATACAAAAAACTAATAATAAAAAAATATTTTTTTTTCATGTTTCATTATTTTAAAGAATCAACAAGTCTTTTTTTTTTTTCCTTCAACAGTTTGTACTCCAAATTTGAAGGAAGTTCATGAAAAGACATTTCTGGAATTTTTTTAGTGAATCATAAGTGCAGTATGGAAGACAGCAATAAGCCGGTTTTTACAAAAAAAAAATCAAAAATCGCAATTTTAGTTATGTTATACCTAAGAAAACACAAGTGTTAAAGGCAAATTTTTCATTAGACACAGTAGGTAAAAGCGCCCCCTACAATTCTCCGGAGAGAATTTCTGATTCTCCGAAAACAAAGCGATTTCAACTGTTTGTTACGGCCGTATAAGGCGAATCGCGTTTGGCCGTAAATTCACTTACTTACAAATGTGTAAGCATAGCAGACTAGAATAAGGTAATTTTTCCAGGAATTCCCCATTGTTCAAATTAGAAAAATGCACACTGCCTTCCTAGATTAATCTTTCATTTTATTTCAACTGCTTAGAAAGCAGTTTTTGTGACAACCAAAAACAAAATACACACAAAAGTTTTTCCCTTTGAATTAATCAATTGTAAATTGCAGTTATATTACTATACAAATTTTACTCTTGATATTTTGTGGTGTGAAAGTTTTATAGGTAATACAAAATAGCGATAGATAATCTTTTAATTCTAGATCAGAGTATGAAACTGTGGCCCGACGAAAACCACTAATTTTTCAAAGAAATAGTGGACTTGTGGAATCGCAGAGATTCGATGATTATATAAGCCAGGTATTTCTATACAAATTTAGTGGTACTCGGCGAGCCACAGTTTGACACCCCTGTTCCGGATAATTGTCAGCCTTCCCATTCTAAAACATGCTAAGTGACAGATATTTATGTATTCACATGTCATTTAGATGATCCGACAAGTTTTCGATTTAATTTAAAAAACTGTCGAAAAAAATAACATTATTACACTGTGTAGTTAAAATGGAATAGTAATATAATAATACATTAATATATTGAAAATACTTTAATAAAGTTTTTATATTATTACTACGTTGTAATATTATTCTTGTGTTTTATAATATAGTTAAAATATTATTATATTATATTATCTGTAATCTCTATTTCATAAAATTCAATCTCAGAAAAATAGACAGTTCACAACTCTAAAACCGAGATTTCCACTTTTATAATAAATTCATTTAAAATTATTTTCCAATTTCACTCACTGCCTTTCCTTTTGTCATTTTATAAAGTAAAATAAATAAATAAATAAACAAATAATTTTTTTTATGAATATCAGAAAGTTTAATATTGCAGTGGAATATAAGAATTAAAATTAATAAAAAGGTAATTCCTTAATCAATATTGTAAAAATATTTTATAGTATAAATATATATCATATATATATTTTTTTTTCTTTTCAAAAAGGAATTATGCACTTTAAAGTAAAATTGCAAAGATTTGTTCTCTCACTTTAACAATTGTTGATAAATGTGTTATAAACTATAAAATTAATGAAAGTGTTTTAATAAACTGATTATACGTTTCGTCACCACCGAATTCCTTATCAAAGCAACTAAGAATAGTCTACAGTCACATGATATATGCACGGGAATATTCTTATTCTGGTACAGTTTAATACAATTAATAAAATCATCTTTTTAAAAGAAAAATTAAGTTTTAAACTCTGTGTAATACACGTTGATGGGGGTGGGGGTATTCGGAGTATTATTATTTAATTAGTAAAATTGGAATTTTCAAGTTTTAGAGATATTAGTTTTGTAAGATTAAGAAAGGGAAATGTGGTGACTGAAATCTGGAAAATAATTTTAAATGAATTAAATAAAAAAAGTGGAAATCTAGGGTTTATGAACTGTGAAGAGTCCATTTTTTCGTTATAGAATTTGCGAAACATAGATCACATATAATGTAAAATAATGAAATACCCCCTCTGTCCTAAATTAGTTGCTACATTTTATTACTTTTGTACTGATTATTGATACTAATGATTTTATGATTTTGTTTGAACATTTTTCAGAGATTTCAGGGTGCTATGCTATCAATTAACAACATTTACGTACCAAGCATTCCCTCCGTCTCTCCTTAAATAAGTACCAAATTAGTTTAAATAATCCAGGTTTCACACGCTCTTAAGTCACGCCCCATTTTGTAAGAATTCTTCCAACAGTAATCGCAAAAAACTCCCTTCCAGCTAATGAATCATTAATTCTTTAGGAAGAAAATTTTCTTTATGGTGTACTAGTGGTAGAGTCCTTACAAAACGATGTCGATCTACTAAACTGTATCGGAAGTTATTTATAACTCCACCCACTTGAAATGTAGCAACTAATTTGGGACAAAATTTTCGACTTAAATGTCACAACTAATTTGGGACGGAGGGAGTATAATAATAATTTAATAATAGTATAACAAAGTAATAATAATGCATTAACAGTATAATAATGTAGTATTATATAATTATTTCTCTTTTATTACACAATACAATAATATTATTTTGAAACTTTTTAAAATTACAACGGAAACTTATAGGTGCCAATTCACACAGGTGGTTGCGCTTTTTTAATTTTCCTATTCTTTTAAACGAGTTTTCTTCATAGTTTTCTGAGTTTAAAAACATGATTATTTTTTTTAATCGTAAAGTTTTTTGGGGGTGGCATTTTTAACTAGCTACACAGCCATTTTTGGGTACAAAACGTGTTTTACGGAAAATGTTGTAACTGCCTTATTTTTCTACCTATAAGATGAATCAAACACCCAAATGTTCAGCATAAAATTGTCTACATTTTTATAATTCTAAAATTTTCATTTGACTTAAGGATATAGGTCGAAAACATGTTTAAAAACCGGATAAATAAATGATCAAACACCACATTTCATTGCCATTACTTTTTTATGAAGGAGATGAGACTCACCTTAAATATTTTTTTTTCTGACACTGATCTCTCATAGGACTACTTGTTTTAATAAAGTTCAATCGTAAAAACCTTTTTTTTTTTTTTTTTTTTTTTAGCACAGCTCATCAAAAACTGCATTAAGTCTGATTTTTTTTCAGTTTTCGTAAATTAATATCTCAAAAGGGACTGAATAAAAAAATTGAAAAATTTAGGATAATAAACATCTTTGTAACGTAAAATTAAATTGTAAGTTTTATGATTGAGACTTAGCCGATTTTTGAATAACAGTTCACTAAAAATCGTTAAAAAACTCCGCTTCCTTTCACTTTTCTTTTCTTCCAGACAGAGCATTACAGGTGCTTAGGTACTTTCAAAATGACGATAAAGGCTAATTTTACTCTAATTTTATCTTGGTGATTTGAAATGGATTGAGCCTATTATTGCAAATTACTAAGGTTTTTTTTATGAGATGGAAAAAGAAGGAAGGGGGGGGGGGTGGTAAGTTGTAAAATAAACTCTCAATACAATTTAATATACAATTAAATTCAATTGAATGTAAAAAAAATGAAATCAATTCAATTGAATGAAAAAAAATGCAATTTAACAAATTACAACGACCATTTGGAAAATGATTTTTTCGAAGTCTAAAATTCAAGACACAAAAAATCGCACGGAGTTGATCATACATTTCGTACGCCATGGATTACATTTTTCGGTTCTGTAAATTTTTAAACTTCTACGGAGCTGGTCATACATTACGTACGCCATGGATTAAACATTAATATTCCTGGACCAATTTTAAATGAAATTCCATTCTTAAACTTCTAAACATCCCACAATATTACGTTTTACACCGTCGTATAGAGAAAAAAATGTACTTTTAAATGCAATTTGTTTGAAAGCTGTATCTCAATTTGTTTCTGAGTTATTAATTTTTTTTGTAGTTTTTATTACTTTTTTGTCATAGTGGCAACAGAAGTATCCATCTCTGTTTAAAGTAACGGATAAATACAGATTACTGTATACACCATTCAGAAAACGAATAAAATACGGATTCAACTAATAAAAAGCTTCCGATATGTTTTTGATTTCCTACCCTGACGAGGAAAATAACCATTTTTCAAAATGGTTAAATAAAGATTTAAAGAGGAAAAAAATATGAATTTTATTAATGCGAACTAAAGGTTTATTTGCAAATTTTAAAATGAAGCAGATATGATACTGGGCAAGTGTTAAGATGAGGTGCAGCCTGCAGGACACATTTTGCAAGTATTCTTGAAGGGGTCCTGCTATTGAATTTATTGTGCGCAGCTGAGGAGCACCTGGTACAGTTTTATTTTGACATATATTTTTGAAATCAGCCTAAGTACTCTATTAGAAGCAACTTCACCCAAGCGAAAACACCAGCTCGTAAATGAAATTTTGTAAAATTTCTATTCTTTTATTTCTACGCTTTTATCTACGCTTTCTATAAATTGCATACGCTTCGCCCCTTGCCTTACCCCTTACCAAATTTGAACTTTTGATTTTTGGAAATACATCTTTTATTCGAATCAGCGAAATTCACATTTTTTTCTATAAATATTCTTCTTCTTCTTCTTTTAACGTTCTGTTGAATATTTAATGTTACAGAATTATATTTATTGCATATCAAATAGTATTGAAAGCTTATTTTACGACTTACCCTTTCACCCCCAAAATTTATTTATTTTAGAAGTCAATCATAATGTATTTCATTTAGAATGTTCCACACTTTTTTAGAATATTTGAAGATTCCTTAATTTTATATTTACTAAGCAATAATCCGTAAAATTTGTCTTGATCATCATTTTGAACATACCTAAGCAGGAAGTAAGTGTAATGCTTTATATCTGGAAAAAAAGAAAAGAAAAGTGGGCGGAGTTTTTGGTGCATTTTTAGTGAACTGTTATTCAAAAACCTGTTAAGTCTCAATCATAAAATTTACAATTTGGCTTTACATTACACAGATGTCTTTTATCCAAAATTAAAAAATATATATATTCAGTCCCTTTTGAGATATTAATTTGAGATATTAACTTGCCAAAATCAGATTTCACGCTGTTTTTCATGAGCTGAGAAGAAAAAAGGAAAAAAAAAAAAAAAAAAAAAAAAAAGGAAAAGGTTTTCAGGAAAGAAGAAAAAAAAATTAAGATGAGTCTGATCTCCTTCATAAAAAATAATGGCAGGGAAATGTGGTGTTTGATCTTTTATTTCTTCTGTTTTAAACATGTTTTTGACCTACATCCTTTTAACACTAGATCTACCGGGAATTTTATTCAAGATTTAATAAAACGATCTACACCAGAATTTTTATTTAAAACTATTTAACTTATTTATTTACCTTATTTTTGTCTGGTTTATATACTTAAGTAGGGGAAGAAGGAGAGTTCAGCGCCAGCAGGCGGTGGCGGTGGGTGGATGTGGGTGGAATCCACCTTGTGGGTGGAATCCACCTTGTGGATGGAGGAGGAGGGTGGAATCCACCTGTTGGCAGACTTATCCTATAGTAGGAGGGGTTAAATGTTGGAGGGGGCTTAATTTTTGAGGGGGCTTAATTTTTTTTTTTTCGAATCGACTTAGAGTAGAGATGGAAATATCATACTATAACATAGGTCTTTTCGAGAGGAAGTATGAAGACACTAAATTTTTCGATGGGCTTATTTTTTAGGGGGGCTTATTTTTAGGGGGGCTTAATTTTTTTCTTCGAATCGACATAGAGTAGAAATGGAAATATCATACTATAACATAGAGATGTAGGTATTTTCGAAAGGGACTTTGAGGAGCCTAAATTTTTTAGAGGGGCTTATTTTTTAGGGGGGCTTAATTTTTAAGGGTGATTTTTTTTTTTCTGAATTGTCTTAGAATTTGAATGAAGATAAAAATGTCTCATGTTTTCTGAAAAAAAATTTTGATGCTGCCATCTGTATGCGGCAGTGCGAATTTATTATTGAAAATAGTATTTTATTTTTGAAAAGTTTTGAGGAAGGTTTGAACCTGCAAAATAGTCTCTTGGCTCGATGATATGTTGAAGACTTAACTAATCGAGCCAAGAAACTATGTCTATATGTTTAGATTTTAGATGTTTCAAAACAAAAAATTGTACTCCCCCCTTCTGTATGCGCAAAGAGAGGTTGGTTTCTTAAGATAACTCATTAATACCTATTTTAACTGCTCACTCTGCGAATTCTTTTAATGTATATGATTTTTATTTTTAGTTTAACTGATTTTATCGATTTTACGTACGAGAGTTTAATTATTTTACGCACAAATGTATAATCATTTTAGAAAGCCGTGGTTTCGAACCTGCGAACTCCCATTCAAATTTCATTTTTTGTAACTGATAAGCTATCCACTATTCAAACCGCGCCCCAATATTTTCTAACTTACTTTTGAACACTACATATTTTTAAAAATACTTACCTCTTCCTCTTTCTTATACTAGGGAAGTTAATACAATTTATGTTTAAATTGAAGAAATAATTAATTTTTTATATTTCTTTAATAAGCAAGTCATTTTTTTAGATCGATTAGAAGGCTACCAAACGATTTGAATTAAACATTGTTTTTACCAGTATTAATCCACCTAATTTTAAAATTATACTTTTTCTTGTGAACCATATCATATTCATTGAATCGTCTGAAATACACTTCCTAAACCCCATTATCAACGTTTCTCACTATCTATCACAAACATCCGATAAGTCTAATCAGCTTTTTTCAACAGAAAATAGCTAATATGTAAATATTGATAACTATTGAAGAGATTACTTCACTTGTTTCCAGATTTTAAATGAAAGTTTGAAATATTTGTCAGATTTTCTATTTATCGATTATTATAAATTGAATCAACTCATAGTTTGTTATTGCAATAGATAATTATTTGATGATTCTACATTAGTTCTAATGAATTTTAAAAATACTGCTTCAATTCAATTCATTCTTTAATACAGTTTAATAAATTTAGTTTGAATTAATCCATTGGTTTGTCATATATTTCACTGCAATAATAAAATTAATGTGTAAAACCTTAGAATGACGAATTCAAAAACGTAACGTGATGAATCAAATATTTTTTAAACATTATATAAAAACCTTTGGATTGAATCACTTCCTGTGAACTTCCTACACATACTTTTTTATGTCACGTGTTTTTCTGAAATTTTTACACCAATCATATTACATGATTTGCACTATCGTAATAATTTTTTAACATGCGCCCCCTATGATTATATATAAAAATGAATGAAACGAGACTTTTTCATTAGTGTTTGCTATTTTCTGAGTGTGTGAAGACGCTTTTTTCACTTAAGATAATATGGCTAGTTTTCAAGATGGACATTCTACTATGTTAAGCGATGATGTATCAAGTTTGAATAATCAATATTTTTCATCAAGATTAAATGATCAAGACATGGGATTAATAGTACAACCTAAGTAGAACCCGTTTCAGATGATGAAGCGGAATCCTCCTCATCAGAACTAAAGAAACAGAAGCCACCTTTTTTGTGTACTGTTTGCAGCAAATCTTTTTCACGAAAAGGCAATTTAAAACAACATTTGATGATTCATTCAGAAGAAAGACCATTTATATGTGACATCTGCCAAAAAGCATTCTCTAGAAAGGCTATTTTGAATCGTCATAAACTATCCCATTTAAAGATTCCTTCCCAACATAAATGTGAATCGTGCGGTGAAGCGTTCTCAAGAAAGTATGACTTATTAAAACACATGAAGATCCACAAGTACTCCAAAAAGGATAAATGTATTCAGCGTAGTGAAATATTCAATCCCAACTCCGATTTTTTATATCATTTGAAAACTTCACAGAGAGTTAGATGCAAAATTGATAATTCATCCTCTTTAAAAGATATGTTTTTTGAGAAGGTTAAGCATTTTAAAAGACAAAATGCGTTAAACATATTTACTAAAACTGTAATCAACTCTAACGAGGAGCATGTTACAGACTTTAACACATTTTTTAATAGTATTTATTCGGACGTTTTAAACGAATTAAACTACCAGATTCAAGTTAAAAGATCGATGAAATGGTATGCAAGTGTACAAGTTGTTGTATATCGCGTAACACAGGAGGGTGTCTTAGAGATTGCCACACCCTATTTCCTTTCAAAAACTATACTTGAATTAACGAAACAAAATTTATCTGAACATGTTGAGGATACCTTTGCAAAAATTATTAAGTCCTATGAGAAGTCCACCAGACGTGGTTTTAATTGGACATTAGATAAAATATTGAATTTTGAACTATCTACCTTTAAAATATAACATGATTTGAAATGTTTATACCTTTTTGAAATATGTGTACTCATGTTTTCACTATTCTAACTATTGAAAACGACGAATAAATAATGTGTAAATGAAAAAGCTGTTGTCTATTTATTTTTGTTAGAACAACTTGTGATTTTTAATAACTCATGAAGTCGTAACGGCTTTACTTACTATACTTACTATTTTTTTTTTTTCAATTTCTTATCAAATGAATAATGAGTTAACTATCTTTTATTAATTTCATATTGAAAGTCTGAAATTATCCATTGAAATAGTTATTTTACAATATTTCTAATTTATCATAATTATTTTTAAAGTTTATCACTCGTTGTTTGTATAAACAACTGTTATTGCTCAATAATAATAATATTATCATTTATTACCATACAATTCTTTAAAAAAAGCATAGAACCATTAACATAATATATCATTAACCTCTTTTTTAAAAACTGTTACCTTGTGTTGCCATTGAATTCTTCAAAACAAAAAAGAATAAAACTAAAATCATTATCATTAAATATCATACACCACTTATATAAAAATTGTTACTTTGTGTTGCCATACAATTCTTCAAAAAAAAGAATAAAACTAAAACTATTAACATTAAATATCATATACTGTAAATATAAAAATTGTTACCTTGTATTGCCATACAATTCTTCAAAAAAGGATAAAACCATTGACATAATATATTATTCACCACTTAAATAAACTGTTTATATATATATTTTTTTTAGACTTAAACTAAAATTAATGACATTACAAATTCTTTTAAGTGTTTATCTGTAACCGACACTGATTTTTAACGTATATTAAGGGATGTGCTGTTTCTAAACATTCAGTTTCCAACTGATTTTTGTTCTAACTTCATCTAATGTTACCTTTATTTTTTGAAGATGGGTTCTGTAGTAAATATGTTAAAAAGATCTTCCGACAAAGTGGCTTCTTCTTCAAAGTATCAACGTTTAGAAGAACCTAATGATCCCACTTCTGCGAGTGAATTAAATATACCAAGATTGGAAACTCCTAATTTATTAAACACTGACTGTGGGACAATATCACGTGATTTATCCACTACTGATTACTCACCGAATGTGAAATCTGAAATCGATATGAATTTTTTTATCCCTAACTTTGGTGATGATACTACATCTTCCGAGAATTCATGCCAAGAGTCAATTTCTGTCGAGGACTATTTGAATATATTTTTCAAAGACATGAATTTTGAATCCGCTTTAACCTCGACCCCAGCTAGTAACATAATTTCACAAGACGAATCCTTTCAAGAACGTACTATTGACCAAGAGGTTTCTGATTCCCAACCAAGCAACCTTTCTAAAGCAAGTGATGAATTACAAAGCACAACCCCACCTACGAATCTCATTCCACAGTCTAAAACTAACAAATCCAATCATCCTATTGTATTTCGAGAAGAACTCAGTGACTGTATCTTTTTAATTTTAAAGTTGCATAATAGACAATTTCATATTCATATTCGAGAATTTAAACGCAGTGGGCTTACTAGTGAAGAAATTCTAACGAAAAATGGTATTATTATGGATGTTAACAGCTGGTTCGAATTTTGCAAGAAAATTTTTTCATTTAATTTGAGATATAAAAGTTCCTCATTTGTTTCTAATAACATGATATTAGTGTTAAATTTTAATAATTCTATCATGCGAATTAAAAATTTAAAGAATTATTCTCACATTGACTTAAACGAGTATCAGTTGCTGAAATTAAAAGAAAAAATACATGATTTGAATAAGGAACTTCTTCAGCATATATATGTAAACCATATACCAAGCTTAATTAGGCAGAAATGTATCATTGGTCATATATCTACAGAAAATGAACTCATGTTGCAGTCTAAACTTATAACATGTATTGAGAATAATGTATTAACTATACTAAACCGCATTTTTGAATGTGATGGATGTATTTTTAATCAGAAATCTCAAAGCCCTCATTCCTGTTGTATACTAAATAATCGACAAAAATTTGAAAAACTAGGAGAGATGTTATTAACACTTATAGATTTAGATTTTGTTATTTCCTCATTTTTAAACGGAGTAGATTGTGTTAGTGAAAACTTTTTATCAAACATTCATGTAGAAACAATTCAAAACGAATTGTTTAAAATAATAAAATAAAATGTATTGCTATCCTTTTTAATACGTGTGTGTTTATTTTTCTTAAGTGTATGTTTATTTTGTTATGTCTTTTAGAACTTTTAATAGAGTGTTAGACTTAAATTTGCATATGTATATAACTAAAGAAATCAACAATTCTTTAGCAATTAAAAAATTAACACAAGTTTAAAATATTAAACTAATAATCTTAATACTATAATTTCTACTTTCTAATATATATATATATATATATGAAACTTATTATATAAAAAATTTTCAATAATAATAATAAGTTTAGAAAATTAAAAAAGTTTAAAAAACAAAATTAAGAAACTCATTTAAAAAAATATCTGAAAAGTTAAAAAAAAAATAAAGTTTTCAAAATTAAAAAATCTTTATAAAAAAATAATAATGATTTTAAAAAAAATATTAAAAAGTTTACAAAGTTAAAAAAAAAAATATTAAAAAGTTTACAAAGTTAAAAAAAAAACTTGGGGAAAAAAAAACTTAAAAAAAAACTAAGTTATCAAAATTAAAAAAAAAAAAAATATAAAAACTTAATACATTAAGTTTTCAAAAGTGAGTTTACCTATTCGTATATGTATACATGCATGTGACTTTCATTATGTTTCAGTTTAATACTTCTTTTTATCCTATAAAAGTGTTAGATTAATATATACTTATAAAAATATTTGTAAGTTAAATTTAAAAAAAAGTAACTTATAAAAAAAAATGTTTACAAAATTAAAAAAAAACAAAATCTTTCTAAATAAAAAGTTTTTAAAATTAAAAAAAAACTTTTTAAATAAAAAATGTTTTCAAAATATAAAAAAAAAAATTGTAAATAAAAAAAGTTTTCAAAATTAAAAAAAAAATACTTTGTAAATAAAAAAAAATATTAAAAAGTTTACAAAAAAAAAACTTTTTTTATAAAAAATATTTTCAAAATTAAAAAAAAAATTGTAAGTAAAAAAAAAAGTTTTCAAAATTAAAAAAAAAATAATTTGTAAATAAAAAAAATATATTAAAAAGTTTATAAAATTTAAAAGTTAAAAAAAAAACTTTGTAAAAAGTTTTCAAAATTAAGTTATCAAAATTAAAAAAAAAAAAAAGACTCAATAAATTATATTATCAAAAGTCAGTTCACCTAACTGTATATGTATCTGACTTTCATAATTAAAAAAGTTATCAAAAAGTTGGATTAGATTGCAAATACAAGTATACAATCAATCATATATCAATCAGTCATAGCAATTAACCAATCAATGATATCAATCAGTAAATCAAACCAATCAATCACTCATATTAATCAACCAAACAATAATATTAATCAATCATATCGATTAATAAATCAAACCAATCAATCATATTAATCAACCAAACAATAATATCAATCAGTCATATCGATCAATAAATCAAACCAATCAATCATATTAATCAACCAAACAATAATATCAATCAGTCATATCGATCAATAAATCAAACCAATCAATCATATTAATCAACCAAACAATAATATCAATTAATCATATCGATCAATAAATCATATTAATCATATCAAGCTATCATATCAATCATATCAATCAATCAACCAATCATTCATATTAATCAATGATTCATATTAATCATATCAATCGATTAATCAAGATACTGAATACAAGTATTCATACAAATAAATCACATCAATTGCAGTTCAAGTATTACAAGTTAGTATAATAACATTATAAGAAAGTTTTGAATTAATACAATGATTAACTATCAACATTTTGTAACAGCACTTTTACAAAAGCAATGTATGAATAAATATTTTAGTTACAAAAAATATTTAAAATGCTTTTGAAAGTTAATAAAATTATTTTCCAAAAATGTTAAAAACATTACAAGCTGCTAAAACCTACAATTTAACAAGAATGAGTTGTCCTATATTTCCTTTGTATTTGCATGTCCTATATTTCCTTTCTATTTGTATTTGAGTATATGTATACGGATTCCTCCTTTTAATTATGTTTTGTAGTATACACTTAAAAAATATATATAGTATATATAAAACATTAAATTAAAATATTCTTTAGTTATTAAAAAGTTTAAAAAATCAGCAATTTTTTTAATATTATAAGATAACAAAAATTATTTTGTGATTTATTAAAAGTGAATTTACCTATCGTTATATATGTGTTTCATAAGATAAATCTTCTTTATGTTAACATCCTACCCACATTTTATTTTATAGTTATACACATCGAAACGAAAAAAAATAAAATAAAAATAAACAATCTATTTTTAAATTCTGCAATTTAAAATTTTAATACATACATACTTAAACATTTATATAAAAATAATGAACTCACCATGTTTGAACTCAGAAAAGAGATGATGAGCTTATCACGTGGTAGATTGTGACGTAATCAATTAGATATCACGTGCCTTCCTCGTGCCTTTTGATTGTCTTATCTTAAAACTTTTATAAACTCTTTATACTAGAATATATACTAGTTTTTACTAAGTACTAGTATATACTAAATACTAGTATAAATTATAAAAGTTTAAAAAACTTGGTTAATATTCAAACTTGAATTCTATGAATGATGCAATAAATACTTCCGTTTTTATAAGAAATTTAAGTTACTTCTAAAAAATATTATTATCCAGTTAAATAATCAATGATTATACTTAAACAATATGAAAATTAATCTTTGTTCACAACTGCGAGAAAGATTTTAATAGGATTTTATTTGCAAATATCTGATGTCATCTTGCTGAAGATTCCATAAAATAAAAGACTTTCAAAAAAATATACGACCTACATATTCGATGACTGAAGTGAAAATGGCTAGTGTCTTGGTATAGACTCATATCAGTTAGATCACGTGATTGATAATACAATCTGATTGTAGATAAGACAATCAAAAGGCACCAGGAAGGCACGTGATATCTAATTGATTACGTCACAATCTACCACGTGATAAGCTCATCATCTCTTTTCTGAGTTCAAACATGGTGAGTTCATTATTTTTTATAAATGTTTAAGTATGTATGTATTAAAATTTTAAATTGCAGAATTTAATAATAGATTGTTTATTTTTATTTTATTTTTTTTTCGTTTCGATGTGTATAACTATAAAATAAAATGTGGGTAGGATGTTAACATAAAGAAGATTTATCTTATGAAACACATATATAGCGATAGGTAAATTCACTTTTAATAAATCACAAAATAATTTTTGTTATCTTATAATATTAAAAAAATTGCTGATTTTTTAAACTTTTCAATAACTAAAGAATATTTTAATTTAATGTTTTATATATACTATATATATTTTTTAAGTGTATACTACAAAACATAATTAAAAGGAGGAATCCGTATACATATACTCAAATACAAATAGAAAGGAAATATAGGACATGCAAATACAAAGGAAATATAGGACAACTCATTCTTGTTAAATTGTAGGTTTTAGCAGCTTGTAATGTTTTTAACATTTTTGGAAAATAATTTTATTAACTTTCAAAAGCATTTTAAATATTTTTTGTAACTAAAATATTTATTCATACATTGCTTTTGTAAAAGTGCTGTTACAAAATGTTGATAGTTAATCATTGTATTAATTCAAAACTTTCTTATAATGTTATTATACTAACTTGTAATACTTGAACTGCAATTGATGTGATTTATTTGTATGAATACTTGTATTCAGTATCTTGATTAATCGATTGATATGATTAATATGAATCATTGATTAATATGATTGATTGATATGATTGATATGATAGCTTGATATGATTAATATGATTTATTGATCGATATGATTAATTGATATTATTGTTTGGTTGATTAATATGATTGATTGGTTTGATTTATTGATCGATATGACTGATTGATATTATTGTTTGGTTGATTAATATGATTGATTGGTTTGATTTATTGATCGATATGACTGATTGATATTATTGTTTGGTTGATTAATATGATTGATTGGTTTGATTTATTAATCGATATGATTGATTAATATTATTGTTTGGTTGATTAATATGAGTGATTGATTGGTTTGATTTACTGATTGATATCATTGATTGGTTAATTGCTATGACTGATTGATATATGATTGATTGTATACTTGTATTTGCAATCTAATTCAACTTTTTGATAACTTTTTTAATTATGAAAGTCAGATACATATACAGTTAGGTGAACTGACTTTTGATAATATAATTTATTGAGTCTTTTTTTTTTTTTTTTTTTTTTTTTTTTTAATTTTGATAACTTAATTTTGAAAACTTTTTACAAAGTTTTTTTTTTTAACTTTTAAATTTTATAAACTTTTTAATATATTTTTTTTATTTACAAATTATTTTTTTTTAATTTTGAAAACTTTTTTTTTTTACTTACAATTTTTTTTTTAATTTTGAAAATATTTTTTATAAAAAAAGTTTTTTTTTGTAAACTTTTTAATATTTTTTTTTATTTACAAAGTATTTTTTTTTTATTTTGAAAACTTTTTGTATTTACAATTTTTTTTTTAAATTTTGAAAACATTTTTTATTTAAAAAGTTTTTTTTAATTTTAAAAACTTTTTATTTAGAAAGATTTTGTTTTTTTTTTATTTTGTAAACATTTTTTTTTTATAAGTTACTTTTTTTTAAATTTAACTTACAAATATTTTTATAAGTATATATTAATCTAACACTTTTATAGGATAAAAAGAAGTATTAAACTGAAACATAATGAAAGTCACATGCATGTATACATATACGAATAGGTAAACTCACTTTTGAAAACTTAATGTATTAAGTTTTTATAAATTTTTTTTTTTTTAATTTTGATAACTTAGTTTTTTTTTTTAAGTTTTTTTTTCCCCAAGTTTTTTTTTCCCCAAGTTTTTTTTTTTTAACTTTGTAAACTTTTTAATATTTTTTTTTTAACTTTGTAAACTTTTTAATTTTTTTTTTAATTATTATTATTTTTTTATAAAGATTTTTTAATTTTGAAAACTTTATTTTTTTTTAACTTTTCAGATATTTTTTTAAATGAGTTTCTTAATTTTGTTTTTTAAACTTTTTTAATTTTCTAAACTTATTATTATTATTGAAAATTTTTTATATAATAAGTTTCATATATATATATATATATATTAGAAAGTAGAAATTATAGTATTAAGATTATTAGTTTAATATTTTAAACTTGTGTTAATTTTTTAATTGCTAAAGAATTGTTGATTTCTTTAGTTATATACATATGCAAATTTAAGTCTAACACTCTATTAAAAGTTCTAAAAGACATAACAAAATAAACATACACTTAAGAAAAATAAACACACACGTATTAAAAAGGATAGAAATACATTTTATTTTATTATTTTAAACAATTCGTTTTGAATTGTTTCTACATGAATGTTTGATAAAAAGTTTTCACTAACACAATCTACTCCGTTTAAAAATGAGGAAATAACAAAATCTAAATCTATAAGTGTTAATAACATCTCTCCTAGTTTTTCAAATTTTTGTCGATTATTTAGTATACAACAGGAATGAGGGCTTTGAGATTTCTGATTAAAAATACATCCATCACATTCAAAAATGCGGTTTAGTATAGTTAATACATTATTCTCAATACATGTCATAAGTTTAGACTGCAACATGAGTTCATTTTCTGTAGATATATGACCAATGATACATTTCTGCCTAATTAAGCTTGGTATATGGTTTACATATATATGCTGAAGAAGTTCCTTATTCAAATCATGTATTTTTTCTTTTAATTTCAGCAACTGATACTCGTTTAAGTCAATGTGAGAATAATTCTTTAAATTTTTAATTCGCATGATAGAATTATTAAAATTTAACACTAATATCATGTTATTAGAAACAAATGAGGAACTTTTATATCTCAAATTAAATGAAAAAATTTTCTTGCAAAATTCGAACCAGCTGTTAACATCCATAATAATACCATTTTTCGTTAGAATTTCTTCACTAGTAAGCCCACTGCGTTTAAATTCTCGAATATGAATATGAAATTGTCTATTATGCAACTTTAAAATTAAAAAGATACAGTCACTGAGTTCTTCTCGAAATACAATAGGATGATTGGATTTGTTAGTTTTAGACTGTGGAATGAGATTCGTAGGTGGGGTTGTGCTTTGTAATTCATCACTTGCTTTAGAAAGGTTGCTTGGTTGGGAATCAGAAACCTCTTGGTCAATAGTACGTTCTTGAAAGGATTCGTCTTGTGAAATTATGTTACTAGCTGGGGTCGATGTTAAAGCGGATTCAAAATTCATGTCTTTGAAAAATATATTCAAATAGTCCTCGACAGAAATTGACTCTTGGCATGAATTCTCGGAAGATGTAGTATCATCACCAAAGTTAGGGATAAAAAAATTCATATCGATTTCAGATTTCACATTCGGTGAGTAATCAGTAGTGGATAAATCACGTGATATTGTCCCACAGTCAGTGTTTAATAAATTAGGAGTTTCCAATCTTGGTATATTTAATTCACTCGCAGAAGTGGGATCATTAGGCTCTTCTAAACGTTGATACTTTGAAGAAGAAGCCACTTTGTTGGAAGATCTTTTTAACATATTTACTACAGAACCCATCTTCAAAAAATAAAGGTAACATTAGATGAAGTTAGAACAAAAATCAGTTGGAAACTGAATGTTTAGAAACAGCACATCCCTTAATATACGTTAAAAATCAGTGTCGGTTACAGATAAACACTTAAAAGAATTTGTAATGTCATTAATTTTAGTTTAAGTCTAAAAAAAAATATATATATAAACAGTTTATTTAAGTGGTGAATAATATATTATGTGAATGGTTTTATCCTTTTTTGAAGAATAGTATGGCAATACAAGGTAACAATTTTTATATTTACAGTATATGATATTTAATGTTAATAGTTTTAGTTTTATTCTTTTTTTGAAGAATTGTATGGCAACACAAAGTAACAATTTTTATATAAGTGGTGTATGATATTTAATGATAATGATTTTAGTTTTATTCTTTTTTGTTTTGAAGAATTCAATGGCAACACAAGGTAACAGTTTTTAAAAAAGAGGTTAATGATATATTATGTTAATGGTTCTATGCTTTTTTTAAAGAATTGTATGGTAATAAATGATAATATTATTATTATTGAGCAATAACAGTTGTTTATACAAACAACGAGTGATAAACTTTAAAAATAATTATGATAAATTAGAAATATTGTAAAATAACTATTTCAATGGATAATTTCAGACTTTCAATATGAAATTAATAAAAGATAGTTAACTCATTATTCATTTGATAAGAAATTGAAAAAAAAAATAGTAAGTATAGTAAGTAAAGCCGTTACGACTTCATGAGTTATTAAAAATCACAAGTTGTTCTAACAAAAATAAATAGACAACAGCTTTTTCATTTACACATTATTTATTCGTCGTTTTCAATAGTTAGAATAGTGAAAACATGAGTACACATATTTCAAAAAGGTATAAACATTTCAAATCATGTTATATTTTAAAGGTAGATAGTTCAAAATTCAATATTTTATCTAATGTCCAATTAAAACCACGTCTGGTGGACTTCTCATAGGACTTAATAATTTTTGCAAAGGTATCCTCAACATGTTCAGATAAATTTTGTTTCGTTAATTCAAGTATAGTTTTTGAAAGGAAATAGGGTGTGGCAATCTCTAAGACACCCTCCTGTGTTACGCGATATACAACAACTTGTACACTTGCATACCATTTCATCGATCTTTTAACTTGAATCTGGTAGTTTAATTCGTTTAAAACGTCCGAATAAATACTATTAAAAAATGTGTTAAAGTCTGTAACATGCTCCTCGTTAGAGTTGATTACAGTTTTAGTAAATATGTTTAACGCATTTTGTCTTTTAAAATGCTTAACCTTCTCAAAAAACATATCTTTTAAAGAGGATGAATTATCAATTTTGCATCTAACTCTCTGTGAAGTTTTCAAATGATATAAAAAATCGGAGTTGGGATTGAATATTTCACTACGCTGAATACATTTATCCTTTTTGGAGTACTTGTGGATCTTCATGTGTTTTAATAAGTCATACTTTCTTGAGAACGCTTCACCGCACGATTCACATTTATGTTGGGAAGGAATCTTTAAATGGGATAGTTTATGACGATTCAAAATAGCCTTTCTAGAGAATGCTTTTTGGCAGATGTCACATATAAATGGTCTTTCTTCTGAATGAATCATCAAATGTTGTTTTAAATTGCCTTTTCGTGAAAAAGATTTGCTGCAAACAGTACACAAAAGAGGTGGCTTCTGTTTCTTTAGTTCTGATGAGGAGGATTCCGCTTCATCATCTGAAACGGGTTCTACTTTAGGTTGTACTATTAATCCCATGTCTTGATCATTTAATCTTGATGAAAAATATTGATTATTTAAACTTGATACATCAACGCTTAACATAGTAGAATGTCCATCTTGAAAACTAGCCATATTATCTTAAGTGAAAAAAGCGTCTTCACACACTCAGAAAATAGCAAACACTAATGAAAAAGTCTCGTTTCATTCAATTTTATATATAATCATAGGGGGCGCATGTTAAAAAATTATTACGATAGTGCAAATCATGTAATATGATTGGTGTAAAAATTTCAGAAAAACACGTGACATAAAAAAGTATGTGTAGGAAGTTCACAGGAAGTGATTCAATCCAAAGGTTTTTATATAATGTTTAAAAAATATTTGATTCATCACGTTACGTTTTTGAATTCGTCATTCTAAGGTTTTACACATTAATTTTATTATTGCAGTGAAATATATGACAAACCAATGGATTAATTCAAACTAAATTTATTAAACTGTATTAAAGAATGAATTGAATTGAAGCAGTAGTTTTAAAATTCATTAGAACTAATGTAGAATCATCAAATAATTATCTATTGCAATAACAAACTATGAGTTGATTCAATTTATAATAATCGATAAATAGAAAATCTGACAAATATTTCAAACTTTCATTTAAAATCTGGAAACAAGTGAAGTAATCTCTTCAATAGTTATCAATATTTACATATTAGCTATTTTCTGTTGAAAAAAGCTGATTAGACTTATCGGATGTTTGTGATAGATAGTGAGAAACGTTGATAATGGGGTTTAGGAAGTGTATTTCAGACGATTCAATGAATATGATATGGTTCACAAGAAAAAGTATAATTTTAAAATTAGGTGGATTAATACTGGTAAAAACAATGTTTAATTCAAATCGTTTGGTAGCCTTCTAATCGATCTAAAAAAATGACTTGCTTATTAAAGAAATATAAAAAATTAATTATTTCTTCAATTTAAACATAAATTGTATTAACTTCCCTAGTATAAGAAAGAGGAAGAGGTAAGTATTTTTAAAAATATGTAGTGTTCAAAAGTAAGTTAGAAAATATTGGGGCGCGGTTTGAATAGTGGATAGCTTATCAGTTACAAAAAATGAAATTTGAATGGGAGTTCGCAGGTTCGAAACCACGGCTTTCTAAAATGATTATACATTTGTGCGTAAAATAATTAAACTCTCGTACGTAAAATCGATAAAATCAGTTAAACTAAAAATAAAAATCATATACATTAAAAGAATTCGCAGAGTGAGCAGTTAAAATAGGTATTAATGAGTTATCTTAAGAAACCAACCTCTCTTTGCGCATACAGAAGGGGGGAATACAATTTTTTGTTTTGAAACATCTAAAATCTAAACATATAGACATAGTTTCTTGGCTCGATTAGTTAAGTCTTCAACATATCATCGAGCCAAGAGACTATTTTGCAGGTTCAAACCTTCCTCAAAACTTTTCAAAAATAAAATACTATTTTCAATAATAAATTCGCACTGCCGCATACAGATGGCAGCATCAAAATTTTTTTTCAGAAAACATGAGACATTTTTATCTTCATTCAAATTCTAAGACAATTCAGAAAAAAAAAATCACCCTTAAAAATTAAGCCCCCCTAAAAAATAAGCCCCTCTAAAAAATTTAGGCTCCTCAAAGTCCCTTTCGAAAATACCTACATCTATATGTTATAGTATGATATTTCCATTTCTACTCTATGTCGATTCGAAGAAAAAAATTAAGCCCCCCTAAAAATAAGCCCCCCTAAAAAATAAGCCCATCGAAAAATTTAGTGTCTTCATACTTCCTCTCGAAAAGACCTATGTTATAGTATGATATTTCCATCTCTACTCTAAGTCGATTCGAAAAAAAAAAATTAAGCCCCCTCAAAAATTAAGCCCCCTCCAACATTTAACCCCTCCTACTATAGGATAAGTCTGCCAACAGGTGGATTCCACCCTCCTCCTCCATCCACAAGGTGGATTCCACCCACATCCACCCACCGCCACCGCCTGCTGGCGCTGAACTCTCCTTCTTCCCTACTTACTTAGTTTATTTTAAAGAAATTTCTGGTTTGAATGAATATTTTGTATGTACCTGTCGGGTCCAATGGACCCGTCTGGTAGACGGAGGGTTAAGTCAAATGAAAATTTTATAATTACATAAAATATCGACAATTTTATTCTGAACATTTTGGTACTTGATTCATCTGGATTGGTAGAAAAATAAAACAGTTACAGCATTTTCCGTAAAACCTGTTTACCACCAAAAAATGACGGTGTAGATCGTTAAAATTGGCCACCCCCCCCCAAAAAACTATACGATCAAAAGAAAATTTAATCATGTTTTTAAACTCAGAAAATTATAAAGAAAAACTTGTTTAAAAAATTAGGAAAATTAAAACTCGCGAGCACAACCACCAATGTGATTTGGAATGGATTGACCTTTATGGGAATATTTAAACCTTCCTACCCTGTTGAAATTTTACTCATACTCAAATTTAATAAAAACATTTCTCATAAGAATTTTTTTTAAACTATTTAATGTATTTATTTATATTAGTTTCCGGTGAATTTTGTGTATCTTACTTTAAGAAAAAAATTCTGGCTCGAATCCAATGAAATGAATTATAGGGGTAGGAGGGTTAAAATGCCATATGCATACATACAAATCTGTCGTTTATCGTTTTTTAGAATGGGGAGGCTGATAATACCGAAGAAGTAGAATCGCATCCATCGCTATTGCTAGTGCCTGCATAAAATGCAGTATCAGTTGCCCATAAGTTTGAAAACTCTGACTGAACACAAAGCTCACTGAGTCTCCATAATAATGGAGTTCTTGGGCCACTTGCGATGATCGGAATCGAAAGCTTCATAGTCTGGTAGCTCTGCTTCGATATCGTTAGATAGATCATATAATTTACTATAATTTTTTCAGCAAGGTCTTTGTTGCGTTTTCTTAAACTCATAGTATTAAAGTCCCTTCGGACGGTAGTGTTGCGTAGGTAACAAGAAGCGTTGCGTACAAAGCGACAATGCTTGTTATGCAGGCGACTGAGATTATCCATGGAAGAGGTGCAGGTGAAGCCCTAGACCGGAATGGCATAAATTATGATAGGGATGATGTAGGAATTATAAAGAAGAAGTTTATTGTAAACTGGAAGAGTTTTACTATAGAGTAGAGGATTCAGAGAGATAGAAGGTCCAGCGGCTTTTCCCCTGATGGAAAGTATATGCTTGCTCCATGTGAGCTTACAGTCAAGGATGACTCCCATGTATTTGGCATCACCAGTCCTTGGAATAGTAGTTTTGTTAATAATTAATCTATTAGGATCGGTAAATTTACGGGTGAAATGATCCAACACGCTCCCCCCCGAAGGGTGTCCGCTAGGATGAGGAATACAGCTGAAAGGATGTTGTTTATGCGGACCCGAAAAATTTGGCCAAAGAAGCATATTAAATGTATAAGTCTGGCGCAAAATTTAAGCTTAATTAATATAAATATAAGGCCTTCGTGCCAGACTTTATCAAAAGCCTTTGCGACGTCAAGGAATATAGCGGCAGCTTTTCTTTGAGTTTCCCACTAAGAAATTCAAAAACAGGAAGGAGCTGGTGTTGTGTTAAGTGTTTTGGGCGAAAGCCGAACTGATCAGGCATGAGAATGTTGTTGTGCTGAATAACGTCCTGCAACTGGGCCCTTATGACGCTTTCGATGACTTTACTGGAGGGATGATAGTAGTGAAATGGATCTGTATTCGGTAGGATCAGAAAGGTTAGTTCCTGGTTTAGTGATAGGTGAAAAGATGGAAGTTTTCCATGATTTAGGGAAATAATTTAATTTAAAAATAGAGTTAGTAAGGTCTGTGATATATATAATACAGCTATGAGGAAGATTTTTGAGAGCAGTGTTAGTAATTTTATCGTAACCTGGGGTCTTGCGTCCTTTAAGTTTTTTTTATGATATTACGAATTACAATCGGCTGAATAGTAGGGGAGGGATCATGAGGGGGGGGGGGGTAGAAAACTGCGAACAGGATCACTATTATCATCTAGATGAGCCTGGCTAGCAAGGGTCGGATTTGAAGAGAACTGAGATGCGTAAGAGTTGGCAACTGTATTTGCCTTATATTGATCGGTATAAGAAGTAATATATTTAGACGAAAGGGGGGTAATGGGTGAAAAATTTTATTAAGTCTACGTTTAATTATCCAGAGGAAATTGTCCTCGCTAGCAAGAGTTTTGAGGAAACTGTTCCAATATTTTTGTTTTTCTTTATAGAGACAGCTTTTAATTTTGCTATTAATCCTTTTGATAAGGGGTTTAAGGAAGGGATCACTGGAATTTCTAAATAGCAGCTGGAGCTGATTACGCTGTTTTGAAATTGCACAACAGGTGGCGCCGCTATGCTGAATTTTTCACGATTTTCGCAAAAGCTATATCTTAAAAACTACTGCACGCAATTTAATCAAACTTAGTATTTTGTTACATTTTTCACGTAAATAGATCCTTATTAGACTTGGGTGTATATTGAACAACAGCTGTTGATTTTATATACTTAGAGTTGGAATTTTGGCTGCGGACATCTAAGAGGTCGGGTTCCAAAATTCAATCTTCTTATTAAATACATCCAATTCAACGAATCCAGATACCTTTACGATCCTCGTGATGGACATAGATTGTCATATAATTTCAGCACTGTGATAGCGAATTTTGAATTATTAACATGAAAGAGATAGAATAAAGTTTTGGGATTGGCCTATCAGTCTAGTTATATTCTTACAAAAATAAAGTGATATCCTCATGATGGACATAGATTGTCATTTAATATCAGCACTGTGATAGAGAATTTTGAATTATTAACATGTATGAGGTAGAATAAAGTTTTGGGATTGGCCTATCAGTCTAGTTATATTCTTACAAAAATAAAGTGATCATCTAACTAGTAAATGAAGCAGATTTTAAAAAAGAATTTTTATCCATACTTTTATTTTTAGGATAATGTATCTCACATCAATATTTAAAAGGCAGATTTTTTTAACGTATTCTAGTATTTTCTTTCATAAAATAATAGCGAGTTTTTTTCTTTTCCAAAAGACAGAAATTTTATAAAATGTTACCTCATTCATCATATTTAAGTGGTCTGTAATATTGTTTTAATTTCTCTTTATTGAACATTAATAAATAAAAAATACTGTCTCCAGTAAAAATCAATCCAAAAGAAAATATGAACTAATTTTTTTCAGTTTAAAAAACAAATAATAATAAAAATAAATGATGATATCAAGCAATTTAAATAAAGCTCATTTAACTTGTACATTAATGATATTTGTTAGCTGTTTTCTGATTTTTTCATCTTTTAAAACTATGAAGACATGATATGCAACGCTCCGCTTTTAAGCTGAAAGTAAACAAAGCATCCTATGAGCCAGCACGCCGTGCTAGGGAACTTCTCGGGTGCATTTGTGATAAGAACAGTTGCGAAGGGCGCGATTTAGACGCCAGTAGAAAATGCACACTGCTTTCCTAAATTAGATCTTTTATTTTATTTCAACTGCTTAGAAAGCAGTTTTCGTGACAATCACAAACAAATTACAAACAAAAGGTTTTTCCTTTGAATTAATCATTTGTAAATTGCAGTTATATTACTATATATTTTTTACTCTTGATATTTTGTGGTGTGAAAGTTTTATATGTACTCCAAAGTAGCGATGGATATATTTTAATTCTAGATCAGGGGTATGAAACTGTGGCCCGACGGATACCACTAATTTTTTAAAGAAATAGTCGACTTCTGGAATCGCAAAGATTCGATGATTAGATAAGGCAGTTATTTCTATAAACTTTTAGTGGTTCTCGGCGGGCCACAGTTTCACACTCCTGTTCCAGATAATTGTAAGCCTTCCAATTCTAAAATATGCTAAGTGACGGATATTTATGTATTCACATGTCATTTAGATGATCCGATAAGTTTCCGATTTAATTTAAATAACTGTCGGAAGAACATTATTGCACTGTGCAGTTAAAATGGAATAATAATAATACGTTAATATGTTGTTAATACATTAATAACGTTTTTATATTATTACTACGCTGTTATATTATAATTACATCATTATTATATTATATTATCTGTGATCTCTCTTTCATAAAATTCAATCTCAGAAGAATAGACAGCTCACAACTCTAAAACATAGATTTTTCACTCTTATAATAAATTCATTTAAAATTATTTTCCAATTTCATTCACTGCCTTTCCTTTTCTCATTTTATAAAGTAAAAAAAAAAAAAAAAAAAAAAAAAAAAAAATTGCTATGAATATCAGAAAGTTAAATATTGCAGTGGAATATAAGAATTCAAATTAATAAAAAAGTAATTCTTTAATCAATATTTGTGATTTTTTAAAAGGAATTATGTATTTTAACCCTTTATCTACGGCGTTTTGATCTACTGCAATTTTTTTCATGTATTTTTTTTTTTTTTGAGTTACTACAATGAAAATTAAAAGATAAACATAAAGAAAACATATTCACTCGTGAGAAATTTAATTATTTAGAGGTAATTAATTAAAGTGGTACTTTAAAGTACCGTCAGTACACTATGACTAAAATATCGTAAGAGAAAATTCACAATGTATTTCAACTGGCACCAGATAATATTTTCGATTTAATAAGTATGTGAAATATAGGCTTTTTCTTATTTACAAGTAAAAGGTTTGACAAATTCCGGTTCCAATCACTTATATCAACACTTTAGAATTGAAAAAGCTTTGCTCCTGAAAGGGTTAAAAAAACTATTTTTTTTTTAGGTTTCGATCTTGTTAGCAGTTTTAGTTATGCGACGTCAATATCCCAGGGACAACATGTTCTCTCATATCTCCCCATATGCAATATATGAATTTACATATGTCATTTCTAGCACAGCAAAAACGAGCCGGTGCCACAACTTTTTCGATTTCCTATAAAAAATAACAATGAAACAGATAAGTAATACCAGGGAAATCATTACTACACTACATTTTAGTAATTACATTTTAAAGCAGATGAAAATGATGGATAACTATACACATGAAAAGAAAACAAGAAGTTTTTCTCCAACACCCAGTGTACTGACGGTACATATGAGTATAATCGAGTAATTGAACAGTTAAATCAAATACATACACCGTTCACCTAAAATATCTAGTCATTGCACTCTAAGATCATAATGAACACATTAAAAAAATCAAACACTTATCTTATATCCTTTACTCTGTTTGCAGCAATGAAAAGTCGAGCGTGGCAATTTCTACAAAATATCTGCACAAAACACATCGACTGCTTCAAAGATAGCCTCATTATTTTCTAAAATAACAAACCTAGAACTTCTGCTGCCATGCATTCGGATAAAGTGGCGTTAAAAGAGCGTTTTTTGCAAAGAACAATTAGAATATTACTAATATTCAATATGGTATAAAAGTTTAAAGTGAGTGATACTTATAAGTACCATCAGTAGATAAAGGGTGAAAGTAAAATTGTAAAGATTTGTTCTCTCACTTCAACAATTGTTGAAAATGTGTTAAAAGCTATAAAATTAATAAAAGCGTTTTAATAAACTGATTATACGTTTCGGCACCACCGAATCCCTTCTCAAAGCAACTAAGAATAGCCTACAGTCACACGATCTTTCCACGGGAATATTCTTATTCTGGTACAGTTTATTACAATTAATAAAGTCATCTTTTAAAAAGAAAAATTAAGTTTTAAACTCTGTATAATAGGCGTTAGGGGGGGGGGGCGAGTATTGGGAGTATTATTATTTATTTAGTATTATTATTTATTTGAATTTTCAAGTTTTAGAGATATGAATTTGTAAGATTAAGAAAGGGAAAGTGCGGTGACTGAAATCTGGAAAATATTTTTAAGTGAATTAAAAAAAAAGGTGGAAATCTAGAGTTTACAAGCTGTTAAGAGTCCATTTTTTCGTTATTGAGTTTGCGAAAAATAGATCACAGATAATGTAAAATAATGAAATACTTCCTTTGTCCTAAATTAGTTGCTACATTTGATTACTTTTGTACTGATTATTGATACTGATGATTTTATGATTTTCTTTGAACATTTTTCAGAGATTTCAGGGTACTATGCTATCAATTAACAACATTTACGTACCAAGCATTCCCCCTGTCTCTCTTTAAATAAGTACCAAATTAGTTTTAAAAAAATTCGGGTCCGCACGCTCTTAAGTCACACCCCATTTTGTAAGAATTTTCCCACCAGTAATAGCATACAACTACCTTCTAGCTAATAAATCATTAATTCTTTAGGAAGAAAATTATGTTTATGGTGTACTAGTGGTAGAGTCCTTACAAAATGATGTCGATCTACTAAACTTCATCGGAAGTTATTTATAACTCCACCCACTCGAAATGTAGCTACTAATTTGGGACAAAATTTTTGACCTAAATGTCGCAACTAATTTAGGACGGAGGGAGTATAATAATAACGTAATAATAGTATAACAAAGTAATAATAATGCATTAACAATGTAATAATGTAATATTATATAATTATTCTTCGTTTATTACACAATACAATAAGAATCTTATGAAAGTTTTTAAAATTACAACGGAAACATATGGGTCAATCCATTCCAATTCACACAGGTGGTTGCGCTCGACATTTTTTTTTCTTTCCCAATCTTTTAAACGAGTTTTCTTCCTAGTTTTCTGAGTTTAAAAACATGATTATATATATTTTTTTTATCGTATAGTTTTTTTGGGGGTGGCAATTTTAACGAGCTACACAGCCATTTATGGGTGCAGAACGTGTTTTACGGAAAATGCTGTAACTGCTTTATTTTTCTACTTTTCAAGATGAATCAAACACCCAAATGTTCTGCATAAAATTTTCTACATTTTTGTAATTCTAAAATTTTCATTTGACTTAAGGATGAAGGTCAAAAACATGTTTAAAAACCGGAGAAATAAATGATCAAGCACCACATTTCATTGCCATTATTTTTTATGAAGGAGATTAGACTCAACTTAAATATTTTTTTCGGACACAGATCTCTCATAGGACTACTTCTTTTAATAAAGTTCAATCCTAGAAACCTTTTCCTTTTTTGCATACCTTGTCAAAAACTGCGTTAACCCTCTCGCTGCGCAACCCGAGAGTTTCTCGGGCAACGTAAAAGTAGCAAAATTTGCTCAACCCGAGATTTCATCGGGATGGATTTTTTCCGTCTAATTAACCCCTTGGGGACAAGCGACCCTTATAAGTGCCACATGTAGCGCTCAGAATCCTTGCTTTTCTCACCAGTAAAATTTTACTGTAAAATTTGCCTTATTTAATCAGCGCATTTCATCGATTCAAGAAGCCACAAATTTCTGTTTTTAGAACTAGGGGGCTCAGCCCCCTACGAGCTACGCTCGCCAACCCCCGTTCAGACACTGCAGTCTCTAAAAGCACGCTAATTTGATCGGCTTTAAAAAGATTTTGGAAGATTGAATTATAATTAAAAAAACAAAAGCGATCTCCCTATAAACGGGTTTCGATTCATTTCTCTTTTAGTGGGGAATTTTACGGAAAAATCAGCTGCTGTTAAAAGATACAATGGCATTTCAAAATCATCTAATATAAAATGAATTAAGTAAACAGAGTCTTTGTCTCCCGGTATTTTTTAACAAAGCGAAAAGAAAGTCCTTTTAAATAAGACATTTTAAATATATCGTTTTTAATCTGACGTAATTTTCACCAAACTTTTCTTTCCCTTTTTAATATTCACGTGAAAATGCTTTTATTAGAAATGAAATATTATTTGCGCAGTCCAAAAAAAAAAAAAAAAAAAAGTTGAAAAATTCATCTCAAAATATCAAGTAAATGTCTCGCGCTATTTTTAAATTTATACTGTTTTGCAATATTATTTTGTGTTCATTGTATGTAATAACTGCAATGTGACGTAAATGTGATGTAATTTCTCCTATTTAAGACTTCTAACGCATATTAATAAATTTATTATTTTACAATATCCTTTCTCTGTTAAAATTCATGTGTAATTATAGATGAAGTAATTTTCAATAAGTTCCTGCTTTTTATAAGTAATTATTTAATTCTAATTTGAAAGTTTTTTCTGTTTATAATAGTCACGTGTAAATAAATTTTTAATTTGAAGCAAACATTATTGTTTCCGTTGTTTAAGAAGTTGGCAACAGGTTAAATTAGTACAATTTTCTGAAATAAGAAAAAAATATCTCTCGAAATGCTGAAAATTTGAATTTAAAATAGAAATGAAACCTCGAAAAATGAGTCAAATTAAAAAAATAAATTAATTCTGCACACCGGGAAATTATAACGTGTAAAATGATCTAAAAATTATTAAATTCCGATGTATAGCTTTTGCTCCTATAAAACTTTTTTAGTGGAACGATTTTGTCTAACTTTAGCATTAAATATCTCTTAAAATAATTCTTCGATTTGAAAACTACCTGCATCAGCGTGTTTATCAAACATTTTTGTATAATACTACCGATTTTCATATTTTTGTATGCATTATTTTTCTTAATTTTAACGAAGAAAGACCTCCGGTCACAAAAAATTCAAAACCGGCGGCGGCGGCGGTGACAGCGGTAGTTACTTTTTTTTAGAATAGAGAGAAACGGCGACAAAAGATTAAAAATTTTGTAAAAGGCTCCCATCGCGAAGGGGTTAACCCTCCTTGATCATTCCCACCAGTTACTTTTAATGGTAAATTTTGCCTTATCTAATGGGAGCATTTTCCCGATTAAATCAGACGAAAATTTTTGTTTTGAAAAACCGGTGACAAAAGAATGAAAATTCTTAAAAGACTCTCGTCGCGAAGGAGTTAAATACGCAATTTTTAAAGCTATTTTGATAAAACAATAACGCAGCGAGAAGGTTAAGTCTGATTTTTGGGAATTTTCGTAAATTAATATCTCAAAAGGGACTGAATAAAAAATTCTGAAAACTTGGATAATAAACATTATTATACGTAATGTTAAATTGTAAATTATATGATTGAGACTTAACCGGTTTTTGAATAACAGTCCACTAAAAATCACCAAAAAATTCCGCCCCTTTTCACTTTTCTTCTCTACCAGATATATAGCATTACAGTTGCTTAGGTACGTTCAAAATGACGATAAAGACTAATTTTACTCTAATTTTACCTTGGTGATTTGAAATGGATTGGCCCTATGACCCCAAAATTCTAGGGCTTTTATTTTGAGATGGAGATAGAATGGGGTGGGGAGGGGGGTAAGTTGTAAACTGAACTCTCAATACAATTTAATATACAATTAAATTATTTGTGGTGCATTAAATATTCAGTATAGTGTAAAAAAAATAAGACTTACAAGTGTGGGGTATCCAAATCAAAGCCAGTTTTTGTGTGTAAATAGTACTCAGTAAGAGAACTTAAACGACCGAATCATAGCGCGCACTACTCAGTAGTTATTAAGAAAAAAAAATTAAATTGCATTTTTTTTCTTTTATTACTATATGATAACGTGTTATGATTAATTCTCTTACAGTTAGTTAGACACTTCTAACTTGTGTGAAGTTCTTGCACAGTTTTATCAAAAACATGAATAATAGTATATATAAGCTCTTGGATAAAATTTTGTTACATATAACAAATGAGTTTAAAATATTAGAGTAAAATTCATGTCAGTGGGCGTAGCGTCCTAGTGTTGTATTTCCTTAATGTGAGTGGACGTGGCGCCCATTCTTGTCTTCCCTTGAATTTTCAGAATTATTTCTAATAGTCAGAAAAAAACGGACATACCAATGGATTCAGGAAGGTTCAACGAAATTTTTTAAGCCAATAATGAAAAAAAAAATTTTTTTTTTTTTTTTTTAAGTCACTCACGTTTCCCTTTATATGGCGGTGACTACACGGTCTAGCCACTTAATCCTAATTCCAAAACTGACAAAAAACATCGGGAATATTTTAATAAAACTTTGCGGGTGTAATAAACTTACAAAATAACGAGTTTTTATTTATTAAGAAATTCGTTTGACAATTGTGGTGTCAGTTAATTATTTCACCATTTTACGAACATAGTTCTCCTGCCCCTGAAGGGTGTGTTTTGTGTGTGAACACACACACAAAAAAATAAAGTTATTTTTTTTTCTCAATAACTACTGAGTAGTGCGCACTATGAATTGGTCATCTGAGTTCTCTTATTTGCACACAAAACCTTGCATTGATTTGGATACCCCACACCCTTGCCGTCTCCTTGTTAAAGAAAAAAAAATGAATTTTATTAATACGAAAGAAAGGTTTATTTGCAAATTTTAAAATGAAGCAGATATGATACTGGGCAAGTGTTAAGATGAGGTGCAGCCTGCAGCACACCTTTTGCAAGTTTTCTTGAATGGGTCCTGCTATTGAATTTATTGTGCACAGCTGAGGAGCACCTGATACAGTGTTATTTTGACATATAGTTTTGAAAACAGCCTAAGTACTCTATTAAAAGCAACTTCACTCAAGCGAAAACCCCAGCTCTCTAATGAAATTTTATAAAATTTCTCGTTTGCATATGCCCCGCCCCTTGCCTTACCCATTGCCAAATTTCAACTTTTGATTTTTGGAAATACATCTTTTATTCGAATCAGCGAAATTCACATTTTTTCTATAAGTATTCTTCTTCTTCTTCTTTTTCTTTTAACGTTCTGTTGAATATTTAATGTTACAGAATTTCATTTATTTCATATCAAATAGTATTGAAAGCTTATTTTACGACTTAAATTTCGCCCCCCAAATTTATTTATTTTACCAATGAATCATAATGTATTTTATTTTGAATGCTCCATACTTTTTTTAGAATATTTGAACATTCCTAAATTTTATATTTACCAAGCAATAATTCGTAAAATTTGTCTTGATCGTCATTTTGAACGTACGTAAGCAGGAAGTAAGTGTATTGCTTTATATCTTGAAAAAAGAAAAAAAAAAAGTCGGCGGAGTTTTTTGGTGCATTTTTAGTGACTGTTATTCAAAAACCAGTTAAGTCTCAATCATAAAATTTACAAGTTAGCTTTACATTACAGAGATGTCTTTTATCCAAAATTTTTAGAATTTTTTATTCAGTACATTTTGAGATATTAATTAGTGAAAATTGCCGAAATAAGGCTTACGCTGTTTTTCATGAGCTGTGCAAAAAAAAAAAAAAAAAAAAAAGGAAAACGTTTTCAGGAACGAACTTTGTAAAAAGAAGTAATCCTATAAGAGATCTGTGTCAAAAAAATATATATATATATATTTAAGGTGAGTCTGATCTCCTTCATAAATAATAATTGCAGCGAAATGTGGTGTTTGATCTTTTATTTCTTCAGTTTTTAAACATGATTTCGACCTACATCTTTTTAAGTCAAATGAAAATTTTATAATTACATAAAATGTCGACAATTTTATTCTGAACATTTTGGTACTTGATTCATCTTGATTGGTAGGAAAATAAAACAGTTACAGCATTTTCCGTAAAACCCGTTTTCACCCAAAAATGGCGGTTAGCTCGATAAAAATGGCCACCCCCAAAAAACTATATGATCAAAAGGAAATTTAATCATGCTTTTAAACTCAGAATAGTATGGAAAAAAAACTTGTTTTTTTTTTTTTTATGTCGGGCGCATCTACCTGGGTGATTTGGAATGGATTGACCTTTATGCGAATATTTTAACCTTCCTACCCTGTTGAAATTTTACTCATACTCAACCTTAAAAACATTTCTCATCAGAATTTTCATTAAAAACTATTCAATGTATTTATTTATATTAGGTTCTGGTGAATTTTGTGTATTTTACTTTACGAAAAAAAGTTCTGGTTCGTATCGAGTGAAATGAGCTATAGGGGTAGGAAGATTAAAATGACATATGCATACATAAAAATCTGTCACTTATCGTACTCGTATTTTAGAATGGGGAGGCTGATAATGCTGTAGAAGTAGAATCGTATGATTCGCTATTGCTAGTGCCTGCATAAAATGCAGAGTCAGTTTCCCATAAGATAGAAAACACAGAGTAAACACAATGCTCACTGGGTGTCCATAATAATGGAGTGCTTGGGGCGCTTGCGATGGTGGGGCTCGAAGGCTTCATAGTCTGATAGCTCTACTTGGATATCGTTAGGTAGATCATATAATTTACTATAAATTTTTTTAGCAAGGTCTTTGATGCGCTTTCTTAAAGTCATAGTATTAAGGTCCTTTTGGACGGTAGTGTTGCGTAGGTAGAAAGAAACGTTGCGTACAAAGCGACGATGCTTGTTATACAGGCGACTGAGATTATCCACGAAAGAGGTGCAGATTAAGCCCCAGACCGCACGGGCATAAATTATACTGGACAACAAATTTGAACTTTTGCTCTGTCCTAAAACAGAAATTAGTTGTTTTTTATGCGTTTTTTTGTGCTGAATCTAGTTTTAGATTTACTCCAGCACGTCAAGTTTGAGAGATATTTGCATATTTCAATTTATGCAAATTTAGTAAATTTTATGCAATTATTTGCAAATTTTAGGTATAAAGCAATATCAGACAGTTTTTTTGTTTTATGTTATGATTACTACCTAATTTACTTCACAAAAACGTTGTTTCTGAGATTATACTGACATATGATTATGAAATGTTGTACCTAATTTGCATATTTTTCATGTTTTTCTAATAATGTTTCTTGACGTTCAAAGATTCCTACCGCACGAGTACGCTAATATGTTTCTAAACCAATTTTTTGAGCTGATTTCAAATCTTGTATCTGTTTTCTTCTATCACGACTAGTTTTTGAAAAAAGTGAAATTTTAGTTTTTGGTCAAAAAAGCCAGATATATCGTTTTATGATACTTTGTATGATAAACTTCAACTAGTTAGGATAGATTCTACTACTTATTTTTTTTTCGATTATAGAGATTTTTGTTTATGTGTCTGATATGAATCTGGCCCTGTTCAACTTCTTGTCAATGAATTACACACCCCTAAAAAGTATCTTATATCAAACCTGTGTTAACCCCTTGGGGACGAGCGACCGGTATTCGTGCCACGTAAGTTTCTCAGAATCGGGGATTATTCTCACCAGTAATTTTATTGTAAATTTTGCCTTCTTTAATCCGATCATTTTCCCGATTCAATTAGGCAAAATTTTCTAATTTAAAAAACAGGTGATAAAAGATAAAAAAATCTCTAAATGACGCTCGTCCCCAAGGGGTTAATGCCGTGCAAAAGTAGAAATTCATCTTACTCAAAAACTAGACACGACATAAGAAAACAGACTGCAGATTTGGAATCAGCATAAAAATCTAGCCTAGAAAAACACAACGTCAATTCTGTGGCAACTATTTTAAAGTTGATAGTGACGTGAACATTACACCATTGACAAATATGTAAATTAGACTTAATAACTGATAAATAAATGTTAATAATATGCAAATCGTGACATTTATCTGAAGCAAATAGTCAAGTAGTCATTATCTAGAGAACGTAATTAGATGTGACATATATTGTATCTAAAATTTGCATAAAATAGCACAAAAAAGCTTAAATTTGCATAAATTTAAATATGCAAATTTCTCAAAACTAGGACCTCCTAGAATAAACGGAAAGCATATTCGGAATCAGCGCCAAAAACTGATCTAGAATCAACTAATTTTAGTTCTAGGAGAAAACCACTGTTGTACAGTGTTATGATAGGGGTGATGCAGGAATTATAAAGAAGAAGTTTATTGTAAACTAAAAGAGTTTTACTATTGAGTAGAGGTTTCAGAGAGATAGAAGGTCCAGCGATTTTACCCCTAATGGAAAGTATATGCTTGCTCCATGTGAGCCTTCGGTCAAGGATGACTCCCAGTTATTTGGCATCACCAGGCCTTGGAATAGTAGTTTTGTTAATAATTAATCTATTAGGTTAGGTAAATTTACAGGTGAAATATACAGGTGAAGTTTTGTTTTCATGGGTAAGGACGCACCCCAGAGTACATCAGTTCAGGAAGTCGTCTAAGTGAGTCTGTAGCGGTGCAAGGTATACGGGTGGTGAGCTGAGGAATAGTAGACAAGTATCGTCCTCATAAAGAGCCAGGTAAGTGCGCAATGAGCGTGGGATGTCATTGAAAAAGATGTTAAATAACATTGAGCCCAACACGCTCCACGAAGGATGTTCCGTAGGATGCGGAATATACTAGCTGAAAGAATGTTGTTTATGGGGACGCGAAAAATTTGGGTGCAGGAGTATATTAAATGTATGTCTCGCATAAATTTAAGCTTAATTAATTTGTATATAAGACATTCGTGCCAGACATTATCAAAAGCCTTTGCGAAGTCAAGGAATATAGCGGCAGCTTTGCTTTGAGTTTCTCAATAAGAAATTCAACAACACGAAGGAGCTTGTGTTGTGTTGAGTGTTTTGGGCGAAAGCCGAACTGCTCAGGCATGAGAATGGTGTTGTGCTGAATAAAGTCCTGTAACTGGGCCCTTTTGACGCGTTCGATGAATTTACTGGGGGGATGGTAGTAGTGAAATGGGTCTGAGGTCGGTAGGATCAGAAATGATAGTTCCTGGTTTACGGATAGGTGAAATGATGGATGTTTTCCATGATATAGGAAAATAATTGAATTTAAAAATAGAGTTAGTAAGGTCTGTGATATAAATAATACAGTTAGGAGGAAGATTTTTGAGAGCAGTGTTAGTAATTTTATCGTAACCTGGGGTCTTGCGATATTTAAGTTTTTTATGATATTATGAATTAAAATGAGTTGAATAGTAAGGGGGGGTCATCAAAGGGGGTGGCTAGGAAACTGCGAACAGTATAACTAACCTCATCAAGGTGAGCCTGGATATCAAGGGTCGAATTTGGAGAAAATTGAGATGTGTAAGAGTTGGCAAGCCTTATATTGATCCATATAATCAGTAATATTGTTAATAGAAAGGGGGATACTGGGTGAAATATTTTTATTAAGTTTACGCTTAATTAGCCAGAAGGAATTATCCTCACTAGCAAGAATTTCGAGAAAATTGTTCCATTTTTTGTTCTTTATAGAGACAGCTTTTTATTTTGCTATTAATCCTATTGATAAGGGGTTTAAGGGAGGGATCTCTGAAATTTATAAATAGCCGACGGAGCTGATTACGCTGTTTAATGAGATTTTAGATATAACGAGGAGGGATAAAATGTTATTGTTTTTAAAAGTATTAAAGCGTGGTTTTAAGGGTTAATAATATGAGAGTTGAGAAGTTCAACTGCAGCATCAATATTAGTTGCATTATTAATTTTAGGGAAGGTAATATCCTGGTTAGCAAGGTAGTTGGTGAATTCAGTCCAGTCGATGGCCACGGTTCCATTTATGTAATGAGAGAGAGGGTTAGCAATGACAATATTGGAACGTACTGTAAGATGGTCTGAAGAGAGATCATTAAGAGGGCACAGGACCTTTAAACTTTCAAAAAATCAGTTTTTGATTTTTGTTTTATACTAAATGTTTTAAAATTTCTCAAAAATATGCAAAAAACTCCATTCAAAAATCTGCATTATTTCTTGAGTTTTAATCATTTATAAATGTTGGATGTCCGTAGCTATTGAAACTCTAAAAAGCGTTTTTCAGATTAGTAAATTTGGAGTTTGCGCGCACTGTTACTTTTAAACTATATCAGCTACAGATTTAAAAAAAATTAACCAACATGCGTTACTTTATAGTCTATATGCTAAAACCAAGAAAATTCACATAATATGGTTAGTTATTTTTTGCAATTGAAAAATTTAAAAAAAGTTTTGATTTTTTTTTGTGCTAAAATGAAATTTTAAACAAAACTTTTTGCGATATTTTGATTTTAAGTTAGAAGCAGGAGTGTTATGATTCCATTTTGTTCGGAAATTGTTTTCTATTTGCATAATTTAGAGTTTTATCATGCGCGCAGCACTTAATCACGCATTAGTGAGATGAATTTTGAATTTTGATATTTAACTATTATTTCTGTATATACAAAATTATTTTTTTCTGGATAATGTAGTTAAGGATATATGTTTTAGACAGAAAGGGAAATAACAGAACTTAATTGCATAGTGTTTGAGTTTTGGTATTTTGAACAAGGCTGTGTTTTGGGTTGTTTTGACAAATTCAAAGGTCCTATGCTCCCTTAATAGCAGTTGCGGTGACAACATAGGGAAGGTTCTGAGAAAGAGCAAGGTCAATGATAGAGTCATGGTTATTAGGCGCAGGGCTAATGTGAGTAGGTGTGGATGGTGCATGTAAACTTTGGATTAGGTTATGTAGAGAGGCACCTCGCTGGGTGTTGCCATGACAATTCCACCGATTGCTTCTGGCATTATAATTGCCAGAAATGAAGCGGTGTTGTTGTAGTGAAAAAAGCTGAGTTAGACTTTTATGAGGAAAGTTACCATTAGGTTATTATAAATACAGGCTAAGTGATGTTGATATGGGGGAGTTGTAAAATAATACTCGTATATACAAAATCATTATAGGTTATGCTTTGGAGGTGATAATGTGGTATATGGTGGTTGATATAAATTGCGGTGCCACCTCTTTGAGTGCCATCAGCGCGGTGTGTGTGGTAAGCCTATACCCAGGGATGTTAATGTTACAGGTAGGACTGAAGGTTCCTTCGAGAAAAATCACATCGATTTGAGGGTGATCAGAAATGTAAACTTTAAGCTTATCCCTTTTATGTTGCAGAGAATTACAATTTTTACAAGAGAAAAAAAAATAAGTGAAGAAAATGAGGGATGGGAATTACTCATTATCTGTTGAATTGAATTACGTGGCGAAATCGTCAAATGCGCTTATTATGATAAGCATTTTTTCCATTGGATTATTACAGTTTTTAGAAAAATTATCTATGTTCTTAAAACATAGCTTGTATAAATTTGTTAAATTTGAAAAGCTCTTTCATTTTCTGAAAGGTTTTAAGATGTCTTTGAAGTCAATGTAGTAATTTGTGTTGGAGGAATTTTCCTTTTTTCAGTTGCTGCAGTTTCAGGGTTAGTTGTCTTATTTTGGGGTATTAGCATTTTCAGGGTTAGGAAGAGGAGAAGGGTCAGGTTTCATGATTTTTCGGTCACTTTATGAGCGGAATAAGGTCTTATATAGTTATAGTTATTCATAATTGTCTCCATCATGTCTGAGAAAGCTTTGGGTTTTTCTTTTTGAGATGTTTAGGAAGCAGACTGATTTTTATGGAATTGTGGGGTCTGAGGGCAACCGCACATGGGTCGGGTGAGGGCCCAAACAATAGGAACATTTAGGTGTCATTTTACTTATTTGTTCACAATCGGGGTAAGGCGGATACCTGCACATTTCGCGTATTTAAGCGAGAAATGGCAAATATCAGAGACATGACCGAAATTCTGAAAACGATGACAATGATTAACAATGTTAGTCCTTTTGAATCTCTCAATAATTACTGTGATGTAAAATATTTCGTTGATATTGTGGATCTCTTCAAATTTTTCCCTGGGCAAAATATTTACGACGTAAAGTGGCATTGGTCCGCAGGTTTTCCTACTTTTAATCATAGATGCACGCTAAGCAATGAAATTGTGATCGTTAAGGGCATCTATATTAAAATGGGGGTCCAGTATAAGGGAGGATTCCTCGAATAACAATATTGCGCCGGCGCTGTTCCGCTCTGTTAGGGGTGGTGTGAGCTATCGCATTTGTAAACAAATATGCCCGGGTTTTTCTGAAATCCACAGCATTTTTACAATGAACTTTAAATAGTTCTCCATCCATTTTGATTAGGGGGTTAGTCTCATTGTGTTCTTTGATTTTTCCGGCTAATTCATTCCACGTCAGCTTAATTTCAATGTATAAGGGATGAATCTTGATTTTAGGGGGGGGGGCAGAGCCATTGGCTGATTCGCCTTCGGTAGTATTAGCAATTTCCATTACGTTGCTATGATTAGTTTTCTCGGATTTGGTACGTGTTTTAAAAAACTATAGTGGAATCCCCTGCATTTCTTTTATGTTTAATTGGATTAACAGGGATGAAACCTTCATTAGGGTCTACCGCAATTGCTTTTAGATTACTTAAAGTTTCCAAAAAGTCAAATCATGATTTACTAAAAATCTTTTAAACTCTCGGAGTTTACTTAACCTTACAGGGTCAAATAACTCACAAGAAAGAAACTTTAAATTACTCAAAAGGCTACTCACATTTTGCTGCAGTTAAGGCGTATTTGAGAAATCTTCTCGTTGGATAAAACTTTTTATGTATGTATCACAGTCTGAAAGAAAGAATTTGACAATATATCTCCGTTTGTTGTCAGTTACTTGCGGATGCTGCTAAATCTGGCGATTCAGTTCCTTCTAATATGTGTTTTGCATTATCTGCAAAATTAAACGGGTCCTCTGTCTCCATAAAGAAAGTCCGTGAACTCTCTTTATAGTTCTACTATGAAGTAACTAGAGTTCAGTAGATTGACGACGGTTTTTACATTGGTGGATCTGGATTTTCTTAAATTAGGAATTATCTACTGAACTCTAGTTACTTCATAGTACTTCATAATACCTCATAATAGATAGATAACAGCATAAAAAAAACGCGCCCGTAACAGGCGACACGAATCAATTATCACCACAGAGAAAACACATACGTTCTCTCCAAAACCTGGACTACGAATGATCAGCGCTGTGCTGAGACTTTTCAAGATTCAATTAGCCAAAAATCTCTGTTTCCGGAAATCGGTGAAATACGCTTAAAAATTCTGTAAATGATGATAGTCGCGAAGGGTTTAATTCAAAAATGGAGTATGCCTCACTAGAGCCGAAAACTGATTTTTGTTTATGAATTTAACAATAATAAAGATATTGCAATGATACTATTCACGAACATACATTGTTTTCTGTGATAAATTATGCCACAATGAAAAGTGGTGGGGTTAAGAAACATTTGTGTTTAAATAACATGGAGGTATACGCTCGATTATTCGAAATGTACGGCTTCACTTGCAGCATTACTGTGAACTTTCAGCACTTCTTGACAATTCATCCTATTTAATACCAATCAAATTTGATCGCATGAAAATCTAAATACAATGTCTGTGTTATTATCGATTTTGTAATTATAAATTCGCTATCAGAATGCACTCATACACTCTCTATTGCTGTGTTCGAATAAGTAAATTCGGCTGCGATTTACATCAAAATAAACAGTTTATCTTGGCATACATTATCACTTATAAAAGACATGCCTGCGATGGTTGTGTTTTTTAATTTTTAATAATTGATTTTTACTTGTATTTCAGAGCTGAATCCTAAAATGACCTTCAATGTAAACCAGCACGTCTGGAGATTTCACAAATCGTAAATCTCAAAGTTATAAAGTAAGAAAGTAGGGAAAATCTGATACTATAAAATAGGTGTGACGGTTGTATTTTTTATTTTAAAAATTGATTGTTATGTACTTTTTAGCACAGAATCTGAAAATAGCATTCAATTTTAACCATCGCGTTCGGATTTTTCGGACATCATAAATTTCAAAGTAAAAAGTTAAAAAAAAATTATATACAGTAATAATCTGATATTATGAAATAGATGTAAATCTTTTTTCATTCAATATTATTTTTTTAAATACTAGGGGGCTCGGCCCCCTACGAGCTACGCTCGCCAACCCCCTTCCAGACACCGTAGACTCTAAATGCACGCTAATTTGATCGGCTTTAAAAAGGTTTCGAAAGATTGAATTACAATTTAAAAAACAGTGGAGATCTCTCTATAAACGGATTTCTATTCATTTCTCTTTGATTGGGGAATTTTAACGCCAAATCCGTTGCGGTACTACTTGATTATCCCGTCGACCAATTTCGCCAAATTATATAAATCGCCAAACCACTCGCCAAATTATACAAATTGACATAATTTTTATTTTAAATAACGAAAAAAACAAATAAATTAGTACAACATTAATAAAAATACAAATAAAACGTCGAAATAAAAATTACTTGATGACGTAGACACGTGTAACAACATTTCAAAATAAGCTAATATAAAAGGAATTAAGTAAACAGAGTCTTTGTCTCCTGGTATTTTTTTAACAAAGTGAAAAGAAAGTTCTTTTAAATGAGACATTTTAAATTAATCTTTTTTAATCTGACGTAATTTTCACCAAACTATTCTTTCTCTTTTTAATATTCACGTGAAAATACTTGTGTTAGAAATTAAATATTATTTGCGCTTTCCTAACAAAAATAGTTGAAAAGTATCCTCTTAAAATATCAAATAAATGTCTAGCGCAATTTCTAAATTTAAACCGTTTTGCAATATTATTGTGTGTTCATTTTATGTAATAACTGTAATGTGACGTAAATATGACGTAATTTCTCCTATTTAAGACTTCTAACGCATGTTAATAAATTTATTGCTTTACAAATTCATTTCTCTCTTAAAATTCACGTGTAATTATAGTTTTTATGACATAATTTTTAATAAGTTCCTGCTTTTTGTACATAATTATTTAATTCTAATTCCAATTTTTTTTTTTCTGTTTGTAATAGTCACGTGTAAATAAATTTTTAATTTATTTACATGTATAAATATTTTTTTTTGAAGCAAACATTATTGCTTCCGCTGTTTATACAGTTGGCAACAGTTTAAATTAATATCACTTTCTAAAATCTGTTAAAAATATCTCTAGAAATGCTGAAAATCTGAATTTAAAATAGAAATAAAACATCAAAAAATTAGTCAAAATAAAAAAATTAATGCAATCTGCACTCCGGCAAATTCTAACGCATAAAATGATCTAAAAAAGATTAAATTCCTATGAACAGTTTTTGCTCCTATAAAACTTTTTTAGTGGAACGATTTTGTCCAACTTTAGCATTAAATATCTCTTAAAATAATTCTTCGATCTAAAAACTGTCTGCATCAGTGTGTTTATCAAACATTTCTGTATAATACTACCGATTTTCATATTTTTGTATGCATTATTTTTCTTAATGTTAACGAAGAAAGACCTCCGGTCACAAAAAATTCAAAACCGGCGGCGGCGGTGACAGCGGTAGTTACTTTTTTTTAGAATAGAGAGATAATAATTTATTAATTTACTTTTACTTATACTTGGAATTCTTACAATTAAACAGCTCAGGCGTCAAATGAGGGTGGAGGGGGGGGGGGGTGTCACTTTTAAATTTTAACTTCTCAAGTTTGAAATTTACGATTTGCAAAACCCCCTTATATGATGTTAAAAATAAAGGTCATTTTCAGATTCAACACTGAAAAATACATAAAAATAAATTATCAAAAGTTAACACAATAACCACATATATTTAATAGCATCAGATTTTCGATATTTTTAAAATTTTTAACTTTGAAATTTACGGTTTGTAAAAACTTTCTTACGTGATGAGAGCAAATGAAGGACATTTTCGGATTCAGAGCAACAAATCTAATTATCAAAATCTAAAAAACATGACACAACCCAAATTCTGCAGACTACTGTTATTCCACTAGTTTAGAAAAGCCCTGTACAAATCAAGTTTTGGCTATTATTTTTTATTACATATTAAAAGTTAGCTTCTAAAAAAGAAACGTCGAAAAAACACTTTTTATTTAAAATTTAAAAACTTGATCTCTTTTGATTTAAAAAAGTATATATTTTCAAAATGACTATCTTGTGGGCAATCAAGATAAAGTGCCAGCTTCAATATCTGTCTTTGAAAAGTTTTGAAGATATATTGCGTGGAACGGAAGTGAATCTCAGAAATCTAAGCGTGAGACTTTAGAAGTTTTTTCGTTTGGTACTTTGGGATTTAGTTGCTATAAGATATTTTACTGCGTAACTCTTTATTTGAAGAAATATATAGTAATATATCTATATATATATATATATTTTAAATTCTTTAAATGTTTTCTTTTGCGATTAATCGATTGAATTGGATTTTGCAATATAAAGTCTTATACTTTACTATCAAATACACAATCGCATTTAAACATTTAAAATATAAAATGCCAATTTAATGAATAAAAAACAAGGATAATTACTTTCTCTTAGTTGTAAATAATATTTTTAAAAAAGAGCATTTTCCTCTAAGAAACAGAATTTATACAACATTTATAGCATTTTCCCCAAAGTACTCATTTTCATACATAAAATGCTAATTACCCTATCGAAAAAAATAATAAGAAAATTTCATGTAGGATTTAAAAAAATAAGTTTTCAGCTCTTTTCATCTTTAGTAATTTACTACATTTAAAATATAAAATGTCAATTTAATAAATAATAATAATAATAATAATAAAAATCTCTTAGTTGTAAATAATATTTTTAAGAAAGTCTCTTTTCCTCAAAGAAACAGAATTTTATGCAACATTTATAGCATTTTTCGCAGTGCCCGCATTTCCATACATAATACGTTTAAATATCCATTCGAAAAATAATAAGAAAAGTTCATCTAAGGATTAAAAAAATAAATTTTAAGCTGTTTCCATCTTTAATAATTTACTACATTTAACCCTTAAATGGCGGGTGTTGCCTTTTGGCAACATACACAATTTAGGCTAATAAATACTATTAGAATAATATTGAAGCTATAATGCCTAATGTTGCCAATAAAATACATTCTAAAAATATTACTAAATCGATTTTCAACATTTGGATGGCAACACTTGTGCTATTTATCAATAAAGATAGATTTATTTTTTCAATTGTTGATACATGTTCTTTTTGTGTTGTTTGGAAGCTTGCGAAATACCATACTTTGTTCTGCAGTGAGCAAGTAAAATTTATTTCTTATCATAGGTCTCAAAATTCTTGTGTGTTTAATATTATAGAATTTTATCAAGGAAAATTAATTTTTCAATTAAACACCAGTATTGCCGATTATTAACAAACGGTTTTTTAGACGTAAACCATACTTAAAATAAAATATGATTTTTTAAAGTATTTTCCCCATGATTTATTTAAAAAAAGAAAGCCGGAAAACATTTTTTAAATGATTTTTGAAAACTCAGGCATTTAAGGGTTAAAATATAAAAGGTCAATTTAATAAATTAATTAAACAGGAATAATTACTTCCTCTTAGTTGTAAATAATATTTTAAAGAAAGTCTCTTTCCTCAAAGAAACAGAATTTTATATAACATTTAGGTGAGTGTAGCCATACTTGGAACGTCGCTTTAAATGGACCGTTGCCATTCTGCCGTTAATTACAGAAAGAGGCGCCATCTACCGCTGAAATTCTATTCATCAAAATGACGTCATTTATGATTTAGAAGAAGCACTCGCCTACCATGTACTGATTTCAGACAATTTTTTAAAAATCTAAAATTAGCTTCTTTGATCATTTTTTCCCCCTACTAAACGTAAGTAAATACTTTAAAACTAAGGTAAGTTGTTATGTTTTCATATACATATCAAAATCCTACTGTTTTGCGCATACTTTTCACGCGGATTTGTTTGATTTCGTTTTCTGTTCTTAGTCTTGAGAATATCTATTTTAAAAAATGGCGCATTTGCCTTAATTGAAATTTTCTGAGTATCTTAAATTATCTGAGTATCTTACATTATTAAAAGTAATTAATGAATTTCGAGCGATGTACGCATTGTACACTATTTTTTTTAAATTTTAATATTTTATAATGGATTACTATCTCCATGAAGTTTTTTTCTTCTTATATCTGGATCAATTTCTTTATACAGTTTATGCCTATATAAACATTAAAATATTTTTTACATGTTTATGTTATGAATTTTATTTGTAATTTGTTTTATCTTGCATGTATTGGTATTTTCTTTAAATTCCTTATTCCTACGGCGTATTTCATTTACAGAGTTGAATTCAAACATTTTTCTCCTGGAGGATATTTGGCGTTCGATGATGGGGGGGGGGGGGGGGGGCAGACTTTCACAGTTCTGGAGGGTGGAATTACAATTTTTTGCCATTAAAACGCATAAAATTCAAACCTTCCGGGGAGAGTGGTTATTTCAATGCTCCGGGAGGGGACCCCTGAATTCAACGCGCCCTCATAGAATGCATGGTCACGGTGACGTCGTTGTGACGTCCCTGTAATTCACTGTGGTCAGGTCACATCTGTGACCAAAATGCCACCACTCTGTGATGTCACATTGTGACTGAGATGTGAACTTCTTAGAAAACTTTAAAAAATTACAAATATTCTTTAAAACATGTTATTTACTGTAAAATTACATTTTTCTATCAATTTTAAAAAAATTGTGACGTCATTGTTATGTCATTGCATGTAACGTACATCACGTCACATATATGTAAAAAACCCCACCATATTGTAAGTCACAGTGTGACAAAAATATAAACTTTTAAAATCTCTGAAAATGAAGAGAAATATAATTTTAACAGTATTTTAAACAGTCCCGAGTTACAGCGGCATAAGGAATGAAAATATATTAGTGGATAGCAATTGGTAAATTCTGTCAAGAAAGGGGAGGGGACATCATATATAAAGTGCACGATACAAACATTAATAAACTAAATTTTCATGCTATATTTTATCGATTTGATATCTAAGACAACGAATGTATACTTTTTTCAGGAATATAGTTTTATCTAGCATTGCAATTTAATACAATAATCCTTCACTGAGTGTTATTATTATAAAAGTGTTTCTCGGAAAAATGATACGTGCTGAATCAATTTGGATAACATATTTAGAATTAGGAGTATTAAATTTGTACACTTTATATATTTGAGGAAATTTTTTTATTTTTTTTTTTTGCCAACCAGTAGTATTCGAAACACTTCTGTGGTTTCAAACTAAAACTTTTCTATTACAGTTAAGTCTGCAGCTTTTAATGAGCACGTAGAAAGAGTCTTCAGAGTTTAGTCATATATGCATTTCTTGCTTTATAATTTGCATTCAAGTCATATTTTTTCCTGACAACTATTTAACTATTTTAAGTAACTCTTTTTGAAAAAATTCTACTTCTTTCAGACTTTTTAAATAAAATTAAAATTTTCCGAAAATAAAAGAAATATACCAAATTTATGCAAAACCCATGATATAATTAATTATTCGTATTTCAAATTTGTATTTTAGAGATATGACTTTAAAAAAATGTTTTTTTACAAATTGTTTTATCTTACAGAAAATTAATATGAAAAGAATGGCAGACTGACAAAGAAATTTTTATTTTATCCTCGATAACGCTTTTTTATTTATTAAGAACATATTTTTATTTATTACGTGTGAAACAAACTTTACTTTAAAAAATGGGGGCTGGGGGTTCACTGTTACCATTAAACTGATTTTTACACATTTATAAAATTTAAACAATATATTATCAAATAAACTCTAATTATTATTATTATTATTATTAATATTATTATTATTATTATTTACAAAAAAAAGAAACTTTACAATCCGTTGTAACTTGAATTGTTTGGAACTGATAAAAAGAGAAGGTAAAATACATTGGAAAATTCTTCAAATAGAAAATTTCAATTAAAGACAGTCTCCTAAAATTATTGCGCATTTAAGTTCGAAATCTTTTGTATACAAAAACAAATAACGGTAAAAAAGAACATCTGCTGAAAATCAAAATCGTCTGTGCACAAAATAAGTAAGAGAAGACGCGGTAAGTTTGTTCGCTGTTTAGAACATTACCAAGTCTACAACACTTTTTTATAAAATAAGAGAAAGAAGCCCGCCATTTTAGGATATTACAAATACACGGATATTATTAATGGGACGTAAATGTAAGTCTTATTTAATATAAATGTTTTATTCATGTTTTGTATATTATGATCATGACTTAAATAGTTTTATGTTATATTAGTAAGAGACTGATCTGGTTTTATTTTCAGAAACAATATTTTCCTATTCGATGCTGCGTTGAAAAACATCTTAATCTGTCATCGCTTGAAAAGAAAAAAAATCCCTGCCGGCCCGGCCTACAGGCAGAAGTAGATTTCGAAGTCAAATATACTAATTTCACAAACAAAAACTAAATCATGATTATAGATAAATCCACTTTAACAATTTTATCTGGCCGCTCTTGACGAGTTTTTATTTCATTTTCATATAATAGCTGGTTTTATCAGAATCATGTTAGGGCGGTATTAAAAAAAATACTTTTCCATGCTCAACAACTCGAAATTTTTTGGCATAATTCCAGATTCATTTTTAATTTAAAAAAAATATGAAACATGCTGGCGTGATTTTTGAAGAGCGATCTGTGTTTTTATTTTTTGTTCAATTAATTAAAACTTGATATATAAACAATTATTTTCTCAGAAGGACAATATTTTTCGTTTCTAACACAATCGCTTCGGGAAATTCCGTTCAAAATGCCCACTTTAACATCATTTTTTGAAATATATTCTGCCTCTATCTAAAAATCGATTATTACGGTACATTATATAGTTTCTGAATAAGCGAATCTACGAATTAAATGCGTTTGAGAGCAAAAATGAATTTAAAAACCAGTCAGAAAATAAGCAGTTTGGATTTAAGCGCATCCACAATAATTTTTCCAACACAATCCGCTTCGGTAAATTCGGTTCAAAATGCCCTTTTTAACAGCATTTAAAAAAATATATTCTGCCCCTATCAGAGAATCGACCATTACGGTACATTATATAGTTTCTGAGTAAGAAAACGTACCAATTGGAAGCCTTTGAGAGCAAAAATGAATTGTAAAATGAGTCAGAAAATAAGCAGTTTGGATTTGAATACACCCTTACTAAGATCATTTTTTACTTCAACCGGTATGTATTTTTAATTTGTTTTTGCTCTAAGAACTGGTACTATCCTAAACTTGTCTATATAGATGTTGTAGACAATATTAAGAAGATATATGATAAATTCATGGGGATTTTATATCTTTTGAATTGACGGAGTTATGGATTTTTTTCTTCTTCAAACCCTCTTTTTGTTTTCGTTTTTAATTTTTTTTGCGGTACGAATTGGTCCTATCAAAAACATGTGAATATAAAAGTTGTAGATAATGTTAAGGAGATTCATGATAAAATTAATCGGATTTGATATCTTGAGAACTGACGAAGTTATGGATTTTTTTCTTCTTCAAACGCCCTTTTTGTTTTCGTTTTTAATTTTTTTTTGTGGTACGAATTGCTCCTATCAAAAACTTGTGAATATAAAAGTTTTAGATAATGTTAAGGAGATTTATAATAAAATTAATTGAATTTGATATCTTGAGAATTGACGAAGTTATGAATTTTTTTCTCCCAAAAACCCTATTTTTTGCGCCCCTTGAGCCCATTTTTAACTTTATCAAAAATCTGTGATACATAAATTTTTGGGCCTATTTTTAGAAGTAATAAAAACTTTAAACCGATTTGATATGTACAAAAATTAAGAAGTTATGGGGGGTTTTCTGTTTTCACAAAACCCCTCCCCATTTCCCTCCCCTTGGTCCGATTTTGCCCATTAACGAACTTGACCGAGATTTTATGCCCATTGATTTTATGTATCAGTTTGGAAGAGATTGGTGCAGAATTGCGAAAGTTATCGTGTCCAGAAGAAAGTGATATATATATATATATAAAGTTTTTTACTGAGGGTGGTTTTGGGTTCTAGGGGTCATGATCGGTGTAGATCTGCAAAAATTTTTCAGAAATTCCAACATAGGAACGATCCCAATAGGTAGTATTTCATACGAAATCTACCTAAAAAACAGCTGCGCAGAGACTGATTCATGCCTAAATTCATAGCGGAATTAATTTAAAGATTAATTTGCTGTTACGTGAGATTGAAAATGTGTTGAGACAATGATTTGGAATTATTTCGGCTTCTTACTGTTTCGTGTTTCCTGATTACTAACACTTATAGTAGTTATTTATACGTTATTATTTTGGTGTTAAATATGATTTTCGATTATTATGATATTACGAAACTATTTCAGATTAGAAATTAGCATTATATTGTGAAAATGTATTTTTACGTATTACAGCAGTGAAACTTTTGAAAGATTTTTGTTTTAGTACTAATAATATTTTAAATTATTATTTAAAATGTTAAATCTTCATACAATGGTTTTCAGATTTAACATTTGCCAAAATTATAAAATAACAGGAATTTCTTATAACATATGGAAAGATTTTGGAGATATTGTTAATCTAATAATACATATAATTCATCTATTGTAGTTTATTGTTGTTTAATAGTACAATTATAAATACTAATTTTTATTTTTAGTGTTTTTCAAATTAGTATATATACATATATTTAATTGCATGTAAGCATTTTTCTTTCTGTTTGTTATTTTAATCTAACATTTAATTATAGACATCCTGAATCGGTTATTAAATTTTCGTCTATTATAAAATCATTTTCTAAGTTTATGATACACGTAATTATTGGCACTAAAAAGTAAAATAGGATATTTAAGCATTGAAATAAGGTGTTTTTGATGTCTAATAGGAAGTTAATAGATTAAACTGCTTTAGTATATATATATATATATATATATATATATATTAAGTTCATATTTACTTATATAATATAGGAGTGACTATATTTTTAAACAGATTAACAGTGTTTAACTTCGGTTTCCCTGTCCGTTTTTCCGTCTAGCCGTCTGTTCGCGCTCTAACTCATGTAAATAAACTCGGATTGTCCTGAAATTTTTAGATATTGACGTTTACCATAACACGTTCCTTATTTCTAATGAAGTTTGTAGCATGTTTAGTTCATTTGCAGGGACAGTCAAAAGAATTCCTTTACATTACGGCCTACAGGAAAAAATCGTTTCAAATGATTTTTAATGATTTTACACGCTTTCAAACAGAATAAAATTGATATGCATTTATGAAGCACACTAAAATATGTATTCTGTTGAATATGCGATGCAAAGAATTCTTATTGTTCAGTTACTGGGCTAAAAAAGTAATTCCAATACATAATGATGAGGGGTGGAGGGAATTGTTTGCGGCGTACTTTAATTATGTTAATCTATTTCATATATAATGAAATTGATATACGTCGCTGAGGTTTACGTACTATAATATATTTTATTTGTAATACGAAGTGTATATACCATTTACAGGGACACACAAAATATTTCAGATACTATATTGTATCCAAAGTACTGTTCATTATCGATGATTGCTGGAAATGCATGGAAATGCATTTTTAATTATGATATGCGCTTTTATGATTCACTATATTTATGCGTAGTATATGGTGTAGATAAATGCTATAATTAAAATATAGGGCTACACAAAAGTATTCGTAAGGGTTACAGTGTATGGGCGCAAATTGCTTAAAGGTGGTTTTTAAATGAGTTATTGTTTTTTACGCTGAACTGCATTTAATTTACTAAGAAATGTTTGTAGAATATAGATAAAAAGATATACAGGGACACGTAAAGTGTTGGATACATGGCCGTCTATAAATTATAATTTCTGGAAATGTGATTTCAGCAGTTTTAAAAGTGTCTTAGTTTGAATTAAATTTTAACTAAATAGTGGCGTGTAATAAAGGTTCTAGGTAAACTACAGCGTTGTACAAAAGCATTCAAGTATGCTTCCATATATTATAAATTGCTGAAAGAGAATTTCAACCTGTTAGGTGTTTTCTTGTTGAACAAAAGTTTCCCATTATATAGTATATATATCAACCTGTAGATCAAATACAGGGCTGTTCAAAAGAATTGGAAAACATATTTAGCTATGGACAGTAACTGCTGAAATCAGTTTTTCAAATGTTTTATGCGTTTTATAAAATGTTTATTTATTTATCTTATTTACTTTATTTCCCTAAATTACGATGTCTTGTTAAAGCATTCAGGAAGTGTTGAAAGTGTTTTATAATCTATGCTTAACGCATGATTTTTCTTACTTGTTTTTTCTATTTCCCAGATCAGTCTTTTCCTATAAAACATACCAAATCTATTTAGCTCATATTCACAAAATACAGTATACACGGGAATAAAAATTTAAATATATGGCTTATCATGCCGCTCTATAAAAACGAGTTGTATTAATATCCGTTAGACTCCATGTTCGTATTTAATAAAGTAATGACAAATCACAACACATTAAAAAAAATACACATTCTAAATATCGAGCTTGAACTCAAGATCAAGCTTAGAACTTAATAGAAAAAGATGTCAGTTGATAAGCATTGTTTTTTAAGTGGAAAAATTAAAAATGTTTTAGAAGAATAGGACTCCAAAATAGCGATATTTTGCTACAAAGTACGGTAAAAAGATAAGACTTTATATTTCAAACAAATCTTTATTTTAAAATTAATCGCAGTATTAATACTCAGAAATTTTTCCTGAGGGAAGCATTCGTCTTATATACATTAATTCAAATGAAAATCAAATTTCAAATTAATTGCTTAAAAGGCGCTAAGGCCAACATCGTTAAAAAGATTCCTTGCCGGGACTAGAACCCAGGCAATCAGTAAAGGGCACAGACATTCTACCGTCTAAACCACATGGAACGATACCCAGTCTCGAAAATTTCTCACTATTACATGTTGGCAAGGCTACAACCGCAGCACAAGATGGAATATTTATTGTGAGCCACCGACATGGGGTAAACACGAAACTTAATTAAATCCAGCATCGATTGAAACTGTATTAATACTTGGAAACTTTTCCAGGGAGAAACATTCGCCTTGCATACAATATTTCAAACGAAAATCAAATGTCAAATTAAAACTGCCTTAATTTAAAATTTGATTTTCAGTTGAAATATTGTATGCAAGGCGTATGGTTCTCCCTGGAAAAAATTCCAAGTATTAATATAGTTTCAATCGATGACGGATTTAATTAAATTTCGTGTTTGCCCCATACTGGTGGCTCACGATAAATATTCCATCTTGTGCTGTGTTTGTAGCAATGCCAACATGTAATAGTGAGAAATTTTCCATTCTGGGTATCGTTCCATGGGGTTCAGTTGGTAGAATGTCAGTGAGCTATACTGATGGGCCGGGTTCGAGTCCCAGCATGGAATCTTTTTACTATGTTGGCATTTGTGTCTTTTAAGCAATAAATTTGATTTTCATTTAAAATCATCACAATGTTTATGACCAGTTCATCACAAATGACACATATTTCACAAATTGGTCGCAATGTGACTTCAAAGCATTGTCGCTTTCGTCATAGGTTCGTCACAAAGTTAATGCCAAAATAGACACAAATGGCACACTTTTCACAAATTTGTCACACCGTGACTTCACAGAGTGGCACAATGTAACGTCACAAACGACCTCTAAAACGGCCATAACAACTTCGCATTCTAGTGTCACGTGACTGTACGTTTTTCTCCTTTCCTGTGCTATCGCTTCCGGAAATTCCATTCAAAACGCTAACTTCGGCAGTATTTTCTGAAAGATATATTGCTTTTATCTAAGAAAAAAACGGCATTTACATAGTTTCTGAATAAGAATACCTGACAATCTTATGCGTTTTCGAAAAGAAATGAATTCATAAATGTGTCGAAATGTACCTCTTTTGGATTTGAGAAAAACCTTAAAAATGAGAGAAATATTTTCACAAATCTACATTTTATTATAGCGTATTTTTTTTAAGTGAGCATATTTTTTAAACTTTTTTTAATATAATTGAAAAATGTTGAAAGCGACACAGACATATATTCTATTGCCCGGAAGAAAAACACCCGTGACAGCAAAAGCTATTAAAGATATAGGAAACGAAAGAGAGAGAGTGAGTTGTGAAGAAATTGACCTGCAAGAAGGCTGCAGCTACAAATCCCCCAAAAGCCCAATAATAATTAAGAATGTCTTAAGAATCTTGCTAAATTCAGTTAAATAATAGTACAGAGGGTGCAAAAAAGCCCAGTTGTGTTAACATCTTTGTGATATAAAGTAAACCTTGAAATTGAAAAAAAAAACGACAAAAGGGAAGCTCTCACAGCACAAAAGCTATTGAAACATCAAGTTTGATAAAAAAAAAAGGCGTAGTGCAATTGGAAAGAAAATGATGGAAGGGAAGAACTACAAACATAATGCAAAGAAAACTTCTTTTGAAAAAAAAAGAGTAATGATTCAGAAACTACAAAGAAAAATCTAGACAATGATGATTGGATTTACCTATTTTGTAAGAAAAATAAAAAAAAACAGAAACGAGTCAGTGTTAAGGTGGCTAAATACGGTTCCATGTTGTGTGTACTGGAATAAAAAATGAATAAACGAAATTCATGTGTAAGCTTTGCATTACTTCTTACATGATATTCAAGTAACTGGATATTAGTTCATAATTTCTATTCTTAATTACTGATAACTTTGATTTACATTATGAATACATTTTAATTAAAAAAATTAGCCTTATTTTCGGGTATTTGATTTCATTAAATTTCATTGCTGTTATTTTGTTTGATTATTTCATTAATCGCAAACTTTGCTGTTAATAAAATTAGTTATATTCCCTAGTTATTAAAACAACTTGATATTGTTTTGTCCAATTTAGGCGACTAGGGGGGGGGGGGGGGTCCAACTTAGCTACCAGTTTCTGAGTTTGAACCACTTTTGACAAACTTTTCATATTAAAACAAAATAAATTGAAATAAAAAAAAAATTGATCTAAACATTTTTTTAGTTAGTAGATGAATAAATGAAATCCGTGTAGTGATATTTTGCAGATATTCCAAAAATTAAATGAGTTACACCTGAAAATAAGGGAAGTGGTCCAAATTCGGCCGCTCTCCCCTATAGCATTTTTGGCAGTGCACGCATTTTCATACATAAAATGTTTAAATATTCATTCAAAAAATAATAAGAAAAGTTTTATCTAAGATTTAAAAAAAGTTTTTAGCTATTTTCATAGTTAATAATTTACTACATTTAAAACATTAAATGCCAATTTAATAAATAAAAATACAAGAATAATTACTTTCTCTTAGTTTTAAATAATATTTGAAAAAAAAGACTCTTTTCCTCAAGGAAAATGTATTTTCTACAACATTTATAGAATTTTTTGCTGTGCACGCATTTTCACACATAAAATTTTTAAATAACCATTCGAAAAATAATAAGAAAAGTTTCAGCTAATATTTAACAGGGTTCGTACGCTTCAAGGACTTTCAAGCACCTTTTATCAGAATTTTCGTAAAGCAATATTTGACTTATTTAATGAAAAAAAAACAAATCTGTCTTCAGATATAGCGACCAGTACTTTAAGAAATTTCTGGTACTAAAATATCTAAAATCCCACTAATCCCTTGATGCGTACGAACCTTTTTTTTTAAAAAAAGCTTCAATCTCTTTTCATCTTTAATAATTTACTACATTTAAAATATAAAATGCCAATTTAATAAATAAAAAAAACCAAGAATAATTATTTTCTCTTCGTTGTAAAAAATATTTTAAACAAATACTTTTTTCATAAACAAACATAATTTTTCACAATATCTATAGCATTTTTCACAGCGCACTCGTTTTCATACATAAAATGTTTAAATATCCATTCGAAAAATAATAACAAAAGTTTCATTTTAGATTTAAAAAAAAAAAAGTTTTAAGATCTTTTCATCTTTAATAATGTACTAGATGGAACCCGTCAAGACTTTATGGCAAACAGCATGATGGCAATCATGTATCATGTTGATCAATGGAAAAGCGCTTTTAAGTTATTTGTATTCAAGTACAATGTTGGAAAAAAGTAAGCACCCCTATTACTCTGCAACTAATTATAATAGAAGAAAGTTACTGGTACCAATCGATTGGAAATTAAGTCTACTTTTAAATGAGTTATATAACATTTGATCAGGGAGCCATATACAAATCAAAATTAGACAAAACTTTGTTTTTTTCAATGGCAAGACCCAACTTTGACAATATATTTTAAATTTTAGATTAGAACTATGGCTAGAAGAGAAATTTCTAGTCATTTAAATGATAATTTTTTGAATTATCAACAATCAAAATTTAGAGCTCTTAATGTTAAATTACATTTTCACAGTTTTATTAATATCTCCTGAAATTATAATCCTAATGTGAAAATTTTGTGTGTGGTTATAATACTGAAAAACCCAAACATAAACATATTGAATTTATAAGTTTAAAATTTTTATAATATGAATTATGAAATATGAAATTAATATTCGAAAAATAAGAATTGCAACCTACAGTTTTTTGATAGATTTTTATTTATTATTCATGCGAATTTTCAATTTCAAAGTTTTCTTTCAAGTACAGTCAATCAGGGTAACTTTGATCCACATTTTCTCTATTTTCATATGCCACACTCTTATTTGAAGAATATTGTCGCAACTAGGGGCATAAAAGAGAAGAAATGATCCTAAATTATTGTTTGACTATAAAAAATTAAGGAATAATAAGAACAGCAGCAATAAAAAATGGATTGTTACCCCGGTTCAAAGTTACCCAGCCATTTAGTGTAACTTTGCACCATGTGATAAATTTTTATATAAAATAATTAATTATAAAAAAAAGTATTGTAGTCAGGACAACTTTAAACACCAAAAAATGTTTCCAGATATGTAAAGACTGCGAATTTACATTTCCCAACATCACAAGATTTGTATAATTTATGATATTACAACAAATATCAGGCATAAGAAAAGTGGAAGAAGAGAACCATGAACATTTAGAAATAAAAAAAAACCTGTTTATTGTTTATATAAAACATAAAAATGCATGCAGTGAAAAACAATTTTCAATGTTTTAACTCATATAATATATCCATAGTTACAGTAATACATACAAGTACTAGTATTATTCAAACAAGAATAAAAAACGTCGAGCGTATGAAATGTCAAATTTGAGTAGCTCCGCCCCTAATCGCGCCTCTAAATGAATTTTATGTATTTTACACATATTTGTAAAAATATTTACATGTCATATCTAATGCACACTTTTGGCATTTATATAAAATATGCGTGCAAATATGGGAAATTTTCGACAGTAGCACCTATAATCAGTAAATTATAAGCATCAGTGTAACTTTGAGCCGGCTCAAAGTTACCCTGAAAATGCGGTAAAATGCTAGTGCCTTCTTATTTTACATTTTATTAACTATTAATAAATAAATAATCAGAAAGTATTAACACATTTACAACATTTAGATAATAATATGTCTGATAAATGAGTATATTATTACTTACTATGAAAATTTAATTGGATTACAACAACTTCAAAACAGCATTCAAAATTAGCTTGAAAGCAGTACTTCACAAAAATGGTTAGATGATGAAATTAATAGTGCATAATGTTGCTAATTTATTTTCTAAAATAAAGAGTAGAAATCCCAGTTTAGAGTCTTGCCAACAGAGCACAGTTCTGGAGTTTGTTTAGTCTTTTGGAGTCAAAAATACTGAAAAATAGGAGGTGGTGCAAAGATACACCCCGTGGTTAAAAGTTACCCTGATTGGCTGCACTTTCTGAATTATCATTAAAAAACAGCATAATTATTGTTTAAGGAGCCGTCTATGATGTGGATAAAAGCATAATTTGAAAAAAAAAAATATTTTACTCATTTTATTGAAATATTTGGACTGGCAATAGTCAAACATATTAAACGTGTGAAATGGTCATATTGACAAGAAATAATACATTAATAGAAATGTCATACTCATTCTGTAGCATTTCAACAATCGAATTCTGATCTTCAATTTGGATACAGCCATTAAATATGCTTATTTTTAAATAATTAATTTCTCGGAAACTAATCGCTCGAATTTTATAAAAATTTTGATTTAGGCTAATTGAAGGGTGTAGAATTTATTTATGGTGTCAAACTTGGGTATTGCTATAGAAAAAAAAAAAGAAAAAAAAACAAAGTTTGGGTTCCTTTTGATATGTAGATGGCCCCCTAAGCAATTTTTTATACAACGTTTAAGGTGACCAGGAAAGCAAAATTCAACTAAAAAATTGATTTTCACTTTTTTATATCATTAAATAGTTTAAACTTTTATCTTTCCAACGATGTGTGACACATGTTTATACATAAAAAATAATAAGAGTTGAAATTAATCATTCTTTATAAGAGTAGTTCACAGCTTAGTGACCATTTAAATCTTTAATTGCCTTTTTATAAAGACTTGGATTTTCAATGTTTATGTTCCTTTTTTTCAATATCTATTAAATTTAAGAACTCGGATTTTATATAATGATATATTGTATGCTTTAACACAGGGATTTAATGATTTGTTGAGAAATTTTTATTTTAGGCAGTGAAATCTTACCAAAAATCCTAATTTAAAAATGACTTTCAATAAACAATTAACAATTAACTTTCAGATTCACTTAGAAATAAAATGTTCCGTTAAAATAAGTAAAACATGCTATTCTAACTACTCTAAAAAATCTAGACCAATCTGGACCAATTCTTTCACCATTTCTGAGCAAAAGGTACATAAGGTTGGTGAAATTAAGATGGCGGAGATAGGGCTTTCCCAGTCCCCTTAAAAGTAAACTTTATTTTCAATCGTTTGGTACCTGTGAATTTCTTCTACGATAATTTCATGGGGGTATTTACTTTTTTTTCCCCACGACTCTACATACAGATTTTTACCACAGAAAACAGTAAATTCTGACATGCATAAATGCATAAATAAACTAATTATTATTTTTTTTTATCGCATAGCGTAAATCAAATGCCTTTATACTAACAATTATTGATTGCAATATTAAAAAAAAAATATATATATATTTAAATATTCTTAATTAATTTTATTATGTTTTTAAATTATTTCAAAGTAATATTGTACTATGTAGTATTCTGGCCAGGTGTCGTGAACTCTGCCAAATACAGAATTTGTAAAAAAGAAGAAAAAAATGCGCACATAAGTGCATTTACATATGAAATTTAAAGTATAAATTAAAATATATATATATAAACAATGATTAAACAGATGATCTGAAATATACAAAATGCTTAAAAACAAACTGTGAAGATTTAGTTTCTTTTATTATGTACTAAAATTTATTCTTTAACCTCCTATGCACATACAGTGTTCTGTTACTTTTTGATAGTGTCTGAACCTGTAAGTTCTCGAATGAATGCACTCAAGACATTACTAAGTTGTAAACCGGCCACATAGCTAAAAACACTTTAGAGCAGCGTTTTTTAAACTGTGGTTCGCGGACACCTGGGTGTCCGCGAGCTTACAGTCGGGGGTCCTCAGACTCAGTGTTGAATTCAGACCTTTTTTTCGGTACAATTCGGCCTGGGAAATTGCGATACAATTTCCCAGGATATTGTTGAAAATTTAGTTGTACACCTCCTCAAAAACTTGAATAAAGCTTTCCGACTTTATTTTCCTCCTTCAAAATCAGAAAATGAGTAGATGAGAAATCCATTTCATTTCCATGAAATTAGCGAAATGGAATCTTTCTTAGAACAGGAACAACTTGCGGAATTATCATGCGATGATTCCATGATAATTGCTATCCAAGTGAAAGCATAGCCTTTCAAACGTTTGGTTGTGTATAGGAAATACATATGCAAAACTAGCAGGTAAAACAATCAAGCACTTACTTCCCTTCTGTACAACATATTTGTGTCAAAATACTTTCTCCAGCCTTGTGCACTTGAAGAACAAATATAGAAATCGATTGAATGTCGAACCGGACTTGCGAATACATGTTTCGAACATTACACGAGACATTTCACATCTGGTAGAAAAACAAAATAGAAGCATTCTTCTCATGAGAAATAGTGGTATGTATATTTTAACTATCTTAAAATGAGTGCCAGTTTTCTTATTAAGGGGTCTCAGGACTCTTAAAATTGGAAAAAACGAAAAAAAAAAGACCATTTTCTACATTTAATATCTTAAAATGTATTTGATATTAAGACACAATTTTAAATGGGAATGAAAGATACAAGTATGTTCTTTCATTTCAAATATTTGAAAAATTGCAAGATGCAGAATTAGCATTTACAGGGGGCTCCAAACTGTCAGACATTTGACGAGCAGAAAATCAGCATAACAGCTTATGCGCACGATTACAAAATAAATTTTGCAACTAGAATGAAAATTATGGTGCCTACTTATACCTCAGATTATAATAAGTACACTGAACCTAAATAACTTTGTATTTAAAGCATCTTTATATTTTTAATACAAAGTTGTATTTAGCTAATGCAAAATTTACAAAATTTCGACAATATAAACACCTAAAAAATATTTTCTTTTAACAATAAAAAGGAAATTGTAGGTTCAGTTTATACAGACTAACGTGGAACATATGTTTTGAAAATTTCATGAAAAAATATTCAGAAGTTTTTGAGATATTGTGCGCGTTATGCCCAAAAACGTCATTTGGAGAAAAATGACTTCAAAATTTTGGAAACACCGCTTCAGCTATTGAGCGAGTATAATTCTAAATGCCATAACTTCTGTTCTAATGGGAATTTCAAGATAACAATTATATAAATTTGATCAGAAAAGATAGGAGTTTAACATCTAAAAAAAATTAAAATTTCGAAAATTTTAGAGCTTTATGAGTCCCGAGACCCCTTAATGCAACTGATTTTTTAAACAACTAAACACGGAATACCTGTAATGAAAAATAAATAGGTTCTATACCATTAAAATAATTTTTTTACTTACATTTTAAATAAATTGTGGGGGTCTTCGAAATGCATATCATGTCAAAGGGGGTCCGCGAGATCCCAAAGTTTAAGAAACGCTGCTCTAGGTTAAATAAATCGCAAGTTTGTCTGTGTACTTTGATGGCAGTCATAAAAAAATCCTGGCATGTCGAATTAATTTGGTATAATTAAGAAATAGAATCAATTTTAATATACATAATTATTTGGTTATTATTTGTTGTGTTAAACGTGAAGAAAATTATTAAAACAATATTCATGATAACTAATGATGAAATTAAAAAGGTTATTAAATTAAACACACCAGTTAAGAACCGCTTGTAACTAAAATTCTCCAGTCAACTTTCTCACCCAATACACATACGAACACTATGTAATATTGTACTATGAAATTGTTTTTGATGTATTATTGTGAGAAAATGCATATAAGAGCTTGATTTAAAACTTTAAAAAATGTATCTAATTTTCGCGAATTTCTATTAACATAAAGGTTGACTATTAACATAAACGAATATCCCGGTGAGGTGGCTAGACCATCAAAACCGGTTTTCAATTACCAGTTTTGTACGTGGCGCTGCCAATCGCCAGTCATATTCAAAAGGTAATTAAATTCATAGGATAGTTAAAAATGATGAAAAATATAAAAGTAAATTAGTACAAAACAGTAATTTAGTATACATTTATTAAATACGTAACATCAAGTTGACGGCTTTAACAATAAATATATAAATAATGGTAATTTATTTCCAGTGCTTTGTTATGCTCATCAGAATGAATATAATATAAATCATATGTAATATATATATATATATATATACACACATATTACTGTTGATAACGTAATTTAATATATAAGCTTTTCAATTTTCTTTATCGGTATCCATATTCTTCCTTTTTTTTCTTCCATATTAATTTTTGTAAAATAGTACAAGGCACTTTATTTTATGCATAGCAGATTGTATATTATATGTTTTTGGTATCCATATTAAGTGTGATGGGGGAAACTGTATTATTGTCATTTCATTCATACTATCGCGATTTTGAATGTGGTCGGTAATGTTTAATTAATGGTTATATATATATATATATATATATAGTGTATCCGTGGATACAGTGCTATATAACACTACATGCTTTATCATATTATATATAATTATAAGTATATAAATACCTCTGACACTTCTTTTTAATATGACAACTAGATATAACAATAACTATGCATTCAAAATGAAGGTAGAAAAATAAATGAATAAGTGTTATTGTAATTAATATTTTCGGCCCCATGATTGGTGCAGTCTGTCCAGTATAATTTGTAAGTACCATATAACATGTGAGCTAATTTAATAATTTAACAGTCATGAAACAGTACAAAGTCTATTTAAATTTTTATTCTCCTTTACTACAAATCTTTAGATTAATTATGTTAGCTTACTTATCAAAACGTTGATTTTTTAAAAATACACGACTTGATTAAAAATTTTATGTATTAAACTTTAATTGCTTTCAAATTACAAAATTTTTAATTTATTTTAAAGAAAACTTACCAATTGCTGAATATAAGTCACAACTTGCTGGGAAAAAAAGAATAACCAGTTTTGTGCTTCGGGCAATAATTGAGGGAGCGTCTAAAAAAAATCGCTGCACTAACTGAAAGGTATCTGTATTATATAATTCTGCACAATTGGAGAGAAAAAACGAAAGAAAGCAAAATAAAAGGAAACAGAATCCTCGGCAAACAGGAATGTGTTAATGAATAAATTTTGTCTATGATCACTGTAGATTATAAATATACGTTCTGAGTCTCTTAACAACAACAAAAAAAAAATGCCGTCTCTTACTTTTGTTCTTAAAAAAAAAAAAAAAAAAAAAATCAGCCTAAGGATATGTAAAACATAAAAAAAAAATCTTTAAAAATTTACATTGCTGTCATTCCTAACTTAGACCAAGACCAAGACTCTAGACCAATTTGGCAGCTCGCAAACCCGGGCGCCCATTTGTAACTTCTTTATGTGCCAGACTTGTTCTTGAATATTTAACATGCCCGATGAACCTTACTGCCCTTCTTGATACGACCTTTCGATTTATTTCCTTTTTCGAACGAAGAAGAAAAAAATATGAAATACGTCAATTGATCAAAGGAAGTAAATTGTAAATTTCGTCATTCGGTCGCGGGGAAAAAGCGTGAAATTTCTCAACCGGTCTTGTGCAATAAATCTCAAAATCACACAATCAGTTCCAGGAAATTCATGAAATTATTCAGTCGGCCACGCAAAATTCGCCATTCAGTCACCGGAGAAAATGCTAAAGTCGATAGTCAGACGTGGGGGAAAAATAATGAAATTCTTCTATCAGTCACGTAAAAACCCCCAAAAAATCACCAATCGGTAAAAGAAATCCCAAAACTCATCAATTGCGGGTGAAAAGGTTAACATTATTCCTTCATTCATTAGAAAATTCGCGAAATTTACCGATCCATTGCCTGAAAAATAGAAAATTCGTCAATCACTCGCAGTGGAAAATACTGAAATCAACAGTCGGTCATGTGGGGGGAGGGGGGTGGGGATCATGAAATTCTTCGATCAGTCACGCAAAGAAAACAAAAAATCGTCAATGGGTGCAAGGTATATCACAAAATTCATCGATTGTAATAAAAAAGTTGCAACATTCTTGATTCGTCTGTCAAAACGAATTAGCGAATTTTGTCCATCAATAGCCTGAAAAATTGCAAATTTTGTAAATCAGTCGCAGGAAGAAAAATCATGAAATTCTTCGATCGGCCACGTAAAAAAACACAAAAATCGCCATTAGATAGAAGGAAAATATCGCAAAATTCATCGTTTGCTGGAAAAAAGTTGTAATGTTCTTCTCTCGTTCATCAGAAAAATATCGCGAAATTTTTCTATCTATCACTTGTGAAATGGAAAATTCGTCAATCAGTCGCAGGAGAAAATGCTAAAATCGACAGTCGGTCGCGGGAGAAAAATCATGAAATTCATGTAGATCATAAAAATCATGGAACTTTAAAAATCCGGCATTCAGTAATCCGGGAACTTCAAATATCTGGCATCAAAACCCTCTTTTTCCTTTCCTTTTTCTTTCACACTTTCAAGTTATCGTAGAGTAAAATTAGTAATTGTTTATGAATTGAAAACTTCAAAATCGAAAGTAAAAAAAAAAAAAAAAAAAAAAAAAAAAAAAAAAAAAAAAAAGCATTTGACATATTTTTTATTTGTCAGATGCCATTATTTTCTGAACAAATTTTCTGGGAGTCGCATTTTTGCTCAGCAACGGCGTGGAGACTAGTACCAAGTTCTTTGGAGTCTCTCTTCTGACGCTGTGTTAAACAGAACTGTCGATAACGCAAAAAAAAAGCTCCGAAGAAGAGGACGAACAACACGAAGAAGAAAAGGTTCCACTAGAAAAATGCACAAATTTAACTTGAGAATTAATATCTGCTTTAAAGAACAAGACTGTATTCCCGAAATAAATCCGTAGTAGAAATTCTTCATTTGTATGAAATACAAGAAAAACTTGCTAAAGAACGGCCAAAAAAAAATTGAAGCAAACAAAATTGACATCGATGTGTCCGGAATTACACGAGAAGAAATAATTTCACTCTTTATTACATTTTTTTTCCTTCTGTAATATAGAAAATATCAGTTAATGAAAGTTTATTTTTATATTTAATTTTTTTGTTTTTCTTACATAATTATCATTTAATAATGAAATAAATTATGGCTAAAGGCACCATTAAGAGTATAGTAATACTTTTGCTATTCCTAGTTACTACTTTTGACATTCCTTCAAAAAATCTGGCATTGTCTCTGTCCCGATGATGCCGGATTTTTGAAGTTATACTGTATTAACCCCTTGGGGACGAGCGACACGTATACGTGCCGGAAATAGGCCTAAGGATCCTCGTTTATCCTCACCAGTAAAATTTTACTGTAAAATTTGCCTTATTTAATCCGAACATTTTACCGATTTGAATAGGCACAAACTTCTGTTTTTTAAAACCGGTAGCAAAGTAATAAACATTTCGTAAAAGGCTCCCGTCGCGAAGGGGTTAACTAATTTTTACGTTTTATTGTTCATTATATTAAAAAAAATCATATATGAAATCGAGCGTATTTAAATCAGCAACATTTTATAATAATATTAAATAAGATATATGTATATTTAATTAAAATAAAAACATGTAGCTAACTTGTTTTACTCTTTGTTAAACGAAACAGAAGATTTTTTTTTCAGAAAAAGAGTTTTTCTACAATTTCGAAAACTGCAGCTATTAGATGGCCAGCATTTTGCCATTTTTACAAGTAATATTATTTCTAAAAAGAACTGTTTTAAATTAAATAATTAACTATAATAAATAATTTAAATAATCACGAATAAAAATTAATAGATTATTCTATATTGTCAGAATATAAATACATCAAACAAATGATAACACGACGTTTGCGCTTGCGCAGTTATTTCATAGATGAAGAATTAATAGATTATCCACAAAGAAGAAAACAATTAGGCATCTTATTGTAGTTCAACCCCGTCCGCTACGTGGCGCGTGAACTTGTTTGATGTTAGAGATGCTACATTAGAGATGTAGGATCTCTAATTGATGTGACCTCCCTTTTAATCTTGCAGCTACCACTTCCATTTAAGATTGTACGCTTACTTTGTATACTGATTTCAACGAATGTCTGTGCTTGGGAGGAAGACGTTGACCACAAAAGTTTAAATGGCACCAATTCGTCAGTATTCTGTTTCAATTAAAATATAATTACATGAATCGTTCGCGTAGCTTCAGAGCAATCAGTAACCATAGATAAAAAAAAGACGAATTTTCATACTTCTGTTGAACATACGTTGTTTACGAGCAATTGGCACTTCGTATCCAGCTAACCCAGCGATTCACAAGCTGTTAAAGTGTAACTGAAATTGGCAAAATATCGATTTTTATGTATTTTGTTGAATTTCTAAAAAAGTATTGAACCAATTTGGAGGACAGGGATTAATTCGGCCGTAATCTCTTTCCATAAAAAAATCACATGAATCGGTCAAGTAGTTTCTGAATAATCGGTGAACATACATAAAAAATATATACGCGTCAAACTGATAACCTGGTTATTTTTTCTTTTTTCTTTTCTTTTTTTTTTTTTTTTTTTTTTTTCTACAATCTGTTAAAAATGTGAAATACGGTTCCACACGCCCGCAAATACAGAATATTTCATTTTACGTAAATATAATAAATAATAAAAAATAATACATTTAATAAATCTCTAATTGACTACCCAAGAAAATATTTTGTGCAAGATATCTAAGTAAAGCTAAAATTATAAAAGATATACTTTATATGCATCAATAAAAAATTATTATTCTAATTAAACATTTAAACCATATCACATTCAAATATTTTCACTTAGTTCTGTAACACCATATTATATGTAGTTTTGCGGTAGTCAAACATTCCTTTTTTTTTTATTTTTTTTAAGAACAATTTAAAAAGAGTTGAAAACTTCAGTGGATTCAATCGAAAATATTTCTTTTGAAGTTTACAAAAATAGGAGTTTTATTGCATTCATATAGATTTTTCATTCACATTTATTTTTTCCTCTGCCCATTTTTTTTTCTTTACTTCTTCAAAACAGATTAGTCTACAGTTTCATATGTTTATTTTTTTTTTTTTTCAAATTACTGAAATAAGATTTTATTTCTTTACAGAATTTTGAAATAGATGTTTGAACTATTCTTTAGCAATTTGAAAAGGAAAGTTTCTAAATAATATATTTTCTACTTCAAAAAATTTTTAAATGAGAAAGAATGTTAGGAAATTCTCATAATGAACAAAAGTAAACTCTTTCTGGAAAATTTTATTATAACAGTAGCTGCATAGACAGCGGTTTACAGGACTGGTAATAATATCTTTAAATAAATTTTAAACCATTATTGAATGTTTTAATATATTTAAACGAAAATCTTTCTAAACGTTTCTAATGTTGTGGGTTCAACTGCATTTGGTACTGCACACTTTTAATTTTATAAAATTTTTATTTTCAAATGGACATCTGCTAAACAAATTTAGAGTTGGAGGCTCCACTCTCATCGGTAGCGTTTACCGGGTGTTCAACACAAGCTGCAGTCTGTTTTTATTTTTTTTATTTTTAAACAAAAAACCGTAGTAGACCGGACCCGTGTTAGTGACTTTTAAATATACCTAAAATCAGCGTTGAATAAAATTATGTTTTAGGTGACAGTTTACCTTTTCAAAAATTTTGTAATTTTTTTTTAATTGTTCAAATTATGTACTCACTGCATTTTAATGTTCAACAAAGAGTGACTTAAATATATATATATATATATATATATATATATATATATATATATATATATATATTTAACTGCATATTTAATTTTTTTAAATAAAAAAAGAATTGCGTTTTTATAAATGCCTACTACTTTGTTAAATATTGATATCTTTGCCCAATATTTTTTAAAGATTTTTAAATGTGTATTACACAAGACTGCGTATGGACTTTTAGACACATCTAATATTACATTTAATAAATATATTTTTTGCTGATACATATAGTGAACAACGAGAAAATCTAACACATCTCCATATACTTCTATTTTATAAAAAATAACAAAAAATAGACGGCTAATTCCATAAGCAGATTTATCCGTATATAATAAAGAACTTTCACAAAAAAGCTTAAATCTCTATCTCAAATACGGAAAAAAAAGAAAAAAAAAACCTTAGCATTTTTAAAACAGGAAAGTGACGAAAATATGAACATGTAGAAAAATCATTTGAAATTTTAATGTACTACTGGGTTACCCCGTCCACCAATTTCGCCAAATTATTCAAATCGCCAAACTCTTCGCCAGATTATACATATGGAATAACGTTTCCATTCTAAAATTTTAAGATAGGAAAGTAAGTTAATTTAAATTTTTAAAAATCTCTAAAGAAAAGGGTTACTTTAATGACGACATTAACTTATGGCGTAGCGACATACCAAATATAAAGTCTGATTTACTTAGATGATTTCGGACAAAAGAATACTTATAGTTTACGTACTTAAACGCAGAATTATTATATTAAACCATAACCAAACAGATAATTTAAAGGTATTGTATTTGTATATAAAATGTAAGTATTTTGAGATAATCGAATTTATTAAGGGACACAATGAATATGAATAAAAAAGAAAAATTGTAAGGAACCTAATGCTCTTTATTTAGTTGAAAAAAGTAGATGGATATAACTATAAAATTTATGTAAACATTAGATATATGCTTAAAGGAAAAAAATAAATAAGTAAGTGCAGTAATTTTAATTAACGAAAGAACAAATAAATTAGTAAACATTAATAAAAGTACATAAAAACGTCAAATTAAATAGATTTGATGACGTAATAAACACATGTTACATGTTTAATGTCAAGTGATTATGACATTTGCGATCATCCATTATTGAAAGTAAATGTTACAGTTTAACGACAGTTTTTTGGTCGACGGGATAATCAAGTAGTACCAGTTTTATTTTATATGGGTAATTGCGCTGTATGTATTAACAAAATTTAGAATATCTCGCGATGTAATTGCCGTATGGGTAAAAATGAGATTTTAAACTATTCACAATTAAACAGGCGTTCATTTAATATTAAAAAATAAAAATCAACATTTTGACCAATTTTTAGGTAAACTACCCCCTTAAATGAAAATCTTCCAAAACTATCCTAATAGGAGGGTGTCATTGCCAATCGGCAGCTAAAAAAAGTATTTCCTTCTGAATTTTCTTTCACATCAAGACAATAAATATATAAAGAAATAGTTCTTATTGTCGAAATCCTTTGAACGTTCCATGAGATATAAATACATTTCGGAACCGAACGCATAAGTTCGTGCTACAATATTGATATTTAGTTTAAGAAGCATTGTTTTCTTCTCACTTTTTTTTTCAGTTTAAAATATTACGGATTTTTTTTCTGGTTATTTTCCCCCAAATCTGAATAAAGAGCAATAATTTCTGAATATCCACAAGCACTTTTTAAAGTCTTAAGATTAATGATGTAGCTTGAAACAGAGAGTGAGGACAAAGCTGGTCTTATCGCACATATTTTACTTTGTGATAAGTTTCTACCAGTTTCATGAGAGTCTCTGTCTACTCTTTTAAAACCCACTGCTGCACTCTTCCTTAGTCCACACGAATTTTCTCGGAACTACAAACACCACTCGTACAGACTTCGAAAAAACGTTATTTTATTTGATAGAATGCCACCACCGTGATAAATACGTAATATCGGACACGATGTGAGAAGGATTATCAAAAATACTAAACTTATTAAATTAATAATAAATAACAATTTATTTACAAATTATGTACAAAGAAATAAAGCATATATATATATATATATATATATATATATATATATATATATATATATATATATATATATATATATATATATATATATATATATATATATATATATATTTGATATTTTATATGTAATTGGAGAATTTCATTAATATTATAATTAGCCTAATTATTGATTAATCTAATTTACAATTATTTGTTATTAAATTTTAAATTTACTCAGGACAATATCATATTAATTACTAATAGTATGCCATTCTTATAGTGAATAATATACATATAAGTATGTATAATATAAATATAGTTATACTGTATGCATTAAAATTGGGTAATTATTTTTATTACTATTACTCTATTCTTTTTAATATTTATTATCGGATTAATGTTTTTGAATGTCCCACATTCATACTTTATGGTTTTTTATGGATGTCTGAAGATAATCCACACTCTATATTGGTGCTTTTTAAGTAATGGGTATTTAAGTATCATTTAACCTTCTATTTACTTCCACATGTTTTTTATTTCCTGTTCATTTTATAAATATCTGATATATAATTCATAAAAAATAATTTTTATCTTTAATAATTATTTATATTAATTATTACTGACTTTTATTTTGTTTTATAGCATATAGCTATATGCTACATATTATCAATGTTCTAGAATTATTTATTTCTTAGTTTAGTTTAAATAAGTTAGCTAATAGAATATATTGTATGCTTTTAAATTTTATTTACAATAGTTTTTAAATACATTGTGTGGTTTATATTCGGTTTATAATTCTCTATATATAAGGATATGTTTGGTTTTGCTGTTTATACAGTTATTTACATTCAAATGCTTACAATTATTTATACAATTATTTACATTCAAGTGCTTACAAATATTTATCTTGCGTTAGTTGTTTAATAGAAGTAATACTAGATGGCAGCACTAAATTTGTCTCTTTAAGATAGCTCTAATTGTTAATTTTTCTAGCTCCATTTCAGTTATAATTTAATACACCAGGGGGTATTTTTAGCTAAATTTTGACGATATTGTTAAACTGTTATTAATTAATTTAATAGTGCATTTTAAATAATGTAATTAATATCTATTTATTTTATATTAGATAAAATGTGTTTAACAAGGTATTTCAAATTTTATTTCAAAATGTATTAACTGCATCTTTTGGTATCATTTACTGAGATTTCTTAACTGTTTTATTCACCTTATTCTTTTTGATATACTGGCAGCCATGTGCGTGTGGATTTTTGTAAAATACTGAAATATTAATCGGTATGGTGTTTATTATTTATATTTTATATCCTATAAATATTTAAATAGGTTTTATTGGTTCTTCCATTTCATATTATTTGTTTCTATTCTGCTTTCATTTTTAATCAATTCACTTGATTTTATGGTTGTTTGGGCACAGGGGAAAATAACTTTTAGCTTTAGCTTATTTTTCCCACAGAAAACAACCATTTTGCTTATATCATTGAATTCTGTGCCCTTGATAACGTAATTCAATGTATAAGCTTTTCAATTTTTGTCGGTGTCCACTTTTTTCTTTTTCTTCCATAATAATTCTTATATTAATTTTTTTTTTTAATACTTACAGCTTTAATTCATAATATTTGACGGTGGAAGGTTATGTTTAATTAATGGTTATATATATATATATATAGAAAGTAGTTTCTACGTACTGGTCAACTTATTAAAATACACTTTTTCCTTCTCCCCCTACGGAATCTCATTAGGTTTATCAGTGGACACCCTAGGATTTCCTGTTGTATAGACTTTCTCCGTACAAGACTCAAGCCTTTTCTCCGAACACACTCCACTGAACACATGAAAACTCAACCAAACACCTACCAACCCCCTTCTTGAGGTCTTTTTCAAGAACTCTCTTTTCTCTCTCAATGATTCCTTCGAAATCCCAGCATACGGGGATTTCATCCTTCCAATAGGGACCCCTCTTCTTATCTAAAAAGCTACCTCCTCCCGGGTATTTCGCAACTCACTATTTATCACGGGAACTTCTGTGTTTGCCTTATCTGTTTATCTGTTTTATGTGTTCTTGAATAGAAAGGGTAGCTCGAATTCATTGATACAATGAAGCTTGTTCATACAATAATATCTAACTAAAATATCTCGGATCAACTTCAAGATAAGCAAAATTAGTGCTTTAAAGCTCTCGTACACAGATAGTGATACATATGAAATACAATAAATAAGTAAAAGGATAATAACAGATAATAGTAACTTTTCATTAGTTATCTGCTGATTTGCGTCAGAAATTTGACAGCCATATTTCATACAAAATTGCCACTCATTATTGTGTTAATTTTAAAGATACTCCCAATGTAAAACTTCTCATCAGTATTTATTCTGTCTTCAGATGAATGGGGCATTTTATTTTCGTGTAATAATTTTTGTGTCTTCGTCCAGATCATGATTTGGATCAAGGTCCGAAGGATACTCATAAACTAGTGTTTTCACTAGGGCCTTTTTAAGGGGCACAGCATCCCGCCCTTTTTAATATATGCAAAATGCATACGTAGAGATATCTTGTAAAGATTTTTTTCTTAAACACAATATTTATAAAATTGTGTAAACAAGATCTTGCAAAAATGACAGATTGAGCTCATTTCTTTAGGAAGGAGACAAGAAACTATGAAATCATTTTGTAATGTAATTGTATTTTTTTTTTTATATTTATTTATTTTTTTTAACATTTCAGTCTATTTCTGGTCTCTTTTATATAATTTATTCCATTTTCTCCATTTTTCAAGAGTGTCTTAACACTCAAGGCCTACTTTTTAGTTATTAATCTGAGAAACTCCAAATCGCTAACTTGCAAGTAATACATCCAATCCTTCTACTTGCAAAGAACGTCTGGTGTTATCCATAACTTCAATAGAATACTGGAAGTTTAGCTGCGTTCAAAATTCGGCAGGGGATTTCAAATTATATGACATTATTTTACAGTAAAAAACAAAATTTGATTAAAACATATTCCCAATATCAAATTTAGAATAAAAAGAAATTAATTTCAAAAATGAATTTTAGTGATTGCTTGTATGAAATCTTATTCAGTTTGCTTTTCCACTTTAAGATATTCTTTAATAGTATTTAAATTTACTATTTATATTTGATATCATATATATACTATATATATATATGCCGCTGTCCTTTTTTACTTTTTTAATTATTAGTAATGCATTTATCCATTAACGGACATTTATGAACTATTAATGAGCATATGATGTCAGACACTGGAAGACCAACTTAAATTTTAGTGGTATTTACTACAAAGTAAAGCTAATTTATTATTCTGCATTTTCTAAACATTTCAAATAATTCATCACAACTTTCTTTATTATAACAAATAAGTGGCACCTCTGTGTCAGATTGGTGAAAAAAAATTCCAGGAACTAGTAGCTGGCGCACCCTCATTAAGATAAATTAAATACTATAAACTATAAATCATGGCCCTAATGTGTCATTTGAATCTTTTAACTATTTTCTAAGAATATCACTTTAAGAAAAAGTTTAGGATGATTGCATTGCAAGTATTAATTAAAAAACACTATCTTAATTTTAGAAATAAGATGGTTGTTTCAAAATGACATATTTTGTGTTCTCAAAAGTTCTTTACTCCCTAAATATACTCTTGTCCCTCTAGTGGCGAATGAATTGAATCAAAAATAAAAATAAATGTCTAAGTTTGCAGAATTTTTCAAGAAAATGCTTATTTGAGTCAGATGTTTTGCTGAAGTGTAAAGGGTCAATAACTTGGGATTTCACTATAGATGATACTTTCTGACGAAACAAAATAAACAATAAAAGCAAGAATAAAAGAATTAAAGAGATAATTTGTCTGTAAATCTCTTTGCATTTGTGTTCTTGGCCATGCAGTGTGGTACTCTAACGGTCATAGACTAAGAAATTTGGAATATTGAAATAAATTACCGGGAAAATATTGCAGTTAAAGTTTAATTAATATAAAAATTAATTAAAACATCGATTAAATCCTTTTAAAACCATATCATGTTACCTAGCTATGCAGTTTAGCTAGTTGGATATAGCAAATCAGAAAATCTCCTGGTAAAAGCAGTGCGTTGTCCAGCAGCGTCTGACCTTGTATCTTTGCCCAGGTTTCAAACATAGAAAATAAGATAATAGATCTTTATAACGACTACGACACTCAAATGTTAGATTCCGATATAGAGAAAAAAAATATTTTACTTTTGTTTTTAGCTCACAGGCTATCAATGCCTGAGAGCTAATTAGCTCACAGGCTATCAAAGACTGAGAGCTAATGTGCCCGCCCGCTCTGTATGTATGTATGTATGTACGTACGTACGTATGTATGTACGTAACGCGATAACTCTTGATAGAAACATCCGATTTGCTTCAAAATTTTTTCCAAGGCTCATTGTGATAAGGCGCTTCCCTGATTAGTTTTGGGAGTTCATTGGTTAAGGATAAAGAGGGAAACACGGGGTTAGTCCAACCCCTTAATTCAGATAAATGGGTTTTTCATGCAGAATGATTAGATTTTCTCCGAATTTGGTATACCGGTTTATTATGTTAAGGAACTTCCCTGATTAGTTTTGGAGGTTCATTGGTTAAGGATAAAGGGGGAAAAGGGGGGGTTAGTCCACCCCCTTAATTCAGATAATTGGGTTTTTCATGCAGAATCATTCGATTTGCCCGAATTTGGTATACCGGTTTATTATGTTAAGTAACTTCCCTGATTAGTTTTGGGAGTTCATTGGTTAAGGATAAAGGGGGAAAAGGGGGGTTAGTCCACCACTTTTTATTCAGATAATTGGGTTTTTCATGCAGAATGATTCGATTTGCTCCGAATTTGGTATACCAGTTTATTAGGTTAAGGCGCTTCCCTGATTAGTTTTGGGAGTTCATTGGTTAAGGATAAAGGGGGGAAAACGGGGTTAGTCCAACCCCTTAATTCAGATAAATGGGTTTTTCATGCAGAAAGATTCGATTTTCTCCAAATTTTGTATACCGTTTTATTATGTTAAGGAAATTCCCTGATTAGTTTTGGGCGTTCATTGGTTAAGGATAAAGGGGAAAAAGGGGGGTTAGTCCACCCCCTTAATTCAGATAATTGGGTTCTTCATGCAGAATCATTCGATTTGCCCTGAATTTGGTATACCGGTTTATTATGTTAAGGAACTTCCCTGATTAGTTTTGGGAGTTCATTGGTTAAGGATAAAGGGGGGAAACGGGGTTAGTCCACCCCCTTAATTCAGATAAATGGGTTTTTCATGCAGAATCATTCGATTTGCCCCGAATTTGGTATACCGGTTTATCATGTTAAGGAAATTCCCTGATTAGTTTTGGGGGTTCATTGGTTAAGGATAAAGGGGGTTAGTCCACCCCTTTTATTCAGATAAATGGGTTTTTCATGCAGAATGATTCGATTTGCTCCGAATTTGGTATACCGGTTAATTAGGTTAAGGAACTTCCCTAATTAGTTTTGGGGGTTCATTGGTTAAGAATAAAGGGAGAAAAGGGGGGCTAGTCCACCCCCCTTAATTCAGATAAATGGGTTTTTCATGCAGAATGATTCGATTTGCTCCGAATTTGGTATACCGGTTTATTAGGTTAAGGAACATCCCTGATTAGTTTTGTGGGTTCATTGGTTAAGGATAAGGGGGGAAGGGTGGCTAGTCCCCCCCCCATTAATTTATATAAACGGTTTTTCCATGCAGAATTATTGGCTTTGCTCCAAATTTGGTATACCTGTTTATTATATTAAGGAGATTCCCTGATTCGTATTGGGGATTCATTGGTTAAGGATAAAAGGGGGGGGGGGTAGTCCACCCTCTTAATTTAGATAAATGGTTTTTTTTGCAGGATTATTCGATTTGCTCCAAATTTGGTATACCGGTTTATTACGATAAGGAGCTTCCCTGATTAGATTTGGAGGTTCACTGGTTAAGTAGAAAGGGTGAAACGGGGGCTAATTCCCCTTCACTTATTTTTTTGAGAGGCATTATTCTTTAAAATAAGAGTATGATATACAATTACTGTGAATAGCCTGTGAGCTCAATGCCATCGGTTTAGCTGGGCATTTTTCTTTTTTATTTATTCAGTTTTATGTAACGTAATACACGCTTAGTAGGGTGGGCCGAAAATGCACTTTTGCACAAACTTTCGAAATCGATGAGGCTTGGGGGCGGAAAAGTTGTGTATTGGGTTGCTCAGTAACCATGTAAAAATTTTTTGAAATCGAACAATATCTTCAGGTGGCGCCGGCGCCTTAAAAATTTGAAATTTTGACTAAAACAGACCTTTTTCTTCTAAAAACACGATTTTTGGCATTTTCGAAATAGATTACGCTCTAGTGCGGAAAAGTTGTGTATTGGGTTGCTCAGTAAACATGTAAAATTTTTTTGAAATCGAACAATATCTTCAGGTGGCGCCGGCGCCTTAAAAATTTTAAATTTTGACTAAAACAGACCTTTTTCTTCTAAAAACACGATTTTTTGCATTTTCGATATAGATTACGCTCTAGTGCGGAAAAGTTGTGTATTGGGTTGCTCAGTAAACATGTAAATATTTTTTTAAATCAAACAATATCTTCAGGTGTCGCCGGCGCCTTAAAATCGGAGATTTTTTTCAAAACAGACATATATTTTCATGAAAAGAGAATTCCTTATCGGTTTTCTATTTCACCCCCCTTCTTCTACTAAATGAAATGCTCTCGCACCTGCAGTCCACGTGACAGTCCACGTGACCCTCAGTGGTACAGGATTATCTCTTACATTCCTTATCAGTTTTCTATTCCACCCCCCCTTCTTCTACTAAATGAAATGCTCTCGCACCTGCAGTCCACGTGACAGTCAGTGTGATAATATGCAATACACAGTTATCGTTTAGTTCAGTCTAGTACAGAAGCAATCAATAAGCTTACTTTATGTCGTTTGTTCATCGAAGAGCAGTCTCTTTAGATATTTAAATGTCATTAACTAGTTAGTTATAGTTATACTTTTGTCACAATGGCCGGTTGTCATTCAACTAGAATAGTTACAGATTGTTTTGTTTTTGGTTTGCCAGAAGAGCTGAAACCTAACGTCTTACCAACTTACAGTCAAGTTATGAAATTTTACTTCCTTATAAGAGAACAAGTGAAATCTTCAAATCACGGCAAAGATCCAGCTTTTACTGACATTGCCAATGTTGTTGCTGAGAGGGTAGCTGATTTGTGGAAGAAGTCCTCGATTCTTACTATTTCTCATTGCAGAATTGTGCGCATCCTTAAATCATATCATGTTAAGTATAAAAATATCCTGAAAAGTAAAAACAAGTCTACGGAATCCTATAGGAACAAAGTAAAGGAATTTTTGGAAGACGCCGAGAAAACTCTCTTTGACATTGCCACATGCAAATGTCATTCCTTTAAAGCATGCTGCTGTGAAAAGGATAGAAAAGTGCCACATTTAGAACAACCATTTTTGATTGATCAACGAACCATCAGAAAAATGATTATCGGGGGCATTGATTTAAAAGTAACTGAGAAGCTGCTCCGAAAGCAAAATAGGCAATCCAAGACAGTGTTGAAAGCTGCTACAAGTGAACAGCAGTTCCAAACACCAAAGTCTATGTTCGAGTCGCCTGAGTTCGAGGATTGTGAGAACGAAGAATTTGAATATGAAACGCGTAATGATGAAGAATACACTCCTCCTAGATCCAGAGAGACCCATTCCAGAAAAACGAAAAGAGAGACCAAGGTAATCAGCCAGATGAGGATAAAACTGCCAACCACAGCACTCGCCTGCGATAGTGCAGGGATTGGAGACAGGCCTGCAGCGAAAATTATTTCTGCAGTTCTTGAAGATGTCGGAATGATTTCTGATAATAATCGTTCCAAAGTTACAGTTAAAAATAAAATAAGAAGAGAGAGAAAGAGAAAACGAAGGGAACTACAATGTAAAGGAAAACCAGAAGAGCTTCAAGCCCTCTTTTTTGACGGACGAAAAGATAAAACTTTAGCAGATCAAATCAAGGGAAACAAAAAGCACAGGACAACGGTTATTGAAGAACATGTAGTTTTAATACAAGAACCTGTATCTGAATATATCGGCCATGTTTCTCCAGCTAGTGGTTCTGCAAAATCTATTAAGAGCAGCATCGCTGAATATCTTTTACAGAATGATATCAACACTGAAAATCTTTTGGCAGTTGGCTGCGATGGGACACCCGTTAACACAGGTTGCAAGACTGGAGTTATACGTCTCATAGAAGAAGATGTTGGTAGACCTCTTCAATGGCTCATATGCATGTTACACGCAAATGAGTTACCGTTGCGGCATCTTTTAAAAAAGCTAGACGGTCAAACAAGTGGTCCTGAAACCTTTTCTGGTCCAATAGGAAAAGATCTCGAAACCTGTGAGCTGAAACCGGTAGTCAATTTCAAAAAGGTTGATGTCGTAGAGTTAGTAGCAATATCAGAAGAGCTTCGAAAAGATCTGAGTACAGATCAACGATACATGCTGCAAATTTATGAAGCTGTAACATCAGGTTACTGCTCTGTTGCCCTAGCAGAGAAAAAACCAGGAAAGCTAGCGCACTCCCGTTGGCTAACGGCAGCATGTCGAGTTTTGCGCCTGTACATTTCAGTTACAAATGTTTCAGCAGAACTGAAAACCTTAGTAGAGTTTATAATTAAAGTGTATGTGCCGATGTGGTTTGATATAAAATCCAAACCGCATTGCAAAGATGGTGCTAGACACTTATGGAAGATGATTAGCTTGTCACGTTATCTCCCAGATGACTTGAAGACTGTCGTGGATGGCGTAATAAGCCGAAATGCTTTTTTTGCGCATCCTGAAAATATTCTTCTTTCGATGCTTACGGATGAACGAAATTACATCCGACTGCTTGCAATACGAAGAATTTTAAAAGCCAGGGAAAATAAACAAGAAGGTATCCGGCGGTTCACTGTTCCTGTAATAAAATTCGAAGCAAAAGATTATACGGACCTAATTGATTGGCACCAATCAGTTGTTACGGAGCCACCAATGCTTCGTGCAGTCAGCAATGAAGATTTCCGAAATATTCTAAAGGAGAAAATATCTTTACTAGAAATAAAAGAGTTTCCATGCCACAGCCAAGCAGTGGAGAGGGCAATAAAAATAGTGACAGATGCTTCAGCTTCTGTGGTGGGACAAATCGAAAGGGATGGCCTTATAAGGGCGAAATTAGAATCACAAAGAATAATTCCTTCATTTGAAAGCAAGACGAAATACAAAAAAGGCCAAGTAGATCAGGCAACAGAAAAGTGAAATATTTAATAAAATCTCAGTGGCCATTATATGGTTGGGTGGTTGGGAGGGCACGGGTGGAACTCGATATGCAGCCACCTCCTCGTGGTGAGTTCTGGGTTATCTCAGTGAATTTCCTCTGAGATAAGCAAAGAGCTGCATTGCTTCATGTTTGTTTGCTTACTTGGCACACATGACAGCAGTAAAAGATGAATTCAATTATTATTTATGTGTTTATTGACGTTTCCTTTTTTCTGCTGGACAAACCGAATTTTAAAGGCTCAGGCTCCACCTGAAGATATTGTTTGATTTAAAAAAAAAACTTACACGGCTACTTAGCAACTCAATACTAAACATTTCTGCACTAGAGCGTTATCTATTTCGAAAATGCAAAAAATCGTGTTTTTAGAAAAAAAGGTCTGTTTTAGTCAAAATTTCAAATTTTTAAGGCGCCGGCGCCACCTGAAGATATTGTTCGATTTCAAAAAAATTTTACATGTTTACTGAGCAACCCAATACACAACTTTTCCGCACTAGAGCGTAATCTATTTCGAAAATGCAAAAAATCGTGTTTTTAGAAGAAAAAGGTCTGTTTTAGTCAAAATTTCAAATTTTTAAGGCGCCGGCGCCACCTGAAGATATTGTTCGATTTCAAAAAATTTTTACTTCGTTACTGAGCAACCCAATACACAACTTTTCCGCCCCCAAGCCTCATCGATTTCGAAAGTTTGTGCAAAAGTGCATTTTCGGCCCACCCTAACGCTTAGTGATCGCGTCTTTAAATACCTTCCTATTTTTAGCTCACAGGCTATCAAAGCCTGAGAGCTAATATGCCCTCCCGTTCTGTACGTATGTATGTATGTATGTACGTAATGCGATAACTCTTCATAGAAACATCCGATTTGCTTCAAAATTTTTTTCTAGGTTCATTGTGATAAGGCGCTTGCCTGATTAGTTTTGGGAGTTCATTCGTTAAGGATAAAGGGGGAAGACGGGGTTAGTCCAACCCCTTAATTCAGATAAATGGGTTTTTCATGCAGAATCATTCGATTTGCTCCGAATTTGATATACCGGTTTATTATGTTAAGGAACTTCCCTGATTAGATTTGGGGGTTCATTGGTTAAGGATAAATGGGGAAAAGGTGGTTTAGTCCACCCCCTTAATTCAGATAAATGGGTTTTTCATCCAGAATCATTCGATTTGTACGAATTTGGTATACCGGTTTAATATGTTAAGGAACTTCCCTGATTAGTTTTGGGGGTTCATTAGTTAAGGATAAAGGGGGGTTAGTCCACACCCTAAATTCAGATAAATGGGTTTTTCATGCAGAATGATTCGATTTGCTCCGAATTTGGTATAACAGTTTATTAGGTTAAGGCGCTTCCCTGATTAGTTTTGGGAGTTCATTGGTTAAGGATAAAGGGGGGAAAACGGGGTTAGTCCAACCCCTTAATTCAGATAAATGGGTTTTTCATGCAGAAAGATTCGATTTTCTCCAAATTTTGTATACCGTTTTATTATGTTAAGGAAATTCCCTGATTAGTTTTGGGCGTTCATTGGTTAAGGATAAAGGGGAAAAAGGGGGGTTAGTCCACCCCCTTAATTCAGATAATTGGGTTCTTCATGCAGAATCATTCGATTTGCCCTGAATTTGGTATACCGGTTTATTATGTTAAGGAACTTCCCTGATTAGTTTTGGGAGTTCATTGGTTAAGGATAATGGGGGGAAACGGGGTTAGTCCACCCCCTTAATTCAGATAAATGGGTTTTTCATGCAAAATCATTCGATTTGCCCCGAATTTGGTATACCGGTTTATTATGTTAAGGAAATTCCCTGATTAGTTTTGGGGGTTCATTGGTTAAGGATAAAGGGGGTTAGTCCACCCCTTTTATTCTGATAAATGGGTTTTTCATGCAGAATGATTCGATTTGCTCCGAATTTGGTATACCGGTTAATTAGGTTAAGGAACTTCCCTAATTAGTTTTGGGGGTTCATTGGTTAAGAATAAAGGGAGAAAAGGGGGGCTAGTCCACCCCCCTTAATTCAGATAAATGGGTTTTTCATGCAGAATCATTCGATTTGCCCCGAATTTGGTATACCGGTTTATTATGTTAAGTAACTTCCCTGATTAGTTTTGGGAGTTCATTGGTTAAGGATAAAGGGGGAAAAGGGGGGTTAGTCCACCACTTTTTATTCAGATAATTGGGTTTTTCATGCAGAATGATTCGATTTGCTCCGAATTTGGTATACCAGTTTATTAGGTTAAGGCGCTTCCCTGATTAGTTTTGGGAGTTCATTGGTTAAGGATAAAGGGGGGAAAACGGGGTTAGTCCAACCCCTTAATTCAGATAAATGGGTTTTTCATGCAGAAAGATTCGATTTTCTCCAAATTTTGTATACCGTTTTATTATGTTAAGGAAATTCCCTGATTAGTTTTGGGCGTTCATTGGTTAAGGATAAAGGGGAAAAAGGGGGGTTAGTCCACCCCCTTAATTCAGATAATTGGGTTCTTCATGCAGAATCATTCGATTTGCCCTGAATTTGGTATACCGGTTTATTATGTTAAGGAACTTCCCTGATTAGTTTTGGGAGTTCATTGGTTAAGGATAAAGGGGGGAAACGGGGTTAGTCCACCCCCTTAATTCAGATAAATGGGTTTTTCATGCAGAATCATTCGATTTGCCCCGAATTTGGTATACCGGTTTATTATGTTAAGGAAATTCCCTGATTAGTTTTGGGGGTTCATTGGTTAAGGATAAAGGGGGTTAGTCCACCCCTTTTATTCAGATAAATGGGTTTTTCATGCAGAATGATTCGATTTGCTCCGAATTTGGTATACCGGTTAATTAGGTTAAGGAACTTCCCTAATTAGTTTTGGGGGTTCATTGGTTAAGAATAAAGGGAGAAAAGGGGGGCTAGTCCACCCCCCTTAATTCAGATAAATGGGTTTTTCATGCAGAATGATTCGATTTGCTCCGAATTTGGTATACCGGTTTATTAGGTTAAGGAACATCCCTGATTAGTTTTGTGGGTTCATTGGTTAAGGATAAAGGGGGAAGGGTGGCTAGTCCCCCCCATTAATTTATATAAACGGTTTTTCCATGCAGAATTATTGGCTTTGCTCCAAATTTGGTATACCTGTTTATTATATTAAGGAGATTCCCTGATTCGTATTGGGGATTCATTGGTTAAGGATAAAAGGGGGGGGGGTAGTCCACCCTCTTAATTTAGATAAATGGTTTTTTTTTGCAGGATTATTCGATTTGCTCCAAATTTGGTATACCGGTTTATTACGATAAGGAGCTTCCCTGATTAGATTTGGAGGTTCACTGGTTAAGTAGAAAGGGTGAAACGGGGGCTAATTCCCCTTCACTTATTTTTTTGAGAGGCATTATTCTTTAAAATAAGAGTATGATATACAATTACTGTGAATAGCCTGTGAGCTCAATGCCATCGGTTTAGCTGGGCATTTTTCTTTTTTATTTATTCAGTTTTATGTAACGTAATACACGCTTAGTGATCGCGTCTTTAAATACCTTCCTATTTTTAGCTCACAGGCTATCAAAGCCTGAGAGCTAATATGCCCTCCCGTTCTGTACGTATGTATGTATGTATGTACGTAATGCGATAACTCTTCATAGAAACATCCGATTTGCTTCAAAATTTTTTTCTAGGTTCATTGTGATAAGGCGCTTGCCTGATTAGTTTTGGGAGTTCATTCGTTAAGGATAAAGGGGGAAGACGGGGTTAGTCCAACCCCTTAATTCAGATAAATGGGTTTTTCATGCAGAATCATTCGATTTGCTCCGAATTTGATATACCGGTTTATTATGTTAAGGAACTTCCCTGATTAGATTTGGGGGTTCATTGGTTAAGGATAAATGGGGAAAAGGTGGTTTAGTCCACCCCCTTAATTCAGATAAATGGGTTTTTCATCCAGAATCATTCGATTTGTACGAATTTGGTATACCGGTTTAATATGTTAAGGAACTTCCCTGATTAGTTTTGGGGGTTCATTAGTTAAGGATAAAGGGGGGTTAGTCCACACCCTAAATTCAGATAAATGGGTTTTTCATGCAGAATGATTCGATTTGCTCCGAATTTGGTATACCGGTTTATTATGTTAAGGAACTTCCCTGATTAGTTTTGAGGGTTCATTGGTTAAAGTTAAAGGGGGAAAAGGGGGATGGGGGATAGTCCACCCCTTTTAATTCAGATAAATTGTTATTTCATGCAGAATGATTCGATTTCCTCCGAATTTGGTATACCGGTTTTTTATGTTAAAGAACTTCCCTGATTAGTTTTGAGGGTTCATTGGTTAAGAATAAATTGGGAAGGGGGGGCTAGTCCACCCCCCTTAATTTATATAAACGTGTTTCACAGGCTATCAAAGCCTGAGAGCTAATGTGCCCGCCCGTTCTGTATGTATGTATGTACGTATGTATGCATGTATGTATGTATGTACGTAACGAGATAACTCTTGATAGAAACATACGATTTCCTTCAAAATTTTTTTCTAGGTTCATTGTGATAAGGCGCTTCCCTGATTTGTTTTGGGAGTTCATTGGTTAAGGATAAAGGGAGAAAAACGGGGTGACTCCAACCTCTTAATGGTTTTCGTAATCTTAATGGTAAATAAATGGGTTTTTCATGCAGAATCATTCGATTTGCTCCGTATTTGGTATACCGGTATATTATGTTAAGGAACTTCCGTCATTAGTTTTGGGGGTTCATTGGTTAAGGATAAAGGGGGAAAAGGGGGGTTAGTCCACCCCCTTAATTCAGATAAATGGGTTTTTCATGCAGAATGATTCGATTTGCTCCGAATTTGGTATACCGGTTTATTATGTTAAGGAACTTCCCTGATTAGTTTTGAGGGTTCATTGGTTAAGGTTAAAGGGGGAAAAGGGGGGTTAGGCCACCCCTTTTAATTCAGATAAATGGGTTTTTCATGCAGAATGATTCGATTTCCTCCGAATTTGGTATACCGGTTTATTATGTTAAGGAACTTCCCTGATTAGTTTTGGGGGTTCATTGGTTAAGGATAAAAGGGGGAAAGGGAAGTTAGCCCGCCCCTCTTAAATTAGATAAATGGGTTTTTCATACAGAATGGTTCGATTTGCTCCGAAGTTGGTATACCGGTTTATTATCTTAAGGAACTTCCCTGATTAGTTTTGGGTGTTCATTGGTTAAGAATAAAGGGGGAAGGGGGGCTAGTCCACTCCCCTTAATTTATATAAACGGGTTTCACAGGCTATCAAAGCCTGAGAGCTAATGTGTCCGCCCGTTCTGTATGTACGTATGTATGTATGTATGTATGTATGTACGTAACGAGATAACTCTTGATAGAAACATCCGATTTCCTTCAAAAATTTATTCTAGGTTCATTGTGATAAGGCGCTTCCCTGATTAGTTTTGGGAGTTCATTGGTTAAGGATAAAGGGGGAAAAACGGGGTTACTCCAACCTCTTAATTCAGATAAATGGGTTTTTCATGCCGAATGATTCGATTTGCTCCGAATTTTGTATACCGGTTTATTATGTTAAGGAACTTCCCTGATTAGTTTTGGAGGTTCATTTGTTAAGGATAAAGGGGGAAAAGGGGTGTTAGTCCACCCCCTTAATTCAGATAAATGGGTTTTTCATGCAGAATCATTCGATTTGCCCCGAATTTGGTATACCGGTTTATTATGTTAAGGAATTTCCCTGATTAGTTTTGGGAGTTCATTGATTAGGGATAAAGGGGGAAAAACGGGGTTAGTCCACCCCCTTAATTCAGATAAATAGGTTTTTCATGCAGAATCATTCGATTTGCTCCGTATTTGGTATACCTGTTTATTATGTTAAGGAACTTCCGTGATTAGTTTTGGGTGTTCATTGGTTAAGGATAAAGCGGGAAAAGGGGGGTTAGCCCACCCCCTGATTCGTTTTGGGGATTCATTGGTTAAGGATAAAGGGGGGCTCGTCCACCCCCTTAATTTAGATAAATGGTTTTTTTGCAGGATTATTTGCTCCAAATTTGGTATACCGGTTTATTACGATAAGGAGCTTCTCTGATTAGATTTGTAGGTTCACTGGTTAAGTATAAAGGGGGAAACGGGGGCTAATTCCCCTTCACTTATTTTTTGAGGGGCATTATTCTTTAAAATAATAGTATGATATACAATTAGTGTGAATATCCTGTGAGCTCAATGCAATCAGTTTAGCTGGGCACATTTTTTTTATTAAGTTACTTGATTAATTAGTTTAATCGGGGGATTTTTGCTCCTTCTGTGTTTAAACGAGCGCAAGTCGTTTTTACATGTGTTATATCGATTGTTGCTTTAACGATATTTAGGAATGTCTATGCAACTTCTTTTTTTGGAATGCAGTCCTTTTTTCTATTTCTTTTGCTTTTATAAGGGATGCGAAAGCATTTATACATGGGTTAGTGATCTCGACTTTGACAAATTTAATGCATTTCTAAGATTTCTGCACAACTTAGTTACTGTATCGATTGATGTTATAAATATATATTTCTTTTTACCGGGGTAAGCCTGCATTCGTTAAAGATCGCGACTTTAATAAATTTCAAGCATTTTTTAGACTGCTGCACGCAATTTGACAATAACTACTCGTTTCGGATTCGACGTAGGTATTTCTACGTATATTTTTCTGGTTTATGAAATTTTGAATATTCTGAAACATACATAAAGGCGATCGCTATCTCACACAATTATTGAATTATTATTTTACCCATTCGAGGTCTGACGTTCTAGTAAGAGAACGTGTCTTTTCGTACAGTTTCATTTTGTCTTAACAGTTTTGTTATTATCTCCATGTAATAGTGATAGAATCCTAATCCTGATAATATTATAAATGTAAAGCGAGAAAATGTTTCGCTGAAGTCTGCTTCAAAATTGATGTTTAAATGCCTTTATATTCATTATATTGCACTCTTTTGATTTTTTTTTTTTTTTTTTTTTTTTTTTTTTTTTTTTTTTTTGTACAATGTGCAAAAGTTTTACTTAAATTAATAAATTTTACATTTTAAGGAGTGATTGTGTTTCTGCATTTTTTATAACCACTATTTCATTCTAAATGTATATTTGTCTTAAAAACTCTGCAAATGAATAAGGCGAAAATTACTATTTTGAAAAAAGGGGATTATAAAATTCTAGAAAAGTAAGTACCCGAAAAAACTGTATCAGCTATGTTGGTTATATTGCACCAGTATTTGTCGGCTTCGATAACTGTATTGCCAATTTAACGAAATTCTGAATTCTAAATATCTACCTCGTTTTTCTTTAATAGCCATTTTCATTATACTTATTCGACGAAAGTCTGCCATTAAATAAAGTGAAAATCATTATTAAAAAATTTTGCTATATATTTTGAATATAAATGTATGCTCAGTTTTCAACCCTAATCGCTTCCATTTGAACTGAAATACCAATATTGATAAAATATTAGGTTCACATTGGAAATATTTCTAGTGCAATGTGAATGCTACAGAAAAGTGGCTGTGCATTGTAATTATCTCTAACAAAATGTCAATATTGCAAAAATATTTATTTTATGTTAGATATAATAATAGTGAAATCGAAAATATTTTTTGAAAATATTGCGCAAATATGTACATAATGTAAAATTGAAACATTTGACTAAATGTAGGTTTTTTTTATTTTATGTATTAGAAAAAAATAGAATATGGAAATTTTATTAACTTAAGAGATCATGTTCACATTGGAAAAAAAATAATGTAAAGGATAATGATTTTAAAGGCATTTAATCATCTGTTTTAATGCTCACTTCAGCCAAACGTTTTCTCAATTTCACATGTATATTATTATTAGAATTAGGATTTTTATTATTACTACATGGAGATAATAAAACTAATGGTTAAGAAATAATAATACTGAATGAAAAAACGTGTTCTCTTTACCCCTTGAGAGAGAATGGGATATAAATATATTATATCCCACATAATTTTAATCAAGCTTTGCACCAGAAACATGCAATTACACATTATTTTTATAACTCTGTTTGAAAAAATTTGTAAGATGACTTTTCCTAATTTTGAAACATTATTTTTAAATTCCAGTGTGAATTCTAAATTAAGGAAACACAATTGCTTGCCCCTGAAATAGTTAATAGGACACTTTACCCCGAATGATTCAAATAACAAATCTATGATTCTGTGAATAGTGATAAATACTTCACTTATAAGTACTTCAGAATATTCAATATTTAATAACAGAAAATACACTGAGAAACACCTGCGCCCAATCTAAACCGAATAGGTAATGTGAATATTCCTATTGCACATGGATGCATAACTCTGCAACAAATTATTGTACGAGAAATTTACTGGTATCAAACGATTTGAAATAAAGTCTACTTTTAAATGATGTATATAAAATTTGCTTAAGGTGACATCCAGATATCAAAACTAAACCCCTAAAATCAAATTTTCCAGTAATTCGTACGATTAGTTTTGGAGAAATTATTTATTAGCATATTTTAGGAGCTACACTGGTCATCAAAATTAAAGGATAATGAGAAAAAAAATATGCTCACTAAGTTAATCTTACAAACAATGTCCAATGCTGCAATTATTTATGTTAAATAAATATAATTGAACTCAAAATTGTACTTCCGCGAATACGTTAGCGTCGAAAATATGCAAATTAGATGATTGACAATGTGGTGCGCAATGGACGTATGTTGGAATTCTGGTCTGTAGTGTTGTTTAAAGCGAATGTGGTGTCTGAATGTGAGCAGTATTCATTATTTATGGCTCAAAGGCATAATTTAAGTTAAGGTCAAAAGTGGCGAATAATTGGTAGAATCGAGGAAGGTCAAAAACAATTGGAGTTCGCCCAAGATTGGAATATCCCTCAAAGTGTGATATCAAGAACTTTGAGCCGCTTTTTAAGCACTGGATCCGTTGATAGGCAGCCTAGTCATGGGAGACCAAGAGCAACAACTGCATCCGAAGACCATTTTTTTGCAATGTGGCTCGAAGAATCCGCGAAGCGACTACAAGAGATTTGGTTTAGATAGAGAGATCAAGAGATCAGACTGCCCCAAGAAGTCGAATTGGGCTTTCTTCTTCTGAACGAAGGTTTAACGAAGATGGACTGTATGCGAGAAAACCAGAAGTTTGTGTCCCATTCACTCCATTTTCCCTAGGCCGGTTTAAACTGCTGGCCTCATCAAGTTCAATGGAGGCAAGAAGACTGAGCTCAAGTATTGTTTACTGACGAGTTCAGATATAGTCTGAACATTGATTTTAGACGTGGTTTGATCTGAAGAGTTGAAAGAAGACGCAACTTGCCCTTCCCTTGCCCGTGAAATATCCCGTTCGAGCTCCGTCTTCCTGGCTCCATTGAGCATGACGACAGCAACAGTTTAAACGGGCCCCTACGGAACCTGGAATGAGTGGGACGCAAACTTTAAGTTTTCTCGCATACAGTCCATCCTCGTTAAGCCTTCGTGCAGCAGTAGAATGGCTAATTTGAGTTTTTGTGGAAGCTTGAAGTCTGAAACCAATTCTCTTGTAGCCGCTTCACGGTTTTTTCGAGCCACAATGACAAAAAACGGCGTTCGGATGCAATCGTTGCTCTTGGTATCCCTTGACCAGGCTGCCTATCAAACGATCCAGTGATTAAAAAGCGGTTCGAAGCACTTGATATCATACTTTGAGGGATATTCAAATCCTGGGCGACCTCCATTTTTTTTGAACTTCCTCGATTCTACCAATTATTCGCCACTTTTGACCTTAACTTAAATGATGCCTTTGAGCTATAACTAATAAGTACTGATCACATTCAGACACCACCTTCAATTTAAATAACACTACAAACCAGATTTCCAACATACGTCCATTGTGCACCACATTGTCAATCGTCTAATTTGCATATTTCCGACGCTAACGTATGTGCGGAAGTGCAGTTTTGAGTTCAATAGTATTTAATTAACATATATAATTGCAGCATTGGGCTGGTTGCAACATTAACTTAGTGAGCTTATTTTTTCTCATTATCCTTTAATTTTGATGACCAGCGTATATCCAAATTGATGTCCAGTTTTAGATTGTTTACATACTAAAGATGACTATGTCACTGCTATTAATGCTTTATTGCTTGCCAATACGACCATTTCACTAGTTTAATATGTTTAGACTATTGCCAGCTAAAATATTTCAATAAAATGACTAATAAAATAAAGATTAGTTTTAGAGAAATTATTTATTTTAAAGTGAGCATATTTTAGGAGCTATATCAAAATTGGTCATTTTGACGTTTTTTAATCATAATTCGGAAACGACTTGTAAGAAAATTGTGAAACTGAGAATTTGCATAAAACAGAACATCATAAATCTATCTAAAAATCGTAGGTTGTAATTTATATATATTATTAAAATAATAATTTCATAATTAATATTATTAAATTTTTAAAACTAAAAATGCAAAGTATTTATGTGTGGTTTTTTTAGTATTATAACCACACATAAAATTATCACTTTAGGATTGTAATTTCATAAGAAATTAATAAAAATATGAAAACGAAATTTAACATTAGAAGCTCTAAATTTTTAATGTTTATAATTAAAAACCTTATTATTCAAGTGTCTTGAAATTTCGTTTCTAGGCGTAGTTGGAACCGAAGATTTAAAATATATTGACGAAATCGGGTTTTGCTATTGGAAAAAAAACGGTGTTTGATCTGGTTTCGATTTGTAGATGACTCCTTACGCGAATTTCATATAACTAATTTAAAAGTACACTTTATTTCATATCGTTTGTTACCAGGAACGTCCCTCTATTATAATTAGTTGCAGAGTTAGTAGTGAGAGTTTACTTTTTTTCCACGACTCTACGTATACGTACCATGTCACATTAATGTCCCTTTTCTAAGAAACTACCAAAGATAATTTCTTGAAATTTTAGGTAGCTTCCATTACAAAAAGCTACCTATTGCAGCCGTTCGGAGGAAAGCAATTTAAAAAAATTTTGGTATATTTTCATCGGTCATGACCCCCAGACCCCGAAACCACCGTTCAAAAGTTGATATATATATATATATATATATATATATATATATATATATATATATATATATCTGATCTTTGTCACACTGTAACTCTCGTATTTATGAACCGATTTGGATGTAACTTCGTGTACAACTAGTGCATACCAATGTCTCTACCGAGTTCGTTGGCCAACTTCGACCGCCATCTTGTTTCAAAATTGCGGCCATTTAATTTTTAAAAAATTAAAATTTGAAATGTGGTACTAAAAAATTAAAAATTGAAAAATATTTTTTTCTTATGTATTTGACCTTGATACAAAGGTTCCGGAGCATTTTTTGTTTTGTCTATATCTTAAAAAATGGCTGAGTTATAGCACTTTGAATTTCTAGCTTGACTGACATTTTGAAACGACCTGATTTTCGTCACGCGATAATAGGCGTATTTATGAATCAATTTGGATGCACCTTGGTGTATGCATAATACGTACCAATGTCTCGACCAAGTTTGTTGGCCAGCCTCATCCGCCATCTTGTTTAAAAATGGCGGATATTTAAATTAAAAAAAAAACAAAATTTGAAATGTTGTACCAAAAAATTTAAAATTGAAAAATATTTTTTTATTATGTGTTTGATCTTGATGCAAAGATTCCAGAGCAGTTTTTGTTTCGTCTATATCTTAAAAAATGGCTGAGTTATAGCATTTTGAATTTCTAGCATGGCTGACATTTTGAAACGACCTGATTTTTGTCACGCGATAACAGGCATATTTATGAACCGTTTTGGATGTACCTTGGTGTATACATAATACGTACCAATGTCTCGATCGAGTTTCTTCGCCAGCTTCATACGCCATCTTGTTTCAAAATGACGGCCATTTAATTAAAAAAAAAAAAATAAAACTTAAAATGAGGTACCAAAAAAATTGGAAAATGAAAAAGATTTTTTTGTATGTGTTTGACCTTAATACAATGATTCCGGAACAGTTTTTGTTTCGTCTATATCTAAAAGAATGGCTGAGTTATAGCATTTTGAATTTCTATTGTGGCTGACATTTTGAAACGACCTGATTTTTGTCACGCGATAACAGGCGTATTTATGAACCGATTTGGATGTAACTTGGTGTGTACATAGTCAACACCAATGTCTCAACCGAGTTCGTTGGCCAGCTTCATCCGCCATTTTGTTTCAAAATGGCGGCCATTTAAAAATTTTAAAAAAATTTAAAATTTAAAATGTGGTACCAAAAAATTGAAAATGGAAAATTATTTTTTTATTATGTATTTGACCTTTATACAAAGGCTCCGTAGCAGTTTTTGTTTCGTATATATCTTAAAAAATGGTTGAATTATGGCACTTTGAATTTCTAGCATGGCTGACATTTTGAAACGATCTGATATTTGTCACGTGATAACACGCGTATTTATTAACCTATTTCGATGTAAGAAGGAATGTATAGTATATCGTAATGTCTCGACCAAGTTCGCTGGCCAAATTCATCAGCCATCTTGTTTCAAAATGGAGGCCAATAAATTAAATAAAAAATTATATTTAATGTGAGGTGCAAAAAAAATTAGAAATTGAAAAAGGTTTCTTTCTTAATTATTTGACCATGATATAAGGATTCCGGAGCATTTTTTGTTTTGTCTTTATCTTACAAAATTGCTCAGATATAGCAGTTTCAATTTCTATTGTGGGTGACACTTTGAAAAATCTGATTTTTTGCCTGCGACAGCACTCGTATATATCAGCCGATTCCGATGTGAGTGAGCATGTGCACAGGAATTACTAAGGTCTCGACCAAGTTCACTCATTAGCCTCATCCACCATGTTGTCTTAAAATGACAGGGACTTCAAGATGTCGCCGAATTTGGCAACCAAATATAAGTTACTTTAAATAAGAGCAGCTTGGATAAAGCTGACTAATTTTGCAGCTTTTCTTTTTAAAAATGAGGAATATGAAAGCTACCTCTTCCTCCCGGCACTGGCCGGAAGGACTTTTTAATATACATAGCATGCATAATTAATAATAAAGTAAAGTCAACTTTATAAACAGATATTTTTTAGTTATTTTTTTTTAAATGTGAAATAAAAATCACTTTTAAATAACAAAAAACTTCTAAGCAACTTTTCTAAGCAAAAAATTAAAAAAAAATTCTGTACAAACGTTTGTAACAAAAGTTCATTTTAGGTTGATTAGGGATATGTGTAATATGTTCTGGCAGCATAGCAAACAACAGTATGTAATAGTATTAATATATAGTATACTAGAATAATATGTAGTAATATGAAAAGGTACATCAAAGTTCAAAAGCATTTTTAGAAAACTGAGTTTAAAATTTACGTATGTAATGTTTATGTATGATCTAAATAAACTGAATCTTTCTTGAATAATAACTTCTTTTTGTCTTAGAAACAAAGGTAATACACGATGCTACTGGGGAAAAATAAAGAATTGAAAATATTTAAAAATAAAGAAAAAAGACTTTTTACACGAATTGACTTTCAACTTTTCTTAAAAGTCCATTATTCATACAATATTTGATTGAATGACTTGCTGTTTTAAATCCTAAGGTAAAGATTTCCGACCAGCGCTAAATATGCTATCAAAATTGAATATTAATATTGAAAATTTCGTAAGATTTTACTATGAATACTTTCCAAACTATGAAGTTTATAGCTTCTGTGCTTCGCCGTTATTAATTTTTATATCAAATGTTAGAATGTAATACATTGTACCACATAACTACCACATGGATTTAAAAGGTAACAGAGTTTCTGCAATGAACTTGCAGATTTTCAAGCCATTGAAAGTTTAGAATATGCAGAGTATATATGTTATTAATCAAAAGGGTTAAAGTTCAGTCTTTATAAAGAACAAATTGTTATTTATAATGCTGTTTTGAATGAAGACACTTTTAGAAAAATATGTTGGTTATGTAGTGGAAAACGGAAATACATCATTAGTTCACGTTCAGTCGAAGCCATCCAAAGAGAGTATATAAATAAGAAGCTGAAAAGAATTCAGACTATTTTCTTTTATTCACAATCGACTGGGGAAACTTTGTGTGGTTATTATTTTTGTTATGCCTCATTCGTTACGCTGTTCACCTAATATTTGTCATACGAATTAAATTTATTACATAATTTGTTTACTGAAAATTTGCGATGAACTGCAGCGTTTACAATTTTGTTAGAATACTCGTCTTGTAAATTTCATTGATCGATTCATCCTGCCAATTTTTTTTTATTTGCCAATTTTTGCAACGTTTACTTTGATCGCAATGAACATAGACGATTTTGCAACAGTAGATTATTTTTAAAGCAAACTATGCAATATTGCATTTCGGAAACAATGCATTGTTTATATTTAAGTAATAAAAATGCAATTTATTCTTCGAATTTTTTAAAAGACAGAAAATGAAATATTATTTGTCCTTATATGTGACAAGCTTCTGCAAGCTCTCTAGAAATTTGAATAATAAGTAACAAAACAGTAAAAAGTGTGAGAATATTATAAAAATAGACAAATGCTGTATGTTTTTATACTTTTGCAATAAGTAATTTTAAAGTAAAATGTTTAAAAATTAATTAAAATAACCAAAAATAAAATTCACGAAAGATCTTTGAAATTGTGTGTTTTGCATGTAACAGAAAACTAGAAGTAAAATCGACAGATAAAATCTAAAAATCAACTCTACCTACGATGAGGAACCTATATTATATGAGATATATAAAGAAAGACTACCATGTATATATTTATTGTATTGCAAAAGATTAAAGCTGCATTAAGATAAATAAGAAAACTACACATAGAATTATATTATAATTTTAATTTTGTTGAAAAATTAAATATAAATCTCTCTTTAAATAAAACACACACACAAATATATATGTGACATATTACTGTCGACTTCTGTGAAATTCCGGCGACTCTCGTATATATCGAAGTAAATGTAGTATAGTAATCAATGTCAAAAGCTTTGCTAACCCTTCGTTATCATGAGACAACCGGAGTGCAGTCGTGGTGGCGAATAGAAGGTAGACTCAATAAACATTGAAAGAATTTCCCATGGAATAATTAATAGAGGCATCGTAAATTTAATCGTTGTTTATTTGGCAGACACATATCGTAAACATTTCCAGTAGCTTATCCCTCAGCTCTCGAATAACCGCTGATCCACTTCATAATAAACTTAAGATGTTAAAGGTATTAGAATCTACACATTACAAATCGAACCACTAAGTGACGAGGATTTATTAAACAAACGAAGAGCTTAACAATTCTGGGTTCCTAGTCGATGCAACACTATAAATATTCAAAGAAACAGAGCGCGAACGAATACATTACAAATGTAAAAACCAACCCCGTTAAAATAGCCGTGAGGACGGGGCAGGAGACAGGCTACGATTCGATGGGAAGGGTGAAGAACGCGTGACGTCGATAATGAACACTTTATTCTCGGCGTCAGTATTATAACGCAATCAAATGATGGCGGGAAGCTTGCAAGGATTTATGGGATATCGAACATCTTCGAACAAAAATATTGAAAACAATGAATGAAAAATAATTGTCCCAGAATAAAATAAAAGAAAGTAATTTAGCGGTTTTAAGAAGTAAGTTACGAATGGATTAAGGTTTTTAGAATAATAATTAAAGAATACGTAGGTTTACACGCATGAAATAAAAGTCAAAAGTTATTTTAGATATTATTAAAGATAGCTAAAAAGGGTATACATAAAGAATTTGGAATAGTTTTACTAAGATAAAAGTGGGAGAATTATTATTATTACACACACACAGACACACATATATATATATTCTTTTTTGAAAAGATCTGCAACAATAATAAAGTAATATAAGTTATTTTTAATAATTAATAATGTTTTTACTGCAAAACTAAATACAATAAATAATTAAAACTTGCACATTTGATATCCCAATACATTCCAAAGTGTATATTAACATTAAAAAGAAATTTGAAATTGTTACCGTCCACGATGTAGCTATCAACAATTAATTCATATTTTACACAATCATTTTGAGATTTTAACTGAATAAAACCGGATACTACACTTTTTTTAATTCATCTGTCACCTTTACATAAATCCATAAAAGTCAAGGTTTTAATAGCCACCCTTTGTCTTTAATAGAAAAATAAAATATTGTTGAAATAATCAAATCAGTTCAAGAAACACGTCTGTTAAAAAAAGCAAAAACCAGTAAAGAATACTTTTTTCGTATTGATAAAAGTTTTATTTATTTGAATCCCAGGGATTATTTGAAATTCAAAATACATAGCTCTGGAAGGAATATCATAGAAAAGAATTTTTTGTCTCAATTCTAAAAGAAATTCCGCGCTACAGTTTATTTTTAGCTTGATTTATGGGTTGTATATGTATACATGCTCATATTAAAATTATCTGGATATTCAGTTTTATTCTTTGACTCATAAAAAAGTACAAAATATGAACAGTAATGTATTTTATAGAGTCATATTATGTTAAAAATAAGTAAATTTTGTTTAAAAAATATATAATGGGACATAAAAGTATAATTAGAACGACTAATCGAACAAGGAATACGCAAAATATTTCTTATAAAAAGGCTTTATTCCGCTTAGGATATCAGAAAACGATTAAGAAACTAATTCTAATGTATAGGTCATTAAATTTTGATCGTATAATTTTGCTTTACTTCTGAAAGCACTGATAAAGTTTTTTAATCATATCTTATCAAATTAACTAAATTCTGTATAAAAATTAAATTTCCTAACTAAAATAAAACTAATTTTAAGTGACGGCTTTCATAATGATGAGTAACAAAATTTGAAATATTTTTCCAACTGGAACTGTGATAATGAAATTAACAAATAATCACATATCATTATTTATACCCCATTTTCAAATTAAAATTATCTTTTCACAATTATAGATTTTAATCATAAATTTCTTTATATATATTAATCATATATATATATCATTCATATGTATATCTTCTTCTTTTTTTCGCTTAGTAACAAATATTAGCTTTAAACCCCCAAGTTCACTCCAACCATTAATAAAATAATCCAAAAACAAATCTACATTATCATCTTAAATTTATTCAGTGTGCGTTGCATACTTTCTTTCCCGTTAACGAATGAATAAGAAAAGACATTCTTTGATCATATGATTTTTTGCAGCAGTAATTTAGACATAATGCTCAGATTGACAGTGAATACAAATGATTATTTCGGTCTATCGACTAAGTTTTCACTTCTGATAACTTAAAAATTTCTTCTTCGAATTCATCCCATTTTAAGGATTTTTGCGAACATGTACACAATTTTTATTTTAGATATTTCTTCCGTCCTTCTGTCATCCAAACAGGCACGTAAAGCAATATAACTTCTTTTGGTGAGCTTGCATCATGGACTACAGCATTGACTACTTCATAAGTGGTTGAAAGTTTGCATACACTGAACAAAACATGCATAGGTTTTTACAGTTAGGTTGTACCACACAGAAGGGTCTTAAATGTCAAAATTTTTAATTACTCATCATTTGGAATTGTGGAAAAATCCACCAAAGTTTTCTTATGAAGATTTAACATTGTATCACACAGAACTTTTTTCAGTTTTTTTTCTTTTTTAAACTTTTTCCTTGTAATTGTTTAATTTTTTTCCTGCGCACGTTCGAGTATATATGTCTTGTTCGAAGAATCTATACTAGATTTTTTTTTTTTTTTTACTTTCAAAATTTTTTCTCTTTTTATATGTTGTGTATTTGCATTTACAAGCAATATCCGAGGTGTTACAGATGCAAATAGCTGTTGGTATCTATTTTAGTATTTGCATCTGCATTACAATTGAAATTAAAATACACACACAGAAGTTAAGGACAATATTAAATTAAAGAAAAAAATATTTTTGCTAAAAGAAAGTAATAAATATTATTGACGAGTAGAAAATACACTTTTTATCCAAATTAATAAAAGTACTAAATGGATAATTAAGTTTGAAAAGGATTTTCTTCCATATATACTTGCAAAACAGACAAGCAGGTCATAGTCTGTGGACGTACTAAAAATGAAAAGATTTTGATTTTTTACATTTTTTCACAAAGGAATATATCTAAGACGGTTATTTCTTACTATTTTCATTTGGATTTTGCATTAAAATTACACTGAATGAACACAAATTAGTAGTAAGTGCTTATTGTACATTTTTCTGATAATGCCCCATATTTGTATACATAGGGAGAATATGAGCTTTGTACGTAGCAAGTGTTTTTAATGTAACGGATGCATTTGTTTCCATTGTACATTTCTTGAATTGCTTAGTGCTAATTTGCAGAAATAAAATTCTGTTGCACATTTCTTGCACAATAGTTACACACATAGTTAAACATAATACAGTAGAACCTCGAATATCCGAAGTTATTGGGACCGACCCTGTTTCGGAAAATCGAAATTTTTGGATATACGAGAATGCTTCAATTTTAAGTCGAAGGGGAAATATATGCAATATTTCTTATTATGATAACAAGAGCTTAATAAAAATAAATCGATAGCAAAATAGAAACAAGTATAAATTACCTGAATTTTAATTTTGAAATTAAGTACCTTTTGCATATATCACAAGGGTTTGAAAAATGTTTTATTTGTCGTAGCTTCGATTACCCTTGCTTAGTAGCTCTATCACTGAGTTTTTTAATATCATTAGTTCACCATCAGTATCACGCAGTCTTCCTGCTGCTTCAGCCATGTGAAACATTTTTCATAATATTCGAAAGCTTCAGAATTGCTAATTTGTTTGTTTTCTTCAATGCACTCCGCAGCTTACGGGAGTGCAAGTTAAATTCAAAGGAACTCTAAGACTCTAAGAAATGGATCGAAAATATTTATATGTACTCGTATTTCGGAAAGAACCGTTTGCACACAAGGAATATAATAGTTAAAAAATAAAAAAAATTAATAAAAAGCTTCCAAAATGGATTTTTTACACATGGAATATAATAGTTAAAAAAAGAATCTTTAAAAATTGATTTCGGTTAACCGAGAGTTTCGGATAAAAGAGGTTCTACTGTAGTTAATATGAAGGTCAGTACGGTATTTTCTAGAGACCTTGTATGTTAACCTTTGTGATGAATTGCTTAAATGAAAATGCTAGAGCATTATTAAACAACTAAATCAAATCACTCAGCGTTTCCATTTATCCTTACTGTGGGGTTCTTGTTTTCTAGCATCATATAGAATTGATTATAAAATAATTATTTTCATAAGATGATTACAAACTATAGATTTACTAACATAAAGCTCTATACATTATCATTTTACTAACATTTTTGTCATACTTTTTATAATTCGCCATTACTGCGATCGATTTTTAAAACAAGAAAGTATCTTTCAATGGAAAATTATTATATTTTTCCAATCGCTTTGAAACGAGGTGAAGAGTGAATTAACAGATTTTAAATATAAATAAGACATTGTCGGAACGTAAAAAAGTTTAGTGTCCCTAGGCAGTATCAATGAAATTTAAGATACTAAAGAAAAGCTTTCTTTTTTTTTTCGGTAAAAAACGGTATGTAACTAAAGTTTTATTTCGTTGAAATATTCAAAAGAGAAGTGAAGTGTAACGAAGAAGGGGGAAATGCTTTTAGGAAAAATGACGGGGTTAGATCTGGCAAAGGGAATGTAGGAAAAACTTGGAATGCGGTTTTAAAGTTATTTTACGAGAAAAGAAATATTGATATGAAATCTGTATTTTATTTTTGTGCTATTGTATTATTTTCTTATTTTCATATCATGTTTCTCTCAGATAACTCTTAAAATCGGTTTTTCAAGCAGTAGTCAATTTTCAATACGCAGATTTAACAACATTGTATACATATTTTTTTTCTCAGGAGAATGTTTTATGCATTTCAAGATATAATGTGTTTTACAGTTTTTGAACTTGTTTTTCCTCATAAAGTGAATTGCATCGTATACTTCGTGAATAATTTTTTTTTTAAACTGTTGAAACGCAATAATTTTAAAAAAAGCAATTTAGCAAATTACAACGACCATTTGGAAAATGATTTCTTCAGAGACTAAAATTTAAGACGTAAAAAACTGCACAGAGTTAGTCCTACATTACGTACGACATGGGTTAAACATTAACATTCCTGGACCCATCATGAACAAATTTTAAGAGAAATTTCAGTTTTACAATTTTCGGTACTGTAAATTTTTAAACTTCTACGGAGCTGGTCATACATTACGTACGCCATGGATTAAACATTACTATTCCTGGACCAATTTTAAATGAAATCTCATTTTGAAACTTCTAAACATCCCACAATGTTACTTTTTATATCGTCGTATAGAGAAAAAAATGCATTTTTAATTGCAATTTGTTTGAAAGCTGTATCTCAATTTGTTTCTGAGTTATTAATTTTTTTGTAGTTTTTATTACTTTTTTGTCATAGTGACAACAGAAGTATCCATCTCTCTTGAAAGTAAAGGGAAAATACATATTACTGTATAGACCAATCAGAAAACGATTAAAATGCGGGATTCAACTAATAAAACGCTTCAGATATGTTTTTGATTTCCTACCCTGACCGAGAAAAAAAAAAAAACATTTTTCCAAATGGTTAATACATAAATAAAATCTTGTGTCAACCATTGAACTGTTTTAAATAGGAAGTTATATGTCCTTAAAATAGTAAAGCTTCAACTCTTCTTCAAACTTGATTACCTCCGGGGAAAAGTATCACCAGTAAATTTAATTAGAAGTTTTTTCCTCATTTAAATGCCCTATTATTGGAAAGTTTCGATCATAAATAATGGCAAAAACAGACATTATTTTTCTGGCGGTAGTCAGGCACTACGTATCCGTCATATTATGACAAACTAGAAAACCTTTTGTCAGAGACACTGACAACCAGTAAAAACAAACAGATATTTTTACTATGTTTGTAAGATAATATTTCAATCAATAAGATGATTAAATAAGACTAAATTTTCTATTCAAATTTACTGGTGGAAGTTTGCCTCGGTGGCAATCAGAAACTGTTGATCCAATTAAAAAAAAGAAACAGCCACCATCTTGTGACAACTACCTCAATTATTTCAGTCGCAACTGGTAGACAATACGCTATATGTATCCCCCTCTTTATTCATAACTTCATTATGTTCACTTATACAACACCGAATATAAATTCAAAGATATGACGATATCTTTTCGCAGCTGTTACAATAATTAGGAGGGAAGAGTTCATATTTTCCTTAATAATACCTCTCACAAAATTTATCATTTCAGTAATTAAACATACAGCATTGAATAACTATAATTATTATTTTCTATAACTAATAAAAGCGGATCAAACCTAGACTTCTTAGTTTACAAAAAATAGGTAAAAACATTTTATACAAAACTTTAAAAGATTTTTTTACCTTTAATAATATATTTTTAGGTTGCTTACTAATAACATCAAAAGCCGTTTTATTCGAAAATTTTTATTAAAGTATTCAAATAAAGTACTATACTGAAGTTCTGTTTATGAACAGCGATACTTTCGTATTAGGCAAATTGTTTACATCCGAAAAAACCTCAAAACACCGCTACTTAAGGGAGACCGGGGGAATGGCGACACTTTAAGGAAATTAAAAAATTTTCACCTCAAAAATTGTTCATTTTTTAATAGTAAAAATTCTAAAGATGAATCACGACCTTTCGTATCGAAAAATATTTTTAAGATACCAAAGAAAACTATTTTCTGATAAGGAATGGAGCTCGTTCAAAAAAGCGTTTTTCATTCATTTTTTACTCTCAGACTCAAATTTTTATTTTTTTAGACAAATAGATTGACATTGCATGCATAATTTGGTTTTTGTAACGAACACAGTTATATATATTTTGACTTTACTACTGTTACTATAAGAATATATATTTTTTTCTATTTTTCTGTTAAATGATAGTCTTGTATATATTTCAGATTAGTTGGTTTTTTAGATATTTAATCACAGAGTTTGATTTTTGAATATAATGATCTGTCTCTTTTTAAACACTAGCTTAAATGCACTTACAATATATAGATTTGTCCGTTATCCTTGTTAATTTTAATTTTACTTATAATTATTTCTTACATTTTAACATTCATGTCATTGCAATCGTTTTACATAAGATAAATATAAATCAGCTTGGATTTCTTATTTCCTATTGATTTCATACAAATGCAGTAAACATTGAATTAACTGTCGTGAAACTTATAGAAGACATTACCCAATCATGAATATGTTTACAGTCCCTGGGCAATGTCAATAAAATTTAAGATATGAAACAAAAAACATTCTCAGATAAAAAAAAAAAAAAAAAAAAAAAAAAAAAAAAAAAAAAAAAACGATGCATATTGAGAGTTTCATTTGTCAGAAACATGCAAGAAAGAAGTGAAGTGTAACGATGTAGGAAAAAAGCTTTTAGAAAAAATGACGGGTTTTACTCTGGCGAAAGGAGTGAAATAAAACTTAAATTGCGGTTTTAAGGTTATTTTTACGAGCGGAAAAAGATAGATTTGTTTTTGAGTTTTCCTATTTTCTCCTTATTTCGTTTACTCTGTTTCTCTAAGACAACTCTTAACATCGATTTTTCAGAAGTCAATTTTCGTAGGCAAATTGAACAACACTGTATACCTTGGGATACTTATATATTCATTTGAGTTTTTTTTTTTTATCGAAAGTTTTTTTTTTGCATACATTCATAGATGTAATGCGTTTTACAGATATTGATTTTGTATATCTAGATAACTAGAATTGCATTTTATATATTGATTTTTATAAAGTGAAATGTAAACAAAAAATTCAAATTTGTGAATGCTACTGGGACGTTTCCTGATAACTGAATAACTTAAAAGATAATGCTAGGTAAAATTCTGTATTGCCATCTTTATTTGGTGTATATTTTTAATTTATTGATAAAACATTTAATTAAAGACTTAAGGAAAAGATTGAAGCGTATTAAAAATTACAGAATGGTATGGATACATAGGAACATTCAGCTCACTGTGCTTCCATTAATGCTTAAAAAAGTAATTGCACTGCATTCTTTCAGCACTATAAGGGCCGCTAATGTTACTCAAGTCACATAAAAATAATTAAACTAACTATAAACTATAAACTATACTTTAAACTAAAATATATATTTAATACTGTATACAATATTAATTTTGCTTATTTGTGTACGGTTCGTGTTTAATTTATTTTCGAAAAAATGTCTGGCTCGATTCGAAATATATATATTTTTTGTTGCCGATCAAATTGGTTGCTATGGTCGTTCTAGAGCGAAATAATAAATAAATATATTGAATTAAGTTATCATACAATTTAATATTCGTCATTCTAAAAGTCATCTTGTAATACGAGAAATAAACTTCTAATCAAGTATTCTTTTATCTTGCTAATTTCTTTCGAATGCATTAAATAAAGAAATAATTGTTGTAAAACTTAAGTAAGACATTGTGAAAGCTGGAGCAGTTCAGAGTCCCTATTTAATACCAAATAAATTAAAGATACAAAAGAAAACCATTCTCTGTTAAGGGATGAAGCGCGTTCAAAAAAACATTTTATATGCATTTTTTTTCCTGTCAGACACAAATTTTCATGTTTTAGATAAACAGTTTGACACTTAATGTATAATTCGCTTTTTGCAATGTACACAGCTATATGTATTTTTATTTTAACACTGTTCACGATGTAACAGAAACATTATTTCTATTTGTCTGTTCAATGTTTCTTTTTTATAATTTCCAAACTAGTTTCCTTTTTAGATATCTAATGACTGATATTGAATTTTGTCTATAAATGTCAGTTTTTATTAATAAAAAATTAGATTAATTGCACTTACAATAAATATTTCGGCTGTCTCCTAATAAGACATAACATCATTATCATTGCAATCGCTTTTTTATACAAGAAAACATAAATCAGATTAGATTTCTTATTGATTTTATACAAATGTAATAAATATTGAATTAGCTGTTGTGAAACATATAAGAGGTTATCAAAACATGAAAAATGTTAGAGTCCCCAGGCAATGTCAATTTAGATCATTGATAATTTTCTTTGTAAATAAAATTTCTGCTGACATTTCGATATTCAATATCATTGCAATCGCTTTTTAATAACAGAAACTTAAATCAGTTCAGATTTTTTATTTCTTATCTATTTTATACAAATGTCGCAGACATTGAATTAGCTGTTGTGAATCTTATATAAGACGATATCAAAACATGAAAATGTTTAGAGTCTCCGGGCAATGTCAATGGAATTTAAGCTACCAAAGAAAAAACATTTTCTGATAAAAAACGATGAATATCCAAAGTTTTATTTCTGAGAATCATGCAAGAAAGAAGAGAAGTGTAATTAAGTAGAGAAAATGCTTTTAGGGAAAATGACTGACTGACACTGGCAATGGGAGTGAAAGAAAAACATAAAATGCGGTTTAAAGTTAATTTTACGAGCGGAGAAAATTTTGTTTTTGAGTTTTTGTATTTTTTCCTTATTTCGTTTATTCTGTTTCTCTAAGATAACTCTTAACATTGATTTTTCAGAAGTCAATTTTTGATATGCAAATTCAACAACACTGTATACCTATGTTATATATTTATTCATTTGTTTATTTTTATCGATTTTTTTTTTTACATACATTTATATATATAATACGTTTTACAGATATTGATTTTCTTTTTCCAGATAAATTCTGTTTCTCTAAGATAACTCTTAACATTGATTTTTCAGAAGTCAATTTTCGATATGCAAATTGAACAACACTGCATACCTATGTTATATATTTATTCATTTGTTTATTTTTATCGATTTTTTTTTTTTTTTTACATACATTTATATATATAATACGTTTTACAGATATTGATTTTCTTTTTCCAGATATATAAAATTGCATTTTATATATTTGTTTTTATAAGGTGAAAATTAAAATTCAACCTGATGCTGAAAAACTTAAAAGAAAATGCTAGATAAAATTTCCTATCTTTATTTAGAGTTTTTTTTTATTTATTGATAAAACAGTTATTTATTTAAAGACTTAAAGAAAAGGTTGAAGCTTATTACAAATTACAGATTGGAGTGGGTACACATGAAGATTCGGCTCACTGTTGTTCAATAAATGTTTAAAAAGAAATTTCACTCCATTAATACAACACTATAATGGCCGCTAATGTTACTCAAGTCATATAAAAATACTTTAAACTAAAATATATATTTAATACGGTATACATTATTAATTTTGCTTATTTGTGTTCGTTTCGTGTTTAATTTATTTTCGAAAAAATATCTGGCTGGATTCGAAATATATATTTTTTGTTGCAGATCAAATTGTTTGCTATAATCGTTCTAGAGCGAAATCATAAGTAGACATGTTGAATTAAGCTATCATACAATTTAATATTCGTCATTCTAAATGTCATTTTGTAATACGAGAAATACATTTCTAATCAAGTAGTCTTTTACCTTGCCAGTTTCATTCGAATGCATTAAATAACGAAATTACTGTTATAAAACTCAAGTAAGACATCGTGAAAGTTCAGAGTCCTTATGGAAAACGAAAGAAATTTAAGATACCAAAGAAAAACCAACCACTGATAAGGAATAGAGCTCGTTCAAAAATGCGTTTTATAGGCATTTTTCCCTATGAGATTTTCATTTTTTTAGATAAACAGTTTGAAACTGCTGGTATATATTGGTTTTTGCAATCTGTAAAGTTCTATGTGTTTTTATTTTTCAACAGTTCAGAGTGTGTGAAAAATATTTTTTTAGCTTTCTCTGTTAAATGTTAGTTTTGCATATTTCCCAAAATAGTTCGCTTTTTAGATATTTAATGAATGAAATTGAATTTTGAATATAAGATCTTTTTTTCTTTTTTTTTTTTTTAACGTAGTTTCAGTACAGTTGGAGTATATATTTTGGCCATCTCCTAATACGCTCTAATATAAATAAATAAATAAAATAAAATAAAATCATTTAAAAAAATGCAAACTACCATAATATTAATTTAGATCATTGATAATTTACTTTGTAAACATAATTTCGATATTCAATATCATTGCAATCGTTTTTTAATATCAGAAACTTAAATCAGTTTAGATTTCTTATTTCTTATTGATTTAATACAAATATCGCAAACACTGAATTAGCAGTTTTAAAACGAATATAACACGTTATTAAAACATGAAAATGTTTAGAATCCCCGGGCAATTTCAATGGAATTTAAGATACCAAAGAAAAAACATTATCCGATAAAAAACGATGCATATAGAAAGTTTTACTTCTCAGAAATATGCAAGAAAGAAGTGAAGTGTAACGAAGTAGGGAAAATGCTTTTAAGAAAAATGTCGGGCTTTACCCTATCAAAGGGAGTGAAAGAAAAACTTAAAATGCGGCTTTAAAGTTATTGTTACCACCGGATACAAGTGTGTTTTTGAGTTTTTGTATTTTTTCCTTATTTCGTTTATTCTGTTTCTCCAAGATAACTCTTAACATCGATTTTTCAGAAATCAATTTTCGATATACAAATTGAACAACACTGTATACCTTCTGTTAATTATATATTCATTTGAGTTTTTTTTATCGAAATTTTTTTTTTTACATACATTCATAGATATAATGCGTTTTACAGTTATTGATTTTGTTTTTTCAAATAACTAGAATTGCATTTTATATATTGATTTTTATAAAGTGAAATGTAAACGGCTGGGACGTTTCCTGATACCTGAATAACTTAAAAGATAATGCTAGATGAAATTCTGTATTGCCCATCTTTATTTCGTGTATATTTTTAATTTATTGATAAAACAGTTATTTAATTAAAGACTTAAGGAAAAGATTGAAGCGTATTACAATTTACAGATTGGTGTGGAAACACCGGAACCTTCAGCTCACTGTGCTTCAATAAATGTTTAAAAAAGAAATTGCACTGCATTAATTCAACACTATAAAGGCCGCTAATGTTTTTCAAGTTATATAAAAATACTTAAACTAACTATAAACTACACTTTAAACTAAAATATATATTTCATACTCTATACATTATTAATTTTGCTTATTTGTGTTCCCATCGTGTTTAATTTATTTTCGAAAAAATGCCTGGCTCGATTCGAAAAATATATTTTTTTGTTGCCGATCAAATTGGTTGCTATGGTCGTTCTAGAGCGAAATTATAAATAAATATATTGAATTAAGTCAACATACCATTTAATAACCGTCATTCTAAAAGTCATTTTGTAATACGAGAAATTAACTTCTAATCAAGTATTCTTGCGAGTTTCATTCGAATGCATTAAATAACGAAATAACTGTTGTAAAACTCAAGTAAGACATTGTGAAAGCTGGGGCAGTTCAGAGTCCCTATGGAATACCAAATAAATTTAAGATACAAAAGAAAACCATTCTCTGATAAGGAATGAAGCTCGTTCAAAAAAGCGTTTTATGTGCATTTTTTTTCTATCAGACACTAATTCTCATTTTTTAGATAAACAGTTTCACACTGCATGTATTATTCGCTTTTTGAAATGTACACAGTTAGATGTATTTTGATTTTAACACTGTTCACGATGTAAGAGAAATATTATTTCTATTTCTCTGTTCACAGTTATTTTTTTTTAAATTTCAAAACTAGTTTGCTTTTTAGATATTTAATGACTGAGATTGATTTTTGACTAAAAAGGTCTGTTTTTATTAATAAAATAATCATTTTAATTGCACTTGCAATAACCATTTCGGCTGTCTTCTAATAAGACCTAACATCATTACCATTGCAATCGTTTTTTAATACAAGAAAATATAAATCAGTTTAGATTTCTTATTGATTTTATACAAATTTTGTAAAGATTGAATTAGCTGTTATGAAACTTATATAAGACCTTATCAAAACATGAAAATGTTTATGGTCCCCAGGCAATGTCAATGGAATTTAAGATACCAAAGAAAAAAACATTCTCTGATAAAAAACGATGAATATCCGAAGTTTTATTTCTCAGAAATATGCAAGAAATAAGTGAAGTGTGACGAAGAAGAAAATATGCTGTTAGGAAAAATGACGGTTTTACCCTGAAAAAGGGAGTGAAAAAAAAAACATAAAATGCAGTTTTAAGTTATTTTTATGAGCGGAGTAAATTGTATTTGGTTTTTGAGTTTTTGTATTTTTCCTTATTTCGTTAATTCTGTTTCTCTAAGATACCTCTTTACATCGATATTTCAGAAGTCAATTTTCGATATGTAAATTGAACAACACAGTATACCTATGTTATATATTTATTCATTTATTTATTTTTATCGAAAGTTTTTTTACGTACGTTTATAGATATAATGAGTTTTACAGATATTGATTTTGTTTTTCCAGATAAATAGAATTTCATTTTATATAATGATTGTTATTAAGTGAAAACTAAAAATTCATCATGATACCTAAATAATTTAAAAGATTATGCTACATAAAAATTTCCTATCATTATTTAGAATTTTTTTTAATTTATTGATAAAACAGTTATTTAATTAAAGACTTAAATAGAAGATTGAACCTTACAAATTAAAGATTGGAGTGGATACAGAGCAAGCTTCGGCTCACTGCGCTTCAATAAATGTTTTAAAAGTAAATTTCTCTGCATTAATCCAACACTATAACGGCCGCTAACGTTACTCAAGTCATATAAAAGTACTTTAAACTAAAGTATATATTTAATACGGTATAAATTATTAATTTTGCTTATTTGTCATCGTTTCGTGTTTAATTTATTTTCGAAAAAATATCTGGCTCGATTCGAAATATATTTTTTTGTTGCCGATCAAATTGGCTACTATAATCGTTCTAGAGCGAAATCATAAGTAGACATATTGAATTAAGTTATCGTACAATTTAATATTCGTCATTCTAAAAGTTATTTTGTAATACGAGAAATAAACTTCTAATCAAATAGTCTTTTCTCTTGATAGTTTCATTCGAATGCATTAAATAATGAAACAGCTGTGATAAAACTCAAGTAAGACATCATGAAAGTTCAGAGTCCTTATGGAAAACGAAAGAAATTTAAGATACCAAAGAAAAACCATCCACTGATAAGAAAATAGATCTCGTTCAAAAAAGTATTTTATAGGCGTTTTTTACAATGATGTTTTTATTTTTTTAGGTAAACAGTTTAAAACTGCGTGTATATATTGGTTTTTGCAATCTATACAGTACAGTTTTATGCATTTGTATTTTGCTACCGTTTACAGCATACGAATTTTTTTTTTAATCTTTCTCTGTTAAATGTTAGTTTTGCATATTTCATTAAATAGTTTGTTTTTTAGATATTTGATGAATGGGATTGATTTTTGACTATAAGATATTTTTTTTCAACGTAGTTTAAGTACAGTTCCAGTATATATTTTGGCCATCTCCTAATACGCTCTAACATAAAATAAATAAATAAATAAAATAAAATCATTTAAAAAAATGCAAACTACCATAATATTAATTTAGATCATTGATAATTTTCTTTGCAAATATAATTTCTGCTGACATTTCGATATTCAATATCATTGCAATCGCTTTTTAATACCAGAAACTTAAATCGGTTTAGATTTCTTATTTCTTATTTATTTTATACAAATGTCGAAAACATTGAATTAGCTGTTGTGAAACTTATATATGACGTTATCAAAACATGAAAATGTTTAGAGTCTCCGGGCAATGTCAATGCAATTTAAGATACCAAAGAAAAAACATTATCAGATAAAAAACGATGCATATAGAAAGTTTTATTTCTCAGAAATATGCAAGAAAGAAGTGAAGTGTAACGCAGTAAATAAAATGCTTTCCGGAAAAATGACGGGTTTTACCTTGGCAAAGGGAATGAAAGAAAATCTTAAAATGCGGCTTTAAAGTTATTTTTACGAGCGGAGAAAAATGTGTTTTTGAGATTTTGTATTTTTTCCTTATTTCGGTTATTCTGTTTCTCTAAGATAACTCTTAACATCGATTTCTCAGAAGTCAATTTTCAATATGCAAATTGAACAACACTGTATACCTTCTGTTACTTACATATTCATTTGAGGTTTTTTTTTATCGAAATTTTTTTTTTACATACATTCATAGATGTAATGCGTTTTACAGATATTGATTTTGTTTTTTCAGATAACTAGAATTGCATTTTACATATGGATTTTTATAAAGTGAAATGTAAACTAAAAATTTAAATTTATGAATGCAGCTGGGACGTTTCCTGATACCTGAATTACTTAAAAGATAATGCTGGATAAAATTCTGTATTTCCCGTCTTTATTTGGTGTATATTTTTAATTTATTGATAAAACATTTATTTAATTAAAGACTTAAGGATAAGATTGAAGCGTATTACAAGTTCCAGATTGGTGTGGATACATTGGAACATGCAGCTCACTCTGCTTCAATAAATGTTTAAAAAAGAATTTGTACTGCATTAATTCAACACTATTAGGGCCGCTAATTTTATTCAAGTCATATAAAAATACTTTAACTATAAACTATACTTTAAACTAAAATATATATTTAATACTGTGTACATTATTAATTTTGCATATTTGTGTTCCCACCGTGTTTAACTTATTTTCGAAAAAATGCCTGGCTCGATTCGAAAAATATATTTTTTGTTGCCGATCAAATTGGTTGCTATGGTCGTTCTAGAGCGAAATTACAAATAATTTTTTGAATTAAGTCATCATACAGTTTAATATTCGTCATTCTAAAAGTCATTTTGTAATACGAGAAATAAACTTCTAATCAAGTATTCTTTTATCTTGCCAGTTTCATTCGAATGCATTAAATAACTAAATAACTGTTGTAAAACTCAAGTAGTCAAGGGGAAATGTACCAAAAAAAGGGGATTACCTTTCAAAAGGTCGGGTAAAAGATTTTTTTTTCTGAATAGCTTATAATGATGCCAACATGGAAAAACCAAGTTTTCTAACAAAATCTCTTAAGGCTAAATTTTCTGTGGCTAAAAAATAACAAAATTTTGGGACATTTTTTGTTTTTTTTTAAATATCGCGAGATCCGTTGCCGTAGCATGTTATTTGTCAATTACAGTATTAAAGAAGATAAAATGCTCTACAACTTTCATGCTTACAACTTTTTTATACGCTCAATAGCAAGCGCAGTACGCCATTTCAAAAATAGGTCAATTTTTTCAATTTTCTAAAAAACCGTCAAAAACGAACTTCTGCACCGATTATTCAAATGTTTCCCACGGATTTAATCGTGTATGTCAAGTTCAATATATTAGTAGCAGTAAATTATGTGTTTCTGGGCTAAAACCAACCTTTTTTGCACCCGTGCCAAACATGGATTTTGGCACCCCCTCCACCCCACCCCTTTTTTAAAAAGAAAATTTACCACGGGAATTTTAATAAATCTCTAATAGCCGGATTTTGAAAATTTTAAGTGTGTAAGCATTAAATACGTAATGCTGAACTACGTAATCAGCTTTGCCAAATATTGATTCATTAAAACCTTGAAAACCGTACCGAAAGGAACTGAAATATATTCCGCTTTAAACAGGTTTCCATCTTAGCAGGTATATAGGGTATATTAGGTAGGTTCATATTCTTTCTCTTGAAAAAATATACACTTTTCTTAAAGACCGAATTCCAGATATACAGATTTTAATTTCAAAGATTTTACGGTAGTTGTCGTATTGAGGCGTTTAAAGTCACAGTTATATGAATTATAGGACTAAATTGGTCACACGAAGACATTCGCAAGTTAACATTAAACCTATGGGAACGTTCTTGACAAATATATCGCTCGCATTTTGTTAATTTTAAATAATTTTTTTTTCCATGGGATACCTGAGTGAGATCAATATCTAACGTTGTGCTTTTGTACTTTTTCGGGTTTGGTTGCTTTATATATATATATATATATATACATATATATATATATTCGGTCACTTACATTTTTTGAAAACTGTTTGGAACCCGTTCTGAAATTTAAAGTATCCTGTTTGAGCTTTAAAGCAATTAATAGATAATCTTAAAGTTTTACATATTTTTGCATGCTAAAATGATATAATCTCTTGTTATATTTATTGATATAAGTGGAAAAAAAATTGACAATATATTTTAAAACTAATATTTTAAATATTTTTTTATAAAACTTGTGATCTCAAGTATTTTATTAACAGAATTTATAAATTTTACAAGATATAAATGCATAACAATAGCTAGTAAAATAATCTGGTGTCATTTTTATTGCAGCTATTTTATAAGGTAAAAGTATTTTTTTTCATAAATGATATTTATCTTTTGAGTCCCCACCTTTTATATGGAACTACAATTAAATGTTTGCTATCTTTAAAACATTAAAACATTAAAACATATGTTATCAATAATTGGTAAATAAAATATACCATTGTAGTGGGGAATAAAATATGTTTTTCGCAAAGTTTCATACCTGGGTGATTTTCCAAAAAAGTCTCATATTTTACTGTCCTTTCCCATTTGCACAGAAAAATAGTTAAATATCATGATTTTAATTATTGCATTTTAACTATCATGTATTTTAATGCTAATTTACAGATATATTATTATTTATAAAAAAAAAAAAAAAAAAACTTAAAAATAAGAAATATATTCTTTTGTAGTCAAAATATCATTACCATAGGTTGTCCCAAAAAACAATTTATTAGGTAAAGATTTGACAAAGTTCTATTTAAAACAGATGGTTATAACTTTTTTATACATTTTTATTTAATAAGATGCTACTAATTAAAAAAAAATTTATTTTCATTAATTAAACTTATCTATAATTCTTAATATTTTTTTAAACCGTGTCCGAAGAAAGAGTGTCATTGCCATGCTTCTGAGAAAAAGTTCCTCCGGATTTTTTTAGAGGCCAGCACATGCCTTCTTATCAAGGCAAAAGTACTCCTTAAAAATCAACTTGGTATCAGGTTTAGGTGAATAGAGTAAATAGTTTTATAATTTCAATAAAACAAGCAAAGACTTAGAATGTTTTGGTGAGTATCCTTTTGTAAGTCATTACCGTATGCAATCCTAATGCATAGCTACCAACTTGTACGGATTTTTCCTACCACTAAAATCTTATAGTGAATTTTAGCTAATTGAATCACAGAAATTCAAGGAAATTTAACGTTTAAATAATTTAAAAATTTCTATTAAGTTTTAGTGGTATGAAAAATCCGTAGAAGTTGGCAGCTATGCTAATGGGTAATTAAATGAACTTTTATTTCTTAATCTGCTTTCATTATGTGAGAAATAGAAAATAATTGTATGGGCCAGAAGATATAATGGCTGCCATACATGCCAGGGGAAAAATAAAAATATTTTGCTTAATTTGTCATTACTGTGCTCACTTATGTCATTATACCGAGTGCATTAAAATTTAAAAATTAGTTTTAAAACGTTAAATTAGTAATTTGGTCTCTGCTGATGCTTGTATATTAATGTTTATGAGGTAAGGTAATTATTTATAAACAATTAAAACTTTCTGATTATTTCTAAAAATTTGATTTTGTTATTCCAAAACATGGAAAGATTTTGAAATTGACCCACCTATTCCATTGATACCTGGAAGAATATGTATGCATTATAAAAATTATAAAATTTACTAAAATTAAGCAAGAAATCTTTTTTAATTGAAATTATCGTGCCAATAAGTTACTATAGATTGAAAAATTCTTTTAAACAATGCTTTGAAGTTAACATTGTATACACTTAAAGTTACTGTCTAAATATGAAAATTGTCTCATTCATCTACACCAGTGGTTCCCAACGTGGGGCGTACGCCCTACATGGGGGCAATATGACTTTTCAGGGGGGCAATGTCAGATTTCTTATTAACAAATTTTCTGTCATTTTTTTTCAAATAAAAGTAGTTTCTTAGTCTAAAAATAGAAATAATAGATGAAAAAATTTAAAAATAACTGAATAAAAATTAATTTTCGAAACGATCCCATTTAAAAGTTCAAAAATACACTGGCACTGGAATAATTATGGGAATTTTTTTGGATAATTAGACACCTCTTATATTATTAAAAAATCATTTAAATTTTTCGGGTTTTAATATTATTTTAGTAAATTACACTTCTTTTATTTTTTACTATTTATTTAAAAACAAACAAACAAACAAAAAAAAAAACTTGTACATCTGTTCATAGTGTAACATGCCTCATGAGGAGAATTTTGCATAAGAAATTTTGTAGGGTATATCTAAAATTGACTATTTGGACATGTTTAATCTAAAAAAATGTCTTGAATGATTTAAATGCGGTGCTACATTTATGAAATTAATAAAACCCAGTGCGCATCACGGAAGGAAAGGTTTGAAAGTTAACTTCTTATATGTTCTTCCGCCGACCACATACAGAATATGACATTCATGACATATGCATTTTAAAATCTAAAATTGGAGAAAACATGGTGGCCAAATAATAACAATGAGGGAAAAAAGCCCGCTATCAAAGAAGTATGTTATGAGAGGAAGAGGAATGGAAAATAGTAACTTAAAATGGATAAAATCGCGAATCCGGAAATGTCACTTGTGAATTACATTATCCATACAGTCTCGGCGATAAACATTATCACTTATTCTTAATGAAGTACTAAAATCCATTATAAAATCTATCAATTCTATCAGATGTAGTACAAATGTGATATAGGTTTCAAGAAATTTTACGGAAATAAAAAAGTAGACTATTTATCACTTTTAAATTTTAGGTAAGTTGCCAAAAACAATAACTTTTGTAGATGTAAATGCGAAGATCCATGGCATCATTGCATTCATGGAGTTAGGTTAAAAGCATACTTGTAATTAAAAAAATATATATATATTTTGATAAATTAAAGAATGTGAAATCACTTATCAAATTTAATGCTATTTTCGGATCTATGGGGAAAAATGGAAGTTTATTTTTTATGTGACAATATTTATATGATATAAAAAGGAGGAGGGGGTCATCATGAATTTAGAGATGCTTAGGTGGGGCATAGCCAAAAAAAGGTTGGGAACCACTGATCTACACTCTGACCTATTTTTAAAATTATATAAATTTATTGCATATAAAATGTCTGTTGAGATGAAAATAAAGACGTGAGTGTGCAAATAATAGATAATTTACTGCTACCAATTTTTAGAAGTCGACATACACAGTTAAATCAGCTGGGAACATTTGAATAATCGGGGCAAAACTACATTTTTCACGGATTTTAAGAATATTGAAAAAAAATGTCCCATTTTTGAAATAGCGTACTGCGCTTGCTATTGAGTGTATAAAAAAGTTGTAAGTATCGAAGTTGTAGAGAATTTTATCCTCTTTAATATTGTAATTAACAAATAATATGCTATGGCAACGAGTCTCAAGATATTTCCAAAAAATCAAAAAATGTCCCAAAATTTTGTTGTTTTTTGGCCACAGAAAATTTAGCCTTAAGAAATTTTGTCAGAAAACTTGGTTTTACATGTTGGCATCATTATAAGCAATTTAGAAAAAAAAATCTTTTACCCGACCTTTTTCAAGGTAAAATGTACATTTCCCCTGGACTAAAGTAAGACATTGTGAAAGCTGGAGCAGTTCAGACGTTCAGAGTCCCTATGGAATACCAAATAAATTTAAGATACAAAAGAAAACCATTCTCTGATAAGGAATGAAGCTCGTTCAAAAAAGCGTTTTATATGCATTTTTTTCTATCAGACACTAATTTTCATTTTTTAGATAAACAGATTCACACTGCACGTATAATTCGCTTTTTGCAATGTACACAGTTAAATGTATTTTTATTTTAACACTGGCCACGATGTAAGAAAAATGTTATTTCAATTTCCCTGTTGAATGTTATTTTTTTTTAATTTTCAAACTAGTTTGCTTTTTTAGATATTTAATGACTGGGATTGATTTTTGACTATAAAGGTCTGTTTTTATTAATAAAATAACCAGTTTAATAGCACTTGCAATAAACATTTCGGCTGTTTCCTAATAAGACCTAACATCATTATCATTCCAATCGTTTTTTAATACAAGAAAATATAAATCAGTTTAGATTTCTTATTGATTTTATACAAATTGTGTAAACATTGAATTAGCTGTTGTGAAACTTATATAAGACGTTATCAAAACATGAAAATGTTTAGGGTCCCCAGGCAATGTCAATGGAATTTAAGATACCAAAGAAAAAAACATTCTCTGATAAAAAACGATGAATATCCGAAGTTTTATTTCTCAGAAATATGCAAGAAAGAAGTGAAGTGTGACGAAGTAGAAAAAATGCTGTTAGGAAAAATGGCGGTTTTACCCTGACAAAGGGAGTGAAAAAAAACATAAAATGCGGTTTTAAGTTATTTTTACGAGCGGAGTAAAGTGTGTTTTTGAGTTTTTGTATTTTTTCCTTATTTCGTTTATTCTGTTTCTCTAAGATAACTCTTAACATCGATTTTTCAGAAGTCAATTTTCGATATGCAAATTGAACAACAATGTATACCTATGTTATCTTTTTATTAATTTGTTTATTTTTATCAAAAGTTTTTTTTACGTACGTTTATAGATATAACACGTTTTACAGATATTGATTTTGTTTTTCCAGATAAATAGAATTGCATTTTATATAATGATTTTTATAAAATGAAAACTAAATATTCAACCTGATACCTAAATAACTCAGAAGATTATGCTACATAAAATTCTTTATTTCCTATCATTATTTAGAATTTTTTTTTAATTTATTCATAAAACAGTTATTTAATTAAAGACTTAAAGAGAAGATTGAACCTTATTACAAATTAAAGATTGGAGTGGATACAGAGGAAGCTTCGGCTCAGTGTGCTTCAATAAATGTTTTAAAAGTAAATTTCTCTGCATTAATCCAACACTATAACGGCCGCTAACATTACTCAAGTCATATAAAAATACTTTAAACTAAAATATATATTTAATACGGTATACATTATTAATTTTGCTTATTTGTGTTCGTTTCGTGTTTAATTTATTTTCGAAAAAATATCTTGCTCGTTTCGAAATATATTTTTTTGTTGCCGATTAAATTGGCTACTATAATCGTTCTAGAGCGAAATCATAAGTAGACATATTGAACTAAGTTATCATACAATTTAATATTCGTCATTCTAAAAGTCATCTTGTAATACGAGAAATAAACTTCAAATCAAGTAGTCTTTTATCTTGATAGTTTCATTCGAATGCATTAAATAATGAAACAGCTGTCATAAAACTCAAGTAAGACATCGTGAAAGTTCAGAGTCCTTATGGAAAACGAAAGAAATTTAAGATACCAAAGAAAAACCATCCACTGATAAGGAATATAGAGCTCGTTCAAAAAAGTGTTTTATAGGCGTTTTTTTACAATCAGATTTTTATTTTTTTAGATAAACATTTTGAAACTGCGTGTATATATTGGTTTTTGCAATCTGTACATTACAGTTCTATGTATTTGTATTTTGCTACCGTTTACAGTGTATGAAAAATATTTTTTATATTTCTCTGTTAAATGTTACTTTTGCATATTTCCCAAAAATAGTTTGTTTTTTAGATATTTAATGAGTGGGATTGATTTTTGACTATAAGATCTCTTTTTTTAACGTAGTTTAAGTACAATTCCAGTGTATATTTTGGCCATCTCCTAATACTCTCTAACATAAAATAAATAAATAAATAAAATAAAATCATTTAAAAAAGCAAACTACCATAATATTAATTTAGATTATTGATAATTTTCTTTGTAAATATAATTTCTGCTGACATTTCGATATACAATATCATTGCAATCCCTTTTTAACACCAGAAATTTAAATCAGTTTAGATTTCTTATTCCTTATAGATTTTATACAAATGTCGCAAACATTGAATAAGCTGTTGTGAAACTTATATAAGACGTTATCAGAACATGAAAATGCTTAGAGTCTCCGGGCAATGTCAATGGAATTTAAGATACCAAAGAAAAATCATTATCAGATAAAAAACGATGCATATAGAAAGTTTTATTTCTGAGAAATATGCAAGAAATAAGTGAAGTGTAACGAAGTAAATAAAATGCTTTCAGGAAAAATGACGGGTTTTACCCTGGCAAAGGGAGTGAAAGAAAATCTTAAAATGCGGCTTTAAAGTTATTTTTACGAGCGGAGAAGAGTGTGTTTTTGTGGTTTTGTATTTTTTCCTTATTTCGTTTATTCTGTTTCTCTAAGATAACTCTTAACATCGATTTTTCAGAAGTCAATTTTCGATATGCAAATTGAACAACACTGTATACCTATGTTATATTTTTATTCATTTGTTTATTTTTATCGAAAGTTTCTTTAGATACATTCATAGATATAATGTATTTTACAGATATTGATTTTTTTTCAGATAAATAGAATTGCATTTTATATATGGATTTTTATAAGGTGAAATGTAAACTAAAACGTCAAATTTCTGTTGCAGCTGGGTCGTTTCCTGATACCCGAATAACTTGATTATGATAGAGAAAATTCTTTGTTACCCGACTGCCAAGAAGGTATACGTGTTTCACGCGTATCTGGGTATGTGGATTACTTTATACCGTCGAAAAATGCCAACGGCTGGATCAATTTTAAAGAATGAGGTCTCTATCGATTCGTCTTAACCATCCGATGGTTATAGGCTGGGTTTTGTTTTCATAAATTCAAAATGGCGGTCGTAAAATACAAAATGGCGGTAGACACAAAAACAAAATTGTACGCACCACGTTGAGTGGCATATCACCTGATAGATCTTTCAAAATGAAGACGATGTTTCATTGACTATTTTACAGCCAGAAGCTCCGTTTAAATATTACACATCCAGGAAATTGTGTAGGTAGCATCTCTAGTTTTACTGCAACTCTAACCATCGTAGGCCTCATCAGAACAGTGTTTATAGATAGGAACTAACAATTAAAAACAGCTTAAAAGTATTCAATACAAGTAAATAAAAAAAAAAATATGTAAGTAATATAAAAAAGTAGTTTAACATTGATGAGAAGTAATTAATTAGTTCGCCTTTTACGCAGTTGGGTTTTTTTTTTTTAAATTAAATTTTTATTTTCTATATTTCTTTAGTGTAATTTTTAATTTAATGATACAACAGTTATTTAATTAAAGGCTTATGGAAAGATGGATGCTGATTACAAATTGCAGATTGTAGTGGATACATATGAAGCTTCGGCTCACGGTGCTTCAATAAATATTTAAAAAAAAACTCACTGCATTATTTTAACACTATAATAGACGCTAATTTTACTCAAGTCATATAAAAATACGTTAGACTAAAAAATATATATATTTAATACTGTATACATTAATAATTTTGCTTATTTTGTGTGGTTCTTGTTTAATTTATTTTCGAAAAAATGTCTGGATCGAAACGAAATATATTTTTTTGAGCCAATCAAATATTTTGCTATGAACGTTCTACAGTAAAATCATAAGCAAACATATTGAATTAAGTTATCATGCAATTTAATATTTGTCATTCTAAAAATCATTTTGTAATACTAGAAATAAACTTCTAATAAGAAGCCCTTTATCTTGCCAGTTTCATACAAATGCATTAAATAACGAAATAACTGTTATAAATCTCAAATAAGACATTGTGAAAGCTGGAACAGTTCAATGTCTTTATAGAATACGAAAGAAATTTAAGATACCAAAGAAAAAACTTTCTCTGATAAGGAATGGAGCTCGTTTAAAAAAGCGCTTTAAAATTATTTTTTAATATCAGAAAATTATTTTTTTAGATAAACAGTTTGGAATTGCATGTATATATTTGTTTTCACAATCTACACAGTTATATGTTTATTTTACTACCGTTCACAGATAAGAAAAATATTTTTTATCTTTCTCTATTAAATGTCAGTTTTGCATATTTTCCAAAATACATTTTTTTTTTAGATATTTAATGACCGAGATTCATTTTTGACTATAAGATCTTTTTTTTTTTTTTTTTTTACTTTGTTTAATTGCACTTGCAGTATATATTTTGGTCATCTCCTAATACTCTCTAACATAAAAAAAAAAAAAAAAAAAAACATTTAAAAAAATGCTATCTACCATAATATTAATATATATCCTTTTTAATTTTCTTTGTACATTTAATTTCTGCTTATATACAGATATTCAATATCATTGCAATCATTTTTTAATACCAGAAACTATAAATCAGTTTAGATTTCTAATTTCTTATTGAATTTATACAATTGAAGTAAACATTGAATTAGCAGTTGTGAAATTTATATAACACATTATTAAAACATGACAATGTTTAGAGTCCCTGGACAATGTCAATGAAATTTAGGATAGAAAAGAAAAAACATTCTCAGATAAAAAACAATGCATATCGAGAGTTTTATTTCTCAAAAATATGCAAGAAAGAAGCCAAGTGTAACGAAGTAAGGAAAATGCTTTCAGGAGTGAAAGAAAAACTTAAAATGCGGTTTTAAAGTTATTTTTATGAGCGGAGAAAGATGTATCTTGTTTCTGAGTTTTTCTGTTGCTTCCGTATTAGCCCCCGGTACGGTATGCTATTTCTCTTTCCCAATTTATTTTGTGTCGTATCCAAAAAATAGCGTTAGCTTACAAAAGCTAGCCGTAAAACAAAGCAGTACGATTAAATACTCAATAGCAATTTTTTGATCTTCTAAGCATCGCACATTTTCAATTTTTATATCGTCCTATTGGGAAAAAAAATTACTTTTAAATGTAGTTTGTTTGAAAACCGCATCTCCATTTATTTTTGAAATATTATTTTTTTTTATAGTTTTAGGAGCCATTTGCTTAATATTGGCAACGGAAGTACTCCATTTCTGTAGAAAGTAAAGGAAAAAAATAGTTGTAAATTATTAATTATATATTTTTGTTGCCATTTGTTCATAACAACCGAAAGAAAATGTAATTAAAATGCGTGCTATATTTACAAAATGTAAAAGAATGATTTCTGTTAAAAGAGGGAGCTTTTATAAACTATTACAAACAAATGAAGGCCTATGAATCATTAGACAGCCTTTTTAGGGTTCAGTACATAAAAAAGTAAAAACGGAACCATTATAAGATCACTCCTGTGTCTGTCTGTCTGACTGTCTGTCTGTCACAGCCATTTTACTCATAAACCAAAGAACGTGGTAAGTTCAAATTCTGAGAAATAATAAAGACCATTGACCCACATATTTCCAGATTAATAAACATTCATAAATATATTTAGTAAAAATGTAGAGGGACTAATTATGGTACTTGAAAAAAAAAAACTCTTTTATTTGTATATCATGTGGGGTATCGTGTGAAAGCTTTCGTAACGTTGAACTCAAAAATGCAGTCCTTTTAAGTTTAGGTAATATATTTTCAAAGATATTGTCGAAAATGTAGCGTAAAAATATGTCCCCCCCCCATCTAATTTCGAATCTACTAAAACTAAAATTATGAAAAAATTAGAGGTAGTAGACGTTAATTAAAACCGTGCCAGAAAATTATAGCGATTACCCTAGGTCACATAGTTTTTGAGAAATTCGCATTTTTCTGTTACACATAAATTTTGATTTACGGGCATTCAGAAAAATTGTTGCGCATCTCTGTATGTACCTATCGTAGCAGAAGTATAAAAGCATTGCTGATAATGGATTTTGAAAAAAAGCATCGGTAAATAGCTGAGATATTTACCCTTAAAGCTACGGCCAATTTGGACATACATAATGACAGGGGCGGCTTACTCTATGCTTAGTTAACAACTTTTAAATATATATATGTGTAATGTAATGTCCAGTAACAGTATATAAGCGATAAATGTCATATTGTTAAAAACATACTAATTTCAGGGGTCTCAGGATTCTAAAAATTGGGGGGGGGGGGAAGGCCATTTTCAACATTTAATGTATTAAAATGGATATGATTTTAAAACACAATGTTAATTGGGATGAAAGATATAAGTATGTTCTTTCATTTCATGTATTTAAAAAATTGCAAGATGCTGAAATAGTATTTATAGGGGCTCGAAACTGTTAGACATTTGTCGAACAGAAAATTGGCATAACAGTTTGCAGGATTAGAAAATAAATATTGCAACTAGAATGAAAATTTCAGTGCTTACTTATTCTTCAGATTGTAATAATTACCCTGAACTTAAATAAATTTGTATTTAAAGCATTTTTATATTTTTAATGCAGTGTTCCATTTAGTTAATGCAAAGTTTTGAAAATTTCAACAGTATAATCACCTAAAAAAATATTTTTTTGAACAATAAAAAGGAAATTTTAGGAACATGAAATATATCTTTTGAAAATTTCATGAAAAAAATATTCAGAAGTTTTTGAGGTATCCTGCGCGTTATGCCCCAAAAACGACATTTGGAGAAAAATGACTTCAAAGTTTTGGAAACGCCGCTTCAGATATTGAGCGGGTATAATTCTAAAATCCTTAACTTCTGCTCTAATGGGAATTTCAAGGAAACAATTACATCAAAATGTTCAGAAAAGATAGGAGTTTAACATCTAAAAAAAATTAAAACTTCTAAAATTTTGAAGCTTAAATTAGAGCTAAAATTTTGAATCCTGCAAAAACTTAACACTTTCCTGCGTGGGGTTATTCTGTTTATAAACCTTTGAAATAATGGACTGACACCAGAATTTATAAACGAATTTATTAGAAAATATGAATTTGCTTATTTTCACGTATATAATAAAAGGAAAATTTTAATTAAATATTCTTGGTGCTGTTTGTCTGTTTTGGAATTAAAATTAGGTGTCATTTTTAAAGGACGCCGCCACCGAAAGATTTAATTAGATTGAATCACATAAATACTGTGAGATTCGCAAATAGTTTAGATTGGGTGTATCTCTTAATACGCCTCGCGTGACTTTAAAAATTAATTAAAAACTTATCTGGAAAAACACGACACTGACCAAGGCGGCGTTGCAATTTTGCGCCCTCCTTTCGAAGCGCGCTTAGCACAATGCCAAATTTAAACTTTGAACAAAGGTTTTGTTTTAGATATACTGTAGAAAAAAAAGGTTATTACTAGGCTGAATTTAGTTTTATGAAATGCCAAATTAACTTTAAATATGCACTGTTTTTATTGTCAGTACCGAATTAAATTTATCATAAGCAGATTAGAATGATATTAAAAAATGAGTTATGCAGAATAGCTATATTTGATATTATTTAGGTTTCATATCTCTTTGAACTTTCATGATATATCCATTTACACTTTTCTAATACATACTGTTATACCCAACCCTATGTTGTATAGTTTTGTACAAAGTTTTAGTATTCTTTTAGCAACGGATTTTTTAATAATACAATTACAAGTTCATATATTTATTCTAGGGAAACCTCTGTGCACGAGTAATACTCGCACTTGACCGTTTATTTATTTTTTGTCGAGTTCCTTTAATGACAGCATCTTTTTGCTGCATTTGTGTATTATTTCGCGATAGTGACGTCCTATGAATACTTTAATGTAGATGTTTAAGAGTGGATCGTAAATGTTGAATTCTTAAGCGGTGCGAATGACGTCATTTTACATAAAATAAAAGCGTGTGCTCTAAGTCTTAAAATTGCAATATATTTTGTACCATTTATATATACATGTATTTTTTTTTCCTCGGGGCGACACTAAATTCTGAAAAAACAGAATTCCTGTTTTCTAGTTTCGTTTATTCTGTTTCCCTAAGATATCTCTTAACATTGACCTTTCAGAAGTCAATTTTCGATATGCAAATTTAACAACACTTTATACCTATGTTATATTTTATTCATTTATTTATTTTTATCGATTTTTTTTTACATACATTTATAGTTATAATGCGTTTTACAGAAATTGATTTTGTTTTTCCAGATAAATAGGATGGTCTTCTATATATTGATTTCTATAAAGTAGAATGTAAACTAAAGATGAAACTTTCTGAACGCAGATGGGAGGTTTTGATTTACCTGAATAATGCTTACTACAAGTTCTTTATCATTATTCTACCAAAATATAATATTTTGTACACATTATATTTATATATGTGCTTTATATAATCATATTCTCTCTAATATCATAATTTAAATTACGTTAGATAGCTCCTAATAGATTCTAATCTAGAATTATGAGATATATGTATAATTTCTAACAATAATTTCATACACGTATCTCATAATTCTAGATTAGTGTATATTATGATCTATCTAACATAATCTAAATTATCATATTATGAGAGAATATGTTAAGTTAAAAAAATATAAAGACTGAATTTGAAAAAATATATATGCACTGTTATGCGTTGAGCAGCAACGTAATTAAACATTTAAATTTCCTTTAGAACAATCACCAAATTGTATACTGATAGTTTATCAAGGGAGTGCTATTACGCATTTTTAACGTATGCACCAGTGTATCATGTGAATTTGACTGTAATGTGCACTATTTCGGAAAATAAGGTGAAACGAAAAAAAAGTATATTCTGTCACAGGTATATTCTGTCACATATTGCCTTCCTAATGTTAGAAATTTTAAAACAGTAGTAGTAACTGAATAAAATAAATAAAAATTTAATAACAAAGCAGACCCCTTTTTTATCACAGTAAACAATTTGAAATTTAAAGTACACTAAATTTGTACCTGTAGCAGATTTTCTTTTGTGGGAGTTGATGAAGGTTTTATAACTTAATTCATATAATGCTCCCATAGGTGAAATAAAACGAAAATGTTTATATTTAACGCATAAAGAAAAAGCTTTTCAAAAGCAAATTTATTTTTTTTGAAAATTAAAAAAAAAATAAATAATTAACCATAAAGAAAATGTATAAAGAAATGGAGTGTTATTTGTATTTTCTTTTGCTTCACATCTAGGGCAAATACAAATTGGTGTATTTTTGCTGGTAAGTCCGACCCACTTCTCGTGCAAATACAACATCAAACAATTTATATTTGTCAAATACACGTGGTGGATTTGGTGTCTCAGTCAAAGCCTCCCTGGTTTCATTTAGTTTTCCTGAATATTCCGCGTATAATGCGCAGCCCCAGATTTAGATTTAAAAAACAAAAAAAACAAAAAACAACAACAACAAAAAAAAAAAACGAAAGAATGTGCTTATTATACACGAAGAGATTTGTTATATATTATGTTTGGTTTTCCAATTTTGCACTTCAGGTAAATATAATTATATACTATATATATCATTTATTAATGTTCACAGTCAATCTAAGCGCATATATTCTCTTATGCAATCATACGGAATAATATTTTTAAAACTATTCATTTAAAGTTTCATTTAGGAAATCAGATTTTCTGTGGAAATAAACAACGATTTAATTGAAAATTTTCAATAGATACAAATATAATAATTACTGAAAGTAATTCATCTGTGTAATTTAATATATAGCTGTTTTGTTAATTTATTGGACACACATTTTGAAAATCAATGTAAAATTCAACTTGAGGAACTTTTAACGAATTTTTAAATATTTTTAAAATTATTCGTAGTATAATATTTAAAGTCGTTTTTGTAGGTTTGTGAATATAAGTTAAAAAAACACTTAAAATGTATATTATGGACATATTTTTCTAATCGGAACATTTTCATATATTCTACATTGCATTAAGCCTACAATGTGGTTTGTGAAAGAGTTTTAAATTTTTAATTGAAATACACTTTCGATATTCTTTTCATTTGACTAGATTGTACGCACGGTTTAATTTCTTAATTATTTCATAAAATTTATTTCTCGGTTATTGTTTGCTCACAAAGATTTTTTTTTTTTTATCGCACAGTTTTATACACGTTTGCTACTAATAAACATATCCATCAATAGAGCAAATAATTTAAAATTCATTCAAGAAAAAAAACTATCTTATAACAAGCATGATAAATAAAAAGAAAAGTGTCCATTTAAACTGGTGGCATTGAGCTCACAGGCTTTTCACACTAATTGTATATTATACAAATATTTAAAAAAAAAATAATGCCCCTCAAAAAATAAAGAAATAAAAAAAACCATTTAGTAAACTAAGGGGGGGCATTAACTCCCCCATTTACCCCTTTATACTTAACCAAAGAACTTCAAATCTAATCAGGGAAGCACATTATCAAAATAAACCGGTATACCAATTGACGAAAATCGGATAATTCTACATGAAAAACGAATTTATCTAATTTAAGGGGGGGGGGGGGAGTTAGAAACCGATCCTCCCTTTATACTAAACCAAAGAATCTCCAAAAGTAATCAGGGGAGCGCCTTATCAGAATGAACCTATTTACAAAATTTCAAGCAAATCGGATATTTTTATCAATATTTATCACGTTACGCACATACATACGTACGTACATAGAGAACCTGCGGGCACATTAGCTCTCAGGATTTCATAGCCTGTGACCAAAAAAACAGCCATTAAAAATTCTTAAGAAAAGTGTTATTTTCTTGAACTCATCACATAAAACAAGAAGAAAAACGTACCAAAAATCCGCAAAGAATTTCAAAGTATTTCATTTACTAAAGATCAAGAATTTTTTCCCTTATAATCCTTCTTTCCTCTGAATAGTAAATCATGATACCAATCAGATTAAAAGGTATTTTTTTTCTTCCAAATATTGGGGACACTACTAGAGGTTTTATGATGAAATTCAAAAGATTTTGCTAACTTTCTCGGTGTTTCTTTTTTTTTTTTTTTAAATGTGTATTTTTTTTTTTGTTTGTTCGTTTATAGAACTCAGTTTTGCGAGTGCTATAATTATATAAACTTTGATTTTAATAGTTAACAAATAAATGTTAAATATTCGTATGTTTATTTTTATTTCAGAAAACAATTGTTTAATAAGTAACTTTAATCAAAAATGCAATAAAAAATACATTTAAAGTTGAGCTATAGATTAAAATGTAAGTATAAAAAATAAATTTACTTTTTTATAGTATCGTTAGGAAATTCCTCACACAATATTATCAGAAAATAAGTTTAAAAAGAAATAACTAAATCACATTCTTAAATAAGAACAGATAGTAGATATTAATTGGTTGATTACATTTTGTTTCAGCCTTAGCCATTCTGAATAATTGGTGAAAAAAGGCCTAAACGTTTCCTTTGTATGATAAGCTACTCGAAATTTTTAAAAATAAGAAAGAAAAATAAATTGTCATGAATATAGTGTGAAACAGTTTCCATCACATTCGGAATGCTGTAACAAAACTTCGCCGTTTAATATGGTGAAAGATATAAACATTTTGTGAAACGCATAACATAGTTAAAAAAACAAAAAACAATTCCAATAGTCACTATCTACAATCTGAAAAATATTCATATTCTTTGTGCAACCCTGTATATTAAAACCATATTGTCTCAGCCTTATCCATTCTAAATATTTGGTGAAAAAAGGCCTAAACGTTTCCTTTGTATGATAAGCTACTCGAAATTTTTAAAAATAAGAAAGAAAAATCAATTGTCAAGCATAAATTGTGAAACAGTTTCCATCACATTCGGAATACTGTAACAAAATTCTACCGTTTAATAGGGTGAAAGATATAAACATTTTTTGAAACGCATAACATAGTTAAAAAAAAATAACTAATCACTATCTACAATTTGAAAAAAATATCCCTATTCTTTGTGCAACCCTGTGTATTATCAATATATTTGCATATATACAACATAGTCAGGTCCTGATTACTGAATAGGCATGAGAAGTCCGTTTTTCCTTTAGAAAATTTTCAAGGGGGCCGAATTTAAGAAAACAGGCCGCCCCAAATTTTATATTAAAGTAATTCCATTACAAAATGTTATATAATTTCTTTTCAAATTATTAACTCATTTATATAAATATCTATTTCAAAAGGTGTTTTATAAAAATACTTTTCTTTGATATCATACACAGCATAAAATATTAATAATTTAAATTATTGCCAAAATAGATAGAGGTATTTCAAAATATTGATATTTTATGTTGTGTGTACATGCGAAATTCAACCTTTCTATCCAACTTACATTTCCTTGCTAATACTATGCAAAATGTTTTTTTTTAATAATTTTCTTGATTGTATTCAATTTTTGTGTAGATATATAAGGTAACATTAAAAAAAAATGTTGTTTATTTAAATATATGTGAACTCAACTTAATCACTCTTTGAATTACAATTGTAGCATTGGTAAGTTTCCGAGTACATCTAATTTAGAAACTCTTCTTGGATGAAAGGGGGCCCCGAAATGAAACTTTGCTTCCCACAGCTTCACGGGTTAATCGGGTCCTGAACGTAGTCTACAATTATTTAGTTCAGTTCGGAAACGTATAATACAGTTGGAAATTTGTCTTCAGCCATTTCAGTCAATAAGCACAAATGTACTCGAAGTTTCTTGTGCAGCTCTGTATATAATCTACGAGGGAAGTTCAATAATTGTCCCGGGTGTGTATAAAATATTTGTACTGCGATGGTTGATGTAGATTATTAAAGCTTAATGTCTTAGGTGTCTATATGCTCAATATCAGAATCGCATTCTTTTCGTTTTAAGTGTGAGAGGCGGCACATAGCTTGGAAAAGGCGGTTGGGAAGGAAAGTCTGGTTTGGAGATTATGAGGCCAGACCTGAAGCAGCTCTGTGATAGATTTGTGACAGTGGATGAGACGTGGCTACAGTAGTTTGGACTCGGGATAATGTATCACAGAACCACTTTAAGCCTAGCCCCATAAGCTTCAAAACCCGCCTTTTCCCCACAACCCCTCTTTCAAGCTAGGTATCACCTTTCACAAACGAAAAAAATGTTAATATAACAGCAATCTAAGGCAAGATACGTCAATATTCCACATCAACAATAACAGTGCACATATTTTATACACACTCTGGACAATAATTATTGAACCAATCTCGTATAGGAATTTATTCACACTAAATAACAAGAAAAAAATATTAGTTAAATTAAAAAACGCAGTCCACAACTGAAAACTCATTTCTAGCAATTGTTGCTCAGAGACAGGCCATGTGCTGAATTCTTTTGTGTGTTCCTCTAAATGAACAGCAAATACTCTGCTCACAATATACTACAGCAATAATTTTGTTAGTGCACCTGAGAAATTTGTTTCAATTTCAATATGTTTTAAGTAGTGTGGAATCATTAAAAAATGCACTGCAAACGATTTTCCTATTATACCATAATATAACGAAATCTTTCGAGTGACCCTATAAACGAATTATAAATAGTACACATTTCATGTTCAATACCGAAATGCCATGGTAAATATTAATTAAATATATCATCTATATGACGATCCTTGTATATTTTTACTAGTTAGAGCAGGAGAAGACAAATGAACCAAATTAGTAAACTTTTTTCAAATGTATTGAAAAGAGTGAAAAAAAAAACAAACAAACAACAACAACAAAAAAAACTTAAACTAGAAAGCAGGAATTATGCTTTTTCAGAATTTTCTGTTGTCCTCGATGAAAATATATATATATATATATGCATATAAATATAGTTAGTACAAAACAAATTTCAGTTTTAAGACTAAAAACACATGCTTTTATTTTATATAAAATGACCTCATTCGCATCCTCTGAGGAATTCCTCATTTAAGATCCAGTCTTAAGCAACATCGACAGTAGAGTACGCATAGGACATCACTATCGCTAAATAATACACAAATCCAAAAGAAGTGATGTCGTCATTCAAGAAACTCGACAAAATATTGACTATCTAATGATTCATATGTCTTCATTTGTTTGCACCATTAATATAGAAACTTCAAATTAAATTTAGTTTATAATAGCTCCATGTTTTATCAAAAATCATTCATTTATCTTTTTTCAAAATAGCACGTATTTTAATTACAGTTTTTATTCAGTTTTTATAAGAAAATGGCAACAAAAAGATATAATTGCTATTTTGCAACTATTTTTCCTTTACTTTCTACAGAAATGGAGTACTTAAGTTGAAAATTAAACAAAGAGCGCTAATAACTACAAAAAAAATTAATATTTCAAAAATAAATTGAGATGCAGTTTTCAAACAAATTGCATTTAAAAGTACTTTTTTTCCAATACGATGGTATAAAAATCGAAAATGTGCGCTGCTTAGAAGTTTAAAAAATTGTAATAGATTATTTAACCGTATAATGATACATATGCTTTGTTTTACGACTAGCTTATACAACGGAACGTTATTTTTAGAGACGACATTTTAATAGCTGGGAGAAAGAAATAGCATACCGGGGGCAAATAAATAAGCTGGTATTATCTAATAATTTTGAATATGCTTTAATGATCATGATTCCTATGCAATTTAAAACAAATGACAAGCTCTCAATAGAATATTAATCATTGTTAGTCACTCAGTACATAATTACGAAAAGCCGAGTTTGGAAAATCATTGCAAATACGCAATTTGCGCTACAACACAAAATCTTTTACGAGAAACCTTATTTAACCTTCAGACTACCAAAAAAAAGTATATGCAAGAACTACCATTCGGGTCCATTGGACCCATATGTAAAATATATAGGATTTCAAAATATACAAAACACCCATTTATCTACAATGAATATATTTGTTATTAATGCACCTTATACAATATATAAAAGTGATATATATAGTAATAGAGTAAGAAAGTAACACATATAGTAAGAAAGTAATATATATAGTATATTATAATGACTACAAAACGTTTTTCATCATAATAAAATTATTCTGTACATGAAGTACAAATAACGACGGAATGTTCTCCGCAAACATTTTTCGTACACTTCTTGCATAATGTTCGTGTTTTTCGATCTTTTTTAGAGGGACAAATATGACATCTTGATTTTTTTCGTGGCGGTTCAAAACTATTTGCGTAAAGTTGTTCTGAAGTAGATGTTGAGACGGCGATACCTCCTTCACCTACTAATTCTTCTGCAAGTTGAATAATGAAATTCCGCCTTTTTTTCATTTTCGGATCACATTCAGCATTCAGTGACAACCATATTATGTATGCATTCATCGCACTTATATCGATCATATTATAAAATACAATCAAAGGCCACCGACGTGTCATGCGTTTCACACTATATGCTCTTACCATTTTGTCCATCGTATCTACTCCGCCTTTGGTTTTATTATAATCTAGGATTATTTGTGGCTTTTTTTCTAAGCTGTTGTCAATATCATAAGTGTTATGCATTGTGCTTAGCAAAGTAACAATTCTACCTTTTCTGGGACAGTAAGAGATGATGGTCGCCTTCTCTTGAAACCCAAATAAAGTAGAATATACAGAACGATGTTTTGGATTTGTGAACACAGCGGGTAATTCAGGTTTATTTTTTCGAATTGTTCCAATAAGAGATAATTTTTTTGAAGTAAGATGTGTTGCTAATGCATATGACGTAAAAAAGTTATCACATGTAATATTACGACCAGAATTTTCAATTTCCTTCGTCAATCTTTTAACTACATTTTCTCCCTGATGAGATTCTCTTACTTCATTTTTGCCTGTATATAGTTCCAGTTTCCAAGCATACGATGTTACGCTGTCACAAATAACCCAGAACTTCAATCCATACTTTCCAGGTTTAGATGGCATATACTGACGGAAAGGACATTTTCCACGAAAAGAAACTAATTGCTCATCGACAGTCATAGACCAATTAGGAATATAAGGGTCTTGTAAATAGCTATTCCACAATTCAAAGCATTCTCTTATTGGCTCTAATTTATCCGTTGATCTTCTTTTACGCCTCTCAGCAGCATCATCAAATCTTATGACACGTAATATACTTGTGAATCTATTGCGACTCATAATGTCCCGAAATATTTGTCTTCCATTTTTTATGCTCCAAAGTTCGCTTACTGTTTCATTTTTCGATTTATATACTCCAATAAGTAATAAAAGTCCGATGAATTTTTTAAGTTCTATAATATCTATAGGTTTCCACTCTTTATCGAATACTCTATTGCCTTCCGCGTTTGTCCTTTTTACTATAATTTCCAAAAGTCTTTTTCGGAAATAGATAAGAAATGAGGATGATATGGAATCCACTTCACGATTTGCAAATCTTGAAGGTCCAGATTTTTCACGTAAAATATTGATTTCAGTACGTCTTCCTTGTGGTCTGGCAACTTCATTCTTATACCAGATCTGTGAATTATTTTTGGAAACAAAAGTAGAATTTGAAGTACTTGTGGTTGCTACATTTACTTCATTGGAATCATTATCAGATTCTGAGTAGGAATCAGAAATTTCATTATGTATTTCAACATAATCTACTTCACCTTCATCAGACGACAGATTTTCATCATCGGTGTCGAATTCTATATCGTCCGGATTTTCCATAATTTTTTGAATTTCCTCTTGAGTCAATACTTTTTTTCTGTTCATCTTCAATTCAGTTTTTAACAAAAAATAAGTTAGGAAATAAGAAAATGATGAATATTTGTAAAATAACAAAGCACGTACAAACTACACTTATTACTTGTCTTCAAATATCAAGTCCTATTTTCAATGAAAAGACTCAAAAACATCAATAGACACCATTCGCTCACTAACTGTGTCTGTTGATAAATGACTCTCTGAACCAGAAGTAACCTTTTATATATAGAGCACGAAGTTTACTAGATCAGTCTAGAATGTTCTCAAAACTTCATTATAAAGTCGCCAAATTTGGCGAGATTGGCGCTAAAAATCCATCGCCAAATGGGCGATAAACAGCCAATTATGGTAACCCTGTTCCTCCTCATGATTTATGGCAACCCTAGAAAAAGAAAGCAACAGTATATTACGTTTGTTTTAATGTTGGGTCCAATGGACCCGCGTGGTAAACAATGAAACAAATTAAAAATAGGTAAAAAATTTCGAACAAAATTTTAATCGCAATTGCATATACATAGAGGAGACAATTGCAGGAAAAGTCATGTAATCGCGAAACTTTGAATGCTATTTTTCATGAGAAAAATTTACATTAAATATTGCTGTCGGGTCCAATGGACCCGTCTGGTAGACGGAAGGTTAAATGTCAACATCAAAATGCAACCTCCAATGCAATTATAAATTAATATTTCTGTTTTATTTTTCCGGTATTAAAATTAGCAATATTTCGATTGTTTATATTTTTATGGAAAGCCAATTTCTTTTCAGTTAGCGTTAACGAAAAGAAACTAAAATATGAAAGTAAAGTACAGTGTGGCGCAAAAGTTTAAGCACAGCGCAGATATTTTAATAAAAATAAAATTGTACAACGGGATGCTTTCAAATATCCACTGGAGGTGAATACTATATTCATAAATATACATCTGAAGTTTGGACAAAAATCATCGTTACGAAAATCAGAAATTACAAAAAAAACATTTTTTGTGATGTCGCAAAAGTTTATGCACAAATGATACTTTATGCAAATATCTCCTTAAACATGGTAGGTGGAGGATCGGCGAGACTTCTCTCCTATAGTATGAAGTGAAGCGATCACAATACGAGTTATATAAAATGGCGAAATCTCTACAGTTCTCGCATGAAGAAGTTATAAAAGTTTGGAAGCTGAAAACTGAAGGTAAATTCGTTTTGCAAATTTATCTTATTTTAAATTGGTCTAATCGTGGTATTTATAGTGTTTTGCAACGTGGAAAGCAATTCAAAAATGCGTATCACTCAGAAAGGTCGAATAAATTCACATTTCTTGAGGATAAAAAAAATTAAAACATTGGCTGTAACTAGCATGTGTCTCTTAATCAGATAAAAAAATCGACTTGGATAAAAAATAACACCTGCCACCATACGAAGACGTATAAACGAATCAGGATTCATCAAAAAACAAAAACTAGCTCTTAAGCATTTTATTAATCCGTGTCACAAACAAGCAAGACTTCAATGGGCAAAACAGAACATGTGTTATCGTGACAAATGAATTAGTGTTATATTTTCTAATGAAAAAATGGAATTTGGATGGTCCAGATGGCTTCTTATTCTATTGGCGTGAAATGTGGTGCTTTTGGCTACAATGCATAAACATCTTTTTGCTTCCTAAATGTCAGACAAAATTCACAAACGTTTCAGGAAACTCTGAGTGAACATTTGTGACCGTTTGGTGAACTCCTAGGGGTCCGAACTGGACGTTTTAGCAAAGACAATGCATCGATACTCACTTCCCGTTGCACAAAAGAATGGCTTAGATCTCAGAATATCAGTATGATGAACTGGCCAGCACTCAGCCGATAGAGAACATCTGGGATAGAGAACATCCTCTCACGTGACGTCTAAAAGAATGGGCAGCAGTAATACTCAGTGCAAAAGCTCAAATCAGCGATCGAGGTAGCCTGGTACAAACTAGATCCTAACCCCTTCCATACTCTCATGTTACCAATCAAAATAGCGTATTCGATCTCATAAGGTGCAATGGAAACTAAAGGACTTTTGCGCATTGTGAAATGTAAATATTTCGTTTTTGTGCATAAACTTTTTAGACATCACAATTTTTATTTTTTTTATAATTTATTATTTTCCTTACAAGGAATTGCTTCGGAATTCGAAACATTAATTTGTAATCCAATTGTTCGGATACAGTAAAACTTTCAAAGAATTCTAGTGTATATTTTTCCTTTTTATAAAAACATTAAGCTTGTGCATAAACTTTTGCGCCGCATTGTATAAGCAACATACTTTAATACGAATTTGAATGTTTATTTCTAAAATCAAGAATGCCGTTGATGTTATTTCCAAAAAAATATGTTACAATGCAAGTGGGGTGGATCTCGATTATGGAATATTCATCGCTTTGATATATGCTTTGATAAAAGCAGTGTTGCCAGATTGGAGACTTTTCTAATTCAGATTATTTGACTGTCACCACTTTTTTTAAATAGTATAAATCCCTTTATTTTTCAGAATTTTTAATCTAATTTTAAATATGCCGAATATTTCTATTTCAAAAAAGTGGTGACAATCAATAATCTGGGGTCAAAAAAGTCCCCAATCTGGCAATTCTGGATAAAAGCAGAAACTAGAGAAGTTAGTTAAAAAAATTAAAATGTTAGTTTATTTTGTTTTAAATGTATGGCAACTGGAAAGAAAAAAAAGCTTTTTTTAAACTCTCAACTCAGGATTTATATACAGGGTGTCTACAAATTTGTTGGGCAATTTCTTAAGAATCTTCTTCTCTTTACTTCCGAAATATTAAATGAAATAAACTAGTTGAAAGTCAGACCAGTAGTAATATTATTGAAGTTTATTCATAGATGGCGTTAGGTGTCCTAAGTGGCACTATCGCTTAGAGAGCGGTAAACGTTCTTGTTCAGCATTACAATAATGGAGACGTACAGCGGTGCTGAAAAAGCGAAAAGCTGTCTTTGGTTTCACGAAACAGGGTCACGAAAGGATGTAACATCGAACATTTGTGATAATGGTGAACTTGAACTGTTTTTCTATCTTACATTAATATGTACTTTAATTTTATTCCCCTGTCAGTTCCATTTGTGATAATGGTAAACTTGAACTGTTTTTCTATCTTACATTAATATGTACTTTAATTTTATTCCCCTGTCAGATCCATTTGTGATAATGGTAATCTTGAACTGTTTTTCTATCTTACATTAATATGTACTTTAATTTTATTCCCCTGTCAGATCCATTTGTGATAATAGTAAACTTGAATTGTTTTTCTATCTTACATTAATATGTACTTTAATTTTATTCCCCTGTCAGATCCATTTGTGATAATGGTAAACTTGAACTGTTTTTCTATCTTACATTAATATGTACTTTAATTTTATTCCCCTGTCAGATCCATTTGTGATAATGGTAAACTTGAACTGTTTTTCTATCTTACATTAATATGTACTTTAATTTCATTCCCCTGTCAGATCAATTTGTGATAATGGTAAACTTGAACTGCTTTTCTATCTTACATTAATATGTACTTTAATTTTATTACCCTGTCAGATCCATTTGTGATAATGGTAAACTTGAACTGTTTTTCTATCTTGCATTAATATGTACTTTAATTTTTTCCCTGTCACTCCCATTCAATAAATCATTCTTTTTAACCAACTAATTCGTTGACACCCTGTATTGTTTCCAGATATATCGTCATAATTAAATTTACATTAAAGAATTAATTGATAAAAGCATACATTTAAAAATAACGTTAAACTGTTTATTTTTATTTCTGTTTCATTTTCCGTTGTTTAAAATAATTCACTGTTGCAGTTTCAAAAACAGTTAGCATGTTTTACTAGTAGTTCGTAATAGTAATTCGTAGACACCCTGTATTGTTTTCTAGATATATCGTCATAATTAAATTTGGTACTTCTTAGTTATCCCGTCGACCAAATTACCGTCGCCAAATTGTAAGATTAAATGCCAATAACGGTTGTCATTAATTAATTAATTGTAAGATTAAATGCCAATAATGGCCAATAAAACCATTAATTCGACGTTTTATTTGCATTTTTATTAATGTTTCACTAATTTATTCGTTTTTTCGTTATTTAAAATAAAAATTATGCCAATGTGTATAATCTGGCGAGTGGTTTGGCAATATATATAATTTGGCGAAATTGGTCAACGGGATAACTAAGAAGTACCTTAAATTTATATTAAAGAATTAATTGATAAAAGCATAGCTGCCAACTTGTACGGATTTTTACTACCACTAAAAATGAATAGTTAATTTTAGCTAATTGAATCACCGAAATTCAAGAAATTTTAGCGTTTAAATAAGTCAAAAGTTTCGATTAAATTTTATTGGTATGAAAAATCCGTACAAGTTGGCAGCTATGTAAAAGAATGCATTTAAAAATAATGTTAAACTGTTTATTTTTATTTGTATCTCATTTACTGTTGTTTAAAATAATTCACTGTTGCAGTTTCAAAAACATTTGGCATATTTTACTGAGCATGGTTTATCGTTAAATAACCTGTTGTTGTACAATGTATACATTTTAAAGAATATTTGGTGACTTATCACCTGCAACCTGTTAACGGTAAAAATTCCTTCAAATTAATCTTCTAATTTATAAGAAAGTACTAAAAATATTTAATGGTTGTGTTAGCGGAAACACTCGTCTACTTATTTTTTATAATTTTACTCTATCAAGTAGCGAGGGCAGAATACTTTGATAAAGTCCGTCTTTTCAGGGAAAAAAAGCAATTTAAATTAAATAAATGAGTATGAAAACTAAAATGTTTTGTTTGGAAAATCTCGTAACTATGGCATTTTTTTTTCTTTATAGCTATGTTGTCCATTTTTAATTGCAAAAGAAATATTAGAATCGCTGCGAGTATTCAAAGAAATATTTTTAACTTAAGCAACAATTTTACGAAAAAATATCGTATATGTAATAGTAGTCCCATACACCTCTGAAATCCTAAGTAATATACGCACCTTTTATTTTGAATAATTATCTTGTATGTGTAAAAGAAAAGTTTTTTTCCCCAGTTTACTAAAGAAAGACTGCGTAACTTCAGAATTGAAGACATACTTTATACGAATTTCATTTAGTTAATTTTATCAATTCTAAAAACGACATTGTTAAAACAATGTACGGGACCAACTAATTTACCATTAAATTATTTTAAATACCTTATTGTCATTTCCATAATATAAACAAAGCAATTAGTTACATATGTGAAAACATATTTGCTTGCATAATTTCAGTTCGTAAGAATCGATAATATTTTTTTTTAAGTTGAAAATATAAGGTAAAGCAGCTATTTGTCTGACAAGGACCTCTTCATAAAAAGAAATTGATATATAAATGAAAAACATTTTATTTTTGCGTTTCTTTTCTCAAGTATTTTTGAATAATTATCATAATTTTTGGATATACTTTTAAAAGTTGCCTTTTTTTAAATGCAGGTAAATGTATTTAAAAATTCTCTAAATTTCTCATGGTGGAATAGTAATAATTGCGACAACCAAGAGAAGAAAAATGTCAAATGTTTGAGACTGTTTTTCATTTTAATAAATTTGAAACTTTGTTGGAAGAAAAAAAAAAACAAGATTTTTTTTTTGTTTTAAAGTTAGCAGCTTGATACCCTTTGATTTAAAAAGGTATATATTTCTAAAATGTGTATCTAGGGGGCAATCAAGATGAAGTGCCAGCTTCAATATCTGTCTTTGAAAAGTTTTGAAGATATATGGGTTGTAACAAAAGTGAATCTCAGAAATATAAGCTTGAGATTTTAGAACTTTTTTCGTTTCGCTCTTTGGGATTTAGTTGATATGAGATATTTTATTGCTCTTGCCGTTTATTTGTAGAAAAATATTATAAAAAATAATGTTTTTTTTTTTTTTATAAGCATTTAAAAAGGAAGGTAGAAAATAATGAAACTTCTTTTTCCTTTCAGTAGTGTTATTTAAATAAGCATATAAATTTTCCTATTACGTTACATTCCAAATAATAATAAATGATCTATTTTTGCTTTTTATTTACTTCATATTTATTTTTATTATTATATTTTCCATTTATAGATAAAAACACAGGATATTTATGTTTAAAAACTAATTTTTTTTATTGAAGTCTTTTTACATCATCATATTTTAAGCGTTTATTATCAATAAACCCCTCTCTTATTAGTGCCTCTAAAATTTTTCACAAAATAATCAACATTGTCTACCAAAATTTTAACATAGAAGAGAAAAATTGACCTTTCTATGAAATCGAGATAATGTCAGCTTTTAGGTAGATTTCTTCGTATGAAATACTACCTATTGCAATCTCACCTATGTTGGAATTTCTGAAAAATTTTTGCAGATCTACACCGATCATGAACCCTGGAACCCAAAATCATCCTCAGTAAAAAACAAAATCAAACTATCTGTCTCTCTATCTACCTATCTATCTATTTACGTGGTTCAATAATTATTGTCCCTAATGTATATCAAATATTTGTACTGCGATGGCTGATGTGCAATATCGAAACCTGATCTCTTAAATGCCTATATGCTCAATTTCAGAACAGTAGCTGCTAAATTAACATAGTTTTGGAGGGAGGGGTGAAATTTTAAAGACCTGTTTTAGGGGAGTTTTTAAGAAGGGTGGATGGGGGTGAAATACTGATTCGGAGCTTATGAGGCTACATTTGGACAATGGATGAGATGTGGCTACATCATTATGATCCCGAGTCCAAACGACAGCAGTTACGTCTCATCCACTATCACAAATCTAGTCCCATAAGCTAAAAATCAGCCTTTCACCCCCACTACCCCCACCCTTTCACTCCTCTCTCAAAAACTATGTGAATATAGCAGCTACGGTTCTGAAATTGAGCATATAGGCATATAAGACATTAGGCTTCGATATTCTACAACAACCGTCGTAGTGCAAATATTTTATATACATCAGGGACAAAAATTATTGAACCACCCTCGTATATATATACATATTATATATATATATTATATATATATATATATATATATATATATATATATATATATATATATATATATATTAGTGCTCGCGAATATACATTTATATACGTTTAAACGGATACGTAGTTAACCCTTTTTTCCATATCATACCTATCCAAAATCGTTACCGGTTACAATACATTTTAAACGTATTAAACGTATAATCGCGAGCAGTAATACATATATATATATATATCACTTTTTTATCGGCACGATAGCTTCCATGATTCTACAAAAATTTCTTCCAAGCTGATACATAAAATCAAAGGCATAAAATCTCCGCAAAAAATTAATTAATTAATTAATTAAATAGATAAATAAATAAATAAAAAACATAAACAAAAACAAAAAGTGGGGGGGGGGGGGCTGAAGAAGAAAAAAAAAACATAAATTCGTCAATTAACAAGATATAAAATCCACATGACTTTATTATGTCTTCTAAATATTTTATATTGACAACATTTTGATAGCACCAGTTCTTGCAGCAAAAACAAATTCTGCTTTTTCAGAATTCAGGAACAGGAATTCTGCTTTTTCAGAATTTAGTGTCGACCCCAGCATTTTCGATACTTCATTTTCTTCTGATGGACTGATGGCTTCTATTATTGTGAAACAGACATTATAAATGAAGTGTTAGGTGAAAATAAAAAAAATTATGCCTATCCCCCCCCCCCCCCTTCTCACCAGAAAATCAGAGTTCTAAATTTTTACGGCTGCTCTTTCATCTTCACCCAACACTTCATTTATAATGGCTGTTTCATAATAATAGAAGGCATCTGTCCATCAGAAGAAAATAACTCGAATAAGCGGGACTCTAGTGCAGTTCAAAACATATTTCAATTTTAAGACTTAAAGTACATGTTTTATTTTATGTAAAATGACGTCATTCGCATCCGCTTAAGAATTCCACATTTACGATCTTCTCTTAAACATCTACAGTAAAGCATTCATAGCACATCACTATCGCAAAATAATGCACAAATGCATCAAACAGATGTCGTCATTCAGAAAATCGACAAAAAAACTACTATCTAATGATTCATAGATACTTAAATTAAAATATAGTTTATAATATCTCCATTGTTTTCACAGAAATCATTCGTTTATACTTTTTTCAAAATACTACGTATTTGAATTACATTTTCTTTCGGTTGTTGTGAGAAAATGGCAACAAAAATATATAATTACTATTTTAGAACAATTTTTCCTTTACTTTCTACAGAAATGGAGTACTTCCGTTGCCAATATTAAGCAAATGGTTCTAAAAACTACAAAAAAAAAAAAAAAAAAAAAAAAAAAAAAAAATTACATTTCAAAAATAAATTGAGATACAGTTTTCAAACAAAATGCATTTAAAAGAACTTTTTTTCCAATACGATGGTATAAAAATCGAAAATGTGCGATGCTTAGAAGTTTAAAAAATTGCTATAGAATATTTAATCATACTGCTCTCTTTTACGGCTGGCTTCTGTAAGGTAACATTACTTTTTGAAGACGAAACAAAATAAGCTAGGAGAAAGAAATATCATATCGTACCGGGGCTAATACATAGCGGTTGAAGAAAAAATCATCCTATTAAGGGTGTACTCAAATCCAAACTGCTTATTGTCTGACTAATTTTTAAATTCATTTTTGCTTTCAAACGCATCCAAAGGGTAGGTTTTCTTATTTAGGAACTATATAATGTACAGTAATGGTCAATTTTTTGATAGAGGCAGAATATATTTCAAAAAATGATGTCAAATTGGGCATTTTGAATCGAATTTTCCGAAGGGATTGTGTTGGAAACGAAAAACGTTGTCCTACCGAGAAAATAATTGTTTATAAATCAAGTTCTAATTAATTGAAAGAAAAAAACACGTCGCTTATAAATCTCTACAAAAAACACGTCAGCAAGTTTCATATTTTTCTTTTAAAAATTCATCTGAAAATTCATCAGAAAATGTCGAATTTTTGAGGATGGAAAATTATTTTTCGTAATATCGCCTTAGAACTACTTATGAGCCTTAGAACTTATTTCTATTAAAACCAGCTCTTATATAAAAGTTAAATTAAAAACTCGTTAAAAGCGGCCAGAGAAAATTATTAAATTGGGTTTATCTCTAATAATGATTTAGTTTTTGTTGTTAAAATTAGTATACTTAACTTCGAAATTTACCTGCGCCTGTAGACCGAGCCGGCAGGTTTCTTTTTTATGTATGTCTGTAACTCAGCATTACGTCATTTTCCAAAATACATATGGATAAAAAATTATTTTCGGAAAATAGAGGTTGAGATGAATCATATGTTTTCTATTAACCGAATACCATTTTCAAAATAAGTAAAAAAAAAAAAAAAAAAAAAAAAAAAAAAAAAAAAAAAACATTTTTTATTGTATTTTTTCAATTTATTGCACTTTCAAGTTTCAAATCATACTTCAAACGAAAATATCAAACTTGTATTTAGGTAAACAGAAGGTCTAAGTAGAATTACACAGAAGACAAATTCTATTTAAACACATGTCATTATCTGTTTATGCAATAGTTGCTGATAAAAAAGATTCAGAAAATATAATACGCTGGTAGAGTGAAACTCACAGTTATTCACATCTAATCAGTAACTGATACGTCAGCAAAAATCTCAAATGAAAGAATATCTCAAAACCGGACAATGTCATTCCATTCTTTTTATTAATGTACCAACTACCACATACAATTATATACTATGATACATGTTTTGTCATTTAAATGCTGTAGTGTTTTTAGATGAAGGATTTATATTTTTTTGCGCAGGATAAACTTTCATGGAAGAAAGTGTCTGTTAACATCATAATCAATATCTAATAACTGAGACTAAGATGATGGGGACTGACGTGATGTTTTTGTCTTAACACCTGCAAATCAATTTTATTGAATCATTTTGCACACATGTAAATTCTTATATATACCATGTGACATTTTTTATGTTACAAAAATAAAGTTGCAATAAGCTTTTCTTTTATGAATAAAAAGTTAAATATGGGGGCATGAATGATGCTATAAAAATATTCATCCCTATTTAGAACAAAATTAAATATTCCTAAATATGAAACAAAGAGAAGAACAACTACCTTCATCCATGGTGGCTAGTTGAATTTTAATTGTTGTTGTAATAGAAATAATTCTGCCAACGGCACCTGGTTATTTGTTAACCCCCTCACTGACAAGCCCGTGTTAATACGTTCACTAAGCTCCAGGTTTCACTGCAATACAAGCAATATTTAAAGTAATATAATTCTATTGATTTAATGTATTTTTAATGCATTGAACAATGATTAATACTTCCAAGGATTGCATTCATATTCGTTATTAAGTTTTTTTTTATAAAATGTTCAAAGAATCATTTTTTTAAGCATTTAAAACAAAATGCAGAAAAAACAACATTACAATTTTGCCCTTTTCCAAGACAGTCGGAGGGTTAAACTCGATGCGTGTTTAGAGGGACTGAGATGATGTTCAACCTCAGAGACAAATACATTTACTACAATATTTTACTGTACAATCTATATTAATTAAGGATGATTATATTTTCCCATACTGTATATAAATAAATATATAATAGCAAACGATAATAATTTTTATAGAAATTTTTACAGCATACAATTATGATAGCATATTTGTACCTGGGGACAGGAACTGAAATGATGATTTCGTTTGTTCAAAACTTAATTATTTATGCATCAATATTTGACCGGTTTTCACTGGTAATTGTTATAACAAATGTTACAATATATCATATTTTCTAGTTTTGGGTTTTAGTATAATTAATGAAATATTATTGGCAGTGAACGCAAATTGTCCAATTTTCAGATATTAATCCAAATACTCATTTTCTTCAAAAATTTTGCAAAGCAATGTCATTTAGGTGCAACTTATTTGTCTTAACTGTTATGAGTTATGACGTCAGGTATAGGTTTTTCAAAATAGGGATGGTGTTACATACTGTGGTCATTGACCATATTTATGAAATAAACGGTCAAGTGCGAGTATTACTCGCGCACTGAGGGTTCCGAAGAATACATATATGAATTTGTAATAGTTTTATTAAAAATAAAGTTACTAAAAGAGTACTAGGACTTTGTAAAAAACTATACAACGTAGGGTTAGGTATAACTGTATATTCTAGAAATGTGTAAATAAATATACCACTAAGTTCAAAGAAATATTGAACTTACATAATATCAAATATAGCTATTCTGCATAACTAATTTTTTAATATTACCCTAATTTGTTTATGATAAATTAATTCGGTACTGACAATAAAAGCAGTGCATATTTAAACTTCATTTGGCATTTCATAAAACTAAATTTAGCGTAGTAATAGCCTTTCGTTCTACAGTGTAGCTAAAACAAAACCTTTGTTCAAAGTTTAAATTTACTATTGTGCTAAACGCGCTTCGAAAGCAGGTCGCACATTGCAACGCCACCATGGTCCGTGCCGCGTTTTTCCAGATAGGTTTTTAATTAACTTTTAAAGTCACTCGAGGCGTATTGAGAGATCCACTCAATGCAAGAATAGTAGCGAATCCCATGGTATTTATGTGATTCATTCTAATTAATGGGTCACAGGACTCTTAAATCTTCAAAATTTTAGAAATTTGAATTTTTTCAGATGTTAAACTCCTGTTTCTTCTGAACATTTTGATATAATGGTTTCCTTGAATTCCCCATCAGAACAGAAGCATCATCTAAAAGCCATCAAGACAGGCTTTTAGAATTATACCCGCTCAATAGCTGAAACGGCATTTCCGAAATTTTGGAGTCATTTTTCTCCAAATAACGTTTTTGGGCTTAACGCGCAGGATACCTAAAAAACTTCTGAATATTTCTTCAAGAAATTTTCAAAACATATATTTCATGTTAGTCTGTATAAAGTAAACCTAAAATTTCCTTTTTATTCTTCGAAAAAATATATTTTTTAGGTGATTCTACTGTTGAATTTTTTGTTTTTAATTTTGTATTAGCTAAATACAACTTTGCATTAAAAATATAAAAATGCTTTAAGTGCATATTCATTTAGGTTCAGAGTAATTGTTAGAATATTAAGTATAAGTAGACACCAAAATTTTCATTCTAGTTGCAATATTTATTTTTTAATCCTGTTCGTAAGCTGTTATGCCAATTTTCTACTCGACAAATGTCTGGCAGTTTCGAGTCCCCTATAAATACTATTCTGCATCTTGCATTTTTAAAAAACATGAAATAAAAGAACATACTTATATCTTTCATCCCAATAAAAATTGTGTTTTAAAATTATATACATTTTCTGAAATTAATTGTTGAAAATGGTCTTTTTTTCATTTTTCCAATTTTAAGAGGCCTGGGACCCCTTAAATTAGTCTGTTTTTAACACTTTGACGTTTATTGCTTTCATACTGGTACTGGACATTGCATTACACATATATATAATTAAAAGTTGTTAGCTAGGCTTTAAAAGCCGATGGTACATAGAGTATGCCTCCCCTGTCATTATGTATGTCCAAACCGTCCGTGTCTTTAAGGGTTAATATCTCGGCTAATTACGGACGATTTTCTTTCCAAAATAATTATCAACAATGTTTTTATACTTCTGCTAGGACAGGTAGCTCCAGCGTTGCTCAACACTTTCGCTGAATGCTTGTAAATCGGAATTTTTGTGTAACGTAAAAATGCGATTTTTTTCGAAAAGTATGTGATCTAGGGTAATCGCTATAATTTTCCTTCAAGATTTAAGTTAACGTCTACTACCTCTAATTACCTGACTGAAAAGAAGGGTTATGTGTTTCACGCGTATCTGTGTATATGGATTTCTTTATACCCTCGAAACATCTCAACGGCTGGGTGGATTTTAATAAATGATGTCTCTATCAATTCCTCTTAACGGCCCGATGGTTATAAGCTAGGTTTTGTTTTTATAAATTCAAAATGGCGGCCGTAAAATAGGAAATGGCGGTAGAGACAAAAAGAAAATTACGCACCCTATTGAGTAGCATATCCTTGGATAGGTCTTTCAAAATGAAGACGAGGTTTTATTGACTATTTTACATTCAAAAGCTCCGTTAAAATAGTATACAACCTGGAATTTGTATATGTATTGTGGATGTCTAGCTTTATTGCAACTCTAACCATGATAGACATCTATAGACCTCATCAAAACAGTGTTTATAGATAGGAACTAACAATGAAACACAACTTAAAAGTCTTCAATATAAGTAAATAAAAAAAATAGCTAAGTAATATAAACAAGTAATATAAAGAATATATATATTAAGTCAATTCCTACTTAGGTCAATAAGAGAATTTTTTTTCTCCTATTCTTCTTTCCTTTTGAGTGGCGCTTAAAATGCTTGATCAATAAGAGGGCTCTCTCGGTCTTAAAATTCCTTGATCAAGAAGAAGGCGTTCTCGATTATTGAAAATTAATTAATTTAATTTAATTAATGAATTAATATTTGAAAACAAACTTTATTAACATCAAGTGTCATCCACTACAAGTTAAAAAAATTTATTTGAGGTCGATTGGATGAATAATAAGTATTTTATTAACGATTGAAAATTTGACCGCCATATATATAGCGAGGGTGTGAGCTAATAGTAGGAATTGAAAAAAAAATAGTTTCACATTGATGAGAAATAAATAATTAGTTCGCTTTTTACGCAGTCGGTTTTTTTGATTTTTTTAATTTAATTGTTTATTTTTTCATAATTTTAGTTTCAGTAGATTCGAAATTAAATGGTGTGGGGAACATAATTTTGCGCTACATTTTCGATGATATCTTTGAATATTTAATACCTAAAATAAAAAGGAATGTATTTTTGAGTTCAGCTTTGCGAAGGCTTTCACACGATACCCCACACGATATGCAAAGGAAAGAGGCTTTTTATCCAAGTAGCTTTATTAGCCCTGTACATTTTTAATAAATTTATTTATAACTGTTTAATAATATGAAAATATGTGGGTCAATAGTCTTTATTACTTCCCCCAATTTGAACTTTCCATGTTCCATAGTTCACGAGTAAAATGTCTGTGACAGACAGACAGACAAACAGAGGCCTGATTGCATACATTCTCCGTTTTTACCTTTTAAGTACGGAACCCTAAAAATAATAATTTTTAGAAATCAAAATAATAATTTTTCAAAATTTTGTCAAATTTTTTTTTAATGTATCTCTACTATACTATCAGAAACAAAGGTAAGTACAAATGTATTTTAAACTTCATAATAGAGATTTGTACACAGAAATAATTGTCAAGGTGTCAGTTACTGGGGGTATCAACCTGTGCAGATAAAAAGTCTCCAATTTATATTTGTTTTTGTCATTTGTTATTATTATTTTAATATGAAACTAAAAGTTTGGTAAATGAAATTATTTTTAATCATATAATAATTGCATAAAATATTTTTTCCTCTATTACATTGATTTTTGTTACATTTTTAATCAGAGTTTCAGATATTTTAAAACATTTCTTAACTAATATGCGTCAAACCCACTATGTGTTAAGGAATAATTTAAAATGAAAAGAAATATATTTAAAAGATATGTGACTCCCATTGTTCATACAAGGAAACTCTAATATTTACAATACAAAGTGCATAAATATGACGTAATTTATGAACTGAATTGATTCTAGCTACTAAAAGTTAATCGCTGATTCCAACATTTTTCACTGCGTTAGCTGTAATTATGCAATTTTGAGTTAAATCTGAAGTAATTGTGAAATTAAAACAGCTACAATTCAGCGATAGCTATAAGATTAATGAAAACATATTAAAAAGCACGCCTTCGCTAAAACCAGGTACATAATGCGTTTTTTTTTGGATTTAATACAAATGTATCTGTGATAATGTTTTTTATCCAGGTTTTTAGCCACGCTTTTGTTTAAATATGTAAAATCAAAATTAGAACATTAAAATATTTCAAGTAATAACATTTTAATTGTATTCGATACTTAAACAAAAGAGGCATTTCATTCACGAAAATTTATGTCCACCGGTTTTTGATGGCTTAACGCATGTGGAATATCCTGAACACGCTTTGACTGTTTACAAACTGGTATGCAATCGTATGTGTAATTATATTGTAAGCGCTACATTTGAAGAAACAAAGACGACATGTTACTCAATTTTATGTTTAAAATACACTCCTAGATTTATAACAATTAAAAACTAAGCAGGCTGTTTTTTTTATAAATAAAAATATTATTATAGTGCCAAAAAAGCAATTAACACTTTATCTACTGGCGGTACTTATAAGTACCATTAAAATAACTTGTTATAAAATTCACTTAATACATAGATTAGTTGTAATACAGCGAAACAGCACCGAAAACTGGCGATATGAAGCAATTAAAATAATAAAACTTTGTAAAAAATCACCATAAAATTAAAACAAAACACAGGACGCGTTTCGAGCTAAAAACATAACAGCTCGTCATCAGCTAAGCATACACGTGTCCGAAAACGGACAAGTTCAAAAATGAACTGAAGAAAAAGAATGTTGCGAAGAATGCGACAGATGGCGCTACCTGATAGAGGAAGATGCAAAAGGGAAATGTGTTGAAAAAAGATAGAAGAGAAAATGAAATGGAAAAAAGGGAAATAAAAGAAAAATAAAAGAAGTAAATTAAAATTATAAATAAAAATAATAAATAAAGAACTATAAAAGAACAAGAAAAAATCCACATTATTATTATTATTATTATTATTATTATTTTTTTTTTTTTTTTTTTTTTTTTTTTTTTTTTTTTATAAAATAAAAAGAAAAGAAACAAGGGAAAAGAATTACAAAATTAATTTCCACGCTGGAGATAGGAAAGGAGATGATGGGAGATCATTGACAAGATTAGCAGAATTTTTAGAAATAAAATATGCTTCATGAAAATCCAAGTGAGAGGGAGAGGCAGGGGAAGAAATAATTTTGGCCATGGAGAAATTGAAACAATGACTGGAAGACCAACAGTGAGAAGCAATCGAAGATTTAGAGATTTCTTGATTTGCAATATATCTCTGATGCTCGCCTAATCTGAATTTTAAAGCTCTCTTTGTTTGACCAATATAACCTAAATTGCAAGAGCAAGGAATGAAATAAACACCCCACCGGTTCTCAGTAGGAACAGGATCTTTTAGAGAAGAGAATTTAATTTTATTCATAGGTTTGAAGATAACTTTAAAGTTAAAACGAGAAAGTATTTTAGCAATTTTGAAACACAGAAGAGAATAAAAGGGCAGAACTATTATAGAATTAAAATTAAGAGGATTATTTGAATCAGAAAAAGGACGTTTAGGCTTATTAAATTTATACAAAGCTTTATCAATTAAAGAGGGATTATAACCACGAGCAAGGGCAAGAGATTTCAGATAATTAATTTCATTATTCAGAGCAGAAGAGTCAGAACAAATGCGTAACGCCCTAAAAACAAAAGTATAAAAGGACGCCACTTTTTGTTGAGGAGGATGATTTGAAAGGGCATGAGGGGGAAGGGAGACAGCGAAAGGTTTTCTATAAACGGAGGTAGAGAACCGATCTGGGAGTTTTGAAACCAAGACGTCAAGGAAAGGAAGAGAATTGTTCTCTTCGACTTCGAGAGTAAATTGAATACAAGGATCAACAGAATTAACAAGAGAAAGGAGATTAGAAAGATCAAGGTCAGATGGAATTAAAATGAAAGTGTCATCAACATACCTAAACCAGAAAGGAAATTTATATAAACTGAAGAGTTTTTCTTCAACAAAATGCATATAAATATCACATAAAAGAGGAGACAATGGATTACCCATGGCCAGACCCTCAGTTTGAGAATAGAAAGAATTGTTAAACTGAAAAGCAGTTTGCCTGACACAAATACTAACTAAATGCAGGATTTCATCAATCTCAATGGAAGAGTAATGAAATTCGCGCAACCTTCTTTCCAAACAATCAATTGCCCCTTGAACAGGCACGTTAGTGAAAAGGGATTTAACATCTAAGGAAACCATTATATAATTGCAAGGAGAAAGGCGTTTAATTTTATCAACAAAGTCAAAAGAGTTTTTCACGGTATGAAAGTTAGTGGAAGATAAAGGAGCGAGTAACTTAGAAAGGAACTTGGCAAGTTTATAAGAAGCAGTACCAATATTGGAAACGATAGGGCGAAAGGAAAGAGTAGGTTTATGGACCTTAGGAAGAGCATAGAAACGAGCACAATTAGCGATAGTAGGGGTGACCAAACGTTTAGTGTTATCATTAAGAAAGACAGAATTTTTAATGACATGCTTGATGTCAGATAAATGCTTAGTAGAAGGATCCTTTTTTAATTTGGAATATGGACCAGAGTTTAACATAGATTCAACGTGGGAAATATAATCAGATTTATTGAGAAGAACTGTTTGACCGCCTTTATCAGCCTTAGTAATAAGAAGGTTAGGAACGGAATTAAGTTCACTGAGAGCAGATTTCTGAGAAGAAGAAAGATTAGACTTATTAAAAGATTTATTAGAAGAAATGACATTAGCCAAAAGGTAGCGAAGAGAATCAAGTTGACCAGAAGAAATTTTACTGTTTTTGAAAGAATGTTCAATGGGAGCAATTAAGTTCGGAATAGAAGGCTTAGAAATGCGCGAAAAATTCAAGCCAAGTGAGAGAACATCACGCTGAGAATCAGTAAGAGAGTGAGAAGACAAATTGACAACATAATTTTGCTCAAGAGGAGAAATACTAGGAGCAGAAGAATTAGAAGTCAGAAGAGAAGAAAACTTTTTATCCAAAATAGCATTGTGACACCTAGATTTGAAATCGACGTAAGCAAAAATCCGTTTCTCAAGGAAAGGGAAATAAATTACAGTTTTACTTAACTGTAAATGCAAAGAATATAATTCATATTCGATGCAAGAAAGAGAGTAACGATCATCTTGAATGATGGCTCTAAGAATAGCAAACTTACTCCTAGTTAAGGCATTTTGAACACGAATGGAAGAAGGAAGCTTGAAAATAATATTAATGAACTTAGGAATAACCCTTGAACGTTTACACCTTAAAAGAAAATTAAGCCTATTCAAACACCTGGCGCGCTTCAAACGAAGGTGCTTGAAACGATTAATAAGTGAAGAACCCATAACAAGAAAGAAGGAAAACAGGACCAGAAAATGAATAAAAAGATAATAAAAAAATAAGTAAATAAATAGAAGAAAACAAAATAATAAAACTAAAATGAAATAAAATAAAAATAAAACAAAACTGGGAAGAAAGAAAAGCAAATACCTTGAACACGTGCAAAGCAATAACACGGTGCAGCACCCAAATAGTTGAATACAGCGAAACAGCACCGAAAACTGGCGATATGAAGCAATTAAAATAATAAAACTTTGTAAAAAATCACCATAAAATTAAAACAAAACACAGGACGCGTTTCGAGCTAAAAACATAACAGCTCGTCATCAGCTAAGCATACACGTGTCCGAAAACGGACAAGTTCAAAAATGAACTGAAGAAAAAGAATGTTGCGAAGAATGCGACAGATGGCGCTACCTGATAGAGGAAGATGCAAAAGGGAAATGTGTTGAAAAAAGATAGAAGAGAAAATGAAATGGAAAAAAGGGAAATAAAAGAAAAATAAAAGAAGTAAATTAAAATTATAAATAAAAATAATAAATAAAGAACTATAAAAGAACAAGAAAAAATCCACATTATTATTATTATTATTATTATTTTTTATTTTTTTTTTTTTTTTTTTTTTTTTTTTTATAAAATAAAAAGAAAAGAAACAAGGGAAAAGAATTACAAAATTAATTTCCACGCTGGAGATAGGAAAGGAGATGATGGGAGATCATTGACAAGATTAGCAGAATTTTTAGAAATAAAATATGCTTCATGAAAATCCAAGTGAGAGGGAGAGGCAGGGGAAGAAATAATTTTGGCCATGGAGAAATTGAAACAATGACTGGAAGACCAACAGTGAGAAGCAATCGAAGATTTAGAGATTTCTTGATTTGCAATATATCTCTGATGCTCGCCTAATCTGAATTTTAAAGCTCTCTTTGTTTGACCAATATAACCTAAATTGCAAGAGCAAGGAATGAAATAAACACCCCACCGGTTCTCAGTAGGAACAGGATCTTTTAGAGAAGAGAATTTAATTTTATTCATAGGTTTGAAGATAACTTTAAAGTTAAAACGAGAAAGTATTTTAGCAATTTTGAAACACAGAAGAGAATAAAAGGGCAGAACTATTATAGAATTAAAATTAAGAGGATTATTTGAATCAGAAAAAGGACGTTTAGGCTTATTAAATTTATACAAAGCTTTATCAATTAAAGAGGGATTATAACCACGAGCAAGGGCAAGAGATTTCAGATAATTAATTTCATTATTCAGAGCAGAAGAGTCAGAACAAATGCGTAACGCCCTAAAAAACAAAAGTATAAAAGGACGCCACTTTTTGTTGAGGAGGATGATTTGAAAGGGCATGAGGGGGAAGGGAGACAGCGAAAGGTTTTCTATAAACGGAGGTAGAGAACCGATCTGGGAGTTTTGAAACCAAGACGTCAAGGAAAGGAAGAGAATTGTTCTCTTCGACTTCGAGAGTAAATTGAATACAAGGATCAACAGAATTAACAAGAGAAAGGAGATTAGAAAGATCAAGGTCAGATGGAATTAAAATGAAAGTGTCATCAACATACCTAAACCAGAAAGGAAATTTATATAAACTGAAGAGTTTTTCTTCAACAAAATGCATATAAATATCACATAAAAGAGGAGACAATGGATTACCCATGGCCAGACCCTCAGTTTGAGAATAGAAAGAATTGTTAAACTGAAAAGCAGTTTGCCTGACACAAATACTAACTAAATGCAGGATTTCATCAATCTCAATGGAAGAGTAATGAAATTCGCGCAACCTTCATTCCAAACAATCAATTGCCCCTTGAACAGGCACGTTAGTGAAAAGGGATTTAACATCTAAGGAAACCATTATATAATTGCAAGGAGAAAGGCGTTTAATTTTATCAACAAAGTCAAAAGAGTTTTTCACGGTATGAAAGTTAGTGGAAGATAAAGGAGCGAGTAACTTAGAAAGGAACTTGGCAAGTTTATAAGAAGCAGTACCAATATTGGAAACGATAGGGCGAAAGGAAAGAGTAGGTTTATGGACCTTAGGAAGAGCATAGAAACGAGCACAATTAGCGATAGTAGGGGTGACCAAACGTTTAGTGTTATCATTAAGAAAGACAGAATTTTTAATGACATGCTTGATGTCAGATAAATGCTTAGTAGAAGGATCCTTTTTTAATTTGGAATATGGACCAGAGTTTAACATAGATTCAACGTGGGAAATATAATCAGATTTATTGAGAAGAACTGTTTGACCGCCTTTATCAGCCTTAGTAATAAGAAGGTTAGGAACGGAATTAAGTTCACTGAGAGCAGATTTCTGAGAAGAAGAAAGATTAGACTTATTAAAAGATTTATTAGAAGAAATGACATTAGCCAAAAGGTAGCGAAGAGAATCAAGTTGACCAGAAGAAATTTTACTGTTTTTGAAAGAATGTTCAATGGGAGCAATTAAGTTCGGAATAGAAGGCTTAGAAATGCACGAAAAATTCAAGCCAAGTGAGAGAACATCACGCTGAGAATCAGTAAGAGAGTGAGAAGACAAATTGACAACATAATTTTGCTCAAGAGGAGAAATACTAGGAGCAGAAGAATTAGAAGTCAGAAGAGAAGAAAACTTTTTATCCAAAATAGCATTGTGACACCTAGATTTGAAATCGACGTAAGCAAAAATCCGTTTCTCAAGGAAAGGGAAATAAATTACAGTTTTACTTAACTGTAAATGCAAAGAATATAATTCATATTCGATGCAAGAAAGAGAGTAACGAACATCTTGAATGATGGCTCTAAGAATAGCAAACTTACTCCTAGTTAAGGCATTTTGAACACGAATGGAAGAAGGAAGCTTGAAAATAATATTAATGAACTTAGGAATAACCCTTGAACGTTTACACCTTAAAAGAAAATTAAGCCTATTCAAACACCTGGCGCGCTTCAAACGAAGGTGCTTGAAACGATTAATAAGTGAAGAACCCATAACAAGAAAGAAGGAAAACAGGACCAGAAAATGAATAAAAAGATAATAAATAAATAAGTAAATAAATAGAAGAAAACAAAATAATAAAACTAAAATGAAATAAAATAAAAATAAAACAAAACTGGGAAGAAAGAAAAGCAAATACCTTGAACACGTGCAAAGCAATAACACGGTGCAGCACCCAAATAGTTGAATACAGCGAAACAGCACCGAAAACTGGCGATATGAAGCAATTAAAATAATAAAACTTTGTAAAAAATCACCATAAAATTAAAACATTCAGTTCATTTTTGAACTTGTCCGTTTTCGGACACGTGTATGCTTAGCTGATGACGAGCTGTTATGTTTTTAGCTCGAAACGCGTCCTGTGTTTTGTTTTAATTTTATGGTGATTTTTTACAAAGTTTTATTATTTTAATAGTTGTAATACAGTTTAGAATGAGCTATATATGCATTACTTTATCTTGTTCCAAAAACATTATTGGTTACACAAACGAAAATATGTTTTAAAGGATGATTTCTTTTGCCTTTGCATCTTTCCAGCTTTCTGGGCGTTGGGGAGGGGGGAGGGGAATTTTTCAATTCGGAAATATTTCTATATTTCTATTGTAAGAACATTATATTTGTACATTTCCTAATTCTACAAAATACTAAGAAAAATATTTAAAATAATACATCTTGAGTGGGGTTATAAATACGGCACAAAATCCCTATAAATTCAAATTTAATTAATCCTTCTAAATCCTTCTAATATTTAGTAAGTGATTACATAAATTACTGCTTATGTAGTTTAAGCAATTCACGAAAAATGCTTTAGAAGGTAAAATTTTCATGAATTCATAATTCAGTACATAAAGGGTTAATTTAGTAATTTTATAATTTTTTATGAACATCGAATTATGTTTGTATTGTTTAAGATACGCTGTTTATACTAAAACATTTCGATGCAAACAACAAGCGACGATAACAAGCGACAAACAAACTGATATTTAAAAAAATATTCTACATCGCCTGCATAAGAATACAGACAGTTTAAATATTAACTTGCGTTCCAATAAAACATTTAAAATTTTAATTCAGAGATTGCGAATCTCGCTATCGGGTAACCAGTCGGGATTTTATCAATCAGCAATTTTCTACCTTTAACCCTTTAGTGCGCAGCTTTGCATATATGCAAACAACAGTATTTTGAATTTAATAGACCTTTCTCATTCGTATATACCTAATTCACACCAGGAAATTAAAATAACAATATTTGCTTTAATTAGTAACAGGCATTCCGTATTTAAAGTAAAATAAACCATTGAAACTTTCTGGTGTTAAGTCAGATTCTCTGAACTACGCAATTTCTAGAATGTATTCTATCATGGGAATTAAGGTGTTAAATTTTAAGTTTCATAAAATAAATCATTGTATATAATAAGGTTTTTGGAGACATATTTCTTAAAATATTTACCAGTTTGCAATATTTTAGCGTAAAACAGCCACACGACAGTAGTTTTTACTTATATTGCAGAGGTGGAACAGAAGAAAAGATTGACGTATTATATGAAGAATGTATCTCTGATTTTTTTTTCATCATTTTTCCTGTGTAATAAACCTTTCAGAGAATTCAGAGAAAGTAATTTTTTCGAAAAAAACAAAAAAAAAAAAAAAAAAAAAAAAATCGCGCATTTAAGGGTTAATAACAATCGGAATCTCTGAAATCCTTTTTCTAAATACGTCATGTTATAAAAAAAATACAATAAAATAAAATATAACTTGAAATATACATACATTTAACATCTGAATTTGAAATTTTAATTGACTAAATAAAATAAGACAGACTTGAACACAAATAAAATTTTATGAATTTTTTTTTATAAAATATTAAGAACATTAAAAGTACATTTAGTTTGTATATATGTATATATAGTATGTACCGGGTATCCCAAAAATGACTGATGGATTTTAAAATTGAATAACTTGCAAACGGTGACAGATACCTAAAAATTTTTTGCATGACGATTATGTAAGATGCCAGGAGTTTTTATCCTGCGATTCCCAGTTATAGTTACAAATAGCTGCGACAGATGGCGCTGCATGCAATAGGCGCTAAATCAAGGATCGATTTTTCGGCCTCTCTCTTCTCCCATGCGAAAAAAGGAGATTGAAATCTTTCGAATGGATTCCGAAGTACCAAAAATCGGATCTGGAATTAGCACCTATTTCTCGTAGCGCCATCTATTGTTGGAAATTCGAACTAAACTCAAGAATCACAGTTAGAAAACCCCTGCCATTATAAATAACCCTCGTGCAAGGATTTTTTTAATATCTGTCACCGTTTGCAAGTTATTGAATTTTAAAATCCATCAGAAATTTTTGGGACACCCGATATATGTAGTATGTATGTTTATTATGTAGTACTTATTAAATGTATTTGTAATGTTTTTAATATTTTATAAAACTTTTTTATAAAATTTTATTTTTAAAATGTATTTAAGCCTGTCTTACTTTATTTTAAATAGTCAACTTCCTATAAAACCTTAGAATACAGTATTGCATTGATGTTCATAACGCAACTCAGATTACATTTCCCGCTCTCAAAGTTTGTACTTTTCAGGACTGATATCACAGTCTCCCGCCTGCAAAGTATATTGATCTGAAACATTACAATTTCAACAGTCAGTAAATATCTAATAGTACATTTTACAAAAAACATTTCACATAAATACATTTTCAAAAAAATATATTAAATTAAAAAAATCAAAAAGACCCGACTGCGTAAAAAGCGAACTAATTAATTATTTCTCATCAATGCGAAACTATTTTTTATATTACTTACCTATTTTTTTTTATTTTCTTGTATTGATGACTTTTAAGTTGTGTTTAATTGTTAGTTCCTATCTATAAACACTGTTTTGATGAGGCCTAACGATGTCTATGAATGTTAGAGTTGCAGTAAATCTAGATATTCTACCTACACAACTTCCAGGTTGTATAATATTTAAACGGAGCTTCTGACTGTAAAATAGTCAATGAAACATCGTCTTCATTTTGAAAGACCTATCCAGTGATAGGCCATCCAATAAGGTGCATAAATTTTTTTTCGTCTCTACCGCCATTTCTTATTTTACGGCCACCATTTTTAATTTATAAAAAAACCCCTAACCTATAACCATTGGACGGTGAAGACGAATCGATAGAGACCTCATTCATTAAAATACATCCAGCCGTTGGGATGTTTCGAGAGTATAAAGAAATCCACTTACCCAGATACGCGTGAAACACATAACGCTTCTTGGCAGTCGGGTAATGATGGTTTTATAAAAGGGAAATCATGCATCCCGTCGTTAAATCTGTTTCTCTTTGCATTCGATTTTTTTTTCATTATAAATGTGTAAAATACAATATCGGGTTTGAACTTTCACAAATTATTATTATTTACAACTAACATAAAAAAAAAAAATTAAAAAATCCAGCGAATTCCATCAAAAATATTTCTCTTGAAGTTTACAAAAAAATGAGTATTCTTTCTTTCATCTATATTTCTTTATAGAATTTTTATTGTCATCCTTTTTTTTTTTTTTTTTTTTTACTTTAGGGTTGAAGATTAATCTATTCTTTCAAGTAACTTTTTTTTAGAGAAATATTTGGATTAAGGCCTCATTTCTATATGCAATTTTGAAATTGTTGTATGAACTATTTTTTTCGCATTTTGAAATAAACTTTGGAAAGGCTTTTTTTCCTTGCATTGTTTTTTTAATGCTTTTATATAATGCCTATAAAAATTTAATGTATTTTTTAGCTACCTACATTTTGAAATATATATTTTTTGGTTTCGTGGAAATTTGTGTATGATATTTTTTATATTACTTGTGAAAGTTCATAATGTTACACGTTTTCATTAAAAATACATTTTTATCATCCTGAACGCACACATTCAAAGCACATAGTAAAACGTCTTCAAATAGTTGCCTCTTGTAATATGATCAGAGCGCTGAGCGTATAAGCGAACTGCTTTATTTTTTATAGATAATTTTGTTGCATTCATTTTTCAATAAGCATGTTGTGCGTCTCAGCAAGCCAGAAGATGTATTTAGTACATCTAAAAATCATATACAATATCAGGCCCCACCAGTGGCCGAGAGGTTCTGCTCTCGAAGCTGGTAGACGGGAGGTGCTGGGTTCGATCCCAATCGCGCCCGTCGGCCTAATCGTTCGGAGTTTTCTTCGAACCTTGGTTCTCCAAGCGTTAATACGGGTTAGGTTCCCTTAGAAAGACCTCCACGGAAGGCACTCCCCCCTTAGGGCCTATATCCCACGTGCAGATAATTGGCCGACATAAATACAACCAACCATATACAATATCATTATTTTACATATAACTTAAATTTTATTTAACGTTTACGTGTAAAACAAAATATTAAATCATCTATTTTATTAGCCCTCGGTATGCTATTTCTTTCTCCTCGCTATTTAACTTTCGTCTCCAAAAAATAATGTTCCGTTGTATAAGCCAGCCGTAAAACAAAGTAGATGCATCATCGTACTGTTAAATACTCTACTGCAATTTTTTTAGCTTCTAAGCACCGCACATTTTCAATTTTTATACCGTCGTATTGGAAAAAAAAAGTACTTTTTAATGCAATTTGTTTGAAAACTGCATATCAAATTATTTTTGAGATATTAATTTATTTAGTAGTTTTTAGCGCCATTTGTTTAATTTTGGTAACGCAGGTACTCCATTTCTGTAGAAAGTGACGAAACATTAGTTGGAAAATAGTAATTATATCTTTTAGTTGCAATTTTACCATAACTACTGAAAAAAATTAATTAAAATACGTGCTATTTTGAAAAAAATATATATATAAACGAATGATTTCTAATAAAACATGTAGCTATATAAAATATATTTAGTTTAATTATCGATATTACAAACAAATGAAAGCATATAAATCATTAAATAGCCGATTTTTTTTTCTTTTTACGTGTTTCTTGAGTGGCGACATCTGTTTTTTTTTTTTTTTTTTTTTTTTTTTTTTTTTTTTTTTTTTTTTTTTTAATGTGTATTATTCAGCGATAGAGACGTCATATGTATACTTAGCCCCTATTTTTGATATATCAATTTATTTTGTAGTTTTTAGCGCCATGTTTTAATTTTGGCTCTGTAGAAAGTGAAGAAAAAATAGTTGGAAAATAGTAATTATACCTTTTTGTTGAACATTTTACCATAACTACTGAAAAAAAAATTTAAATACGTGCTATTTTGAAAAAAATATATATGAATGATTTCTAATAAAACATGTAGCTATTATAAACTATATTTTGTTTAATTATCTATATTACAAACAAATAAAAGCATATGAATCATTAAATAACCGTTTTTTTTTTTTTTTTTACCAGTTTTTGAGAGGCGACATCTTTCTTTTGGATTTGTGTATTATTCAGCGATAGTGACGTCATATGAATACTTTACTGTAGATGTGGTTTAAGACTGGCTCGTAAATGAGGAATTCTTCAGAGGATGCGAATGACGTCATTTTTTTTTTAAAATAAAAGCCTGTGTTTTAAGTCTTAAGACTGAAATATGTTTTGTATTATCTATATTTATATACAAATATATATATTTTTTATCGGGTGCAACACTAAATTTTAAAATAGCATAATTGGTGTTTTATAGTCATATACATATCGTTTGGTTTGACAAGATCAATTCCGTATATTCTATTAAATAGCAGTAAAATGTTGATAAATAGTGTCTAGATTTTTTACCTCCCTCGCGCCGCATTTGATGTGAAAGTATATCACATACAAACTCTTCTAATACAAACAAATGTCTTAAAAAAAATGCTTACCCCTGCGTTAGGCGAGCGAATATAAGTATAACATTTCAAACTGCAAACTGTAATTTGTAGAAGTATAATAAAGTATAACTTCCATTTAACGAAGTCTCGTTGTCACACCTAAACACTTCGTTACAAAGAAAATTCGTTAAAAAGAAATCAACTTAAATTCATGAAATTCGGATAATAAAATACACATAAGATAGAAAATACAAATAAAATTGAAATACTGGAAAAATTTATTTTAATTCAAGCAGTATTTGTTTATGCATTGTAGCCGTTTGAGAAAAAAATATTTAGAATAATGTCTAAAAAAATACATAATAAAGATAGGTAAACAAAAACTGAACCGTAGCGTAACTTTTCTCGTTTTTTCTCAGTACTGCAGATTGTAACTTTTAAAAAAAGTATATACTATTACTTTGTACAGGTTTCTTATAAAAAAATAATACACTATTCGTTAAAATTTTCCCTTAACCGAACAATTCATCTGTAACATTTTCGTGAGGCTTGAATCCCCTTCTTATTGTATCGATGGGTCACCGTCCCCACTGTCAGAGCCAGAGTATCTATGGCCATAGCAAGAGAGTGGCCATAGCAAGTGTTTGTCTTATGGTGAAAAAAAAAAATGTTTTGCACCAAGAATAATATAAAGGATTTAAATAAATAATTAATTTTATTGTCTTACCACTCACGGAAATATTTTCATACATCCATCGCAGCAGCAACCTCTCCGTTTGAATGCTGTACACGCGCGAAAGTGGAATAAACTGCATCTCTATAATAATAGCCTAAGTCATGCAACTCTCATCAACAATTCCGGGTTAACCGCTTCGCTTTTTATATGCCGGGCGGCTATTTTGGTGATCATTGTTAGCAGGGTGATCAATGTTAGCCGGGCGCAGGTGATAAATCGCCAAATATTGTTCCATGGCCGTCATTTCATCTATATTAAAACTACATAAAAGTTGCCATGATCGCAAAGAATTCTTGGTACTTTTATGTCAACCGGAAGCAAATTTCGATAATAGCATTTTTTAACTCGCCAATTAGCATTTTTATTTTTCACGTGATAAATTAAAACAATGCGCTTTTATGTTGAAATTAAATGCCATTGGTTTATGTTTTTTCTTTTCTTTTTTTCTAAGAAATAAGTGAAACTCATGAATTTTAAATGTTTTGGTTTTAATTTAATGTTATGTCTTTTAAATAAAAGGGTTCAGAGTATTATATTTTAAATGAAATTAATGAACATGAGTATACATTAAGGAAATATGGAAAAATGCGACAGGAACAATGTTTGGCGATTTATCACCTACGCCTGGCTAACATAAAAAAAAACAGAGTTCAAGATTTCTCTATCAGAATCTTCCGATTTGACGAAGGATTGAGCAAGTAAATTAAGTTACGAATAAAAGTAACATTTTATAACGCTTAGTATGCATGGAACATTTAAGGAAGGTCCAAAGTGGTCTCCAAGGGCGGCTATGTTTCGTAATATGTTTCGAAATGAATATGCTTCGTAATATGGAGATTAATTCACATGTTAATGGTGTACAAAGTCAATGTTCATCAGAAAATTTCGTTAAGTAGAAAATTTCGTTAAATAGGGACTTTGTTAAAGGGAAGTTCCAGTATATTTCAAAATTCATTATATACAATAATAATGTGTCAAAAACATCAACGGGATATTATTTCTATGAATTGTTTACCTTTACACAAGAGCATTCTTTGTTTCGTTTAAAAATATTTATTTGTCTTCAAAGAAAATTTAAAAGTCAGAATTTGATCTTTCAAGGGAATATATCACGGAAGGTTTTGTTATTTCAAATGTTCAGGGATATTTATAACATTTTATTTTAAGGTTTTACTACATATTAATATTCATAATTATAATAATTACTCAGAAGGGGAGATTAATGTTTGCGACATTCGTTTTGAAATTTCTTACACTTGAAAGAAAAATAATGTTTTCTTAACATTCAAAATATATAACATCAATGAAAATAGTCAATCACACCTTCCTAGATGTTAATGATTTTGGAAAGTGTGCTCTATCTATATGGAGGCAATATGGATAGGAACTCCATTATAGCCAATATATCCCCATCGAGATTTAAAAAAGAAGTTATATAAAAAAGGTTTCTTTAGCTGCCAGTGACTTTTAGAAACGTTTACATTCATCGTTTATACCATATTAATCAGTTTTCGCAAAACATAATATCGGTTTTTAGAATTCTACGATTATACATAAACATTAACAACTGTGTAATTGCCGAAACGTCAGTGATGGCTTACTGTGCAGGGCCGAAAATTTTTGGTTTCCGCCTGTTTGTTTGTTAGTTAGTTAGTTAGTTAGCCTGTCTGTCCCGCGATAACTGCCGTATAAAGCATCCAATTAGCTTGAAATTAAGAAAGCATATTGGTGAAGTCCCCGGATTTAACCCGGATTGGTTAAATTTGGTTCATTCGTTTGGAATATATAGAACATTTTATTTTGTGCAATAATGCTTTCCTACGGCAGTTCAGACGATTTTCAAATTTCTATTAGTTGAAAGAAAATGGCGCATTTGATTAATGTATTTAAATGGTAAATTATGGATGCTGACATTAACAAGTAAGAGTTTTAAATTATTTATATTATTTTGATAGTTTGTTGATATGTTTTTCGGATTTTTTAAATTAGGTGTATGAATTTTGGCGGAACTTTATACATGTTTTACAATAATATAACTTATTTTGTTCTATCATTTTACTTATCTGACATGATACGTATTTCATTTTTTTTCTTTCATCAGTTGCCAATAGCAACTGCATTTAAAAGCCTATAAACAAAAATCACTTAAAAAATCTCAATTACGAAAAATTAAGCAGAAAGTCTCGCTGAGGGAAATAAAAAGTTAGTTAATCTATAATTTAGTGTGCAATATAGCTTTGCGTCAAACATTAACTATATTAGTAACGTTACATTTTTTAATCACAAATAATTTATTACTATCACAAATAATTTTTTATAGCGACAAATTGGTGCGATTTAGGGAATTAGCAGTGCATACGATGATGAATGATTATCCGGTAGATTTAAAAAGCCTCCAAATGTGCCCATTCTTGGTGATTTTTGTATGTTATTGCTATCGAGTTGGTTACGATGTTTTTAAACCAAAGTTTTAACGTTAAAAATGAAAAGAAGTACATTTAAAAGGCATAAAAATATTTTTAATGAACAGATCTGAGAATATGAGAAGAAATACTTTGCAAAATTAAAAACAATAGAATAAAATAATGCAAGTTCACAGATGACCTTTTTATTAGAGCACGCGAATTCATTATACTTGAAGTCTCGTCATTTTTGTTTTACCAAATTTATATTTAAAAGGTCTACGGAAACAGTTTTTTTAAATCAATATTTATCTTTAAAAAGTCGCCGATTGTGCATGCAAAACATGGAAATCAGTTTATTACTTACGGGGTATTTTTATCCTTTAAATGTACTTTTTATCTTACTTTTAAAATACTTTTTAACTTTTAGCATGCTATAACTTTAGTTTAATGTCAGTAAGTGATTTTCTTGCGCAATTTTATAGCATTTATTTAAACTAGATATTACATCTACCTATTATAGAAATATGGCTATTTGCAAATTACGGTAACATAAAATCGTTAATGCTGTTACTTATATTTGGCGATTTATCATATCGCCAAGTTAACATAAAATTATTCTATTTTCTGAGTATTGATGTAATAAAAATAGACTTTAGTTTGTTTGTTTCAGGTTTGCATGTTCAATTTATATTGGGAAAATTGATTTGATAAATCATTAATCCATTTTCATTTTATTTCAAGCTTAAGGGGGATCAGGGCTTGAAAACTTTTGAAAAAAAAATGATTTTTTTAGCATCTATTTTGATTATCCAATTACTTCTGAACGCAGTGCAAAAAATCGCATAAAAATATTTGCATTTTTAACGGAGTTAAAAGCATTTACGTAACAATCACTTTCATAGCCGCACCCAATTAATTGCAACTTTAAGTCGCGTTTTCTCTAAACTTCATTTTTGACGACTATCCGTAAGATTAAAACAAAAAGAAAACTATTTCAAACTATGCTCAAGTTTCTTTTTGCATGCATATAGCATCATTATCTATAGAATGAATTAATATATTTTATATAGCTTCATATTTTGAGTATTTATAAGGGAAAAAACTTGCATTTTTTAGAGTTTTTTAAATTTTCAAATTTGAGAGTTTTTTAATAAGGTTTCCTTTGAGTTATATCCTTAATTCATTCTATGGAGTAAAGTTTCCTGATCATTTTAAAGCTAAAATTAGGTTCTTATGTCAATTCAACGTTAAGATATTTTAAGGATGGTGATATGACACCTACATTTATTTTTTTTTTTTTTCGAAAATTGTGTTAAATAAATTTCGCAATATTTTTTTATAAGATTGAAGTACGTCATTTTGTAATTTTATAAGACTCGTTGGATACATCTGTTTTTATATGGATTCGAAGCGAGAGCTCTGTTTACATGTTTTTCGGTATCGATCAAGCACTGAGTCCCCATTCATTACCTCTTTACGTTGCATAATTTTAATTTTTACATCATTGAATAGGGAGAGTGTACATTCAAATGCAAAATGTTTCAAAACTGTATTTCAATTTACTGACCTTTTAAGATTTTAAAACAAAATAACTCGATTACAGATTAATAGTATATGAATATTTTTTATCAATTATTTCAAATTTTAAGGCAAAACCAAGATATAAACCCACCGTCCTAGGACGGGAGTTTACAGTAGTAATATCATACCTCAGTTTGTCAAAGTTGTGAAAGAATGTACTTTTTACAATTTGACAAGATCACGGAGAAATATTTTGGAAACATAATTTATAGGGCTGACGATCATATAATTTTTTTTAATGTAATTTTTTGAAACCTATTCACAGATCTGTTTCATGAACACAATCTTATTTCCTAACTTATTTTGATTACTTTTGCATTTTATATTGCCTACTGATCAGAAAAGATAATTGAAACAAAATGCTTTCTAAAAATTCTGGGACAACCTGTAGAGAAAAATAAAATAAAAAAAACCTAATGATTTTGTTTTCACGAGTTCTACATACGTGGTCTATATTCCTGCAGTTCAGGAGAGGTTAAAGAATGATCCGAAGCGATTTAATACTTGTAATCAAATTCCATTTAATTATAATAATAATAATAATAACAAGTTGGAAATTGCTCGTCAAACGTGGCAAATGAGGTGCGTTCGTACTATAACTAGTTTCATAATTATTTTTTGCACCCCATATTGTACTGAATGTATATTTGTTTGCACTTCATAAGTGCATAGTCTGTAACATCATTAAAATGTACTTGCAATAATTTTTTCCCCATTCCCCGTAATGTAACGGAACACTTTTAACTGTCCCTGTAATTAAACTATACATCCGATTTTCATAACATTTGAAACGGCTCGACAAAATTTTGCAATAATTATATATTTAAAATTTCAGACCATTCGGAAGGCTAAAACATCATTAAAATGCAGTTGCAATATTTTTTTCATGTTGGCCGTAATGTAACGGAAAAACTTTGACTGTCCCTGTAATTAAACTATACATCCGAATTTCATAAAATTTGAAATGGCTTGACAAAATTGTGCAACAATTATATATTTAAAATTTCAGACCATTCGGAGGGCTGTAACATCATTAAAATGCACTTGCAATTATTTTCCCCATTGGCCGTAATGTAAAGAAAAACTTTTGACTGTCCCTGTAATTAAACTATACATCCGATTTTCATAAAATTTGAAATGGCTCGACAAAACTTTGCAACAATCATATATTTAAAATTTCAGACCATTAGGTTGGGTAGTTTTTGCTCTGTTATATGCGGACAGACGGACAGACGGACGGACTGAACGACGAATATAGGTGCTACGTATTTATATAATTACGAACGCACCTAATAATAAAGATTCTTAATCCGAACAAGTATTTTAAGTCATTTATTACTACATATCGCTGAATTTGAGCATGCGTCACTTTGACCGCAAGCCGTATTTTCACTAAAGTTCGATGTCGTAATAAGTGTTCTGCAAAATTTCTTGTATCATTATCGAAATGGATTTTGTAATTTAAGTGTTTATAGCTATATTTTAAAAATTCATGAGGATTAACAACTACCCTAATTGCAGAACCAAACACACACAACGGGTCGCTGAGATAGTGAGGAAGAAAGTTTGATATCATTATATAGTGCCATCATTACAATTATCAGAATGGATTTTGTTCACGACTCCACTTTGCACACACTGTAACCGAATTTTAATATTTTCAACTCGCAGCAAAATAGAGCATAGAGCGGCAGATTGACTCATCTTGTACATCACGTGACAAAAATGTGGACAATACGAATTACAGTTTTTTTTCACATTTGCGGTTTTTTTCACATTTCGCTCACATTCGGGCTAATTACATAGTCTCATTGCAATAATACAAGAAGTAGTTTTTTCTCTATCAAACCTTTTACATGATTTTTCCAACATTTCGTTTTATTTATTTCTCTCGCACAAATGCCTAAATTTTCAGAAAAAATGTAAATTTTATGAAAAAAAAAAGATTTAGATTACGCTACAATAAAGAGTTCGATTTAAATGTTCCTCATTAATGTCCAAAATTATGAGCTAATACACAATTTAATTTCAGAAATATTTTTCTGGTCTTTGAAAAAGACATTATGAGATTTATTTAAAAATTAAACAAGAAATATTTTGAAAATTTTGCCTATTAAATTATTTGCCTATTAAAGATACTAAAAAGGTTTTAATTGAAAATAAATGACTAAAGTCTTACTTTTTTTCATTTATTAATTTTAGTTTTTTCGAAATAAAATACATTTGTTAATTTCTGAAGAATACATGACGCACAAAAAGTTCAAGGGATCATGGATAGGGTGCCTATGGGCTAGGGTCTTAACTGGAATGTAGAAACAGGGAAATAACTGAATGGAAAGGATCCAAAGATGAATATCAGATAAAAATGGGCTTTTTATTAAAAATTTAGGACGCAAATACTTAAAAGGGGTCCATGATCTTAAGAAGAATGTAGTTGAAAAATAAGGATTTTTTAGTGGTTTATAAAGTAGTCGCAGGGCACTAGAACTGTGTTAAAAAAATGCAAGAGAATAGGATAATTTTTTTAAAGTATTGCTAAATGCTCAAAGAAAGCGATTAATATTCAAAATTGGTGGTAGCTGAAGTCTGATAATTTTTTTTTTGTCATTGATGTAGTACCTGGAGAGCATAAGAAGTTGTTAGATAAAAAATTTAGTAAATTGGACAATTTTTATTTGAGCTTTAATAGGGTGCCAAAATGGGTTAATTGATAGTTGAGAGTAGGGATCTATATTAAAAACATATTAAAAAGTCCTAGTACTTAACACTTTAGATCTTCTAGTAGTCGAAATTAAGCATCATTAGAATAAAATTTGGTAGAAATACGTAAAAAATGGGTTGAGAAGCATAAAAAAACGCCCTAGGTCTCCAATAAAAATATGTGTGCGTTGACTCGCGAATAGGAGTCAAAGACACTAATTTAATGTTATGCATTGACAGATTGACGCAATTAAGAGGTAAAAAAGGCATGCCGCAAAAAAGTTCAAGGATCCCTCGACCGGACCCTAGAGGCCAGGGTTTTAACTGTAATGTACAAACTGGGGAATAACTAAACGTAAAAAGGATCTGAAAAACTGAGATTGAATAAAAAAGAGTTGAATTTATTAACAATTGTGGGTAACAAAACTTCAAGGAGTATCTGTCCTTAAAGGGCAGGGTTCTTAACAGGAATGTAGAAAAGGCGGAATAAGAAACAGAGAAAGAACCCCCAAAACGAAGAGAATCGGATAAAAAGAGGAGACAAGTTATTAACAATTTAGGGCATAAAAACTTAAAGGGGCTAACGGGGCTTAAAAAATATTTAAATCTGAGCCTCCAGTGCATTAGGCTCGACATCGAACTATCGTCATCGAAATTTTCTGATTTATACGTGTGGTAGATTTTGCTAGTTTTCGCTCAGACGCACAAGTATACAGACAGAGAGAAATTTTCTATTATTAGTAAAGATACATGAAATAATTTTACTTAAAATTTATATGATTTCGACAAAACCATCCTGTTATGAATTTTCATTCCATCGCTCTTCCCATAGCAAATGTAAAATGACTGTTATGAAATGGAAATATATTATTGGCAAGAACTTAAAAAGTTCAAAACCCGTGGGTAATGCAAACAAAATTAAAATTTAGAAAAAAAGAATTTTCACCGAGATAAAAGTAAAAAATAATGTGTAAGTAAAATCCATTTTTTTTTAAATATTCATGGAGGAAGTGAAGAAAAAAAAAAGGCTTTCAGAAAAACGACGTATTCCAACTTGAAAAATAGAATGGAGGGAAAAAACTTGAAATTTGTTCGAGAATTGTTTTTCAACAATAAAAAACAGCAGTATTGAATACATCTCTTTTTTCTAGTTTGTTTGATTTTTCAATTTATGTTACATTAAGATTACTGTCAAGATTATTTATTAGATAACTGGAAGTTGATTAGACGTAACACAAATTGTGAGCAGCTGTACAGTGCGCATAAACAAATCGGAATTCGAACTATAATTTCAGTTATAAACTAAAAAAACAAACAATTATCCATTTCTATTATTTGGTGACTTTTTAAAATGTATATCATTTATCTATATTTATAAAAGAACATACCCTGACTGACTCATAATCAAATTCAAGCTTAAACTGTTATTCCAAAGAGAGGGAAAATTTGAAGATACGTTTTTTGAACCATTTAAGCACCAGAAAGAAAGGGTTATATAAAATTCACCCCCTAAGAGAGTTAAATGAGGGATAAAACTTTACGTCAGGCTTTACGTCATTTCCCCATGTCTCAGGAGCAGTTTCTGGTAGGAGTGCGAAATTCAGAATATCAAATCTACTAAAAATAGTTAAATAGGTATTTCAGTGATTTTAGAGATTAAACCACTAAAGTGGTTAAATAGGGTTAAATAGATAATAATAATAATTAATAGTGGTTAAATAGAAAGTTTTAGGAAATTTTCCCATATTTTTACTCCATATTTATGCAGAAGGGCAAAATTCAAGATAACAAATCTACTAAAGAATTTAAACATGGATTTCATCGATTTCAGAAATTGAACCATAAGTGGGTTAACACTAGAACTGCCAAGGTGGTCATTTTGACCGTTTCGAAATTTTCATTCCTTACCAATTTGTTTCTATTTAGAGTATAACTTTCAGTTTCCGTGACTTTTCCTATAAATCGAAAAGCTATGATATGCGAGTGATAAATTTTACAGTCAGCCAAAATTTATGAAGTATTGCAGTAGTATTTCTAGAACCGCCGAATCGGTCAAAATGACTGCCGTCAATTTTAATGCACATTTTATCTAGTAGATGTCACAACAATCCATACTTCATACATCCATACCTCAACAAAGGTTACAACATTACCACAGATAACTTCTTTACTTCACTGCCCCTTGCAGAAAAGCTGAAGTCACTAAAAACAAGCGCTGTTGGCACAGTCAATCGAAGACGAAAAACAAAATTCCACCGGTTATAAAATCTGAAAAATAGTCTTTGTACAGTAGCCAAAATCTTGCCAAGAATGACATTACGTTGAGTTTATCAAGGGAAGAAAAATAAATATATTTTAATTCTATGTTCCCGACATCCATCAGTTACATTTGAAACTGGGGATAAGCACTTACCAGAAACTGTAAAATTATATAATTCTACAAAATTTGATGTCGATGTGCTCGACCAAATGGCACGGATGTATTCTACAAAAGCTAGTTCTAGACGATGACCTGTACAAGTGTTTTATAATTTTCTTGATCTAGTGGGCATCAATTATGAAAAACGCAGTCAAAAATGATGTTAAATACCAGTATTTTGTTAAAGAGAAATCCGCTTTCTTTAATCACTTTATATTATTGATAGTATTTTCTAGAAGAAAATACTGGTATTTATCTCTTTATTTGACTGTGTTTTTCTCTGACCACTCGCCATACTGAATATTGTATTGCTCAGGGAATAAATATAAATGTTTGTTTTCACCAAGTTTATTCTTGTTTTTAGCAATTTCGATTTCTCATGAAAAATATTTTTTACTATAAAGATATTCTTAAAATAAAAAATATAGATACTATATATATATATATCTCAATATAATATAATTATAAGATAATAAAATATAAAAAAAATATAATAAACATTATGAAATATATATTATTATATGGGCAATGATAGTAATAATAGTAATAATCGATACTATGAGTAAAAAATGACAAGTAAACAATAGTTTAGCATAGTAATCCACATCGGTCAAAATGACTGCTTTGGCAGTTATAGGTATACGTTTTTGCCTGCGGATCTAGTGTTAAATATGTGGTAGGAAGTTTTCCGTAATTTCATTGTATCTCAGCAGCAGTTTTAGATAGAACCTTGAAATACAATATAACCAATCTACTTAATATATATACATAAAAACATGAATTTCAACTATTTTAGAAATTCAACCGCTAAAGGGGTTAAATAGGGGGTCGAAGGTTTTAGGTCATTTCGTCTTATCTCAGCAGCAATTTTATGTATGAGTTTAGATTTCAAAGATAACAAATTTACTAAAAAATAGTTTTACATGTGTTTAAGAATTTTTTGAAAATCAACCACTAAAGGTTTTTTAATGGGAGTCGAAAGTTAATTTCGCCATATCTCAGCAGCAGTTTTATGCAGGAGCGAGCACTTTTATTCATTTTATCGCCGACATTAGCCAAAAATTGAATAATGAAAGATTAGACGAATAAGAGAGCGATTGCTGATATTTGATTAGATATCTTACTTAAGACATTTTTCCAAGGAAGAGCTTTTTAGGGTTCCGTACTTAAAAAAGTAAAAACGGAACCATTATAAGACCACTCACGTGTCTGTCTGTCACAGCCATTTTCCTCTTAAACTATGGAACGGGGAATGTTCAAATTGGGGGAAATAATAAGGTCTATTGACCATATATTTATAGATTATTAAACATTTACGAATATATTTAGGAAAAATGTAGAGAGGCTAAATAAGTTACATGAAAGGAAATTTTTGAAGTGAAAACTTCTTTAGGCGCGTTGAGCTTTTTTTGAGATGGAGAAAAACTACTGATTTCGAGACACTGTTACGTAACCGACATGCTAGCATTTTAGCACATAGACACTAGCGCGCCAAGCGCTGAATGACAGGAACTTTTCCCTCTTCAGCTCAATCCGCAAAAGAAGAACGAAGCTAAAATTCACTTTTTCTCCCGGCGTATTGGTAAAACGAATTATTATTTTGTTTTTCGTCAGTTAAAATGAATTATACCGTATTCGTGACCTACCTATTTCGTGTAGCTAAAAACCGATAACGCTGTATTTCATCGTGTTGATGGTCTGGTCAATGACCAACAGTATTGGCGGGAATTTCGATTACGGAAGATGAAATACGGGGCACAGATGTCAGATACGCACTTGGGTACCTAATTGACACCAAAATGGCGTTACTTTATTTTACAAGGTAACCCGGCTACTGTTGCTTATTTATTAATAAATTGTTCATTTACTTTTATTTATTTATTTTTTTAATTGTACAATTGTTTTGTTCTATAGTTATTAATGAAATTATCGTTTACTTATTGTTGTTTACTTTTTAAAACAATAGAAAATAATTTAAAAATATATATTGTAACTGGTATTGGAAAACGGGCTTTCGCCAAATTGACGTTAAAAAATCGCGCCAAACCTGGTTCGTATATCACATCTGCGCCAAATTCTCGGTTTTTTGATTTTTCGACTTTTTATCCAAATTTTCCGGATTTTTTAAATTTTCCCTTTCACTGTATCCCAAACACTACCTTCATACCAATTTTCCAGATTCTAGGGATACAGGATGTACCTCCGAGTTTTGATGATCGGTGAAGCAGTGTCGAAAAAGCGAAAGTTTAAGTTCATATATCTTCGGAAATAAAAAAGATAGAAACGTGAAATTTCAGCATTTAGTTCCATTTCCACATTACTTTAGATATTCGAAGTTTCAAGTTTCTGGGAATCACCAGCACAAAGATATTGGGGGGGGGGGGGTCAAAAGTACCCTGAGTTGCTTCCAGAAAAAGATGCTTACGGCTGTGCTTTCAAGACTTGTCAGGGGCACTGCCGTGTCCCCAGATGCTTTCATTAGTGCTGCTACACAATTCAACGCATAAAACATTTCTTGACGATTAAAAAAACACACACGTAATTGTTAAAGTTTTCACTTCTATTGGCACTCCCGGAGTGCCACTGTTTTTTTTTTTTTTTTTTTTTTTTTTTTTTTTTTTTTTTTCTTGGTATATCGTGTGGTGTATTGTACGAAAGTTTTCGTAAAGTTAAACTAAAAAAAAAAAAAAAGAAAAGAAAACATTTATTTTAATATTAGGCATTATATTTTCAGAGATATCGTCCCAAATGTAGTGCAAAAATATGTACCCCTTGTGGCGGTGTTTTGTATACCCAGGTTCACAATATGAGTAAGAGGAAAAAAACTCCAACACAAAAAATTTAGAGGACTTACTTCTTTATTATGAAACTTTTAAAAAGGAGGGGCCATGAGAGTACAGTGGGACGGGGAGTAGTCAAACACATGACTGCCCGACGGGGCGGCCCCGAAGGGCAGAGAGCTGAGGTCCGTCACGTTCAAGATCAGAGGGAGTAGTGGCAAAATATTCATTACAATCACTCACTCATTGGCGAGATGACTAGGAACATATGTACTGTATTGGCGATGAATATTTGTGGCGTGGACAAAGGAATCAGAAGCATCCCGAAGTATTACATAGAACTCAAACTTACGCCATGGCGTGCTATATGGTTACACGTATCTTAAAATTCCTGCGGTAAGGGAAAGTGGCTAAAGAAATAGCTAACACGTGATATTACATGCTCGTTATAGATTTAACGACAGCTGAATTAGTCAGCAAGGGGAATATGGCTTTTATCCGAAAAACAGAAGGGTGAGAATTGATTATTAATGCAAGCCATGAGGCTCAGAAAATATGCAATACATATTGTCGGCAGCGATGGGAGAGACATTCATTTCTATTTTATTCTTTTATTTTATCTCGGCGGAAAACGCTGCGGTTAAGATCTTTTTCTATCCGTGTGAACTTGAAAGAGAGAAAAAGGAACCGAGATAAATGATGTCTGCATTTAAAAAGAACTTTAAAAAGTAAAAGTGAAACTTACAGTAGTGTGAAGGGGAGAGGGGAAGAGAATGACTAAAGCCATATGAAATTAACTCTAAAATGTCAAATTTAAACTAAATATTTTATTTGAAGGTGGGGGGGGGGGGGTAATGACAATTTATAATGAACCGGTAACGTTAAATGTTGACTTTTGAGGGGAGAGGAGGATAAATGAATATATAACGGGAAAGCCGTTATATATGTCACCCATTACCACCAGAAAAAAAACTGTGAACCTTGTAGAACAGTTTTTTTTTATATTTGAAGATTACTTTGTCCACCCCATACGTATAAGTATTTAAAACAGATATAACGTAATAACAAAGATAAGCCTCCATATATATATATATAACATATAACTGTGTGCTTGCAATTCTTTAAATGTTTTCATAAAGCAAAACTTTTCAGGTCATGATAAATGGCGCCTTTTTTTTAAATTCTTTTCTTGGTATTCATTAGTCTTTACAATCACCAAGAAAGTGCAAATAATAATTTTTTTTTGATTTAACAGGATCCTTATTAAATAGCTTTTTAGTATTTGATTAAGAGGCTGGTACCAGCATTTTTCATGACCAAAATAAGAGAAGTAAATTTTTTTAGTAACTTGTTATAATATCTTCTCAAACTAAAAATAATATAATATAAATGCAAGCAACAAAAGACACAGATACTACTTTAAAATGAAATAGAAAATAAATAACATATGCATGTCTGTGAATAAAAGCTAAATGAAGTAATATAAAAAAATAAAATAAGGTAGAAAATTGGTTTCCGTGCACACCGCACAGGACTACAAAAGAACAGGATGCATATACCATGCCTATGAATGGGTGTAGCCCTTATTCTTGTTAAGAAACAAGTGTGATGGCATCAGTTTAGAACATCAGCCCTAGGGGGGGAGGGAGTTATGAGACCCATACATCAAGTGACACATAGGTCCCTGCTCCCCAAAGATCACATTGATCTTCAAAGGAGCATGCGTCGATGTATCATATAAAAATATTATGTTTATTGAATTGAAACAACAATTCAAGGGTTTTGTCTCTCTACACAATGAAGTTTGGACCCTTAGGGCAAAAATTTTGAACGGGAACAAAACTTCAGAGGGGATAAATTAAAAATAATAAAAAAAAACTGAGATAAATATCTCACATATCAAAGGTAAAAGGTCAATCCGAGGTGTGGAGAGACTGGTGACATGATCGGGTAAGTATCACAACTGCAATTTTTTTTAAATACATTCTAACTTTGTATTCCTTACAATGTATCGAGCAGGATATGAACTGTATGTGTATTGTATAATCTTAGCTAATGTTTTAACCTTTAGTGTAACTGCACTAGGTTACTAATGCTACAAACCAAAAAATTTTTTTTTGTTATTGTGAAGTTATGTTATTAAAAGAACGACATAATATCTTAGACGCGTTTATTGTCTAAGTGAAGCTTAACCAGAGATTTTATTTAATCTCCAAATTTAAAAGAAAACGTGTAATTATGTACATGTAGAAAACCAAAACAAATGTGATGAAAACAATAAAAACATCATAAGTTTGAAATTTAAAGAAAATGCATATGAAGGGGTAGCATCCTGTAAACTGGGCATTCATTGTTGTGAAACAAAGTGATGGTGACATGAAATGTCATGGCATAAAAGAAATATAATAATAAAGGAAAAATTAAGAATCTGTTAAAACTTAACTTTTTAATAAATGTTTAATTTGTGAATATCATGTGAGGTCAAAAGTAGTTCCTGGTATAATGCGAACAAAAAAAGAAATATCCTAATGTGTAACGTTGAAACCTAGAAATCAAATATTTTCAATTGTGTATAATGTTTTTTTTTTTTTTTTTTTTTTTTTTTTTTTACCAAACAAAATATCAATGAACTAAATTGTAATAACAATGAACTAAGTTGTAATATCAATGAACTAAATTGTAAGTGTATCTCTATGAACCAAAGAAAAAAATGTGTATTTCAATGAACGAAGCAAAGAAAAGTATCTCACTATGAACTAAAACAGTGTATGTCAGTGAAAAAAGGGAAAATTTCAACGACTTAGATGTATGTTTGTGAACACAGCAAACTAACCGGTCAATTCTCCACCAACCATTAACTCGCGGTTCAACTCTCAGTTGAGAAACCTTCGGTTGACAAATCTAACCGCCGGTTAATATTTCGAATTCATCGATAACTTTCAAGCCGCGATTAGTCGACCTGAGTTAGTCAACTCTCGGCTGAAATCTGCGTAGTTGATTGGCCAAAGGAATCACATGACCTAGTAATCATCTCTGCGAGTTCTGTCCTTCCTTGACACCATCTTAATCTGTTTCTTTTCAATAACGAAACTAAAGGCAGTATTGAAATTGGAAATGCATATACTTATCATGTTTAATTTTTAAATAAAAAATTCTTATAAGTAAATGTGCAATTACCATTTTGATTTCATGATTTTGTTCGTTTACAGAACAAAAGTTTCAATAAAATTCTTAAAAAACAGTTGATTAAAAAATTCATTTTCTTTAATGTAAGTTTAATAAACAATTATCTGATCAAACTAGTAGTATTAAGTAGAATAAAAGTAAATAATGCAATAGGTTTATTTATTTATTTTTTACAATGAATATTAGATATGAAGATATTTTCATATAATTACTTCTAATGCATATATATTTTATTTAACAAATGTCTGTACAGATTCAATTAAAATATCTTGGATAAAATAGCATGCCGGTAGCAAAAAAAAAAAAAAAAAAAGACGAGGCCTTAGAAAATCCTGTGTTGATTATTACACATTTTTTTAGGGATCATGTTTAATAACTTTAGAAGAAGGCCGAGAACATGTATTAATATTCTTGATGTATTGCGAAATTTAAAAAAAAAAACAAAATTCTGAAAAAATGTTTCTTTAAAACAAAAATGATTATTTCAAACTTACTAAGTATGTAATAAAAAAATAATTATCACACAAATTAGTATAATTTTGCATTCATAAAGCAAAAATATCCGAAAAAGGGGAAAAATGTAAGCGACACATTCTTTTATAATACCGTCTTTAGTAATTAATGCTTCGTTTAATTATAAATTCCAAAAAGCTTTGTTTTTAAAAAAGAAGCATCAGCACACAATTGATCACAATATGATCACATATACACAATTCGGTAGAAAATTCATGCTTTAAACAACTATGAACGAGGGACTCAAATGGAAGAAAATTTGTTTTCTATTTTTTCATTATTATTAAAAAAGAGAGAGAGAAAGAAAGAGTTTTGAATCATATATTTTTACAAAATTGGTATTGAAAGAACATATTTCCATTTAGATTTGTTAGATGGCGCCACCAAAAAATACTTTGTAAATCAATAAAATTTGAAGCTTCGTTTTCGACACAGAAATTAGTATAATTTTGCATTCATAGAGCAAAAATATCCAAAAAAAAAGGGAAAAAATGTAAGCGACACATTCTTTTATAATACCATCTTTAATAATTAATGCTTCGTTTAATTATAAATTCCAAAAAGCTTTGTTTTTAAAAAAGAAGCATCAGCGCACAATTTAAAACGACCGCCATCTTTCTTTCTACTAGGCATGCGCGGTTCACTAACCTACCTACCAGAGCTTGGTTTAGTAAGTCAACCCCAGGTTAGTATTTACCTCGAATTTCGTCAGGTTGGGTAAACGGAGAATTGGATTTCGCATTCAACCGAGAGTTAAGCTCCGAAACGCGAGGTTGAAGTTGACGGAGAATTACCGGGTCAGTACCTCAATGAACAAAGTGTGAGCAAGTATTTCACTGAGTTAAAGTGTAAAAGTAATACGATGAACTCAAATGTGTGTAAAAAATGAAACTCACTATGAACTCATGTGTCTAAAAAAAAAATATTGCAATGAACTGAAGTGTCTACCAAAACAAAAATTGGTATGAACTAAAATGCAAAACAAATCACAAGAAAGAAAACAAACTATGAACTTATATGTGTAAGGAAAAATTCTATGAACTAAGTACTGTCATGAAAGAAAAATGATAGTGAAATTGGTTCCCGAAGTACACAAAGAATTGACAATGCTATGAACTCGTGTAAAGTGTTTTTTTTCTATAAACTCAATGAACTATGAACTCAGTTGTATGAACTATGAACATAAACTCATTGTGTACATATGGAACCAAGAGCAATTTATCACAAGTACAAAAATGCTTCGTCTACAGTTAAAACAAACCAACAGAAAACAAAAAAAACTGTGCATTTAAGTAAAGAAAAGTGAAAAGGATAAAATGTAACCAGGAAATGCTACTTGTGTGAAAAAATGTAACCGAATAAACCAAACTAAGATTAACAAGTGAAATTATATCCAAATTTCTAAAAAATAAATCTAAAGATGTAACTAGTGTAATGATGAATTTTAAAGTTGAATTAATGTGTACTCTTTCAGTAACAATCTTCCAAAATGTGAAAAACATATAGTCTGACAACGCGTATCAGAAACGATTTCACTTTTGCTACAATTCGACATTCATTTAACTATTTGCCGGCTAAATAATCAAATGAAAAAGCAACTTAGTTAGTACAAGGTTAGTACACTTGTGTTTATAAAAAAAATCTTGAAAAAATAAGCTAACTTCAAACTTCAAATCAGTATGAATAATGCTGTCGAAAACTGACATATGTATGTAAATGTATAAGAAAAAAAATTAAAAGGAATGCTGTTGATAGTAACTCCTTCAGAGTAATGTGTGTTAAATAAAAAGGAAAAATGTAAAATGTATGTTACATTGTTTTTTTTTTTATTAAAAAGGAAGCTGCATGAGATGTTTATGGGAATGTATTGCAGTTGTATACTTTTTCTCGCATTTGCTTGATGAATTTTTTTAATGATGGACAATAAGGTGCATAGGCATTGTGGAAAATGTCAAAGTTGGTGTTGTTGCTATCATTATTTCTAATGCAATTAACGCATTTTGGAGGATTTCTACACTGAGGGTCAATGTGTGGCAAGGCACACACAGAGCATCTAATGTCATTATAACACGAAATTGCAAGATGATCATTGTATACTTGACACTTGAAACAACGTCTAACATTTATATATGGTTCAACAGGGTACGGTTTTGATTGTATGATCATTTCCCTATGCATTAATAATTGCCTAGAATCCTGTGGTGCAAGCTCCAAGATCCAATTAAAGGACTTAATATGTAGGAGCTTGTACTTTTTAACAAAGTGAAACTCAGGTTCAGGTATATGGATTAAATCTGAGATACCAAAGAAGATATCAGGAATATTTAAATTTTCAGGGAGGTTACAAATAATGACACGAATAGGCTTAGGTACATTAAGTTTAGCAGGGGATAAGGACTTTAGAGAGGAATCGCTAATATCTGTAAATTTTTCATTGTGCTTACCTTGAGTGTGCAGGTCGGAGCTAAGATATGTGTCTTTTTTATCATTTTCCAGTTGTGGTAACTTTTCTTGTTTACACATATAAGAGGGGACAGTTTGAATTGATTTATGTAGGGCAGATGGAGGGAGTTTGTTGTTGACATCTACCACCTGATCACCCATAGTCTTACTACATTTAGTACACTTCGTCTTACTTTTCTGTTGGGCTGTGATTTCATGTAATCTCTCTATAAGTTTCTGATTTACAAGAAATAAATTATCTTTATCCTGTTTTAATTTGGAATAATCATCCTTTAGAACATTAAAGTTTAGTTTAAGCACATGAAAATTGAATTTAATGATCTGAAGGAAATCCATAATATTTTCAGACAAAGATGCAGCATTTTCGGTCTTAAGTGAATTCTGAATAGATGTGGCTTCTATATTAATGGAATCCGAATATCTTGATAATATCTCCTCGAAATAATCTACCCATGGAGATACAGAAATGAGGTGATTTAAGGGGTCTTGTACCTTTTAAACGCGTCGAAAATTAACGAAAATCTTCAAAGTTTGAATTAGTCTATCTTCAAAACCTTTTCATGTATAACCATAAAATTTTGGATATTGATTAAACAGATTGTGCTTTGTAATACACTACCAACAGAAATTTATTAACCCTTGACAGAATTTCTGTATTGTTGAAATCAAAATAGCTCTTTTTTTTTACCCCATAAGTCACTGCGCGCATGATATCTTGAGAAAGTATGTATGGATTGTCATGGAATTTGGTAAATATACTAAAAAAATATATGTGTTTAAAATGATCTACTTTTAAGTATTTACAATGGTAATATTTTTAGTTATGACTATTTTTATTCATTAAAAATACAAATTTTTTATTTTTTTTTACGAAAATATTTTTTTTTTATATAGTTAATGAAATAATTTTAGCCTAAGAGTAAATCATTTTAAACACGCATATATTTTTAAGGGTTAATAAATTTTTAATGGTAGTATATTACAAAGCACAATCTGTTTAATCAATATCCAAAATTTCATGTTTATACATAAAAAGGCTTTGAAGATAGACTAATTCAAACTTTGAAGTTTTTCATTAATGTTCGACGCGTTTAAAAGGTACAAGACCCCTTAAGTCACTAACAGAATTTTCATCATTTGCTGCCATATTTAAAAAATAAACTGGTGAAGTGTCTGTTATCTCCAAAACCCTTTTTTGTTATCTGGTGTTTATTTAATTTCTGTTGTTTACTTTTTTTTGAACAGCCAAAATGGAAAAAAAAGGAGATATTTTTTTTTTTTGAGAGAGCAACTCAAATAATGCAAAATAAATAATACGAGTATTTCAAAAAGGTGTAAGTATGCAAAAACTCTAGTTATCAGAAATGAAATGTCTGCACATAAAATAAAACACAATAAGTTGCGTAAATAAATTATACACAAAAGGAAATATGAAGGGGGGGGAGTGTAAAAAAAATATGAGTGTATCAATCACAAGATTTCTGTAAGTTAAATTTCTGTCCACATCAAGTTGGATTAAAGTGTCCGAAATTCAATAAAAAAAAAAAAAAAAAAAAAAAAAAAAAAAAAAAAAAAAAAAAAAAAAACAGGTAACTAAATTGTAATTCTGGTTTAGAATACAGAAAAAGAGCAAACAAGGTCAGAGTGGAGCAACACATTCTGAAAAGTGTGCAAATATCACACACAAGTGAAAATGTGCAAACGTTGTAAGCGAAATATGCACATCTATATACATAAAATATTTATATAAAAATATCAAATACAGCAAAACTTGGAGCAGAGAATTTTTGTTGCGTATCGGTAAAATAATTATACCCTCAAAATATGCCAGTGGGGTTAAAGGGTTAAATTCTCGATTTTTAAATGCATAAAGAAAAATACCTTAAGGGAAAAAGCAAAACATAGCATGCATATGCAATTTCATGGAAAAATGAGAATACTGTCATAATTTAAACACAAAATTATAATAACTCAAATATTAATAAAAGTATAATAAAAATATCATTTCAAGTAGCCTATGCACTTATGATTATTATTATTATTATTTTTTTAGAAACAAAAAAAAGCCCGAAAGGAGAGAAACGAAACTAAAATGCTATGACTATTAATTATATTTTAAAATTTGCTTAGAAGTAATTTCTCCGTTCAAGCTGACACAAAATAAATTTATGACACTGCAATTGTTATGAAAGTGTAAGTATGAATAGGGAACAAAAATAACATGAAAAGAAACTGGTAATTTACTGAAATTGAAAAGAAAGAAATTAAAAAAAACCAAACAATTTACAGTAAATAATGTAATATAAAAACATTCCCTGTTCATACTTACATGCAAACTGTGTTTCTTTTATTTTGTAGAAAAGTATTGTGACACAAGTGTTTTCATTGAATTCGATCAAGTAGGTATGTCACTTTTTTTGTAGAGAGCATTCATTTTAAGCATGAAAACAGAGCGAAATGAAAAAACAACGACTTCCTTTTTTTTAAATTAAAAATAAAATGATTTCAGTAACGAACTGAAATGGGCAAATTTTGAAAACGAGTAAATATAATTAACGTTCTGTTTTAATACTTCCATTATTCTGTTAAGACTAATTGCTATTGCATATTTTTTTTTTTTTTTTTTTTTTTTTTTTTTTTGCAAGAGCACCTAATAAATTTTTGAAGACATTTTTTGAAGACATATCTTGAAAGTAATCTCATCAGTAATGATGTAGATGCAGATTTGTTATGATTTACTTTAAATAGCACTAGTTCACAGGATAATATTTTTTAAAAGAATACGATCGGTGCACTATAGCATATAAAACACAAACCGAGTGAACACTGGGAAGAAAAAAAGTATTTGTTTGGGTACGTCACTTTAAAGTTTGCTGGCACAAATATCGTTTGATGATTGCTTCACAAATCGCATTTCTAATGCAGAAAAAAATTCTTTTTTTTTTATGACAATAACACACACAGAGATGAACTAATGGGGTAGGATTATTTTTGTAATACGTGTGATCACTGCACAGCCTTTTTTACGCTTTTCACAAACATTGGTCTTGCATTTTTGAAGTTGAACACAGCGTAACAAAAACAACACCGGTGGAGCAGATGAACACATCGACACATACTTTCACAAACAGAACAGGCCTTGATCGGAAACACAATTTTACACTAAGCGGTCACACGGAATGGAAGAGTAGAGCTACATTTTGGATGAGGGAAAAAGAAATGGATCAGGGGATGGTCATCAAAGGCCTCGAAAGTCACATCCGAAGGAGATGCGGCAGGAGTTCGATGGCCCGAACGGCACAGGCTTGCTTCTCGTTAGACCAGTGTAAAGTCCGGAAGAAAGAGGCACTCTCCAAATCCATTGGGGTGGCGAGAGTAGGCAAGGGAAATCCCCTGAAGTTGACATCGGCGAACGAAAACAGAGTCGGAAGAGGCAGCCGGAACTCCCGTGGGAAAAAAAGTCTGTCATAGGTCGTTCACATCGCTGATAAGAAGAGTGAAACGGAATGAAACTTCTCCCCGTATTTTTTTTTATTACTGTTGGAGAAAAAAACTGGGCAACGGCGCCAAATTTATGTGGCGGTGTTTTGTATACCCAGGTTCACAATATGGGTAAGAGGAAAAAAACTCCAACACAAAAAATTTAGAGGACTTACTTCTTTATTATGAAACTTTTAAAAAGGAGGGGCCATGAGAGTACAGTGGGACGGGGAGTAGTCAAACACAAGACTGCCCGACGGGGCGGCCCCGAAGGGCAGAGAGCTGAGGTCCGTCACGTTCAAGATCAGAGGGAGCAATGGCAAAATATTCATTACAATCACTCACTCATTGGCGAGATGACTAGGAACATATGTACTGTATTGGCGATGAATATTGGTGGCGTGGACAAAGGAATCAGAAGCATCCCGAAGTATTACATAGAACTCAAACTTACGCCATGGCGTGCTATATGGTTACACGTATCTTAAAATTCCTGCGGTAAAAGAAAGTGGCTAAAGAAATAGCTAACACGTGATATTACATGTTCGTTATAGATTTAACGACAGCTGAATTAGTCAGCAAGGGGCATATGGCTTTTATCCGACAAACAGAAGGGTGAGAATTGATTATTAATGCAAGCCATGAGGCTCAGAAAATATGCAATACATATTGTCGGCAGCGATGGAAAAGACATTCACTTCTATTTTATTCTTTTATTTTATCTCGGCGGAAAACGCTGCGGTTAAGATCTTTTTCTATCCGTGTGAACTTGAAAGAGAGAAAAAGGAACCGAGATAAATGATGTCTGCATTTAAAAAGAACTTTAAAAAGTAAAAGTGAAACTTACAGTGGTAACTAAAATTATGAAAAAAATATAGGTTGAAGACGTTAAGTTAAACCTTGCAGGGAAATTATAGTGATTACCCTAGACAACATAGTTTTTGAGATAATAGGATTTTCCCTTTACACACTAATTTCAATTTGCGGGCATTCAGTAAAGTCGTTGGGGAGTGCTGGAGGTACCTATCATAGTAGAAGTGTAAAAGCATTGCTGATATTGATTTTTGGAAAAAAATCGTCGGTAATTAGCCGAGATATTAACCCCTAAAGGCACGGACCGTTTGAACAGACATAATGACAGGGGCGGTGTACTCTCTGTACCATCGGCTTTTAAAGCCTAGACAACAACTTTTAATGATAAATTTGTGTAATGCAATGCCTAGTAGCTGTATAAAAGCAATAAGTGTCAAATTGCTAAAACAGACTAATTTAATTAGAATTAATCGCACAAATACTATGAGATTCACGACTTGTTTTCATTGAGTGGATCTCTCAATACGTTTGATGTGTCTAAAAAGTTAATTAAAAAACTATCGGGAAAAATTCGGCACGATCAAGGCGGCGTTTCAACTTTGCTACCTCCTTTCGAAGCGCAATGCTAATTTTAACCCCTTAATTCTCGCTCCCGTCATATTCTTGGGCTGTGTCTTTTACTCAAATTGTTTGATCCCCACCAGTTTTATAAAATAGTGAAATTGGCTATATTTTAATATCGTTTTTCCTGTCATTAAATAAGGTGAATATTTCTTTTTCATAAAAGTGGTGCCAATAAGCAATTTGAATTTTTCAACCGTAATTCAATTCGAGCGTTAAGAGGTTAAACTTTTAACGAGGATTTTTGTAGCTACATTTGAAAAAGAAAATATTATTACTACGCTGAATTTAGTTTTATGAAATGCCAAATTATGCTTAAATATGCACTAGTTTTATTGTCAGTATCAAATTAAGTTCATAAAAAAAACAGATTAGGATGAGATTTAAAAAAGAGTTATACAGAATAGTGCAATATTTGATATTATTTAGGTCTAATATCTCTTTGAACTTTTATGCTAGCATTCATATTTTCTAGTATATACAGCTATACTCAACCCTACATTGTATAGTTCTTTTCAAAGTCTTAATTTTCTTTTAGTAATGATGTTTTTATAATACAGTTAATGAGTCACATATTTTTGTTGTACGGAACCGTCTGAGCACAAGTAATACTCGCACTTGGCCGTTTATTTTATATAATATTTAAAAAAAAAAAATTAATTTTCGTCATTTGACGATCGGGTTTTAATCTTAATACAAAACATAGTAAATAAGCTTATGGATTAAATTTAAGTATTATTTAAGTCTCGAAATATTTATTTATACGCTATTCTCGTATATGTAAATCGACGAACAACTCAACTCAAACTGTATTATTTTTTAAAGCTTTGTTTGTCTAACTTTGAAATAGATTTTTCTCTGGATGTATATAACGTGTAGATAAGCTGAAAACAAAACAAAAAAATTATAAAATTCAAATCTTTATTTAATGTTGCGTGTTTTATTTTGTCTAAAAAACCGCCGATTCTACTTGGATCCTTTTATGGATTTTTGTTTCGCCATTTATAAGGTTAGATTGTAAACGTCGTATTAAGAGATGTCACGTTTCAAATATTTATAAATTAACAGTACCGATTAAATAATCGAAAAACGGCTTTCGAGGTCCATTAAAGACACTTTTGCACACACGTGCGAAAAATCGTGTAGCTCTCTGCACCCAGCGATCTGTTCAGATAACCTTTCGCATGCAGGCAAACGTACATACGCAAAACATCCATCTATGTTATTTTCGTTTTATATTTCAACTCTATTAAAATATTGTAAAGTTTCATAAATTAATTTTTAGTAAAAGAAAAATGATTTAAATTTGAAGAGATTAATGATAAAGTGAAACCTTGGTTTTCTTATGTATAAATGGTAGAACATTTTATACACTTCTATATTATATGGATTTTATTATTTTTAAAGTGAAAACCCTCAGTTGTTAATCTCTTTAAATATATAAACTTCGTTTTTTTTTTTCGAAATATATTAGCATCAACGCATAACTTAAACAAATTTCAATGCTAAAGACAAAATATACTTATACTATTTCTTTATTTGTGGAAAGATGTTTCATTGGTCAGCTTAGAAGTGATGCATACATTTTGCTTTTAAAATAGTTAAATGTTTCATAATCTTTTTCAAATGTATTTATTTATTTCCGTTTTAAATTCCGAATAAAAAGCATACATTTTCTGTAAAAACATATTCTTAACAATGTATATATATAAAATAGCAATATTACTACGAACGTTAAGACGTAATACGGCTTTTGCATAATTCATATTTTCATTTCAAAGTTTTGTAATGATTTTTACATTTAACCTTCTCGGCTCTGATTTTTTTTCCAAATTTGGGGAAAAATACTTTTACACTAACAAAATTAAAAGTAGCTATCGAAATCACAGAAGTTACAGTTTACTGTAATTTAACGGATGTGTTCTTTACAGAAACCCAACGAATGTAGTTATTTTGCATGCTTTTTCATATAAAAATAGTCTATGGAAGAATTTTTTAAGACGTTTGGAAAATGTCGCATTAGAACCAGATTAAAAAAACAACAAAAAAAGTAGTAGTATTTTTTATCTTTTATCACAAATTACTAATTCGGAAAAGGAGTACCTAATTTAAATTTAAAGAGTGAAACATATGTTTGAATTAAAAGAAACGCCAACGGTTTACTAATAATTAATAAAACTTTTATTAATATTACTATTATGAAATGCTGAAACATAAGTAAAGGCATAATAGTAAGTGCATCGACATATGTTATCACTATTAGGTGTTGGAATTAACAAAAATATTTTTTTTCTTTCAAATAATGCAATTGGAAATAGAAGCATCATGTGAGGTTCAGGGTGACGATAGGGTTAATGTTTACGTGTAAAAATTTAATTTTTATATTGTCAATTTTATTATTTTATTCATAAAACTTAATATATCATTTATTTTATATTGCACAGTAACTCCTTACTTATACAAAACTATTTGCAAATTGTATACACCATTGCAAAAGTTTGAATCGAAGCATGGAATTTTATGTATTAGGGGTTACTGAACATCATAGTACTTTTGACATTTAATTATTTCTATGTCTTCGAAAGAAAGACATAATTCTAGCGATAAAAATCATTAACGTTTATAAGTCATTCTAATTAAAAAAAAAAGGTTAAAGCAATAACAAGCGGGGAATATCGTCAGTTTAATTATCGTATATAGTCAATTACCTGTAGATATTGAAATTATTAGTATAACTTCACATATGAATTTCATACATCAACCTTCTCTATGATATATTATCATCATAGTACAATATACAGAGAGCTGTAGAGAGATAAATAAATTAGAAAACTCAGTAGAGATATTAAAAGTTACTCCCTCTGTCCGAAATCAGTTGCTACATTTGATTACTTTTGTACTGATTATTGATACTGATGATTTTGTGATTTTGTTTGAACATATTTCAGGTATTTCAGAGTGCTATGCTAGCAATCAACAACATTTACTTACCAAGCATTCCCTTCGTTTCTCCTTAAATAAGTACCGAATTAATTTAAAAAATACAGAATTCGCACGCTCTTAAGACACGCCCCATTTTTTAAGGATTCTTCAACCAGTAATCGCATAAAACTACCTTCTAGCTAATGAATCGTTAATCCTTTAGTAAGAAAAGGATCTTTATGGTATACTGGTGGTAGAGTCCTTATAAAATGGTGTTGATCTACTACATTGCATCGGAAGTGATTTATGACTCCACCCACTTGAAATGTAGCAACTAATTTGGGACAAAATTTTCAACCTAAATGTCTGAACTAATTTGGGACAGGGGGAGTATAAAATAAGGTACAAGGTACCATTTCGGATCAAAGAAAGCTGATTCTTTATCAGGAGTTAAGTAAACACGTGCTAAATGTCTTAAGACTTTGTTCGTTTTTTAATAACATTATGCAAAATAAATAGATATTTTTATTTTTTGCAGAAAAATCCTTGGCCCTTCAGATTCGTGGAAGGCAATTTTCCCCGCCGTTTACGTTAAAAGGATTCGCCGCCACTATTTACCCCACATGATATGAGCATTCTGTTTTAATATACCGGCCTCTAATCATCTCGTACGGATGATTAGGGAACTCGATTGGGCTATATACGGCATGACATAAATACAATAAATAAATTTTAATTTTATTAAATTTAATATTTTTCGATTATTTTTCCGGTAACTGTAAAAATAAAAAAAATATTCCTTTTCTTTTTAATGCCATCCTTCTTTGAATTCGAGATTCAGTTTCATTGAAGTTTCAGATTATCTGCTCCGAATAGTAGTTCAAGACAATCCTGAGGTCTTTTTCTTCAAAAACGATGGATTATAAGTGAATTCTGATAAGCCATTCATTAGAGTATTACGTTTACATGACAATACATAACTAAAACATATTGGCAAGAGTTATGTGTCAATTGAAAATCTTTATCCGTCAAAAATTTAGAAAATATTACTGAAAAGGTATGCAAATGTTATGGCTGTGTATAATTGAAAATTCTGAAAACGCGTAACTAACGCTTTCGCAGACGTAAATGATTTCTTTGTGACTGCAGATTTTTTTGTCTAATATTGAGAAAACTATTGAATATAAAAATATCAAAATCGAGAGTTTTACAGAGAAAGGTTTGATAAACAAGCGGAACGAGACAGTTTTTACATCGATGATTTATTTTTAGTGCAATTTAATGCTGAAGTCGGTCAAAATATTTCCGTTAAAAATGTTTTATAGGAACCAAATCAACGCATATCAGTTTAACCATTTTTTTGCAGGGGTTGCTTGTGGTGTGTCGTTTGCAATCTTTTTTCAAAAGTAGATTTTTATTGCGTTTTTTTTTTCGTTTTTTATTAAAAATTTCATCCTTTCAATGTACATTTCCTTCATATTTAGAAAGGGTCATTTTTTATATTGTTGACAAATTATAACAATAAGCAAAACATATCCTCTAAATATAAAAATTAAAAAAATATTTTCTCATGACTATTAAAAACAGTCAGAAAACTAAAAAAAAAAAAAATAATTAAATGGTCGCGAGTTAAACCAGTAAATGGTGAAAGTTATGCTATTAAAAACATATTTAAGCCCTAATATTATAAAAAGAAACAAAACTTTAAAATAATAATTATATTTTTGCGCATTAAAAGCAGTAAATGATGGAAATTAAACACTATTGAAAATTCCTAAATAATAAAATTCCCAATCATTTTCAATTTAAAAATATATTTACAGGAGATATTTATTTGATATTTCCAAAATCTTTAAACCTGTTGTTGCCCAATTTAAAATAGCGCTAATAATAACATTTCCGTTCAATTAAAAAATGCATTTTTCACGTGGATAATAAAAAGAGAAAGAAAACTTTGTCTTAAATTATATCATGTCTAAAACGTTATATTTAAAATGACTTATTTAAATCAACTTTTTTTATATATTCATTCAAAAATTTCGGAAAGCAGCGATATTTTTTACTTAACCATTTGATACAAACTGTTTTTCAAATCTTTATTTGATTCTATTTAACCAATAACGAAAACTGTAGTGACAGCAGTTGATTCAGTCTTAAAACGAATGTAAACTCTATTAGATAAGATTAATAATGGTCGTTTAATATTAATCCCTTCCGTAATATTTTTAAAACGAAGCAAATAGGCGTATTTTTTGGAGACTGCGGTCTATTTGAACGGGGATTGGCAAGTATATCTCGTAGGCGGGACAGGCCCCTAGGAATTAAAATATTATTGGAGTAACTATTAAAAATAAGTTTCTCACAATTTTGCCTTAAGGGCAAGTTTAGATATTAGAGTGGAAAAAAGGTCTTGTGTGAGATGACCAAAGACATTTTATTAAACAATAACCTTTACAATGACTGTCAAAGCAGTAAATGATGAAAATTATACAATATTGAAAATTCCCAAATAATAACATTCCCAAACATTTTCAATTTAAAAATACACTCACAGGCGATATTTATTTGATAGTCCCAAAATCATTAAACTTGTTGTTACCCAATTTTAAATAGCGCAAATAATATCATTTCCGTTACATTAAACAATTTATTTTCACGTGGATATTAAAAAGAGAAAGAAAACTTTGGATTAAATTATGTCATATTTAAAACGATTTATTTCAATCAACTTTATTATATATTCATTTGAAAATTTCGGAAAGCAGCGACCATTTTTTACTTAGTCAATTGACACAAACTGATTTTCAAATCTTTATTTGATTCTATTTAACCAATAACGAAAACTGTAGCGACAGCAGTTGATTCAGTCTTAAAAAATAATAGAAACTCCATTACATAAGATTGATAATGGTAGTTTAATATTAATCCCTTCCGTAATATTTTTTAAACGAAGTGAAACGGCGTATTTTTAGAGACTACGGTGTATTTGAACGGGGATTGCCAAACATACTAGGCGGCACAGCCCACTAAGAATTAAAATACTTTTAGAGTAACTGTCAAAAATAATTTTCTCCCAATTTTGCCTTAAGGGCAAGCTTAGCTATTATAGGAAAAAAAAAAAGTTTTGTGTGGGACACCCAAGAACATTTTATTAAACAATAACCTTTACAATCACTGTCACAGATAATTTAAAGCTTAGGCTGCAGCAAAAGTAGAAATTTATTTCTGGGATTATTTTTTTTTACTTCCTGAAAGGTTTACAAAATACTAATTGTTCAAATAAAGAGTAACCTAAATTTAAATAAAAACTTTTACTTCAATTGTACAAATTTGAGATGTTTCTACTAGTGAAAATGATGTTATGGTCTAAAGTAAACGTGCACTAATATGTATAAAGCTGTTGCTTTATTCTGAAATGACGACGTAAATGTACTAAGCATTTTTATTGTACCCGTGCTAAAATTAAAACGCACAAATTAAGATACATGTTGAAATAAAGTGGGAGTTTTACGCTGTTCTAACTGTAGATGTCTCGCCATTTTTCCTGGAGAAAACATTTATATAATACTACATTTTATCAGGTCAATAAAAGTCACTGGAATTTTTTCCTTGTTTTTTGTTGTTGTTGTTGTTGTTTTTAAGGAGAAAAAAAGTTTTTCTAAATTTCGTCACGTTGAAATGAAACAAAATTATTGTATCAACATAATGAGCGTAAGATAGTTACATATTTAACTGAATAATTGTCGGTTTTCTCTAATCAAAAAATGATTGAAAGTGTTGCTTATGTAATTAAAAAGCGAATTCATTTCTCTAAAAATCGTTCAAAATGCATAGCCAGGAGTAGCGACTTAGTTTAAGACAAACACTGTCGAAATTATCATGAAATCAACTGATTTCTACCCTGCCCAGATATCGGGCTGGACAGTGTTAGACTTTAGTTCTGTTTCAGAGTGTGTATGATTGATCAGAATTTTGATTTTAGGTTGCAGCACCTTCTAGTGCTTGATATTATAAGCAAATAAAAATGCCTTTTTTCCATATCGTATGCATCGGTTGAATAACGGATTGAAAATGGTTTTCATAACACGCCAAGCATACGTTTTGTATAAAAAGGAAAACAGTTTTTGCGACAGTGGGCTATAACATATTCGTCAAGTATGGATTCAATAGCAAATACCATTTGGGAACTATCGTTTATACTCAAAGAGACACGCACATACATTGTCATAAAATATCTAAAAACGTTTAATGTGCTTAAAAACACGAGGAAATTCCAGTATATACACATATCTACAAAATCCTTTAAAAAGTAGCAAAAACGTCACCATGTGTAATTATAATTTAAATAGCCTTTAAATACAAATTAAAATATAATTTACTATCTCATTATCAGGTGATTATCGTGGTTACATTAAATTCATTACACTATATGTGTGTGGAAACTACAAATTGATTGTGATATTTTGTAAATAATTTCATAATAAAATAATTACGCTTTCTTAGAGGAAGTCTCATACTGATGCAATATTTAGCACAGAATCGCGTTATCATTACAATCAAATATTATTGTTTGATTATAAATTTAATATCATAATTCATGTGTGTCATCTGCTTGGGTCCACGCACATGTAAAAAACTATAAAATAACAAAACTTTTATTATGCAAATTTTTATAATGTTTGTTAAAGTATTTTTTAACGTGCATGTAAAATCTGTGTGTATTATGTCGCTGGGAAGTTGGTATGTGGGAAAGGTACCGGATCGAAAGATTTCCACGTACGGTATAGTAAAGCGTAACGGTATAGTAAAGCGACTATGCCCGACCTAATGCAAACGACAGCAGCGCCCCTAGGGGCGAAATTTGGAAGATAGCTATTGAAAATCATAAAAGAAAAGAGATAGGGCAAAATTTCCAATTAGAAAGTTTCACAGCATCAATTAATTAGTACGAAACGACATTTGGTTCACACGGATAAGATAAATCGTCGCCTGTATATCCAAAAATATCCGAAATCGATGAGTGACGATTCTGCTTTGCATATTCACATTCCGTAAATGTAGCAGCGCCCAATTTCAGATTGTACGTTGTACTGTTCTGTAATGTCTGTAAAAATTTAATTTCCAATGCATTTAAAATTTTAGATTAACACTTTTAGGGGCAGAAGGATTCTGTTCGTAAACTGATAAAATAATTTACTGACACCAGAATATTCAAACAAATTTCTTAAAAAAAAAAAAATAAATAAATAAAAAATAAAATAAAACCGCTAATTTTCACTTTTATAACAAAATCAAAATTCTATTAAGCTATTCTTGCTGCCATTTGTCGGTTTTGGAATTAAAAATAGGTGGCTAGACCTAATTTTAATTCCAAACACCGCCCTTGAAAGGGTTGAATCTATTTCGTCGTATTGAAGAGGATAGCAATAGAAGTTCCCTGCTGAGAAATGTGGCATGTAGAATTACTCTTACGAATACAAAAGTCAAACGTGTATAGTGAGCAATGGCGAACTTTTCGAACATACTGAATATTAACTTTTTATCACTGTGAGACAGTTTGTCTTTTTTTTTTTTTTTTTGTGTGTGATGTTATCAAAATGTATTGAGATAAGCACGTATTTATACCATAAATTGTGCATATTTCTTCATATTTCTGTCTATTCCATTCAAACGTTTACACAAAATAGAGTGTATCGATTTCGGACATTTTTGGGTATACAGGCGAAGAATTATCTTATCCGTAAACCAAATGTAGTTTCGTACTAATTAATTCATGCCCTAAAACTGGAAATTTTGCTCTATCTCCTTTCGTTTTTGATTTGCAATGGCTATCTTCCAAATTTCGCGACTAGGGGCGCTGCCATCGTTTGCATTAAATCGGACGTAGTCACTTTACTAAACCGTTACCTCACTTCTATAGCTGTATCTCTCCCCGTGCAGTATTTGCAGGTTAAAGGGACTGTCCTTTGCACCCTGTATATATATATATTTTTTCTTTACGTGCGTGGGAGGCTACTGCTGCTCAACCCACCCACGGAACCGCAGCTGAAGTTCACGGAGCTTCATGATACAACTCTCTGAAGCATTTTCAAATTATCGGCCGAGAGGAACTTGGTCATCAACATCTGTTTCTGGAACGCGGATTATATGTGGTAAAATTAGCAGTTGGTATTAAAATTTCCAGAGTTTAATTCAATGTCTATATGAACACTCCTCCCTATGTTTATTTTCATAACATTAATTGAAAAAAATATCATTTCAATCAGAATGGATATTTCTGCTTTTTTTCTGGGACAGTTTGTTGATTAAAATGTCAGGTCCTTTCCTTTTGTTTGACTGCATTTCATTTGGATACATGGAAATGTGTTAGTCTTTTTGGAAACTATTACACATATTTGGCCTGTTAAAAAAAAAAAAAAAACTAAATTTTATTTGCCATTACACTTTTTGTTTTCGTGCATATAGATATTATACAGTCACCTCTCACTTATACGCGTTTGACGGAATTGATTTAAAATCGCGCATAACTGAGAGGATGTTGATGTAGTAATTTTTATACATATTATGGGGAAAAAAGCATTTTGCAATATAAGAATTATGATTAATAACATTTTATAAAATAAAAAGGGTGTAATATTAGTATATCGTACTTTTAAAAAATTCTTACACTTTCACTATAAAATTTAGTTTAAAAAATATACAATAAACGTAAAATTTAATTTTACATAGAAAGAGTTATAGTACTTACAAAAGAAAAAAAATACTAATTAGTCCTCTTTAAAGAAGTCATCAATGATCGTTTGTTTTTGCTTAGCCCGTGTTTGTAAAACGACCTTTTCTAATGTATTAAAGTGCGTCATTGTATTTGATGCTACATCAGCATTTTGAAGGAAACATCTCAAAGTGTCCAGGGCTCCTAAAGCAGCAGCATAAGATGGGACAATTACAGTATCAGTTCCATCATTATCATTATCATCATCTTCTCCTTCTTTTTCAGCTATCACGTCATCAAAAATAGTTTCAATATCTCTTATTACCGTTGATGTTAAGTTTTCATCAACATTGACGAAATCTTGGAAAGAAACAGAATTTTGGCTTATGCTGTTCCATTCTTCCACATCTACGTTAAAATCATTGCTGTTGTCTTCATTTCCCTGTAATGGAATAATTTCAACATCATTTGAATGAAAAAAACCCGCTTTTTTGAAGCAGTTAGAAATTGTTGTAGCTGTAACGTTATTCCAAGAGGAAACCAACATATGCATAGCATCCAGAATCAAAATTTCTTGAATTCCTTTTTCTGCTCTAGTGAACATTCTGCTCACCAAATCTTTCCTATACTGCGCTTTAACTGACCTTATAATACCGAGATCTAATGGCTGGAGCCTGCTAGTACAATATGCAGGAAAAATATAACTCGTGGATGTGTCAGCAATGGGAGATCTGGAGGATGGGCGGGACACTGGTCCATAAATAGCAGAGCGTTTCTTTCTTTTTTTGCCATCTTCATATCAAATTCTTTCACAAAGTCTAAAAAAATTTTCGATGTCATCCAGGCTTTGGTGTTACTTGCGTAAGAACATGGCAATTTCTTCACATTTTTTAAACATTGTGGTTTCTTCGATTTACCAATCACTATTGGCGGTAACTTTTCTGATCCGTCCGCATTGCAACATAAAAACACATTCACCCTTTCTTTGCTGTGTTTGCCACCATGACATGTTTCTCCAATAAAATCCAGCGTTTTGTTTGGTAAGAGACGGTAAAATAAACCTGTTTCGTTGCAGTTAAAAATGTTCTTAACATCAAAGTTTTGAATTAAATTTGGAAGATCTGCAATCCATTCATTAACAATCGAATCTAAAACAGCTGCGCTTTCCCCACTCAGACAATGATTTGTTAAACCGTGTCTTTTCTTAAGTTTTTCTAGTCATCCTCAAGAAGCAGAAAAATTTTCGATTCCCAATTTTCATGACAAGGCAAGCGCCTTTTCTTTGAACAACTCACCACTAATGGGTAAATTAGAAGCTCTCATTTCTCTGAACCACTGAATTAAAGTGGTTTCTAAAATCTCAAATTTTCCTTTCTGAATTCTTGATCGTTTCTTCGCTTGTGTAGAATATTCATTGTTCATTTTTTTGATGGAGTCCCTGTTCTTTAAAATCCCCCTGAGCGTTGATTCTGGCAAATTGGATTTTCGAGCTAAATTTATTTTTGACAATTTAGGATCATTTTCTGCCGCTCGTATAACCTCCATTTTGAACGAAATTGTTAACTTTCTTTTACTCATTTTTATTGCAGAAAGAAAACAAAAATAAAATCCAGATGCTACCGTAATAGAAAAGACGGAAAGAAACGCAAGAGTAGCTTGATAAAAATAAAAAAGAAAGAAAGAAAAGACGAAAATAATTAGAACTGAAGGGAGAGGGTGAAAAGTCTAATTGTAACAAATTCTCCAACCTTTCAGACGCTTTGCTGAACAGTCTTTTGACCTTGACACCTGCAGAAAAAAATTTATAGATAAAAAAAATTTCGCGCGTAATTCATAGTTTGTGAATTGCGTTTTATTTCCGCGTATAACTGAGAGAGACAATTCAAAGTTCCGCTTATAAGTGAAAGATGTATAGCATTATTTTCCTATTCGTCGTGGAGGGACCTTACAAAATTCGCGTATAACTGAGAGACGCGTATAACTGAGAGGCGCATAAGTGACAGGTGACTGTATTTAAGCTTTTGGATTTTTTATGCTGCTATTAAATATTTTAACGAAAAAAACTTAAAAAGCTATTAAATTTACTTAAAGACGCTTATTCAAACGCTTTGTCATATATTTTATTAACTATGTTTTATGCAGAAATATTTTGGTACTAATACTTTCAATAAAAAGTACACTCTGAATTTTTCTTTGAACAAGGAAGAAATATAACGCATTTATGTATTACTTTTTTTCAACAGATACATACTTTTTGAAACAAAGTAAAATTGTATGTTTAACGACAAAACAAAGAAAAGTATGTCCTAGGAAAAAGATTTTCGATATTTTCAGAAACACCTAAAACCTTTTAAAAACACTTCTTCTGATTGTGAAGGTTTAACAATTTATAACAAGCATTTTTTCCCGGTTCCGACAATTTTTCTGTTACATAAAAAAAAGTCAGTGTCCAAAAAATGAAACTTTGACTTCATATATGTTTTGTACTACAGAAGATAACAAGGGAAAATTTGAACATTCGGTACCTTGTGCATAGTAGCGGAAGGTGGCCTAAAATAAGACCCTTAAGGGGAAAATTGTGTAAAATAACATAACTTTTTAAATAAAATTTTGGACCTTTGCTAATATGTTATGCACTATATTCTACATTATAAACATATTTTAATAGTATTTTAAACCCAAATCGAGTAATGTAAAAAAATAGGTTTTGGAAAAAGTGTCCAAAAGATCATTTTACACTCACCAAAGGGCAAAATAATCCTTCAGTTGAAATAGTTCCAAAAACTTACGTTAAATCACAATTAAATTAATAAAACTCTATATGAATCACTATAAAACCAAAATAATTCACAGGACGAGTTTTGAGCTGGAAAATATAACAGCCCGTCATCAGCTATTGTAAACACGTGTTCATAAGGGGCAAGGTCACAAAGGAACAAAAATTCATAGAGGACAGCTTACAAAGAGTGCGACAGGTGGCGCCAGCTGTACGGCAAACACCTATCACACAGGAACACACGCAGAATTGGAAAGTTTTGCCGCAATTCCAGAAAAAAATTTACCTGGCAACATGGCCGCCCATTTTAGGTCATATTACTGGATGACACCAAGAAACATAACAAACAAGTGTAATTCACATCTAAAAATACGCTACATTAAATAAACTATCTGATATTTCTGTACATGAAAGACTGTATATCTAATTAAATATGAAATATAGTGCTTAACTTATAACAGATGTTATAAAATCCAATTTTTCGAATAATTCTATTCAGACGCGTAATACTGCGATCGCTGGAATGCCGCTATTGCTTCTTCTTCACTTTCCGCAACTAGTTTATGTTTTACCCGGTAGATAGCACGACTCTTCGGAAAGAAAACTTTGGTGGATCGTTTTGCAATCTAGGATCATTTTAGGTCACCTTCCCTTACTCTAGATAAACGAAATTTCAGTTTTCTCGAAAACTTCAGCACAAAGATATGAGAGAGAGGTAAATTACCGTGAGTTATTTACAGTAAAATATGTTACAGATGTTATTTCTTGACTTGTGGGAGGCACTGACATGCATTTTCTAATAGTCCAGTCATATATCAGCCTCAGATCATATATTCTAATTCCATGTCTTTTAAATTTTAATGGAAACGTCATAAGCAAATACCTCTTTCTTTCTTTTAAATAAATTACAAAATTATTACAATTATTTTCATCCTATTTATAATTTCTTTGACTTTATAAATAATAGATAGACTTACTGTGGAATGAAAACAAGCCAGTATAAAAATTACTTATATGTATATATATGCTTTTGTTTTACTTTCTGTATAAAGAGAAATTCCGTAAATCCGTTTCTTCTCAAATAACTGGTGAAAATAATTAGTCAAGAATATGGTATCTTGGTATAGTAAAACGGATATCTGCTGCTCGATGAGATATCTTATAACGAGTCCGTTAAGGTTAATTTCGGAATTAGATCTCATCTTAAAGCTATAGGTGATATGAAATAAATAAATCACAGATGTTTATTTTAAATAACTAATGGCAAGTGATAAATTAATTTTGCAAATTTATACATGCGAGTTTGAAGAAAAAATCAAGTGTAACAGACGGTTCAGTTTCTTTAATTCCCTATATTGTTTCGCAGTTTTACAGTCAAACATACCTTCAAAGTTGATTAGGCTTGAAGTAATTATTGTTAAGAAATGAGTGTCTCTAGCCAATTATTTGATAAAAATACAGTGTGAATGACTACACTGTAAAATATTTATGTAACGTTACTCCATAAAATTGGCGGCAGCCTTGCTGCCTCCCTTTTATTGAGTAATTTAACCGTTATAACTGGTGTTACGTTACACTGATCTGTAATATTACACCAGTTATATAAGTTTAAACTACACCATTATATAAGTTAATTTACTCCATAAAATTGGAGGCAGCATAGCGTCACTAATTGTATGGAGTAACGTTAGGAAAATTTTGTATAGTGTTGCAGGATAACTGAAATTTTCGTTCACAAGTTAAAGAAGAAAAAGGTATTATAGCGAGATATTCCTGATACGTAATCTTTCCCATCAGATGTATTCACTCCGTGTAGAATATATAGCTATTACTGGAATTGTTCAAGCGTACTGTAAGTACAGTGCGCTTAACCTGGCAACGTCAGAACTATAAACTATATTCCGAATTATAGATTGCACAGTTCAATGTTGTTTGCAGTCATCTGCTTCCAGTACTCCATGTGATGCTATCATATTTTAGAGGAAGTTATGTTAATCTGTTAAAAATATCCTTACGATATTTACAAATTATTGGCAAAGCCATCAATGATAGCGTGCGTCCGGCTTAGATACCATGTATATTTTTCATGAATAAGGGATTTACGGTTGTTGTTTTCTATGAAACATTTATATGTCTTCACGCGTATTAGTACCGCTAAATGTTCCTTTTATTTTCATTAGTTTTAAAAGAACATGTATAATAATTTTAATGCGAATAAACATGCACATTTTAAATTTCAGCTTTTCATAATGTAGAGGTTTTAAAAATATTCTATTAATTATTAATAAATTAGAAAAAAAGAATTACCTTTCCTAAAACATCTTTAATAGATGACACATAAAATCAAAAATTTAGTTTAATTTATCAGACGGAATTTGTCTCAAACTACAATAATAATTCTATAAACAACACAAAACAAGTTAAAATTTTTATAGGCACCAAATTCTGGCTTTCGAAATAAACCAATTTCGGGAAAATATATGAAATTAAAATAGAAAACTTAATAGCAACATTTTTGAAAAGCATGCACTTAATAAAAAATTGGATGTATGCAAATCGTCCGAAAATTATAGTTTATAGCAGAAATATTATTATCAATGTATAAATATTCTAAATGACTATATAATTCATGAATTAAATTTTTAATATTAAGTTTGTTAAAACATAGCATTTAAAGTGTAATCAATAAAATGTTATTTGCACTTAAATTGATAGTCAAGAAACAAAAATGGTGGGACTTGCGACAACGAATATAAGAAAAATAAATAACAAGCTACGTATATCGTTTATTATTTTCTAACAGAAAAAAAAAAGTAACATAAAGGAAATCAAGAAAATCTATCTAACACTTGTACTACAAATTATTAGGTTGAAGAATTGCTGAGAATTTAGGACTATTCTTTTTTTGAAAAAGCTTTACAACACTTTAAGAGAAAAAATCTTTTAACTCCCTTGGTCAATAATAGAAACAAGCAGGTTCAGGTCCTCACAGTCCCTCTGCAATAATACTGCAAGTGTACTTTTATTGGAGGAACTTTCTTTTTCTTTCCGTTTTCTATGTTTTCTTTTATTTATGTTTCCCGAGAGGGTACTTAGAAATTCAGTGCGAACTCATTTAATTTCTGTACAGGAAGGGCATGGTTGATAGATTTTCTATAAAAGTGTACTTTTAAATTTTCTTTAAAATGATTTTTAGTCTAGAGTCTATATAGAAGATGTTTAGGATTTTTAAACTACAAAAACATTTTATTTACGAAAACAATTAAATATATACTCACCAGTATATGGTGTAAACTGATATGTTATAATAAATGCAGTGTGAAAATAAATCACTTTAATCCTTTCAGGGGCAAGGCACTTGTATTTGTAAAATGCTGAAATAATTGAATTACACCAGTACTTACAAGAAAATTTATTGTTAACAAGTAAAAGAATATTATCGTGTATTTAATAAAAGTGATATTTTTATTAAATAATCCTGGTGACAGTGTTGCAAATAGGGATTAAAATTAGGTGATGCCATAAACATATAATGGCATCCAAAACGGAATTACATATTATAAATGGGAAAATTCTATTTCCCTTGTTTAGCCTTCGTCTTATTCCATGTCAAAATTTCAGTCATTTAACAAAGAAAAATATTCTATTCGGAAATAATGGTAATTAAAAAACGGGACTGTTGGGATGTGTGCATTTCAACATGAATTATCATAAACTAGCTGTTTAACCCGTTCTACGGGCGAGAGTTCATGAATTTAATTCTAAAATAAAAATAAAAATAACTATTCTATTAAGAAAAATATTTGTCCACTACTGTGCATTTTGTTTAACCCTTTAAGCGTCTGACCTATTTCTTACTTTATGTTTAATGATTCATAAAATAATACCTATGAAAACTATTTGTATGGGTATTTGTTTATGATTACCTTACATATTTAATTATCCTATGCACTGAAAAAAAAAATAATGATATCAGTTTTGTAATCAACCCTTGATTTCAAAGATTATGTGACGGAATAACCCGGTTAGGTCGCTTTAAATGTTAATGAAATTTAACTTATCCTGTTGCTATGACAGCACACAATAAAACGATACCTTTCGAATAAGGGAATAAATAGAAAAAAAAGTTTTTTTGATGTTTGTGATAAAACGTTTTTCTTTATTTTTTTTAAAGGTAATAATTAAGCGCAATTAAATAATATGCAATTATTTGCAAGTGAGGTAAAGGAATTAAAGTAATACCCGCTACAGCTTCTTAGTATAGCAGCGTGGCGTTCGTAATATGTATAGCTCCAATTGCAGTAAACATTTAGAACTGGTTAGAACTCGCGCGATTACGGGTTGAACATAAAGGCAAATTCGTCAAAAACATAAAATTAAAAAAATCTATTTAAAAGTTTCGAATTTTTTGCCCCAATCGTTCATGCGCCCCCTACCAGCAACCCGTGTGCGAAATTTCGTAGCCCTGCGACCTGTCGTTTCCGAGCTTTTGGGGTTACATAGATACCCGCACGGATTTTAATGCTGTAGATGAATCAGAAAGCGCTGTGTCTCCTTCTGTTTCGATTTGATGTCATAACATAACAGTACGACTGACATTGATTGTATAAAAACAAACACCCAAATCACTTAATTTTAATATCCTTTTTGCAATATAATTATATTAAAATAAATACATGCGCACACTTTTATGCCAATTATTCGCGATTTGTTGAGATTTTTATTGAAGTATCGCCAAACACATGTAACTAAAATAAAGAGGATCTTTCCGCTATGTCGCCGAATCTAGAAAAGTCAACTTTTAATGCAGTATTTTATTTTATTTTTATTTTTTTGTATTTTCTAAAAAGGTAGTTAGAACTTACTAAACAGTACAAATTAGATCACTTATTAACTAAATATCTAAAAATACTTATAAACATTGTGTTTCACATTAATTTAGTCCCTGAAAATGGTGAATTTAGAACAAAAGTATAGGTAAAATAAAAATATCCAAATACATCTCATATGTATATGTTAAAAATTGGGAATGTTACAGGGGTTAGTGGGAATATTTTACTTGCTATTGAATGAAAACTGACCATGAATCGCTGAATTTGAAACATTTTGCATCGGGAGAGTAATTTTAAGAAGACTATGGCCTCCATGATGACCAGATTTGATACCACCTTCCTATGAAGTCATGCGAAATGTGTAACTGGAGCAGTTAATCCGGAATATTCTGTGACAGATCCAGGTGATGAAACTGACAGCCATTTTCAGAAAAATGGAATGTTGTATTAACACGTTCACGCCGGCGCGATGGGTCACACTCGGCTGTCTCAGAGCTGCCAAGTCTCCAAATTTTTGGATACCAGTATTTTAATACAAAAAATGTTGTTTTATTTAATTAGAACAATTGGGCGATTTAAAGGAACAACAGTTTCTCTAAAATAACAGTGGGGTGATAAAGTCGGCGACTTGACAACTCTGAGACAGTCAAGTGTGACCCACCGCACTGGCGTGAACGTGTTAAGCGCTGTTTGAAAGCACAAGAAAGGCGTCTTTATGCCTTGAAGGTACCAATATGAAACATACTCATGTTCAAAATTAAGAAAATTTTCAGGATTGGTTGATTATCTCCAGAGATTCTGGACAAATTTTAATGAAATTAGGTATGTACACAGGTTACTACAATGTAATAAAAAATAACCATTAAACAGTCATAATACACATGCATGATCGTGCGCAAGAGAAATCAGTGTCAGAAAGTATAAAACAGAGCTTACAATATTGATCCAAAATTGGGTTAATAGGAACATGGTGGGCTCTACATTTATACAGATCTGACAACGTGAATTCATAGAGGAAATCAGGCAGTTTATGAGTCCCTGTGGCAGTTAGTCTCACACCTACAGAAACGCTGTTTCCAGGACCTGGGTGGTTCTGGGAGTTGGAAAGGGAGTTCAAATTGTCCTTATCGGCGAGTCCAAGACATGCTCTATAGGGCTTAAGTCTGGAGATCTGGTTAGCCGATCCAACAAGCGATCGTCCTCACTTTTGAGAATTTTGTTGGCCAGAGGAGCTCTATCTGGTTGCGCGTTGTAGTCCATTGAAATGAAATCAGTGCCAACTAAATTACTGAAAAAGAGAACATAGGGTAACAAGCTATCATCCCTACACCTCACACCAGTCACAGTGTCTTTGCCAAGGGCAGGGAGGGATTTGCGCCCATCCAATATGATGCCTCTCCAGACCATCAAACCTCCGCTGCCACAGTGGTTTCTTTCTCGGACGTTGGAAGACAGGTAGCGGAGTGCTGGTTTTCGCGAGATGAAAGTACGTCGAGAATTTGTGTTTAGGGTGAACCGAAACTCATTAGTGAATGGAATGGTCCTCCATTGATCGCTTGACCAAAGTATCTGATCTTTACTAAACGTGCCCTCCTATGTGCAGAAGTGAGCGGGGCATAAAAAACAGGTTTTATTCCAAAAAACACTCTGTCATGTAGCTTTCTGCAAAAAGTAAGCATTGAAACTCGACTTCCTGTGGCCGCATAAAGATCACGAGACAGCAAAGAATCTGTTGCATCCCTCTTAACTCTTGCTGTAATGGACAAATAGTAATCTTCATTGGCCGTCGTTGGTCTTAGACGACCTTTCCCAGGCTTTCTCTCTATGGATAGAATATTCTTAAAGTATCTATACAGCATTCCTAAACTGTTTTAATAAGTTGGATACAACGCTTGGCCTTACATTATAGTCTGTAGGAATCTGCACTTGAGACTGTCGTGTTTCTAGTCTCCATGTGATTAGCTACCTCATTCCATCAACTAAACGCTGGAGGTTACTCATTTTTACTTTTTGCTTTAGAATTTCACCAAATGTTGTATAAAAACACTAAGATATTCGGCGAGGTATGCGAGCGAACAAAACGGGAAAATTGCCACTCTATCTTATAAAGCCTGTATCTCTAATCTCTCAACCCATACACACTTGTACGCCTACATATGCAACGCTAAAGATTTGCATCTTTGTTTCGAAGCAATAGTTTAACCGCTCGTTCAGTACTTTGTATGAAATTCCACAACATATATAAATTCTCTTAATTTTGATCATGAGTTATTTTTGTCTTTTTTCCCTCTGGTGCATTTCTTTTTAACGAACTACAGTCGCAGCTACGTTCATGTATGACACTGTCACAAATATATGACAGAACCTCTTCAGGTCTGGCTCCATAAGATCCAGACCAGCCTTTCCCTTAGCCCCCCCCCCGCTTTTAAGCCACCTCTCACACTTAAAACGAAAAAAATGTTTATATAGCAGCTAAGGTTCTGAAATTGAGCATATAGGCATCTAATACATTAGGCTCCAATATTCCACATCAACAATCGCAGAACAAATATCTTATTAACACTCGAATCAATAATTATTGAAACACACTCGTAATTATCAATAATCAAATTCACGCAATAACTAATTTAAGGGCATTAAACGAAATCAAATCTAGAATTCGTTAAATAATTTGGTTTATAGGTTTTATGTAAATAATTAGGAAAATTATTACTTTGTTGGCCACACTGTCTTGAAATCATTTGTAAACTGAGATAAAAAATGACATTTCTTTTATGAAGAAATAAGCATAATGCTATCATTTATTGGTTTTGATTCAAATCAAAACTATTCAGCTATATAGAAGTAAAGTTAAAATGCATAAAACAGCATAACGTTTAGTTCTTATAAGAAAAATAATAGATGTCCATATTTGTTGCCTCAGGACTGAAGATGTGTGTTAATGCTCGAAATTGAAGCGAAATGTTCATTGATCTAATAAAAAGGTTTACGAAATTTAAATTTAACATTTTCCTAGTTACCCGATCTTACGAAAAAACATTACTTTATTGCCAGCAACCTCAAAAAATTTTAGATTTTCGAGATTTAAAAGCTTCTAAAGCAAAAGATTATTTTTCTCCATAGTATTATGCCCATAATTTTTTTAAGTTATTCCAATTAGTTTTTAAAGTGCACTAATACGATTTCTCAATTTGGTATCAAGATAAGACAACCTTCTATCGGATGTTATCAATTCTCACAATTTACATTTTTAGTTCCTTGAGAGAATTTATTACATGCAAGAGGAATAAGCTAACGTTCAATTTACACTGTTAATTTAGAATGAATTTCTGTTGAGCATGTTTGTTGAACATATAAATGATTACTAAGAATTGACAGCATCCGAATATCCAAAATTTTGTATAGATACCGGGTTAGAAAATTGGCAATATAATGTAAAACTATTCGGAATCGATTGCGAAATTACGGCTATCCATCGAAATTTTCTTTCAGGAAAGATTCTGTAAATATCGTAAATATATAGTTTTTCTTTTCCAAAATACTGCGTAACACGGAAGATTATATTTCTTAACAAAAATATATTGACATTTTTAATACATTATAGAAACATTTTTTTCGAATAGGGCAACGATGGCTCAGTTGACAGAGCATCGAGCTCGTAGTTAAAATGTCGCGTGTACGAAACTCCCCGCCAGCTATTAATCCTCCGTGTATGCTAATGGTGCCTGCTGCATTCATTCAAAATCCGTCGTGGGTGCAAAGTCCTATAATTTCCCAGTGAATTACACTTCTGGAGGTGACTAGTCAGGTACAGATCTTGCCACCCTATCAAGGTCTAAATTACGAGATCAAGAAGCGATGGCCGCCCTTCGGGTGCTCCTAAAACAAATCCCCATCATTTTCGGCATTATCGTAATGAACGGCCTGGTTGTGAAGTGAAACCGTTAAAAAAAGAAAAATAAATCGCCATCATTTCCGGCATTGTCGAGATAAATGGCCTGGTTGTCAAGTGACCTTCGTAAAAAAGAAAATAAAAACGCTATCACTTCAATTACTTGAAATTTGGAAAAGTGTTAGATTCTTATACCATTTACATATGTATGTATGTATATATACACTATATGGCCAAAGTTGAACGGTCACATGCGATTTTAGACGTTTTATTAAATATCTAGAAAAATACATGACAAATTGACCTGAAACTTCAGGTCTGTAAACAGTATAGTATAGGTCATATATTTCCGTGAAGGTTTTTTTCCCGAAACCCCATAGGGGACCGTCAAAAAATTGAAAAATAACAAATATCTTTTGGATAACCCCGTAAAAACTAATGTAGCAAAAGCGTTGAAACTCGAGATTATTAATAAGTGGCTTATTGTAACATAATGTGTTCATTTTTATGAGGATAGCATGTATACTCGTAGAGAAATTAAGGTTTTTATAAAAACAGTTCCAAATTTCGCCAAGTTTTTTGCTTAAAATTTGCAGATTTCTTAATATAAAAAAAGTTCTTTTCAGAACAGAGGACAAACAACACTGTACACAATATCTGCAATCAGAATTAAAAAATAATAAAAATTCGATGAAAAATGAGCTGGTTTAGTAAAAAATGTTTCACTGCGCATGCGCGAATGCTATCAAAATATAATGTGCATAATGTATTAGCTAAGTATATAGAGCAACTTTTGTGAATGTCCCAAAATCATAGCTTGAAAATTCTGAAAATAATCTTCGATAGAATAAGCTCGAAATCCGTGTTCTCAAAATCAAGCTAAAAGATCAGGGGCTGTATCCAAATATAGTAGTATGTGTAATATTGTGTACGCTATCTTGGCACTAATCAACAGATATTTGATACAACCCCTGATATTTTTGCTTGTTTTGGGGAACAACGGATTTGGAGCTTATTCTATCGACGATCATTTTCAGAATTTCCAAGCTATGATGTTGAAATATTTTTTAGTAAACTTGCTCATTTTTATCCAATTTTTATTATTTTTTAATTCTGATTGCAAAGTGTTATGTACAATATTGTTTGTTATATTTTCGGAAAATAACTTTTTTTTTATATTAAGAAATTATTAAGCAAATTATAAGCAAAAAACTTGGCAAAATTTAGGGCTGTTTTTATAAAAACCTTACTTTCTCTAGGAGTATACATGCTATCCTCTTAAAAATGAACACGGTATATTACAATAAGCCACTTATTAATAATCTCGTGCTTGAACTCTTTTGCTACATTAGTTTTTACAGGGTTATCCAAAAGATATTCGTTCTTTTTCAATTTGTTGACGGTCCCCTATGGGGTTTCGGGAAAAACTCTTCTCGGAAATATATGATCTATACTATACTGTTTACACCTCTGGAGTTTCAGGTTAATTCCTCATGTATTTTTCTAGATATTTATCAAAAGATCTAAAATCGCAAGTGACCGGTCACCTTTGGCCATATGGTGTATATGTATATGTAGTTTGTTTATTAAATACCTGCCGGACCCATTGACATGAAAACGGCGAAAGTTATACTCATTATAGCGGAATGCAGGGGGATTGTGTAGAGGTTATGCGCAACAGTATGACAACGTTTACTGCTCCATGTCAAACATTCCGCCTTTAGCATTACTATCTCAAAAACGCCACAGCAGTACGGGGAAAGCTTCAGTTACAAGGTTTTACAGCGTTCTAAAATTAGTATGAAATGGGGCCTTACCTGTAAAAGTAACTTTATTAAAAGACCCTATTAAAAAAAATGTATTCGTTTGTTTACATACTCAACTAACTGAAAGTAGAAAAGTGGCCGTATAAAGCAGATATACATTTACTAAAAATGTTAACATATATGATCAAGGATGCGATTTATTTTAATATTAAATCACGTTAAGTATGCTTAATGCCTCTACAATCGGTAGAAAAGATGTTTGTCGACACTAACGATGACACTATATGAGGGGGTATCAATAAGTTTCTGCCTTCACATAGAAATAAATGAGTAAAATTTTTGGAATTGCTACGTTGCATTAGTCCTTTTCGTATAGTCACCGCGCACAGTAACACATTTCGGCAAACCGTATTTCAAAAAGAGGGGGGGGGGATATATTCCAGGAGGCGCGATAGTAGACGCAAAGGGGGGCATTTTTAAAACTTTTACCGACCCCCACATGTGACATATTGTTGGAAAGGCCTTTGACAACTTATTCATGTTATGCACATCCTGAGCCCCCCCCCCCCCTCCAATTCACCCTCCGGTGGAACACTTTTCTAAATTTTGCGGACACCATTCATGCCCCACGGGAGTCAAATTTGGGGGTAGGGGTTCGGTGGATGCATGAGATGAATACGTGGTCACAGGCCTTTCCAACAATATGTCACATGTGGGGATCAGCAAAAGTTAAAAAAATGTCTCCTTTGGTTCTACTATCGCTGCTCGTGGAATATATCTTCCCCCCTCTTTGTGAAACACCGTTTTTCAGAAATGGGCTCCTCTGCACGCTGAGTATATAGAAAATTGCTAATACAATGTAGCAATTTTATAAATTTTACTCAATTATTTCTATGTGAGGGCAAGACTTATTGATATCCCCTCGTATGCTGTCACGTCGCTTAATGCATAGCCTGTTTAGTGTAGCTGATCATGACTTTTATCATACACTGTCCTCATTCAAATGCGTTAATAATAACATTAGAATTTATTGTGCATGTGAATTACAATTTCCTTTAAAAGTTAACAGGTCTAAATTTAAGAGAAGCTTTAATTATGTTTAGTTGCATATTTTTTACGTAATTCGTTTCTAACTCCATTAATCAAACTTGTAAATTGATATAATTAATCATATAAATATGTTTATTAAATAACGTTATGTAACTCTTTAATATACGATGTAATCAATTAAATTAACCGAGATGATGCAGAACTGTCAAATTTAATTTAGGTGGGTGATTTTATATCTCTGCAGTTTACGAAACGTATTTCGACTAATAAGAAAATTAAATAAAATGATTAATAACTCCAGTTTTCGAAATATTTTATTTACTTTCACTTTTTGGATCAAGAATGAATTTTTTTTTTGTTTTTCACGGTATTTTCTTTGTAGTCTGTTAAGTCATATATTATGCAAATAAAATGCATTACATTTTATTTCTTTTATTTTTCAAGTATTCTTTCAGTTAGAACATTTTTATAAAATGGTTATGCGTAAATGTTTTTATATAAACAGTTTTATCATGTTCCGAAAATTTCCGAATATAATTAATAAAAGTAAGAAACTGTACATATTACATAAATATAATTATAATAAATAAATAATGTTTTAATTAACGAAAACAGAGATTACGAATAAAACTGATTTTTGCATAACATTTCTAACAAATATCATAAACTGTACTGTATAGACCATGAGTGGCCAACTGTGGCACGCTCCACACCACTAAAATTTTAAAGTAATCATTGCCATATCTAATCATCGAATCTCTGCGATACAAGAAGTCGACTTTTTCTGCAAACATTTAGTGGTATCCAGCGTGCCACAGTTGGCCACCCCTATTATAGACTAATGAATTTGTTTTAGAACGCTAAATATCTTGCAGTAGAGGAAATGCTGATATAAAACACTGATAGAAACACAGTGCTTTACATTAAAATTCTCAACTCTGTGAATATTGAGTTCATGCAGAATTTTTATCTATTTTAGAGTTTAAACTGATATTATAAATGAAGCGTATTAATCATTTGAGCTCATATTATATTCTGTTCAGTTCCGAAGCTAAAATAATAATACAAATGCTTATTCGTTGGTTTTTTCCAAACAAAATGGCATCGCAAATGACAGAAAAAATATCTTTTCCGAAATTCATCCTTTAGGCGCTTAGTCATTTAGGTTCAAAAGATGGATCTAAAACTATAAACTCACTTAAAAACATCAATTTAATAACCATTAACCTAAATTAAAGCAATCACAAATTTAAGAGCTTTAAACAAGTAAATAATTTACAAATCCTCAAATTTTTTTATTGAAAAAGATTTAAGTTAAATACTTTTGAAAATTTCTGATTTTCTTTGTCATACTGACTTTTGGGTATTTTTAGGTATTTTGCAAACACGTAATACGTTATTTTATGTGAGTAACGTTTATTTTATGTGGGAATCAGCTTAGAAGCTGCCATTTATTCGTTTGCTGTGGACGCAAAAATTATTCAGCTGTTAAGATGTGATGTGTATATGTAAAAAAATCGGACATTTTAGTTTTTATAAGAAAAAGAACAGAGGTCCCCGTATGGCGACCGAAAGGACCAAAGGGGTTAAGATACTGCATGTGATTGCACATAATTAAAAATATTTTCTATTTTTTTCTATAAATACAAAATAAATAAAGAAAGAATTGATCAAAAGCAGATATTTCATTACTTCCGTGCAATTTTATTTCAACATTTACGCATAAACACTGGTATAACATATGTTGTGAAAAATCGACGAGATTCTAGTCAATAACTCTTTAGTAAATATTTCTATATTTTTCTTCATAATTATTAACGCAATTGTCATTTAACAAAAGCTATTAAACTTCAGTTACTATTGGTAAATCATGAATTATACGGTTATGTTCCATTTCAATAAAATATATATTTGCACTTAAAACGTTAGCTAATATATGTAATAATTTTGCTTAAAATGTTTAAAGTGACCTTTCATCAGCTTATTCCTTTACATTATACCAAAGGATAGCAGATACATAAGATGAATAATTACAATGATCTGCAAATGATAATAGATTTGATATTCCTGGTGTGAAATGTCTGAAAGTTGCGTTTCTTCTTCAGGAGAAATGGTTACATAATTCTATCTCCAGTATTGGGTATATTCGTTATATGAGAATCGGAAAAATGCATCACAACAAATCAATTGCATACTGTTTGTTATTTTTGTATTACTGGTGTGAACAGAGATTGTTTATTCGTTTAAAATTATTGTTGTTTGCAGAAATGTCAATTAGATAAGTGCTATTTCAGTGGATTGAGATTGATTGCAAGTGTTGCCAAAAAACGCACCTTGTAAATGGGAAAATTGTGAAATAAACTATCCCACCTACATTGCATTAGTTTGAAAAGTACAGAAAAGTACATATTGAATTACTGCAAGTTTTACTCCTCATTTTTTAAATATAATTTCTGAAGAATGCTTCAATTTGTGAATTTGTTTCATATGTGTTAATAATACTGTTCTAGATACATTTAATACGAAAATTGTCTTTGGAATTCCAGATGTATGATCCATAATCGTCTGAAATCACTTTCACAAAATTATCGTGTTGCCATTGTTAGTGTTGCTGGTGGCAACCTTGAAAAACGAGTTTCAATGCCAGACATTATTTTTTAAGAAGTGTCTTGGTTGAAATATTATTACTAATAAAATTTATGAAACCTCCTGAAATCATAGATTTGTTAGTTGAGATTGGTATAGAATTCCAGTATCTTCAGTTCAGTAATTCTTCATATATCAAAGAACTTCTTATAAATGTTCTTTGCGGTGTTAGCTGAGACGCAACCAACGAAATACACTGAATGCAATAATTTTTCCTTTCTTACCTGTCACGTGGTTACGATAGGCTGGTTTCTGTCAATTTCCGTACAACCAGTAGGTTCACAGTAGGTTCCAAAGGAGAAAAAAATGGGGAGAACTCTTGCTTCTTTCATTGGCTGCGAAAGGACGAAATGATTCGTATCTTAAACTATTTTCTAACAAGTCAATGAAAACCAAAATTATTTTTCACAAAATATATTTATGTAAAATTATGTATAAATATATCTCAGACAGTATATTTTCCATAAAGAAATTCATTAGTTCCCAAGTTGTTGAAAGTTTTTTTGCGATAAATCCATTATTATTTTTTCTAGTAATTCATGAGCGGGCATCTTTATGTATAAAATTGAGATATAATATAACCGGAAGCGGTTAAGACGCGAAAAAATATTACTCCATATCGCTTAATACGTGTTAAAGATACGGTTCCTTGAGGCAAAAATCTCGCCTAAAACTGGAATTCATAGACCAATATTCAAACTTTTTTCTCTTTTTCCCAGTGTTTTCAATATAGTGTAGCCCTTTTATTTAAATAGTTACCACTATTATATAATAGTAATGGTCGCTTTATTTTATGACCGATCGATAAAGGCGAATTAAAATTAAAATAAATATAATTAATATTAATGGCGAATTATGCTTAAAAAGGCGAATATTACTAATCGGAAATCGTCGTAAACATTTTAATAAAAATTTCGCGCTAAATTAGAAACGTTGTAACTGCTCTTTGATCCCGCATTCTAACATTTTATTTCTCCCGCCGCATGTATGTTTCTATTGCAGTAGGAAATGATACGTGAATTTCTGACACTTTTTGTTATAAATGTTTTCTTCTTTGTGCAATGTATGTTATCTACTCTTATTTTTCTATCATATACAGTGCTAAATAAAGACTGTCTAGTAATATGCGCTATTGAACGCATCTGAAGAGAAATTTAAATTTCTTTACGTTTTCCATTTATTTCTTCGTTACTTTCTTTTGATGTAAGACTGCAACTGTTTTATTTATGGCTGTTGAGTTAGTTGCACTGTGAGTGTAATAGTGCGTCTCTTATTGAGTTATCGAGTTTTAGCAATTTTTTCGTTAATATGGAGAACAGTCACAGAATCAAAAGGAAGACATTATCCGAATAAGATATATTGGACATTTTACAAAAGTATTATGAGAAGGACATTGCAAATAAAAGATCAATTCGCAAAATAAATAAATATTTCTGAGTCAACATTATGTTTCCAGCTTGGAAACCCGGATACAATTACCAAAACTTTAGTTGCTTATTTGCTCAAGAGAATAAAGGTATAAATCTAGAAATACGATGGTCTACAAAGGATATCGTTTGTCTAGTATACTCGACCTCAAGCATTGAACAGAGCTCGTAAGGGTCAGTAGTAAAAGTAACGGCTTCACGAATAATACACAGTTTTAATCGCCAAGTGTGTGGTTGTACCGATTTAAAAATCAGTATGGAATCGTATACAAGCATGTTTCTGGGAAAGTGGCAACGGTGGCCACCGAAGATGTAGAAGGTTGGAAAACCAGCGTGAGCTTCTGTAAATATTCAAAGCATATACTTATAATATCATCAATGTGCACAAATTTGCACAATTATTTGAAGTATTAAATTAATGCCTGATAAGCCTTTCATTATAAAAATGGGACTAATCACTCCAGGGAAGTCCATTAAAAATGAGTATTTGTCGGAAGAACTAGAGACGACATAGAAAAAAATTAAGCTATTTCTAATTGGTAAAAAACGAAACTCCAACAGCTTCAAACCAATATACAGTTTGCACTGCGAACATAAAAGTCAGTTACATGCATGGATGACTGGTTATATTCTCTTCTCATACATGCTCAAGTTAGACCTATAAATGCATGGAAAACGAAGGAATTTGTGGAGCACTTCCAGCCCACATTTAGAACATTTAAAGTTTTGAAAACATCTGAATCGAGTGTATCTCTCTATATTCTAATAGTTTTAAGCAGTAGATGGATCAGTGCTCAATTAAAGCCCTAAGAGAAAACTAACCAAAGTGTCTAGTTCATCGGCACCCTCTATAATGATATAAAAATGACACACTGGCATACGTCAGTTTTCGGGTAGAATGTAGCCTCTGTATTTACTGAGATGTCCTCAAACCAAAAGCAATATAAACAATTTCCGTGATGACGTTTTTATATAAAACAAAGTGATGCTAAGAGCAAGGAATTGGATACAATATTTTATCCGATAGTGAATTCGTTTGAATCATTGTATTGGAGAAAAGCAGATCTCCCCCGAAGAATAGTTGACATCAATAAAGCATAAATAAAAAAGACGATTTTGGAAATTTAGAAATATTAATAAATACGTAAAATGATGTCTCTGTGTGTGTGCCCCTAACACAAAGAACGAAAGAGGTAAAGGTAAGGACATTAAAATACCTTAACCCCCATCTATTCTGAAATTATCTGCTATTGTAAAGCTTTCATCGGGTTGTGCAAATACACCACAAAAATATTATGATTAGAGACAAATATATATTTACTGTTTGTGAAATTGTTTGGTGCATGTTTTATTACTGCTATGATGTATAATGAATGCTGGGGACAACATTTTGGCTAAGTCAAACTACAGTTGCGTAATTTGTTATTTCTGTTTGTACAAATATCTTTTTTATAAAATATGATTATGAATTTAAAATTGTAAGAATTGTATGTTTGAGCAAAATAGGAGTGTAAGTTCATACAAAAATTATTAATTTTATTTTAAATATTAAATAGATATTTTTAAAAATTACTTTATAGTAAAATAAATGTATAATGTCGAGTGTATAGTTCGGATCTCAGATAACAACAATAGCCAGACGCGATGGCGTCGTTTTAGGACAAGCATGAGGAAAGTTATTTATAACAAGACATCGTAAAATAATAAAAATGTCGGAATAAATATAAGGCTTTAGACCACCCAAACTTTAGGGCATGTAATAAAATTAAGTATATGTGAGGGGCTTTGGAGGACCGGCAGCTAGTTGGTCTAGCCAAACATAATATAAAGTTTTCTCACAACCAATAAGGTAGGGGTACAACAAAAGTGTTACTCCCACTACCAAGGGAAGGTGCGAGAGAAACAGTTTGAAGGAAACAGTCTAAGAAAATATTCAAAAGATGCAAGAGCGATCATGACTTCCCTGGTAACGCCTAAGAGAGCTTGACAGACCTCATAATGTCTAAGCAAGCCTGACAGACCTGATAATGCCTAAGCAAGCCTGACAGTCCTGGGGATTTCTGCTTGGTCCTGTGAGCCCTGGTAATTCCTGAGAGGTCCTGCCAGTCATGGTAAAGAGAAGGAAAGGCCAAGGATATATGCTAAAGGATCAAGTCTGATTAAAAGCGAATGCCAAAGATGAAATGGAGCCTCCCTACAGCGTCCCGGAACTATGCTTCCAGTCATTCCGATCCTGCCGCCCGTGTGATGAGATCAATTGGCATGATTAACGGAAACTATCCTTAACACCGCGACGAATCTGTAAGCTGTTGAACGAAGGCCTCCAACCCGTTCAAAATTCAAAGTATTCCTTTAATCTTTCTTTAACCACATAAATTATATTAGAAATTGTAAATATCCCTTTATGATATTTTATGTTAAAATGGTTATCTGAGATCCAACAAACCAGTAATTAAATATAAATAAGGTATTTTAAATAGAAGAAAAATTATTTCTCTTGATAAAAAAAATATAATAATAAAAGTAATTTAAATCATTTTGTTAGAGATTAAATATTCATGTAACAATGATCAGCAAACAAAAATTTTGCTTCTTTTTTTTTTAATCATTTAATGTGTATATGTATATAATCTTGTTTAATGTAAATAAAAATATTTTAATCAAGAGTTAAAAATCTCTGTGATTATTTTAGTGATAAAATTTTAAGGTGTGCCATTTTATTTTACAGCCTAAATTGAGTTTAATTCATAAGTGGAAGAGATCACATAAATAATTTACAACGCAAACTTTTAATTTTTATTTGTAATTAATTAATTTAATAATTACAATGTTACGCGAATTTTAATTTAATTTTAAGGTAATTATTCGCGTTGCTCTTCTACTAGAATTTATGTTAATTACGATCACCTATTTTATTTGGATAAATTTTTAAGGTATATAAAATTATATACCAATTACTATGAGGTTGCATGGATGATTTGGATTAATTAACAATTTTGGGTGAAAGTTAGATAGGAGATAAACAAGTGTAATTATCTGTCCAGCAATGAATGTTCTTGTAATCGTAATGCCCGAAGATCACAATAAATGGCATTTTGTGAATGTCAGATGTTGAACAATGAAAGGGCGAGAAAATAAATAAATATGCTGAATATCCTTAAAACTGAACGAATGAAACGCTAAAAATCATTTTTTTTGAAAGAAAGAATAAGCAGAATATTTTTTGTTAGTACATAAAAAAGTAAGGGCTAATAATACGATTAATCATTCTCACAAGTAGTAAATAAAGCTTTAATAACTAGGTTGTTCTGTTCTAAAAATATTTAACATTTTTTATGTGTGTTTTTAAAAAAGTCTAGTAGGAAAATGTTTTTGTTGTTTTAATTTTGGTTGTTACGCATTACTCGACAATAAATTCATGTTTGTACTTGACTATTTCCATGAGCACTTGTAGTGTAAGTCACATGCTGCGATTTTTGTCTACCAGTATTTTAGAACGGAAAAATATGACTTATTTTATGGGAGATATCTCATTAATTGAATAAGGCCAAGCGAACTTTTCGAAAATAACGGTGGACAACACACATAGCAGTTATCAGCTATGTGACTTACACAACAAAAACCCACGGAACTAGCCATCTATACATTTTTCAATTATTAATCCAGTTGCCCCTATAAAATCAGACATATAGTTAAATTTGAATACCGTTAAATTATATTCTAAATATATGCATAAAAGACATAATTTTGTCTGTAAACATATAAAAGAAAACGTACAATCGATTAGGCGCATAAGTAAATTTGACTGTTCCTGTCAATATTGTGGATATCACAGTTATTAAGTGATTATACTTAATACGCAACTTTTGTCTAGTCCTTTGAAACGCGTCTTAACCGGATTAGACTGATTATATTTCTTTCATTTAAGGACGGAGAAAAATATTAATATATAGTAAATATAGTCTTCAGACTCATATGCGTAGAGACTTTAACTCAAAATATTATTTTTAGACCTATACCTTTAACAATTTTTACAAAAATTAAAATAGGAAGTAACTAATTTTTGAATGTATGAAAATATTCTGTAGGAACCTGTCATTTTAAAATTCAAATGTAAAACACTAAATATGTACATATAATTAAATTAATATTCCAACTAGCTTTTTTTTCTATAATGATATTTATGCATCGAAACACACATATCTTTAAATATTAAATTCGGACGCCTGAATGTTTATTAATAAAAAGAGAACAACAATGAAACATAGATAAAAAGTCTATAAAGCTTAAATTTTATTTTATATTTTCAAGAAAATTATTGAAAGCAAGGTTCATTTTGGAAATTTGTTTTACTTTATAACTTTTTTCTTTTAGTATTATAAATGGGAGTAATGTTGATCTATTTAAGGTCTAGAAAAATAATTATGTGGAATTCTGTTTCACTTAAAATTGAGCAATCAATACTATGTTCCTTTTTCAAATAATAATTTTTCTTGACAATTGTAAGTTTCTTTAGCCTCCAAGGAAATGGGAATATTGCTGCAGTAAAATGTCTACAGCAATAGTATATCTCCATAAACGCCTACAGAAATCCCATATTTTTATAATGTAAGCAAAATGTAATTAAAAGATATGCTTAGTGGAGAAAGATTTTATTTTTCAGATGTAATTATTTTTACAAATATATGTTTTATATCAATATACACGTAAATTCATATTAAGGTCATTGTTCCTAAATGTGTCGACCCATAAATGCCTCAGTATTATTTTACTTAAAATATTAATGCAAAATCTTATATAAATACTATATAATGAAGCATCCAAATTTCAGGAACAAAATCCGAAACATTTCACTGCATTAAAAAAGTTTTCTTTAACCCCTTAATTCTCGCTCCCGTCATATTCACGGGCTGTGTCTTTTACTCACATTGTTTGATTGCCACCAGTTTTATAAAATAGTGAAAGCGGGTATATATTGATATCGTTTTTACTGTCATTAAATAAAGTGAATATTTCTTTTTCATAAAAGTGGTGCCAATAAGCAATTTGAATTATTCAACCGTAATTTAATTCGAGCGTTAAGAGGTTAAATAAAATTCTCATTACAATACACACTGGCCATTATTCATCATCCCATTTGTCCCTAAATGCGACGAAAAATCCCGAAAATGGTCAAAATTTTAATTTTTTGATTTCAAGATCCAATAGCTGTACGAGTTAATACCAACCTTATTTGAATTACTAATATCCCACATTTACATTATAGAAGGTAGTGGGTTACGTTCTTGTGGTTCTGGTACATATTCATAGAGAGCAGATAAGTATGCATCAATAAAATAAGTTTATACTAGAAATAACTGAAAAGGGGAAATCCCGCTAACAGAGAAGTGTGTTATGACCGGAAAGAAACTTGGCTAAGAAAAAAAGATAGATAATAATAATAAAATGTTTCCTGTATACTGTAATAATACACAGACAGCACTTACCACTTTGGCTTTTTTTTTAATTCTGAAATTTCGCATTCACACTAGAAATTTCCTATAATATTCTTTTATGTATTTAATGCCCAATTGAACAACGGAACAATGTGAGCAGTGTCTTTGGAGTCCCTAGTTGCGTTGCAACTGCACCTCCGGGCTAAAAATATTGCTTGTTTCAATGCATTGGGAGCCTTAGAAAAAATAAAGTTTAAACGCGGCTGGTGGCCACAAGTAAAAAATAAAAGTAGAGCAGCAAAAAACAATTAAAAAAATGTTAGTACAGCAATAAAAGAGAAAAAAAAAGTTCCATATGATCCAAATAAAATGTCCATGACAGTCGAAAAAGCTACCAAAAGAAGCCCGAGCATAAAAAAGACTCTATTCAGAGACCATACATTAGTTTAACACAATAAATGCAAAGCAAAGTTCGAAAGTATAGAAAAAATTGAAATATTTACATATTTACAGAAAAAAGTGATTAAAGTTTAAAAGTTAATGCACAAAAGAGAATATAAAACGATAATGAAAAACATCATTGAGGAGAGTTCAGACTAACAGTACTGAAAAAAGCACAAAAGGTATAGGGGAACAAGGGGAAAAGAGGACGGCGCCCGCCCAGTCTGGTAACTCGATGAAAATAGGTGATACAAGGAGACCATGTTAATGAAATTAAAGCAAAATAATGTGACATATTAAAAACTTGATAAGCAATAGGAAAAGCAGTTTAAAAGGGTTTTTTTAACACACAAAAGACAGAAAGGCAAGGGAAAAGAAATATTCCGTGATTGCTTAATGTAAAAATTCTTCTTGTAGAATTTCCGGTCTGAAAACAAGATTTATGAATTTTAAAAAAAGGCCAAACTGTCAACTCTGACAGAGACATCTTATTACCTAAAAAGTCTGAATTGTTCATATATGAACGCTATTATCAATTAGAAAACGTGTCCAATGTCAGAGTCTCGTTTTAAATAATAAGATTTATATGTCATATAAAGAAGAATGTGGGGTGGATATAATAATTTTAGAGTTGTTTAGATAGGGGTGGTTAAAAAAAGTTTCGGGACAACTGATCTAGATACAAACCTCCCAGAAAATATAAATATTGTGACCTACACGAAAGACAAAACAAAAATTAGTTGAAAGCGAACTGAAAATAAAAATATTTGCTTAAATTATGCAGTAATAAACATTGCTTTGGCAAAATTTGTGATGTATTGGCTTAGTTATTTCTTGTTTTATAATTATGCAGTAATAAACATTGCTTTGGTAAAATTTGTGATGTGTTGGCTTAGTTATTTCTTGTTTTACACATGGCCCAATCTAAAAGTATTCGAAGTAATAATGTACAAACATTCATTATTTAATTATAATACATACAAAACTCTTGTTTTCAAAGTTATTATTTTTTAATTTAAGTCTTTATTAAATTAACCTATTAATATACACTGGCCTTCAAAAGTTAAGGTACTGGGACTGGATGCTTTCGATTGTACACTGCTTTTCGAATATCTATAAAAATTATTGGCGAATTGTTCTTGAACTTCTGGGGTGTAAAGAACATGTTTGATTTCATATTTCTTGGTGAAGAATGAAATCTTCTCGGGAAATGAAATGAATCTCGGGAAGACAATTGGAGGGCTAATAATAAATTTAATAATAAAATAATATTTGCGATCACCTATGTAACAGAAAATGCTGGAAATGGTTTGTTGCTGTCTTAAATGACTATTTGGGTCCTGTTCAACGTTTTTGTGCAATTGTGTAAGCTTAGCACTCATATTTGTCAAGATGTTATTGTGTCTGAGAAAAATTCACAAGTTTTTTGTTTATAGCATACAGAGTTTTCAACCAAATTTAACACAACTTTCCGAAAACTTGACAAAGAATAATAGCAACAGTATACTGTAATTAAAACATGGATATACTGAATATATGATGAGATATGGGCATTTTTATGAAATAATTTTTAACTGCTCATGCGTGGAAGATTTCAAAATTTTTATTTCATAATTTGGTAGTAAGCTATTCTGGACAACTTTTATAAAAAGTCCAGTCAAGTAATTTGAAAACTCAGAAAGATGTAATGAGCTCATTGAAAATTGTGGAAAATCCCTTATAATAAAGCTATATTTAGAAAGCAACCTACTATATCGCCCCAATCTTTGTGAATTTTCGCGATATTTGACTGGAATGTTTATAGAAGTTGCCCAGAATAGCTGACTACAAAATTATGAAATAAAAATTTTGAAATCTTCCACAAATGCGCAGTTAAAAATAATTTCATAAAAATGCCCACATCTCATCAAATATTCAATATATCCATGTTTTAATTGCAGTATACTGTTGCTACTATTCTTTGTCAAGTTTCCGGAAAGTTGGTTTAAATTTGATTGAAAACTCTGTATGCTATAAACAAAAAACTTGTGAATTCTCTTCCCGAATATGAGTGCTAAGCTTACACAATTGCGCACAAACGTTGAACAGAACCGAAATAGTAATTTAAGACAGCGACAAACCATTTCCAGCATTTTCTGTTACATTGGTGATTGCAAATGTTATTTTATTATTAAATTTATTATTAGCCCACCAATTGTCCTCCCGACTAAATCTTCATCGAGAAATATGAAATCAAACATGTTCTTTACATCCCAGAAGTTCTAGAACAATTCGCCAATAATTTTCGTAGATATTCGACAAGCAGTGTACAATCGAAAGCATCCAGTCCCTGTACCATAACTTTTGGAGACCAGTGTATTAAATAGTATTAAGTGTATAAGGTTATAGTATTAAGTGCTTTATTTTTATCTATTTCAATCCTTCATTAAATATTTAAAAAGATGACAACAATTAAATGAATATTTTAAGATTAATCTGACATGCCTAAAATGCATTGTCACATTGAGCACTTTGACGCATCATTTAGGTTTTTTCTCATCTAAAACCGACAAAAATGATCAAAATGAGACAATCGCTTGTCATCTGGATCTATCATCTTATTGCTTAGATTACAGATTAAGATTCAATTTCTATAAAGCAAGTTAGTTTTGAACTAAAGAATTAATGTCTTCTTAATAAAATATATATTTATTTAATAAAATAGCAAATATGTACTAAATGCGACAAAACTTTGAGGAATCGCGTTTCATTTAGGCACAATGATCTTACAAGTGTTTATCAAAATACAAAATTTTATACAGAACACTTTAGTATAGAAGGATTTTGGTTTTATTTATTTTATTAATTTTTTGTTAGACAATCTGGGCAATTACCCAAAATTATTTATATTAAGGTGATAGTAATGCGTTTATATCGCTCAAACGTTACCTACTCGTTCTTTCAATTTTTTTTTTTTTTAGCTTTGCTAACAATCGTCTCAAATTAGCAAGTTAGCTGACATGAATGGAAAAGTCGTCTTTAAGAATGAATGCGTATGTATAATTTTTTATTGTCTCATTAAGACATTTTCATATAATTATTCTGGTTATGACTGTTTTCCTTTTCTGTAAAATAAATAGGTTGTTATTTTTGTAAATAGCAAACTATATCCGTACGTTAATTATTTTGTTATACAGGTTAAATGTATCGTTTAAAGGGGATACAGGTGTACTAATTGACATATAACAATGGATTAATTATAAGATCTAATAAAGTGTCCTTTTATACAAAGCTAAAACTATTAGGGTACGAGAAATACAAGTTTCAATTAGTCATTTAAAATATACAAAAATTATAAATATGAAAGGTATTTATATATTATATCATTTATATAAAAACATAACTAACACTCCTGTTTTTCTCTTTCAAGTTCACAAAACTTTTTGTTCTACGAGAGTTATTTTAAAAGTTATTATTTCTACTAGACATACAAGCATTCGGTTTTAAGACTATTTTTATTTCCATTTTTTGTATTGAAGCAGGACCTATAATTAAGGCTCTCAATAATGCGTATCCGTTTAAACCATACCTTAATTGATGATGACAATTTCTTTTTCCCCATCATTTTCTATTTGCAATTAATGTTAAGTGGATCGATTATGGCTCCACTGCACTGAAACTCCCGATCGCGAAATCCCATGTTAGCCTATGGGAAAACTTTGAAACGGGATTACGGGTTCTGCCTTTTTTCCTCGTGGAGGATGGTTGAATTTGTGGTTGTCCCAAGGAAATAACGCCATTTTTGTGATCATTTGAGGTCATGCCGGCAAAAGCCGTAGCGAATACCTCATAGCTTAAATAACTAAAAAAAAAGCGGTATTACTCATTTCGTAATATAATTATTAAAATACCGTTTTCACCATCAGAAAGTAGAGGTCAAATGCCAATGACTCGCTTTTATAAAAATTATCTCGTAAATTTTAAGTACATAAAAAATTCCTATAAACTTAAAAATTCCCATTTGATTAAATTTTATCATCTTCTTAAAAATGCTTAAAATTTACGTAGACAAATTTTAAAAACGCACATCATCTGAATCTCACGTCTACTCTCTGATGGTGAAAACGTTATTTTAATAATTACATTAGGTAGTGAGTAATCGAGCTTCAAAATTTTCCCTCAGGTTAACATGGGATTTCGCGATCTCGGAGTTTCAGTGCAGCGGCTTCTTAAAACTTCCCAGCGCGGATTAATTCTCTATATAAACTGATGAAATGATGGACTGACACCAGAATTTATAAACGAATATACACTAGTGTGCAAAAATTAAGGAAGAGTCACAAAATGCTAATTTTCAAATACGCGAACACTCAAAGAAAATAATAAATTTCGAGTAATTACTATCGGTACAACACAACTAGTCCATATAACATCTTATTCATGTCACACATGGTCACAAATGTCACAGTCACTACAGAGAAGCAAAAAAAAGGAAATTCGATACATCTCATTATGAGTCTCAAATGATCCCTATATGTGACTCCACTGAGACGTCACTGTGACTGCAGCTTTATGATGAGTCACCATGTGACTTTACAATATAGTTACATTGTGACTCTCATGTGACTGTCATCTGTCGACTCAATTTCAAAGTCATCGTGAACGCTGCATTGTGTTAAGTTACCAAATAATGTCACATTAAAGTGGCATGATGACTTTCAGGTGACAGAGAGACTACTGTGAAGTCACCATTGTTCTTTTTGGGAAAAGTCTCCATGTGACTATAATGTGATATTATTTGGTGACTTATATTAATGCAACGTTCATCATGACTTTGAAATTGAGTCTAAAAATGACAGTCACATGAGAGTCACAATTTAACTACATTGTAAAGTCATTGGTGACTCGTCACAAAGCAGCAGTCACATTGACGTCTCAGTGGAGTCACATATAGTGATCATTTGAGACTTATAATGAGATGTATGGAATTTTCTATTTTTTGCTTCACCGTAGTGACTGTGACACTTGTGACCATGTGTGGCATGAATGATATGTTATATGGACAAGCTGTGTTGTAGAGATAGTAATTACTCGAGATATGTTATTTCCTTTTGAGTATTCGCGTATTTGAAAATTAGCATTTTGTGACTTTTCCTTAATTTTTGCATACCAGTGTATTAGAAAATACAAACTTGATTATTTTCAAGTAGGTTATAAAAGGAAAATTTTAATTTAACATTTTGAGTGCCAGTAAAATAAAAATTATGTGTCCTTACTTTAAAGACTCCGCCCGCGAAAGGATATCTGAATGTGTATTGCTCATTGGATACAGTGGATAGATTTTTTTTTTCACAAATCGGCCAGTCAGAAGTTAAATTAACTTTGTACATTATTTATCATAATGCAACTTTGGTGTAATGTTACTTATTGAGAGATCAAGAGAACAAAGCTGAATACAGAGAAAACACCGCGTCGATAAACAATATTTTTAAAATTGCTAACGGATATTCATTTAATATACCAATCAAAATGCGATATAATATATCGAATTTTCTCAACAGTCATTAACGTATGTGAACAAAATATCAAAACAGCCCAAATATAAAAATTCTAACAATAGTGCATTTAACCCTTTCAGGGCCAAAGCAATTCCATTAAAGTGGTAAAATTAAGGAATGACACCGGAATTTGAAAACAAATCTTTTTGTAAATACGAAAAAGCTATATTTCGCATATATAATAAACCGAACTTTTTTTTACAAAAATTCTGGTGCCAATGTGGCATTTGAGAATTAAAATTAAAGAAATACCACCGCCCCTCAAGGGGTTAATACACACCTACCCTTGTTTTAAATTGACTATTTAACCCCTTAATTCTCGCTCCCGTCATATTCACGGGCTGTGTCTTTTACTCAAATTGTTTGATTCCCACCAGTTTTATAAAATAGTGAAATTGGCTATATTTTTGTATCGTTTTTACTGTCATTAAATAAGGTAAATATTTCTTTTTCATAAAAGTGGTGCCAATAAGCAATTTGAATTATTCAACCGTAATTTAATTCGAGCGTAGGGGTTAAAGAAAGTTATATTGCATCGACTTCATTATGATCGCTATATTGAAAATGAGCTCCATGGTCTATATTTTTATCAGAAACATCCATAATTAAACATGGTTTTTGAAATCGTGAAATGATTTCAAAAAACAGTAAAATGTTTTTTGTTTTGTATGTTTTATATTGCCATGGAACAAAATTATTGCATCCATGGTCTATAATTTAATGAATCGCAAATGAATGAACAGCTTGTTGTTTAGCATCGCTGATTGCTGGGTGATACGATTTTAAATGCAAGATATATCGAAAAACATACATATCTCGATGTAGCTCATGACTTAAGTTGGTGATGTTTTTCACACTCTTTTTAAAAGGTTAATCTTGCGCTGCTTTTCTCCTATATAATTGAGCAAATTTCCGATATTCTTTGCAATTGAGGAAAGCAGGCTAAATGCTACCGAAACTAGTCTGCTCAAAGGTTACATATTCTGGCGTTTTTAACGTTGTTTATGCATTTATATTAAACTGCGCAAGTTAGAATCTTAATAATTATGCTGATAGTTGCTTTTTAAATATGCTGAAAAGTACGACTTTGAAGTGGGAAGGAATTTTCTTAGATTTTAATTTCTTCAACTCATTTTAGGATACAGCTATATATATTCCTGAACCATTTTTAGGTGCGTTCATAATTATATAAATACGTAGCACTTATAGTCATCGTTCAGTCCGTCTGCCTGTCTGTCTGTTCACCAGTCCGCATATACCAGAGCCAAACCGGAACTACTATAAAACTACCAAACCGAATCGTTTGAAATTTTAAATATATAAGTTTTGCAAACTTTTGTCGTGTCATTTATTATTTATGAAAATCGTATGTATAGTTTAATTACAGAGAGACTCAAAAGTTTTCCGTTAAATTAGAGCCAATTGAAAAAAAAAATATTTCAAGTGCCTTTTAATTATGTTACAGCATTTCGAACAGAATGAAAGTGATATGTACTTATCATGTGTACTAAAATAGGCATTCAGTAGAATATGCGGTGCAAAAAATTTTTATAAAACTAGTTATAGTAGGAATGCACCTAATTTTCCACGTTTGACGTGCAATTTCCAACTTGTTTAACTTTTGAAGTGCGAATGTAGGAGACATATTTTTCCGGCAGTTATGCGAATTTCAATGGAATTTTTTGGAAACATGTCTGTATTTTCATTAGCAGTAAATATTGTTTTCTATTTAAAATAAAGTCTTTTGCTCATAATTTCTCTTTGTATAGCTGAAATTAGAGGCAAGTAAATTTGAAATATTTCTGGTACGATGACATATTGTTTGTTAGCATTTGAACTTTTTTTACATGGACGTAAATTTAAAGAAAAGAAAAATACATGGGCGATATTTTTTTATGTTCGCAAATTATTTTAAGTGTAACGAAACAAATATTACTGGTTTTTATTATAGATTGCTTCTTGTCAAAAATATTGCGCTTAAGGTGAAATAGGGTTGAAAGCGAATTGTCTTGATTTTTTTTTCATGAATGTTCACTCCATTTGCAATTTGATTTTTCCTTTACCGTTTGACTATTTGATTCTTTTTTATAAAACATACCTAAGAAGACTAGATTGGCGAAACGACATTTATCTTAAGGGGCGCAAAAATATTTTTTGATAATAATTTTGTTAATATTTTCAAAATCTGCACTTTTACTTTTTCCCAAACAGCTTCAGAATAAAAAAAGGGATAGTTTTTTTTTTTTTTTTTTTTTTTTTTTTTTTTTTTTTTAACGTTGTCAATTAACAAATTTCGAAATTTATTCTAATTTTGTCAAAGTATGACTTTTATATATTTTTTTAGATGACATAAAACATTTATACAGTTTAAGTTGTGATGTTAATTGGATAACACAGATTCGATTATTTCAATTTAGTACCGAAGTATTTTTTGATAGAAAATCATTTTCGACTCGTATTTTTTTTTCGTCTTACTATTGCTTTTAAAATGTTTTGTCTGATGTGATATATATTTTCTTATTTATTAAATAATTTTCTATGAAATCTTACACAAAACGTTCACAGTGCTGTTCTGAAACTATCCGTACAGTTAAAAAGAAATGTAATGAAATTTTTATTGTGAAAGTATAGAGTAAATGTAAGTAAAAATCAATGGTTTGTACATAAAAAATGTAAAATGAGAAAACTATTACCGATATTTTCAAAGTTAGATATTTGATACTTCTGGATTTAAAAAGAATTTCTTTACGAAAGGTGTGTCTAGGGGGCATTTAAGATAAAGTGTCAGCTCCAATATCTGTCTTTTGAAAAGTTTCTAAGATATATGGTCCGGAACGGAAGTGACTCTCTCATATATAAGCTCGTGTTTCAAGAATATTTCTTTTTCGTATCTTTTAGATTTAGCCTAAGATTTATAAAATATTTTTTTCGATATTTCTGGAAGACAGTCAACAATTTTGAATGACTTTATTTTTCAAAATTTTATATATATATATATATATATATATATAATAAAAGTTCTAAATTTTAACAATATCCAAATACAAACAAAGATTTTAGCCATATTTTAACTATTGTATATATAAACCAGTTAATATAATTGCCATGGTCAGTGTATTAGACATATCGATATTAAAAAGATATTGTTTGCAAAATTTAATAGTAGAGGAAAAGGTCCAAATACCGGCTACCACTTTTGTTTTCAATCTAGATCATACAATTTTCAAAATTAATAAAATAAAAAGTGGCAGTAGGGTACCTTGACACGTCTTACACCTATTTAGAGAAAAAAAATCAGTTTAAAATGCGTTTTCTGTTTATAAGAAGCAAAATTCCGAAAGTCTTCTAATTTTGAGTTTTTAAAATGGGGTCTAAATACCGGCTACCTAAGTGTTTTTCCAAAAGATCACATAAATAGAGCTAATGACAATTATTAAGCTATAAGAATATTATTTTAATAAATTGTATTGATTAATAACATTTCTTATGTACAGAAAAAAATACGCAATTTTTAATGAATAAGTATTTTTGTCAAATTTCTAAAATTCTTTACGACTATCTCTCACAGTCTTCTTCCCATTATGTTTCTAATTTTGTTTTTTAACGTGTAAAACCCCCCCCAAAAAAGCTTGCTGATTGAAATGAGAATTATTTTATCTGAAAAAATCAAAAGCATAATATCACTCTCTGCGTCGGTATAGTCCCTATCAGCCAACATATCGCATTCTTAACATTGAACCCAGAATCCCCTCCTCCATTCTTGTCCACACAGAAAGCACCCATGCAGAAGACACAAATTTATCATATTCCTCTGTTGGATATTTTCCTTTTTCACTTTTTTAGCCCTCTCGCTGCATAATTGTTTTATCAAAATAGCTTCAAAAATTGCGTATTTAACCCCTTCGCGACGAGCGTCTTTTAAGAATTTTTATTCTTTTGTCACCCGGTTTTGTCGCCGGGTAAAATTCTTTACGACTATCTCTCACAGTCTTCTTCCCATTATGTTTCTAATTTTGTTTTTTAACGTGTAAAACCAAAAAAAAAAAAAAAAAGCTTGCTGATTGAAATGAGAATTATTTTATGTGAAAAAATCAAAAGCATAATATCACTCTCTGCTTCGGTATAGTCCCTATCAGCCAACATATCGCATTCTTAACATTGAACCCAGAATCCCCTCCTCCATTCTTGTCCACACAGAAAGCACCCATGCAGAAGACACAAATTTATCATATTCCCCTGTTGGATATTTTCCATTTTCACTTTTTTAGCCCTCTCGCTGCGTAATTGTTTTATCAAAATAGCTTCAAAAATTGCGTCTTTAACCCCTTCGCGACGAGCGTCTTTAAAGAATTTTTATTCTTTTGTCACCGGTTTTTCAAAACAAAAGGTTTTTGTCTAATTTAACCGGGAAAATGCTCCGATTAAATAAGGCAAAATTTACAATAAAAAAATAACTGGTGGGAATAATCAAGGAGGGTTAATTAGACAGAAAAATTGCATCCCCAAGGAAATCTCTGGTTGCACAAATTTTGCTTCTTTTACGATGCCCAAGGAAATATCGGGTTGAGCAGAGAGAGGGTTAAAATCAAATTTCTGCTTCTTTCGCCTAGTTTACTCCGTCATTTTTTTTTTTATTACAGGCAATTTTGTAGTGTCCAACAGCTCTTTTTTGGAAGTGATCCGGTAAGCAGTGTCGGTCCTGAAGAATTACGGCCATGGTTGCTTTTTTCATATTGCGAAATGGGACGGGGACTATTTCTGAACCATTTAAATTAATTAATTAATTATGGAACTATTTAAATTAATTTATTTTCTTCCCTTTCATGCAGAGTAACCGAGAGAGGTCCAAATACCGGCTAGCCGGTATTTAGACCACTCTAGGTAGCCGGTATATGGACCACTGCTATGTTTAAGTTAAAATCGGTATTACTCATTCATATAATAAAATACCAATACTGTGCGCGTGGCAATTGAGAGCTAAATATGTCTAGAAAATAACTTAATCAACAATTCAACTCAATATACGATCAGTATATTTAAAAAAAATGAGAAACACATATCTGAAAAACTTTTGATGTACCAGATTACGTACTTTCGACACTTTTGCATTTACTATTTGTAAATGACACAGACTTCAGCGACGTACGTTTCGTAACTTTCTTCTCTCAATTAAAGTTACAAACTCTGCCTATCACCGCTAGGCTGAGCTGCACTTAGTTCTCAGAACACATAGTAGCCTGTATTTGGACCTCCTCCTCTATGCTAGCTAATTTTTTAGAAAAATGCACAGTAAAGTTTCATTCTTTGCAATAACTCCTATTAGGAGTTAAGAACCGAGAGCCTGAAGCTACCGAACGACTGTTGCTGCGTCGAGCTCCTTATTCGTCTCGGAGGCTGTCGGGGAAGGGCGGATGGGCCGACCGCCGCAGAATTCGCGTAGAAACCTCTGAATGTTAATTTTATTTTTATAAATTTTAAGATATTTTATGTATTTTATTTCAGTGATAAATTACTTTAAACATTTTTAGTACTGTTTGCTCAACGCGCCGGCTTAATAAAAGCTGAATTTACACGTCTTATAACATAGCTAAATCATGTATAAATAACCCAATACATTTGCAGATTACAGCCCACAGCATCTGCTTTTCAAATAATTTTATTTTAATTTTTTACTAATTTACATCTTATCTTAGATCTTAAAATCTACAGTTTGATTTTTTACGCAATATACATATGTAAGCATATAATTTCTCTAGGAGATTAAGGAAATGTAAACTTTACACTTTTTACAGTGAACACGACTTCACACAATGATGATCTGGAATTGGTTTATTAAAATTTGTTACAATAAATGATAAAATTTTTATCTTTAATATTTATTTTAACGTGAATTATCTCAATGCTACTGCAAGTTTTGAATATAAAATACTTGGAAACGAGTCATGCTACTTCCAGCTGCTGGATAAAAAATGATATATTTTGCTTTTAATTTTATTGAAAATTTAAGGTTTCCTTTTTACTATTTGGCACTCCTCTTTTCTTATTTCATCCTTAGGGTTTTCGGACTTTGTATGTCTAAATTGACCTGATCTTCAAATTTTATCAAATGTTGTTCCACACAAAAAGAGAAACTTTAAACAATTCTGTAGTAAATTGTACAACGCAGTAGAACCTCTTTCATCCGAAACTCTTTCAACCGAAACTCTCGGTTAACCGAAATCCATTTTTAAAGCCCTCCCTTTTTTTTAGTATCACATTCCTTGTGTGCAAAATCCACTTTCAAAGCTTTTTTTTTTTTTTTCAACTATCATATTTCTTGTGTGTAAGCGGTCCATTCCGAACTACGAGTACATATAAACATTTTCGATCCCCTTTCTTAGAGTTCCTTTGAATTTAATTTGAGCTCCTGAAAGCGTCGGAGTGGAACGAATAAAACGAACAAATTAGCAATTATGAAGCTTTTGAATGCTTTGCAAAAGGTTTGGCGTGGCTGGAGAAGCAGAAAGACTGATACTCGTGAACTAATAATATTAAACTTCGTGATAGAGTTTTAAAGCAAAGGCAATCGAAGCTACGACAAACAAAACATTGTTTAAAACCCTTGTGAAATATGTAAAGGTACTTGATTTCAAACTTAAAATTCAGGTAATTTATTCTTGTTTCTATCATGTTATTGCTTTATTTTTATTAAGCACTTGTTACCACAATAAGAAATAAATAACGCATATATTTCTCTTTAATCTTAAAAATTGAAGCATTCTGAATTATCCGAAAATTTCGATTTTCCGAAAGATGATTGGTCCCTGTTACTTCGGATAATCGAGGCTCTATTGTAGTTGCGATCGTGGAAGCAATTATCTTTGCAAACTTCCGAAACCTTTCGCATGCGGGCAAAATTGAACCCGCATTACCTTAAAAATTTGCAACTACACAAGTGTAAATTCAAAGACAATGTCTCGACAGGCAATAGGTACAACATTTCAAATTTAATGCAATCCATTTACGATGTAAATGTTACGCATTTAAAAGACATCACGCCAAAATATGCATCTCGACTTAGAAAATTCTATCTAAAATCGCACGTAATACTCAAATATATTTTTATGGGCAACAACTTAAAAAAATTCAATGTTTTTTATAATGAATTTAGCAGCAGCTTCACTACATATAGGGCAATTCCACAGAAAATTCTCTTTGGGTGGTGGTGGTGTGTGTGTGTGTGTGAAGGGGAGAAATAAAATTTATAATATGTTTAATTTAAGGGTATGATTGTAAAGTTTGATATTTTTATATTATATAATAAAATACTAATAAAAAAGCATTGTAAATTACTGTTTACAAACTCAGTTAAGTATCATTTTTGTCTTTGTAAAGTCATAACGTTACGTCAGTTGCACAAAAAAGGTGCGTCAGTTACATGTATAAATGCCATTTTTTCTGTTTTCTTGTTTAGAAATTAATTAAATAAGTTACAGTTATAATTTGTCATTACTTAGTGCTGTTGAAAACATTAAATCACTTTTTCAGAGGGATAGATTTGATAATTTTTACACTTCTATGAAAGCAGAAACAATGTTCGTCTATTTTATGCTACATATGTTACAGAAATTTGAATTACAATTTTTGGGACTAAAAGAGAGATTGAAATAATCTGCAGTTATTTGGGTATTAAGTCCTTAGTAAGAAATCATTTAAATTACAAAAAATTGTTCTAGCTTTATTAGTAAATTTTCTAAAGAGTTTTGAAAACAAAATTCGACGATCAATTGTTACCTCAGTTAAGATGGAAATGACCTATACGTCATTTGTCAAGAAATTAAAAACAGAATACACAATGGTTACGCGATTTTGAAAAAAAAATAATAAAAGTTTTTTGGCACTTTTTCTGTTATAAAGGCCCCATCAATTACGATTACTACAAGTTTGCATCTGAGATTTCGAAAATGTCCTCGACACGTTTCCATATATATCATATATTCGTCCCATATAAACACCATACAACGTATATATGAACCAAACGCTCATATATATGCCACTAAAGTCGTACATTATTCAGATTTGCTGCTTTTATACGCTTCACGTATACGTAGTATATAAATAATCTATTTGTAATATTTAAATTTTATATCATATACATGTCGTATATATGTAATTTTATGTTTTAAACACATGCCATGTATACGCCGCATGTGTCATACAGCATTAACGATACATCTTAGTCACGTGTCTGTTTATTAAAAGTGGTCGCATAACAAGGACGTATCAAGATATTTTTCATCACGTTATTAAATAAATTGATTTGCAGATATACTAATGGGCGAAAAATAGGTAATTACACAAAAAATAAATATATATGTAAAAGTTACTTGAGTAGTTCTCCATAAAATGTCAAAGCAGGTGCTGACTATAGTTTATTGCAGTTATTATTACTCCTTTGAAAGTTTGATACGAGGTATATCCACAAAGTAAGTTCCGTTTGGTTATATAAAAAAGACGTGTACAGATGAAAAAAAAATATTTATTGTGCAAAAATCTACAACTATGAAACTACTTTTCTACATATCTTCCGAAATTTTGTTGGCACTTGTCGTAGCGTGCAATAAGGTTTTGTATGCTTTCTTCATAGAATGTTGCCGCCTGTGTATGTTTCGCGAAGTTTTCAAAATTTCAGTTTTTCAGTAACAATTTCATGAATTAGTGATCGTGAGATTTGCGGAAATGCCATAGCAAGAGCACTAATTATAAACTTACGGTTTTGTTTAAACTTCTCTTGAATTGCGTGAACAAGTTCATCAGTAATCAAAGACGGGCGTCCACTTCGTTCTTCATCGTGCACTTGATCACGTCCTTCATTAAACTGTCTGACCCATCTTCTAACCGTTGAATCACTCATAGCATTTTGTCCGTAAACCTCACAGATTTGCCGATAAATTTCACTTGGTTTAACTTTCTTTGGATTGAGACAACGAATCACACATCTGATTTCACAAGCGGCGGCATTTTCAATTAAGGCTGACATTCTAAAGAAGCACTACAAATAACACGTTGGCAGCAGCGATCTGAAAATGGGGTACATTTCTTCTACTTCAGTCAGAGTAACTGCCGCGTATGCTCGGAACTGCGATCGCAACACTGCTGCGGACATAAATAGACACGGAACTGACTTTGTGGATATACCTCGTACATTAACAAAGCCCTATACTACGCACCAATTCATGTAAGAGTTAACAAATATTCAACTTTTAATAAATAAATCCAGCTGCAAATAACCACCACGTTTGAATAGAAATATTCATCTTACGGAATCACAGAAGTCTATGGGTAAATAAGGTTAAAAATTAAGGTATCTAACTCTAAATATGAGTATCAAAAACATACTTCCAAAATATATTCGTCCGGTCTATGATTAATTAAACATCGTCACACAGATCATACAAAGTTTCTCTCACATCTTACGATTTTATTTCAAAATATATTGCCTGTAGTTTCATTCACCCGTGGTTATCAATTACTTTAAAGTATCAGATACTTAACGTAACAAATTTCCTTAATGTGCCATGGAACAACAAACTTTTATTTTCGATTGTCGTATAAACTGCAGATGTTATGTAACATTCTAAATTTTTATTCTTCGGAAAAACTTGTTTATAATCCTGATTTTGATTGATTTTCTGGTTGTCAAGTACAGCCGACACCATTGCCAACGGACGTTTTTCAAAAGAGGGTGTGCTGTTGAAAATATATTAACTTTCGTAAGCAACAAAAGCCTTAAGCTTAAAAGGATTTTGATTAAAAATTATTTTTGAGGCATGAATTTTGAGAATAATTAACTTTTTCTTAAAGTAAGCTCTCTTCGGAGCTTATTATACCGAACAACTATTTCTTTATCAACTTTCCACTTAATTCTGTTTTGTTTCATTTATGAGAGGAATTATATATATATATGTTGTTGTATAAACTAAAACAAAATTGTGTTTAATTGTTCAGAATATTTTTAAATATTTCTAATTATGTCAGAATGAATACAAAAACACAAAAAGTAAATGAATAGCTTTAACCTTATTATGTGATATTATGGTCTTTCCAAACCTCAGTAGCACTGACATACATTAGCAATTTTTTATTGTATTCATTAGTATAGTTAGGATTCACAGGAAATAAAAAGTGAGCTCGGAGGCGGGCAGTCGTCCAATGTTCTAAACGTCCAAGTAGTAGCATAGGCTTTAAACAATTATATGGGGTCCGGGGCTCAAACCTTTTCTAACTCAGTATGCTCAAAATAACTGCGATACTGAAACAATCAATTAATGATAAAGCGTCTCTTTAATAAGTAATTATAAAGATTAATTAATAATTAATTCAAAATTTAAAATGTGTAAGCACTTTATTTCAAAGTAAACTTTAAGGTACAAATGAAATTTCACAATTTTGTGAAATATGACAGCAGGATACGAAAGAAAATTTTCATTAATAATACTTTAAAAAATGCACTGAAATATTTTTGATCATAACACATGGTATACGCTGATATTGCATTCCAAATGGATTCTGCATCAACTTGTATTGATGTTCATCAATAGATGTCCAAAAAGCTGAGAATTAGCCATAGTGTTTCTAATATACTAAGTTTTTGATCATCTCAGTGTAGAGAATGTTCTTTCCGGAGTGGCTTTTGAGACTGGAAGCGTTGGTGGAGCTTTCAGCATTTTTTTTAAATTTAGGGTAAAAAGCTGTATTACAATCTGATAAGAATTCTATTGTTGTGCTTGAACTTTCTTCGTTGTCTCATGACAATCATTTTTAGGGTTCCGTACTTTAAAAGTAAAAACGGAACCATTATAAGATCACTTCTGTGCCTGTCTGTCACAGCCATTTTACTCATAAACTATGGAACGTGGAAAGTTCAAATTCGGGGAAGTAATAAAGACAATTGACCTACATATTTTCAGATTAATAAACATTCATAAATATATTTAGTAAAAATGTAGAGGGGCTGATTATGGTACTTGGAAAAAAAAATCTTTTCTTTTTATATCGTGTGGCATATGGTGTGAAAGATTTCGTAACGCTGAACTCAAAAATACATTCCTTTTAATTTTAGGTATTATATTTTCAAAGATATCGTGGAAAATGTAGCGCAAAAATATGTCCCCCCACCCTCATCTAATTCCGAATCTACTGAAACTAAAATTATGAAAAAATTAGAGGTAGTAGAGGTTAATTTAAACCTTGCCGGAAAATTATAGCGATCGCCATAGGTCACATAGTTTTTGAGAAAATTGCATTTTTCTGTTCCACACAAATTTCGATTTACGGGCATTCAGAGAAATTGTTGAGCATCTCTGGATATACCTATCGTAGCAGAAGTATAAAAGCATTGTTGATAATGAATTTCGAAAAAAAATCATCGGTAATTAGACGAGATATTAACCCTTAAAGATACGGCAAGTTTGGACATACACAATGACGGGGGGGGGGGCGTACTCTATGCCTAGTTAACTACTTTTAATGATATATATGTGTAATGTAATCTCCAGTAACAGTATAAAAGCAATAAATGTCAAATTGTTAAAAACATACTAATTTTAGGCGTCTCAGGATTCTAAAAATTGGAAAAAAAATATACAAAATATATATAATTCTAAAAGCCATAACTTCTGTTCTAATGGGAATTTCAAGGAAACAATTATATCAAAATATTCAGAAAAGATAGAAGTTTAACACCTAAAAAAATTTAAATTTCTAAAATTTTCAAACTTTAAGAGTCCTGCGACTACTTAACCCTTTCCGGTGTCGAGTAAATCTGTTTATAAACTTATGAAATAATGGACTGATACCAGAATTTATAAACGAAGTTATTAGAAAATACGAACTTGCTTATTTTCGCGTACATAGTAAAAAGAAATTTTTAATTAAATATTCTTGGTGCCGTTTGTCTTTCTTGGAATTAAAAATAGGTTTCCTTTTTTTTAAGGACACCGCCCTCAAATGGTTTAATTAGAATGAATCACATAAATATTGTGGGATTCGCGACTAGTTTGCATTGAGTGTATCTCTCAATACGCCTCGGGTGACTTTAAAATTTAATTAAAACCCTATCTGGAAAAACGCGGCACTCACAAAGGCGGCGTTGCAATTTTGCGGCCTCCTTTCGAAGCGAGCTTAGCACAATGCCAAAATTAAACTTTGAACAAAGATTTTGCTTTAGCTGCACTGTAGAAATAATGGTTATTTCTAGGCTGAATTTAGTTTTATGAAATGCCAAATGAAGTTTAAATATGCACTGCTTTTATTGTCAGTACGGAATTAAGTTCATCATAAACAGATTAGGATAATATTAAAAAATGAGTTATACAGAATAGCTATGTTTGATATTATTTAGGTTCCATATCTCTTTGAACTTTCATGATATATACATTTACACTTTTCTAATATGTATTGTTATACCCAACCCTACTTTGTATAGTTTTTTTACAAAGTCTCAGTATTCTTTTAGCAACGGTTTTTTCTTTATAATACAATTACAAATTCATATGTTTATTCTACGGAACCCTCTGTGCGCGAGTAATACTCGTACTTGACCGTTTATTCAATCTACATTTGAATTTTTGCTTGTAAGATATTCGGAATAATAATAATAAAAAAAAAGACTTGATTTCCAAATGGAGGATGAGTCACAATTTTTCAGAACACCCTGGTCGACATTTAAAATTTTTTTTTACAGTTTAGCATTTAAGTTATACCAAACTTCCTTTACCTTTATTAAACTTCCGTGGCCTGGTCTACTAACGTTTCATGCAGTCTTGGTGGTGGAAGTTCCGATTGTTTATCGAGTAAAGGCGTTCAATAGACTAACGGATAAGATACCACACTGTCATTAAACGTGATGGTAACGTAAATTTCTATAGTGACAAGCGGGGTGGGAATTATCCTCCACTGAATATTTATGTTTATGAACGTCTACTTTAATATAATCTTTGTTTTTTTTTAATTACACACTTATATTTTCAACAAATCTACTTTTGTATGCGTGGATAAATAATGGGTTAACAATATCTGTGAAAAAAGGTAATGGTGAGTTAAAACAATTGTCTTTAATTTTATTAAACAAGCAAATAGGATGGAATAAAAAAAGCATACACAGCAATGGCAAGCTTTTCAAAAATATAATGTATTGGACTCTACAAGTCACGGATTTTTTTTTAAATTTATCTTACTATAATAAAATATATAAATGCATTAAATAATCTATGTTTTTATTCCAAAATTAAAATAACTAATTTTTTTTAATTATAGACAATGATAATGACCATTAACCTTAACACGTTGAATGTCATGTCAGTCACCGGTGACTGACACTGATCTTTCCATTTAGGTGGCGTCAGTCATCGGTTACTGACGTGACATTCAACGTGTTAAGGTTAATGGTCATTACCATTGTCTATAATTAAAAAAAAATAATTATTTTAATTTTGGAATAAAAACATAGATTATTTAATGCATTTATATATTTTATTATACTAAGATAAATAAAAAAAAAATTTCCGTGACTTGTAGACTGCAATACATTGTATTTCTGAAAAGCTTGCCATTGCTGTGTATGCATTTTTAAATTGATATTTAAATGATATTTTATCATTAGATTGTGTAACAAGAGTCTTATTTCGTGGCCTAAACGGAAAGACAGACAAAATAGAATTGACATTCAACGTGTTAAGATCCATGTTTATAGAAAAATTGGGAAAAACCACTAATGCATTGTCCGCATCCCTTCGATTTGATACATTGTTCATACTCTTTAACTTTTGCTTAAATATGCACCGCTATTATTACATGACACTTTTGCGTAAATTTTTATATAGATATTAATTTTCGTATTTTGCTCGCTTGATCTACGTAATTATATACTAAGCTAAAAAAATTAATATATTTCTCGTTAGAAATTCCTAACTATATTAATTGAAAAAAAATCAATATAGTCACAATGAATTCTTTTTAAAATCATTTTATCTCAATATAATAACATGCAACATTAACGTGTCTTACTGAAAGACTTTTGGAGTATATTATTCGTGGCTAATAGGCCTATCAAATCTCAAACTCTAAAATCTAATCGAGTTTGAGAATCAGCTCTAATTCAAAGCCTTTCCTCTTTTATAGCTTTCACTTCAAATAGATAAAACAGACCATCAGTTTCCTGACGTCATCGGGGTTATTTCGAATTTGAAGATAAAATAATCTACTTCTGCGCATTTAGGGAAAATTGTAGGAGATTGATATTTAACTATGTATAACCGCAATAAAAAATTCACATAGAATAAATGCATTATAATTAGTAACATGTTTCAAGTTTGGTTTCTGAAGTACATCTGTTGCATTACGTATATGTACACATTTTGCATCTTAGAATTTTATGTAGAAGGACATTTATGCAGATAAACTTTAAATACTATAAGGACTAGAGGAAATCTACTTAACAAGAAATTAATTATTTCAGGAAAACACATACGGAAAAAATTAGGTCTTCATTTTAATTTAGACCGTAGAATAGGTATAGAAAGTAAAAATAATAAAAAAAAAGCTTATGTGATTGTCTAGAAATTAATGAATTTTAACAATGAAATAACTTATAAGCATGTATATATTTTTTTAATATTAATCTATTTTTTAGTTCTTCAGAATTGATTTGATTTGCAATTATCACTAGAAATTGTAACCTATCTATCTTCTATTTTATAAAGGACAAACATATCTGTGCTTAACGCATACGTCACTTTGCGAATGGCAACATTTTCAAGATTAAAATAAAAATTAGGTTTATAATTTTCGCTACTGCAAATTTCTAAACTTCTAAACATTGCACATTTTCAATTTTTACATCATCGTGTTCGTAAGAAAAAAAATGTGCTTTTAAAAGCAAATTATTTGAAAACTCTATTGAAATTTATTTTTGAGATTTATTTATTTATTTATTTTTTTTTTGTAGTTTTTAATACTTTTTTTGTAATCGTTGCAACTGAAGTACTTTATTTCTATCGAAAGTAAAGGGAAAATTGTAGATTACTGTTTCTTTTCGTTGCCATTTTCTAATAAAAATGGAAAAAAATGAAATTAAAATACGTCTATGTCAAGAATATCATTTGTTGTAAAACCCGGTGAATTTTGGTTTTATTTCTTTTTTATTTATCAATTAAATGATTTTTAGTTTATTGAAACTTAATTTACAAACGATACAACCCTTTTCCTTCATAAAAATGTATTTTAAAGGATATTTCTGAGACTTATTTTCTACGCATTTACTTAATTCGTATCAAATAGCTTAAAGAATGCAATTTTATTAATCGTGTGAAAAACATTTTCCGAATTTTGAAAATAAATATTAATAAATGACTTCGGGTAAAACATGGATCTATAAAACAAACAAATGAAGGCATATGAATTATTAGACAACCGATTTGTTTTGCCGAGTTTCTTGAATGACAATATTGCTTTTTGTTTGGTTTGTGTATTATTCCGCGATAATGAAATCATATGCATACTTTTCTACAGGTGTTGTTTGAGACTGGGTCGTAAAAGTAGAATGCTTTAGCGAATGCAAATGACGTCATTTTATATATTAAAAAGCGTGCGTTTCAATTCTTATTAATTATAGGAAACTGAAATGTGTTTTGTAGAAGTGCGCCATTTTCGTCGCAGCTACTTTGAAATTCTTCAAAGGTGAAAATACTCCACTTAATCGAAGTCACACACTGATAAATCGCAAAGTTTTACAAAAAATTAGAGGGTCTTTAAAGAAGGGAAGTGGCATACAGCGTTCATGCTCAGATCGGATGATTCTTGCCTGAATGAGTTCGCTTCGCGAGTTAGACAAGTAAACAAAGAAGATATTTGTAATAATTCTAGGTTTAAAATAATATGAGGTTTTCCAAGTTTTTGTCCAAAATTCTCTCGACTAATAAAATTTTATTGCTATTCTTTCAGACATTCTACTATAATTTTATGAAAATAACATAATTTGTATAATTTCATTTTTCTTAATTTTATATAATCTGTATATTTAAAACACAAGGCAGTTATTTATTCATCTGCCTCCAGCTTTATGATGAACTAATTTTACTAATAATTCTTTTAACTGAAAGCTGTTTATTGGTAGAAGTATTCGCACTGGCTATTTTTTTTAAATATCCCCATTTTAATTTTTAATTTTATTTTTAAAGTACTTTATGAAGTTTCATCATAATGGTGGTAATTAAATAGATTTCATTATTGCAAGGAAGAGAGGGAAAAAATGAGGTTCATTTATCTTTAGCCATGTCATTTTCCGATAGAAATTCAAAATTGTTGATACAAATTGTTGGATAGGGTTTTAGTGGTGCAAAATCCAATTAGGGACATAATATTTTGAACGGAAAATGACGTACTTCTTTTTAAAACACGCATTTTTCCTCATAAAGTTTTCATATTTGTTTGCTTCGGCATGTGTACTGATACTAAATTTCAGACACAAGGCAACTTGCTTAAGGAAGGGAAAATGACTTCATATTTAAAAGAAAACGATCATTTTCTTAGATAAAACTAAATTTTTTTACAAGTTGTCTAAAAATCATAAAATACGTCAATTTTTACTCTCCGGTACTGAGATTAGAATCTCGAGTTAAGAGTGCGACTGTTCACATGCAAAGATACATGCAAGTCCACATGCAAATGACACTGCCAATCGCGGTTTCAAGTTTTGAGTTAAAATGATAAAATTAAAATACCAATTTTTGAAAATGGCGAATACGGATATTGAGAAGTGCGTATGTAAACTTTGAAAGGAATAAAATGATGTTTGGTTTAGATTTCATAGGGAAAAATTTCTATGATCGTGAAAAAGCGGAATACTTTTTGTTGTTTTTCATTCCAGTATACCATGCATAAGAGCCTCAATTGATAACTTCATCATAATAACTGACCTTTATAATATTTCACGGATTACGTATCGTTACTAAAAAGAAAAAACGTATCTGTACGTAACGCTGACGTCATTGTGCGATTGGCAACACTTCACGATCAAATTTCAGTTCTGAAATTTTCGCATCTGCAATTTTTTAATCTTATGACAACCATATATTTTAAATTTTTAGAACGTTGTATAAGGAAAAAATCTTCTTTCAAATGCAATTTATTTAAAAACTGTATCATAATTGCTTGATTTATTATGTTCTTTAAAATAATTTTCAAGAATGATTTTTTGTAATTTATCTTATCACGTGCCGGCTTCAATACATAATATAATAATAATAATAAGCGTAATAATAACAATAAACATAATAATAATAATAAATATTTTGAAATATATAAAACAATAAATATATAAAACAATAACAATTTTTCAGCAGCCCCAAAAAATCTTTCAAATGGAATTTGTTTGCAAAGTTTATCTCAGTTTATTGATCGTCTATAGATCTAAAAATAATATTCAAGCATGAAATATTTTAAAATTTATCTCTATTGCTTGGAGCTCGATTACGAAATTTAATCCGTTTGCCCTTAAAACCGCATAAAGAGTTCATCATTTTCTTAGTGCTAATATTCTATTTAAAAAATATTAAAACTTACTGTATGAATAAATAAATAAAATAATATAAATAAACACAAATTTAACAAACATGTAATTGAACTATGCGTTTAAAGCTCTGAAATCAACAGAATATAAAAGGATGCCGTAAGTAGCAAAATGTTGGGTTAATAGCTCTTAGCTTACGACTAATACGAAAATATCGCTTTTGATAAATTTCAAAACTCTATTTGATTGTATAATTGATATTTTTCATGTGAAAAATGCTTTTTTACTGTTTGTGGGCAATCTTATAATACAGGGAAGGGTAGTACACAGTGAGACGAAAATTATTATTACATAACGAATGGCGACGATTTTTATTCTTTTGAAAAAAAATTGCTACATCTTTAAGCTAAACAAATACGCTACACATTAATTTATAAATGGTTTTAAAAAAATAGTTGCTTATAAACGCCCAGAAGCAGAATAACGGAGTATCGGAAATTGTCAAGCTGCGTACCACAAGTGGTACACAGTGAGACGATGTATATATTTTCATACGTCATACTATATTTTTACACTCTATCAATATTTTTCTGCAGTTTATGATTTATAATTAATATTTATAGATTTTCAAAGTATAAAAAATATGAACCTTGGATAGACAATGGCAGACCTTGGGCTACCTTCATGCAAATTTTCAGCCTATTGCGTTTGGTAGATTTCCCTAGCCATCGCACACCCACACACACACACAGAAAGAGAGAGAGAGAGATAGACCTTCTTTTATTAATAAATAACTTTCATAAAACATCAGAACTACATAGTAGGTATACAATGAGACACATCTCACTGTGTTCCACAACTGTGTGTCTCACTCTGTACTTTCTTTACGTTGTAACAAAATGGACGCTACATCTGTTACATCAATTTCATCGCTTTAAAAAGTTTCTGCCATTCTGTCAAAATAGTCTATTATTAGATACACCTAGGCTTGGTTAAGTAAATACATGTCATGTTGAAGAAAATAAACTCTAAAATAGACGGTTGTGTAACTTTAACCACTATAAAATAGAGAATTATTTACTATTTTGTCGGACGAGTAACTAAAGTGCCGGGACTACATCCACGTGTTGCATAAGATGAGGTCGTTATGTGTGTGTACCAGCTTGGAGAAGAAGTTACAACTACAGTAGAACCTCTTTTATCCGAAATTCTGTTAACCGACACTCGTTTAATCAAAATCCGTTTTTAAAGTTTTTTTTTTTCTGTTATATTCCTTGTGTGTAAGCGGACGTTTCCGAACTTCGACCACCTGTATTTTTGATCCCCTTTCTTAGAGTCCCTTTGAATTTAACTTGTGCTCCCGTAAGCTGCGGAGTGGAACGAAGAAAACGAAAAACTTAGCAATTCTGAAGCTTTTGAATGTTTTGCAAACGGTTTGACATGGCTGTGGTAGCAGAAAGGCTGTGATACTGGTGAATTAATAATACTCCATGATAGAGTTTCAAAGCAAAGGCAATCCATCAAGCTGCGACAAACAAAACATTTTTTTCAAACCATCGTGATATATGTAAAATGTACTTAATTTCAAAATTAAAATTCAGGTAATTTATTCTTGTTTCTTTTTTCCTATTACTTTATTTTTATTAAGCACTTGTAAAAATAATAAGAAATATTACATATATTTCTCCTTACTCTTAAAATTGAAGCATTCTCGATTATCCGAAAATTTCGATTTTCCGAAAGATGGTCGGTCCCAATTACTTCAGATAATCGGGATTCTACTGTATATGTCAAAGTGGCTGCTGTCTCACTGTGTACTATGTGTCACTGTGTACTACTCTCGCCTATTGCATGCAAAAAAATATTAGTTTTCAATTTTAAAATATAATTTTAACCTATATTCTATAACCCAGGGAGCCCAGGTACGATCCCCTAGTTTTAATGAAATAAAAAAAATGAGTTTGAAGGTTCCTTGTTCCCTTTATCTGTTTCCAGTTTTTATGTTGGAATTATAAATATGGTTCTGTTTTCTAAGTAAAATTGTTCGTACAATATATATATATATATATATTTGTTGAGTACTTTGATAATTGCTGAGCACTTGGAAAAACCCCGCAGATGTAGGCAATCGTAAATTCTTTCACCAGTGTACATCTTAGTGGAAAGCAATGCATAAGTTGAAGCTTGCTTTATCATCTGTAAAACTAATCTGAATATTAAATATTCATGCTTAGTATTTATATCACTTTTAATCATTATGTTCAATTTGAACAAATGTGCGTATTAGAATATTAAGCTTTTTTTAGATAAAATAGTATATTCAGGCATTATTTATTTTTAATCCAAATATTTATATTTTTATGTTATTCCTCATATTTACTAAACACATGGTTAAAGAATGTTGCAGTAATAGAATTATTTACGCGATAAATTAAGAGAACTAATGTAAATTATTCATAAGAGTGTTGAAAAATGCCCTTAGTACATTTTTATAAAAATTTCCTTGTGATGTATATATAATGCAGGTTATTGTAATAACCTCAATGATATCTTAAAAAAATTAATCCTTTCTTTGATTTTGTTAACAAACATCGTCAATTTGACTGCCGTCGGCGCTTCTACGTAGGAGAATGCTCGGCGCGTAAAGTGTTAATATCATGATGTAAACATGTAACCTCAAATAATTAGCGCCAATTCCACAAATAAGAAGTAGGGCAAAAATCTCCGTCGGGAGTAGAGCTCGACCGAGACACTAGAAATATCTCCCCACCGCCAATTTCTTTTGAAGATTTTATCTTTTAACTATAGTAATAGTTTCTTTAATCGCTCACTATTCTCTTCCGGCAATTGACTAAGCATTTAGTTTTAAAGAGAAAATTAATATTACCTGTGGAATTTCTTAAGCATCCCTAAGTTTTTAGCAATACTATTATATTACCAAAACTGTACGAAATAGTGTTATAAAAATGGCAGTTCCAAGATCACCAAGTATAATAAAATGCACTAATTAATGATTTTATTAGTAATAAAAATAGACTGTTTAGTCAAAAAATTATTTTTAGATCATTAATGACAAATATTAGATTATATTACAAGCAAATATATCGTTGTAGTTAGGAGATTTTTTTTTTCATGAACATGCCTTATATTCATGCTTTTAATTTTAATTTTAAAAAATATTTATCTATTTACATTATATTACTAATTTCTAAATAGTTAATATACTTAAATTTTTAAAATGTTTAATATGACAGAGAAGATGAACTAAAATCTCTGAAAAACTGAAAAAAAAAAAAAAATATTTTAAGACAATATCTGGCATACGTTTTGATTTTTTTTTATTTTTGTTTTAAACCATAGAAATAATTTTTCATTTACTTTAAATGCATTAATTAGAATTGTCTAAATCAAGCATTCACTTTAATAAAACAATACATTTTTAAAAAATAAACCGGAGTAAAAATTACAGACTATGTTGTTTACATTTACTTAACGTGATTTTTCGAAACGGTAATTGTTTCTAAAACCATTAATCATGAGGGTAAATAACTTAAATATGATTAATCATCTAAACATGTTCATTAAATAACGTTGTGTTATGCTTTAATATCTGATGTGATCAATTAAAGCAACTAATGCGATTTAAAACTGTCAAATTTATCTTAAATAAGTAATGTAACTAGTGTTTTTTTACAGGGAGTAATTAGAGTAATATGTAAATTTTAAAAGCAGATGTACTAGATTCATTTGGGAATTATTCTGAATGTTTGCTTTCGTGCTTAATTATTTTAATGATTGTTACTTATGTGTATATTAGTGATCGTGCAATTACCACGATACATCAATATATTTCTCTGATATCACATTATAAATAATTATCCTCATCTAAAAGAAATTAAAGAGATTTTTATTCTTCAAATGTAAACATGTAGAATACTATATATGTGTATATGTGTTTGTGTGTATTACGGTCAATTTGATTAATCGGTTATTATTAATAATTATCAAGTAATAACCACATAAACCGGTTAATATGATTAATTTATGAGAATATATTAAATTAACCGGTTATTACTAATAATTACCAATCAAGTTAAGTCAGTTTAATAAATTTCAACTGATTTAGCTTGAGATTTTCCTCACATATGCGTATATTTATTCTGTGTCAGCTCCGTACTATTGTAAAATCGTATAATAGCATTTGTGAGCACGGAAGTTTGTTTTTGTCTGTTGGCAAAATTTTGATGATATTAGTTGATTGTTTATTTTAGATGCAGAGGGCAATTCCACTGAAAATGATCATTTTGGGGGGAGGGGAATCAAATTTATAATATGTTTCATTTAAGGGTATGATTGGAAAACTTGATAATTTTATATTCTATAGAAAAGTCCTAATAAAAAGGCATTGTAAATTACTGTTTACAAACTAAGTTGAGTACCATTATTGTCTTTGTAAAGTCATAACGTTACGTCAGTTACACGTGTAAATGCAATTTTTTTTCTTTATTATTATTCAGAAATTAATTAAACAAGTTACTGTTATAATTTGGCATTACTTAGTGTTGTTGGGAACATTAAAACACTTTTTTTAACTGGATAGTTTTGATAATTTTTACACGCCAGTGAAGGCGGAAAAAAATGTTTGTATATTTTATGTTACGCCAGTTACAGAATTTTGAATTGCAATTTTTTGGACCCAAAGAGAGATTGAAATAATCTGCAGGTATTCGGGTATTAAGACCTTAGTAAGAAAAATTTTAAATTGTAAAAATTTGTTCTAGCTTTATTAGTAAATTCTCTACATAGATTTGAAAACAAAATTAGATGATAAAGTGTTACGTCAGTTATGATGGAATTGCCCAGAAGACTGTATCTTTCGGTATACTCACAATTATCTTTTGGCAGTCTCGATTATTTTGCGTGCCAAGTAGTGTCCAATTGATGTTATTAGCCTCCGGTACATTTTGCTATTTCTTTCTCCCATCTTATTTTGTGTTAAAAAAATAACATTACCTTACAGAAGCTGGCCGTAAAACAAAGCATTACGATTAAATACTCTACAGAAATTTTTTAAACTTCTAAGCATCGCACATTTTCAATTTTTATACCGTCATATTTGAAAAAAAATGTACTTATAAATGCAATTCGTTTGAAAACTGTATCTCCATTTATTTTTTAAATATTAATATATACTATAATAATAATAATTATAGTTTTTGGAGCCATTTGCTTAATATTGGCAACTGAAGTACTCCATTTCTGTAGAAAGTAAAGGAAAAATAGTTTTAAAATAGTAATTATATATTTTTGTTGCAATTTACTCGTAACAACCGAAAAGAAAATGTAATTAAAATACGTGCTATTTTTAAAAAATGTATATAAATGAATGATTTCTGTTAAAACAATGGAGCTATTATATACTATATTTAATTGTAAGTATCTATGAATCATTAGATAGCCTGGTTTTTCCTCGATTTTCTTGAATGACGGAATCTTTTTGCTGCATTTGTGCATTATTACGCGATATAGTGATGTGCTATGCATGCTTTACTACAAATGTTTAAGAGTATGTCGCAAATGTGGAATGCTTAAGCGGATGCGAATGACGCCATTTTACAAAAAATATAACGTGTGCTTTAAGTCTTAAAATTGAAATATGTTTTGTACTGCAATAGAGTTCCGCTTATCCGAGTTATTTTCTTCTGATGGACTGGTAGCTTCTGTTATTATGAATGAAGTGTTAGGTGAAGATGAAAGAGCAGTCGTAAAAAAAAAATTATGGTCATCCCCCCCCCCCCCCATTCTGACCAGAAAATCAGAGTTCTAACTTTTTACGGCTGCTCTTTCAGCTTCACCTAACACTTCATTTATAATGGCTGTTTCATAATAAAGAAGCCATCAGTCCATCAGAAGAAAATGAAGTAATGGAAATGCCGGGGGCGACACTAAATTCTGAAAAAGCAGAATTCCTGTTCTCTAGTTTTTGTTGTGAGTTAGAAATTTATCCAGTTTAGATCGTTAAAAACAAAACTAGCCGAGGAAGTTGCTTCATACTTAATGGATGTGTTGACAATATTTGAAGCACCGTGCATCTTGCAAAGTGAGAATGGCTGGCAAATTGCTAATAAAATTTTTGAAGAAGTTTGTGCAGTGAAGATTCTACTCAAAAGTTTTCATTAAAACCAAGACACAGTCAATATGCAAGGCTCTGTTGAAAGAGCAAACCAAGACATTCAAAAGACGTTATCCATTTGGCTTGAAACTAAGTGGTCAGAAAGATTAAAATTCCTTCAACTTTGGATAAACAGAGCACATCATTGTAGAATGGATCGCAATCCATATGAAATTTTATTTGGTTTTATAATGAATGTAGATTTAATAATATATTTGCCAGTCGATACTTTGTCAGGAATTACAAGTGAACAAGATTTTGTTGTATAAGTAATCAGTCTAGTGATGATATCCAACGCAGACAGCAATCTAAACCGAGGATGAGGATATAGGCGCAATGAATGATGATAATATGGACGTGAAACTAGACAATTTGGACGGAGACATGAAGAGATCTCAAAAAATATCAAAGATGCTCGACGCTCTTTCAAACAGTCACTAATTAAGAAAGCAGTAAAAATGTTACGACTTCCGAAGTTAAAATTTTCAAATACAAATTTAGGAAAAACTCTTCGAATATCAGAAGTAGATATGTTAGATATTTTTTCACCTTCATTATTTACAAAATCTCATACTGCTGTGATTTTTTTTTTTTTTTTGACAAACCGCTATTTATTCTGGTACATAAATCGTTTCATTAAATTCAGTTATTATTGTTAACATTCTGTTCATGCAAATTGTCAGAATATAATCTTTTTTCTTCAAATCATTTATAAGAAGGTCCTGACATTTACAACTATGTTTTTTTTTCTTTAAAACATTAAAAAAGTCATTATTCAGTGTAACTCAATGTTAAAAATTAATCCAAAATATTAAGATTAAAGTTGAGTAGATAAAAACTTCAAAGAATCTGCTTCACTTTCTTTTATTCTGCGAATGAGAAATTTGAGTGAATATATGCCAATGCAGTTGGATAAATATTTTTTTTTATTGCGAAAAGTTTTATAAAAATCTTATAAAGAATATAGAAATACTGTTGCTAGATTGATGCTTAAATAGCCAATTTAAATTAAATTATTTTTCATCATCTATATTTTTTATGGTTTCTACGTAAAGTTCAAGATATGTTTAGCACATTTCCACACAATAAACATGTAGATAAATTTATAGTTATTCTACAGGGTGATATATGCGAATGATTAAGTATTTTTTTTATGTTAGAGATATGATTATTGTGTAATGATTTTTCAATTAATTAGTATTTTATGCACTTAGTTAAATATCAGTTTCAAAAGTATATTTATATGATCTTTCATAAAATTGTCTGTATCAATATCATGAAGCACATTCCTTACAGCTGGTACATGTTCAAGTTTATTTTCAGGCATAGGAAGAAGGTCTACCGAACGGCTTATCTTCAACAAGGCATACCCAGCAGAAAACTACTATCTTGGAACGGACCGGGAAGTCTATCGACAACAGAAAACAACCCCTAACCAGCCCCACCGGGGAGAGGCATGGAAGAAGCAGTTAGCCCCAAGGAACCGTGGGTGATCTATATCGAAATTCTGAAATTGTTACAAGCATGTATATAAATTGTAATAAGTCATAATTGTATAGATTCCTTAACAATATTTCTAGGCAGTAAACTAGGAATATGTATTTTGAAGAAAAGGTTAAAAAAATCTTATGATTTGAAATTAAAGTCTGTTTAAGTTAAAATTGTCTAGACAGTGGAAATACACTATACAATTTTAACATCATCCAGTAAGTTTTCAGTTTTGTCAGGTCATTGTATGATATTATGTATACTTTTAACGGATATATGTTAATGTACTAATATGTGGACAATACATAAGTACATATATAGACTAACAATTAATAAAATTAATTAAAATGTACGCATAAAGAGTGGCAATTTAGAAATGACTAATTTATTTTGGGGACACGTTTCGTAATGAATTTCATCACACACCTGCCTGATAATCGCTGAAAGAGATAATAAAAGCTGACACTTTTCAACTGCGATAACTACGATATTGCAGGTTTTCCGAAAATCCGAAATGTCTATACGATAGAAACATTCTGAATTTGTGAAGTATGAACGGTTTGTTTTGCCATGCATGTCCTGAAAACAGTTGGTAGCGTGATAAACTTATTTTATATATAACTACTAATATAACTGTACATGGGGAATTCTCACAATCTTTTGACATTTATGTCACTGAATAATAATTTTTAATTTAGTACATGTTCTTGTGTTTTTCTTTTAATTTCATATACTGGGGAACATCCTATTGCATGATTGTATAACAATATTAACACGACAAATAAGTTTTGGACGATGTTGCGGGTCCAAATACCAGGAAAACTCCTATACCGTCCCGTGTCCCTGATGCTGATTTTTAAGTTTGGAGCTGTCTGCATAAAATTGTTTCAATAAAAATAATTCGATTAATTTTTTTCGAAACTGGAATTATTGTTTTATATAAATATGTAGCAAAAAATTAACCTGCACACATTTTTAGGGTTGTTATTATTTTTTAATCTCTGTCCCTGAGTTTTAGATTCCTTACCGTCCCTCTTCTAAAATTATACAGATAATCACTTCAGATGCAGCCACCGAATTTTTTTCAAGTTTTTTCTCATGCAGAAGTATGCTAGAGAAAGAATGTCTAAAATTCTTTCACAGGAAATTTACTGCAGAATTTAAATCAGCATTTAAATATCAATTTCAGACATCGCGGCTTTATTCGTAGTTTTACCGTCCCCAAGGTTTATTCCTGCACTTTTCGAGGTAAATTAAATTATTTTTTTTTAATTTAATCCAAAATGAATAACCGTTTCGAAAAATCAATGAATATTGTGGCTACCACTTAGTCTTAACATGATTTGCCTAAAATAGGTGATAATTTTCCTTACCGTCCCTTTTTTCCACATTTCGTCCCTTTTTTCCTATACCGTCCCCTTTTTTTACCTTACCGTCCCTTCTTTAACACCCCTTTAAGACAATGTTATACCAAAATTTTGTACTAAAAATACTACATTGTTATTATTTCTTATTTGAATGTCCTGTGGGTACTACGCAAATTCATTATAAGTAAAAGTTTAAAAGAAAATAGAAAGTTTTAGTGGTAAAATGGCAAGGAAAATTAAACTCGCATGTTTAACTTAAACCTCAGTTAAATGAAAACTTTTTCGCTGCTGACCATTTTTTCTTTATTTTGAATCATCAAGGCATTCGTCTATCAGATTAAAATGGTATTTTAGCAAGTTTAATTTCACCAGATTTTTATACCCGAAAGTGAAAAATTGTGAGATGCTCCTTATATAGCAAAATATTTTCAAATACACAAGCGTGCGATGCTTGTGTTTCTTAAATTTTAATGGTTGGTTGAATGAAGTTTCAAAGCGAAAAATCCTTTTAAGGACATTGCGCCAATCTTAACTTTTAATAATTGGATTCTGCGTATATTTTAGCGATGAATCCCAAAATGACATTCATTTTTAACAATCTAGTCAGGAAATTTCGCAAATTGTAAATTTCAAAGTTAAAATGTCAAAAAATAGCAAATAACCTAAATTTAGTTAGGATAAAAAACCCTGTATTTGTGACTAAATAAGTGGTTTTCGACTCTATGTTCCTATGTGATTTTTCATCCTTGTTGTATGCGGGATTTGCCATGTCATTTTGTAAACTTTTTATTTAACCACCCTGTAGATTCGTAGATCAAGAAAAATGTCTCTTTTTCCTTTCTTCTATCTTTACAAGAAGAAAGTATTGGATTCGTAAAAATTTTCGACTTCCGGTTTTCGATGGATTTACACGTTTTAGAGGTCATAGATCCCGAAAAACATGTTTTTTAAAAATGTCTGTCTGTGAGTCTGTGAGTCTGTTTGTCTGTTTGTCTGTATCTGACACAAATTTTGTGGCCGCTCTATCCCAAGAACTAATGCACGGAATTAAAAAAAATATATTCAAGTAGTCCCTAATATAAATTGGTGCTGTTTAGTTTTTGGTCTAAATCTCCCAACAGGTGGCGCTGCTCTGCTGCATTTTTCGTGATTTCTGCAATAGCTCTATCTCAAGAACTAATGCACGGATTTTCACCAAACTTCACATTCAGTTATTCCTTGATATGAATTTGGGCTGGTAATGTTTTGGTGTAAATCTCCCAACAGATGGCGCTGCAATGCTGCATTTTGAAGCATTTACACTATTTTCTTAATAGCTCTATCTCAAGAAATAATGCGAGGATTTTCATCACACTTCAGATTCAGTTAGTCCTTGACATGCATTGACGTTTTGCATCTTTTGGTGTAAATCGCTCAACAGGTGGCGCTGCTCTGTTGCACTTTTTGTAATTCCCGCAATAGCTCTATCTCAAGAACTAATGCTTGGGTTTTCAACAAACTTCAGATTCAGGTATACCTGGATTTGAATTAGTGCTGCTTATGTTTTGGTGTAAATTGCTCAACAGGTGGCGCTGCTATGCAGCATTTTTCATGATTTCCACAATAGCTCAATCTCCAGAACTAATGCACGGATTTTGATCAAACTTCAGATTCAATTAGTCCTTGACGACATGAATTGACGTTTTATACATTTTGGTATAAATCGCTCAACAGGTGGCGCTGCTATGCTGCATTTTTCTGAATTTCCCCTATAGCTCTATCTCAATAACTAATGCACGAATTTTCATCAAACTTCAAATTCAGATATGCTTTGATATGAATTGGTGCTAAATTGACGTAATTTCTTTTACTATTTAAATGATTTAATTGACGTGATTTATAAAGAAGAAAGTTTTGTGATGGCCACAGCATACTAGTTTTATAGTGTAGATATAAATAAAATTTTAAACATTTGATTGTTTCCATCTTTGTTTATGAAAAGTGCTTTAGAAATTAATCTAAATGCAATTCGCAAACACAAAATATTAACTTTTTAATCTACTTACTATCTGAAACAAACAACAAATAAATTTTTATTAAAATTTCTTCATCCAACGAAAGAAAACTTTCAAACATTGATTTTGATTGATTTTCAGCTTGTCAAATGCAGCGGCCACCATTGCAGATCGAAGTTTTTTAAAAGAATGTATACTGGTGAAATTTTATTTGCTCTGGTAAGCAAGAAAACTTTTTAGAGTAAAGAGATTTTCATTTAAAATTATTGGTAAAAGAATAACGTATGGAATTTTTAAATTTTCTTTAATACAGATATTTTAAACCGCAGGAATTGTTTTACACTTTAATTTCATTTACGGAATTTTTGAGAATGTAATAGATTAATATTATATTCATTGACCGAACAAGGAAAGCGAACTGCGTGTTACAAGCTTCTAAAACTCATAAAATAGATGGGAAACCTGTATCACTGTGTTGTTACATTCTTCATTTAAATTATAAGGATTATATAAAAAAAAATAACCAAAAAATACCGGGTGTCCCAAAAATGACTGACTGATTTAAAAATTCAATAACTTGCAAACGGTGACAGATATTTAAAAAATTCTTGTAGGAGGGTTATGCATATGGTCAAAAGTTTTATTACAATGATTTTCGATTTTAGTTCGAATTACAAACAATAGATGGCGCTGTAAGCAATAGTCGCTAAATACAGGCTCGATTTCTGGTCCTTTCTCTTGTTCCATGCAGAAAAAGGAGATGGAAATGTATTATCCGGGCCACGAAGTACCAAAAATCGAGCCTGAATTCAGCGTCTATTGATCGCAGCGCCATCTATTGTTTGTAATTCGAACTAAAATTGAAAATCACTGTAAAAAAACTTTTGACCTTATGCATAACCCTCCTGCAAGAATTTTTTAAATATCTGTCACCGTTTGCAAGTTATTGAATTTTAAAATCAGTCAGTCCTTTTTGGGACACCCGGTATATTGGTCCTTATTAAGATGGATCTCTTGCAATAATATATATTTTTAAAAAAAGGGCACGTACAGCATGCACCGCACTGTAAAAAAAATACTGCCAGTTTTTCGGTAGGAATCGAAAAAATAGTTGCCCTTATCATACCGGAATAATTTCCGACCCAGCTCGGAATAAAATCCGTAAAAATAAGGAAATAGTCAGTAAAACGGTATTTTACGGATTTTATTACGAGCTGGTTGTAAATTATTCCGATTCGATAAGGGCAACTATTTTTTCGATTCCTACAGGAAAACTGGCCGTATTTTTTTTACAGTGCGAAGCATTTTACAGCCTGAATAACATCTTTTAATATTATTGTTGTTTCATGTTATGTCAATTAATTGTATACAACTGATAAACATAAAATTAATAAAATAGGCTATTTAATTAATGCAACACACACTATGAATAGAAATAATAAACAAGTAATATAAAAATTTTGTTTTTAAAGTCAATTCCTACTTAGGCCATCAAAGAAAAATTTAATATAATCCCTTAAGCTAATATTAGTTTTTGTTGCATTAAAATATCTCAATTTGTTGATTTTCTATAAGCAAGTAGGTTTACAATGGAAGTTTATGGGAATTTGGCGAAATATTAGAGATATCGCCAAGTTGGCGTCACTTTTGGCGACTCATTTTGGCCGCGAAATTTGGCGATATATCGCCAAGCTGGTGACAAACTTGATGGTATTTGGCGACAGAATAGGGTCCCCCCTATGGTAACCCCTTATTGAAAATACTTTCATTGATCTTTTATAACCAATGGCTGCAATTTTGTATTCCATGCAAAACTAAAACTAATTAATTAAAATTTAATTAATTAATTAATATTTGAAAAAACTGTATTAACATCAATTGTCATCCAGTACAAGTTTAAAAAAATTTATTTCAACTTGATAGGATGAATAATGAGTATTTTATTAACGATTGAAAAATTGAACAAGATAAATATATAAATAAATAAATATAGGGAGAGTGTGAGCTAATAGTAGGAATTGAAAAATAACAGACGGCATACAGTATAAGACAAAAGCATTTTAATGCTTAAATAACGATATTTAATTATATTGTTGCTTAATGCTATGTCAATTAACAGAATAAAACTGATAAACGTAAAATTGATAAAAATAATTCTTCATAAATAATATAACAGGAATGGTTTGTATTAACATAAAAACACGGTGTTTTACTGCATGCACCAATGTCTTTCAAAGAATAGGTAACAATTTTTAACCCGAGAGTAGTCACGACATTTTTTAGAACGTTAGTAGTCGCGTTCGGTCCATTTCCCGCCGTTACCAGCAGGCCGAAAACGAAGGGGAAACTTGCCGGTGTTATCAGATGATCGAAAACGGATAACGCAGGGGGAAAATATTCACTGAACTTTAAAAGATTACAGCAATTATTCATTTTACAACATTTTACAGCAATTATTTATTTCGCTTAAGTATATATTCAGTTGGCATCTAGATAAATGTTTTTATAACTCTTTCTTCGTTTTGCATAAATACTTAAAAGTAAATAGTAAATGATTTGATTGAATTTCTGATGTTACTATGAATCAATAATTAGTAGGAAAACATTTACGAATATGAATCTAAATTCGTGATAGGTTTTTTTTTTTTTTTTTTTTTTTTTTTTTTTTTGAAGGACACAAGCAGAGTGAGGTAGATTTTTATGATACTCCGGCACTCTCTATCGATTTAATAAAATAAAATTAATAAATTTAGCATCAATATATTACACTGACATTAAATTGAACAATTAAACTGAAAGTAAAAATGGAACCTATGACATGCAACAGAAAATCAAATACAATACCACTAATTCACCAGCATATTGCAGACGATTAATTCATTTAAAACATATGAAAAATCATCAAATTTGATGCAATAAACAATTAAAGACAATATATATGTATATATATATATATATAAACTTTCTGTACAATAATACCATTGAAAAATAATGAAAATGACCAATAATTATGAAATCACAAACACCACATAAACCAAATATTATTAAAAATGTATAATTTTATATATATATATATATGTATGTATATATAATAAAGAAAAAGGTAAAAAATACTTAACTTCGAAATTATAAATGTAAATGTTGTAACTACGTTTTATTTATTTATTTATTTTGTGGGGTGTCTGTGTGTGTATGAGGGGGTAGAGGAGGGGGGGTCGCGAGATTTTGCGATTAAATGCATTTTTTCTAATGAAAATGCACGATTTGTAGTTTCTCTACTTATTTCAGGGTTGGAGCAGCGCCCTTGAATAAAAACTCTGGATACGAACTTCGCTTATATAATGCAAATAATAAATAAGTTATCGAAATTATATATTTAATTTAAATACATTTGCAATTGTAGATTTAAATCCTAAGATGGATAAATTATTTTAATTAATAGAATCACTGAAAGATTCATCTTAATAGAGATGTATTTTACAGCAATTATTTAATTAAAATAAATATTCAATTGTACATTTCATAATAAGGTATTAATGTTATAATTTATTGTTTTATAATAACATTCATTAAAATAATAAAAACAATAAGCAAATTTTCTCCGAAATTATAAATATGCAGCAATAATTTTATTTAAATGAATTTTCTCTCATATTCTGGAAAACATTATTCTGAAAAATAGTTTGAACAATTGATGAAGGACAACAAATTTAAATTTGTCAGATACCGTCCCCAAGCCTCTATTTGGATTTCAATAATAATAAAAAAAAACATTTTCTGCGGCATTGTTAAAAAAAATGTATTTTTACTTACAGTATGAAAATTTAACAATAGATAAATTTTAGAAAAATACTTAAAGTATTTTTTAAAATCATAGTATAAACATTCCCTGAATTATCCAAAAGAGATTTTTATTTGCGTAATTTCTAACCTACATTATAAAATTCTCATTATTTTTCTTATTGTACAAATAAATTATATGTATGTTCTTCGCAGATATACATACTACATTTCTGAGAAAATTGTTTTATCTTTAGAATTTGTTTTATTGTACAAAAACAATACTTTTCAGATTTTGGAGATACGGCAATTTTTTTACTGATTCCCACAAAATTCTCTTCTCTCTTTTTTAATGGTTTGGCAGTGGTATTGTCTGTTTTCATTCATTTATATGTTCCGGTAATAAATGGAAAACAAGTTCTTTCAAATAATGATGATGAATTTCCCTTTTTTTCCATATTTAAACGATTATCAATTTGAGAATTTATTCGAGCAATACTTGACAATGAAAAAAAAATGTAAGTGACCATCCATCAGTTTTTTGTGCGAACTGACTTCACAACTAATATCTTAAAACAATTTTAAGTCACATTCTAAAAGTAAAAAAAGTATTCTATGGACCGGTAAAATAGCGGAAAGAAAGAAAAACGAAATAACAACAGGCAAAGTGTCGGTACTTCGAAGAAACTTTCCCCCACAGATTTCGCGGAAATGGGAAAGGATGAACACGAGGGGGAAAAATTCAACTAACGCAAGTGGTCGCAACGCAGTCATTTAGACCGATTGAAACTTAAGAATGCGATAAAATGCTAAGAAATAGCAGGAATGACTTGTAATTTTACTACACAAGAGTGTGAACACTCAAGGTCAGCTACACGGAATTTCGCTATCGTAACTTTAACGGGAAATGAGTTACAGGAAGATAACGAATTTCGGGCGGGGAAAAGACCAACGCGCGACTACTAACGGGTTAATGATAGTCTTGATTAATGCTGTAACAATTAGTAGTATAAAACTGATAAGCATAAAATTTATATAAAAAAAAGCCCTTCCGTCCAGTGCCGGGATGAAGTGAACTTTCATGTTCCTTATTTTTAAAGAGCCATCTTTTACTATTCAAACACACGAAGCTCAAATTAGTGGAACCTGATTATAGAAGATGGAATAGTAATTTTTGTCAATGCTGAATGTGAATGAGATTTTCGCCAAATTAGCCAGCTATGTCTAAACTGGTTTTATTTAAAGTGACTTATTTTTGGTTGCGAAATTCATCGATATCTGTAAGTGTCCGCCATTTTAAAACAAGATGATGGGTGAAGATAACCGATGAACTTAGTTGAGACCTTAGTAATTCCTGTGCATATGCTCACTCGCATTGGAATCGGTTAATATATACGAGTGCTGTTAGAGGCAAAAAATCAGATTTTTCGAAATGTCACCCACATTAGAAATTATATGTGCTATATTTCGAACATTTTTATCCTCTTCAGTGCCTGGGTCCCCATACGAGGACCTCTATTCTTTTCATTATAAAAACAAAAATATCCGATTTTTTTACATTTTCACATCATTTCTTAGTAGCTGAATGTTTTCTGCGTTCAAAGCAAACGAATAAATGGCAGCATCTAAGATGATTCCCACATAAAATAAATGTTATTTTCATCTGAGTTTGCAAAATGCCTAAAAATGTCCAAAAGACAGTATGACAAATAAAGTGAGAAAGTTTCATGAGATTTTAATTTAAATCTTTTTCAAAAAAAAAAAAAAAAAAAAAGAGTATTTTTACATTATTTACTTGTTTAAATGTCTTAAATTTTTGATTGTGTTAATTTACGTTAATGATTATTAAACTGATGTTTTAAGAGGGTATATGTAGATTTAGATCCATATTGATGAACCTAAATTACTAAGCGCTTAAAAGTGCGCTTTCAGAAAAGATATTTTTTCTGTCATTTATGATGCCATATTGTTTGGAATAAGCATTTGTATTATTACTTTAGCTTCGGAAATTAAGAGGGTAAAGATAAAAACAAAACAAAAAATGCTCCGTAATCCTTGTATCGAGGTCAAACACTTAAGAAATATTTTTTTTTTCAGTTTCTAATTTTTTTGCACCTCATTTTAAATTTAAATAAAAAAAAAATGTAAATGACTGCCATTTTTAAACAACATGGAGGATGCTGTTGGCCAGTTAACTTGGTTGAGACCCTGCTATATACTATGCACATGCCTTCTCACATCCAAATGGGTTAATAAATACGCGTGTTATCGCGTTAATAAATACGCGTGCATGACAAAAATCAAATCGTTTGAAAATGTCAGCCATGCTGAAAATTCAAAGTGCTATAACTCAGCCCTTTTTTAATATATAGGCAGAACAAAAAATTCTCGGAAATCTTTGTATCAAGGTCAAACACATAAGATCAAAATATTTTTCAATTTCTGATTTTATTGTGTCTCATTTTGAATTTATTTTTTTTTAAATTTTAAATGGCCGCCATTTTGAAACAAGATATGGATGAATCCGGCCAACAAACTCGGTCGAGACATTGGTGGGCGATTCTCAAAAGGTGGACACTGGACACAAGTCATAACTTTAAACCTTTCAAACATAACTTTAATTATCATTGACTTTATTTTATTTTATTTTTTTTTACACTGAGACTATTCAGAGATAGAAAATGACATAATTTATTGTAAAAGCTTTGTATAAATATCTTAAAATTTTATTATTTTATACTAAAGGGACTAATTTCGGACATTCATAACGTTAACTGCTCCAATGTACCACCAAGAAAAAGAGTTTTAACTTTTTTCCAGGTGGTTCTAATAGAAAACAACGAATGCATAAAGGAAACGAATGATTTTTTAATAATTTCGTTAAGAGATGGCAGGCTCATTTATTGTTTTCTTGAAGATAGAAGGACATTTCTATAAAGCATTTTTCTGTATTTTGTCATATCCGAAAGTAATGCACGTAACAAAGCATTTGATTTTATTATTATTATTACTCGATAACAAAAAGTTAATTATACACATATATATGTATACAGACACATTTACTACATTCTTAGTCTTAAGAATTTTTTAAATACTAAGAGCAACGTCTAAAATCTTTAAGTCCAAAATCTGCAAATGTCCAAAATTTGTAACGTACACAACTGCTAATTAAATGCTTTAATCATTAATTTTCCAGAATTGTTGCTGTTTTTAATTTTTGTGTATAATTTTGTAGACATACTATTAAAATATTTATATATTATATTTATAGACAAAATACTATACTATTAAAAAAATTTGGCCTTAAATTTGAAAATTTTAAAAATTACATATAGTTAACGTTTAATGATCCCACCTTTTGAGAATCTCCCTGGTATGCACTATGTACACATAAAGTTACATCCAAATCGGTTCATAAATACGAGAGTTACAGTGTGACAAAGATCATATATATATATATCACATTTGAACGGAGGGTGGTTTCGGGATCTGGGGTCATGTTCGGTGAAAATATACCAAAAGTTTTCGGAATCATTATCCTCCAAACAACTCAAATAGGTAGCTTTTTGTAATGAAAGCTGCCTAAAATACCAGTAAATTAAGGCGGCACAGGAACTTTAACTCCTCAAAGAGCAAGCAAAATGTCTTTAAATATTGAATTGTCACCGGAATAATCAAAAAAATTATTTTTAAATAAAGGAAAACAATTTCTCAAAACTTTTCCTCCAAAGTTAAAGATATAAAATTTAGTTAAAATTTTCTGGTGAGAATCCTATTTGAATTAGGTGGGATATATTTTATCCCACCGCCCCTCAAGGGCTTAAACTTTCAAAAAATCAGTTTTCAGATATTGATTTATTCTTAATAATAAAATAAAAAATCTCGACAGTATTGAAAATACTCCATTCAAAAACCTGCATTATTTCTTGCGTTATAATCATTTATACAGGGTGTTTCACTACCAGACCGAAAAACGTTGAGGGGTGATAGTAGACATGAAGACAAACATTATTAAATGGGAAACCATGGGGCGCAAACGTCTTCTGTAGGAGCTAGGGGCCATTAAAGTTTAAGGTCCAAAATTTCAAACGATGATTAAAAACGGAAAAAAAGGGTCGATTCGTTTGCTGTTTTAGCTAAAATCATTCTTTATATCACGATTTTCTTAAATTATTTTTTTAAAAGTTACGTTCAAAAATTGTCGATAGTGGGCGGTTTAGACTTTAGAGTAACGATCAACTACATTTTACCGTTATTTTTTTGTATGGGGTTAAACTTTTTCTAAAGTTTAGACTTTAACTTAAATTTTAAGCCCAAAATCGAAAACATTGCGATCGGGTAACTAGCGAAAATTTAACTGTGAACAGAGGGGGGGGGGGGATTTTAAACGCTCATAAACATTGAACAAACTAATCGATTTTGTTGCGATTTGCTTGTAGGTCATTTCCTTGGTAATTATTTTATTCAAAATGACGTACAGCTTTGGTGTCCTCATTTTTTGATAGAAGGCGCTTCCGACACATCTCCGACATTTCAATGATATTACTCCTAGGTACTACCGGACCAACATACTTCCAGGAAGTGTTAGGGATGCAAAGACGACTCGGAATCACATAGGAAAGTAACGTTGGAAATGCCTTTTTTGCGAGTTGTGGTGAAAAGAAGCAGAGAAAAAAGCAACAGAAAGAAGCAGAGAAACAGCAACACGTTAATGTGACAGAAAATAGTTTATTTAAAGATTTTACTACAAAAGGTGTTCGAAATTACGACCAGAAGTAGTCGGGCAAGCTTGACAGCTCCGTCGCATGGAATTCATCTCGCTCTCGAAGATTCCTGGCATCTCTGATAGCTTTCTGGCACCTACAGAAATACGAGCAGCAAGGAAACCGAAGCGCTATCTATTGTCGCTGTGAAGCTTCTTCTGGTCGTAATTTCGAACACCTTTTGTAGTAAAATCTTTAAATAAACTGTTTTTTGACACATTAATGCGTTGCTGTTTCTCTGCTTCTTTCTGTTGCTTTTTTCTCTGTTTCTTTTAACCATAACTCGCAAAAAGGCATTTCCAACGTTACATTCCTATGTGATTCCGAGTCGTCTTTGCACCCCTAACATTTCCTGGAAGTATGTTGGTCTGGTAGTAAACACCCAGGAGTAATGTCATTGAAATCTCAGAGATGTCTTGAAGCGCCCTCTATCAAAAAATGAGGAAACCAAAGCTGTACGTCATTTTGAATAAAATAATTACTAAGGGAATGACCTGCACGCAAACCGCAACAAAATCGATTAGTTTGTTCAATGTTTATGAGCGTTTAAAATCCCCCCTCCCCTCTGTTCACAGTTAAATTTTCGCTAGTTACCCGATCGCAATGTTTTCGATTTTGGGCTTAAAATTTAAGTTAAAGTCTAAACTTTGGAAAAATTTTAACCCCATACAAAAAATAACGGTAAAAAGTAGTTGATAGTTACTCTAAAGTCTAAAGCGGCCTCTATCGACAATTTTTGAACGTAACCTTTAAAAAAAAATTTAAGAAAATCGTGATATAAAGAATGATTTTAGCGAAAACCGCAAACGAATCGACCCTTTTTTCCGTTTTTTATCAGCGTTTGAAGTTTTGGACCTTAAACTTTAATGGCCCCTAGCTCCTACAGAAGACGTTTGCGCCCCATGGTTTCCTATTTAATAATGTTTGTCTTCATGCCTACTATCACCCCTCAACGTTTGTCGGTCTGGTAGTGAAACACCCTGTAGACGGTGAGTACAATTGCAAGTACGTTGATATTGAAACTTTAAAACGCGTTTTTTCAGATTCATAAATTTCATACTATATAAACTATAGCTTAAAAAAATAATCAAAATGCATTTCTTTGTAGTCTTCATGCTGAAACCAAAAACTGTCACTTTTTTCAACTTGAAAAACTTGGATTTTTTTGTAATCTTTCATATTTTGTGCTAAAATTAAATTTTAAATAAAACGTTTTGTATATATTTTTTGTTTTAATTCGGAAGGAGGTGTGTTATCATTCTATTTTGTTCAAAAATTGTTTTCTATATGCATAATTTAGAGTTGAATCTTGCGCACCGCACTGAATGATTATAATTCACACATTATTGAGATGAATTTTTAAATTTAAAATTTAAATATTAACTTTGTATATACAACATTTATTTTTCTGGATGATATAGCTGTGAATATATACTTTAGTAAGAAAAGGGGAAAAAAAAGATTTTAATTGCATATTATTTGTATCATAGTACTTTGAAAAAGGTGATGTTTTTGATCGTTTCGACAAACTCAAATGTTCTGTGCCCGCCTTCCCCCTAAAACAACACGATTGGTTTTCAGTAATATAAATACATGATAGCTTATTGCACGCGCCAAGGCATTTTAAATATGAAATACCAAATTTTACTGATATTCTTGTTTAATGCAATGTGTAATAATAACACAAAACTAATAAAGATAAAATAGACATAAAAAGTTTTTGACTTAATGTAACATGAAAACACCTTAGATATACTACATAAAAAAATTCATTTTAAAGAATAAATATTAACCGCTCATGATTTTCTTCTTTAACGTAATGTTCAATAATGTGAGAAATAAGTGAGAAATTTATTTTAAAAAAAGATAACTTAATTGAGAAAGAAAATTGAATAAATTACACAAATATAAATACTGCCGTGTGCCTGCAGTGACTTATTTATAAACTAGTTGGATGTTCCGATCAAAAAACTTTCTTCTATTTCAAACATCTTAATATTTCAAAAAATAGTTACAAATGATAATACATCAATATTTTTATTTCAATAGTAAACCAACTTTGATTTTCATCTTAAATTTCTCCTTCAGTCGATTAATCGGATTAAAAACGAGTTAATCTAGATCATTACATTTATTAAAATCAATAGTATTTCCTTATTCAGTTGTCATCAGCTGTTTGCGAATAGCCGGCTTAGCAGGACGCGAGTTCTCGCCGCTGCATGAGCGTCCAATGGTCAATACAACTACGAAAAACCACGAAAATTATACAAAATCACTATCACAGCGCCCTTTTTCCGCGGAATATTTCAATATTCACGGAGGACCTGCTGGCCATAGCCAAAAACATTCACAAAAAATTTAGTTCAGTTCTATGCATAACTTCATACACTCTTCAATGGTACAATACAGAAAATACCATAAACTTCGCTATTACAGAGACTCCTTCCGGAGGAATATTTTCAAATTCAAAGAGAAACAGCTTGTCATGGACAGAAACATACACAAAAATTTTGGTTCAGTTCTATGCACAACTTCATACACTTTTCGATGGTACAATAATGAAAATGACAGAGACATCTCTATTACAGCGCCTTCTTCCGACAGATTTCTTTTTAACATCAGGAAGGACTCGATTGCCATAGGCAGAAACACACACAAAAAATTTGGTACAATTTTATGCATAATTGCATACACTTTTTGATGACACAATAAAGAAAATGGCAAAGACATCGCTATTATAGCGTCCCCTTCAGGCGGATTTTTTTTCAGATTCAGGGAGGACTCACTTGCCATAGCCAGAAAAATACACAAAAAATTTTGGTCCAATTCTATGCATAACTTCATACACTTTTCGATGGTAAAATATTGAAAATGTCACAAAAATCGCTATTACAGCGCTTCCTTCAGGCAGAATATTCTAAATTGAAGAAGGACCTTCTTTCCCCAGCCAAAAACACACATTAAAAATTGGTTCAATTCTATGCATAACTTCATACATCTTTCGATGGTACAGTGGCGATACTCGGACGCACGGACAGACAGACATTTTGTATAAACATGTTTTTTGGGATCCCTGACCCCTAAAATGTGTAAATCCGTCGAAAACCGGACCTCGAAAAAAAAAATTATAGGCGCATGGAGTGAACCAGGATCATCCGAAAATTCCGAATATTTCTATTTTTGTCGTAACGAAAAAATAAAAAAAAATCATGAAATTTGATTTTGTTTTTCAAAAGTCTGCCAAACACCCAATTTTCAATATTTTCAAATGATTCTAGTTCATTCGATGCATTTAGGCTTACAGATTGAAACACCGTTTTTTTTTCTTTCAGATAATCCAATCAGCCAAAATCGTGAAGGAAGTGAGTATCCTTTTTTTTTGGACGCAGGTCTCCTCAGAGTGGTGTAACTTAAGTTCTAATAAATATTTTTGCTTGAAATTTGTTTTACATATTCTTGAAATAGCAATAAATGTATAATAAAAAACTCAAAGCTCTATTTTTTTCATTTGTTGTCAAAAAAAAAGAAACATTCCCCAAAAATGCTTAAAATACAGGCCGTCACACAGGAGAATCCACTTAAGCATGAGTACAAGTCAGTTCACACAGCATGAGAACAAAGCACAATGCTTGGATTGTTCTAAAATATCTTTCATTTTTTGAGACATTTGATTAAAAAATTCAAACAGATGGGGTTGTCCAAGCTATCACAAAGAAACGCATAGATTTTCGATAGTTTGGACACACCCATCTGTTTAATCAGAGTCTGAGCAAAGTACGTCGCCACACTAATATAGAGCCATGCGAATAGTAAGCTATTCCTTTCATATAAAATTGAAACTATATCGCATTAATTTTTAATTATATAAAATGAGATAAACTGCGATGAATATTTGTATAAAGGAGTAGGGATTCGGATTAATATTTTAATAAAACTATATTTGAATCGAGATTAGCCAATCAGAAAATGCAGTTTTTCGAAAATTTCCAACCTTTTTAAAATTTTGCAAAATGCTGACTTGCAAGGCTGGTTTCAACAGTAGCAAAATACCTATCAAATTGTGTCAGCGTTAGGTTACTCAAGCATTCTGTATCATTCGTGGTATTAAGAAAGTGACGCAAAACTTTCTCAAATGTGTTAGTTTTATTCGATAAAATCGATACAATATTATATGAAAGCACGCTTTATAAATTGGTGTGCCGAATGTATAGCTACAGCTGAACGTTGGCAGACTTTGATTATCGGTAATAATACTATTTAAACTTATTTTAAAATACAAAGTATCGTTGTATTCGATAGCATAAGTATATATTAAAAATAATTACGATACGAATATGCCTGCAACGTGCCATGTCATCGGTTGCGGCAAGCAGACCAGGATATTATTACAGTACTAAATAAACTCAACATTTTTCTATATTCTATTTTTCTTGTATTTCAGAACTTAGGTTAAGCCTATAAACGCCCCGCAAGTGGTATTAATTTTTAGCTTAGGCTCCACTTCACTTCCGGCAGACATGGGTCATTAGATCCCCCTATTTCTACTCATACATAAAATATAGTTTTTTTCTTGTATCTGATAACATAGGTTTTTATGTCGTCGCCACCTGGACTGTTATACTATTTAAAGTATTTTCCTGCTTTTGAAAATTTATATTTCTACAAATTTTGCTGAAGAGGCCTTTTTTTTACAGAGGTTGCAAGTTACATTTATAAATCTATATACATTATCTAAATGTGAGGAATGTCCATATCTTTGGGTGAGTGCAAAAGCTCTACCCGTTTTTTAGCAAAACCAAAAATGTGGAGAATACAAAAACTTAAGCACCTATATATTCACGCAAGCACCAGCATTATGTATGACCACTTGCCATGTGTGTTGCAGTAAGTGAATCCCACGCCGATGAAAATCCTCTGTTTTAGAATGAAAATACTGTTGTAAAGCCGTTTTTACAGTCTCCACATCATTGAAAGTTGGACGAGCGAAGGCGTTGTGGTACTATAAAAAAGGGTGATAAATCGAATGTGCAAGGCTGGGGATATACGTCGGATGAGGTAAAACTTCCCAACCAAGGTTCCAGTAATTTTTGCCGAGTCCATAAAGAAACATGAGACCTATCTTCATCGTGATGAAAGAGAGCCTCTGCGATTGATGAGTGCTGGCCGCTTAGACGTGAGATTTTCTCGCAGTTTGTCCAATTGTTGGCAGTAGATGTTTTCATTGATCGTTTGGTTCGGGACGAGGATGATTCGCACCATACATTTAGCAAAACATTTTCGGGATAGAGTCATACCTATTAGGTCAATGGAGTACCCTCTTCAGCATCGGCACATGGTCCTTCGACGCTTTACATTACCGTACAGTACCTTAATTTCATCATCCATTACAATTTGGTTAAAAAATGGTTCCCTACTGTTACAGGAAAGCAAAGTGCTGATCCTCTCTTCTCGATGCTTTACTATAAGCTGTTGTGGTACCCACTGATCGAACTTTATTGTGGTGAAGCCAAGCCCAAGCATCCGTCTTATGACAGTTGTTCTGTTTATCGAGAACGTTTCCGCTAATTTGTCGACTATTGGAAGTGGGGAATATGTTATGGTTGTGTCCAGATCCTCGTCAGAAACCACTGATGGGTGTCCAGAACGAGCATGAACTTTACATCTTTTGCCACTGTCCCAGAATCTCCTAAACCACCGGAAGTAGGTGCTATCGTCCACGGCATCCTCCCCGTATACTTGACAAATACTGCGGCAAGCTACGGCTGCTGTAACGCCTTTATCATACTCGTATAGTAAACAATATCTGATGTGGTCTTTCTTGCTTGCCACGTTGTTTCCCGTTCCGCATGACTTATTCTGAGAAACCTTGTGCCTATATATACTCTACTGCTCCACACGTTATTGTTCACTTTCTTGTCCCCGATACGTCATCTGTATCGTCAGTACTGCATTTGTCATTTACATATACTCCAAACGGGTAGAACTTTTGCACTCACCCAATATAAAACTTTAGTTTATTTATATTAACGTCAGAATGTGCAGTATTTACATGATTATCTACATTCTGTTTTTGAGAACGATTTTGTAATTTCTTTGGCTGGACATTTTTAATACTTGAAATTGTATTTACATTGAATTTTTTATGTTTAATTTCTGAAATTTCAATATCTTCATTGTATAAAGCTAAAGCTTTTTCTACAGCTTTTTCAAAAGTTAAGTCATCAACTTGAGTCATCATTTCGAATACTTTCATTTTTTTCAGTCGCGGAGAAATTGCTCAAGTAAGTTTTCATTTAAAGAATTTCCTGCAAATGAACAAAAGGTCGTATTATTTTTTAATCTAGCAGTAAAATCTTGAATTGATTAATTTTCAGTAACACATACTGGACAATTGCACCATAAAATATAATAAATAAAAACACAATCTTGCTTAATGGCACACAAAACACGAACTTTAACAAGCTGTAAGTTAAATTCTACGTTTCGAGTTGTTTCTACAGCCGTCTTCAGGAAAAATATGATGGTTAATGGCTAAAAACTCAGAGATGAAAGTTTCCCGTTCGAGGTATAATTTGTCGAACACTGACTAATGATATGGAAACAAATGTAGTGGTGCCATCCGGTGTAGTGTATGTATTATATATATATATGCATATTGTCCGGTGTACCAAATGTAGTGGTGGCATTCTTTATTTATGATTCATTTTCATTTCGAAAATATTTTCTAAATTTAATACGTTCAATAAAATTGTTGAGAGTGAGTCTTATGTGCTTCAGCAGAATATCAACAATTTCAGAATATTTCGGAGATTCGCAATTTTTTGGTAAGCATATATCGCATAACGAATTATACAATTTCGGTCCCCTGCAAGATATAATAACCGGAATCCTCTATTCCTCTTTTATACGATATAAAATGAAATTCTGTTCCACCCGCTTTACATAGGTTATGAACGATTGAGTTGTAACTATGGGACAATTTGAACGACTGAATTTTATGGGGTTTACATTATTTATACTGAGTGTACGTCGTTATTAAATTAATACTAACTGTCAATGAATTTTTAATTTCTTTATGATATTTAGTTTTTGTTAAAATTCACTGTAAAAATATAAGCTATTATACTCTTCAGTTGTCAAATTATTTTTGTCCTTTTTTCGGAGGCAAAATCAATAATGGGAAAGATAAACAGAAAACAAATTTTTAGTTATCTCTTCATAAAACATTTATATTAAACATTTATAAACATTTTCCTCATGTTTCATGTTTTTCATAAATAAGTTTCATTTTTGCGAAATTTTCATGCTCACCTTAATATGCCTTTTTTCTCTCAATTGCAAATCTTCAGGGAAATTACGCAATACGACTTTACATTTGAAGCATTGAAGTCATTTTCATTTTGTTGGAAACTGTGCAAATTTTCAGAAAGATGAAACTTTTTTATGTACGCGCTCTATATATTAAGAGTTTTTTTTTTTTTTTTTTTTTTCAGAATTTCTTTTAAGCAATCAACTGTTAACGCAAATTATGTTTGACCCTTGATTATATTACTACATAACACAAATGTGGAAAAAATCTGCATTATGTTAGTCATATACCAGAGAGTTATTCCTTTACTTTACAAAATTTGATAGACACCATGTGTATTGAAATGTTTGTTGAAAGATTAATATAAGCGCATTTTAATTAAAGTAACATTACATTCAACTTTAATTGCTGTAAAAATTAAAGAAAAAAGTTTTTTTCTTCAATTATCAAAGAATTATTGATCTTTATATTATAACTAATGTACTAATAATTTTATATTCTTTATATTAGGGAAGAATAGCCAAATTTGTACTACTTCAGCTATTTCCAAGTGTAACACACTTTATTTTTAGAATATCTGAAAAATATCACAACTTGCGGACAACCAATTCGTCTACTAACTAAATATAGCTTTCCAAAAATTTCTTTTTGAAAATCTTAAGTTTTATTTTAATTTAAAAAAATTTTTAAAATTGGTCCAAGTTCAGAGACTGGGCACCTATGTTGGAACTCCAGTCTCCAAAATTGGACCAACCAATGTTAGGCTTTTTAATGTTTAGTGAATATAACTAATTTTATCAAAAGCAAAGTTTACGATTAATGAAACAATCAAACAAAACAACAGCAATGAAATATCATGAAGTCAAATGTCTGAAAGTAAGAGTAACTATTTCCAATCAATATGTATTCAAAATATAAATCAAATGTATAATTTATTAAGAATAAAAATTATGGAACTACTCGCCATTTACTTTTCTTATGATGCAAGAAGTGATGCAAAGCTTACACATGAATTTTTTTGTTAATTTTTTATTCCACACAACATGGAGCGATATATGGCAATTTTAAAACTAATTCATTTCTAATATTTTATTGTTCTTACAAATTAGGCAAAACCAATCATCATTGTCGTGAATTACATTTTTATGTTCTGAATTCTTAGACTTTTTTTTAAAAAGTAAGTTTTCTTTATCTTATGTGAGTAGTTCTTCCCTTCTATCATTTTATTTCCAGATAAAATACGCCTATTTTTTTTAATCTTGGTGTTTCAATCGCTTTTGTGCTTTAAGAGCTTAATTTTCTTAATTTTTGTTTTGTTTTTTCACTTCAAGGTTTACTTCATACGGCGAAGATGCAAACACAGCTGTTTTTGGCTCGCTCTCGACTTTAACTTAACTCATTTGGTCAAGAGTATTAGCGTTTATAATGATTATTTGGCTTTTTGGGGTTTTTTTATCGGCAGCCTTCTTGTGGGTTCACAACTTATACTTGTCATTTTGTTTATCTTTGACAACTTTGCTGTCACTCCTGTTTTTGTTCCAAATGGTTTGTCTGCGTCGTTTTCATCATTATTTTACTCTCTTACTTTTAGTAAGTTTCATGATTACTGATACTGACTACGAAATAAAAATATCTAAAAACTTGCATAGATATAGTAATCTATTATTAAATAACAACGACAACAAGAAAAACAAAATACTGCAAAGCGTACAGCCTTCGAAATTCCTTATTTACGTTTAAAATTTATGATCCTTTATCTAGTCCATTTAAAGAGACTCAAATTGGTTCAATTAAGCAACTGCGCCATTTTTTAAAACAGATAATCTCAAGAGTAAGAACAAAAACGAAAGTAAAGAAATCCGCGTGAAAAATACGCGCAATAAACACATGATTTTAGATGTGCATGAGAAAACCTAGCAACTTACCTTAGTTTTAAAGTATTCGTTTATGGTTATGAGGACAAAAGTAGATCAAAACAGCTAATTTTAGGTTTTTCAAAGTTGTCTAAAAACCGCACTTGGGAGGCGGGTGCTTCTTCTAATCATAAATAACGTCATTCTGATAAGTTGGATTTCAGCGGTAGATTGCGTCTCTTTATGTAATCAACTTCATAATTTGAGTGGTCCGTTTAAAGCAGCGGTCCAAATATGGCTATTATCCCCTATTTAGATCCAAATTAAATTAATAATCAAATATAGAATTTCCGAAATTTTCTTTTGTAGGTATAAAATACAATTGTGCCAGCTTTTTTAACTTAAAATTCAATAGAAAAGTTAAAGGAGAAAAACATTTACAAAGAGCTTGCCAAACATTTTTCTGATCTAACTGCATTTTCTCGCTTTTCAATTTCTTTTATTATATTTGTGATAAGTTTAATTTATGACACACTTCCGTATCTTTCAAATCGTTATTGTATCGTGTGACTTTTTTTTAACAAAATCAGCAAATTCGTTTTAAATAAATTTAAAATAAAAATCCGATTTCCGTTGTTATTCTACGTATAACAATTTAAAATAATCTTTAAAAAAAATATGGGCAAATATTTTACATGAATTGTTGTTGAAATAAATCACATTTATATATTTTTCCTTTAAACAATTTAACTAATCCATATTACAACTAGGTTATGATACAGCTTTTTATTTTCAGGAATATGTATTTTTTGAAAGATTTTGAATTGTATTTTGATTTTTTGGTACATTTTTAATATATGCATATAAAATTATTTTTAAAGTAATCTGAAATGTTATTTAAATTCTATATATATATTTTACAAAACACAGATTCAAATTTTACTTATCGTCAGTATTAAAATTACAGAAATGTTAGGCTACAATGAGCTTTACGTTTCAAAGTGCAGTAACAATATAGTAATACGTCGAAGAAAAAACCTAATAAGAATTATTTTTGAAGAAGAAATTAAGGCACGGCTGCAAATATTCACTGATCGGTCCAACACTGAAATGGACACAGCTTGTGCATTTTGTGTTATTCTACAATTACCCTGAAATTTTCCTCAAGAATGATAAGTTACAACTGATAAAGCTTTTTATTTTCAGGAATGTGTATTTTTTGTAAGATTTTGAAGTGTATTTTGATTTTTTGGTACATTTTAAATATATGCATATAAAAATATTTTTAAAGTAATCTTAAATGTTATTTAAATTCTATATATATATTTTACAAAACACAGTTTCAACTTTTACTTATCATCAATATTAAAATTACAGAAATGTTAGACTACAATGAGCTTTACTTTTCAAAGTGCAATAACAATATAATACATCGAATAAAAAACCTAATAAGAATTATTTTTGAAGAAGAAATTAAGGCAAGGCTGCATATATTCACTCATCGGTCCAACACTGAAATGGACACAGCATACGCATTTTGTGTTATTCTACAATTACCCTGAAATTTCCCCCAAGAATGATAAGTTACAACTACAAAACATAGTCTTTCATGCCACATTACTGGTAATTGAAGAAGCAATCATCCGGTCTGTTTTTTCAATTTTAATCATATTCTAACAGAGCATTTCAGATATCCAATAGGGTCAGGGATTACATAGTAGATCAATTTTTAAAATAAAAGGAGTTATCTGTTATCGCTTCTCATATACCTGTGAGAACCGATGAGAATGGGATAGTAAGGTTTTTTTTTCTGGCACTACTTTCTACTTATTTTACTCTTGCACTTTTACATAATTGAAGTACCATTATATTAAAGGGGAAGAACTTCAAACCTAATTAATGGCATTGTCTCTTCTTTGAATTTTACTTACGATGTCCCAGAGAAAACCCATTCTCCAAGTATCAAGTTTCAGAGTTGACAGTTCAAAGCTCACAAGTTTTTTATCAACTTAAGGGGTCTCAGGACTCTTAAAACATTAAAAATTTCTAAATTTTAATTATTTTATATGTTTAACTCTTATCTTTTCTGAACATTTTGACATAATTGTTTCCTTGAAATTCCCATTAGAACAGAAGTTATAGCTTTTAGAATTATACCCGCTCAATAGCTGAAACAGCGTTTCAAAAACTTTGAAAGCATTTTTCTACAAATGACGTTTTTGGGCATAACGCGCACGATATCTCAAAAACTTCTCAACATTTTTTCATGAAATTTTCAAAACATATATTTTATGTTAGTTTGTATAAACTGAAACTAAAATTTCCTTTTTATTGTTCAGAAAAATATTTAATTTTAGGTGATTATACTGTTGAAATTTTCAAATGTTTGCATTAGCTAAATGCAATTTTGTATTAAAAATATAAAAATGCTTTAAATACAAATTTATTTAGGTTCATGGTAATTATTATAATCTATAATATAATTAGGGACCAAAATTTTTATTCTAGTTGCAAAATTTATTTTGTAATCCTGCGCGCAATCTGTTATACCGATTTTCTGCTCGTCAAATGTCCAGACAGATTGGAGCCCCCTATAAATGCTAATTCAGCGTCTTGCAGTTTTTTAAATACATTAAATGAAAGAATATACTTTTGTCTTTCAACCCAATTAAAATTGTGTTTTAAAATCACATACATTTTAAAATATTAAATGTTGAAAATAGTCTTTTTTTCATATTTTCCAATTTTAAGAGTCCTGAGACCCCTTAATATAGTTATTAAGATTTAGTGAAATCAGGATTATGGGAGAATGTACGGCAACAGTGGATAACTCCCGAGTTTGGCCCACTTCACTTATTTTCAGGTGTAACTCACTTCATTTTTTAAATATCTGCAAAATAACTTTACACGTGGTCAATCTATTATATCTATCACATACTAACTAAATAAACGTTTAAAACAATTTCTTTTTGAAAATCTTGTTTTAGTTTGAAAACATTGGCAAAAGTGGTCTGAATTCAGCAATTGATCGCCTAAGTTGGACCCCACAGTTTCCTAAATTGGACCAAATAATATAAGGCTGTCTTGATGAGTAGGGGATATAACTAATTTTATTAGAACGAAAGTTGTTGATTAATGAAACAATCAAATAAAACAACAACAATGAAATATAACGAAATTAGATTTCTGAAAGTAAGAGCAATTGTTTTAAATCAAAATATAATTGAAAGTTATAAGTGATTAAGAATAGAAATTACGAAACTAATTGCCAGTTGCTTGAATATCATGTAAGAAGTTATGTAAGGGTTACACATGAATTTATTTAGTTAATTCTTTATTCCAGCGTACACAACATGGAACCATATTTGGCAATCAGAACACTGATCATTTCTGCTACTTTTATTTTTCTTAGAAATTAGGCGAAAGCAATCATCACTTTCTTGATTTTTCTTTTTAGATTCTGAATCATTGGACCTTTTTTGCAACAGATTTCCTTTTTACCTTATGGCTGTAATTCTTTCCCTTCAATCATTTTCTTTCCAATTGAATTACGCTTATTTTTTAAAAATTGATCTTCTAATTGCTTTTGTATTTTGAGAGATTCATTTTTTTAGTTTTTCGTTTTTTGTCTTTTCATTTCAAGGTTTACTTTATACGGCGAAGATGTTAGCATAGCGTTTTTTTGGCTCCCTCTGTACTTTGGTTTAACTGATTTTGACAAAGAGTAACATTTGTAATGATTCTTTGGCTTTTGATGGACGAGGTTATAGCTGCAGCCTTTTTGCTGGTCAATATTAATACATTATAAATAAAAAAATGTATATATATATATAGTGTCTAAAACATACAGCCCTCGAAATTCATTACTTACTTTTCAAATTTATGATCGCATGTCTGGTCCATTTGCAGCAACTCAAATTGGTCCAGTTAAGGCAACTGTGCCATTGTTTTAAAAAGATAATCTCAAGACTAACAACAAAAATGAAAGCAAACAAATCCGTGTGAAAAATATGCGCAATAAATGCATTAATTTATATATGTATATGAAAACATTAGAAGTTACCTAAGTTTTAAAAAATTCTCTTAAGTTTAGTAGGTAAAAAATAGATCAAAACAGCTAATTTTACGTTTTTTTGAAATTGTATAAAAACAGCATTTGGGAGGAAGGTGATTCTTTTAATCGTAAATAATGTCATCCTGATGAGTAGGATTTCAGTAATAGATGGCGGCTCTTTCTGTAATTAATGGCAGAATTGCAACGTTCCATTTAAATCGGCGGTCCAAATATGGCTACTCTCCCCAATAATCTTAAACATATGTCGAGTCGTGGGAAAAAAAGGACATACCCCTATTACTCTGCAAGAAATTATTGTAGAAGAACGTTTCTGGTACCAAACGATTGGAAATAAAGTCTATTCTTAAATATATAGGGTAACTTGAGGTGAGATGCAGTGTTGTACAAGATGCCGAATTCCGTAGTTTTCATATGCGGAGGCGCTGTATGGAAACGCCGCTCAGTTTCAAGGAAGAGGGTTCCCTACAGATATTTTAATTTCCGTTTGAGGTCTTTAAAAAAATTTTAAGTGGTACTTTTTTATTGCTATTTCGTCAAAACACTTCTCTTAAGAGTCAAAAATCTTTTATGTGTGTTCTTTAATTGCCTATATAAGTTTTAGTTTAAACACCAGAGAAATAAGTCTGAATTTTTTACAGAGTACTGGTACCTCACCTTTCTGAAAAGCATAAATTGTGGCCGGTTCCCGCTTCTTCACGTCAGCGACGGGCACCGACGTCTTACGAAATACTTTGGAGTTAGTCGACGAAAATTTATTGGGGTAAGATGCCGGTTACTTTCCGTCGCGGTCAAATGCCTGGTTGATTCGTCATTGTATAAATTACTCTTGTAAGGTTTCTATATGTATTCTGCATTATAAATAAACTTTATTGGCCTTATAAATAATTGTTTAATAATTATTAATTTTAATCCTTTTTAAAAATTTTATGTTATTGCAGTTATAAATAATTTTAATAAATGTAAATATCAGTAGTATATAATATAGTTTTGGATAATTAGGGTCTTCTGCCGCCTACGAGCAACGCTCCCCAACATTCATTAAGACACCGTAGACTCTAAAAAACACGCTAAATTGATCTGCTTTGAAAAGATAACGGATTAAATTTACTACCAAGATTCAGATGGGGATTTTTTTATGTGAATAAGAATCAGTGTTAAGAGTGTCTAGCAGACTGCAATAAAACCTCTGAAAAATGTGATTGGATCAAATGCATTCAGCGAAACTGTTGGTTATATAAAAGTTGCTCAAAGTGCCAAAACAAATGTGCAGTCTGTGGCAGATCTGAGTTATAGCTGAAAAGAACAAAGGGGCATATGAAAAACACCAACATAAAATCTACATTCTAAAGCACTTAATCTCACTGGCTTATTGCATTTAAACTTATTATAATGTTTAAAAATAGGCATACTTAAGAGCCATAATTCTTTTAAATGTTAAGTAGAACATAACTTTTTTTTTTCAAATATTAGTTTTCCCTTTTATTAAATTGCCAACGTTTGTTACATTCATATTTTTGTAATTTCCAAATATTAAGTAAGTTAACAACTTTAGTATGACTAAAATATTAAAGTTACTTTTATTCGTCCCATTACGTTTTATACTGCTTCAAAAAATTATTGTTTACACTGAAACGCCACAGGGCATCTTTCCCCTAAATAGTTGGCCATCTTACCCATAGGTATGGGTAAGATACCGATATGCAAGTGTTTACAAAAACAAAATTTTTGATGCTTTATATAATATCTGTAAAATGAAAAAAGGTTTTAAATAATACATAAGGGTGCAAACTTCAACAAGAAATAAATGAATAACAAATAAAAACAACAGGCTATTTTTAAAACAATAAAGTTCAAAACTACGGCATCTTCACGCAATTTACCCTATCTAAAATTTACTTACAGTGCCATATAGGGTATTCCGACCAGTAAGTGAACAGCCCCCAGTGAATGAACAATTGGTATATATTTCAATGGAATAAGGTTTGAAAATGTCCCCACTAGATGGGGTTACAACATTGCCTTAATTCTATGCAATAGGAAACTATCGCATTCATATTTGGTTACTGAAGTCACATTTCTTTACTTTGAGAACATGTTGTATTTTTCATGTCTGAGAAACACATTGTTTCTATGCTGAAATAATAAGATAAGTGCTATGTCATTTCATATGTTTGATAAGAATTTACTATTTTTATTTGCAATATGCACTAATTTTATTGCACATACACTAAGTATATATATTACAGTCATATTTCTAATCATTTTTCCATTGTAGAATATGTACAATTTGAGAATAGGGATGTTTAATAACTGGTTAGACAAATATTAAAAATCCAATGAATGAATAGCTGTTCATTCACTGGAAGGAATACATTAGGCTACTTTTCCCAGTGAATGAACTGTTTTGGGCTTTATGTTTTTGTGCCTTTTTTATACCTATATTTTAAATTAAGTGATTTTTCAGCAATAGTAACAAATGAAAAGTTAACAGATATAAAAACTTAACAAAAGAACATGTACACACACACTGTTAAAGGTAATAATTATTGATGACTTTCAAATCTTACTTTTTCTATGTTTTTGGATGATTGTTAGAAATATTCTTATTGATGACCAAGAAGATTCCTCAAAAACGAAATATGGGAGGTTCAAGTACTCTACAGAGGACCTTGAAAACGCTGTACAAGATATAAGGGCCACGTCAGCAGTTAGGAGGCATCTCTTCATTTTAATATTACAAAATGAACGATGTCTATGAAACTGCGAGGGAAACCAATTGAAAGTAAGCGTATGGGACATTGCTTGTGTTGCCCTTTGAAGATGAAAAACTCCTTGGACATTGTATAGTTTGAAAGGGAAAATTGGATTTACAATGCATGAGGATGAAGTAAAAGCTGATGTTTACAATGTCATGAAATAGAAAGGAAAGAAAAATCCATTTATGGACAAACATCCAGGTGAGAAATGGATCACTTTTTTTTTTAATAGCATCCAAGTTTGGAAATATCAAGTAAGCACCATGAAAATATCTGGACCACAGGTCCACATGTGGTGAAATTGGAAATGGCCTGCAGTAAAGTATAATATTTGGTATTTTAAGGATCATATGAAATGCATAATAATGTCACTTGAACTTATTTCTGCAACATCCTCCCGTTACTCTGGAGTTATTACTGAAATGGGGAAGTACAGGGCCAATGATTTAAGGAAATATAATTAGTGTTTTTTTTTAAACCTGTAATTTACGATTAGTTTCAAAATTTAAACGTGACTTTTCAAGCTAATTAATTATAGTTCTGGGTTTAAAAAAACTGTAGTCCAGTTAAAACATGTTATAAGTTATTTGTACAAGTAGTAAAATAAATAAAGAACTGTGAAATTTAAGTATTTTTAAATTTCAGCCTGTTCATTCGCTGGAAAATTTTGCGTTCATTCAATGGTAACAACTGTTCATTTACTTGGTTTTTGTGTCTATTTCTATTGAGACACCCCTATCATCCCAAACAAGCAAAATATAAAATTACTTTTGTTATTTTTTTAATTATTTGTAAACCAACAAATGTATTTGCAGTGTCAAAAACTAATAGGTACTGTGTATTAAAATATAATGAATCATTTTCTTTTTAAATGTGCTTAAGTGTTCATTTACTGGTCGGTCTACCCTACATATCATATCAAAACAAACCCAAACTTTGTTTTTTTAATAGCAATATCCAAGTCTGACATTAAAAATAAATTCTAAACCGTTCAGTTAGCATAAATCCAAATTTATATGAAATTCGTACGACTAGTTTCCTAGAAATTAATTATTTTTAAATGAACCTATTTTTGTGTCCGTATCCAAATTGTACATAAGTACATAAGTACCATAAATTCGGTACTCGATTGTTAAAATATGACTATGTCACTTCTATAAATGTCTTATTTCTTGCCAATATGGACCATTTTACTCGCTTAATATATTTCAACTATTGCCAGCCCAAATGTTTCTATAAAATGACTGAAAAACACCTTTTTTATATGAAGCTTTTCTGCACATCATAGACGTTGCTTAATGCATCATTTTGACGTTTTTTAATCATAATTCAAAAACTACTTAGAAGAAAAATTTTAAATTAAGAATTCGCATAAAGCAGGACATAATACATTTAAATCTATCACAAAAATTGTTGGTTGCAATTCATATTTTTCTAGAATATTAATTTCATAATTCATAATTCATATTACAAAATTTTTAAAATTACAAATTCAATGTATTTATAATTGGGTTTTTTAGTATTATAACAACACAAAAAATTATCAAATTTATGATTATAATTTCTGGAGATATTAATATAAATGTAATATTAATAAAATGAAAATGTAATTTAACATTAGAAGCTCTAAATTTTGAATGTTTATAATTCAAAAACGTATCATCCAAATGACATGAAATTTGGGTTCTATGCATAATTGGAACCAAAGATTTAAAATATTGTGTCAAAAATGGATGTTGCCATAAAAAATAGGATCGGTCTGGTTTTGGCATGTAGATGGCCTCAAATGCAAATTATATATATATCATTTAAAAGTACACTTTATTTTGAATTATTTTTTAGCAGTAACTTTCTGCCATTATAATTTGTTGCAGAGTTAGTAACGGTGTTTCTTATTTTTCCACGACTGTACTGGCCGACATTACGCCATATATATATATATATAAATACCTGTGTGTGTGTACTGGCATTATAGAAAACGATTGTAACATATATCATGAAATTGACGGATTAAAGCATTTTTGGTTCTAGCAATTATATTAGTGTTATCACTTCTTGTACTTATTGTTCCGACTCTATCGTTGTAATAAAATTGAGCCAATAATATCGTTTTTTATTTGGTGCTGTAATGGTTTTCGCAAGAGAGAAGGGAAGTTAACACCTAAAACTGAATTTTCCCGAAGATGAGTCCCTGATAGTTCGATTTTTCGATCGCATATGACGCTCCCTCCATCACCCAACCATTATCGATGTCTTGCTGACTGTTGAGGCTAACTTTTACACGAAACTAAAAAAGTAAAAAAATATGGTTGTATGAAAGTGATCCATTAAGAATATTGGAAAAATTATAAGTTGGCTACATCGAATATCTAGGATTTATATATAATATACACTGAAGACAGTGGAAATGCAAAATGTTGATTAAGAAATTAAAAACTGTGTTTGAGTTTCTTAAAAAAATGCTATTTATAAATTATCTTGTCGAACATTTTGAAATAAATTTTACAAATATTAAATGTATTTACATGTAAGACTTTAATTATCGCAGTTTGTCTCTAAAATTAATTTGTTTCATTGAACACAATTTTTCATAGCATTTTCGTAATGATGCTTTATTTGTCAGTGATATAGGTACTTGATATATATAATTTTTATCTGCAGATTTTCTTTGATAACCGGAATACAAATTCGAGAATTTTATGCATATACGGTTAAAAGCTATTATATTTCTTTATTGTCTCAGATAACAACAGGTATGGATTTAAAAACAATTTTAAAAAGCAAAGAACTTAAAAAAGGGATATCCCCAAATTTTCCATATGACATTGGATACCTTTTAGAAATAAACGCACAAATAAGAATAAACTAAATAAATAATGCATTTAATGCAGAAAATGTTTCTTCATTCTCTATAAAAATAAGGAATTGTAAGTTATTAAAAAGATATATCAGAATGGAGTAAATAATAAGTATACAAAGACGTTTACATGCTTATAATATATTTATATTGAAAGATACTATAACATTGTATCTTACGTTTTAGTCAATGAATTCAGCCAAACCATTTATATGGATTTTCACAATAATAATATTATTATGATTATGTTGGTTCTGTACAAATGAGATAAAAAGTGCATTCTTTTATTAGTCTTTCAAAATTAAACTATATCATATTTGTAGATTTTCTTCGAGGGTATTTTTCTCATAATTTAAAATATATTACACTTCTACAATGCATTAGAATGTGAATAACGAATGATTTTCTATCATATGAAATTAGAAAGTAGAAGCGTTTAGAACAAGTTAGAGGAAAAAACACATTATGTTATGAACTTGAACGGCTGTGAGAATTTTATATATACCACTTAATTATAAAAGCCAAAGGTCAAACTGGCACCAGGATTTTGGAACATAATTTTAATATTAAAATATACGTATAATAAAGCTATTACATATTTTCAAATATATCTGACCGTAAATTCTGGTATTAATCAATCACTTAAACATTTTAATAATAGAAATGCATTGCCACTGAAAACGTTAAGAATATTTTTTTCATTTCTAATTTCTTAAAGCATACTACTAAAAGTTTGTTTGAGATATTTAAATGTTATAAAGACACTTAATATATATATATATATATATATATATATACGAAGTTTTTTTTTTAAATTTAACTAGCTTAAATGTCTTGCAGCTAAGCCAGGATTTTCAATTTATTATATTCGGAATATATTGCCTAAATGTTTCCTACACGTAAGCGCCTTTTTTAATCTCAGTTGAAAAAAATTTCATGTATTCTTATCTTACATTTACAAAAAAAAAAAAAAAAAAAAAAAAAAAAAAAAAAAAAAGTTATATTTAAAAATTTTATATCTCAATCAAAAAAACTAAGTATGGAGTACAAAATGATAAAAATAAAGAAATATTTATTGTGTTACACTTATTGGATATAAAAGATTAAAATCGTCATTTAAATAAAAATTTAAAAAAGTTAAATAAACAGCACCAACAAAATTACACTGTATTATTAGACATTTATTAAAAAAAATACAGCATATCAGGATTGAAGATTTTATAACAAGTGTTCTTTAGAAATAATTTGATATTTTATATTTCTACATTGCAGTATTGTAAGAACAAGAAACGAATACATATAAGTTGTCATTTGTATTTTTTTTTAAAGATCGGAAATGACGGGTATATTTCCAAATGATAAAAAAAAATACCATATCTATGTTTTTGTCGTAATGCAAAAACACTTAAAACAAAGTAGAATATACTCAAAGGAACAGATAAAAGAAACTAAAGTTGAATCGAGGAACATTTCGAAACTTTATGCCATTTGAAAACTCTCGAAAAGTTTTAAAATGTGATCTCCGGGACATTTAGAATACCTTTAAATTTTCAATTTTATTCCACAGTTTTTTATTCGTTTATATAATAAGAGTTATAAAAACAGATTTTTTTTTTAAATAGTTGAAAGAAAAATATATCGAAACATATTTTTAGATTTACTCATTTTATTTAAACTAAAACTAAACTAACTCATAGAAAATTATAAAGAGCCAAGAATAATATAAATATTAACATTTTAAGGGGACTCTTAAACTTTCGAAAAATTTAATTTTTTATTAAAAAAACATTTAAACAAAAATAGTTTCTGAACATTTTAACACAAAATAGATGACACTCAAAACAGGTTTTAAATAGGGAATATTTTCAAAGCTTTAAAATCTTTTTTAATGAAATTTTAGGGCATTGCTAGCAAAGTGGTTAAAAAACATTTCAATATTTTTTAATGGAATTTTCATGATATACAGTGTATATTAGGTTTGATAAAAAATATCAAAAGTTTTTTTGGGGGGGGTGGGGAGGGGGGTGAGGGGGGGGTAAAGTTTTTCTTCTTGTGTAACGAATATAAATAACAGGATATCAACATTGAAGATTTTATGGAGAGTATGCTTTAAAAATAATTTCATATTTTATATTTTTATATTGTAGTACAGTGTGTTCAATAAATGAATAGTTATAAGTTTTCCTTTGTACATTTTTTCATTAAACAGTATTGACGAGTATATTTCCAAATGATAAAAAAATAGTACATATATGTTTTTATTGTAATGAAAAAATCTCTTGAAAGAAAGTATAATGCACTTCAAAAGATCAGGTTAAAAAACTAAAGTGGAAGTGAAGAACATTACGAAATGTTATGACATTGGAAAATCTCGAAATGAAAATAATTTTTAGTTTCAGTTTTTTATTCCACAAAAAAATTAACTGTAAGCATAGAATTCAAATTGCTAAAAGTTTAAAAAAAGATTGAATATGTTACCTTTATTAGTTATCTAAAATTAAAACTGTCGTTCAAACTAAAAATCGAAAAATTATATTTTCAGTTTAAACTAAACTACATTCTATTATTAGACATCTATTTAAAATTATAGCATATCTATATTGAAAATTTCATGGAGAGTATTCTTTAAAAATATTTCCATGTGTTATATTTCTACATCGCATACTTATAAGTTTTCCTTGTATATTTTTTAATGGTTGGGAATTGACGAGTATAATTCCAAATGAGGAATAAAAAATTAAATCTATGTTTTTATTTTAATTAAATACTAAACAAAGAAGAAGAAACTTCAAAGGAAAAGGTAAAAGAAACTAAAGTTGAAGTGAGTGCCATTTAGAAACATTATTCCATTTGTAAAACTTTCATTTTTAGTTTTTTTAAACTGGTCAAAAATTTAATTGTAAGTGTAGAATTCAAAATGATAAAAAAAAAAAAGGTTGATGGCTTTACATTTATTGGTTATCAAAAATGAAATCTGACGTTTAAACTAAAATTAATGATACCTAAAGTGCAAACAAAATTACTCTGTATTATTAGACTTTTATTTAAAATTACAGCATGTCAACATTGAAGATTTTTCGGAGAGTATGCTTTAAGAATTATACATTATTTTATAGGTGTATATTGTAGTACAGTGTTAACAGTAAATGAACAGTTATAAGTTTTCTTTTCTACGTTTTTCCTGAAACGAAATTCACGAGGTATCTCCAAATGATAAAAAATACAACATCTATGGGGTTTTTTGTAATATAAAAACTTTTAAAAATAAGTAGGAGGTACTTTAAAGGAACAGATAAAAGAAACTAAAGCTGATTTGAGGAACGTTTCGAAACTTTATGCCATTTGCAAATTCTCAAAAAGTTTTAAACTGTGATCTCTGGGACGTTTAGAATGCCAGTAAATTTTAAGTTTCATTCCACAACTGTTTTCTTCGTTTATATATGATGTGTTATAAAAATACATTTTTTCTTTAGTTGTTCGAAGAAAAATATATTGAAACATATTTTATTATTTATGTATATTTTGTTTTAATATTTTAAATTTCAAGATTATTTTGCTTTGAGACTTTTCTGAAATGTTATGCTAAGAAAACTAAACTAACTCTTATAAAATGATAAAGATCTAAGCATAATGTAACATTTAACATTAGAAGTAAATAGTTATAAGTTTTCATTTTTTATTTCATGAAACGGAATTGACTAGTATATTTTCAAATGAAAAAAAAAAAACTACATTTAGATTTTTGTTCTAGTGAAATAACTCTTAAAACAAAGTAGACGACACTTCAAAGAACCAGATAACACAAACTAAAGTTGAAGTGAAGAATATGTCGAAACTTTATGCCATTTGAAAACTCTCTAAAAGTTTTAAAATCTGATCTCTTGGACATTTAGATTACCAATATTTTTTCATTTTCACTCTATAGCTATTTTCTTCGTTTATATAAGATGCGTTATAAAAACACATTCTGTCTTTAGTTGTGGGAAGAAACTTATATTGAAACATATTTTTAGATTTACACATTTAAAAAAAATATATTTTGACTTTCAAACTAACTTTTACTTGGAGCATTTTATGAAATGTTACTCTAACAAAACGAAACCAACTCTTAGAAAATGATAATGATCCAAGAATAATATTTTAACATTTTAAGGAGACTCTAAAACCTTAAAAAAATGTAATTTTTAGAAAATTAGAATTAGAATTGTTAATTAGAAAATGATAATGATCCAAGAATAACTTTTAACATTTTAAGAAGACTCTAAAACCTTAAAAAAATATAATTTTTGAAGAAACAGATATTTGAACGGTAATAGTTTATGAACATTTAAAAAAATGTAAATGACAATCTTAATATGGTTTTAAAAATGGAATATTTTCAAATTAAGACTTTTATAGTAGTACCGAAAGTAAGCCCTCTTAAGAAAACAGAAAATTCTAATGATTTTAAAGGGGGCTTATAATTGAATCTTTTGTGAAAAGGATAAGAAAATTGGGAGAGTGCGGGGTATATTTGGAATAAATGAGATTTCACAGGATTTTTACAATTCGCAAAACGAAATCAGATCAAATTAATATATATATATTTAATTCCCTTTTATAAAGGCTAAGTAGTAATTTCCATTAATAAAAATAATAAATTAATGAAAAATATTTACATAAAATAATTAAATTTGATATCAGAGAAATGTGAAAAAAATTACAAAACTTAAACTCGATATAATCTTAGCGCATATAAAGCAAGGAAAACATTAGTAGTATCCTTAGAAAAGAATATTCATTTCAAACGTCTGGTAGCGCGCATAGCAAAGTAAGCCATTCTTATACAATGTATATAAAGAAATTACATAAAAATAAATTGTATAAAATATATTCATTTAGGAGATAGTGAAACAAAAAACTTTCCTAGTAAACAGAAGGATTGAAAGCGTCAGAAAATAAATCTTGAAGGGGAGTGCTTATAAATGGCACTTAAAAAAATGAAAAATTCACATATATGAGGGAGGGAGCTTATATTCGAAGGGGAGGGCTTATAAATGGCACTTTAAAAAAAAAGGAAAAATTCACATATATGAGGGAGTGAGCTTATATTCGAAGGGGAGGGGGCTTACTTTCGGTACTTTACGGTTTTTTTAATGACATTTGGTGTGTGTGTGTGGGGGGGGGGCGGAGAATTAATCGTAAGGTGGTAAAAAAGCATTTCAATATTTTTTAAATAAATATTCAGGATATATAGCGTATGGTAGGTGTTATAAAGAAAACCAAAATTTTCATCTTTTTTTCTTGCAAAAAGTTTTTCATCTCTTGGTTCTATATTGCTACAACTTTTGAGATCGATGCAGTTTTGTTTTTAAAAATAAAAATGCTATATATAAAACTTTTTTAGATTCATTGTAAGCACTAAGTTCCAAAGTATAATTAGGTACCAACAATCTTGTATGACACGTAGAAATTCTTTTGTAATCATGTGTTCAACATGTGATACTAATTTCCTTCTCGACAAGTTAGAAAAATAATTTTGCCCATTATGATAAAACCAGTGAAATAACAGAAGAAACATGCATCTATCACTGTCTTTAAAAACTGCGCTTTGTAATGTATAATTTGTATATATTATAGTGCATCTTTTTTTCGATTTCTATATTTTAAGAGTCTTAAGTCCCCTTACTAGAAATATTACATATATTTACAACTAAAATCTTTACTGTTTAAAAGTGAACAAAAAGGAAACAGACAGCATTATTGAGTTTCATAATGAATATAATATATAAAGTACTAAAACTATTTATTTCGTCAGTATCTTAAATTATATTATTAATATTCCTTTTTAGAAATTCACATTATTATGAAAATGGATAAATTTATATTTATCAAAAATTTATTTAAATTGTTAGTTTTCTCAAATCCAATTTCTAAGTATAGGTATATTATAAAAAATGAATCATTTATTGTCTTAAATTTATTGGTCATAAAAGAAGGAAAATGACCTTTTCCCAACAATCTGAAAAGTGGATGCGATCCCGCCTTTTCCACAAATAAAGGTTGAAATCGCGAAACTGAAAAGTATATTTCATACTGATAAAAGAAAAAAAAATATACATCTATGTTTTATTGTAAAGAAAAAAACTCTTAAACAAAGCAGAAGACACTTCATAGAGGCAAACAAAGGAAATCGAAAATGATGTGCATGAACATTTCGGAACTTATATGCCATTCGAAAACACTGAAGGTGTTTTAGAAAGCGTCTCTGAGACATTTACAATACCAGTAAATTTCCAGTTTCAGCATACGGCTATTTTCATCATTCATGTAAGATGTGATATTAAAAAAAATCTTTATTCTTTAGTTTTGAACAAAATAAGTTCAAATTAAGAATAATATCACTTTTAACATTTTAAGAAGACTCTAAAACCTTCAAAAAATTTAACTTTTGAAGAAACGGATATTTCAACGGTAATAGTTTATGAACATTTTAAAATAATATAAATGGCAATCTTAATATTATGCTTATTAAAATCTTATTACAATCTTAATCTTTACTTATTACAATCTTAAACTTATTAAAAATAAGTTCAAATTACGCTTAAAGAATTATTAAGAATTACTAAAGAAAGACGTTATTACATTTATTTTTAGCACTAGGGGGCGGTTGATCGGCTTTAAAAAGATTTCGGAAGATTGAATTATAATTTAAATAATTATTCATTTCTCTTTGATTGGGGAATTTGAAGGCCAAATCTGCTGCGGTACTACTTGATTATCCCGTCGACCGATTTCGCCAAATTATACAAATTGACATAATTTTTATTTTAAATAACGAAAGAACAAATAAATTAGTGCAACATTAATAAAAATACAAATGAAACGTCGAAATAAAAATAACTTGATGACGTAGACAAGTTTAACTTGTTTAAAGTCAAGTTAATGTGACATTTACCAACCATTATTGGCATTTAATCTTATAGTTTGGCGAATGATAGATTTTTGGTCGACGGGATAACTAAGTAGTACCAAAAACACGTATGTCAATCGCTGTTTTCGTCTTTGATTAAGTATAATAAGTTAAACATTTCAAAATAAGCTAATATAAAAGGAATTAAGTAAACAGAATCTTTGTCTCCGGTATTTTTTAACAAAGCGAAAAAAAGTTCTTTTAAATAAGACATTTTAAATTAATCGTTTTTAATCTGACGTAATTTTGCCCAAACTATTCTTTCTCTTTTTAATATTCACGTGAAAATATTTGTGTTAGAAATTAAATATTTTTTGCGCTTTCCTAACAAAAATAGTTGAAAAGTATCCTCTCAAAATATCAAATAAATGTCTAGCGTAATTTCTAAATTTAAATCGTTTTGCAATATTATTTTCTGTTCATTTTATGTAATAACTGTAATGTGACGTAAATATGACGTAATTTCTCCTATTTAAGACTTCTAACGCATGTTAATAAATTTATTATTCTACAAATTCCTTTCTCTCTTAAAATTGACGTGTAATTATAGTTTTTATGGCGTAATTTTTAATAAGTTCCGCTTTTTGTACATAATTATTTAATCCTAATTCCAAATGTTTTTTCTGTTTATAATAGTCACGAATAAATAATTTTTTAATTTATTTACACGTATAAATATATTTGTTTTCTTTGAAGCAAACATTATTGTTTCCGCTATTTATACAGTTAGCAACAGTTTAAATTAATATCACTTTCTAAAATCTGTAAAAAATATATCTCTAGAAATGCTGAAAATTTCAATTTAAAATAGAAATAAAACCTCAAAAAATTAGTCAAATTACAAAAAGAAATACAGTCTGCACACCGGGAACTTCAAACGTATAAAATGATCTAAAAATGATTAAATTCCCATGAACAGTTTTTGCTCCTGTAAAACTTTTTTAGTGGAACGATTTTGTCCAACTTTAGTATTAAATATCTCTTAAAATAAATCTTCGATTTGAAAACTGTCTTCATCAGCGTGTTTATCAAAAATTTCTGTATAATACCACCGATTTTCATATTTTTGTATGCGTTATTTTTCTTAATATTAACGAAGAACGACCTCCGGTCACAAAAAATTCAAAACCGGCGGCGGCGGCGGCAGCGGCGGTGACAGCGGTAGTTACTTTTTTTTAGAATATATAGATTGTATGTCTGTAATTACTGTTTACTTGGCGACTGCTTTGAAACCTTACATCTTGGAAAGGATAAAGAATAAAAAATTATATAGCTTTTAACATTTTACTAGAAATATTAAAACTATTTGCGATTTAAATATTTACTTTCAAAATTGAACAAAATGAAAACAGGCTACATTCTAGAACGTCATAACGGCTACAATAGTTATATCATTATGAATATTTATATTGTCATTTTTTAAATTTAAATTATTAAATTTTCTTTCCGTAAATTGAAATTTATTTGTTAAGGCATAAATCTATCAAAAAATTTATTGAAACGTATTCTTTTGTTCAAGTGCTGTTTTTTAATTATATTATTGTTAAAAATCTACAAATGTTTATTGTCATGAAGTATGAAATAGTCGGTTGCCAGCAGTTAAAAAAAAAAAAAAAAAAAAAAAAAAAAAAAAAAAAGGCTGCAGCGTTTTCGCCTGATTGTCGAATTAGAGTTCAAACTAACAAAAAACACTACATCCAGGTTTATATAGTAAAAAAACTTTTAAAACAAAGTAGAAGGCACTCACAGGAACTGTTAAAGGAAATTAAAGTTGAAGTGAAAGAACATTTTGAAACTTTATGCCATCCGAAAACACTTCAGATATTTTAAGATGTGATGTCTAGAAGATATAAAATACCATTGAATTTCCAGTTTCATTCTACAGCTATTTTCTTCTTTTATATAAGAGGTAATATAAGAAAGCTTTTTTATTATGTTGTTAGGAGAAAAATATATCTATATATCTTTTTATATTTAGCATTTTTTTCTTTGTCTTTACAGATTTTACTTTTAAAACGACTGTTTTCTTTGAGACTACTTTGAAAAATTATATGTATCTTGAAAAATGACAAAAATTTACAAAAAAAAAAAAAAAAAAAAAAAAAAAAAAAAAAAAAAAAAACCTTTTAATATTTTAATGGAAATATTAAAAGGTTTTGCGATTTAAATCCTTTCTTTTTTAAATTGAACAAAAGAAAAATAGTTTGCGTTCTAGAACATTGTAACTTGTATAATCGATATATCGTTAATACTATACTTATTTTATAAGTATCGTAAATTGCATTATTGAAGATTCTTTTTTAAAATTGAATTTGTATAAAAAAGCATAAATATATTTGTTTCCTAAAATTGATTGAAATTCATTTTTTTTAATTCTATCTTTTGAGAGTAGAAACGTTAAAATTAAAGAAACTTTTATTATCTTACATTTATATGAGATAGAAAAGGGAAAATTACGGCTTCCGAACAGTTATAAAGGAGAACACGTCTGTTGTACGAGAAAAGGCTTCGCACAAAAGAGTATTTTGAGCAAAATCCTGTCAAAATCATTGCTGTTGACTTACTATTAGAAAATACACTTAATTAGTGTTATATATACATAAACGAAAGCATTTAAGGTACAAAAATAAACATAAAATACGAAATTTACTTAACTTTTTACTGTTTATAAGGGGAAAGTAATATTTCATAGAGTTGTTTTACTAGCAAGTCATGTTTGATGAAATGCGGTTAATTACTATTTATTATAATTATTACTACATGCAAATTTTAATGTATTTATATAAAATCCAAGTCTATGTGTGTCTCTCACAATTCTGTTGGACCGCCTCATTGCAATTAATACTTGTTAAAAAAAATACTAATGGTACGGATACCAAATAGCACATATTTTGAATGACTTGGCGAAATATCGCCCCATTTGACGACAATAAAAAGTTTTCATTTATGAAGACAACTTGGCGATAGCTGCTTATTTGGCGAAATTAATCTTCAAGAATCGAGCTCACTGCAATTTAATTTAAACTTCTTGAAGTTTTTACTTGACGTTTTTTTGAAAATCTATGGGTCATAATTTAAAGTGCAATATACGAAATTGTACGTCTTTACATCTTCATCCTGATTCTACTAATAACACAGCCGCCACTAGACGGCGCTGTATTATCTGAGTTCCTAACTGTCGGATTTTAATGTGCATTAGGTACTTTTCCAATATAGGGACCTTGGTTAGAAAATAAAATTTGGCCACATATTTTTTAGCAACTTATTTACTGTATCATATACAAAAGTAATTTTTCAATATTTATACAATTTATTTAATATAAAAAAGCCATTTAACTATTTTTGTTTCCAAACAGAAGTAAATTGTATATAAAAAAATAACAATAATTAAATATATATAACAACGCTATGTGTATAACACTTCCGGATTGAACTCATCCGGATCCCTATAATTTTTTATTAAAATCAGTCATTTTATATTAATTTTCAGAGATTGGCGAAATAGAAAAAAGTTTCATGGTCAGAAAGAAGTTTGGCAATGTATTTCCTGACAACCTATTTACCGTTTCATACTCACAAGCACTTATTTCCGTGTGTATACAATTTATTTAATATAAAAAAGGTATTCATACATTTTTATATATAAAGAAAAAATGAAAGCAATTTGTAATCAAAAAATATATATATTTAGAAATGAGTTTCTTTATGTATATAAATACAATTGTAAACTAAAATAAAAAAATCATCAGATTTGTTTTCATAGCTGTTTGTTTTATATTTTGGCAATATATCTCACTTTCTGAAGCCCGAATTGCGCCAAACTTTTTAGGTGCGTTCGTAATTATATAAATACGTAGCACCTATAGTCGTCGTTCAGACCGTCTGTCCGTCTGTCCGTCCGTCCGCATATAACAGAGCAAAAACTACCCAACCGAATGGTCTGAAATTTTAACTATATGATTGCTGCAAAAATTTGTCGAGCCATTTCAAATTTTATGAAAATCGGATGTATAGTTTAGTTACAGGGACATTCAAAAGTTTTTCTTTACATTACGGCCAATGGGAAAAAAATTATTGCAAGTGCATTTTAATCATGTTACAGTCTTCCGAATTGTCTGAAATTTTAAATATATAATTGTTGCAAAAATTTGTCGTCGAGCCATTTCAGATTTTACGAAAATTTGATGTATAGTTTAATTACAGGGACAGTCAAAGGTTTTCCATTACATTACGGGCAATGGAAAAAAAATTATTGCAAGTGCATTTTAATGATGTTACAGACTATGCACTGATGAAGTGCAAAAAAATATACATTCAGTACAATATGGGGTGCAAAAAATAGTTATAAAACTAGTTATAGTACGAACGCACCTCATTTGCCAAGTTTGACGAGCAATTTCCTACTTGTTTAAAACAAGCAAAGGACCCTATAGTGGAAGAGTACCTGTAGAAATAATTGATGAGTGACTGGTAGACTAAAAAAAAATTAACCTGATTTTTGTACGTAAAAATGGAATTTTATAATCGATTATTATCCCACATTTTGATAGGCTAAAATTATAATAATTACGTTTACTCCCGTTTTTCCAAAGGCAGCACTACTTTTTATTATTTTTAGATCTTAGTTATAAATGAATACATAAATTTTCAGGCATTTTTCGATTACTCCGCCACAGGTGAAAAATCGCCAAATATTCTCTATGACGCCTACAGTTGTATGGGAGTTAAAATAACAATGGATATAATGATGTGCCAAGAAATGCACGCCAAAATATCCCATTTTAAGTGATAAAAATGCGAAAGTAAATTATAAATAAAATATCAAGAGTACACTATTACTAATAAGTATAATTTTTTTTACGCTATTTTATAGGCATTTAATGTTCATCCTGAAAATTACGTCTATTTGTTTGACTGCAATTCATGTTTATTTTTTTTTCTTTTACAATACATTCATTTGGCGTGGACACCGAACTCGATTATGAAAGGTTCACGGATTTTGTTTTGCGCTTTCTAGAAAACGCAAGCAAATGAATTTATTAAAAACTACATATTTTTTGTTTTGTTTCTTTTTCAAGATAGGGAAACGGGAATGAAAAAAAAATCCAACATTATTTAAACTATCCTTTTAGGATTTCTAAATTGATTGCTCAATGTTTTATCGCAAATCAATTAAGTTTGTTGGCGCCACTGTATGTTGTTATGACGTCACAGTATTTACCCTCCCACAGATGTTTCATAATTCCTTCAGTAGTAGTTTGTACGCCGCCAAGGCAGTCGCAGCTCAAAGAGCACGCATTTATAATCTAAATAAACAGTCCATTATATTAAAGTTTAAAGCTATCGACTTTTAATTTATGTTTATGCTCGCAAACAGCAACATTTGGTTAAGTCGAGCCCCAGGTATTTATTTAAAAAAAAAGAATTTAGTCTGAAATAGTGAAAAAACATCGCAGTTCAAAGGAAAAGTTCCCCTTCTTTCATTTGAAGTTTCGACATCGAGTTTTATACTTGCAGTTTTAGAACAGTGATTGCGCAAGCTTCCGTAATGGATTAAAGCCAAAACAAAATCGTCTGCGTGAAACAAGGTAGGAAATATTTGATTATTCTTTTTGATTATTGCATGATAAGTTTTTTTATGAAATGGAACCGCTTGAGAAATTAAAAAAGAAACGTGCATATTTAAGAACATCCGTTACCAAATTGATCACTAAATTTGAAACGTTAATAAATGATGACAATAAAGAAACCGATGACTATTTAGAAATTCTGGAACAATTAAATGATAAGGAAGACTTGCTAAAAAACTTAAATAGCGAAATAGAAGCTGCCATAAGCATTCCTAAGGATTATGAAAATGATATTAACACTAGTGAAGAATACAGTGAAAATATTATAAAAACTAAATTCAAAATAAAGAAACAAATTAAGCATTTAGAAGTGGGTAAGGTTCTCAATGAAAATCAATTAAAACCTACTATTACAAACAATGCGCTAAACATTAAGTTACCGGAAATACCACTTCCTAAATTTTCCGGAAAACCTGAAGAATGGAGCACATTTAAACTACAGTTTGATAATATTATAACACCAAACGAGCAGTTGTCAGAAGCGCAAAAACTACATTATTTATCAGCTGCATTAGTAAGTGACGCAAGAGCTTTGCAAACAACCGAAGATACTTTTTCTTCTTTATTTCAAGCGTTAAAAGACAGGTACGAAAATGAAAGAGTTATAGTACAAATACACATAAACTCACTTTTAGATGCAGATAAAATTACACAGCCTTCCGCAAAAGATCTAAGAAATCTAGTAGACAGCGATAAAAAAAGCATTCGCGCATTAAAGGTTTTAGATTACAACAGAAACAATCTCTCCGACGTTTTAATTTTATATATCATTCTTGAAAAGTTGGATAAAGATACACGGAAAAATTGTGAAATGACAATAAGTTCAAATGAAGTTCCAAAGTTAGATGATTTAATTTTATTTTTAGAAAAACGTTCTCAAATTTTGGAAAACATAAGTAAAACCATTGCAGTAAAACCCAAATCAATTCAAGATCGTAATTTTAAGCAAAAATCTCTCTTTGTTAAGTCAACAAATTCCATTAATTTCTATGTAATGTGTAAGCAAAATCATGCAATATATAAATGTGACGCATTTTTGAAATTAAATGCTTTTCAAAGAAAAGATGTAGCAATGAAAAATAAGCTTTGTTTCAACTGCTTAAGTAGTCAACACGCGATTGCTATTGCAAGTCTAAAAGTTCCTGCAACATTTGTCAGGCAAAACACAACACATTACTCCATAGAAATATAAACAATTCTTTTCCGAGCAAAGTTGATGAAGTTAACCCCACCGCGCAAGGTCATAAATTGAATCCGAACGCAGATGAGTTTTACGGACAGACAGAAACTAAATCACCTATATCATCTTCTTTATCTTGCGTTAATAACAGAAATAAAACTGTCATTCTCTCCACTGCATTAGTTTGGGTCTTTAACCCTTGTTCTGGAAGTTATTTACAAGCACGTGTAATAATGGACTCTGGAAGTATGTCCAATATTGTGACTTCAGAATTCGCTAATCGATTGGGAATTCCACTAAAGCGATTGAACATCGCCATCTCAGGCTTAGGTGGAAAGGAAATGAACGTTAAACACAAAATTCGTGCTAAAATTATAAACGGAAATGGATCTTTTGAAACGTCATTGGATTTTCTTGTTGTCTCAAAAATAACAGACTCACTCCCAGTTACAAACTTAAACATTGATAACTTAAAAATTCCTCATCTGTTAGCAGATCCGAAATTTAGCATTCCTGGCAAAATTGATATGCTGCTCGGCGCTGAATCCTTCTTTCATATAATAAAAGATGGAGAAATTCGCATTCCAAACAGTAATTTAGTGTTTCGCAATTCAGTATTCGGATACATCGCAACAGGAAGCATAGAATCTGTCAGCCAAATGCAATATTGTGGTTTTGTTTCGCAGTCACAAAGCATTGATGAATGTTTAGAAAAGTTTTGGAAGTTAGAAACCATTGATGAAACTTCGAAAAACCTTAGTAAAGAAGAAGAATACTGTGAAGAGCATTACAAAACTACGCATAAACGAAATGACGCAGGTAGGTACATCGTACAGATGCCAACCAAGGATTTGGAAAACTTAGGTGATTCTAAAGAGCTTGCGAAAAAGTGTCTGAATTAGTTATGGAAAAGATTAGCTAAGGATAAAACTATGAAAGCATTGTATCAGCAGTTCATGCAAGAATACTTAGAATTAGGTCACATGGAGAAGGTTGCAGACCCTCATTCCGAACATCCAGAAAATCACTCATGTTACTATTTGCCGCATCATGGTGTTCTCAGGCCAGACAAAACCACAACTAAATTACGTGTGGTGTTCAATGCATCAGCTGCCACTCCATCTGGCTTCAGTCTCAATGATTGTCTGCTGAAAGGAGAAGTAAAAGAAGACATGTTTGAGATTATGTTCAAGATTTCAATAACGGAGAAATCATCATACACGAAACGAGATGTGCTAAGCACCATTGCAAGGCTATATGACCCTTTAGGTCTTCTAGGACCAATTATTACACGAGCAAAGATATTTCTTCAGAAATTGTGGCTCATGAAATTAGGTTGGGAAGATGAAATCCCAAATCCAGTTGCAAGTGAATGGGTAAATTTTGTGTCGTCCCTGAAACAAATCGAAGAGATCAGAATCGACAGATACATTCTAACCGATTCTTTTCAGGAATTAGTGTTGCTAGGATTTGCAGACGCTTCGGAATTAGCTTATGGAGCTGTAGTTTATATGCATTGCACAAGTGAAACAAGTACTGTATGAACTAAACTGATCGCTAGTAAATCGCGTGTAGCTCCTTTAAAGACAATTTCCATTCCCCGCCTCGAACTGTCTGCTTGCCTTCTTCTCTCTCAACTTATAGAAAATGTTCGTCTATCTCTAAAACTGATAGTGAGTGATATCTATTTGCACACCGATTCAAAAATAGCAATTGCTTGGATCAATACATCGCCAAACAAACTAAAAACCTTCATTGCCAACAGAGTATCCAAGATACAAACTTTGACTGAGAACTATCATTGGAAGCATGTCCCATCGCATTTAAATCCAGCAGATATTATATCACGTGGATTAGGTCCTCAAGAACTTTCCAAAATGAATCTTTGGTGGGATGGCCCCCTGAACTTTCATAAACTTTCTGATGAATCTAGTGACAATACTGACATTTTATCGCACAAACTTTATGCGCAAGAACTTAAAAATATGGACAATATCAATTTAATTTCCACTTCTGAAAATTCCTTTGTGGATGATTTTCTTAATTTAAGTAACAATTATTTAAAATTAATACGTATTCTAAGTTTTATTTTCAGATTCCTATTTAATGCCAAAAATGCCATTCGACGTCGTGGCCCAATCACAACAGAGGAACTTCGAATCGCCAAGAGTTTTTTAGTCAAAATGGTACAGGTAAAAGCATTCGATTATGAGATAAAAACCCTTGAACAGGGAGAAATTCCTAAAAGGGGCCAGGTGAGTTGTTTACATCCCTTTCTTGATAAACAGTATTTGTTAAGGGTAGGCGGTAGATTAAATAACGCTGATTTATCTTTTGATAAGAAATTTCCAATATTGCTCCCTAAAGATCACAAATTGACTTTATTGATAATGACATATTTTCATCTTAAATACTTGCACGTTGGAGCCCAAACTTTACTTTATCTTGTAAGGCAAGAATTTTGGCCATTGGGTGGTAGAAATACTGCTAGAAAAATTGTTCATGATTGCATAGTTTGTTTCAAAAACAAGCCTAAATGTACTGAGCAGATTATGGGAAATCTTCCTTCTGCGAGAATTACTCCTAGTTCGCCATTCACTAATGTAGGGATTGATTTTTGTGGCCCGTTTTATATAAAATATAAGGGTCAAAAGAAGGGTATTTACCATAAATGTTATGTTGCCATTTTTATTTGTTTCGTAACAAAAGTGATTCATTTAGAAGTGGTCACCGACTTAACTTCAGAAGCAATGATAGCAACCTTACAAAGATTTTTCAGTAGGAGAGGTAAAAGTTTTTCTATTTGTACTGACAATGCCAAAAATTTTGTTGGAGCCAGTGCAGTGTTAAAACGTTTGACGAACATGATTAGAAACCTCCCAGATGTTTTGGCTCATTATTTAACAAGTGTGGAAATCGCCTGGAATTTCATTCCACCCAGGTCACCCAATTTCGGTGGTTTGTGGGAAGCTGGGGTGCAGTCGTTTAAGTACCACCTAAAAAGAACTGTAGGAAATTTGCGATTAACTCTTGAGCAATTTTTAACAGTTACCACGCAAATTGAAGGCATTTTAAACAGTCGGCCTCTCACACCCATGTCTTCTGACCCCAATGATTTTGAAATTCTAACTCCAGGCCATTTTCTCATAGGCAGACCTCTGAACAGTGTGTCTGAACCGGACCTGACTGGCGAACGTGATAATCATTTGTCCCAATGGCAAAGATTAAATAAAATGGTCCAATATATTTGGCGAAAGTGGAAATTGGACTATCTTAACAATTTATAAGCCAGATATAAATGGCAATTTGAGAAGGATAATATTATTCCAAATTCAATGGTCCTTTTAAAAGAGGATAATCTTCCACCCTGCAGATGGACAATGGGTAGAGTTCAGGAAGTAGTTAAAGGACCAGATGGTAAGGTTAGAGTGGTTCTTGTGAAAACGCCTCATGGTATTTTCAAGAGAGGCATATCGAAATTATGCTTGCTGCCTTGTCAGTAAACTGACATATTATCATTAAATTTGACACTGTATAACCATTCAATTGTAAACTTTATGTAAACAAATGTTTGAAGCATATTTAATTATTCATTGTTATATTCATTATTATTCTATTCTGCATTTCATTGTATTGTATGTTATTCATTGTAAATTTAGATATTATATAGTGAATATTGAAATGTTATTTCAACGTGGGGCGGTATGTTGGCGCCACTGTATGTTGTTATGACGTCACAGTATTTACCCTCCCACAGATGTTTCATAATTCCTTCAGTAGTAGTTTGTACGCCGCCAAGGCAGTCGCAGCTCAAAGAGCACGCATTTATAATTTAAATAAACAGTCCATTATATTAAAGTTTAAAGCTATCGACTTTTAATTTATGTTTATGCTCGCAAACAGCAACAAAGTTATTAACTGTTAATTGATAAAAGCATACTCTTTTTTCAAATATTACGCTCTTTATTTTTGATTTATAATTTATTTTTTACTCTTTAGCCGTTAAAATGTTTCATTGTTGCAGTTTCACAATCAGTTGGCGTGATTTTGAGAGCGTTTATTTGCGCATAATTAAACCCGTCGTTGTTTTAACTCTCGTAGAACTGTAAGCATTACAGACAATATTTGGGGATTGATCAGATATGGAATGATAACTTCAAAATGCCTTAAAATTAATGTGTTAATTTATAATTAATTACTGAAAATAATTGAAATGTTGCACTGTCATCGGAAACTCACCTGTGAACATAATTTTAATAATTCTAGCTTATCAAGAAGTGTATTAAAAATAGGGTCCAACATTTCCTCTTTACATCCAAAAATCAGGATGGGATAAACAAAAGAGTAAAAAATACGCTTTTATCAATTAATAGTCTAATATTAACCAATATGTTGAGAAATAAATTTAGAAATTCTAAACAGATAGTTTAAATGATGATTCATTTTGCACTATCATAAGAAAGAAAAGGTGTAAAAAGTTTTGGCATCCGGTAAAAGTGTCCACAATTGTGGCCACCGCTGTATTTATTCAACAGCAATACTTTTCCCAAAGATTTCACTATGAGAATCTAAAATGGTAAATCATTCTGAGGAGTATTTTTTCAGTTATCCTGAGAAAACCCTACATGCATAGCAATCTGTTTTTCAACGATCAAAAATAAATTTAAAGTTATGAGTTCAAAATTTTAAACCTTCATGATTCCTGAACTATACTTAAAGGAATCCTAGCACATCGTTTTCTAAAAATTTCAAATATGATGTCAAACTTGGCTTTTCGTATTAAGACTTTGGTTCAATTTCTCAACGAATATGATCACTAAATCTTTTTTAAAACATAAATTGAAAAAATGCGGAAAATTTGGTGACTGAATTTTATAGGTTTTACCTTATTTATATTGACTGTACATCATTACTAAATTAACATTAACTATCAGTGATTTTTTATTTTCCTTATAATGTTTTTGTTAAAATTCATTGTAAAAATATATTTTATCATACTCTACAGGTATGAAATTATTTTTGTCATTTTTTGTTTCAGAGATAAAATCAATAGTGTAAAAGTGAAATCAAGAAAAAAAGTCATCTCGTCAGAAAACATTTATATTTTTTGCATTTTCCTCGTGTTTCATGTTTTTCATTTATTATCCCCTTTCTTGATAAGTTTCATTTTTGCGAAATTTGCATTCTCACCTTAATTTGCCTTTTCTCTCTCCATTGCAAATCATCAGGGAAATTACGTGATACGACTTTATATTTGATGCATAGAAATCATTTAGATTTTTTAGGAAAATGTGCATATTTTAACAAAGATGAATGGTTGTTTCTGAGATACTTGCTCTAAATATGTAGGAAATATATTTTTTAAATTTTATTCTAGGATTTTTTTACGCAATAAACTGTTAAGACGAATTATCTTTTGCCCTTGATTTTAAATTAACTACACAACGTATATGCGGAAAAAATATAGATGTGTTTGTCATATTGTCGAGAGTTATTTTCTTTATAAAATTTTACAGACAATATCTATATTGAATTGTCTGTTGAAATATTAATATATGCGAAAGAAAATTCAAATAAAATTAAATTTTACTTTAATTGCTACATATATTAAATTAATATTAAATGTCTCGTTTATTCGAACATATATTAATGTATAATTAGGCATTAGTAAAGTTTTATATTCTTTATATTGTTTAGATTTAATTTAAATTAATAATAAAATAATGAATTACCGAAATTTTCCTCTGCAGGTATAAAACTCAACCGTACCAGATTTTTAGGGGAAAATTCAACAGAGAAAGTAAAGTAGAAAAACTTTTACAGACAGTTTGCCGACCAGTTTCGTATTTTTTTTCACTTTCCTCTTTTTAAAAATTTTTGTGTATATTTGTGATCAGTTTTATTCATGCAACAATTCCGTACTAATAAATCGTTAGTGTTATCATATGAAATGATGTATCATTTCGTGCATGGAACATTAATGACATTTTTTAGAAAAATAAGCAAATTCATTTTTGATAAATTCAAGTAAAAAATACGATTTCCGCTGTTACTCTCTACATATATCTATTTACACAATCTGTTTAAAAAATTTTCTGCGCAGATATTTTACATGAATTAGGTTGCAATAAATCATATTTATCAATTTTTCTTTTAAATAATTAAACTAATCCTTATTAAAACTAGATTATGTTACTATTTTCTTTCTTTTGGGATTATTTATTTTTTTTGTAAGATTTTAAAGACACCGTGCATTTTGAAATTTACATACAGTTTTAATATATATATCACGAAGTATTTTTAGTCTTTTTAAATGATATATTTTTTTTACAATACATATATTGAAATTTAACTTATCATAAATATTAAAATTAAAAAATAACGAACTGTTAGACTGCACAGAGTTTAATGTTTCAAAGTGCAAATACAATACATAAAATGGATAATTAAATAACAATCCTTGACGAGGAAGAATTTTTAAGCCAAGACTTCAAGCATTTAGAGATGGCTCCAAGAAAGAAATGGACACAGCTTATGCATTTTACGTATTCTAAAATTTCCATGGAATTTCCCCCAACAAAGTTATATTACAACAACAAAATACAGAGTTTCATGTGGAATTACTGGTAATGAAAAAAAAAAACAATTATCCGAGCCGTTTCATGAATTTTTTTTATATTCTAATTCAAACAGACCGAACGTGTCAGACCTCATAGTGCTGCAGGAATTACTTACGAGATATATTTAAAAAATAAAAGGGACAATCTGTTACACCTTATCAGGTATACTGAAAAAACCACAAGGAACAATCATTATTATTATTATTTTTATGGACTGCTTTCTATTTTTTTTTTTTTTTTTTTTTTTTTTTTTACTCTTCTACTTTTCCATAATCAAGGTGGCATTAAAATAGTGGGGGAATGGGGGACTCAGAAAGAATTCCTATATTAATTAATGTTATTTAATCTTTATTAAATTTAATGCGACGATGTTACAGAGAAAATTCATTCTTTAAATAAAATCCGACAAATCTTATGTGAAATTTATATAATTATTAAGATTTAGTGAAATTAGGATTATGGAAGAATGTACTGTAAGTGAACTTTAAATATATGTACAAGCCGACGTCAATACTCGCGGATTCTATGCCACGTTTTTTGCAAGAAAATATTTATTCATTTGAATAATTATCGGCGCTTCATTTAAAATATGACTATGAGACCGCTATGACAAAAAGTTGCGATTTCGACAAAATAAATCTGACACACATTTTATTATCATGAAAGTAAAACACGTAAAAATAATATTTTTCGCAGTAAGAGAACATCACTTAAAAAGACTTAGTATTTTCTTCTATTTTAAATTTTGTGCCGATAAACTTTCCGACACCTTTTGAGACCGCTCAAAAAGTTTATCTGTCCGAGTGGTAGTAGCAAAACATATTACTTTATATTTAATCAAAAATGTCACTAAACAGTGCAACGCCCTCTGATTACATCAGATCAGATAAAGAGTACAATTAGAGTATAATTCGCGACAATCCTACGCGCGGATATGCTACTTGCATTTTTCTAAGAGTCATACAAATGTCGTTTACTGGAGTGACTCAACCACAGCTTTATGCTGAATAAAGCGTGATGATTGGTGGAAAACTTTTGTTTTGAATCGAGGAGAAGAAATCAGGGCATTGACAAATGGCGACACATTTCAAGAAAATGGAATCCGGCTGATCTCCTTTCGACAATTTGTTTCATTGAACAACTCTTGCTGCAAAGATTGTGGGAGGGACCAGCTTAGCTGACTGAGCCATAATTTACTTTGCCTCAAATTTTCGAACCTTCAGAGGAAGAAGTTATTAACGCAAGAGGTTACTTAGAACGGAAGAGTGTTACTTCAGTTTACTCAAGAACATGAAATCTAATGATTAGTATCCATGATACAAAAAAAAATAACAAGCTATAACTGTTTGTTTGTTTTTCGAAATTTCTTCTGTTTGCGATAATGATGATACTTTCACCAGGAAAAGATTTTCGTATAGACTAATCCTTGTCTACACACACACACACACACAAAAATCTTTCACTTCAAGAATAATGCATAAATATGTAATTCTATTTATGTCAAACGTGAAAGTGTTTAAACACTTTAACTTTGATCAGTAATAATTCGTTTTCACTTTTCCTTAACTTGTCAATCTCAATTTATTTATGAAGAAGAAATAAACCTTTTAAAGTCCTTTGTTATTAATACAATAATAGCAATTTATACACACCCACATATAACATTATATGTATATACGTGTATATGTGTATGTATATATGCTTATATATTGTGTATGTATTTTTTTTTTTTTTTTAAGAAAGGGTATCATGCAATTCGTATTATAAATTTTTCATTAATATTTCACATTTTGGCTTATAATACAAGGCAATATTTTACTATCTCGAAATAATCCTCATTGTTTTTTAAATGTTAGCTATATGCTTATTTTTTATTTATAATACTTGTTTTAAAATGGACAATTTAATAAATGCCCTTTTATTTATTTATTTTTATTTATTTATTTATATTTACTCATTACTTATTAAGTTAATTCCTATGTTTTCATTTTACTTTAAATAAATGTTAATTTAAGATATTTCTTGATTTCTTCAATTGATTTCACTTTTTCATTAATATAGGTGGCAATACTAATCATTTAAAGGTATATATAAATATTTTACAGACATACATACAATAAATACAATAAACCCAACTGAAGTGAAAAATTAGCCCGAGTAGGAACCACACTATACAAGACTGCTGCTCTAACCACTGAGCTACTCCGGCCGATGCCCGAGTCTGCAATTTCTCACTAATAAAACCACGTTGGGGAAGTCACAAGCCATCTATACGGCAGCCTTGGATGACCGGACAACGATGAATAGATTTTACTATTACATCGATCTACGATAATTATAATAGAACACACATCAACAATATACATTAAAACACACATACACACATAAATAACGCCTGCATTCAACAGTTAAAGGTATATATAAATATTTTACAGACATACATACAATAAATACAATAAACCCAAATGGAGTGAAAAATTAGCCTGATCCAGGAACCACACTATACAAGACTGCTGCTCTATCCATTGAGCTACTCCGGCCGATGCCTGAGTCTGCAATTTCTCACTAATAAACCACGTTGGGGAAGTCACAAGCCATCTATACGGCAGCTTTGGATGACCGGACAACGATGAATAGATTTTACTATTACATCGATCTACGATAATTATAATAGAACACACATCAACAATATACATTAAAACACACATACACACATAAATAACGCCTGCATTCAACAGTTAAAGGTATATATAAATATTTTACAGACATACATACAATAAATACAATAAACCCAACTGGAGTGAAAAATTAGCCAGAGCCAGGAATCGAACAAGGGACCACTGTTTTAATATATATTGTAGTATGTGTGTTTTATTATAATACTAAACATTGTTGTTAAAAATCTAGTTACAATGTAGTTTTTTGTTTCACACCAAATCGCAGTAATGTTTTGGTTTTCAGTGAGCGGTTTTCAGAATTGCTGGCCACATGATTTAATAGTCTTAAACCTGATTGCATCCTCGCATGTTACAATATTGTGGGTCAACTTTCTTGAGTTTTGGATTCTTGTCTATAACTGAGGTATTGTGCTCTAATCATTTTTAAATTTTCAATGTCTTTTGGGAGGTTTATCTTTCTTTAGATCTCTTGGTTTTTTACCATTTATTTTATTTTATGATGTGCTTTTAGAAGCTAAATTTTGTCATTTTAGGCCTAATACCGACAAAATTGTATGAAATAACGCATCTTCACTATGAATTAAACCTGCAAGCTCCTCTGATGATTCTGTGGGTTATTAAGAGTTTCTTATTTTACATACTGGTTTCTTATGTTAATAGCTTGTTCATCTTTAGAATTTTACCAATTTGTTATATATATATATATATATATAAATTACTCTATTAGAGTCCCATTTTTGGAAAAACTTAACTATTATTGTAACATGAAAATTGAATATTTCCAACTGAGCAAAAAAATGTCCAGGCCGTGAATCGAATCCCGATCCTTGGCTTACAGGGCCAATGCTCTACTGTTTAAACTATCAGAGCTGACAGCCGGCGATCATATTTCGTTCTGATAACCTTATTGTTAATAACATCTGGTCGGTCATGTAGACCGCTCAACAGAATAAACCGCAGGTAAAGGAGCTCCTTATAAACGATGGGTAGGTACATAAACTATTATTTTAATACAATCAAACTGATTGGTAAAGTTATCATATGAATTCAATATTTCAAACAGAGTGAAGAATGCTCAGGCTGGGAATCGAACACAGATCCTTGACTTACTTTGGTCCTGTAACCTTAGGATCTGCGTTTGATTCTCCGCCTGGGCCATTTTTTGCTCAGTTGATATGTTCAATTCGTATGATAGCTTTACCAATCAGTTGTGTTTAAAACCCCTCGTAATTAATACTATCTGATCTGCTCGGCGTTGGACGGGCCCGTGATGAATGACCTTTAAATTAACCTCAAATTTTATGATTTTATATCTTTAACTCCATTTTATCTGAATGTATATTTTTAAATGAAAAAATATTGAATAGAAAGATTGAATAGCATAGGAAAATATTGAATAGAATTTTATTTTATGGGTAATTCGATTTTCTGAGTCTATGCGAACCGAAAACGAGGGAAACCTCAACGAAACACTCGGGTTTTTACTCATTTCATAGAAATATATAAACATTTTATTTTGCAAAAATTATTTCTACACGTCCGAACTCGTAAAAATTCTATAGATGATGTAAATCTGATCTATTGAGATACTCTAAAAAAAGTTCTTTAAAATACGAATCTTTAGTTACTTTTAGAGAGAAAAAAATAATGTATCAGTAAGGCGCGAAGTGTGATGAATTCTCCGGTGAATTTGAAAAGGTTCAAATTCATATTTTTTAATACTGAATACACCATCTATTAGAAACAAATATATGCTTTAAGAACATATTTTTGGTTTGTCTGTACCTCTAAAAGTGCGCCCTGGAGGGTCTTTTAAATAAGGAAGAAAAATGTTTTTCGGAGAAACGAACTTAATTTTTTTTTTTTTTCAAAGGATTAACTGAGATATTTTTTTTAAAATTGATTTCGGCATATCAGACGTAAGAGTACGATATTTTAGAAAATGTCTTCCGTTTTTAACTTTACTAAGCGGTTTGACCGATGTAAGTTAATAAATAATGACAAATACTCCCTGAAAATCCTTCCTTCCGATATTTATTTTCAGAGGATAATTTCAGCGGTAAATAAATTTTCTGAGCTTGCGCCAGAGCTTTTTCCCTCTCGAAAGGACCAAGATGCGTTTTTAATGAGAATGAGTTGCGATTATTAATTAACAACTCAACTAATTATTAGAATTTTAAAATTATGAGACTCAGCTGCATCAGGAGACACTTCGGGTTAGCCTAGACAAATTTTCGGGCTAGTACGTGTCGTAGATTTTGCTAGCCATTTCAGTAAGATACACAAACTTTTTTTTTATTACTATATATTACAGTGTATCAACATTGAATTGGTCAATGGTATGAACATTGATTTTATGGAGACTATGCTTTAGAAAATATTTTAAATTTTATATTACTACATTGTAGTATAGCGTGACAATAAATGCAAAGTTATAAGTTTTTCTTTGTACATCTTTTCATGGAACGGTTTGACGAGTATATTTCCAAATGATAAAAATAAATACTACATCTAAGTTTTTATTGTAATGAAAAAACTCTTAAAACAAAGTAGAAGACATTTCAAAGTAACAGATAAAAGAAACAAAAGTCGAAGTGCGGAACATTTCGAAACTTTATGCCATTTAAAAAATCTCGAAAAGTTTCAAAATGTGATCTCCGGGACATTTAGAATACCCGTAAATTTTCAGTTTCATTCCACATCTATTTTCTTCGTTTGTATAAGATGTGTTATAAAAATATAATTTTTTATTTAGTTTTTGGATGAAAAACATACTGAAACATATTTTTAGATTTACACACACACATATATATATATATATATATATATATATATATATTAACTTTCAAGCCACTTTTTGCTTGGAGACTTTTATGAAATGTTATTCTAAGAAAACTAAACTAACTATTAGAAAATCGTAAAGATACAAAAGTAATATGACTATTAGCATTTTAAGGAGGCTCTTAAACTTTCAAACAATTCAAAATTTGACTAAAAAACTATTTAACAGTACAGTAGAACCTCTTTTATCCGAAACTCTCGATTAACCAAAAACCATTTTTAAAGGGTTTTTTTTTTTTTTTTTTTTTTTTTTTTTTTTTTTTAACTATCACATTCCCTGTGTGCAAAATCCATTTTGAAAGCTTTTTTTTTAAACTATCATATTCCTTGTGTGCAAGCGGTCCTTTCCGAACTACGAGTGCATATAAATATTTTCGATCCCCTTCCTTAGATTTCCTTTCAATTTAACTTGGGCTCACGTAAGCTGCGGAGTGGAACGAAGAAAACGAACAAATTGGCAGTTCTAAAGCTTTTGAATGTTTTGCAAAAGGTTTGGCATGGCTGGCGAAGCAGAAAGACTGTGATACTGGGGAACTAATAATTTTTAAAACTCCCTGCAAAGCAAATACAATCGAAACTGTGACAAACTAACCATTTTTTCAAACAATTGTGATGTATGTAAAAGGTACTTAATTTCAAAATTAAAATTTAGGTAATTTATTCTTGTTTCTATTTTGCTATTGCTTTATTTTTATTAAGCACGTGTTACCATAATTAGAAATATTGCATATATTTCTCTTTAATCTTAAAATTAAAGTATTCTCGATTATCCGAAAATTTCGATTTTCCGAAAGATGGTCGGTCCCAATTACTTCGGATAATCGAGCTTCTACTGTAATAGATTCGGAACATTTTAAAACAAAATATATGACACTCGTAATAGGTTTTAAATATGGAATATTTTCAAAGAGCTTTAAAGTCTTTTTTTATGAGACATGTTCGCAAGGTGGTTAAAAAACGTTTCAATATTTTCTGAAATTTTCAGGATATGCAGTGCATGGTAAACTTGATAAAGAAAACCAAAACGTTCATCTTTTTTCTCTCTTTGTGCTTCTCTCTTTTCTTGTCTCTTTGTGCAGGCCTGCCACATGCGACTATTTTTATATTCTCTTCGCACCACTCTTAAAAAATATATATTTTGTACTATATTTCTCTTGCAAACGTTGTCAAAGCATTTGTAAAAGTTTCTGTTTAAAAAAAAATGGTGAGGAACAGAATTAAAAAATAGTCACCTGTGGCAGCGCTGTTTATGCTACATTGCTAACATTGTTTTGATTTTAGAACAGATAGCTGCAGTTTTACTTTAAAAAGAAAAAACATAAAAATGCTATAAATTGAACCTTTGTAAGGTTCATTGTAACCACAGAGGTCCCAAGTATGATTACATACCAGTAATCTGTTTTTATATGTAGAAATTATCTTCTAATCATGTGGGCAACATATGATACCAATTTTCTGCTCGATAAGTTTAAAAACTAATTATTCTCACTATGATCAGAAAAAAGTGAAACAACAGAAGAAACATGTATGTGTTACTGTCTTTAAAAATTGTGTTTTTGTAATGTATACTTTTTTATGATATAAAATAAGAACTATGTACAATATTTTTTCTCTTTTCTATATTTTAAGAGTCTCAAGACCCTTACTTATTGCAAATATTGCATCATTTGAACACAAATCTTCCCTGTTTAGAATTGAACAAAAGAGAAATAGATTGCATTCTGGAGTATTATAATGAATATAATAAAGTATTAAAAGTATTACCTTTGTCAATATCTTAATTTATATTATTGAAATTCCTTTTTAGAAATATAAATTGTTATGAAAAGCGATAAATCTACAACTTTGTCAAATTTATTTAATTAATAGTTTTCTAAATTCCAACTTTCTAAGTACATATTTATAATAAATAAAGAAGTTTATTATCTTAGATTTATTGGTCATAAAAGAGGGAAAACTGCCGTATGCCAGACGTCTGGAAAGGTGGCTGTGATTCCTTATTTTTCTCAAATAAAGAATGGAATCGCGGATTTGAAAATTGCATTTCAAACTGATAAATGTTAAAAAAAGGTAGAACATGCATGCTGTTGTTGTAAAGAAAAAACTTAAAAAAAGTAGAAGACTCCTCACATGGACAAGAAGAGGAAATCAAAGATGACGTGCAGGCACATTTTTGAATTTTATACCATTCTAAAACACCGAAAGAGTTTTAAAAAGTGATCTCTGAGACGTTTACATTACCAGTAAGTTTTCAGTTTCAGTCTACGACTATTTTCATCGCTTGTGTAAAATGTGATATACATAAAAAAAAATCTTTATCCTTTAGTTGCAGGAAAAAAGAAATATATAACATATCTTTATATTTTATCTTTAAGATCCTATCTCTCAAACTACTGTTTTCTTGGAGAATATTTTGAAACGTCACATCGTGAAAAATGTTAAATAATCAAAATTAGTACAACTTTTGACATTTGACTAGAAATATTAAAACTGTTTGCGATTTAAATCTTTCCTTTTTTAATTAAACAAAGTGAAAAAAACGACTTCATTTGGAACGATATAACGATTAGAATAGTTATAACGTTATGAATACTTATTTTGTCATTGTTTTATATTATATTGTTAAATTTTTCGTAAATCGAAATTTATATGAAAAGATTTATATTCATAAAATTTATTGAAACAGATTTAATTTGTTCAATCGATGTTGTTTAATTATATTATTTTCTAAAAATATACAAATGTTTATTGTCATCAAGAATGGAAATGGCCCATTCCCAGCAGCATAAAAAAGGTGGGCACGTATCCGCTTTTTCGGCTAATTAAAGCGATATAATATCTAATTTAAAAAGTATAGTTCAAACTGATAAAAAATACTGCATTCGTGTTTATATTTTAAAACAAAAAGACTTTTAAAGCAAACTAGGAGGCACTTCACAGGAACAGATAAAGGAAATTAAAGTTGAAGTGAAGGAACATTTTGAAACTTTATGCCATCCGAAAACACTTGAGATATGTTAAAGTGTGATCACTAGGAGGTATAAAATACGAACGAATTTCCAGTTTTATTCTACAGCTATTTTCTTCGTTTATATAAGATGCAATATAAGAAAACATTTTTCCTTTTGTCGTTAAAAGAAAAATATATCGCAACTATATTCTTATATTTACACTTATTTTCAAGATTTTATTTTTAAAATGACTGTTTGCTTTAAGACTCTTTTGAAATATTATATGTATCTTGAATAAAGACAAATATTAAAAAATATTAGAAATTGTAATGTTTTAATAGAGATATTAGAATTTTGCCCGATTTAAATCTTTTTCTTTTTTAAATTGAATAAAAGGAAAATAGTTTACAATCTAGAACGTTGTAACGAGTATAATCACTATATCGTTAACAGTACTTATTTTGTAAGCATTGTATATTATATTTTTCAAGTTTCTTTTTGAAAATTGAATTTGTATAAAAAAAATCATGAATCTTTCTTTTTCCTAAAATTTATTGAAATTGATTTTTTTTTTCAATTTCTATCGTCTAAGAGTATAAATGTTAAAAATAAAGAAACGTTTATTATCTTACATTTATTGTTGATGAAAAATGGAAAATTACCGCTTCCGAGAAGTCATAAAGGAGCCCCGAATTCCACCAGTTTTCGTCAATGAAAGGCGCCGGCCATAAAAGTGAAAGTATATTTCCAACAGATAAAACAAGAAAAAAAGTATTTATTTTAAAGAAAAACTCTTAGAGCAAAATCAGAGGCACTTCACAGGAACACGCAAAATAAAATAAAATTGAAGGGAAGGAACTAACTTAACTTTAAATCTTTATGCCATTAAAAAACTGTAAAGAACTTTTAACATCCAATCTCTGGCACATTTACAATCTTAGTAAATTTCCAGTTTCATTCTAAACTTATTTTTTTCGTTTATATAACATGTTTAAAAAAAAAATTCTTTTAAGTGGAATAATTTAATAGAAACTTTACATCTACTTGCGATTTATATCTTTTCCTTTTTAAACTCTGCAATTTGAAATGTGTATTGAAATACTTTTCTAAAACTACATTCTAGTTCTAGTAAGTTATAAGGAATATAATAGTGATAGCGTTATGAGTAACGAGATGGGCGCCTACGAATTTCGACGAAGAAAAATGCTTACGAAGGCACTTTAACTCTAAATTTATAATAAACCTAAAAAGTAATTACAATAAAAAATTCCTCTTACACTGGTAAATATAACTCTCCAAACACATATTTTAACCTGAAGTTATCAAAATATTATTTCAAATTTAAACTGCTAAAATTATTGAAAAAATGAACTTTATTGGTATACCTAATCAGTATCATATTATAAAAATAAGTAATTATGATAATGTTATTTATTGGGGCTCTTATGCTTGGTATTACGGAATGAAAAAATTAGCAAAAATAATTTCACTTTGACATAATTATAGAATTTTTCGTCCCTGAAATCTAAGACTAACGTCATTTTCACCATGCCATACCCATATTAACCATCTAAACACTCAATACATTTTTTAAATAAAACATATTTCCAGGATGAAGTCACGTTTGTAGACTATATAAATTTTCCAGGTGGAGATTCCACACTCGTGATTTGAAGCTCTTACCTCAGTGCCGGCGCGAAAAAATATCAGAAATTTATAACTTTTAGACCTACCAAAAGCTGAGATATTTCGTTTTATCAAATAAAATGATCTTTTGTGAAGTCATTTGCACTCGCTGAAATATTTCGTCGTCGAATCAGCGGTTTTATTATAGTGAGAAAATGGCATCAGTTAGAATATAATCAATAAAAATAAATAAATCATATTATTTCTCTTTTCTCTCCAACAAGGGAAGTAATCCCATTGCCAGCATTTTGGAAAAAAAATAATAAAAACCTGTTTAAAATTAAAATTAAAACATAAAAATAGTAAAATTAAGAAAAAAATAGGTAGTGCGGACGCATCTGAAAATGGGCATCTTTCATTTAAAACAATAATGAGTAAAGTTGGTTGATTAGGAAGCTCAGGGCAGAAGATTAAAACAACAGCTTTGTCTTTTAAATGTATAAATAACTTTTTCAAAATCTTAAATTATATAATATTAAATTTTCTTAATCGGAAGTTTAAATTGGAATAAAAAGGCAAACTTTGATTTAAATAGTTGTATTTTTCCATCGTTTTTACTTTAAATTAATTTTTAACTATGAAATAAATTTTCCTTGAATTAACATTTTAAAAAATACGTTAAAAATTATTTGATTTTCTTGAAATTGTTCATATATCATCAGATCAGTTTGCGGATTCGTCAATACTTTGTTGTATTTGAAAAGCAGCCAAGCATTAAACAAAATATGTATAATCTGTAAATATGCATATCTGTCAGAAACCCGGATCAGCTAATACTTTTTGTATACATTTTTTCAATGCTTGGCTGCTTTCTAAAAATAACCAACTGCCGACGAGTACCTAACCTACGCCCTCTTCAATATCTGGCAAAGGAACAAATTAGCTCTTTTATCGCATGCGCCAGGTTAATAAAAACGTGTCTGAAAACTTGGTGAAATAAAATCTAGGTTACATTCTTTATTAGTCTTTTTCTTTTTTTTTTTTTTGTCAATTTAATAATTATTTTTATATAATTCTCCCATCATATGATTTACAAGAAAAACTAGAAGTATTTGTAAAAATGGCTGTATTGAGTTACATGCTATTTGTTTATTACCTTCGTCGCCAAACAATGCAATTTTAAGCCAAATAAGACAAAAGTGTGAAATAAGACGAGAGAAGTGCATTTCGGAGTACATTTTTATATTCAACCGTAAATTATATAAAAAGCAGTTAAAATTATAATTATGTAGTCAATCATTTAAATTTTAGTGTAAATGTCTTCCATATACACACATATTCTAAAATAATTTACTTTCAAAGATTTAAAATATTTTTTACCATACTATGGAATACCATTACTATGGAAACATGCGTTTTGCTTTCCTGAAGCATGTGATTTTTATATCCTCGAACTCAGATCATTACTTATTAATTGAATATTGTGTATTATGTTATTTTTTTAACACGCCGAAAATATTGTCGATTTCACTTATAGGAATATTCACTGCTTTAAAAGTTAGGATATAAGAATATTGTTAAGAAGATTTCTGCAATTAATCTATTTTATTACTATAAAAAAATGCAATTTAACAAATTACGACGACCATTTGGAAAATGATTTTTTCAAAGACTAAAATTTAAGACATAAACAACCGCACGTGATCATACATTACGTACGCCATGGATTACATTTTTCGGTACTGTAAATTTTAAAACTTCTACGGAGATGGTCATACATTATGTACGCCATGGATTAAAGATTAATATTTATAGATCAATTTTAAATGAAATTTCATTCTTAAACTTCTAAACATACCACAATATTACTTTTTACACAGTCGTATAGAGAAAAAAATGTACTTTTAAATGCAATATTTTTAAAGCTGTATCTCAGTTTGTTTCTGAGTTATTATTATTATTATTATTATTATTATTTTGTAGAAGTATCCATCTCTGTTGAAAGTAAAGGGAAAATACAGATTACTGCATAGACCAATCAGAAAACAAATAAAATGCGGGATTCAACTAATAAAACGCTTCAGATATGCTTTTGATTTCCTACCCTGGCCGAGGACAATAACCATTTTTCCAAATGTTAATAAATAAATAAATAAAATAAACATTTTGCAATAAATATTGCTTGCTAATGTGTCATTTCTTTTTAGCTTTTTCTGCATAACTTTCTTTTGCTTAACCATTGTTTAAAAAATGATTTATTCAACATATTGGACTAATCTTACGGAATCGTGTCACCTGCCAACGAGCATGTTGCATGGCCTATCAAAATTCAAAAGATTAGACAGATTTTGAAATTTGCGATTACTAAATTATGGTATTTCATAATGAAGCAAACAAACACAAGAAGATTTATTATTATTCATTTATTACCTCAAATTATTTTACTCTCATAAAAAAAACAATACTTTAAATGTAGGGGAAAAAACTTTATGGTTTCAATGGTGGCAAATTGAATAATACCCATGGACTTATCATTTCAGCCTAGATAGGATTAAATTACCTGGAATTTCGATCAGTATAAAGCGAATTGTCCTGACGCACACTCTAGCAGCTAAACACAGCAACAAATTAAGAGTTATTTTCATAATCTGGTTTATTTTCACAACAGACGGAAGATTAATTTACTCTTAAATATAAAGAAAATAGCAGGCCTATTTGTTTGTCCGTGTTATTATGCTCTTTAGAAAAATGCTAAATAAATCTTCGGTTCAGGTATTCACCAAAATGCATACTGCTAAAATTTTTGTATAACTAGCTTTATTTATCATTGTCAGTTCTTAACCCTGGTACATGTGCAACAATATTGTTGCATCAGTTTTAATGTTTGACGTGAACCCTCACAATAACGTCGATTACGGATGATTATAAAGATTTTATTGGATGCATGAGGTTTATTTTTCTACAAGATTAAGTCATCGAGTTTTTTCCCAAGTTAACGGTTACATGATTTCAACTGGTCTACATAATGAAAAGACAGTGAAAATGACGTCATTTTAGATTTATTCAGACATTCAGCTTTAAAAACACACATTTTTATGTTTCACTTTTCTTTTAAATATGAAAGTTAAACAATCTTCTTTGTCTGCAAATAATTTATTACTTTTTTGACAGCATTTACCCTGCTAGAATCCAAAGAGGGAAAAGAGTATTAGCACAAGAGGGTATTTATTAAGAAATATAACTAACATCCAGTGAGATTGTATTTCAACTACCAGAATCACATATTGCGCGAGCTGAGAGGCCAGGAGTTCAAGGACAAACAAACGAAAATAAACCACCCGAGCATAATTCAAGTTCTATGGTAAATTTCTGCAATCATTGTAATGCATCTCTAATTTAATATTGTCAGATATGAGAACATTTTAATTCCTATTGTCATAACGGCCTCATTTCTGTACCAAAAGTGCACTGTGAATAATCAACTAAAAGAACTGCTTCTTAATAGCTAAATTTTGTGCAACGCATAAAGTAATATAATATCGCAATGACGTTCGCATCTTTTCAGCAACGCGGAAGGACATTCAAGCTAAATGTCCATTAAAAAATATATACAAGTTCGAATTCACCATTTCGCTTAATTCAAGGTTTATTTGGAAATACTGACCAGCGCAGCGGGCATAGCCAGCTAGTCTATACTAAAGTACATAAGTACTTCCTTAAGTTTTATGTTTTTGATATAAATAAATCTAATATTTTCACTTTTAGTGCGTTTTTAGACACATTGACAGCAAAGGTTTCCCTTACAACGCTGTTTATTGACATATAATTTACATGATCTGCCTGGTTTAAACTTTTTTAAATTGTTTACACTTTTTCAAACAGGACCTGATATCCGATATGAAAAAATATGAACGCGTGTGGAACATAGACCTCCCCCAGGTCCAGTTACCCCATTTTTGGTGGGCAAATGGACCCATGAGGAAAGAAAAATGAAATATGCATATTTTTATATTTTTAAATATTAAAATATAATTTTGAGCATTTCCGTCTGATAGAGGGAACCTCACTGAACACATTTACAGAAGTGCAGATTTTAATTCAACTGAACATTAGCTTTTTGAAGCTGAATTGTCAGAAGCTCCAGAGTCACATTGTAAAATCATGTCCCAGTTGCCCCAACTAACCTTAATTTTGACATCTATAAATTTTCTCGCTTAAATTCAAGGGACATACGCAGTCAATATTTATCCTAGAGAAAACTTCTAAAATTATTGACACGAGCTTCAATGATGCTTTCTTTTTATCTACATTTTACAAACTCTTTGACGCGAATCACAGGTCCTTAAAAATTCCTTAATATCTTTGTAACACTTTAGACAAAATAGCGTTTAATTACCCTATCTTTTGTTATAGTCGCTCCTAAATGTCCCACAACTTCCTCTTGATACATTTTCATTACTTTCTCTTTAAATTCTAATGACAAACATAATTCTAATATTTAATCCCCACTATTCGAATACGAAACTCTTAGTAGTTTATTGTCATTAATTTAAATTCCTTTTCTTTCATATTATTTGCTTTTTCCCTTAACGTTTTTAAATATAAACACTGTTTCTGACTTATGTTACAATTTTTCGGCTCATTTCATTGAATCCTACGTTATCTTTCAGCTGCTCTTTCGTTAATAACACAAGATCTTCAATTTGATTCGCACCCTACCTGATCTCATCAATTAGACCAGCTTCTCTGCAACAACTCTTCCTTGTTCTGTGAGCAACCCTCAGTTTTATCTACCAGAACAGGTAACTCTTTTAACTTTGAGTTCTCGGAAAACAAAATTTCATTTTCACCATCCCGCTGCTCCACTTTTAAAAGACTAAGTCCCACTCCGGAAAATTACTATATTTAACTTAACTGCATTTACACAATTTTGCTTATTAAGCTCCGCTGTCTTATTACCTAAAATAAAGTAACCTTGCTCAGACTCAGTTGGTTTAATCGCTGCCTTAGTTCTGATGCAACAAAAATCCCCTTCAATAGTCAATCATACTAAAGGTAATTTCATTCATTATCAAGTGGTTTTCGTATCCATGTTTTATCTCCAGTAAAATACTCTCTTTTAATCCAATTTCTATCACAAAGGTCAAGTCCTTCTCTAGTGTCTCTATAACAGTTTCTTTCAACATCATTTACTAGAGCCTTTTTAATATAATGTTAAAAACAATGTCCTAAATTAATATCATTACCTGAATGATTAACTATATTGTACTTATTTTGTTTTTAACAACTCCATACATACATATTTATATTCCCAAGGAGTTCGCAAAAAAAAAAAAAAAACACCTAATGTGTCTTGCTTCTCGAAAGCTTGATCATCTTTTAATTTATCATTTTTAGAATGTTCTTCTTTATTCTCAAAACTCCGATTTAGAAAATTCTACCCTTAATTTTCGGATTTAAAATACTCCTTTGAATCTCCGAATAAGGTTTTTCGATTTCCTAAAACTACTTCTAATATTATCGTATATATCACAATTATCAGCGAAATTCGAAGCCACTTCCATTTCGTCCTTGTCATCCATATTTTTTTCTTTTGTTTCAAAGGGAACATATTAGGTAGTATTTCATAAGACATACTACCTATTGCAGTCGTTACCATGGTGCGACTTTTGAAAAATTCCTTCATAACATTTCATTATATAACCTCAGGAACACCAAACCAACACAACCTAAAAAGTTTATATACATATATATATATATATATATAAACTTTATATATATACATCATTATATATATATATATATATATATATATATGTGTGTGTGTGTGTAAGCTCAAAAAGGTTAAAAGTAAAACTAAAAATAAAATATAAAAATAAAAACAAAATCCATGCGAAAAGCGCTACAGCTGCAAATATCCACACATATTATATATAGCACATTATGTATTAAATGCATTTGTCAGACCCAGAATCCCGCACCATAAATAAACTAAATATAGCCATAAAACATTCAAGAAATTTAAACAGATATAACCTGATCAAGAAAAAACCATGAAAAAACAACAAAAGTCTGTGACTTGTTCAGTGGTGGGCATTTTAAAAAGCACAGCAATGTTTCAGACTAATTACAATTTACAACAAACTATTATTCAGTAGTGGCAGTGGGTTTCGTCCAGAGTGGCGAAAAGCATAAATCAAATGCATAAAAACAATTTAAAGCATATCGCGAACACTCCACAATGGACCCGACGCCACAATAAACAGTGTATCTCGAAGATACAACTGATTCAGAGCGTATGTGTAATGTATACTGAAACAATAAAATTATTTTACCCAAATCCGAGCCACACAGCCACAAAAAACAATAACCAAATTCCAGTGATCCATAATCTGTCCATGCACGTTCCATGTCTGTTGCCACACAATTGCAGACGTCCTTGTAAAACCGTCCAAAAAAGGCTTTAAGTTATACAAATCATTAACTGTCAATCGCATAGCAACTCCTCAAAAATGAAGACTGTCTGTAAAACTAGTATATTTATTAATGAAATTCAAAGGTATATTATTTTTATAATACAGAATGCTGGTTAAATTAAAAAGCTCTTTAAAAAATAAATTTTTATTCGAACAGAGTTTATAGTAGCAAAAAATCTGACCTATTATGATATTGACGTAAACGCGTTTGTGGATATTTGAACTCCAATTAACTAAATGGTTAACTTCAAAATTAAAGTTATTCCGTTTATTATAGATTGATATGTGTATACCGTTTGAAATGTTTATTTTCAAATCAATATAATCAGCAGCACTATTATTTTCATTTGTTTTTTTCAAAACCAGCGTATCAGGATAAATGTTACATGATATCACCAAAAAATCACGATCACAGTTCAAAATTATCAAATCCTCGTTATATCTGAAAGCCAGAAAATTAACATCGTTATTGACACTACAAAATTGAAATTCATAATAAAATAAAAATAAGTTAGCTGCCGTTGAAGAATAACTTGTTCCCATTCCTATTCCATTATTCTGTAAATAAATATTTGAACCTGTATAAACATAGTTGTTATATAAACAAAAATTGCATAATAATTTAATAAATTAAAATCTAAATCGGTGTCAGCTATAATTAAATCGACAACCTTTAAAAGGACACCATTTTACCCTGCAATAGGAATATTTGTGAAAAGGTTCTCAAAATCATATGTCTGGACACTTTGTATATCATTTTTAATTAATTCATTCCTGATCTCACAACTGTTCAAAATAATCCAATACATATTACTATCTTTATACTTAAATTGTAGAATATATAAAAAAAAAAAAAAAAAAAAAAAAAAAAAAGATTTTAAATATCCTGAAAGATGCGATCAGCCGAGAGGTGTCATGTGTACATCCAGACCTGCTACACTCTTGCATTGATGGATTTATGACTCGCCTGCAATGTGTTATACCCTGTGGTGGTGGTCCTATGGAACACATAAAGCTGTAATAAACGATTTGGGGTCATGCTGTTCGTTATTTGCGTTTTCTTTGACTTGGGTATGTCAGCGCCATCTACTGGCTGTTTGTTGAGTTATTTGTTCCCTGTCTTAAAAAAATTGCCGTACGCTATAGATGCTAACACTGCAAACCTTTTATTATTTCGGTTATTTTCCCTGCTTTTGTGAATTTTTAAGTTTCTACGAACTTAAAATATTTATTTGCTTAAAAAGCGTTATAAAAACACATTAAAAGTAAATTAAAAATCCATATTTACATGTTTCAACTCTTTTACTGAGTCATCATCAGAATGTATAACAGAAAATTACAAATGCATATGAAAAATAGAAAAAATCATCGAATATAAACAAGTAATCATATAACGCGCCCTACATTTTCACGATTGTTCCTGTTCCCTCTATGCCGCGATGCCGTAAGTTGTCCAGCCATTCAATTCATAAATTCGGGATACGAAAAGATAATGTACCGTTACAAACTCCTGAACCTCTTAAATAAATTTCAGTGGACTCTCTTATAAATAATTGTAAATAAAATTTGGACCTGTAGATTATTTTACTATCGTTAAAAAGTATGTTAATGTTCTCTATTTGATTTAGCCGGGATAAAGCAGTATTACCTCTATTATATTTTATGTCCGCTATATGTTCTTTACATCTGATATTCAATTTTCGTTGGGTTATACCTATATAAGGGAGGGAAGAATCAAAAATCATTATATAGGTATAACACAACGAAAATTCAATATCAGATGTAAAGAACATCTAGCGGACATAAAATAGAATAGAGGTAATACTGCTTTATCGCACCTGAATCAGATAGAGAACATTAACATACATTTTAACGACAGTAAAATAATCTACAGGTCTCATTTTTATTTTCAGTATTTATAAGATAGTCCATTGAAATTTATTTAAGAGGTCCAGGAGTTTGTAACGATACATTATTTTTTCGTATCCCGAATTTATGGTTTGAATGGTTGGACAACTTACGGCGTCGCGACATAGTGGGAACACGAGCAATCGTGAAAATGTAGGGCGCGTTATATGATTACTTGTTTATATTCGATGATTTTTTTCATTTTTTATATGCATTTGTAATTTTCTGTTATACATTCTGATGACGACCCAGTAATAGAGACAAATAGTAATACACATGTAGAGTAATACACATGTAAATATAGATTTTTAATTTGCTTTTAATGTGTTTTTATAACGTCTTTTAAGTAAATAAATATTTTAATATTGTGATATGGTTAGTAGTGGACGTAATTTTGACTTACTACTCGCACTTATTTACATTTTTTTCTACGGACTTTTTGCCCTCCCGGTACGTATTCCTACTTTAAATCTAAATGTTATATATACAAAATAATGATTAAATTTTCACGATTAATATTCTTTTATTAATCAACAGTAATTTACTATACCTCAATTAAATTTAAAAATACATAAGTATTTAATTTTCAATTTTCCTAACCAAAAAATACCAGAAAAACATTTAAAATAAATATTGTATCAAAAAAAAAAAAAAAAAAAAAAAAAAAAGCTACCCTAAAATTTTTCTTTCAATAATATTTTAACTCCTAATCGCAAAATACACACTATTAAAGTGTAACAGACCTCTCTAGAAAATTTTATAAAATGGCTTACTTTCAAATATAGACATTTACTCCACGTTACTCCAAGGTTTTCTTCCAATTTTATTTTTCTCCCTCTCTATTTATACACTGTTGTATATCGCAATTTAATTGCATTCGCGCCGGGGAACATCGGAACAAGCTGTCCAAATACTCATTGCTGCCAACTTTTATGCTTTTTTCTTATTATTAAACTTTAAATTTTTGACTGCTTGAAACGCAAAGTTCGCCTATTAAACGTAAAAACTTTCATTATTAAATTTTAGTGGTAAGAAAAATACTTAAATGTTGGCAGCTATGCGTACTTTACTCCTGACGGCGAGGTGCGGTTGTTCCTCCGTTCACTCCATTGGATAATTTCCGAAGAAAAGCACACATTTTGTCGTCGAATCCTTCACACGTGTCCTTGTTTTATAACCGCTGATTTATCCGACACACCAAATTTCACAGTTCCTATATTACCGGATACTTGAGAAAATCCTTGTCGTCCAACACTGAAATTAACCTCCAACTATCCCTGTTTTTCTCACTAGTTTTCTCACTAGTTAGGTTAACATGGGCGCAGTCTAATTAATGATAGAGTTAATTAATCCGTAGCTGCCACCATATATGTACAGATGTGGTAAATTGGCCAATTCTTTCGCCCTTCTTAGCTGTTATATATATAAAATTCAACTATAAAACATGACATCTTTTCTGAGTTCGTTATTAGAACAATTATGTTAAGGTTAAAAAAAAAAAAAAAAAAAAAAAAAATACAGTGAAATTTGAGACACTCTTACTTAGCTGAACAAGTTCTTCTGTAAAAATCACTCCGAATGAGTGTATACTGTCGTATTCCATATCCATCATTGAGACGTTACACACGTCACCATCCAAAATCCGAGCATCTCTACATAGTCAGGGATATTTCTGCACAGACAATCACCTCATCGAGTTCCCGCTGAAATTCCAGAATAAGTTAAAACTCGATTCGCATATTAAAACACAATCGGTTTGCCAAGTCATATCTTGGTAGAAAACACCTAAAAACCCGATTTTAGCGGTTTACTCGTAGGGTTACCATTGTGCTTTCCTGCAGCCAAAGGTACCAAAACATGGAGGACTGGGAGCAGTAAAACACAATGGTAAACCTATTACTCGATGAGGTGAACTCGATGAGGTGATTGTCAGTGCTGTCTCCTCCCGTTCTAACATCTTTCCTTGCTCACTTACCTTTTTTTTGGTCTCTTGCCTGAAGAGCCTGAACAGCTCCTCTCCCATTGGTCAGTGATGACATCACCCTTGCTTTCCTCCAAGCCCCGCAATTTCTCCGAGTAAAGAAATTAACATATTGTCCGACCCTCTGACATAAATTTCTTTTTCCTCTTCCTGAGTTCCTTTCAAACGGTTACTGTACTGCTCAGAAGTATTTGCTAATTGCGTCCAGGTCTGTGTGTGACGAAAACACGGTGTCACAGTGTATTTGTTTTCTGCTGGTGATTGCGGCTGTTATATATATATATAATTGCATTACTATCAGTTAATAAGAGTGTAATATAGTAAGTTTTAAGTGTATTTCTTTGTTCAGGTCCTTAAAATAGATTAATAAATATACTTTTTGAAATTTGAAATTATATGAAAAGGCTTAAGTTGATTTAAATTGCGTTTTTTCTCCTCTACTTCTTTTTTTCTATCTTATATTTATATTATATAAAGATTCTTACTTTAGAGCTATACTCGTGTAGTGACATATTTATTTTATGTATTTTTATTGTTTTTCAAAATGTATTTTTGTAGTTTTGTGCAAAATTGGATTTTCATTACAATTTAAAATATCTAGCCACGTCCTCATTTTAAAAAATGTAAATAAAAAATGAATATTTCGAATTGTATTTCACACATTTTTGAAACATAAAACGAAATAGAAAAATACATTTCCAACAGTGAACAAACAGGTTGAAAAAAAAAAAAAACATATCTAAATTTCTTTTTTTTTGCAATGATAAAAAAAATAAAAAAAACTTAAAACAAAGTCGAAAGATACTTCTCAGGACCAGATAAAAGAATCTAAAGTTGAAGTGAAAGAACATTTCGAAACTTTATGCCATTCGAAAACTCTCAAGAAGTTCTAAAATGTGATCTCCGAGACATTTACAATACTAGTAAATTTCCAGTTTCACTGTACTACTATTTTCTTCGTTTATATGAGTGATATTAAAAGAGAAAAGCTTTTTCTTTAGTTGTGGCAAGAAAAATATATTGAAACATATTTTTATCTTTACACTTATTTTCAAGATTTTATCTTTGAAACTACTGTTTGCTATAAGACGCTTTTGAATCAGATATCTTGAAAAATGTTATTGATTTAAGAATGATGTAACTTTTACCATTTTAATGGAAATATTATAACTTGTTGAAGATTTAAACTTTTTTCTTTTTAAAATGAACAATACGAAAATGTTTTCGATAGATATTTCCACTCCTATTTTCTATAAGTTATGACGAATGAAATGTATATAAAGTCAAGATTATTTATATATATGAAGGATTATTTCTTAATATTAAAGATATTCTTTTAATATAAAAGATAAATTCTTAATATTAAAGATTATTTCATTAGAATTAAAATGAAGTGATAAGAGCATTTTTCATTTACACTTCCTTGAATTATATTATTTCATTTCAGTTTAAATATTAAAATTTTAGAAAAAAAAAGTTTATTCTTGCCAAATACTTTTTACTATTTATGCTTTGCTAAATATTTTTAATTTAATTTAAATTTTCAATTTATTAAATTTGTCAAAACTTTTATACAAAAGGTAATTTTTCAAATACATATTTTTTTATTTATAGACATGTTGGGGTAAAAATGCAATCGTCCGACACGGCTTTTATGCTTTTTAAAATACATTTAATTGAATTTGACTTTTACAATTTACTAATTTTCTCACATTTTTATTTTATTTTTACAAAATATTATTTTAAAATTAAGTATTTAAAAGATATATTTTCAGTTATAGTCACGCTGATGATAAATAAAATTGTCAAACATAGCATATTTAATTGTATATTGGTTTTGTATTTCAAATAGGATAATGTAGTCCAACTAAATGGATTTTTGATAGTTTTTATTAAATTAACATTAAAATTCTATATTCTGACACAAACTGGAACAAGCTATTATTTATTTTTAGAATTTTAATGCGATTACCAGGTGATGTCTTAATTCGCCTTGGATTGTCGTGGCCGTTACAACTGGGCAATACAAATGTGGTTTGACAGATTTCAAACTGGAAAAAGACACTTTAGCTTTGGTTTTGAGTTTCTGTGTCTAAAGGGTGTTAGTGTTTGTTCAATGGGATATACGTGTTGCTTTCGTTTGTTTAAAAATATGTGTTAAAAATGAAACCCAGTGGTGGAAAATTGGCGCAGAGGAGGAGCCTATTGACACCACTAATATTTTATGGTATTCTTCATCTTAATAAAAACTGTCATTAGATAAGACGAAAAATTCTACTAAAATTTAGTGGTGTCAATAGGCTCCTCCCCTGCGCCAATTTTCCACCACTGGAAACCCCACGAACCGATAATATTCTAGTTAGAAATAATAATATGAATCCAATAAAAACAAACCCAGACATTCAAAATGATTTATTGCCAATATTTTTTTTTATGTCAGCGATTAAACTATGTATCGTACACATTTTTAAGCTGGACGGAAGGCAAGATGAGCAACGAAAAAATAATGATGAAATTACATTTTGCATGTTCCGAAAAATATAATTCATGAACTGCTAGCGACTCTAGAAAGGTGATTTTCAAAGATAAAACTCAATTATTTGTGTAAGATGTCGGAACGTTAAACAAGCGAAAAGCACTCTCTGAAACCGATGTTTTTTTATGTTTTTCACAAGAAATAGCAATGAAAGGTGTTTTCATGTTGAAAGAACGACAAAGCTAACCAAGTACGTAGAAATATCGTAACATAAAATTGTTCCATTCGTGCATTATTTCATTACTTAGAAAGGAATTTTTCAAGCATGATAAACAAACGTATAGAACTTAATACATAGACATCACAAAATCTCTTAATTAAATAATAACGTCTGCTAGTAGCTTTTAATAAACATCGTATTTTAAAAACCACGTAAATATATTACAAAAATATTGTACATACTAGTTATTTAATAAGCAACGTTGTATTTTCTGCTGTTTTTTAAGGTTTCTCCCGTGCATTTGAATAGCTAATGTTGGGTAATAATATATATACATATGTTACTGTAAAAATGCGAAGTCTGGCAAATCATAGGTTTTACCGGTAATTCGCAGTATTTATTAGAGTGAATTGATAAAAGAGCGAAATGGACTTTTCAGCAATCCTGCGCCCATGTTTAAGCGAAGCATTTCGGTAAATGCTGGGATTTGCCAACTCATTTTGGTAAAAATCCGAAATGATTACTTACATTAGGGAAATGCGTGACTAAACTCGTTTAATGGCACATTAAATCGAACATTTATTACTTTTTATTTATTTAAAGAGTTGATTAGTAAATTCAAAGAGCGACAGAAGTTTCGAAATCATATGCTAAGCAGTTGATATTGATGTAGATTTTTTGTTCTCTGAAACTACGGAAGCGATTTCAATACATAATTTAATGGTTTTGGCCATCAGTAAACTCTAATCGTTGCTCAAACTTAAAGTCGCATGTTGCAAAATGGAAGACTGTTGTGGGACTTTAAATTACAAAATAGATTGACTGATTTGCACATCTTCATAGTACACATCTTTGAACAGTTGTATTTATGGAGATCGTTCCGCAAATGCAAGCTATTTTACGATTTGATGTATGTTTAATTCCTGTATGATAATTTCTTCAATGTTTAAAATATTTTCTTTGCGTAAGGTAAACTGGTTTTCTATGTAAAACCATTTCAGTATATCCAACTTAGTGCTAAGTTCACAAATTTAATCGTCTTTAATATATCTAATAACAGCTATAGTTGATATTGTATCTATTTCTGTAATTTTAGCAACATAATTTGAGAGGGTACGCCTGTCGACACTTTAAAAATAGCCTACCTTCATCTTATTTCCTATTCCTTACGTCGTTCCTAGCAGCCTCCCGAAATACTTTATATATTTCTGAGTTCTGTGGATAATCTTAGCTGTTCTATCAATAGATTCAGAGTGTAATTATGGTTATATTTTTATTTCATTCTGAACTTTGGCATGAGGCATTCTCACATACTTTTGACTTTTAAGTCTCTGAATAATAATTTTTATTTTAGTATGGACGATGTTGGGGGTCCAAATATATCACGAAATTCCTTACTGGCCGGTGCCTCTGATAATGGTTGTTATAATTTTTTTTAAACTCTGCCCCTGTATTTTAGATTCCTGATTGTCCTTCTTGCTGAAATTATACCGAAAATCACTTCAGATGCAGCCACAGAATTTTTTTTTAATTTTTTTCTCATGGAGAAGAATTTAGAGAAAGAATGGCTAAAATTATTAGACAGAAAATTTACTGCAGAATTTAAATATCAGTTTCAAGCATTATGGCTTTATTGTTAGTCTTACCGTAACTAAGGTTTATTCCTGCACTTTTTGAGGTAAATAATTTTTAAATACCTTTTATATAACTTTTAATTTTAAATAACATTTGATAAAAATCAATAAACATTGTGGCTATTACTTAACCTTAACATGAATTGACTAGAAGTTGGTGGTGATTTTCCTTACCATCCTTTTTTTCCCTTATCATCTTTCTTTTTCCTTGCCGTCCTCTGTTTTTCCTTACCGTCCCTTCCTTAACACCCCTTTAAGACAATGTTATACCAAACTTTTGCACTAAAAATACTACATTGTTATTATTTCTTATTTGAATGTTCTGTGGATACTATGCAAATTCATTATAAGTAAAAAGTTAGAATAAAATAAAAAGTTAGAGAGGCAAAATGTCAAGGGGGCAGTAAGGAAAATTAAACTTACAAGTTTAACTTAAACCTTAATTAATTGTTTTAAAAAAATCGTCGCTGCTGACCATTTTTTCTTTATTTTGAATCATTAAAGCATTCGTCTATATATTTAAAATGTTATTTTATTAGGTTTAATTTCACCAGATTTTTATTCCTGAAAGTTAAAATTTTGTGAGAATGCCTCGTATACGCTTCTATCGATACGCTTGTCTGATGGTACGAAGCTTTGCCTCGTTTTCAAAATCTGTTCCTCCTATGATAGAATTTTTATGCTAATTGTGGACAGAAGTATTTCTGAGAAAAGTCACTGAGAAGTACGCTTTAAGTTACGCACGAAGTTTAGGGTTCCCCGCCTATTCTTAGAAATAATTGGATGGCTCTCTTTTGAGAAAGGGTAAATGTATACTTTTGACACATTTATCTTTATCATGACATAAAAACCGTAAACCAATTCCACTTTATATTTTATTGTCAATAACATTGTTACTTTGGAAATACAAGATTGAAGTGAGCATACGATTATTTATTTAACTTATTATCTCATTAACAAATCTGGAATAAATATTATGTACGGCACAAAATCTACTTCGAATAAAGCGTTGAAGCTTTAATGCATAAAAAGTCTTTCGATACCCTCTGTTGCTTAAAATATTCTAGTTCTGATGGTGGAACATATGTCTTATATTATAGTCATGTACAATGTGGAAAAAGTCTTCCAGAATGCTTTTCTTTCGAAAACCTAAATAAAAGAAATATTAAACTATTTCAGAAAGAAAGTGTGATGCGAAAAATGGTTAGGTGGTGCACAGTAGTGCGTACTTTAGCTATTTCGTTAAATGACAATAAAATATATTTAAGGAATGATGTTATACTTTAGTTATGATCATAGATTATTAAGCTAAAAAAAGTTGCAGTCATCAATTTATAAAAAAACATTTCCTGTATTAATTGCAAAAAATCCACTAAATGCACATACTTGTATAACAATTGGAGGCAAGAGTGCGCAGTCAAGTGTGCAAGAGTTCGTAATAGAAAAAAGGGAAGATTTTTACTTACTTTTTCATCATAGAACATCAGTGGTAAGTTGTAGTGGTCACGACCTGCGTAATCTGTGCACAGCTCGTGCCACCATTTTCTACAAGAAATGCACTCGATTTAATCCTCTACAATTGGTTTTCTATACATTTCTGACCAACCTGGAAATATCCACTGTTTTTTTCTATGGTGCAGTATTGGCTTCATGTGTTTACTTTTATTCTTTTTTTGGTAAATGTTTTTTGCTTTTTTCAGCCACGTCATCTTTAAGCTGCCGTTTGTGTGATGAACTGTTTAAAATTTCAGACTTTCTACTCCTATAATTATTGCAGCACAGATGATTCTGGACATCGTGACAATTCTATTAATTTGACGCATGATGAAACTGTTTTAGATGTAGCTATACCTTGCGAAACCGATTTTTTTTTTCAGAATGAGCCTGCGTCTTTTCTTTACGTATCTTTTCTGTCCTTTCTAAAATACCATTTTCTATTGAAAGAAGATACCTTTCCTCCTCAATTTCAGTCTACTGTAGTTCAACTGACATATTTGTTTCAACAAGTTTAGCTTATAATGGTCTACCATTTACGCTGCTTTTTGGAAAGTCAGTATATAAAAATGGGTAATTTTTCAAAGTCCATAGAACCGTTACTTTAAATCCTGATTAGTCAACTGTAGCAGTTTTCCCAAAATCAGATGCGCACTCTTGCACACTTTGGCAATGCGCAACTTGCACACATTGGCACTACGCACTCCTGCACTATCGTCATTAAATATCTTTAAAACATCAGCGATGCCATCTATTGATAAGGAAATCGGGACAGAGACTCAAGAGACAGGTAGTCCAATGATAACCTAATCCTCAATAGCCAAAAAAAGTAATTCAGCTTTGTAAAATTTATTAAGATCCTGTTTTCAAAAAACATAACTGTTCTAAATCATTATCAATATAACCAAACTACGGATTTTTTTTTTCGCCATAAACTTATCATGTCATTACATCGCTTACAACTTTAGCTACATGCAAAACTCTTTTTTGGAATTAGATAATCGTCTTGCGTATACTTGTGCACCGCGAACTGTTGCCCCCACCTTACCATATTTTATAGATTTTCCATGCCCGTAGTATTAAAGGCTTCCAGGAATCCAGAATATTTGATCAGAATTATTATTTTTAAATAGCAACGGTGTTTTTTGCATTTATCGTAACGCTGTCATGTTCTCAGAAATTGATTGCCGCATTAAGATTCAGTAGGGGAGAGTTGTACAAAACCGGGTAGGCGGGCAAAACCGGATAGTGCACTGGTTCCTCCTTAATTTGAACTTTTACCTGTCAGCCAACACCAGGAATTGCTTGTCGAAAGTCAGTACGGCATTTGTAGCTGAACGAAGCACTATTGTGGGTGATTATTTTTGTGTGAAGTAATGCGCTTGAATTTCTCTTAAAAACTTATTTTGTTAGTTTCTAGATTTTACGCATATATTAACTGTTTGCCAGAATATTAAATATTGGTAAATACTATATTTAATTATATGCTTTCTTGCAAGTATTTTAACAGCTTTACTGATCTTTTACTATAGGACTGAGTGTAATGACGTCATATTTAAAAAATCTGTGTCACGTTGGGGTAAAACCGGGTACTTAAGTGTGGGTCAATACCGGGTATACCCATTTTTGTCCTACACTCATGGAATGAGTTTTTTAGGATAGTTAATACTTTAGCATGGAGTTTTAAATTGCAATTTAATGCTGTTAAGTACTATTAACCCTTTAATGTGTTATTCATACCACCTCTAAACTCATACTACAAACAAGTTGTGAGGAAGTGGTTACTTCCAGTACTGGGCGATCTCTAACAATTTACTAAGTTAGAAAATCATTCAAAGCTGCATTTTTTAGAGCAGTAGTTATAAATACTCCAATCAGACGGTTTGAGAAAACAGGGATTTTTCCTTACAATAACGATGTTTTTCCTGGATCTATTTGCTCTTCGGAAATGACAGAGAAACCCATGAAAGTCAATGATAAAAGACTTAAGTCTACGCAGCCATAGGTTGGCATAGCTGCAGCAATAAATATTTCTGAAATATCACAGTATAATGAAGGCTCATCTCTCCACATTTAAAAGTGTCGACATCACATTTCCAGTAGTTGACAACATCCAGCCTCTTCTATCGAGATTTGATATTATGTAGCCAGCAATCTGCATTTCCAATTTCAATTAACCCTTAAATGCCTGATTTTTCAAAAATCATTGTAATAATGTTTTTCGGCTTTCATTTTTTAAATAAATCATGGGAAAAATACTTTAAAAAGTCATATTTTGTTTTAAGTATAGTTTACGGCTAAAAAACAGTTTATTACTAATCGACAATACAGGTGTTTAATTGAAAAACTAATTTCCCTTGATAAAATTCTATAATATTAAACACACAAGAATTTTAGGAACTATAATAAGAAATAAATTTTACTTGCTCACTGCAGGTCAAAATAGGGTATTTCGCAAGCTCCCCCAAAAAACAAAAAAGAACATGTAGCAACAATTGACAAAATAAATCTATCTTTATTCTTAAACAGCACAAGTGTTGCCATCTACATGTTGAAAATCGATTTAATAATATTTTCAGAATGTATTTTATTGGCAACATTAGGCATTATAGCTTCAATATTATTCTAATAGTATTTTGAGCCCAAATTGGGTATGTTGCCGAAAAGCAACACCAGGCATTTAAGGGTTAAAATGTTATTACACCTCCCCAGGAAGGCTTTAAGATTGAGGAAAGAGTTGCCAAAAGAAGTGAAAACTGTTATTTTAACTACTTAACTCTATAAATTAGAGCTCGAAACAGATATTAAAGAGAAAGAAGCTAAACAGTCTGCAAAATGAAAAAGGAAGATTCTTAAAAAGAAAATAAGAATCAACAGAAAAAGAAACCAAAAAAGGTTGATGGGGCATCCTCAGAAGATGAAGATGATAATGAAATCTGAATGATTTGCATGAGCTTTACTCCAATTCTAAATCCAAAGAAAGCGTGATACAATGTGTGAAATGTCACGGATGGGCACACGAAGCATGTAGTATGAAGGAGAATATGTTAATAAATTTGTTTGTGATTTTTTGCAGTTAAAATAACTCTAAGACTTACAGCGTAAAATAAGTAGGCATCTACAATGTAGATAATTTCCTACAGATTTACTTTTGACACATGGAAGAACACATGTACAATTTCGTTTTGTTAAATATAACAAAAATGTATTTTTTGGCTATACTAAACAAGATATTTTTAAAAAAATAATTTTTCCACGAGTTATAAAGAGGTACCCGCTTTTACCCAACCAGTGGGGTAAAACCGGATTTTTGCATATGCCTGAAAAAGCTATTTTTTATATAATCAATTACATTTTTTACTGAAAAGAGTATGTTTTAATATAGCCAAAGATTCATTTAAAATGAAAAACGGTGTTCAGAGTTTGTTTTCCTATTTGATTGCATTTAAGAACAACAAACATTTATGGTACCCGATTTTGCCCCACCTTCCACTATATATAGAACATTTTAGTATTAATAAAATTCGAACGCTATTATTATTTAAGTGCTTAAGTATTATGTTTATCGGTTTTGGAGGGTATTTTCAATGCGCTGTTCTGATCGCTGAAATCTCAATTTAAAATTTGTAAAACTTTCGCTAATAATTCGCAATAAAATCTAGGGAAAATTATTCATATGTACTTTAATGATCCTTTGATAAAAATGGTGTTGGATTTTAAAAGCATTGTACTTGTTATGTCAGGTGGCTTATTATATGAAATTCGAAGGTAGTAATATCCTGTAATCATGGCGTTCATAAATTTTGCTACTACTGGCAATCAAATGTCCAGTTCCGGGAATTTGTCAATGCTAGTCTATATGAATGGTTTTTAGCAAAATTAAGCCTTGAACCATACAGGCCACTCAACATAAAAAGAAATTATGTGCAACCACGCCTGGATATAGACACTCCAATTCATTTGCAGTCTAAAAAGTACAGTATCTTTTAGTCGTATATAACAAAAGAATTACTGGAAATTGCTTTCATATTTTCATCGTTTCTCATTACAAATTACATATATAAAAATGATACTATCGTAAATTTTTATCATTTAATAGTTCATTCAAATGAGGAACAGTTTAATTAGCTATTTGAAGATATCTCTAACATTTCTAATAAGTTGTATACATATATATTATATAACATTTAAACATTTAAAACTGAGATACTTTAAACAAGTTTCTCCCATTCTTTAAAAAAGGCACATATACATAATCTAAATTTAAACACATACAGGTGACGATTATAAATTCTTTTTGCATTAAATTACCTCTTATAAATGTAAGAATACAATACTCATGCTGAGCAACAATATATATTCAAAGGTTCTCAGTTTGAACATAACATAGTACAGTAGAGCGCCAGTTATCCGAACCGGTCGTTACCGAGGCCGATCTGGTTAAGGAAAAAACCGGATAATTGGGCAACTTTAAAAAAAGGCTATGGTACACTGTAAAAAAAAATCTGTAGTTCTACAGATGTAAAGTTACATGCTTACTAAACTTTCATCTGTAACTGTACAAAAAAAGATGCAAATCTACAAAACGAATCTTTGTAGAAATCAGCTTGTAGAAATCAGCTTTGTAGAAATTGCTACAGAAATCTGTAACTTTACAAATGAATCTGTTAAAATTACAGTAATCTTACTAAATTTGTGTCTGTAACCCTGGTTGTAGTTACATGAAAAGGTCTAGGCATCCCAGTTTCCTAAAAAATTCTTAGTAGCCTTAAAGATTTTCTGATTTTCGGCGCAAAAGTGTGTATGTTACATGAATTTTTGTTGTTGCCGTTACATAAAAAGTTCTAGGAATCCCAGTTTCCTAGAAAAACTTTAGTAACTTTGCAGATTTTTTTTACAGTGTAATGTTTTAGGTTACTTCCCTTCCCACTTTTCCAGGCTTTGGCCTGTCATTTGTAGTAGTTCATATTTTATCATATTACAAATGGCATGTTTAGAAGTTATTATGTTTAATTTTTTTCTACAAAATTAGTACAAATTTATACATATAAGTTATAAGAAATTATAGAATGCATCCCATAGAAATTAGACCCATAGAAATTATATCATGTACTATATATACATTCAATGTACAGTATACACATTGAAAAATCATTGAGGTAGGGAAAACAAATTCTTGATATTATTCTGCTTCATAGAGGACATTATTTTTTATTCAGCCATGTCCCTTAATCTTTTTAACCACTTCAACGTTTGCCACGAGATAAGTCGGGGGTAAAAGCATTGTTTCCTTATACCTGCTGCCGACAAGAATTGAACGGGGTCGACTGAATCCTGTCGTTTCTGCCGTTGTTGCAACTTCAAGAATATTAAAGGCTTCTGTCTCTGTTGGCCCTCTAGATTCTTCAGTTCCATCTACTTCGTCGTCCTCACATTGTGCGTCACTATTCACATCCTTGATGATCAATATTATTCCTTCGTCGTTCTAAATTTGGAAAACGGGATATTTCTCGTAACTTTCAGTCCATTGTTGGAAATCTTCTGTACTGAATCCAAAAACTTCTAAGTCTTTAGTAAAGCTGTCACCGTGAATCTGTTCATTAGTTTCTTGCACGGATGTCCCGTTGAAAATCTTGATACAAAAGCTTTTTAAAATGCAAACTTTTACAAGGTTGCAAGCGTCTGCAATCATCATACAACATCATTATACAACATTCTTTCAAGTCAGTTTGCCTTGTGGTAGTGTGGTCAACATCGTCTATTTAAAGTTGCTTTAAAAGCTGATTCTTGTTGTACAGGCTTCTCACTGTTTCTATTACACTTTGATCCATTGGTTGTAAAAGGGAAGTTACATGCGGTGGCAGAAAAAATAACTTTAAACAGTCCATTTTTACGTTCAAGTACACCTGCGTTTGGATGAGAATGTGCATTAAGACCAATAGAACTTCCCCGATTTTCCGATTTCTCGTTGATGTTTTTTTACTTCAAGAATAAAAATTTGTTTTCACACCATTCGATGAATATTTGGCAGCTCATCTATGTTTTACGCTGATTTATATAGTTAACAGGCAATGTTTTACCATTTTTCAAGCACCGAGGCTTTTTTAAGTGTCCGATGACAAATAAAGGCAGCCTATGATTTACAGTTACATTAGCGCACAATAGCACTGAAATTTTCTCTTTAGTTCCAGAGGTAGATTTCTTGTTCGCAGATGCTAATGCTTTCCTTGGAATAGAGAGACAGTTGAGCCCACTTTCATCAGCATTATAGATCAACGCCTCGTCATAATTTTCGGACTCGATCAAATTTTAAAATTCCTAAATGAATTTCTCTGAGTTTTTCCCTCGATGCCAACAGTTTTTCTCTTTGGACTTCAATTTCTCTAACTCCGTGACGCAGTTTAAAGTTCCTAAGCCAACCAGACCGGCTTTAAATTATGCGTCTACATTTAGATCTTTATTGAAAAGCAGGGCTTTTTCAAACAAAAGTGGGCCAGAAATGTGTTGACCTTGTGAACGTTTTTGCGAGAATCAAACATATAATTCTTTATTTATATCTTCGAAATTAGACTTTTTCATCGTTTTGCACTACTTTCTTCTTTGTCCAAAATTGATACAAAGTTTTAAATTGAACCGCTGTTTTTTTTTTAAATACCCGATACAGCTGATGTGCCAATGCCATATTCAGGTGCTATGTTGTTTCCGTTTTTGCCTTTCTTCAATCGTGTAACAAGCTCAACCATCTGATGTAATGATAACACAACTCTTTTGCGCTTTTCAGATATGTGTAAAAACACTTTCTACACCTACAAAACTTATTATAAAAATTGCGTGTGTAATCTAGTACGTATTTAGAAAGTAAATGAAACTGGAAACGCATTGCTCCCTTCTCTAATTCTTGAAAAAAAGAACTTTATATTTACATTCAGCACTTTTTTTCCGCACCCTCTACTTCCCACACTCACTGGCTGAACAAATGCGAGCGGAGAAGGGGGAAACCCTCTTTCCGAGGACATCAAAGGAATAAAAGAATCAAATTTATGACCCCCTTCAGAGAATATGTGAATAAAAAAGGATTTTAGTGGAAAAAAAAATTGAGTGTGACTCTCGTCAGTTAGAAGTAAATCTTCCTAGGTTCTAGAAACAGTTCATTGTATGCATTGCTTTCTTTGCTTTTGTTGGCGATTTTATTATTTCAAAGTTAGGAAATGGTTATTTAATGGTTAACTGTCTTGACATTTAGCCGAATTTACCCTATCGCGTATATAAAAATTTCACTTCAAAAATTTGGGAGAAGGCGCGGAAAAATATGGTCCTTAATCGACCCGGTTAATTGGACAATCCGGTTAATCGGCGTCCTGATAAACGGTGCTCTAATAATATATTTTTTAATATATTATAATTAATTTCCGTTACTCAAATCTTTAGGATACAACAAAGTTTTAATTGTAATATTTGCGGTATTTAATAATAGAATTTTTTTCTATTAAATAAGTTGAATATTTTAGTGCGTAAAAAATATTTTTGCCGATATTTTTAGTTTATTGTGTCCAAAAAAGTGGTTACAATATATATAACTGTGTAGTATTATATATAAAAAATTAATAAAATTTATCTAGTGCTATACATTTATATAGAAATATATATATATATATAGTTATAAAATATATTATATATAATTATATATGAATACATATATGAATATATATATATATAATTATATTCTCTTGCTTTTTCTTCTAATGTTTATAAATAAAATCGCTTGATAAAAATCTTTAGTACCGTAAAATTTTGCACACCGTGAAACAAGGAAAGTGAGTTGCATTTTTAGATATACAAAATCTTAATTAAAATTGTTTTTGGAAAAGGCTAACAAATGATTTTTATGCAAAAATACAAATTGCTGCTTCGTTTCTAGACAAAATCGAACGCCATAAATTATACTTTCTTGAGCCAGAAAAAATCCACACGCCTTTAAACTTCCTAAATGATTGATGCAATTTTTTGTTTATAAACAAAATAGTATGTAGCATTTTGACATAAGTATATGTTTTGTAAAAAAATAAATAAAAGGTCCATACGAAATTGATTTTAAAGAAAAGGTGTTTGAAAGAAGTTTCTGTTGTATGTTTATTTATATCGGAATCGTATATTCACATAAATTAAACAAAGAGCGTAATTTCTACTAACTTTTAAAATAAAACGAAAAGTGCCTAGTTAAACTGGTGGCATTGAGCTCACAGGCTATTCACATAAAATTGTATATTATACTCTTATTTCAAAGAATAATGCCCTCAAAAAATAATGAAGTGGTTTATCCCCCGAGAAACTAGCTCCGCCCTTCTTTATACTACACGTCCAAATCTAATCAAAGCAGCTCCTTAACATAATAAACCTGTATATCAAATTTGGAGCAAATCGAATTACTCTGCATGAAAAAGTCATTTACCTAAATTATGGGGAGTCTAGCCCCTTTATAATTAACTAATGAAGCTCCAAATCTAATCAAGGTACTTCCTCACATAATAAACCGGTATATCAAATTTGGTGCAAATCGAATAACTCTGCAAGAAAAACCCATTGATCTAAATTAAGGGGAGAACTAGCCCCCGTCTCCCCTTTATACTTAACTAATAAAAAAATTTAAACAAATCCAATATCTCTATCAAGAGTTATCGCGTTACGTACAATCAAAGATACGTACGTACGTACATGCAGAACCGGCGGGCACATTAGCTCTCAGTCTTTGATAGCCTGTGAGCTAAAAAGGTAAATAAATGTTTAGCTGTAAACAAAAATCTCTAAAGATAAAAAGAATGACCCGATCTTCTAAATAGAAAAAAACAAAAACAAATTTTCAGCTTTCGCTTAATTTCGCTTTTGTAAATTACTCTTTTAGTACTTAGTGTCTGTCAAATAAATGTTTTCCTTCACGATTAATTATAAAAGACATTTTTTTCTCTGTTTGTTATTTTGGCGCACGGAAAGTGAGAATTAAGCATTCTTCTTCTTCAAATGCTGTTTTACTTCTCTGAATAATAGATCATATTAATTGCTGACTTTTTGCCTTTTTTTTACAGCAGTTAATTAATCACTCTCTCGGGGACAATAATCTTTTACATATAACGTTAAACAAAAGGTGCATTTATAAAAAAAAATCTTCCAAACACATATACACACACAGACTCGAATATATATATGTATGTATGTATGGGTCACTCTTGGGGCGGCTCCTCTTTAGAATTTTGTATAAGGAGGGGTGTTTTATGGCCAATTGCTGGAAAGAAATGTAAAAAGAAATAACATTTAGATAAGAAAAATGTTCTACGATGTTTCTTAAATGAGGTATTAACAAATAGAAAGCATTTATTCTATGAGAAAAGAAAAATTCAACTTAATCCAAAAGAAGGCTTAAACTGAACACAATTATAGAAAAACCGATGTATTTAACATTTTTATATACACTTCTCAAAACAATTGATATTGTAAGTCTTAAATTAAGAAAAAAGCGGTATAAACGATTTTTTTTTCTTCAGAAAATGGAAGACGAGAGTCACAAATGCAAATTACTCTAATTCCGGAGTATGCAAATTTAAGTATGTAAACTCCGGAGCATGTAAACTCCGGAGTATGCAAATTTTGCGTTTGACGTCCGAAACGATGCTTTAGTGGCCGCGAATGAAGTTTGGCTTTCAACTTACTGAAAGAAAAAACGAAAACAATGATCGGCATTTAGTAAGTGCTTTGTTTCGATGAGTGCGATGTCTCAACGAAATCAATTAGCCGATTCAGAAGGTTGCAAAATTGTTGGTCGGTTGGAATGCGCAGGGAACACAAGCCGAAGTAGTCGAAACCACTGCAGTTTCACAAAGTGTGATTTCCAGGATCTGAGACAGTATTATGGAGTTCGCAAATGCAGGCCGAAGATCAGGGCAAGCTAGTAGATGCCCAACTACGCACAATGAAGGTCGATATTTCAGGGCTGACACAGAGGCGACTATTTTTTTTACACTATTCACGCCTCTATTTAAAAAAAAACAAAAACAGATGTAGTATTTTTCTCTTGAAATGTCCTCGAGCAGTATGTCAATAATTTTTATTTTGAGAAAGTGGTGTGAGGTAGAAATAAACAATACTCGCCTGAGGCCACCCTGATATTTAGCGCTAATGGGTCGGATACACCGAAATATGAATGGCACTCTTCTTCAATAACACCTTCGGACAGCTATTGGCACCACAGGTTCTACTCAAACTGTCCAAAAAACCGGCTCTAAGCTGTAGGTCTGGCAGACCAATGCTATTTGTTACGTTAACAGCAAGGCACGGTGGCACCCGCAGGGAGTGGACAACAGATCAAGTGAACTAGAGGAGAAATAAATGGTGCAATATTCTTTCTCTAACGAGCCCCGTATTCCAGTTCATCCTGAAAACAGGCGTATCTGCATCTGGAAGGAACTTGGCACTAGAAACAATCCTGCTTTCGTGAAAGTAATTGTCAGATTTGGCGGTGGGAAATTGATGGTCTATGCTGGCATCTTCCATTGTTGGGCGCATCTACCCCCACATCATTCAAAAAGGAGCTCTGACCGGTTAGAGATGTAGTCATAAGATCCTCAGATCTATTATAGTCCCTTATGCTTCAGCAATCATAGGTGACATCATGTAACAGGACGACAATTGCAGGTCACATCGTGCTCACTTGGGGGATGATTTCCTTTTCGAGGAAGGAATCATATGACAGGAATGGGCAGCGTGTTCTCCGGGCATGAACCCAATAGAGCATGTTTGCGACACTCTAGGTAGACACGTAGATGGCCGCCTACTACCCCCACAAGCTCTCCAAAACTAGAAAGAGCTCTTCTTGAGGCGTGGGACAAAATACAACAGCTCCTCATTAATAGCATCATTTACTCCATGCCTCAAAGGTGTACCACATTACTGGCCGTCTGTTGAAACTATACCAGGGTTGACAGTGGCCGTGGCATTTTTTTAACTCAAAAATTTGGGATTCATACCGGTAATTTTGAAAGAAGAATTTCTGCTTTGGGCAATCGCGAAATGTATGTCATTAAATAAAGAGAAGAATATTATTGCGAATTTTTGATATGAATGGGACATTTCGGAATTTAAAAAAAGGCCAAACTGGAAACCCTGAACCATACTCACTAATAAAAACGATTTCTTTGAAGGATACACCTTTTTTATTCGTTTTGTATCTTATGCAAAAATTGTTTTTTTCCTTTTGTATCTAAATGCTCGATACAACGCATTTTTTTCTTCCAAGCATGTGTATTTTTTTGTCATATATACTACCACGTCTGTCGATCCTCCATTAATCATCTAAATAGTTCCCCAGTTTCAAGATCAACCCACAACCTCAATATCCGTTAATAGTTTTGAGCAGATTATATAGAACGTTATTCTTTCGAAGATTTTTGTTACTTAAAAAGAAATTTATTGCGTAGAAAGACATAACCTATAAAGAAAGTATTCCCAAGAAGTTTTTATTTTATATTTTTACTGCATCTTTTTTAAAATTCTTCTTTTTTTTTAAGCATTTTTTTTTTTTTTTTTTTTTGTAGTAGGGGTTCTGAGCTCTACGAGTTACGCTCCACTGCTGACTCTAAAAACACTCTAATATGATCGACTTTAAAAAGATTACGGAAGATTGAACAATAATTAGAAAACCGGTGACAATCTCCCTGTTAAAGGGTTTCCATTCATTTTCTTATTACTGGGGAATTTTAAAGCCGAAACAGCTGCCGTTTAGAGATATAATGGCTATTTTCTTTTTTGAATTAATAAGATTAGTTAAACATTTGAAAATAAGCTAATAAATTATCTAAATCTATGGAGACTTTTCCTGCCAGTAGATTTTACCAATGTTGTAACATTTTATTTTATTTTATTTTATTTTATTTTATTTTATTTTAACATAAGATATTTTAAATGCATTTTTTTTTTTAAATCTAACATAATTTCCCCTAAAGTTCTCTTTGCCGTTTTAATATCCACGTCAACATATTTTTATTCCAAGAAAGGAAATTTAACTATTGCGCGGCAACACAATATTTGTTTATTATCAGTGTCACTTCTCAATGTTAATTTAACGTAGAAAAGTCTATGAAGCTCATAACTTTTTTGACTTTTTCTTCCAACCGTTTTGTCCCTGATGCCCAAATCTTTTATTCTTTGCTATTTCTAGTAATATCATAACTTTAAAATGTGAAAACGTCAGGGTGCGGGTAGATTATAACACAGAGAGTACAGTAGGCTATGTTTTCTTTACTTTATTCAAATATATTTCTTAATAATTCAAAATTTCACTATTTTCATTGAGAATCAATGGACATTTTTGCTATAAAATTTAACACTTTTTGTTTGTTGTTTGAAAAAAAAATTCGAAAAATTGATTTTTTTTTTTTTTTTTTTTTTTTTTTTTTTTAAGAATTAAAAAGAAGATGAATACGGCGCCATAGTATAAATAAAAAGGGCATTTTCGAACATTTGTTAGAGCAATACAAGAAATATTAATATGAGCAAATAAAGAAAGCAGGTGAATATGACATCAAAAATTTTAAATATATTTCACCGATACGGAGTTTTAACACGTTGAGGGCCAAGGTGACTGACACTGAACCTGAAAAATTTACAATGTTTTAAGTAATTTTTAAGAAAGTAAAATCGTGTAATAAATAAAAGGTAAGTAAATTTTGAATAAATTTTCAGTAATTGCTTAAGACAATATATATATATATATATATATATATATATATATATATTTAGTTTTACATCATACTTTAGATCGTCAGTCATCGGTGAATGACGTGACACTTAACGTGTTGAGTAGGAATATCAGTTCCAAAAAGATGAGACCATCGTTCGATTAAAAAGCTGTTAACTTTGTGATTTATTTATGTATTTCTTTTGTTTATTTATTGATGAAGTTTTAACTTCGTTAAGGAATATCACCCGGAAACAAATATTGAACTATTTATATAGTTTTAAGACTGTGTAAATATTGAAACTTTCCGATGATTAGAAGTTAATTAATTTACAAATAACCAAGATATATATTACAGGTTGAATCGTCAATATGACGTCAGCATTACACACGAACATGCTTCCGCTGTATAATATATGTATATTGTTCATAGGGAATTTCTGTTTGTGGTATCAGGAAATAAAAAATAATTAATTTTAAATTTTAAAACAATAGGGGCTTTTAAAGTTAAGTCGTAGATACAGTTCGTAGACAAAGTCCTTTTTTTTAAATATTCACGTGTAAATACAATTTTATGACGTGATTTGCAATATTTTTCTATTTTTAATGCGTAATCATTTAATTCAAATTTGAAAGGTTTTTTTTTCTGTTTATAATAGCCACGTGAAAAAAAAAAATATATTTATTTAATTTAAAGGGCATATTATTTTCTGCGCTGTTTTTACAATTTGCAACAATTTAAATGATAGCCTTTTCTAAGTGAATAAAAATACCTTTTGAAATATTGGAAATTTGAATAAAATGCTGAAAAAGTTAGTCAAAAAAAAAAAAAAAAAAAAAAAAAAAAATCATTCTGCAGGTCTGCACTTCTCGAGCTTGTGATGTATATTCTTAGAAAAAAAATTGTTAAATGCCTATGTATAGTGTTTGTTCCTTTAAAATTTTTAATGGTACCGTTTAGATCAAATTTAAAATTAAATAACTATTAAATAATCATTGTAATTAAAAATTGTCTGCATCGGCGTGTTTATCAAACATTTCTCTGTAATACTTACAATTTTCCTATTTTTAGGTGCGTTCGTAATTATATTAATACGTAGCACCTATATTCGTCGTTCAGTCCGTCTGTCCGCTTATAACAGAGCAAAAACTACCCAACCGAATGGTCTGAAATTTTAAATAGATAATTGTTGCAAAATTTTGTCGAGTCTTTTCAAATTTTATGAAAATCGAATGTATAGTTTATTTACAGGGACAGTCAAAAGTTTTCAGTTACATTATGGCCAAAGGAAATAAATTATTTCAAGTATATTTTAATGATGTTACAGCCTTCCGAATGGTCTGAAATTTTAAATATATAATTGTTGCAAAATTTTGTAGAGTCATTTTAACATTTTATGAAAATAAGATGCATAGTTTAATTACAGGCACAGTCAAAAGATTTCCGTTACATTACTGCCAATGAGATAAATTATTGCAGTGCATTTTAATTATGTTACAGCCTTTCGAACAGAATGAAATTGATAGGCACTTATGACGTGCACTAAAATATACATTCAGTACAATATGCGGGGCAAAAATATTTATAAAACTAGTTATAGTACGAATGCACTTCATTTGTCACGTTTGACGAGCAATTTCCAACTTGTTTTTTTTATTATGCAGTTTTCTTTATATTAAGGAAAACAGACCTCCGGTCGCAAAAAATTAATTTACTGCGGAGCGATGACAGCGTTTGTTTTCCTTTATTTTTTATTTATTTATTTATTTATTATTATTTTTTTAATAAAGACTTTCTCCAACTAACAAAGGCGTTTCATGTGTAAGTTTTGTATTGTTTTTATTCTTTTTCAGCTTATTATAATTGCAGTCGAACCTCGTTATCCCGACACTCAAATGACCAGAAGAAAGTGTCATCATAAGCGGATTGTCGCGGTAACCGGAGTTGGAGAAAAATATGTTTATAATAAACTGTATTTTTAATTAATGAATGACAATTTTAAATTCATAGCTGTTCTTACAGTTTTAAGCAATAAAAAATTATTATTAAACAAGATAAACACAAAAATAAAATTAAAAATAACAAAAATGAGTTTTATGATGATATTTTTTATTGTTACATGAAATATTGATGAATTAAGGTTTGCCTGTTCCTAGATGTGCTTCCTATAATTCTTTTTTCAATATTGTACAATGAATTATAATCAATATTCGTTGTTTTGAGTAATGGATGTAAGATAATACCTGATAATTTCAATGCAATGCGATGCAATGCAATGCTTCGGCTTTAATCTGATGAAAAACGCCGTGTAACCACAAGAAAGTGCCCCTGAACAGAAGAAAAAGACCGCGAGTAGACTGAAACGTCTATCTGGAGCTTAAGTGAGTCATTCATGGTGTGTGGTTTATTTATTCAGATAAAGGATTGAAGTAAAATTTCTTTTTTATCTCAATGGGTATTTTAGAGACTTTTGTGAAAAGTTTGGCTAAGACACTTCTTACCGCTTAATTTTCGTACTTATAAGATGGATTGTAAAAAATGGTCAATTTTCCTAAACTGTCGGGCTATCCGGAGTTGAAAATTATTCAACGATGTAAAATCTGGAGTCTATTTATATTACAATCATATACAGAAAATCGTGGCTTTGAAAAACTGACGTGATAAGCGAAGTGATGTGAAAACCGGGTGTCGGGGTAACGAGGTACGACTGTAATAAGAATAGTTGAGATGTTAATCGTTATCTTAAGTAAAATAATGATTTATATATAGTGTGCTGTTATATAGGCCAGAATAATGCAGCACAGAAACGCAAGGTAAAATTAAAGTAAAAAAAAAAAAAAAAAAAAAAAAAAAAGTCTTCACATTAGAGATTTGAAATGTAACTGAAATATGCAAGATGTATGTGTGGATGTTGTTTTTGTAGATGTTATCGCGCCGAAACGTATCAATGTATGTTCGAAGTTATTGGGATATATGATAGACGAATTCAAACAGCTTTCACTATCTTAACACTTCATGCAAAAATTATAAACCTAATATTGCTCCATTAAAAATTTTATATATTAAGAAAATGAAGTTCATATATCCTTTTTAATTAAAATTGCGACAGTATATGGGTAATTAGAAATGTTTTTTGTAAAATAATTACAAGAATAATTATATTAGTTAACAAAAAACACTGTTTTGGAAATTTCACAATTATTATAAAATAAATATGTAAAAATAATAATCTTATATCTGTAAATTGAAAGGTGTTCCTAGTTGCAAATGTTTTATATAACAGTATTTAATAAGCTTCATCTGTGTAAAAAGTTCGGAAAACAGACTTTTTAAAAATATTTACTTTTAACTGTTTTGCTGTATTTTCTAAATGTGATTGATCAAAAAATTTGTATGCAAAGTAAAATATTTTTATATTAATAGAAAGAGTTAACAAAATTTGTAATTCTTTTTTTATTGGTGTTTAGAATTACCGTCCGAGCACAGAGAGTTAAATCGAAAATAATCAGGATAAAACAATTCGAATGATAGATATTGCACACTATTGTGTTAATTTTAATATTTGTTTAAAAGATTTGTAAATCAAGTGCCCGAGTAAAAAGAAATTTTAATTATACTGTTAATTTCCTTTGTGATTTTTTCAATATGGTAGGTATTAGACGAAACAGGTGCATTGTATGAATAGGAATAAGTAGATAAATGAAGAACATTTAATGCAGCTAACAATGTTAAAAAATAACTTCGAAGTTCATTTACACATTTTGTAGTATATATTCTCTTAAAAATAACATAAACAAAATATATTTGGGCGGCTATATTGATTTATAAGAACGCATAATTGATATATTCACATAAATAATGTGATGTATTATATAAGAGCATTTTATAAAATTTTCAGTATTTCTTTCCATTTATGAGGCATTCTCACATATTTTTTACTTTTAAGTCTGTATAGTAATTTTTATTTTAGTACATATTCTTGTTGTTTTTTCTTTTTTTTTTTTTTTAATACCGGAAAATATCTTAATGCATGGCTGTATAACTGTATTAACGAGATAAATAAGTTTTGGATGATATTGGTGGTTCATATATAGCACTAAATTCATTTACTGTCCCCTGTCCCTCATGCTAATTTTTAAGTTTGCAGCTGTCTATATAAAATTGTTTCACTAAAAATAATTCGATTTCGTTTTTTCCGAAACTGGGACTATTTTATATAAATATGTAGCAAAAAAAAAAAAAACCCTGCATACATTTTTACAGTTGTAATTATTTTTTTAAATCTCTCCCAGGATTTTAGATTCCTTACCGTCCCTCTTTCTAAAATTATACAGAAAATCACTTTAGATACAGCCAATAATTTTTTTTTTCGACTTTTTTCTCATGTTAGAAAAAGAGTGGTTAAAATGCTTTGACAGGAAATTTACTGCGGAATTTAAACCAGCATTTAAATATCAATTTCAAGCATCGTAGCTTTAATGGTAGTTCTACCGCCCCCAAGGTTTAGTTCTTAATTATTTTTTTTAAATCTCTCCCATGAATTTAGATTCCTTACCGTCCCTCTTTCTAAAATTATACAGAAAATCACTTTAGAAACAGCCAAGAATTTTTTTTCGACTTTTTTCTCATGCTAGAAAAAGAGTGGTTAAAATGCTTTGACAGGAAATTTACTGCAGAATTTAAACCAGCATTTAAATATCAATTTCAAGCATCGTAGCTTTAATGACAATTCTACCGCCCCCAAGGTTTAGTTCTTAATTATTTTTTTAAATCTCTCCCATAATTTTAGATTCCTTACCGTCCTTCTTTCTAAAATTATACAGAAAATCACTTTAGAAACAGCCAAGAATTTTTTTTTTCGACTTTTTTCTCATGCTAGAAAAAGAGTGGTTAAAATGCTTTGACAGGAAATTTACTGCAGAATTTAAACCAGCATTTAAACATCAATTTCAAGCATCGTAGCTTTAATGGTAGTCCTACCGCCCCCAAGGTTTAGTTCTTAATTATTTTTTTTAAATCTCTCCCATGATTTTTGATTCCTTACCGTCCCTCTTTCTAAAATTATACAGAAAATCACTTTAGAAACAGCCAAGAATTTTTTTTTTCGACTTTTTTCTCATGCTAGAAAAAGAGTGGTTAAAATGCTTTGACAGGAAATTTACTGCAGAATTTAAACCAGTATTTAAATATCAATTTCAAGCATCATAGCTTTAATGGTAGTCCTACCGCCCCCAAGGTTTAGTTCTTAATTATTTTTTTTAATCTCTCCCAAGATTTTAGATTCCTTACCGTCCCTCTTTCTAAAATTATACAGAAAATCACTTTAGAAACAGCCAAGAAATTTTTTTTCGACTTTTTTCTCATGCTAGAAAAAGAGTGGTTAAAATGCTTTGACAGGAAATTTACTGCAGAATTTAAACCAGCATTTAAATATGAATTTCAAGCATCGTAGCTTTAATGGTAGTCCTACCGCCCCCAAGGTTTAGTTCTGCCCTTTTCGAGATAAATTAAGTTTTGTTTTTATTTAATCCAATGTAAATAACGGTTGCTAAATATGAATGAACATTGGGGATATCACTTAGTCTTAACACGATTTACCTAAAAATAGGTGGTAATTTTCCTTATCGTCCCGTCCTTACCATCCCTTTTTCCCTTACCGTCCCTTTTTTCCCTTACTGTCCCCTTTTTTCCCTTACCGTCCCCTTTTTTGCCTTTCATTCCTTTCCTTTACACCTCTTTAAGACAAGGTTATACGAAAATTTTGTACTAAAAATACAAAATTGTTATTATTTCTTATTTGAATGGCCTCTGGTTATTATTCAAACGCGTTATAAGATAAAATTTAGAAGAAAATAAAAAATTAGAGTGGTAAAATGGTAAGGGAAAATTAAACTCGCAAGTTTAAATTAAACTTCAGATAGATAAAAAATTCTTCGCTGCTGACCATTTTTTCTTTATTTTCAATCATTAAGGCATCTGTCTATCAGCTTCAAATGTTATTATATTAAGTATAATTTCACCAGATTTTTATTCCTGAAAGTTAAAATTTGTGAAATTGCCTCTTATACGACCATATAAACTATGCGCCATAAACTTAGCCTAATGGTTTTAGATGGACGAGTATCTATTGTAACGAATTATTACAATCAAATAATGCCAAATGATATTTTCTAAAAATCATCTCTTCGTAAAACTGTTACATGAGATAGAAAAAACAAACATACCTGGCTCTTTTATTATCATTGTGTGTCTAAATCTTTATTTTGTTGTTTGTTGTTATCTTATTAAATGTTCCTTTGAAATTTATTCCGAAGATGTCTTTTGTCATTTATTTTGAAGCTTTCATCTAGTATGTTACATCCTAGTAATTCAGTTTGTTTTTACTTTTCCAAGTATATGTTTAAGTAATTGCTTCTTTTTTCTTACTCCTTGTAATTTTCTCTAGTTAATGTGTCCCTCGTGTAAAACAATGATTTATTCATAGAGTGATTTATGTAGAAATGATGTAAGGTACAAAAAGGAGGCAATGGAAATCTAAAATCAGTAAAATGTCTTTGCATTAGAAATCCAAAGTATTCTAAAATGTTTGTACGTGTATTGTTTGCGGCAGTGTATGTAGATAGTTATGTGTATATTTATATACAATAAAAATACGTAAATTACTTTGAAATATTGAAAATAGTAGCTAAAACCTTTATTTTGTCTGCACATAATCTTACCTATTTAAATTATTATTATTAATAGAATTAATAAAAACGTATTAGTCGCCATTTCTGATGTATTTTTTTAAAGATTAGCACTTTTTGGTTCTTTTATTTTCCATTATAATTTTCTTTCATTAGTGTCTACTTCTGGTAAAGTAAACATTTATACATACACTGGTATTATACTACTCTTACCTCAACACAATTATGCAATGAACAAGTTTGGTTGGTAGTCGAAATAAACTAAAATGTATATATGTAGATTGTTTGTGTCATTGTAAAGCTTTATATGCACATGTGCATACTAGTTACAGCCAAATGTCGTTATCTACAAGCGACAATTAAAAATGTTGATTAATAATTGAAAGATACAGAAATTTTGATTTACAGATTCAAACCTTAATCTACACTGTTAAAAGTTTACAGCAAACTATTCAGTCATTCAACCATTTTTATCTAAAACGGTTCCATAACCGCAATTTAAGTCCATTCTGACCATATTATTGCCCATTTTATGATCAGATAAGAGATAAATTATGGTTGTGTAACCGTACAAAAACTGTTTCAAAACCATGATTTATCCCTATTCCGACCATAAAATGGGTAATAATATGGTTGGAATAGAGTTAAAGGACGGTTACGTAACCATTTCCGATAAAAAATGTCGATGGACTCGAAAGATTACTGCAATTTTAAACAGTTTATAAAATTCCATTTTCTCACTAGTTTCTGTCTTTTAATTAAAGTTTTATCAATGAAAAAGTATCACAACCTTACTAGTAAATATTATTCCTGCGCTCATATAATAATTCATGCAGTAACTCACCTTCCTGGTATTTGAGATATTTTTCTCCATTCTTTCTAAAAAAAAAAGGTCTACTTAATTGCTTCCAATTTTCCATGAGTTAATGTCTCCCTTGAGTAAAATAAACGCTTATACATACTGCGTTATTATACGGACGTGCGATAAGCAAAAACGAACAGAAACAAACAAAAAAAAAAATCGATAAAATGTCTTCGCATTAGTAATTCATAATACAGTTCACATCTAGAAAAAAATGTTAGTTGTTTGTGCATGCACTTTTAAAATAACAAAAAGAAAAATTGGTAATTGAAAATCGCATTTAGTACATTCCAACATAGTTAAATTTGCTTATGTATTTGATTTGTCTGGTCTTTTGTCTGGCTGTCTCTAAGAGTTCTATCTCGCATACAATTAAATTAACATGCGTTCGGAATATGTTAGTGAGGTTAACTATTGGACATTCCTTTTGTAAATAGAATGTGTGTCATTTACAGTCTGTTTACAGGGACCCACAAACATATTTCATTACATTATAGTATATAAAAATTTTTTGCAGTGTATTTTTATAAAGTTACACTATTTTAGACAGACTGGGATTACTTACCTTATTGAGGTGAATACAACATTTGTACTATTGAACACGGAGTGAATGCCATTTATCATTAATTTACAAGCAGGCGAACAGTAGGGTGGGTCGAAAAACCGAAATATTTATAATCGAAATATAATAGAGCGGAAAAGTTGCCTTTTGTAATAAAGAATAAATTCGTAAAATATTACACCGATTATTTAATATCTTTTACCGCCGCAAGGGGGCCAAACTTTACAAAAATTGCAAAAAACATGTTTTTTTTAGTAATTTTTTGTAATTATCCAAACGTACGAATACAATTTCTAATAAGACGCAATAGCTACATGAAGATATAAGAAATGTCCCGGTAAATGTTCATTGTGATAAAGTAATATCGTATACTGCCGCAAAAGGACCATATTTTTAAGAAAAAATGTAAAAATTTCAAATATTTATTATTTCTAAATTTTTAAAATTTGTATAATATATCTAGAAGTAAATCAATCTAATTCATATCTATTAATATCTCCTACATTTTGTTAACTATTTGTTATAGACTGGAAAAAACGGTAATCATTCATCATTCTTGATGATCGCTTTATCTACTGCTGTATTACTGCAAATCAGCCGTTCATATACCAAAAATCACAAAAATGATATAAAATGAACAAAATATTTTAGTATTTTCTTAATTAAAACACAGAGATGATTAACCAAAACGGGTTAAATAAACTTAAAATGAAGAAGTATTGAAAGTAATTGAATTTTATAATATGACTTGCTTCCAAATAAAGCCATTGTTCCTCGAGAGGCTGAAATCGATCATATGTGATCCTCCCTCTATTCTGGTCCACAAACTTTACCAGCACTTCAGAGACTAATTTCACTCATTTTTCTACTGATTGAGTGGGACAAGGAAAATTATAATAGCTGGTATCTTTAATCGAACGTTCTAAACTTACCAGAGTCGTTAGATCGTCAGTCGATAGATAAACCGTAACAGGTAGTTTCGTTAGTTTACAGTTTTGCCACTCGACTAAATCCATGCAATTTTAAGCTTCAAGTTCAAGTCTGGAATAACGAAGGGCACTATAGAAATATGCGTGAAATTAATCTCTGAAGTGCTGGTAAAGTTTGTGGACCAGAACAGAGGGAGGATCACATATGATCAATTTCGGCCTCTCGAGGAACAAAGACTTTATTTGGAAGTAAGTCATATTACAAAATTCAATTACTTTCAATACTTCTTCATTTTAAGTTTATTTAATCCGTTTCGGTTAATCATCTCTGTTTTTTAATTTACAAAATACTAAAATATTTTGTTCATTTTATATCATTCTTTGTGATTTTTGGTATATGAACGGCTAATATGCAGTAAAACAGCAGTAGATGAAGCGATCGTAAAGAACAATGAATGATTACCTTTTTTATTGTCCAGTCAATGACAAATAGTTAACAAAATTTATGACACATTAATAGATATAAAGTAAATTTATTTACTTCTAGACATATTATAGAAATTATAAAAATATAGAAAAAATGAAAAAAATGAAATTTTTACATTTTGTTTTTGAAATATGCTCCCTTTGCGGCAGTAAAAGATATTATTTTATCATAATGAACATTTACCGGGACATTTCTTATATCTTCATGTATCTATTGTGTCCTATTAGAAATTGTATTCCTATGTTTGTATCATTCAAAAATACATTGAAAAAAAACATGTTTTTTTGCGATTTTTTGAAACTTTGGCCCCCTTGCGGCGGTATAAGATATTAACCGATCGGTATAATATTTTACGAATTTATTCTTTATTACAAAAGGCAACTTTTTCGCTCTATTACATTTCGATTGTAAATATTTCGGTTTTTTCGACCCACCCTAGCGAACAGGGTTTACGTTAAATTATGGCATAATGTGAAAATCATTTGCCGTGTATCCTTCTATATATATAAAAAAAAGTAACGATTTGGAAAATGACCAATAAAAATCTACGAAGATCTTCCCGGTACATTCCTAGATCGGCATCCATATTTCTCGTGACCGGGTGTCTTTCTTCATTAATATTTAGAAAACTACTCCATACAAAACTATGAAAATTGGTGCTATTATAGAGAAATGTTTGATAAACACGCTGGTGCAGACAGTATTTAAATCTAATAATTATTTTAAGAGATATTTAATGTTAAAATGGGTCAAACTCGTGTCATTAAAAATATTTATATGAGCTAAAACTACACATAGGAATTTAAACAGTTTTGCACCATTTAATACATTTGAAGTTCCCGGTGTGCAGACTGCATTTATATTTTTTATTTTACTCATATTTTGAGGATTTATCTCCACTTTAAATTAAAATTTTCAGCATTTCGAGAAATATTTTTTACACATTTTAGAAAAGGACATTATTTTAAACTGTTGCCAATTTTAAAAACAGCGCAAAGAATAATGTTTTCTTCAAATTCAAAATTTATTAATACTTGGCTATTATAATCAGAAAAAAGTTTCAAATGAGAATTACGTGTTAAAAATCAAGAAAATATTGAAAATTACGTCATAAAACTATAGTTGCACATGAATTTTAAAAGAGAATTTTTTTTAAATAATAAATTCATTGTTATGCATTAAAAGTCACAAATGGAAGAAATTTACGTCATATTTAAAATTTATATATATATATATATTGTTTTAAGTAATTACTGAAAACTTATTTAAAATTTACTTACCTTTTATTTATTACTGAATTATACTTTCTTAAAAATTACTTAAAACATTGTAAATTTTTCAGCTTCTGTGTCAGTCACATTGGCATTCAACATGTTAGAAGAAGTTTCTTATAGGGCTGTTAAAAAGCCAAGAGACAAAGACTCTGTTTACGTAATTCAATTTACATTAGCTTATTTTCAATTTTTTAACTAATTTTTTTTTTATCAAAAACGAAATACAACCATAGTATCCTTAACAAACTCTGATTTCGCCTTAATAATCTCCAATCAAAGGAATATGAATGAAAACCCGTTTACAGGGAGATCGCCACTGTTTTTTAAAATTATAGTTCAATATTTTTAAAGCCGATGAAATTAGCCTGCTTTTACAATCTGAGGCGTCGGAACGGGGGTTAGCGAGCGTAGCTCGTAGGGGGCAGAGCCTGCTAGTTGCTTAAAAAATCCACTATTTCAAGCATAATGAAGTTGATATATTACTGATAGGAACAAAAAAAAAAATGCTTACTGTAGAAACTGGAGTACGAAGTGTTTACTTGTTTGTTTGACAAAAAAACAATTCCGAAACAGTACTGTCTATAATTGATAATCTCTTTATGTGTGTTTTAAGTTACGGTTAGTGCTGTTATGCGTTTCCTCAATGAATTAAACTTTAGTTTATTATGTGGTGTGTATAAAAGTCTGCAGATCATATACATAGCCGCACAAAATGTTTGAAGTCTGTCACTATATATGAGGAGTAACTGCTGAAAAAAATTTAAATGTGTTTTGCGTTTTATATCTGAATAAAATTTTAGCCAACTATATCGAGTGTAAGAATTTTGGTTTGGCATTGGTATTTCTTACGCTTATATGTGTTTGTATTCTGTTATTACACAGAGGAGTCTAATTTTAAAATCTTCATTTTTTTCTAAAATATAAGTAATTATATTATAATTATTTCAGTATTACATTGTTTCAGTGTTACAGTAGTCATTTCGTTAAATGTATGTGAAATATTTCGTAATTCCCTAAGCGGGACTATTTCACGTGGATTGACACAGCGCCAATGGTCACTTGATACCAGAGAATTTTTATTGAAAATTTTTTTGTTCTTTAGCTTTATATGATGTAAATCTGAACGCAGCAAGCAAGCTGCATTTTTCGTCTTGGTCTTTTAAAATAGAAGAAATATTGTATTAATTTTTAAGTATATTAATCATGAGTATGAAAACATGCTATATTTTTGTCACGGTTCTAAGAGAAGAAAATTAGTGTATTTCATTTTTTATTGGTCATAAAATCGCATCATGCAAGGCTGTAGTTTATCTCTTGATCTTTTAAAAAATGTTTCCTGATTCATAAAAATATTAGCTTGGATTACCAGAGAGAAGCAAGTGATTTTCAAGTATTAATCAAACATTTCTTTGTAAATATGATGTACAAATGCAAATAGTCTGAATGTCAATAATAATCTACAAACGGATCTCTTGCTGGGGGTTATTCTTAAATGACGAACACAAAAATAAAACATTTCAATTTTATTTTGCTTCAGAACATAATACGTGAAACTATACTGCTTTTACTGGAAAATTATACAGAATTGTGAACTCTTCAAAATTTTTCTCGCAATGAACAGTGATGAAATATTTTAGAAATGGCATAAAACATTTGATAAACTTATTTCAGCAGTTACCGTCCATAGCCAAATATGTTTTCCAATACTTTTGAATAGCCCTGTATTTATTTTATATTCAAGGCTGGAGTAGCACAGGTGAAGTTTATTCCAACAGAGTGAAAAATGTTGGAATAAACTTCAAATGTGCTACTCCAGCCTTGAATATGATTTAATCCAGTTGAAAAATATCCGTTCCCTTCATTATGACCTAATTACATGGTATACAGGAGTTTCCATGTTAAAGTAGTTTTATCATGTAAATGCTATAGTTATAGCTCGGATGAATAATACTAGCGCTGCAGTTCGCAGCCAAGTCCAACTAATAAGAGTGAATTATGTCAGCCAGGTATCGGTCCGGATAGCCTAACAGGTAAGGCATTGGCACGGCACGCCGAGTATCCAGGTTCGATCCCTGGTCTGGGCATTTTTCACTCTGTTGGAATAAACTTCAACTGTGCTACTCCAGCCTTGAATATGATTTAATCCAGTTGAAAAGATATTCGTTCCCTTCATTATGGCCCTGTATTTAATCTGTAGTTTGATATATACTAGTATATAATGTGAAAATTCAGTTTAGCAAGAAAACGCATAGCAGGTTGAAAATTCTCATTCAGCAATTTATACTAATATATGACTAATATCTAACGTGAAGCTCGAATATACGAAGGTTAGTCATTAATCTATAGCACAATAATTATTTATAGTTACACTAGTGGCACACAACGTGGAAAAGACGTTTGAAAAACGAAATATCTGGATTCTCAACGTTTATAAAACGTTGTGTGCTACTTGCTACTAGGATATAAGCCGCGCTCTCACCAAAATCAAATCTCATTAATCACCTTATTTATTAAGAACTTTTATGAAGCAATAGTGTGAACGGAAGTACGCAAGTTTCAATTTAAAGTCTGGTTATATTGAAATAAAATAAGAATATGTACAGAAACAGTATGAATTCCATCACAAAGACGAAATTTTACTAAAAATACTATGCGCTACCATATGAGTGTAACTCAGCTCTCCTAGTGGCGAAATTTGACAATTTTTAAAACTATCTCGATCACAATGGTATATAAATTAGATCAATTATGTAATATAATGTATTACATATAAAAATAAATTTATTTAAAGCGCAGCATAGTATGTTTTATGATTTTCAATCGCCGACATAAAATATCAAGTGTAAAAGCATGGGATTGTACAAGAAATTCAAAATAATCAGTGCGAGATACACGTATAAAAATCATAATATTTTTTCGTAATTGAATCAAGTTACTATTCTCATCGTGTCTGAAAGCTGAAAAAATACATATGCTAGTCGCTTGAAAACACACGTATTGTAGCACATGGAGGACAGACTACGCATGTATAATTTTATTTTAATATTAAATAAAACCTGCACTTGTTTGCTTGTGTTCGTTTATTTATAAATGTGAATGTTTTTTATAATGACACATTTTTACACAAATGGAGATGCGTATTTAAACCGTTGATTGAATATCGAAAAATATACAACTCAGGGCTTTTAATAAATTTATTTTTATATGCAAAACCTTATTTGGAGATAAATCGAGGATGATGGACACATGTATCTGACTTTATTTGCCTATTCCTTATAGATTTCAAGATTTTATCGATAACTCTTAACTTTCCACTTTAGGATTGATGAAGTAAACCTCAAATTATAAACTTTATTGAAGTCCGAAATTCATTTTATCACCTTAGATTTGTATGTTCAAATGTCGTTTCATGTATCGGGACTTTAGTTCGCACCTTGAAAGATACACATTAGGTACAGTCGTGGAAAAAAAATAAACATCCCTGCTAGCTCTGCAACAAAATATAGTAGAAGAAAGTTACAGATAACAAACGGTTGGAAGTAACGTCTACCTTTAAATGACTTTATAAAATTTGCTTAGCGGGTCATCTGCATATCAAAACGAACCCAAACATTGTTTTTTTTTTTCCAATAGCAATACCCCAGTTATAGCAACCCTAAAGAAATCCTACATCCTTCACTTAACCTGAATCCACATTTACATGAAATACGTACGATTAGTTTCCGAGAAGCTAAAATATTTAAAAAAATCAGCATATTTTAGGGTATGTACCCAATTTGTAATTCGTACTCGATTGTTGAAATGCTACAGAAGGACTACGTCACTTCTATTAATGTATTATTTCTTGCCAATATGACCATTACACTCGCTTAATATGTGTCTACTATTGCCAGCACAAATATTTCAATAAAATGAGTAAAATATATGTTTAAAATTATGCTTTTCTCCACATGATAGACTGCTCCTTAAACCATCATTATGCCATTTTTTCATGATAATTTGAAAACTGCTTCAAAGAAAAATTTGAAGTTGAGAATTCGCATAAAGTAGGTCATAATAAATATAAATGTATCACAAAAATTGTAGGTTGCTGCTGGATAGATAATTACACTTGTTTATTTCCTATTTAATTTACACCCAAAATTGTTAAATTGTCCAAATCATCCTAGCAACCTCATAGTAAATCGGTATATAATTTTATATACCTTAAATAAATTCAAATAACATAAGTGATCGCAATTACGCAATTCTAGTACAAGAGCAACGCGAATAATTAATAAAATTAAATTATAATCCGCGTTAAACTGTAATTATTAAATTTAATTAATTACGAATAAAATTAAGAATTTACGTTGTGATTTATTTAGACGAACTCTTCCACTTATGAACTAAATTTAAGCTGTAAAAATAAGTTGACACACCTTAAACATTTATCAATTAAATAATTACAGAAACTTTTTAAAACTTGATTAAATATTTTATTTACATTGAACACAACTATATACATATACACATTATATTAATTCAAAAAAAAAAAAAGAAAGCAACACTTTTGTTCGCTGCTCATTATTACATGTATATTTAATCTTAAAAAAAAAAAAAGAAAATGTTTTCATTTCCTCTTGTTATTATATATTTTTCTTTTTGCAAAAAAAAATAATTCTCTTTCATTTTTAAAATACCTTAATTGTATTTAATTATTGGTTTTGTTGGATCTCAGATTGCTCTCTACCATAAAATATCATAAAAGGATATTTATAATTTCTCATATAATTTAAAGTGGTAAAGAAAAAGATTAAGGTAATACCTTGAATCATATACAGGATGGTGGCCCTTATTCATCAAATTCAGAGCTGTCGCGTTGCTAAGGATCATATCCAAATGTCATCCGGATTCATCTTCTTATCAGAGCGGCGAAATCGGGATGGCGGGATGCATAGCTACGGACCGCAGTAGGACAATCCATTTTATTTCAACACCAGGAAGACATCATCAATTAGGCTTGCTTAGGCTCACTCCGATATGTCCATCTCGCCTGGCCATTACTAGGGCTCTCCGGATTCATTGCATGGGCTTTCAGGATAGCTCCTGCGTCTTCGACATCTTTTCTCAGACTCTCCTTTTCAAACCTTTTTCTTCTGGCACACCAACTTTTGCAGTGGGTGGAACTATTTGTATAGTCCTCCCTTATTGGATGTGAGAAGATTTTGCATTATCCTTCGATAGACCTATTAGCTAACAGTCTGCAAATGGCCCCTTACATATACTTTAATATTATTATATGCCTTAAAGTTTGGGTGGTCTGAAAAGCCATAAATTTATTCCAACACTTTTATTAAGGCCATAAATTTATTCCAAAATTTTTATTATTTTACGATTTCTAATTATACACTACTTTCCACTGGCTTGTCATAAAACGACACCATGGCGTCTGGCTATTGTTGTTATCTGAGATCCGAACTATATTCAACATTATACATTCATTTTACAATAAAACAATTTAAAAAATATATATATTTAATATTTAAAATCAACTTAATAATTTTTGTATGAACTTACACTCCTATTTTACTCGAAAATATAATTATTATAATTTTACACTCATAATTATGTTTTATAAAAAAAGAATTTGTACAAACAGAAATAACAAATTACGCAACTGTATTTTGACTTAACCAACATTGGGGCGGGAACATATTATTGTTATATGTTGCCCAGCAGTTGCAATTCATATTTTTCTCGAATATTAATTTCTTAATTCATAATTCATATTATAAAATTATTAGAATTACAAACTCAATGTATTTATGTTTGGGTTTTTAGTATTATAACCATTCACAAAATTATCGCATTGGGATTATAATTTCAGGAGATAATAATAAGAATATGAAAATGTAATTTAACATTTGAAGCTCTAAATTTTGAATGTATATAATAAAAAACCTTATCATTCAAATGACTAGAAATTTCTTTTCTAGTCATAGTTTGACCGAAGATTTAATATATATTGTCAAAATTGGGTACTGTCATTGGAAAACACAAAGTTTGGTCTGATTTTGATTTGTAGATGGCCGCCTAAGCAAATTTTTTATACATCATTCAAAAGTAGGCTTTATTTCCAATCGACTGGCACCAGTAACGTTCTTCTAATATAATTAGTTACAGAATTAGTAGGGGGCGTTTTCTTTTTTTTTTCCACGACTGTAAATAGCAAAGGATCATTGTGGAAAATGACCGGAAACATGATACAAAACAACCTGTAGGAATAGGAGCATATTTATGTATATTTTAATTTATTTTCATGCATTTCAACATGAATTAATTATCGTAAATGTTTTATTAAAAATTTTTAAAAAAATTTACACCAGAAAAAACTGTCAAAAATAAGTTTAATATAAAAGAATAAATTTTGATAGCAAAATTCTGTATTCAATTTCTTTACTCAAGATAATTAGTTGTCTTTTTGTGGCATCTAGATTGACTAAAATATATCAATGTACAGTGTGTCCCAAAATATTTACCGTGATTTGATTATGTTGTTACTCTTTAGCGATTGCATTGATTTCGATTTTGCTTTCGCAGATGACTTGTTCCAAAAGTCAAGGTTTTTGGCTGTACGATTTTAGTATGCATGTTCGTCTTTAGGGGGTACTGTTGCTTCTTAATCTGCAAACATGCCTTTTACATAGGGAAAGGCAATAGGTGTGTTATATTGTTTACTGAGTCCAAATCACCAAAAGCCGTACAACGGAAGTTTCAAACTCGTTACGGAAAACAACCACCAGATTTGAAGTTGATAAATCTTGGACATAAAAGTTTTTAGTAACAGGTACATTCGAAAAGGATCGAAATGTTGTGAAACTAATACCTGTAATTATTTAAAACATTCACGTAGCTGTCCATGCATCACCAACGAAATCAATATTATAATGTGAGCGTAAACTCTAGGTAAAGAAGAGCACTACGAAAGCGGTTAAAATCGCATGCGTACAAGGTACATATTATTACCGGAGTACGATGCACGCGAGCGTATTGCTATCAGCGTGTTTCAGAAATAAGAGGATAATGCTGATTTTCTGAAGATGATAGTCTTTTCCGAAGAAGCGAGATTACATCTAAGTTCAAACGTGAATTAGGAGTTCCGAAAATCCAAAAACCGGGAGTGAGCATATTCGTGATAGTTCCAACGTGAATGTCTGGTGTGCATTATGCCATCACACCATGGCCTTTTTTCGTGCAAAAATGTGCGAATGCTAATGTGTATGCAGATATATTTAAAAATTATGCAATTCTGCAGTTACAGGACATGCAATCCCAAGTGTTTTTTAAACAGGATGGAGCATATCATCACTGGATAAAGTTTGTACAAGAGCTGCTAAACCGTCACTTTATAAATCGGTGGATTGGTCTCGATCTTCCTATCTCTTCGCCCCCCGATTGTCCGGGCATTTCTCCATTAGACTTCTTTCTTTGGGGGTACGCTAAAAATCTTCTATATGCGACGCCTGTTCCAAACCTGTTAAATTTGCGAGGAAGAATCAGTCTAACTATTTAGAGTGTGATTTTTCATGAGCCTCTAAACGTGCGGAGGGAGACAAACTGCATGTTGGAAATTTTGCGGTGGGATTTTTGAGACTCGTGCAGCGCATGTTGAGTGTATTAAGAAAATGTTTGTCAACTTTACTATGTTTGTGCCAAATATGATGATTTTAAATAAATAAACAATGAAATTATACGAAATTTAAATCAGAGTAATCATTTTGGGAGAATATGCATGCCAAACATGTATATTTGAGGCAGTTATTCGTTCATTAGCTAAATTTATTTGTTTGATAGAGATAGCCGTTTTATTGTATCAAAATGTCAAGAAGAAAATATAAAATTATCATTAAACTGGAAATTGTTAATTTGGGCAAACACCTTGTTTGAACATATAGTGCAGAATCGATCTGTCTAAGTAAATGGCAATCTAATGCAATACCTACATCTCAACTTCTTTTCAGCCCTTTGGGCTTCGTGAATTATAAAAAGTTCTAACGAATATATTTAGAAACCTTTTTGAAAAAGGCATTAACTATGTTATTTATTTTATACTGAATATTTAGAGTAATATTAGTCATGTCCCCTTCGTCTGAAATAACAGATGGATTAACTAAGCGGCATATATTCGTGCGTTGTACAGGTATAGTAAAGAGGGTATGAGCTAAACGATGAAGTATGTGTTAGAGCCCACATGCGGTATACTTTGGAATTAGATATCTTTTGGAAAAAATCAGTGCGAAGCCATCACCGTGACACAGAATGAGCAATAATTAAACAACCGCCGATTAAACAACAGAAAAGAAGATAGATATTTTTTTTTATAATCGTAAAGACTATCTACTTCATTAATTATGCTATTGTTTTTAATCTAATTGTGCGACTAAAAGAACTGTTGGGAGCAATTCACGTATCAGATGCTTTGATTAACCATTAAATCACAAATATCCGGAGATATATTCTCTCGTCGTTAATAGTGGTTTATGACAGATATGTTGAATTGCACTGTGTTTTTGCTATAATCTAAATAAAAGAAATATTTATAAAATAATATCCCTGCAAATAATGAAATGACGAAATACTGAATGAAAATGAAATGCATACAAAATAACGTTCAACAAAAATTTAATTAATGAATACAGAAAAAAAATCATCCAAATATAGTTCATCATTTAAATTATATTAAGATTTTCTCCGCCAATGCGAGCAAAAATCGGTTCATTTTAATGAGATTTTTGATGAAAAGTTCGATAATATTACAAACAAAAAGGCTTTTTATAATCAAATACTAATTTTATTGGTGATATAATAATTCTACATTAGAGCTGTTCATCACAATTTAATAATGTTATCAGTTCTATTAGAGAAAAGTTCAGTTTTCAGTGAGAACTTCTCCACGCACACATGCTGCTCAGAACATGCAAAGGAATACCCTGAGTTCTTAAAAGAAATAAAGAAATAAGGCAGCAATAAGGACGCTTAAAATACTGCCCTTTGTAAGATTTAAAACTGAGCCATGGAAGGAGAGGACGATAAGAGTAAATTTTGCTTCTTTGAATTTGCACTCAAGGGCTTAGCTATCAGATTTTTCATGTGTTTTATTACACAATAAAAATTTAAAGGCATTGGAAATTGAAAGCTCAAAAATAGTAATGACTGTTGAAAAATTAGCCCAGTTTTTCATAATGCATTAATGTACATGTACTTTGTTCTCATCGATTTTCTTTGGAATTACTAGTTTTTTAGAGGTTTGCCTTCTGCACTGTGATTTTGTCTAATGAAGAATTACAAATGTAAGACTGAATATTTTATGTTAACTTTATGGTATTAAATTAATTTTACCATTGACATAATTAGAACAAAAATAAAAATAATAATTAAAAAATAAATACCTATAATTAATTTCGTTGTGCTTTTAGGATTTCTAGTATATTCACGGGTATTACGAATAACGGTTAATACATGAGCTTTTATAATCATCTTTCTTCTCGTATTAGACGTGGATGAATATATATATATAAATAATAACAGTAACATACACATAAATAAAATTCCTACAAAATTTTTCCTGTAATTCAATATTAAATATAGTTATTTTAAAATTTAAGTATAAACTATAGATCGATGTCCTTTTAATTTACCGTCCACCTTTTACTTTGGTCCTTGCGGGGTAGCGTCCACCTTTTACTTTGGTCCATCCCATAAAAAAAGATTTTATTCTTTGTATTGAACAAACAATACAAGATAATATGGAGTTTTTGACCGTGAAAAATATTTTATACCCTACTATAGGGCATTTGAATAGTTTGGGAGTAATTTATTTTTTAGTGGCAACATTGGATGTGTTTATAAACAACTGTTTTCGTGTGTAAAATTTAACTCTCCAAACTTTCTATGGCGAAACAATCTGGATAAGAGCTACAAATAAGGCAAGTGTCAGAATATTATCTTTAGTAACCTCTAACCCATGTGTGGTGATATTTTTTCCTTTAACTTTTTATTTTGACAGAAAATGCTTACGTTTTCATAAAGCTAACATGAAAACTAGTTTTTCGAGGCTACATTGTACAAGGCCTTTTTTTTTTTTTTTTTTTTACGAAAATAGACCCAATTACTTAAAAGTGCCTTTTATACAACCAAACTCTTAAAACATGTTTTAAGTAATTTTTTTTTTCAAATGTTACCATAGCAAAATGTTACATTAATTGTTTTTGTTCCAGTTTCTGAGGATAACATGACAAAAACTGTTTCTCGTTTCTTTAATATTAACAATTAGTTTATTGTGTTTAAATGTAAAAAAAAAAAAAAAACAACAACAACAAAAAAACATTTGTTTATCGAGGTTGCAGTGTTAATTTATTAGCAAATGCTAATGCAACGGGCTTTCAATAAAAATGTGTTCATTTACATATGAAATTTATTAATTTTATATGAAACTAAGTGAATGGACCAAAGACGCCCCCAGCAGGGACTACTTTGTTCCCAAACTTTAAAAATAGTTAAAACAAATTAAAAAAAAAAATTCCTCTTTAGAACCATACAGTTTGCTTCATTGTTTCATCTTAATTGTTTACAACTCTATTTCGACGTTGGAAAATTACATATAATATTTTTTAATAGTGAAAATGTGGGTGGAACCAGGAAAAAGTGGTCCAAAGTAGATCCGATTGACGGTATACAAGAAAAAATAAATTTATTTTTAAAACGTTACTTATTAATTATCTCATCGATACACTCATAACAACAACTGTACAAATCTTCAAGCTTATTGAAATCTCCATGGTAATGTTGGTGAAAAATACTTAAACCAAAATATAAAATTCTAATTGCATGCTTTTCTAATTCTCGATGATGTGGAATAATTCGATAATGGATTAAGAATTTTCTTATTATTTTATAATTTACACATTTATCAATCAATATGATCACGCTTAGTTATCATGTTTCAACTTCATCTAAATACTACCAGGAAACCCCAACGCCTTTCCTGTTGAAACCATGCTTCTCTGTATTCTCAGATGTATACATATCACAATTTTACGCAATTGTACCCCTGATGATCCTTGTATTTAAATAGTGGTTAATAAGCAAAAAAAATGTCACTGACTTATTATTTCGAAATTCGTTAAGTTCCACATTTAGTTTGTCACAGATCGGCTAGAACTATGTGACCTGGAAATTGGGGCACAGTGAATATTTCGCATGCAAATTAAGTGTACAGTTAGAACACATTTCGATAATTTATTTCTCAAATGTATATTTAAAAAAAAAAAACTCAAAAGAAATACACATGTTTCTGAATACATCTACAGTCGAACCCGGTTAAGACGCTCGCAGTTAATACGCGATCCCGCTTAATACGCGAAATTTTTTCCGATCCCTTGAACATCGCCCAAAAGTCTAATGCAAAAATATCACGTTTAATACGCGAACGGTTATTACGCGATCCCGCTTAATACGCGGAAAAGGTTTGGTGCTTTCAGGAAAAAAATAACCACTCTTAATACGCGAATTCATTGATATACGAATTCCTTATCTCTTCTCGAGTGTTGCCAATTTAGCGGATTTTTTTATTCAAATAAAAAGCACTGTTTTCGAATACTATTATTTTCTTTATTTAATAAAATACTAATTAAGGCGAAAATTACTATTCGGGAATAGTGGCAGATATTTGAATAAAACAAAACCTACCTAAACTAACAAAACTTCTTTGATTCCGCCCCCTAGCATTCTTTGTCCCTCGCTTCATGTATGTTTTTATTGCAGTAAAGACATAATAGAACAATTCAGGTTACTCAGAAACATCTTAAATTATTATTATTATTATTATTATTAGATATGATCATATTTATTAGTTTTAAATGTACGTTATATCACTATTATGTTTTATAATGCATATTTATAGTCAGTAAAAATGAAACTCGTAAAGATTAAACAAATAAAACTGCGGTTGGATAATTCTTTAATGCTTACTTTTTGCTATGCTAACAATAATCGTATAACAATAATTTTATACAAACATTAATAAGGGTAGTTTCTTCTTATCTTAAAAAGAAGGACAGATTACAGTGATACTCATTATTACAAGTATTAAGCTTCAAAGAGTTAATATTTTTTCTTTCCGTTAAACAAAAAATTGTCTAGTAACAAAATTATTTTTCTTGCTTTATTTTTAGTTGCAACGACAATAAACCCATGTTGGAATCCATATTTATTTTCTGTTATTAAGCTAATTGGTCCTATGAAAAGAAACAATGAGTTAAGTGGAATACAATTAAATGTTAATCTAAATGTTTGTAAAAGATACAATTTTTGACCGTAAATATAAACGAAAGCTGTAAAGTTAATTTATATGATAAAAAATGTAAATAAGACCAGTTCCTGCAACATTATACAAATCACGTTTAATACGCGATCACGCTTAATCCGGGACTTTTGTCCGCTCCCTTGAAGCGCGTCTTAACCGGATTCGACGGTACTTGGAAAGTTCGAAAAATTGAATGAGCTAAGTAGATAGGAAATGAAGCTTACAAATTAAAAATGTGCCTGGAAAAGACACGATAGTAAATAAAGAAAATAATCTAAGAAAATTAAACAACTCAATTTATTAAAAAGATCAGATTGTTTTCTTGGAAAAATTAAAGCGCTAAACGATTTGCAGACTGCGTCAAAAACCAGCTTGTATGGATTTCGTGATGAGTTATTCTCTGTGGTGCATATATAAAATTTCACATTGGGAATTTCTACCATAAACCAATCACAGTTATAAATTATTCATAATATTTAAAAAAGGAAAAAAAAATATTATTCAATTAGCTGGAAAAAGGAAATAAAAATTATATAATTAAAAACATAAAATATAAAATATAAGTATTTTCATAATTTCTATAAACCTTATTTTTAAAACGTTTTATATACCGTGATAATAAAATAAATTTTACATTTTTTGGTGAAATCTATTAGAATATAATGTAAATTCAAGGCATTAATAAAATGAATATTTTAACTAAACTGTGTAAATGTAAAACATGAGTAATATACATAAAATGCTTATTATGGATATGAAAATATAATTTATTTTAAACAGAGCGAAGTGGAAAAAGTAAACGTAAATCAGATTTGTTACGGCCTGTGATACAAAAAAATATAAGTTTAAATCGGAAACGCAAACAAAACTGAAAAAAAGAGAAAAGTTTAAATCAAACATACAAAGAAATGCCAACTATGGGGAAAGGGAATCTAATGCATAAAGGGACCGTGTGAAATAGAAAAACGTGAGTAAACTTCGTGAGAAGCTTAGAGAGATCTACTCTGATCTGATATAAACTCTCCACCGGAAGTTATGTTACTGTCACAAAAAAAAGTTACACGCATTGTGCTGTAAAATAATACTGCGGTCGACTGAAAAAGTGACTGCTACTATCAATCAACAACGGAAAATATTTTAAAAAAGAATATATTGCAATTTGCTTTCTGAGAGATCTGCTTTATTTCACAAATTATTTTATTGCAGAAATATTTTTTTTAATCGCAGTACGATAAAAATTAAAATAATTATGTATATTCTCTAAGTTTGTTTAAATGATACATTTGCATACATTGTAAGTATCCGGCGAGCAAAGTTAATTACGATAAATCGTCTGCATACAGTGAAAAACATAAAACTACAAAATAGGATTAATTCTTTAGCCTCTTTTTGTTATCACCTATCCGAATAGATTGCTTTTCTTTTATACGTGTGTAATAAAATAAGCTTTATATAAACCAAACTTCAAACTTCTTTTTACATCGCTCACCAATAATACATCGCTCACCTGCAAGAAAAGTGACACTTATCGATAAAACCTTGCCTGGATTGTGCCTTGATGTCATGTAAGTGAAGAGGTAAAAGTGGATGGTAGTCAAGTCCGGCGAACGCTGTGACCACACTACCGGACCACCATATTCATTGATCTTTTGACCGACTTTGGTGACAACATACGGACGGATGCTTGATGCTTTATGCGGAGAAGACCCATCATGTTAAAATCCAGACTCGGCATTTATGTCGGAGAGTTGGCTGTACTAGTCACGTACCGTGTTTCAATAGTTGCAGAAGTTAATTCGGGCTTTTTCTCATGTAATAACGGTAGCTGATGTCCAATGCTAGTGCTGAAGTCCATAACTGCACATTTTAATTTTGCCATCAACCTTGTTATTCAAAATAAATGCATAAAACAACATCAAAAAAGTATTTTTTCAGTTCAATTTGCCCATTAATTTTTTCAAGTAATGAAATATTACCGAAACCTCCGCACGTAAGAACCTGAATTTTGTTTTCCAATTTTTTTTTTTATAAAGCCGTTTCAAGTACAAAATAAAATGGTTTTCAATTATACAGTCATTGAAAAAACAGAATATATATATACTAAATTTTATAAACTTTCCCGGTAGCTTTAAACTTCACTAAATATTTCTTGTTTATTGAGGGGTATATATGTACTAAATTACGGTACATTATGTAGTTTCTGAATAAGAGAATCTACCAATTGGATGCGTCTGAGAACAAAAATGAATTTAAAAATGATTCAGAAAATGAGCAGTTAGGATTTGCGCAGACCACTAGTACTATGATTTTTTCTTCCACCACTATGTATTTTTAATTTGTTTTTGCTGTAAGAATTTATCCTATCAAAAACCTGTCACTATAAAAGTTGTAGGTATTATTAAAATGATATATAATAAATTCACGCGGATTTGATACCTTTTGAATTGACAAAGTTATGGATTTCTTTCTTCTTCAATCCCCCGCCCTTCCTTTTTGTTTTCGTTTTTAATTTTTTGGCGGTTCGGATTGGTCATAACGAAAACTTGTCAAAATAAAACTTGCAGGTAATATTAGGAAGATTTATAATAAATTTAATTGGATTTGACATCTGGAGAATTGACGATGTTATGAATTTTTTCTCCCCCAAACACAATTTTTTCGCCCCTTGAGCCCATTTTTTATTTTATCAAATATCTGTCATACATGAATTTTTGGCCCTGTTTTTAGAAATAATAATAACTTTAAACTGATTCGATATGTATTATAATTAAGAAGCTATGTGGTTTTTTCGGTTTTCTCTAAACCCCTCCATATTTCCACTCGCTTGGTCCGATTTTGCCCATTAGCGATCTTAACTGAGATTTTAAGCCCCTTGATTTTATGTATCAGTTTGAAAGAGATTTGTGCAGAATTATGGAAGCTATCGTGTCCATAAAAAGTGATATATACATATATATATATAGAGAGAGAGATGGATCAATAGAAAGATAGATAGATAGATAATTTTTTGTACTGGGGGTGGTTTTGAGTAAGAGGTGTCATGATCGGCGTAGATCTGCAAAACGTTTTCAGATATTCAACATTTTGAAGCGTCTGACTAAAGGTGTTTAAATTACAAACGTATTGTAGAATACATTAAATAAATTTGAAAAATAACGCTGCTAAAGTGTCAGTACAAACAAAAAACTTAACTTTAGCATATGAAGAATTGTTTATAGGCAATTATATAAAAACCAAAAAGCAATTATTAGAGTTCTGTGAAATTTATAAATTTTCTAAATTATTTAAAGTAAAAAGAATGTCTTAAAGAAATTTTATTTTTAATTAATTCGAGGTTATTTTTATCAAATATGATTTATTACAGAGCTTTCATTAAATAGACGCGTGGTGTTCTTTGTCACAGCGTATATATCAGAGAAAAATTTTGGAAAAACTAGATTGATTTACAATGACGCCAGCTGCATTTGACAACGGAGATTTCAATCACGTTTATTCTTTAACTGATTTAACATAAAAAAAAGTCATTCTTTTTTTTTAAATCGAACAAGTAAGATAGATTTATAATCTAGATCCTTTAATATATATTTAGTATTGCTAAACTGTGCTATTTTACAGATATGCATACGGATATTTTCTATATCTCATAATAATTAGGTATTTCACAAAGCACGCAATAATTTCATTTAACTTATATTTATTTCATTAATAATGTAAAAAAGTAAAATTAACCATGCTATTCATAATTAATACATAAGCTAAAATATTTAACAGCGATTTAACGCACAAATATGTACAAACATGAGGCAAAAATCACATACGATCGTTTCGAGGATTCCCGAATCCCCTTCCTCAGTGCGAGTTGAAAAAAAGGATTAAAATGGGTTTGAAGAACACCTCAGTTCCGTTTTTCCCCTTTTATCTCTTTTTTCTCTTTCACTGTGGAAGGGGATTCGGGAATCCTCGAAAAGATCGTATGTATTTTTTGTGTCGTGTTTGTACGTATTTGTGCATTAAAACATTGTTATAGATTCTAGCTTACGTATTAAAATTCGCATATGGTGTTTATCTTTGCTTATCCATAATTGTATAGCTCAAACCATTTTTCATGAAGCAAGACGATGATATTCAATATCAAGTTAATAATGCTTAAATTTATTTATATTAATGATATTCAAACGTAATGCTAATAGCAACTATTATAAAATGATCAATAGAACATAAATTGCAATTGCGTTCCAGAATCTGTGTGGACTTTGAGAGTAGATTGAAGCCTGCAAACATACTTTTTTTGAAATATGACGTCACTGGCCATTGTGGTTGGACTCACCGAGGTCAGTTTTTCAGTCAGAATAAAAATAAGTCAAGTTTTTTTTTCGGGGGGGGGGGCAGGGGGGACACCACTCTAATATTTTACTGAAAATGGCTAAACAGAGTGAAATTTCCGTTTCATGTATAATCTAACCCGTTATGAACAACCATTCCTGAGTCATAATTTGAACTCTGCACCAAAGGTCTAGTAGCCAGCGCCCCAACAAACTAGACAAGAAGTTGGCAATTATAAATCAGACTTAAATATATCTGTTCGTTTATCTACAATAATAAAATTTTCTACAAAAAAGCATTGAAAAATCCGCATTTTAAGCATAATTAAAACACATTTATCAGACAATTTACAATGTTTAATTTTCTGATTTGTTGAAATAGACTAAACCTTAAATTTTAATTTCAATTAGCCGGGACCGTAATTTTTAGGTGCGTTCGTAATTATATAAATACGTAGCACCTATAGTCGTCGTTCAGTCCGTCCGTCTGTCCGTCTGTCTGTCCGTCCGTCTGTCCGCATGTAACAAGCAAAAACTACCCAACCGAATGGTCTGAAATTTCAAATATATGATCGTTGCAAAATTTTGTCGAGCCATTTCAAATTTTATGAAAATCGGATGTATAGTTTAATTACAGGGACAGTCAAATTTTTTCTTTACATTACGGCCAATGGGAAAAATTATTGCAAGTGCATTTTAATGATATTACAGCCTTCCGAATGATCTGAAATTTTAAAGATATAACTGTTGCAAAATTTTGTCGAGCCCTTTCAAATGTTAGGAAAATCGGATGTATAGTTTAATTACAGGGACAGTCAAAAGTTTTTCCTTACATTACGGCCAATGGGAAAAATTATTGCAAGTGCATTTTAATGATATTAGAGCCTTCCGAATGATCTGAAATTTTAAAGATATAACTGTTGCAAAATTTTGTAGAGCCCTTTCAAATTTTAGGAAAATCGGATGTATAGTTTAATTACAGGGACAGTCAAAAGTTTTTCTTTACATTACGGCCAATGGGAAAAATTATTGCAAGTGGATTTTAATGATATTAGAGCCTTCCGAATGATCTGAAATTTTAAAGATATAACTGTTGCAAAATTTTGTCGAGCCCTTTCAAATTTTAGGAAAATCGGATGCATAGTTTAATTACAGGGACAGTCAAAAGTTTTTCTTTACATTACGGCCAATGGGAAAAATTATTGCAAGTGCATTTTAATGATATTACAGCCTTCCGAATGGTCTGAAATTTTAAAGATATAATTGTTGCAAAATTGTGTTGAGCTATTTCAAATTTTAGGAAAATCGGATGTATAGTTTAATTACAGGGACAGTCAAAAGTGTTCCGTTACATTACGGGGAATGGGAAAAAAATATTGGAAGTGCATTTTAATGATGTATCAGACTATGCGCTTTATGAAGTTCAAAAAATTATACATTCAGTACAATATGGGGTGCAAAAAATAATTATAAAACTAGTTATAGTACGAACGCACCTCATTTGCCACGTTTGACGAGCAATTTCCAACTTGTTTTATTCGACAATTTTCGGCTAGATCAGTGAGAGAGGTATGTTTTCATCTACGAATGTACTTACAGTAGGGGATTTTCGTACTGTAACTCATGCAGCATGTTTCAGACATCGAAGCAGTTACTTTAAAATCGTCAGTTATCGCTTTGAAAGTTTTGTGTTTCAAAATTGGTAGATTATATTAAAAACTAATATTATGTAGTTAATTTTATTTGAATAATAAAGAAATATATCCGGTTTAAATTTGATTGACTAAAGCATTAGCAATGCTAATAACGCTTCGTAATCGTACAGCCGATAACTACAACTGTTTATAATATTTCGCAATAATATTTTTTAATTTGCAGATATTTGCCCCCATCGCTTTCTTAACAAGCCCTTGTTTATTAATTTCACTTTGCATAACATTTAGTATCTTAGAATTCGCAATTTAAACTGCTATAGTTTAGTAATTTTTATTATTTATAAGCATATAAGATTTCTCCATCCTTCTGGAAATTCTAAATTTGGAAGGTTAAATATGGTTTTATGCCATGATATTCTAAAATAAACTGCTCATTCTTGTATTTTTTTTAGAATGAAAAGTTCTTTTTTCAGTACATTTCTTCTTACTCCCCTTGTCACTTTAATTTTATGTTATCAATTTTCAGTTGTGATATTTTCATCATTCTTGCAGATGTGTGGATACGTTTTCTGTTGTAATTTCATTGCATTAACCATTTCTTTCTACTGGGTATTTTATTATATCCTTAAAAGCATACTAAATTTTCAGGCACGAAATATGAGCACCTATTACAATCATCGTTAAACAATTATATTTCAGATTAAAATAGTCATATAGGACTTTATTTTCAACGATGTCGACAATGCTTTGAAATCGACAAATATACAGAACAATATTTTTCCAATATAAATCAACAACATTCGTCTGATATCGAATTTGAATACCTCAGCTCCAAACACTGCCTTTCAGTGATTTTTATACATTTTATACATATATCTATAATTACATGTATATATATATATATATATATATACCGGGTGTCCCAAAAATGACTGATGGATTTTAAAATTCAATAACTTGCAAACGGTGACATATATTTAAAAAAATGTTGCAGGAGGGTTATGTATGATGTCAGGAATTATTTTACTGAGATTCTTGATTTTAGTTCGAATTTCAAACAATAGATGGCGCTGACAGCTGTTGCCGCTCAGTCGAGGCCGAAACTGACGCCACTCAGCATTCACGCGAAGGAAGGAGATTAAAGCTATGGAGTGGGACTCATTCCCCAGCACAATCTTGCTTTTAGGACCTGATTATGAACTCATTCGATATGATTTCAATGCAGAGCGTTGTTGCCATGGAAACAACAAATTCTTCGTCAGTGGAATACAGCGTTAAGAACTGGGCATGGATTTAAGAAGTAGTATTCGAGTTTGCAGGCGATTTTACATTGATGAAGTTTTATTTTCCCGAATGAAATTACTTTTTATAGTCTGATTTAAAGAATATTTTATGCATTGTATTTTAAAACTAGGTGAAGAGATTTAGTATTTTTCATTGTTGTTAAAAATTTCATAACTTTTATTACACTCTAATAAATTTTAGATATTTTAACGGGCTCCGGGACACATTTTCAAATAATTTTTATTTTTTAATTAAAATTTGTGATGGGTAACCATATCATTTGTAAACAAAATCACATAATAAAATTTCTCATACTTTTTTTAAAATTTAAAATTTAAATATTATTCAAAAAGTGGAGTAGATTAAAATCGTTATAACTCAAAATATTATTAATAGAATTTTTTTTTTCATTTAAATAAACAGAAATATATAAGTTTTAATTTGGATTCAGCATTTTGTAAAATATTAATTAAAAAAAAATTAAAAATATTTAACGAAAAAAATCGTGTAACTTAAAAAAAAAATCATTATTTCAAAAAGCCCCACCAGTGGCTGAGAGGTTCTGCTCTCGAAGCTGGTAGACGGAAGGTGCTGGGTTCGATCCCAATCGCGTCCTTCGGCCTAATCGTTTGGAGTTTTCGTGGTTTTCTTCGAAACCTTGGATTTCCATGCGTAAATACGGGTTAGGTTCCCTTAGAAAGACCCCCACGGAGGGCACTCCACCTTAGGGCCTATATCCCTCGTGATGATAATTGGCCGTCATAAATACAACCTACAACCAAGCATTATTTCAAAAGTATTTTTTTTTTCAAACGTGCTGAATCAAAATTAAACTAAAATAATTGAAAAACACATGTTTCAAGTTTAAGACATTTACCTTTAATGGTTCTTGACTTATAAGAATTTAAATATGAGAAATGTTAAAAAACCCATCATGGAGAATAAAGCATTCTTACAAGAAGTCGTCCGAGGCTAACGAGAAAGACAGGCTACCGCAGTGCCTTCCACATATCTTTTTTTACAGACCGCTGGAGTCACGTGATGCTCGAATGCACCAATGAAGGTGTGCGAAAAGAGCATCACGTCACTCTACCAGTCTGTAAAAAAAGACACGTGGGATGCACTGCGGTAGCCTGTCTCTTTCTTTAGCCTCGGAAGTCGTTTCTATGACAGCCATTGCTTGAAAGCTAGATTTTGAAAATAAACCAAAACGAAAAAATTAATATTTCTTGTTTTAAGATAGAAACATGATTTAAAAGTTATTTTAAGCACGAAAAAAACCAAGAAATTTTTAAAGAAATAAAATATTTTTACAAAATTTGAAGATTTTTGTGACCCGGACCCCCTTAAGGAAGTTCGTCAGTAGGTTTTTAAGAATGTTGGATAATAATCGTGAAAATGGTTAATAGTTTATTATTGTTCAAAATAACTACTTATAAATAAATATTCGAATTTACGTTGTTTAACCCTTTTGAATAGGGGTATTATATAGTTGCATTAATATAAAAGAAAATAAAATGAATGCTAGTTAATTAAAATTTTGTTTGACAGTTTGACATTAAAATATTGTACTACATGCAGCTTTATCTTGATGTTTGATAAAATAAAACTAGTAAATATTCTTTATCTACATCTACTATTTAAATTGAAAAAATGTGTTAATAGAATTCTTGGAGAATGAATTTTTATGCTTTGTCAACTCTTTCTACACACAAATGCTAATATGCATATAGTTTTTAATAATAATGATATCAATGATATCTAATGTGATAAACTATAAGTTCAAATTAAACGTGACAAGAGTCTAAAACTTTGTAGTACTTAAATTATTGAAGGCCACAAACAAATTTTTATTGAAATTTTTATCTTGATATAAATTGAGACCGTATTTCTAATAGCACTTTTTGTTGGAATGCAATTGTAATAGTAAAACATTTTAGTTTATATATATTTTTAAAAATTCATGAATCGTAATAATCCGGGCTTGGCAAATTCGGTCGCCACTTGGAACCAATATTTTTTACTCGACGACCAAGATTTTTAATCTGGCGGTTTTTGTAGTGTTAACGAAAGAACAAAGTGTAAACGGCATTTTCCATATCATGCACAGAAAACGATATTCTCTATTGCTCTAGCCAGCTAGCATGTCATGTCATGTGATTAGAATGTGGAGAGAGGATGGGTCGTTCTTACGGTTTGTTTACCAATGTTTATTTGCAAGAGGGTTCGGTTTACAGTTTTTCAGAGAAATTTGATAGTAGTGGCCCAAAGGGGGCGGCTTGAGAGATAATTTTAAATATTATAATAATAACTTTACTTAATGAAGAATATTCTATAATTATACGTGTTTAGTGTTTGAATTATCATCCATAGTAAATGGAAAAAAAATCCACTGAAAATCAGAAGGACATTTTTTGGAGGGGGGGGGGCTTATTCTTATACCGATTTCATTGTTGTATTAAATCAATCCTTAGAATGTTGCATTAAATCAATCCTTAGATTTCTGTATAAAATCAATCCTATTGCTGTATTGAATAAATCCTTTGATTGTTGTATAAACCCGTAAGAACGACCGACCCACTCCTCACATTCTAATCACATGACATGACATGCTAGCTGGCTAGAGCAGCAGAGAATGTCGTTTTCTATGCATGATATGGAAAATGCCGTTTACACTTTGTTTTTTCGTTAACGCTACAAAAACCACCAGATTAAAAATCATGGTCATTGAGTAAAAATATTGTTACAAGTGGCGATGCATTTGTCAAGCTCTGATTATTACGACTCATGAATATTTTAAATATATATATAAACTGAAGAGCCTTAAAATTACAATTGCATTCTAACAAATGTGCTATTAGAAATACGGTCTTAATTTATATCAAGATAAAAATTTCAATAAAAATTTGTTTGTGACCTTCAATAATTTAAGTACCATTAAGTTTTAGACACTTGTCAAATTTATTTTGAACTTAGTTTATCACATTAGATATCATTGATATCTTTATTATTAAAAATATATGCATATTAGCGTTTGTGTGTCGAAAGAGTTGCTAAAGTGTAAAATTTCAAACTCCAAGAATTCTTTTAGCACATTTTTACTATTTAAAACGGATGCAGATAAAAAAATATTTCCTAGTTTTATTTTATCAAACATCAAGATGAAGCTGCATTTAGTACAATATTTTAATATCAAACTGTCAAACAAAATTTTAATTAACTAGCATTTATTTTATTTTTTTTTTCATTTTAATGTAATCATATAATACCCCTATACAAAAGGGTTAAACAAGGTAACTTCTAATATTTGTTTCTAAGTAGTTATTTTGAACAACAATATACTATTAACCATTTTCATGATAATTATCCAACATTCATAAAAATCTACTGACGACCTTCGTTAAAAGATCTAAAATTTATTAGAATGTAACAAAAGTTATGAAATTTTTAACGACAACAAAAAATACTAAATCTCTTCACCTAGTTTTAAAATACGATGCATAAAAATCTTTAAATCAGGCCATAAAAAGTAATTTAATCCAGGAAGATAAAACTTGATCAATGTAAAATCGCCTGAAAACTCGAATACTACTTCTTAAATTCATCCCCAGTTCTTAACGCTGTATTCCACTATCGAAGAATTTGTTGTTTCCATGGCAACAATGCATTACATTGAAATCATATCGAATGAGTTCAGAATTGGGCCCTAAGAGCAAGATTATACTGGCGAACGAGACCCACTCCATAGCCTTAATCTCCTTCCTTCGCATCAATGTTGATTGACGTCAGTTTCGGCCTCGACTGAGCGTCAACAGCTGTCAGCGCCATCTATTGTTTGAAATTCGAACTAAAATCAAGAATCACAGTAAAAACACTCCTGACATCATACATAACACTCCGGCAAGAAATTTTTAAATATCTGTCACCGTTTGCAAGTTATTGAATTTTAAATTCCATCAGTCATTTTTGGGACACCAGGTATATGTGTTGCCTATCACACAATTTCGGCATGCATATATATTACACATGTAGACATGAAGATTTTTTGCAAAAAGTTGTTATATTCGTATAAATGTAAAAGATGATTTTTATTTGGAAAATATTTCTTATCATCATTACCCACAGTTTTTATAAGCAGAAAATTGAACAACAATACCGATTTATGAGTCTTTAGTATCTATATAGCCTAGAAAAACATATTTATCTCGTAAAAAATCAGTATTTATAAAGTGATAATTGGCAAAATTCACCCTATGATAAGCCGACAGGTCTGCGGAAAAGATTAGAGAAATTCATTGAAAGTCAAGTTTTCCATGCTTATCCTGCTGAGTTATGTTACGCATTTTTACCTATACCTGAGAACGGCTGATAATCAAGTATGTGGATTACTGTTATCGTTTTGCAAAATTTTTTGGATTATTCAGTTTTTTTAAATAATTCTATTACCAAAATAACTCGAAAGTACACCACTCGATTATCAGAATAACTCGTTTTGCCCATCACTAATTCAAAGAAAACATTTTTACCTAAAATAAAAAAAACAAAGAATTTTAAATAAACAAACAAATTTAAATAAAAAATTAAATAGCTGTAAATAAAAATACTGGAGTGAAACATTTCTTTGGAATTTGAATAAAATTCTTGGAATTTTTTGTGTTAAATTGCAAAGCTATCATTTTTTTAATATCACCACTTACTTTCAATTTTTCAGAACAAATGAACGTCAAATTGCCCGTACAGTTTAGAGATTTGTTCTTAATAAAAGACAAAATATAAGAATGGTTCCAGCCTTAAATATTTTTTCAATGCTTTTCTAGTTGAAAGAATAACTTTCTAAGAAGAAACTAGAATTTTAATGTTATTTTAAATGTCCTGTAGGTCATATAGTTTATAGATATTTCGAAGAAGTATAAAGTTCCACAAATATATTTTTTCGGTGGACTTCACTTTTTTTTATCTATTGATATAATATACGTTTTCACTTTATCTCCGAAAAGGAAATATTTTTAGAGAGATGAAAGTAAAGTTAATGCAACACTTTTTTATAAGATATTTCAAAAGGTAATTTTTATGTTTACCTTCGAATTAATGAAATAAATGAAAATATTTTCCCTGTGTAGTATTATATTGTACCAAATAGTACAGTGTGGTTTTAAAAAAAACTTTGCCGATCTATGGATCTCTAGCGGCCGGTCCGTTTAATTCAGAGTGGTTTTTTTTATTTTTAGTGGATATTTAAATATTAGTTTGAACAAGTTTTGTGAGGTGTTCCGCGTAAGTGAGACCTTCGAATGCTCCGGACCCCTTTAATTTTTTATGGTTTATTTCGCCATGTTTAATCGCAGATAATTCTGTCATTAGATAAGGCGAAAAAAATTACTTAAAATTTCTGGTGTCCAGAGCAGTTGGAGACCCGAATTAAGCGGGAAACTTGGCACCACTAGTTAGCAACACTGATAGTTGATACAAAGAAATTCTTTACCAAGATGATTTTGCGAAAATTTCCCACCCCATGATTTTATTCTTTTTTGCTTTGTTCATTTATTTGGTTTTATTATACATAAATGAATGTAGATATAGTCAAAATATTTTTTTTCTTATGAAGAAATTGCTTTAATTTTTTAAAATAATAGTTGAAATATATATATACGTGTACTGTGAAAAGAGGGGGGGGGGGGGGGGAGTTGAGCTCCGGTTCTTTTTTGGTTAGGAATTAAACCCTGGCTACAGTTAATTAAAACAATATTTGAATTTTTTTTACGTTTTTTGGTTCTAACTTATTTCTATAAATTTTGTATAGAAAAACTGTCTGTATCTTCCGACAGAAACAACAGTAAAAATTCTATTCTTCTACGTCTAAAACTCAACTAAATTACATTGTTTTTTGAAATAACGGGGTTTTCCGGCTTTAAAAACGTAGACAGTATTTTAACACAGATAGGCTGTAGAATTACATGTGCAGGGTGCATACGGATCCTTGAATTTCCAGAGTAAAAAATTCTTTGGTACCAGTATTTTCTTATAGAAGATACATCCTCAAATAAGGTAAAATTTCTCGCTTTTAAACTAGATTTATTTTTCTATAAAAAAATACTGATATTTGGCCTTGAAAATAACGGTACCCGTACGAACCCTGATGTGGTGTTAATACATTATGAGTATTTTCAGGTAATATCTGCTGTCTATTATTTTAATATGAACTCCAATCACCTAAACCTTAAACGTTTTAACTAAGCTGCGTTAATTAAAAAGTCCAGTAACATATCGAATATTTTCATTAGAAATACAGAAATCTACTTTGTGTTTATTTAGAGAGTTAAGGGAATGTACTAGAGGAAGTAAATAACATTTAACTTGGCTTGCAATGCAGAAGGTAAAAATTCGAATCAGAAAAGGAAAAATGTTGAATAAGAGACACATGTTCAAACCAAACCCCCCCCCCCCCCCCCAAAAAAAAAAAAAAAAAAAAAAAAAAACACTACCGGGGAATGGAATCAAAAACAAAAAATGACCATTTGAAATGTGTGAAATTGTGAAACGTGTGTAAATTTCGTAAGGAGATAAGTGCGTTCCGCATTCGTATAAATTCACCTTCTAGGAGAATATTTGTCAGAAAACCATTATAATCTCTGTGTTACAAAATACTTCCGCAGACGACTTAAAGAATAACTGTTACATTCAATCAACTATAAAAAATATCTCTATTTTTTAAAAAGTAAATAACGCTGCTGTGGCAGCCATTTTTTGTGAGAGAAAGTTGTTCTCCGCGTATATGATGAAAACTGTTGCATGTAAAGTTATAAAAATTAATAATTTTATCGAGAAATGTTCGATTAACACGCTGAAGCAGGCATTTTTTAAATAAATGAATTATTTTAAACGCTATTTAATGTTAAATAGTTAAAAATAGCTCCGTTAAAAAAGTTTATCACTATTAAAAGTTATAAAATAAACATAAAGGCACCATTTATGATTATAGAAAGCTGATCCATCATCAGGTGTAAAGTGAACAAGTGCTTAAAAATCTAATGCATCAGATGTTGATAGTCTTTTTAATATGAGTTTGCAAAATAAATAAATAAATTGATATTATATTTTTTCTGGAAAAATTTCCTCTGGAAGAAAAAAAAGTGTAAAATAATATTCCACCATTTACGCGTGCGTGAGAAATGGTTGACGTTAATATTTGCCGCTCATGATCAACTGTGCGCTATTTTAAATACCGGCCTCTAATCATGTCACACAGGTGATTAGGAAGCTCGATGAGGACAATAACTAGTTATAGAGGGTTAAATCAATTCAATTTTAATATTTCAAATAAAATGATTTTTCATTACTTTTCTGGTAACTGGAAAAGTAAAAAAATATATACATTTTTGTTTTAACACATTTGTGCCTGGCGTCCTAATTTTGGGACGCTTTCTTAAAAGAAATCTCAATAAAAATGGGATTATGATATCCTTTCAAAACTTTGTAAAATACATCCTTAGTATTTGTTTTCAATATTTATTCATAAATGGAAGTGCGTTTTTAAGACTAAAACAGTGAAATACGTGTTTGTTGTAGCACAAAGTTGGATTTTCTTGAAATAAAATGGCGCGTAAGAAAAAGTAAGATATTTCTTTTCTTCTTCTTCTTTTTTTTTTTTTTTTTTTTTTTTTTTTTTTTTTTTTTTTTTTATCAATCATTTTATAAGTGGTGTTATTTATAAAACGAAACATTATTTTAGTATACGTATTTTTGCATTTTTTCAGATTTCTATTTTTTTGCTCGAATTTGAACCTTTAAATACAGTCCCAATTTTGGGACGCTAGGCACGAAAGGGTAGGGGCTTTCTCCGTTACTGTCTATGCGTGAAACTTATGTTTTATGCCATTTATTTTTTTACGAAATGATTACACATCATTCGGTTTATTATTTGGCTATCCTTTGTTATTACTATGGGGGGGAGGGGGGGAGGGGCTTGCCTCGGCTCAATTAGATGATACACACCCCTCCCCACACTTAGCTGTTGGCTTAGTAAAATATTATATCAAACATTTATGTTTTGTACAAATTTAGTATTTGACATCCTGAGGTTACTAATATTATACAGTAGAAACTCGATTATCCGACGTAATCGAAATTTCCGGATAATTGAGATTTTATCAATAATCCTCTAGTTTAATATGTAGCATCGTCATCGAACTGCTATTAGGACTATTTAAACTGCTTAGTAAATATCTAAATTCAAATTATACATAAAAATAATTTTATTTGTTTAGAACGAAGACGTGTACACAGGGGGGGGGGGGGGTACAGTTATAACGGGATCGGATCTTGCGGGATCTCAAGCTAATTTCAATGGAATTCGGAGAAAGGCGAACCAAAATACTTATCTCAACTCGTGGTTTGGAAAAGGACACTTGCATACACAAGGAATGTGAAAGTAAAGAAAAACAAATAAATAAAAGCGTGGAAAATATTCAGGATATTGATATCGGTTTACGGAGAGTTCCGGTTAAACGATGGTCGGATAATTCAATATCTACTCTACCATATATACTCGTGCGTAAAACGAAGAATTTCTGACAATTTTCTGCAAGTAAATGGTGGGGGGGAGGGGTAGACTTTCAATTACAAAAACAAAAACAGGGTTCGCACGCTATTAAGCCACGACCCATTTTGTGAGGACTGTACCACCAGTAATCGCATAAAATTATCTTCCAGCTAATGAATCGTGAAGAAAATTATCTTTATAATAATACTGGTGGTAGATTCCTTACAAAATGTGTCATAGCTTAATAGCGTGCGAACCCTGAAAAAAAAAAAAAAAAAAAAAAAAAAAAAAAAAAAAAGCAATTTAACAAATTACAACGACCATTTGGAAAATGATTTTTTCAATGACTAAAGTTTAAGACATAGAAAATCGCACGGAGTTGATCATAGATTACGTACACCATGAATTAAAAATAAATAGTGTTATTACACGTAAAAATTGCAAGCGACAAAAATCGCATGCTACTCGTCAGATTTCCTGAAACTTACGTATTATCCACCTGAAACTTACGTATTATCCAAGCATTTCATTAGCTGTTCGGGAAAAGGCTTTTCCATCGTCAGATTTCCAAGAAATATGACGAACAATTTTAAATGAAATTCATTCTTAACCACTTCTCCGGCGACAGGTATAGGGAAACAGTGCTTTTACCCCCGACTTATCTCGGGGCTGCCGGTGAAGAGGCTAAACTTCTAAGCATCCCACAATATTGCTTTTTATACCGCCGTATAGAGAAAAAAATGTACTTTTAAATGCAATTTGTTTGAAAGCTGTATCTCTTTGTTTCTGAGTTATTAATTTTATTTTTTCTTTTATTACTTTTTTGTCATAGTGGCAACAGAAGTATCCATCAATGTAGAAAGTAAAGGAAAGTACAGTTTACTGTATAGGCCAATCAAAAAACGAATAAAATGCGGATTCAACCAATAAAATGCTTCAGATATGTTTTTGATTTCCTACCCTGAGAGAGAACAATAACCATTTTTCCAGATGGTTAGAAAAAAAAACTTCGAATACTGCAAAAGATTTTTTATGTGTATAAATATTAAAATAATATATAAAATATACAAATAATAATAATTTATTATTAAAAAAATTCAATGATTTGTTTTGGCCTACTTAATATTTCGCATTAGTAAGTGAAATCTTTGGTTTGATTTTTTGCAAAATTTAAATAAAAAGTTAGGGGGTTGACTTACACGCAAGTTTTCGATTTTTTTCAGAATTTGCATTCGAAAGTTAGGGGGGCGTATATGCGAGCATATACGGTATGTATACTCTATGTAATTATTGATTATTATAAATTTTTACTGCATAAATTTTTACTATGCCAATGGCTAAGGGTTGGGAGGAAGGTGGTCTTGTTCTTGAGCCGAGCCCCCCCCCCCCTTCCCTTATAATAATATTAAAGAAATTTTTATAGTCAAATAATAACCTGAATTATATATAACCTTTTTGTAACAAAATAAATGGCATAAAACATAGATCTAATGCTTAGAGAATAACGGAGAAAAACCCCTACCCTTTCGTGCCTAATGTCCCAAAATTGGAACGTTTAGATTTTTATATATTAAATAAATATTTTTTCAAATAATTTTTTTTTATTATTTTTTACGTTCATTTTACACCATTTACTATAATTAAGCACAATATTGCGTTGAAAATAAAATTCAGGAACTAATGGGTTAATGTCATTCTTCCTTCAAATTACGATAGAGTATTACATTTTCAAAGCCACATATAGGGTAAAACCACCAGTGATGGCTAGGTTAAGAACGAGTTTTCGACTTTTAGCTAATAATTACTATACCTTTCGAATTTGTTTGATTACGATGATCAAAATATAACAAGAGAGGATCGAAGAAGACTTTCATGGTAAGAAAATCAACAAAATAAAATAATTTTGAAGATTTGTTTTATTAAAAAGCTAAAAAAAAATCACTAATGGCCCGCTTTGCTTCCGTGATGGCCAATCACTGCATTAGTTATGGCCCACTGAAGTGGATTCTTCTTTATCTGATTAGTTTTGCAGGATTTGGTCCTGATATTTTGGTGACTTCTTTGTTGGTAATCTTATCTCTTTTGTTGGCCATCTCAGCTTCTTTTTTCCCCATTTTACAGCTCTTTCTCTCTGTTTTACTTATTTTTATTGCAGTTCTTCTTCTTTCTTCCATTCCTTGTTTTTGCAGCTCGTTGCATCTTTGCCACGTCAGGATGAAAGGCATTCTCACCAATCACCTCTTCCATTTCCTTTCTGGACTGTGCAGCGATTCAAGGATTTGTTTTAACCATTAAGAGCAGTATTCAGCTGTGGAAGTAGTATTGTCTTTATTTTCCGGCTCTGAAAATCTGTCTTCGTCGAAACTCTTCAATTCCGGCTTAATAATTCTGAGATCCATAGGAATTTTTTCGAAGGTCTTGATGTTGCTGACGCTTGTACTTGTCTTGTGTACCATGATTTTTAATGTGTCTGAGTAAACTTCTTCAGCTGGATCCACTGCCGTTTCTGTAAGCATGGTTTGAATGTTTGTTTTTTCGTCAGAATATTATAGAAACGGCATAAAACTTCCAATTCTATTATTGATAGTTGATGAGTTCATTACACTCTCACCGACGACTTGGTGGAAGATCTCGATCGAGATATTTATCAGTGTAGTGTTTGGATTCTACAAGCGGTTTCAGTCGAAACATCATTGATATGACTCTTGCGCTTTGAATAGTTTACAGCGTCTGCACTGAATGGAAAAGTCCTTTTGTTCTGAAAACTTTTTTTATTGCCATCGTTATGTCATTTTTCTAGTGCAGTTTAGGACTGGAGCGATGTGCGTGCACGCTTGTTCCACTGAGCCTTTAGTGGAGGAAATGAGCGACATCGCAAGGATGAAGAATATGGGTTCCATTTGGGTATAAAACTATCAAAATTATCAGTAGAGATTTGCAAAGTTCACTGGTTTCATGTGTAAGAATCGTTTTGTGCCCATCCCCAAATAAAATTACCGGCAGTTTAACATCATTCTTTGCTAAAAAAACAAGTCGGAAATTGCTCGTCAAACGTGGCAAATGAGGTGCGTTCGTACTATAACTAGTTTTATAGTTATTTTTTGTACCCCATATTGTACTGAATGTATATATTTTTTAACTTCATAAGTGCATAGTCTATAACATCATTAAAATGCACTTGCAATATTTTTTTCCCCATTCCCCGTAATGTAACGGAAAACTTTTGACTGTCCCTGTAATTAAAATATACATCCGATTTTCCTAAAATTTCAAATGGCTCGACAAAATTTTGAAACAATTATAAATTTAAAATTTCAGACCATTCGGAAGGCTGTAACATCATGAAAATGCATTTGCAATAATTTTTCCTATTGGCCGTAATGTAAAGAAAAACTTTTGACTGTCCCTGTAATTAAACTATGCATCCGATTTTCATAAAATTTGAAATGGCTCGACAAAATTTTGCAACAATCATACATTAAAAATTTCAGACCATTCGGTTGGGTAGTTTTTGCTCTGTTACATGCGGACAGACAGACAGACAGACGGACGGACTGAACGACGACTATAGGGGCTACGTATTTATATCATTACGAACGCACCTAAAAAGGGAGAAGACATTTCCTATCCATTCATAAAACGTTTGTGGAATCATCCAACCGTTGCTGCTCCTTCCGATGCCCCAGGATGGAGGAGCTCTGCGAATCACCTGTGCAAGAATTCTTTCATACGGGTAGATGGTCATCGGTTCTATTGAGTTTCCAGAGACCAAAAAGGCAAACATAACAGTTATGGAAATTTTGGAGTCCGTTTGGTCGCTTTCGTAAAGAACTTCTGTGCCCTTTTTCCCAAAACCCTGGATTTCTCAGTACAAAGTTTGAAGTTCGTCTTGTTCTTATTGAAGACTCTGTATTCAGTAAGGCTGCCGTTTCGAAAACGTTTTCTTCTTTCAGCATTTCAGTGATGTCCTGGAACCATTTATGAATGTATTTTTCGCTGACGTTTCCACTGGGCTTTGCAATGCCTTCCGGTACTCTCTGTGTGATCTTGGGATATGGGCGCAAAAAGGAGATGTACCATTGTCTACCTGAAAAAAAGTAGATATAAATAATGTTATTATCAGTGTTGTGGGAAGCATAGTAGAAGTGGTTGTATTTATTCAATGCGTAGGTATTTATCTTTTGGATATATACCTGGGTATTTAACCAAGCCTGTGTAAATACCGAAAAATTGAATATTTTCATACACTGCTGTAAAATATCATAATCTTGAAAACATTCTTGAGAGCACAGCTTAGAATTTTTTAAATATGAAAACAGCTTTCATTTTAATTTAAGAAATGTACCTGCATATTGTCTGATTGACTGGCCTTGAATTATTTATCAATTACAATGCTATGCTATTTTAATATGATAGCCAAATAAATTTTTTAGTTGAAAAATGTAATTGATATAATGTGGGCCATTAAACAAAGTAACTATTTACATGCGATGTTTAGTCGAATTCAAGATGATAATATTAAAAAAAAAAAAAAAAACTTTGAAAGGTGAATAAACGTGTTTAAAGCTTTAACGCTCAAGTTATTTTAAAGTTTGATTTTATAACGATATTTTGATTATAAAAAAAGAAAGGCTTCTAAAATTTTGTATCATAATACTATATAAAAACACGTCTTAAATATATAATTAAAATGAAGTTAATACAACTTGTTTCAAAAATCCTTTTTCATCGGTTACAAAAAGACTATCCTGTGAACACGTACGAAAGCAGAGAAAAATTTTCTTTCCGTTCACGTAGTGGTAGGATTTAATAAAAGCAGGATGTACATCATATAAATTGTCACACTTTAAATGTGGAAACGGCCATTTATTACAAAAACAGAAAAATGGTGTTGTCTATGCTCCAACAGCGGACGAAAAAAATTGACTATACCAGTAGCTAGCCGAAAGGAGGAATGAGTAGGATTTCTGGGATATATTCACGTACACAAAAGAAACAATAATACGCATTAACACTTTTGAAACTAATAATGAGAAAATTAACTCATAATGTGAAGCAAAACATCATTTCAACTTCACATGCATACAATAAATGAAATCGCGCCTGCAGCTAATGCAGGGTACTTAAAATACAGTACTACATTTGAATCTTTCGTGTGTCCCTGTAAATGAATGATAAATGTTATGCTCATCTTGTTATACAACGAATATCTGGTAGTAAGCCTTTCAATCATGTCACCAATGTACTTTCATTAATTTTGCAATAGCGTAACCAAACAAAAATACGCTGCTAAGAGTATTTCCCTGTACACCGTTAGTAACGGAATTATTTTGAGTGGCCCTGTAAATGATTAGTATATGCTTGCGTCCCATGTTCTATCGAATGCAAGTTTTATAAATGCTTCATTAAAGCATTTCATAAATGCATATTAATTTCATTATCTATTATAAAGGACAAACATTAACAAATAAATAAAATTTATTTGACATAAACAAATCTGTGCGTAACGCATATGTCATTTTGCGAATGGCAACACTTTGAAATTTGAAATAAAATTTCGGTTTTGCAATTGTCTCTACTGCAATTTTTTAAACTTCTAAACATCGCACATTTTAAATTTTTACACCATCGTATGAGGAAAAAAAATGCTCTTTTAAATGCAATTTGTTTGAAAGCTGTATCTCAATTTATTTTTGAGATATTAATTTTTTTGTAGTTTTTAATACCATTTTTCTAATCGTGGCAACAAAAGTACCCCATTTCTATTGAAAGTCATGGAGGAAAGAGATAGATGGAGTTGCAGTATGCCTTAAAAAAGGTTTGCAATATGAATCCATTTATCGCTCAAATTTAAACGACCAAGAAAGCCCAAACAAAACAAGCACGTGGAAGGGATTTTGTATTAATAAGACGAATTCAAAGAGATGAATCACAGGTGAAGTATATTTTAAGAAAAAATGGTACATTTTTTAAAGGGCCTTTGTTGTGTTGTTATTTATTAAAATAAATGCTTGCTTTTAAAATAATTGGAATTGTAAAATTAGCAATAAATATATGTCAAAATAAGATTAAATAAAATATTGAAAACATCTGATAAAAACTAAAAATTGTATTATTAAAAGTTTTCTTTCTTTAACCCTTTCCAACATAGATGAAAAATGTTTGTCTTCGGTTTGTATGGCCTTCTGGCCGAGCTCAAACTCTTGTAAATATACTGGGATCGCCCTACATTTATTATATGTTATTGACGTTTACTATAGCGTGATCGCTATTGGAAAAAAAAAAGTGTGGCACTTATAGTTCATTTGCATGGGCGGTTAAAAGTATTTTGTTACATTACGCTCAATGGGAAAAATCGTTTAAAGTCCATTTTAATTATGCTAGACAATTTAAAACATAAAGAAATTGATATGCATTTATAAAGTGCAGTAAAACATGCATTTCGTAGAATATGGGGTTTGCAAAGCATTTATTATTCATTTACAGGTCACACAAAAGAATTCCGTTATATAATGATATATGGGGGGGGGGGGGGGCTGTTTACAGCGATATTATGTTACTGAAATATAATGGAATAGACATGAATTATTCAGATTTACTACAATGTACTTGCGGTGAAATATGATGTGCATAGCATTTATCGTTCATTTACAAGGACACGCAAAAGATTCAGATACACTACTGTATCAAAAGTACATGTCAGTATGTCACACAAATTTTGTGGGCGCTCTATCACAAGAACAATGGCACGGAATTTAATAAAAATTTATATTCATGTAGTCCCTAATATAAATTAGTGCTGATTAGTTTTTGGTGTAAATCACCCAACAGGTGGCGCTGCTTTGCTGCATTTTTCGCGATTTCAGCAGTAGTTGTATCTCAAGAACTAATACACGGATTTTCATCAAACTTCAGGTTCAGTTGGTCCTTAATATGAGTTTGTGCTTATTAAGTTTTGTTGTAACTCGCCCAACAAGTGGCGCTGCCATGCTGCATTTTGTAGGTTTTACACAATTTCCGCATAGCTCTATTTCAAGAACTGATGCACGGATTTTCATCAAACTTCAGATTCAGTTAGTCCTTGATATGACTTGGTGCTGATTGCGTGTTGGTGTAAATCGTCCATCAGGTGGCGTTGCTGTGCTGCATTTTTCACGATTTCCGCAATAGTTCTATCAAGAACTAATACACGGATTTTCATCAAACTTCAGTTTCAATTGGTCCTTAATATGAGTTGGTGCTGATTACGTTTTGGGTAAATCGCCCAACAGGTGGCGCTGCTATGCTGCATTTTCTGGGATTTACAAGATTTTCGCAATAGCTCTGTTTCAAGAACTGATGTACGGATTTTCCACAAACTTCAGATTCAGTTAGTCCTTGATATGACTTGGAGCTGATTGTGTATTGGTATAAATCGCCCATCAGATGGCGTTGCTGTGCTGCATTTTCCACGATTTTCGCAATAGCTCTATCAAGAACTAATGCACTAATTTTCCTCTAACTTCAGAGTTAGATGTTAACACAAGTTCTTGCTGACTAGATTTTGGTGTTAATAGTCCAATAGGTGGCGCTGCTACGCTAGAATTTTTATGATTTTCGCAATGGCTGTATCTCAAAAACTAATGTACGGATTCTCCCCAAACTTCAGATTCAGTTTAACGTTGACATATGTTGTTGTTTGGTGGTTTTGGTGTAAAGCACCAAATAGGTGGTGCTGCTAGGCTGCAGTTTGCTGGATTTACACGATTTCAGCGATAGTCATATATCAAGAACTAATGCACTAAATTTCGTTTCTTTAGAATCCTCATGATGGGTATAGACTACCATTTAATTTTGGCAGTGTGCTAACGAATTTTGAAGTATTAACATGTATGAGATAGAAGAAAGTTTTGGGATTGGTATAGATGGAACTTTTTTTTTTTTTTTTTTTTTTTTTTTTTTTTTGTGTGTGTGTGTGTGTGTGTGTCAATTTTTTGAAAAGAAAAAGTTATTCTTGAGAACTGCATAACAATTTTGTGAAAAATAAAACTTTGTATCGAAAGGTCAAGTCCAATTACTCAAATGCGAGCTAAGCATTTATTGATAATAATTTCATTCTTACAGCTAAAATTTTCCTATCAGGTGAACTTATTTTTTTTTGCAAATAATAATGTTTCAAAACTCAAGTAATTCCAACTAATTAATGGAGTTTCTTTGATGGAATGAAATTTTATAATTGCGCTTCAAATAGGCCACCATTTTTGACTGTATCAATCGCTACTAATTTAATTAAACGTCTTTATTTGTTTTTAACAGCATATTAATAATTGCATGAAAATAGATAAAATGTAATGATGAAAGCATTCTTTTAAAATTATATATGAAAACTTAAATTGCAAATACTAATCGAAAATCTAGATTTTCGAGTGCAAACGATTTTAGAACAATAACGAAAGAATGTAAACCTTTCAAGTAAAATCTTAAAAGACGCTTCTGATATTTATATTTGAAATACATATAATAAAATAATCAAATAATTCTGTAAAGTGATATATTAGTATCTTTGACACATTCTGATCTAGTACTACATCCTACAACAGCGCATTAAGTCATTTTTTATCGAAATTTTAATCATATCTTGAATAACAATTTCCGACGGTAAAAAATGAAAGAAAAGAAATACAGGTTTAAACCGGTTTGAATTGATAGGCGTGTCAAAGCATGTGGTTTTGTTTGGGCTTTCTGTAGCGGATTTTAGGGTTACTTTTTTGGCGTCACCTCCAACCACCTTACTGCACCTCCATCTATCTCATTCCTCCATGATTGAAAGTGAAGGGAAAATAGTAAAAAATAAGTATTGCTGTATGTTTTTGTTAATATTTTGTCATAAAACATGAAAAAAAAAGTTGAAATTAAATACGTACTATGTCAAGAATATTGTCTGTTATTCCGCGATAATGACGTCATGTGCATACTTTTCTATAGACGAAGTTTAAGGCTGGATTGTAAAAGTGGATTACTTTAGCGGATGCAAATGACGTCATTTTATAAAAAAAAAGCGTGTATTTTAATTCTTAAAACTGAATAAATGACACTAAAAAAAGGTCTAAAAAGGGGCTAAAAAGGAGCTTCATTATCTCTCATGGCAGTAGGATTTTCTATGGGATTCACTAATGTCCTTTTATTTATTTCAGCCTTGAGATAAGAGACGTATTATTTTACATTAGAATGGACAGTCCAGTCAAGTTGGAACGGCTAAGATACTACGGATGTTCCAAATCACTTTGATAGAAATTTAGTTAGCATTTTTTTAATTCTGCTAAAATAATTTCTGGTAATTTCTAAATGCCACTAATATTACTCCCATGCTTTTCAATTTACATTTTATTTTTAACACAAATAAAAATATAATTTAACATTATCGAACATTTTACAAGAAAGGCAAATCTTTTAATCTTTAGTAGCAATTGCATTTCTCAGCGATGAAGCAATGTCCTCTCTGTTTATTTGAGCTTAAAGATAAGAAAAATATTCATAATCATTAAACAAGGCAATAATGCTCGAGAATATGAGATATTAGAAAACTAATTATTTAATTTTTAAAATGATTTTTTTTTTTTTTTTTTTTTTTTTCATTTAGTTGGTGTTATAATAAGAAAAAAGTGCGTCAATTTCTCTTTTTTGTTTTGTTTTTATCGTTGTTTGTTTTCATTTGAATTTTAATATATCGTCACTACCATGTCAAACTATCCAATGTGAAAAAATGCATTTTTCATATTTTCTGCCAATTTGTTGTATTGTACATGATGCGTACTAATTAAAATCGGCACGCCTCTAGCTTGCTTAGAAACTTAAATAATGACTGTTTCAAAGTATCCAATATGCACTTTTTTCTAAAATTTACAATGTCAAATTGTCCAATATGGCATATTCGAACATTTGCAGTAAATTTTTAGATACTTTTCTTTTTCTAAGCATGCGTACCATCTCAAACTATCCAATATGAAAATAATATTTTTATCAGGATGACAAAACTGGTTTATTTATGAATTGAAATTTATGGACATACATTGACATATGTTTTTGACGTTTACAATTGCATATGTTTTCTATTGTTAATGCAATGTGAGAATTTTAAGTTCATTTACAGGACACTCAAAAGAATCCCGTTACATTACACTCAATAGGTAAAAAGAGCAGTGTCTTTTAATGGTGTTACGATATTTAAAACATCATGAAATTATTATGGATTTATCACGTATATTAAAAAATGTTTTAAGCAGAATAAGGTATGCAAGCCATTTATTATAACTTATAGGTTTATACAAAAGTATTTTGCTGTATAACGGTTTATAGTAAAAAAAAATAAATTATATTTTAATTATATTTTAATAATGTTTAATAATATTTTAATGATGTTTGAATTATATTTTAATAATGCTAAAAAATTCCAAACAAAGTGAAGTTGACATCCGTAATTGATTTACATAAGTTGCTTACTGCAGAATATGACATATGATAGTTATCGTTAATTTACAGGGACACACAAATAATTTCGGTTGTACTGCTATCTATTAGTGATAGCTGTTTGAAGTGCGTTTTCAATTATAGTATGAGTGAGTTTTTAACTATTTGAATATTACGTGGTGCGTATAAATTATATAGATCATATACAAAAAAAATTATAAGCATTACTTTGTATGGGCGTGAATTTCTTAATGGAGGTTTTTAATTGCAATTTTTATGCAATTTCGGTCTTTTATTTCTTTTTACTATACTAAAATATGTTAGTAGAAATTCCTAATATGTAGGACTACGCAAAGAACTAAGAACAGTGCTGGCTATAACTGGTAATTTCTGGAAGAATGTTTATAACAATTTTTTGTCAGAATTAAATTTTACCATACTACGTAACATGTATAAAAATCTGTAGATAATATACAGGGCTATACAAGAAGTTCGAATATATTTCCGTTTATTGTTGGAAATTACTAAAGTTTGAAAATGTAAATTGCGTTACGCGTTTTCTAATTAAACTAAATTATTGCATACTATCTAGATTATATACAAATCTACAGATCATTTACAGGGCTTCACAAACTGATTCGAGTACTTTTTCTGCCTATGGACGGTAATTGCTTTTTAGTGAATTCTTTTGTGCAGCCATGTATATGAGGTATAGAATTTTTCTACAACATGCAAAAAAATAGTTACATTTAAAAGCGCATACCGACTTCCAGCAATTATTGCTCAAAGACAGTACTGTAACACATTTCTTTTGCGTGTCCCTGTAAATGAACGACAAATGCTATGAATGCACGCTTTATTCTGTCATAATCATCTTGTAATGAACTTCAGTGATTTATATAAGTTTTAATACATTAGAAATAACATAATGTCTTTAAAATATTCTCCAAACGATTTTTCCCCCATATACTGTAATGTTATGGGAATCCTTTGAGTGCCGCTGTAAATGAACTATTAATGTTACACACTTCATATACAATACTGAACATGCCATTGTAAGTACCATTATCATTTTTCAATTGCATGAAAATCCGAGTATATTTACTTGAGTTAGAGCGTGGATAGTCAAACCAAATTCACAAACATATTTCAAGTTTGATGGAAAATATAATATGTTGAAAATTCACTTTCAGTAATTTTTAACAATAGACGAGCATAAGCGAATTCTTTTGTACAACCCTGTATATTACCTAAAAGCGGCCTATGAGTTTCTTAGGTTAAATAGCCCCAAGATTACTATTTATATTTACGGGTATGAAGTGCTCACCGCATTATTTGAGATATTTTTGTTTTCTTATATTTTATAAAATTAACAGAATGTTTAAAAATAAGATTTTTTCTTTATTAATTTACTGTATATTCATTATTAAAATTATTAAAGAAAATTCTTAAGAGTTCTATATTGAATATGTAAATACCAATATGTTTGCAAATTAAACTATTGAATGCGACACATTTCCTACTATGAAACGGCACAAAATGTTTACAAGTTAAACTATCCAATATGGCATATTCGCTACTATGGAATGGAGAACCTGAGAAAAACACATAACTTTTACAAGTCAAACTATCCAATGTGGCATATTGGAAATTGAAACTTTAGAACTTTTTTTTTTCTCCTGCCACTTTTCAAATAACGATTTTTTAAAACAGTTTAGTGCAAGAACTTAGGCCTTAAATGTAACAGCCACGTCAAATTCCAAGTTTATATTCCAAACAAGACCATAGAAATTGTATTTTAGAAAGTTTGCTGCTTATTTGACCATCTTAAATTTAAAACATTTTTAAAAATATTCTTGACGAGCATTTGCATCTTAACCACCATAACACCCCACACAACACAAGGACGTCCTCAAGGAAGCCAGAGGATGTCACATGTATGATGTTGTGACATCCAGAGGACATACTGAAATTTCTTTTAGACGTCCTAGAGACTCCTTCGAGCAGTCAAAATGTCCCACTTGTTGACATCTTCTGGGTGTCCATAATAAGACATTTTAAGGATTTTTCAGGACTTTATAACACAATTTTAGGATACATTTTGAACATTTTTGACATATGAAGGATAAAAATAGGATATTTTCTGGAATAAATAGGATGCTTTTAGGAATAAGTAGGATAGTTTTAGGAATTTCTGGTATGTCTTTAGGATATTCTATTTAGGCATTTTATGACTTATAAAAGATAAAAATGGGATATGAAAGATGGATAGGGAGGATAATATTCCGCTTTTAATTTTCAATGTTATTGCAACGAGAATTAAAATTTTTCACAGAATGTGAGCGTTTTGCTTGTGCGTGCAAAATGATGCGGATAGTGCAAGGTTAAATACCTTACAAGATATTTAGGTATTCATTAAAACTTTTAATATAAATTTACTGCTACCGTAACCAAACAAATATTTTTTGACAGGATATGTGTTTGACAGAAGATAAGTTAGTTAAACTTTTAATAATATAGAAATTTCGAAAATTTACCTACCTTGGATTTCAAAATTAATAGGAAAGAATTCCTTAAATCCTGATAAAAATGGAAGTGCGAAGTGCAGGAGAAGTAAAATAATTTGAAATAAAAAACATGGTCTTTTTGATAAGTGACGCGCTAAAAGGCGACTGTCAAATAATGGCGGTCGGATAGCTAAATGTTGAGAAGTATTTCGCTTCTGGTACAAGTTCTGCGCATGTGCGCAGGTTATTCGGGCCAGAAGATGTCTTTATGCGTTTTAAGGACAGTTCTTCCGAATTCTTCCTATGTATGACGTCCAGACGACATCAACATTTGTCTTATTCAGGATATGACAACTATAGGATCTGTAGTATCTTTATAGGTTGTCCTACGGAAGTCTTTGGTTGTGTGGGGTCAAGTTTCTAGCCCCTTCAGTATCATGAAAATTGGAATTTTAGAACTATTTCAACACACATTTCACTTTAAAAAAACTATTTTGTTCGTACATTTGCGATTTAAAAATAACAGCCATGTCAAGTTTAAATTTTATATTCTTAACAATTGCATCGAAATCGTAATTTTACAGGAAAAGTTTCCTGCGCATTTAAATCCTTTTTGAATTTTGGATTTTTTTAGAAATTGTTTTTAGAGAGTATTTACATTTTGCAAGTTACCATCAAGTTAAATTACTAATTTTTATACCCTTGAAAATCACAAAAATATGCATTTGAGAAAAATTTTGCTCCTGCATTCCTTTGGAATTATGGTACCAACGTAAAATATAGCCTATGATGAAGTATAGACTGTCACCATCATTTTGCCAACATTACTTTTCAAATGTGTTAGTAGTTCCATAGATTAACCCCAACAAACAAATGTTTCTTCTTTATAATATTAGTATAAAACTAATATTTAAAAGTATTTAAAGTTAATATTGTTTTGAATTATTTTTCTAACTTAATTAACCATACTAAAAAATAATAATTTTCATTTTTTTTTGTTTTTTTGCAAGATTTTTGCTCACTAGATACGAAGCCCGGAATAGATATGTATCTCTCTTGAGCAAACGTCATACCACTGAACTACCCTGCATTCTAGAAAGCCTAAAGCTAAATTTTAAATATTCATCGATGACTATAGACCCCAGTTCTGATATCATAGTTAAATAGTTAGGGTGTAGATTTTAGCCTAAAAGTGTGGTCAATTATGCCATTTACAAAGGAATGTCGCGAGTACAAAAAGTATAGAATAAAATGGACCTTCTTAAACCGCTCTTTTAGAGATATTTTTCTGTTCCGATCTGAAATGAGCTGCCCTGGGATGCTACTCCTAAAAGGATGATTTGGCAAACCAGATTTTTGTGGAAAATGTCTCTTTTTGATAAAACAGATACTCAGAAAGAACAAAAACACGCGTAAAACTTTTCGTTCTTTTGCTGAGTTAATAATTTGTTCTTTTGATTTAAGAGTGTATATATTTGAAAATTCTAAAAAGAAGTAAATAACGCTGTCGTCACTGTAAATGAATTGTACGTAACCAGAGATCTTTTATGGCTAATGTTTTGAAAACTATTGCATATAAAATATGCAAATTAGTAGTTTTATATAAAAATATTCGATACAAGCACTGAAACAGACAGTTCATAATTCGAAGAATTATTCTAAGCGTCATTTAAAATTAAGAAGTCGATCAAGATTGTTCAGTTAAAAAAGTTTTGTAGGATCAAAAACTATGCATAGCAAATTAACCATTTTCCACAGCTTTTTGCTTAACGAGGTTGCGGTATATCGTCTTCAATCATCTTTTAAATTGGAGTAATTTTGGGGAGGGGTTATGTAAAATTTTTGTTCAAATTTACATTATATAAATAGAGCTTTGTTTCATCTTTCAAAAAAATCTCCTACCTCCATTGTTAACGAAATTTAAACTTGCGCAAATTATTATTTGAACTATTTTACAATTTCGCAAAAACAGATATGAAAATGACTTTCTCGAAATATGAAATAAATCTCTGTTACTGTACTGAAATCCTGAATTAAATTATTTCCATTCAATTTAAAAAATATATTTGCAAAGAGCATTAAAAACAAAACAAAATCTCTATAATAATAATTAGCTGATCATATGTTAAAAGTAGTAAAGGGAGAAAATTACGTCGGAATAATGTTTGTACACGCCAACATTGAAAAAGGAAAGAAATCTGCATAATAATATTATTATTATTACTCGTTGAATTCTGAAAATTGTAAAAATTTCGTCTTATGATAAACGCCAAATAATAGTATTGCTACTATTCTCTATTCTATTTTAAATATATATTTATAAGAGAGAGATATTTCATGTTGCAAAAAAAGACATTTTTTTACTCATTGTTGCCAAATTTTTAAGATAATATTTTCCTTCACTTAAAAAAAGTATTTTGGTGTGAATATGAAAAAAGAGAAAGAAAACTTTGCAGACAATTACGTCATACCTTAAATATCTTATTTATTATTATTTATTATCTTACAACATTGCTCTAAAATTCCTGGAGGCAGTAACATTTTTCATTTAGCCATTTTATGAAAATGGAATTTTTTATGTTTAATTATTTATTTAATAAACCACGAAAACAGCCGTTAGCTTTTGCGACAGCTGTTTATTGGACCTTAAGGGAGCCCGGGGGTAAAAATTATAAAAAAAATATGCAATTTTTGAATTGCTTTAAAAAATACTGAGTATTTAGCGTTAAATACGGCAAACCGCATGGTTTTATTTTCATTAGATCCAGAGATATTACACCTTTTGCCTTGAGAAGTGATGCATCAGTTGCCGTCTGACGAGAACTTTAACTTCATTTATCTCAGAATAATTTTTTTTCAGAATTTGTCAACTTTAAAAGGATATATCTAAAGTTTTTGAAAGATATATGTATGAAATTTTCAACATAAATTTTATGCTATATTTCCAACAAATTGATTTTAGGATTTTTAATTTTGAGTGATAATTGTGAAATTATGCTAATTAATGCAAAACTCGCCCATAAAAATTTTAATTTATTTTACTTTTTTTTTTTATAAAATCCATAATAAATATTTTAAGAAATCCTGAAGACAAATTAAAATGACACAGTTTCTGTACAGAAAAGTGTAAAAATTTTGTAATACGAGTAAGTACTTCCAGATTTATATTATAAATTAAATATGTTTAAAACTTTAACATTTAATTTTTTTTAAACGATGTTTAAATTTTTTTCAGATTTTTTTACATGCGCTATTATTATTATATTGAAACATATTTCAGAAAAAAAAATTCATAACAAAATCTCTGTAAAAAAAAAAAAAAAAAAAAAAAAAAAAAAAAGAATTTTGAGCCTCGGACCCCATTATAAAAGAAAAATCCTACAATAAAAGGAATGTAAACCTCAACCCAATTACAGATGCTCACCACTGGTCGTTTAATTATAATTCAATCTTCAGCAATATTTTATACAGCGGAAGAGGAATAATTTTTTGGCTTAAGACACACTTCTATTTGGGTAATCTTGTATTATTAGATTCCCCTATTTCTACTCTTTATTATTTTATCTGATAAGGTAGGGTTTCCTACGGCCACTTCAACGCCTATATGACTTCAGAAAGATTTTTTAAATCAATGTTTTACTTAGAAATATACATTTTGTAAACTCAATTGCAGTTATTTTTATTAATATCTACCATATACAGTGGAACCCGGTTAAGACGCTCACGGTTAATACGCGATCCAGCTTAATACGCGGATTTTTTCGGATCCCTTGAACATCGCCCATAAGGCTAATGTAAAAAGATCACGTTTAATACGCGAACGGTTATGACGCGATCCCGCTTAATACGCGATAAATTTTCGGTTCTTTGAGGAAAAAAATCACGCTTAAGACGTGAATTCATTGATCAAGATGCGAATTCCTTCTTTCTTCTCGAGTGTTAACGATTTAGAGTTTTTTTATTATTCAGATAAAATTTTTATTATTCAGATAAAAAAAACACTGTTTCCGAATATTATTTAATTTATTTAGCAACAGATTAATTAAGGCGAAAATTACTAATCGGAAATAGTGATAGATGTTTGGAAAAAAAAAAAATCGCTAAATTAGCAAAATTGCAATTCTTCTTTGATCCCACCTCCTAACATTCTTTGTCTCTCGCTTCGTGTATGTTTTTAGTGTAGTAGAGAGATATAGACGCATTCAGGTTACTTAGATACGTCACAAAAATTATTATGATTAGAGTTGTTCATACGTGTTGTCAGAGATGTTTTATATGTACTTTATATCGCAATTTGTTTTATAATGCATAGTATAGGCAATAAAAAATGAAACTCGCAAAGATTAAATACGACTGCGATTGGATAATTCTTTTATGTGTACTTTGCTTTTTGCTATATCAATATTTTATATGGATAGTTTTTCTTATTATATTGATAATGAAGAACAGATTATAATGGTACTCATTATTACAAGTACTAAATATGATTTTAAAAACTGGGTTGTGCTTCAAAGATTTAATATTATATTTCTTTCTGTTTAAAAAAATTGAGTCTAGTAGGAAAATTATTTGTGATTGCAACGCATTAATCGACAATAAATTCATGTTGAAATCTATATTTATTTTCCGTTGTTATTCCAGTTTGTCCTATAAAAAGAAACAATACGTTAAAGTGGAATACAATTAAATTTCAATCTGAATATATGTAAAAGACTCAACTTTCGACCGTAAACGTATAAATGAAGCCCAATTCCTGCAACATTATATAAATCACGTTTAATACGCGATCCCGCTTAATACGCAACTTTTGACCACTCCCTTGAAACGCGTCTTAACCGGGTTCCACTGTATATTACTTATATAATACCATATATATTATTTATATTTATTAGCCCACGGTACGGTATGCTATTTCTTTCTCCCAACTTATTTCGTGTTAAAAAAATTACGTTACCTTACCGAAGCCAGCAATAAACAAAGCAGATGTATCATCGCACAAATAAATACTCTATAGAATTTTTTAAAATTTCTAAGCATCGCACATTTTCAGTTTTCATAAAGTCGTATTGGAAAAATAAAGTACTTTTAAATGCAATTTGTTTGAAAACTGTATCTCCATTGACTTTTGAAATATAAATTTTTTTGTAGTTTTTAGCACTATTTGTTTAATTTTGGCAATTCAAGTACTCCATTTATGGAGAAAGTAAAGGAAAAATAGCTGAAAAATAGCAATTATATAATTTTGTTGACATTTTCTCACAACAACCGAAGGAAAATGTAATTAAAATATGTGCTATTTTGGAAAAAATATATAAACGAATAATTTCTGTTAAAACATGGAGCTATTATAAACTGTATTTAATGTTAAGTTATCTATATTAATATTAGAAACAAATGAAGGCCTATGAATCTTTAGATAGCCGCTTTTTTGTCAAGTTTCTTTACCGACGGCATCTTTTTGCTGCATTTGTGTATTATTTTGCGATAGTGACATCCTATGCATGCTTTAATGTAGATGTTGACGAGTGGATCGTAAATGTGGAATTCTTAAGCAGATGCGAATGACGTCACTTTACATAAATTAAAATGTGTGTTTTAAGTCTTGAAATTGAAATATGTTTTGTACTATTTATATATACATATATTTTTTTTTCATCGGGGGCGACACTAAATTCTGAAAAAGCAGAAGTCCTGTTTTCTAGTTTATATAAAATTCATGTCTCTCTTTGTCCCTCACAATTCCGGTTAGACTGCCTCATTGATCACGGTCTTGTTAGACTTCCTATGGTAAAATCGGTATCACCTTCAACAATGAGTAATTGTTGAAAAGTACTAATGGCAAAGTTGCCACAATAACAGCAAATGTCGACCAACTAGGCAAACTATCGCCAAATTTGGCGATAAAATCAAGTTGCCATTTATGAAGCGTACTTGGCGATAGCTAGCCAATTTGGCGAATTTTCCATTGAAACCCATAAATCTTTTATAATTGACCTCACCGATATTTCATTTAGACTCCGCGCATTTAAGGTTTTCTTTCAAAATGTATGGGTCAGAATTTAAAACGATGCGGAGAGTAGCCGAATTTGGACCACTTCACTTATTTTCAGGTGTAACTCACTTAATTTTTGGAATATCTGCAAAACGTCACTACACGGGGTCAATCTATTCATCTACTATATAAGTAAATCTTTAGATCAAATTCTATTTGGAAATCTTAAATTTTATTTTAATTCCAAAATTTGACAAAAGTGGTCCAAATTCAACAACTGGTCACCTAAGTTGGACCCCCAGTCTCCTAAATTGGATCAAACAATATCAGGTTGTTTTAATGGCTAGGGAATATAACTAATTTTATTAAAAGAAACGTTTGCACTGAATAAAACAATAAAACAAAATAAATTCTTTTTGTCGTTTCTTTTTTGTTTTTGTTTTCTTTTTCTTCAAGGTTTACTTTATATGGCAAAGATGTTAACACAACTGTTTTTTGGATCCCTCTGTACTTTGATTAAACTGAATTTAGCAAGGGAGGTAGCATTCATATTGATTTTTTGGCTTTTGGGGGAGGGATTTGTAGTGCAGCCTTCTTTCAGGTCAATTTCTTCACAACTTTCACTCTCTTTTTCGTTTCCTATAACTTTAACAGCTTTTGCTGTTACGCGTGTTTTTCTTCGAGACAGTCTGTCTGTGCCGTTTTCAACATTTTCAACATTATATTAAAATGAATTAAAAAATATGTTCTATTGAAAAAAAAAACGCTACGATTAATCAAACGCAAACATTATATATTCAAACTGTGTTGAATTCAGGCGTCCCCTCCTCCGGAACCTTGCAATAACCACTCCCACCGGAAGGTTTGAGATTTCATGCATTTTAATGGAAAAAAGTGTAAATCCACCCTCCAGAACTGTAAAAAGTCTGTTCCCCTCCTTTTACGGAACCCCAAACGTCCTCCAGGAATAAAATGTCTGTATTCAACTCTGTAAACCAAATACGTCATAGGAATAAAGAATTCAAAGAAAATAAAATACATACAAGATAAAAGAAATTGCAAAAAAATTTATTGCATAAACATGTAAAAAATATTTTTATGTTTATATAGACCTAAATTGTATAAAAAAATTAATCCAGATATACAAAAAAAAAAAAAAAAAAAAAAAAAAAAAAAAAAAAAAAATGTATGGAGATAGTATTCCATTATAAAATATATATATATAAAACAAAAACAAATAGTGTACAAAGAGTACCGCCTTCGAAATTTATTACTTACTTTTCAAATATATGATCGTATATTTGGTCCACTTTAAGCAACTTAAATTGGCCCAATTAAGGCAACTGCGCAATTTTTTAAAACAGATAATCTCAATACTAAGAACAAAAACGCAATCAAACAAATCTGCTTGACAAATATGCACAATAAACAGATGAATTTAGATATGTATATGAAAATATAATAACTTAGCTTAGTTTTAAAGTATTCACTTAAGTTTAGTAGGAAAAAATACATCAAAACAGCTAACTTTAGGTTTTTTAAAATTGTCTGAAACCCGCACGTGGTAGGCGGGTGCTTCTTCTAATCGTAAATGACGTCATTCTGATGAGTAGGATTTCACCGATAGATGGCGTCTCTTCCTGTAATTAACGCAGAATGGCAACGGTCCAATCAAAGCGGCGGTCCAAATATGGCTACTCTCCCGTAATATACGAAAATATAATTCTATACGACTTCATTGCGATGCTATTAATAAAATAACTGCCACTAGATGGCGCTGTACTATTCAATATTTATACAATTTATTTAACATAAAGTAGCCATTTATGTAATTTTATTCAGAAATAGAAGTAATTTGTACATAAAAACAACAACAATAATATCCATTTAATTAACATATGTAAAACACCAAGCCCCCTACAGTGAAGAATTACCAAATTATTCTCTGTTATTTCGCACTATCTATACCGTTGTTTGTACTATATACTGGGGGGGGGGGGGTTAAATATTAACACTAGAACCGCGGAGCAGGTCAATTTGACCCAAACCTATGTTTAATTTGTTACTGAGCCAATTTTTTTTTTTTAAATATTTCATTTTTTTGACTTTTAATATTTTAAGGTAAGCTACAACTTAACAAGTTTGAAAACACATAACATAAATAAATTTGCAATTATAACCGTTCATACCTAGAAACGCGAAGCGGGTCAATTTGACCCGCTACTTGGTTTTTCGCATAAATGGCGAAAGAGCGATGATTTTTCTCAGAACTAACGACATATGTACTCGGTGTAAAAAGGGGGTCGAATGCAATAGAAAATTATAAGAGATATTTAGAAGGATTCCTGATATTGGTTTTATTTTGAAATTATTGTAAATATGGATAAGATGCCATGATTTCGTAATGTTACAGCGTTTAGAGTCAAATTTCGTGAAATAATGAGTTTCTTATGCTTCGATATAAAATCATCCTGATCAAGTCATCTAGAGACAAACAAATTTACCCTGATTTCAGATATATAGAATTGATTGATTGAAAATTGAAAAACTAACTATATACTAGATCTAATGCTGCATCCAACGGCTTTGAAATCCTTTAGGAAATGTAACCTTTTAGGAAACCTTAACCTTTTAAACCTTTTAGGAAATGTAAAACGCTCAAGAAGAGAAATACGGAGAAGAAGAGAATCGGAATTTCATTCGACTAATATACTAACCCATAATGGCTTGAGTCTATCTGTTTACCATGAGAAAAAAGATAAACATGTTTTACTGCTCAGCAGTTTACATCCAAAATTTGAAGTATTGGATAATTCTAAAAAACTACACGATACAGCTGCTTATTACAATACAGCAACCTTCGGTGTAGATATGAATGACCATATGAGCAGGAAGTATACTGTGAAGTCTGATTCACGTAGATGGCCAGAGAATGTATTTTATAATATTTTGGATCTTGCTGCTATCAGTCCTTAGGTTTTATACAAAGCCATAACTAGAAATTCTATTAAGAATTATTAGAAGTTCTATTCCGAGAAAAGTATGTTCTCTCTCACAAAAAATGTGTCATTTTGGTGCAAAGCAACCACTAAAAACGATAGAAAATCACAAACAAAGAGTGAACGAGTCCGATGTCACACTTCACAATGCGAAAATAAAACTCAAGATATTAGTTCAAAATGTAATGCACCCATTTGTAGTAAACGTACAAAACTTATTACCAAGTTTTGCATGCAACGAATACTATAAATTATATTAAACAAATATCTAAAACAAGTAAGCAACTGGTATATTTTTTATACATCTTTAAAATATTCTTAGAAATTATGTCTAAACTTATTTAAATGAGATAATCTACTTTTTGTTAAATTTATGAAGTTTAGATTTATTGTTGTTTCAAATATAGTTGTCATAGCTAAGGATGTGCAATATTGAATACTATAATTTTCTAAAATGTTAAATAATTTCTGCTTATTTATATATAAAATCAATGTAAATGAATAGAAATATTCATCATTATATGGAAATATAATGGTTCAGTTAACTAAATTAAACATTTGTGCCTATTTATATATATTTTTCCAACTTGGGTCAAATTGACCCGCTTCGCGGTTCTAGGTATACAGAAAGTCCCGCGGTTCTAGTGTTAAATTTTCTATAAAGCACTATAAGAATAAAAGTTTAAGAATAAAATAAATGTAAAATAAGAATAAAAATAGAGCTGTATGACTAAAAAATAATTTAAAAAAAATGTAAAACAAAAATACATGTTTTCGTTAACATTCACAAAAATGTAAAATATATGAGCATATATACATTTAAATGCACTAGAAAGTAGAAAATAACTTTTGGACTAGAAAAGAGATTGTTTTATTTTCTCATGTTCAAGAAAAGAAAAATGAAATCGTGGGAGTCAACTTGGTATATGTATATACATCCGCATATAATATAATGTCATAAAAAATCTTAAATTAAACAAAAGATAAATTGCATTGGCGCTCACGCTTTCAATTTTTTTTAGATATGAGGGAAAAAAAAAAAACAATTTCCTTTTTAGCCCCAATTTTTTTTTCTACTTTTTAAAGTGTTTAAATAAATAAATAAATATATATATATATATATATATATACTAGTAGGCTATGCCCGCTGCGCTGGCCAATATTTCCAAATGAACCTGGATTTAAACTAAATGGTGAATTTGAACTTGTATTTTAAACAATATGGACCTTCAGCTGGACCTAGCTCATTACTGAAAACGATGCGAACGCCATTGCGATAGAATGTTATCTTAAGCGTTGGACAAAATTTAGCTATTAAGAAGTAATTCTTGTAGTTGATTATAAACAGCGCACTTTTGATCGGGTAATGAGACCGTTATGACAACAGGAATTAATACCTCTATATCTAATCAACATATAATGAAATCTTATATACTAACACCATTCCTCAAAAGTCATGTAACAGGGCCACTTGTAACAAAATATGTTCAATAGATTTTTTTATAAAGGCTAAACTTTCGTAATCAGGTTCACTTAATTTTTGAACATTTACTGTTGCTCTATAACTAAGTACTCTTGAACAATATGTATACACTAAAACTTTTCCAAAATTATTACCTAACTAATTGTGGTTTATCCTACGAAAGTATTATAAACAATTGGAATGAAATGCAAATTTCCGTTGTAAATATATAGTAGATGGTGATGATGCGATTTTGTGTAATAGAATTCATCGTAAAGTTTTCCCTTCAAACATAAACGATGCTTTCAACATTAAAGCTAATACACCAATATGTGAAGTATCCGATTACGGAAGGTTAACTTGAATTCTCATGTGCAACTACCCAAAGAAAACTGAATATGTGGCTTTCGTGATACTTTTATGTTAGCCGGGTGCAGGTACTAAATCAATAAAGATTCTTTTCATAGCATATTCTTATTTTATTATTTTCATTTAAAACACAAACCTTTCACTCATTTCATTTAAAAGGCATGCCTTATACTAATTTCATTCAAAAAACTGAAAAGATAACAATAACAGGAAATAATGCCATAATTAAAAACAAAAAAATATTTTTAATTTACATACGCAAAATGTAACTACTGCTACTGGGAATTTTAAAAATGCTATTAGCGAGATGTGCGCACGGTTGTTATAAATTTACCCATTTTTTTCTTCTTATCGAGGAGCAATTTATAAATAGCACAATATTATTCCAATTCCAATTTCTTTCATTGAGGAATGGACCTTTAACCGGAAAAAATGGAAAAAGACTCTTGTAGATTGTTCGGATGACGGCATCTGACGTGATAAACCGAGTTTATATACATGAAAATATTTTTTAATTCGTTACAAACATTGCTTTCATATTTAAATATTTTCATTGGTACTACTTGTTATTCCGTCGACCAATTTCGCCAAATTATATAAATTGACATAATCTTTATTTTAAATAACGAAACAACAAATAAATTAGTATAACATTAATAAAAATACAAATAAAACGTCGAAATTAAAATTACTTGATGGCGTAAACACGTGTAGCTTGTTTAAATTCAAGTGAATTTGACATTTACGATCAACGATTATTGGCATTTAATCTTATAGTTTGACGATAGATTTTTGATCGACGGAATATCTAAGTAGTACCTTTTCCATTTTCGTTTTATAATGCTAATTTCTCAGTATTTTTTTTTCCTTTTATTTCACATAAAATCACTATTTTTTTTAAAAACCATTTGGAAAAATGGTTATTGTCCTCGTCAGGGTAGGAAATCAAAAGCATATCTGAAGCTTTTTATTGGTTTAATCCGCATTTTATTCGTTTTTTGATTAGTCTATACAGTAATCTGTATTTCCCTTTACTTTCAACAGAGATGGATAAATCTGTTGCCACTATGACAAAAAAGTAATAAAAACTAAAAAAAAAAAAAAAAAAAAAAAAAAACCTCAGAAACAAATTGAGATAGAGCTTTCAAACAAATTGCATTTAAAAGTACATTTTTTTTTCTATATACGACGGTGTAAAAAGTAATATTGTGACATGCTTAGAAGTTTAAGAATGAAATTTCATTTAAAATGGGTCGTCAGATTTCTTGGAAATCTGACCATGGAAAAGCCTTTTCGCGAACAGTCAATGAAATGCTTGGAAAATACGTAAGTTTCAGGTGGATATTACGTAAGTTTTAAGAAATCTGACGGGTCGCGGGCAGTTTTTGTCGCTGGAGATTTTTACGCGTAATAACATTATTAATGTTTAATTCATGGCGTACGTAATGTATGGTCAACTCCGTGCGATTTTTTATGTCTTAAATTTTAGTCTTCGAAAAAATCATTTTCCAAATGGTCGTTGTAATTTGTTAAATTGCTTTTTTTTTTTTTTTTTTTTTTTTTTTAATTAAGATGCTTGCTGTTTTTTTTTTTTTTTTTTTCAAACTCATAGAGCCGTTTTTATTCTTTAGCCAAAAGAGTTGATTTGAATTTTTTGCGTTGCTAGAGTAACGAATGTATAACGGATAGATATTTTGAGGTTTAGACACCAAAGACACCGCCAAATTAGAAAAATATGAAATGTGTCATGAACTGTTGGACTTATAAAAATTTACTTTGTACCATTCGATTCAGCATACAAAACTACATTAAAATATGCTATCATTTGACTCATAATTTTGATATTCGATTTTTAAGGATTTTTTTCCCTCACCGTGCAAAAACCGTTAGGGGTGACACTTTAGAAAATCCTTTCTTAGCAGAAGTCTATGTCACAAGAAGTATTTTTACCACGAGTGAAAATCGATTTTAGGTTCAGTAGTTTGCGCAGTGCGTTAATTAGTCCCCTAATCCAGACTTTATTTTATATACTATATTAGATATGCCATTTTGCGGTGACTCGATGATCGAAAATTAGTCCAATATCAATTGAAATATTACATAACAGAGGAGAACGTATGAAGAAAGATGAAGAAGAAATGACAAATTACAAAAGACTAGTAATTTTTTTTTCAAAATGTTGAATTTTTCGATAGTAATAGCGTATTAAAGCATAAATTTCCTTAAAAATTATCTTTATTTCTTAGATTTCGAAGCTGTGAATTTTTCTATAAATGGAATTGGCGATATCACTTAAGAAAAACTGAAATAAACAATAGATAATATTTGCTTTAAAAAAATGGGTAATATTCGTTTATCTGAGTTCGAGTTTATAAATATCACATGCTTTCGGAAAGACGGTGAAAGACATTTTAAAAAGTATAAAATTATTTTACAATATGTATGTGTGGCAGAAATTCACACTAAAATTTAAGTATTCGATTCCATTTTTGAAATATTAACTGATATCTATATAAGTTACAACTGAATATGAAAATGTACTCAAAAATGATCTCTTTCACCTAAAAAAAACACCATTTGTGAGAACATCCTCAAGCTAATGTCACGTTTATGCCTTTTTGGCATAAAATCAGATTGTTTGGCGACAAAAGAAAAATAAAAAATTGCAAAGAAACAAATAGTACTTACACATCTGACTCACAATTACATCTGGTTGTTTCTTCTATAAGTCACGTGATGGGACAATTAGATATAAAAAAAAAGAAAAAGAACAAAAAGAAAAAAAAAATCATAAAAATTTCATCTAATCTAATTTTCCGATTCGTTTCTTTATCTAACGCAAGCGATAAAGAGCCAAATATTGCGTATCAAGTGTAATATTTCTTATTAATTTAATTTTTAAGAATCACAAATATTTCTTTCAGGTTTAAATTAAATGTTTCCGTTTTTTTAAATATTATCACTCATTAAAACGGATTTTTTTAACTTCTTTTTTTTTTTAAATTAAAATTAGTAACAGTTTTTTCTTTTATGTTTCGAGGTGTAATAGCTGTTTTATTTATTTTTTTTTTTTTTTATCAACGATAAATTTCGCCAAGAAATAAACCTTATCGTCCAAAATAACAGAACTTTCCGTCATAATTCTATAACTAATCTAGGTAGAATGATGTGAAACTATATCTATCTAACGGTATAAGTTCTGTAAAAATCCATGCAGTAGAACTCGAAATCTAGGCGTTCGGAACGAAATTTTCGTTTGGATTTTATATATAATATATATATATATATATATTCTACATGTTTGTAAATATTAACGGAATTATGTTTTTTATTCTTTTTTACATTTTTTTTTTATTTGAAATGAATAAGTAATGAATCAAATGGAAGAAATGAATTAGTATGGATGAAATTTCATGTTATCCTGCCATTTGCAATGACGATAAATAAGTCGCAAGGACAAACATTTTCTACAGTAGGACTGTATTTAAAAAAAATCTTTATTAGGGTATCGTTCATCTCACGAAACCCTTATAGTCTTGATCATCTGTCCGTCTGTCCGCCCGTCACAGCTTCGTACTCGGAAGCTATTTGAATTACAGACTTGATTTTTTTTTTTTTTTTTTTTTTTTTTTTTTTTTTACATAGAGCTTTTATGCCCAAAATCATATAAGCTTAGTTCCCGAGGTGGTCATCGCTGCCCAAAATCATAAAATTTTGGGAAAGTCTTATATTATTTTAATTAAATGAATTCTCTTTTCGATTTTTAAACATAATCTTAATATCAGCATGCTTCGCTGATTCTCCATAGTGTAGTGGTAAAGCATTTGTCTTCAACGCAGAATATTGTGGGTTCTAATTTCTCTGGCGGATCTTTAAAATTTTGATTATTATTATTATTATTATACTCTTTCAGATAGATTTCATTAAAAGAAAAAATATTTTTTGGTCATTTTAAAAGTTTATTTTAATTTTTGGTTCAGAGGTAATTTTTAAAATCTCTGATTCTCTGAATCTCTGAAATCTGAGAAAATCTGTAATTTCAATCCAGAACCAGTAATTTTGTTCACTGCAGCCATCTACTGGCCATTTTTTGAAAGTGTAGGGCAAATTTTTTTTCACCTTATCATTAGAATTATTATTCAGGAATTGAGAGTTTTATTTTCTTTTTATTTCGAATTTTAATAAATGTTAACATATTTGTTTTGGCGCCATCTTCTGAGTGTTTGGAAATGCAATCAATTAATATGGATATGGATATTTTCTGAAATATTTTAGCATTTTAAATATGTTTTAAACAATTTATTTGCTTTATTTTTTTTTATATTTTATTTATACCTGTGCTAAGTTTTAGAAATTGCTGAATTTAACAGTATTCGGATTTTTAAATTATATTTAAATAACTGTTCCTGAATATTTTTCATTTGATTTAATAATATTTTTGAAATTATTTTAAAATTAGATTTAATGGTGCTTCCATTTATGTAAGGATTTAATAATTATAAATTAACAATATTGATTTATTGATTTAAGGATAAAATGTTTTAAAAGAGATATTAAACGAAAACGTCTGCGAACACACTTACCCACTTCTTTCCTTATGGACACCTACATGCAAGTATTTCAAGATGTAAAGAGGAAGGGCAGTTTAAAAATGTAAGTCGAAGATACTGAAGAGCTAGGTCTTATTTTAAGTAATGAAGGAGACGCCGTATATCCTGGAAGTTTTGTATACAAAACTTTGTTCAAAAAGATTTTACATAATTTAAACCATCATTATATCCACAATGTAACCACTGAGATAGTTATAATTAATTCAATTTACTGAAATCTTGTAAAAGTGTTGATGATGTTACACTGTGAATGTCTGTTAGATAAAATATGCACAAGGAAGTAATTTACTGTAATTTAAAAATGCTAAATTAATATTTTGCAAACTTTTGTGTATCAATCAAAAATTGAAATATTTATATATAAATATCGATGTTCAGCTTTTAATCCATTAATTACGAGCTTTAAATAACTAATTTTTTTTCTTTATAACTTGCTTATTTAGATCTAATCGAGTACACAGATTAATAAAAAGAACTTGCAAGTTATTTTTATGACTTTGTAATAGGCACGTTTTCTTGACAATTGACATTAATTAGTTCATAACCCAATTTCGAATGAAATAGAAAAATAAGTTTAATCGTATAATTTTTAGCCTCATTTCAAAGAATAATAACGAATATAAAGTTATCCTCATATCTTTTTAACACAGATTTAGTTTTATGGTTTCAAATAAATCGGAATATAAACCATGCGAACTTATCTGAAAAGCTCTAAAAAGAAATGTCTCCCACCTTCAAAAAGGTTTAAAAATGTGAGATCAGCCATCGGCTTGTAATTTATTTTCAGACAAAAACCAATTTGGCTGTTTTTTCAACATTGTTCCCTTATACTGCTGCATACTATTTTTTTAATATAAATTTTGTATTTATCGATATTCTTCACATTTCTGCCAATAAATAATAAAAAAGAGCGATTTAAATAAATTCAAAATCTGAGAAAAACCAACATGAAAATCACCTATAAAATTCCAATAACATTCACATATTCGAAAACTATTTTAATTAGAGACACCTTATATATATTTTAAAATCGGAAAATTCAACACTTGTAAACGTTATAAAATGAATATTGAAGAATATTTTACAATACGGCCGAAACTTATTAAGGTGACAGTGGACTTTCAAAATCTCGAAATTTGACCAGAAAATCTGTTTTTTTTTCTTTAAGAATTATGAAAATAGATGCTCAAATTTGATGCAAATAGATTTTCTAATTACGACGCGTCTTTGATGGGCTTTTTTATTCGTAAAAACTGAAAATTTTGAGAACTGAAATTGAAAATTTTGCACATATCTAACATTTAAAAGCTTCCATGCGCATTCCTAATTATTAAAATCCTTTGAATGTTATACCGTATATGGGGCATTCTCACAAACTTTTGACTTTTATGTCCCTGAATAATAATTTTTATTCAGTACATATTCTTGTGTTTCTTTTTATTTCATATACTGGAGAACATCCAATTGCATGATTGCATAACAATATTAACGAGATAGATAAGTTTGTGACAATGTTGGGGGTCCAAATACCTGGAAAACTCCTATACCGTCCCGTGTCCCTGATGGTGATTTTTAAGTTTGGAGCTGTCTGTATAAAATTGTTTCAATAGAAGTAATTCGATGTAATTTTTTTCCGAAACTGGAACTATTGTTTTATATAAATATGTAGCAAAAAATAACCTGCACATATTTTTAGAGTTGTTATTATTTTTTGAACTCCGTCCCTGGGTTTTAGATTTTTTCAAGTTTTTTTTTCATGCAGAAGTATGCTAGAGAAAGAATGTCTAAAATTATTTGATATGAAATTTATTGCTGAATTTAAATCAGCATTTAAATATCAATTTCAAGCGTCGTGGCTTTATTCGTAGTCTTACCATCCCCAAGGTTTATTCCTGCACTTTTCGATGTAAATTATTTTTTTTTTAATTTAATCCAATGTAAATAACTGTTTCTAAAAATCAATGAACATTGTGGCTACAACTTAGTCTTAACATGATTTGCCTAAAATAGTTGGGTAATTTTCCTTAGAGTTCCATACTTACCGTCCCTTCTTTAACACTCCTTTAAGCAATGTTACACCAAAATTTTGTGCTAAAAATACTACACTTTTACTATTTCTTATTTGAATGTCCTGTGGGTACTATGCAAATTCATTATAAGTAAAAATTTAGAAGAAAATAGAACGTTATAGTGGTAAAATGGGAAGGAAAATTAAACTCGCAAGTTTAACTTAAACCTCAGTTAAATAAAATATTTTTCGCTGATGACCATTTCGCCCTTATTTTGAATCATTACGGCATTCGTCTATCTGATTAAAATGCTGTTTTAGCTAGTTTAATTTGACCAGATTTTTGTCAAAAGATTGTGAGAATGCCCATATCTGTTATACAATACTAAAAAAATGTTAAAATAAAAGTTGCCTTTCATAGGTATTTTAATGTTGAAATTTATATACATATGAAAATATATCGCTACTTTTTTAGAAAAAAACAAAGCATAGTTGTAAAAATATATGTTTTCTGCATATACATTTAGCGAACTTTCACAATTCTTGGCAACTCCCATTGCAATATATAATATGTATCACATAAATAAATATATCCTACTTGATGCAAAAGAAATGCGCTTACGCATGGGGCATTTTAAAATCTGTCGATTATTCGTTATTAAAAAAAAACAATTAATATTGAATAATTCAATATCTTTTTATTATTTTAACACAAAATTTAGAATATAACTATGAGAGCTATGTTCTAAACTACTAAATGTTAACTATTAGGTATGAACGTTAAACTACTAACATTAACTACGTTAACTATTTCTATTGAAAATTGAAGGATTTGATTTTGTAATGTCCACTGTCCTCTTAAGTGAAAGAAACTGTTATCTTGGAGAGAAATAATACATTAATAGAAGTGACATAATCATTCTTTTACATTTCAGCAATCAAGAACCAAACATCTATTTGAATGCAGCCCCTAAAATATGCTCATTTTAAAATAATTAATTTTCAGAAACTAATCGCACAAATTTCATTAAAATTAGTATTTAGGTTTATAAAACTGTATATAATTTATTGTCAAAATTGGTGTTGCATTTGAAGAAAATAAAGTTTAGGTTTGTTTTGTTGTGTAGATGGTCCCATAAGCTAATTTTCTATACATTATTTAAAAATAGACATTATTTCTTATCGTTTGGAACCTGTAACTTTTGTCTAGGATAATTTATTGTACAGTTAATAGGGGTTATTTACTTTTCTCCACGACTATTCATATTTCTGAATTTTCATTACTAACATATTTACAACAAAAGGGCATTCTTCAAAACTACATTTTTTGTTGGACTCTGATTGAGTGAATCATGTATCTCGTCTCATATAGGGAATTCCATGAAAATTTATTCATATTCTGAAAGCCATTTTTTTCACCCCATTCCAAAGCATCGCCAAAAATTGCCAAATTTGCGACATTCTACCATTTGTTGCGAACCATGTGTTTTGGCACTGGTAATCTTGAAAATATATTTTTCCGTCAAACATCGCCAATGTCGCCAATATTCTGCCAAATATCGCATAATTTGGAAAAATGTTGCCAACTTTGCGACTTCGTTTACTGCCAAAGTAATAATTTTTTCAATCTTACTTCCCATTGAAATGCATTGACCTGGAATGATCCATTAATCGAATTTTCTCGAACACAACATTTTGCCAAACGGCCTTCTCGCACGTCAAAACGGTAATATACAAAATTTAGCAAAAATCTCTGAAGAAGTTTTTAATTTAGTTAAGAAGAAGTTAATAATGCAGAATTTATCAAATTAGTATGTAAGAATAGAAACAAAGTTAGTATTTATTACAATGTTCTTTAAAAAGTTCCTGGAATAAATACATCTGATAAGAATGTATGTTAATGAATTCAATTTTATTTTCATCTGCAATAAAGAAGAATTACATTAATATTCTAAGGATAATTTTTCAAACGATATAATACAATTATTAAAAAATCGAATAACCAAAGATTCAAAGCATCAAAGCTATTTTTTTTTAAACTTAAATTAATCCATTTTAAATTTTCTCCGGAATTAGTATAAATTATGGATACCTTCGTCAGATTATTCAAGTAACATTTTTTAAAAGTTTAAATAGAACAGTCATTTAAAAATGTTTTAAAAGTTTGTCAAAGTTTGCTTTACAAACGAAAAAATATTTCAGTCACTATCTATATCACTAACATTTATTTTTAAAGCCATAACTTTTTTGTGATCGTCACCATTTTTCAAGTTTTAGGAATGAAAAAATAGTAAATGCGTACTCAAGAGTAAGTGATAAAATCATAAAAAAAGTTAAAGATAAAAATCGAAAGTACTATATTTCCCATAACTCTGCTTTAATGGATTTCTTTCTTTGTTTTTTTATCTAAAAGAAAATGTTGGCAGAGCGAATTGGAAATTTGCAGTTATTTTAAATGTCCTGGAGATCATATGGTCTTGGAAAAGTTTGAAATGAAAAAAAAAAAAAAAAAAAAAAAAAAAAAATGTCAACTTTAGTTTTTTTTATCTTTTCATTTAACATAGTTTTCACTTCGTTTCAGAAAAGAATGTTTTTCAGTGTGAAGACAATCTATACAGCTCTTCTTTTTTTATTAGATCTTTTTTTATCAGAAAAAGCAACATTTAATTTCCAAGTATTGAAATAAATGAAAAAAAAATCTTGGGCAGCATCAAGCTTTACTAGAAAAGTATATATATATATATATATGCCGTCGGTAAAGGTACGTTTTTAGTTTGTAATTAATAGTAATTAATTTTGTTTTCGGGTTTTAATCATTTAAACAAGTTTTAAAATTCTTAAATTTATAAGAACTAAATAAGTTTTTAAATCAATAAAAGAAAACAAATAGACTTCAAATAATAACTTTATGGATTTCAAATATATAGATCTAAATAAGAGCTGCTATAGTGTTGCATTTTGTTTAGAAATTAAAAAAAAAAACCATGAAAACAAAAATAAAGAAATTTTTAACGGCTCTTATTAAAGTTTAAAATGCTATCTAATTGTTAACCTCTTGCCTGCTTAGATAAGATTTATGTCCCCCTTTTATAGTTAGAAGTAGCTGCTCCACCAAGCGTTGAATGGGCCCGTATTCATATTCTTAAATGTATCTGAAATTTGTATCGCAGACAGTGCTTTATTTGCGCCTTATCCCACTGGACCCCGGCTTCGGTACTTCTCTGTTTTCATTAAATGTTTAAGTATTGGTCGGAATTCACCGGAGCCCAGTGCAATAGCGCTTCCGAAAAACTGAAGACTAAATTACATTTTCCTTTCCTTTCCTTCTCATCTTCAAGCTTTTTCATTCTTTTTTACCAAAAGATTTATATATGACGTAATGTGTCGCACAGGTAGGCGTGAAAATAAAACGGATTCAATTTTTATATCAGTTTTGTAGCTTGGACGGACACGAGTTTAATCTGTATTAAATTTAAAATTTTATTTATTATTGCATAGAAAAAAGACCCTCCACTAAAATTGCTTATTATATTCCATTTCAAATTATTTTAATGCTATTTTGATCAGAATGAGGAAGAAAGAGACATCGTGTTTTTCTATTTCAAATTTATGTCGATGACGTGTTAATAAAGTGCCACTCGAGAGGCTGAACAATGAATTTGCTTTCAGTTCGATTTATTTTGTGACAGTAAGGATATTTTTTTATTGGATGGGGTTTTACTTAGATATCTAACCTGAAAATAATATTTTCTGTTTTAACCAACCATTAGGAATTTTCTTTGTATTTGGACCCCCAACATCGTCCAAAACATATTTATTACGTTAATACTGTTATGCAATGGGATGTTCCCCAGTATATGAAATAATAAAAAAACACAAGAATATGTACTAAAATAAAAATTATTATTCAGGGACATAAAGCTCAAAAGGTTGTGAGAATGCCCCATATAATTTAAGGGTAAATTTAGATCATATTTTGTTAACTTTTTTCTCAAGTGTATATCCAGAAGCAAACTTTACATATCAAAACGAGATACATATGTTGCTCACTGTATGTACTTAGAAAGTTAAAATAAAATAAACTAAATAGATAGAAAATGAAGATTGAAAATTAAGAATGCGCCTGGCATAGAAATGACAATAAGTGAAAGAAATAATGTAAGAAAATTAAACGAATCGAAAAGTAGTTTTTTTTTTTTTTTTTTGGAAAGCTTAAAGCGCTAAGCAATTACAAGAATGAGCCAAAAATGATTTTGTATGGATTTCGTCAGACGTTATTTTCATTGGTGCTCTTATAAATTTTCATCATTAGGAAATTCTATCTCAAAACAATCTCACTTACAGAAGAATTCATAAAATTCCTAAAACTACTATAAAAATTATTAATCTATTTGATGAAAAATATTTAGTAATTATATAATTGAATACATAAAATGTAAGTATTTTCATAATTTCTATAAAACTTATTTTTAAAATGTTTTATATATTCTGATAATAATATAAGATTTACATTTTTTCGTACAATCTATTAGAAATCATTGTAAATTCAAGACATCGAGGAAATGAAGTTTTAACTAAACAGTGTAATTGTAAAAAAAAACGAATAATATATCTTAATGCTTATTATAGATACGAAATCCTAATTTATTTTAAATAGAGAGAAGTGAAAAAAATCAGAAGTAAATCACATCCTTATGACCTGTGATGCAAAAGTAAAAGTATGAATAGCAAACGCAAACAATTCTTTAAAAAAGAGGGAAGTTTAAATCGAACATAAAAAAAGTCCAACTATACGAAAGGGAATAGTATAATGCAAGAAAAGAGGACTGCTTGAAAAGTGTGAAATAGAAAAAAAAAAAAAAAAAAAAAAAAAAAAAAAAAAAAAACTTGAGTGAACTTTGCGGGAATTTTAGTCAGTTCTACTGTCAACTGATATAAACTCTTCCACTGAAATTATATTAATGTCACAAAAAAATCATTATACGTATTGTGTTGTAAAATACTACTACGCTCGACAGAAAGAGTGATTGTTTTTATCAATAAACTACGGAAAATATCTTTTAACCCCTTGAGGGGCAAGCAAAAATGTCTCTAAATATTGAATTATCACCGGGATAATCGAAAATTTTTATTTTTAAGTAAGGAAAAGCAATTTTTCAACGATTTTCCTCCAAAGTTAAGAATGTAAAATTTAGTTAAAATTTTTTGGTGAGAATCTTTTTTAAATTAGGTGGGATATATTTTATCCCGCCGCCCCTCAAGGGGTTAAAAGAATATATTGCAATGAGATCTGGTTTATTTCACCAAACATTTTATTGCTGAAATATCTTTTAAATCGCAGGCCCAAAAAATTTTAAATAATTGTGTATATTATTTAAGTGTGCTTAAATGATATATTTACATACATTGCACATATCCGATGAACAATGATAATCCAAATACAGTGTTTGCATACTGAGAAAAACATAAAAATACAAATTACGATTAATTCATTAGCCTCTTTTTATATCGCTTATCAAGATAGATTGCTTTCTTTTATACGTATTTAATAAAATAAATTTTGTATAAACCACACTTCCCTTTTATTTTTATTGGTAGGTAAATTGCAAGAACATATTATCTACATCATAAATGTATTTAAAACAAGTAAAAATAAATCATGCGTTAAGCATAGATTGTGAAACACTTTCCAACACTTCCTGAACGCTTTAAAAAAAACTTCGTTATTTAGGGAAATGAGGTATATAAGAGAACTATGTAAACATTTTAGAAAACGCATAAAACATTGAAAAAACTGAATGCAGCAGTTACCGTCCATAGCAAATATGTATTCCAATTCTTTTTAGCCCTGTATTTGATCTATAGTTTGATATATATATATACTATTTAATGGGGAAATTTAGTTTAGCAAGAAAACACATAACATGTTGAAATTTCTGTTTCAGCAATTTATACTAATAGATGGAAACATACTTATATACTTTTGTACAACCGTGTAGTTAACCTAGTACCTTTATTACACACCACAATTTAGTTAAAGCTTAACTCAAAGTAAAACACTCTTAAAACTACTAGAATTACATTTCCAGAAATTATCATTTATAGACGGCCATGTATCCAATTTTTTGCGTGACCCTGTATATCATTGTATCTATGTTCCAAAAATATTTCTTAGTAAAGTAAATGCAGTTCAGCGTAAAAATGCATTTAAAATCCACCTTTAAGCAATTTGCAATCTTGCACAGTAACCAATACGAATTCTTTTGTGTAGCCCTGTATATGAATTACATCATTCATACACACCATATACAATGCACAAATATAGTGAAACATAAAAGAACATAATACAATTAAAAATGCAGTTCCAGCAATCGTCGCTACTATACAGTACTTCGGATAAAATATAGTATATGAAATCTTTTGTGTGTCCCTGTAAATGCTATGCACTTCGTATTATACATGAAATAAGTTATAGTAAACCTTAGCGACGTATATAAATTTCATTATACATGAAATAATTTAACATAATTAAAATATGTCGGAAAAAAATTCCCTCCACCCCTATATCATTACGTAAGGGAATTCTTTTATATGGCCTTGTAAATGAATAATAACTATTTTTGGCACCGCGTATGCTACAGAATACATATTTTAGTGGACTTTATAAATTCATGTCAATTTCATTATGTTTGAAAGCATGTAACATCATTAAAAAACATTTTAAAGGATTTTTTCCCATATACCATAATGTAACAGAAAACTTTTGACTGTCCCTGTAAATGAACTGAACATACTACAAACTTCATTTGAAATAGGGTTCGTTCTATGGTACAGGTCACTAACATGCAAAAATTTCACAACGATCCGAGTATATTTACGAGAGTTAGAGCACGGACAGATGGACATACAAACCGTAGTCATAAATACTTTTCAACTTTAATGTGTACTTTTAAAATGTTAAAAATGCAAATATGGCTATTAAATAATGATGTAAAACTTTACCTGTATATACAAATATAATCTAATAGGTGTATCAGTAGTGTTTCACTTTTTATTTAACAGTTCCACTTTGAAAAGGTCATAAAAGGAAAACTATTGGGCCAAATATTATAAAACTTGGTAATAGTTTAAAGGATGTTATGGAAATTTATTTCCCGCAAAAAAAGAAAAAAAAAAATTAAAATACTCACCAACAGGGGCGGAAGGGCGCTTTATGTAATATTATTAAACGAAATAAGGGTCGGAATCTAATTTAACCATTTGTTACGGGGTTTAATATTTTTTGAACCCTTGAGAAATATTGGCATTAACAAAAATACCATTTAAAGGCGTTAAAGGCGGCAAACGTCGAGTGCGCAATTCCGTGTAATAAAATCCGTTCGTGATCATAAAAGTTCAAACCACAAATTTGCGATCGCAAATCATTCGCAAATGTGTGCTCATAATCCGGAATAATTTTCTTACAGATCGCTAATTTGTAATTTTTGAAGCCTGAATTCGGCCTTAAGACACAAAGATATCCGTTTAAGATATTTTTAATGGTTTCTACAACCATTAAAACCATAAACCATCTATTTGTGGGGTTATGCAAAACCTAAATTAAGAGAAGTCAATAACAAAATTAGATTTATGCAAATGCGTCATTTGGTTTGTCAGATAAAAGTGAGCCTGTTTGTCAGAGTTCTTGTTGTTACAAATCGAAAATGTCTCCAAGTGTGCAAGACTGTTCGTTTCGACGTGCTTTTCTCTTTAAATGATATTATAGTGGAGACTAGGGAGGGTTGAGCCACTTTTTACAAAATGATTTTTTTATTTTTTAAATATTGAACGTAGAATAAAGTTTTATATATTATTTTATTCGTTATACAATCAGTTATGAAAATAAAATTGCTACATAAGTGTAATATATAAGAAATTTTAAAAATTATTGTTTTTACTCATGAGAAAATAATGGTCAGGCTTGACCTACTATATGGGAGGCTTGACCCACTTTGTTTTATATATTGAAATATTTGTGAAGAGAAATAAAATCAGTTTAAAAAAGCTAAATAACTGTATGCTACATGTTTTAATTATTATAAAAAATATTTTTGAAAATATGAAGCTTAAACAAACCTGTTTAGACGCAATCGCAAGTCAGAGGAGAAAATTTTTGCTTTAAACAGGATTTTGTCTGAGCAGGTATAATGGTGCAGCAGGGAAAATGAAACTTTAACATTTAAGACAGTATTCCGCTAGAGACAGGTTCAGTTTTCTTAGGGTTTCATGCATTATTATGCCCGGATTTAGTAGCCACCCTCCCACCTTTTTTTGTCTCCTTGTCCTACTTTTTGTGACATTCGATCTGACAAATCCAGTTGGTACATAGTTTGGCTTCATCTCACTCTATTCCTCATGTTGAAAATTGTCTTCATACCTTCCTAAAGTTTTTCGATCAATGCTATGTTCTTTTCCAGCCGCATGAGTATTCAACTTATCATTAACATCTTTTAACCCTGTCAGGGGCAAAGTACTTTCAGCACTAAAGTGTTGAAATAAATGACTGGAACCGGAATATACGAACAAATTTATTTCGAAATACGAAAAAAGGCTATATTTCCCATACATATTAAATGGAAAAGATTTTAGAAAATTCTGGTGCCATTGTGGCGTTTGGGAATTAAAGTTAAGTGGTTTCATAAACATACCATTGCCCCTGAAACGGTTAAGACTGCTGCTTTCATACATTCTCGTCTTATCTACTGTTTCTATTTACCTATTGTAAGTAATATTTAAAGGAAAAAAAGTTTCTATCAACTTTCCCATTTATATTTCTTAATTTTTTTTTCGTGCATTGGATACCGTAGCATATTTTCACATCTTTCTTTAATCAGTTTTAAACGTTTCTTTTCCATCACCCTATTTTTCTGTGGCTTTACAGTTTACAGAATAAATTTACTTTCAGTTTTATATATAATCATTAATCCCTCATTATGCACAGTGTATAATAAAATGATTTCCAAAACCCCTTAATTAAAACATTGCCAACGGGCAATTTTTATCAAATCTGAATTTTAAAACAGTAGAAGCTCCGCCCTGTTCAGAAAGTTTTTTTTTTGTAAATTGGTGATCTCGATAGGTTTCCCAAGTTTATGCATCGGTAAATATCGTTCAATGTACGAATTTAATATAAAATGTCTTACAATCTAAAAAAATATGGACAACACGATACAATGCATTTTCTGTAAGGTAGAAGCCACACCCTTAGTCAATGATGTTTTTTGAATGAAAACGAGAATTCACGTTTCCCGTCGTGAATGTGTTACGGAAGCCTTGAACATCTGGTCAACACTCCCTCACATTGACTGGGTCAAGCCTCCCCACATAGTACTTTTCAAAAGAATAGCACATTGTTATGTTAAACCTAACTTATTGTATAATTTTTATGCCTGTAATGAAAGCTCGATATGTCTGCATTACTTGAAACCTACTTACTTAAATTTCTATGATATATTTTATCTGATAAAAGCTTACAAAATATTTCTAAAAAACACAACTTTTAGGTTTGAAACACTTCACAATTGATTTTTTACAGAATTATTTCAATTATCAGCATGAAACAGAGTCTGTTGTTTGAGCATTCCAGCAGCTATAGTTGTCACCTTTTGATAAAACTCTGAAATTCTTTTAAATATGAAAACTGATGGGTGGGTCAAGCCTCCCGCATGGTCAACCCTCCCTAGTCTCCCCTAAATGCAATAACAATGAATGGCGTGCTTTGCAAAGTTATCGTTGAGTCAGAGAAATACGCCGAGGGCTAATGATACTACAGGGTTTCAGGGAAATTATGGCAAAGTTTGAACCAACGAATTGGTTATCTGTTGCACCTGAGAGGGGAAGGAAACCTCCTTCTGTGGAAATCGATGAGGTTGTTGTATTAGCAGTAGAGGAAGCAGCAATGGAAAATACACACGGTACGTGCTGTCACACGTCGAGGGGACATATGGAGTGCGGTGTACAAAATTGTCCGTAAAGTGCTGTAGTTCTACGCATACAAGTTCAAATAGATTCAAGAATTTCAATGTAATGATCCTACTGCAAGAGAATATTTCGCTTTGTAATTCCTTGCACAGCTCGAAGTGGACGAAAATTGACCATGGAACATTTTGTGGACAGATGAGGCCCATTTGTTCGTAAATGGTGATGTCTACACCCATAATTGCAGGATTTGGGCCAAACTAAACCTTCATGTTGTGTATCCAGTTCCACTGCATTCTCCTAAAGTCGCCATTTGGTGTAGTATGACAGCAAGTTTCATAATTGGACCATTTTTCTTTGAAGAGCAGCCTACAGCTGGACCTGTCACATGCACTGTGACTGCATCTCGATCAGCGTCAATGTTCAGACGTTTCGTCATACCTGAACTACAGCAACGTGGCATTTTATACTCCACTATTTTTATACAGGACGGGAGTCCACCGCACATTGGTACATGTGTCACACAGTTAATTAAGCAACATTTCACGAATGAACGAATTATACGTCGAAACGTCTCACTTCTTGGACACCCAGGTTACCAGACCTCAACTCCTGTTACTTTTGGCTAAGGGGTTTTCTCAAAAGCATTGTTTATGGTGAAATTCAAAACAATTTTGTGGAATTACACAGACATGTCCGTAACATTCATCCTGATATGCTAAGAGCTACTGTTGAGAATGCAGTAATACTATTTCACTTGCTTTCTTAAACACGTTTCAGAAATGATGAAAAACATTTTAAACTGATGTCTTCATGTCTTAGTTCGTTTAACAATATTGGGTATAGCGCCATTTCCCCCTGGTGGTGAGAATTTGAACATTTTTTATTTTGGCTGGAAATAAATTCCCATGACCTCCTTTAAACTATTACCAAGTTTTATAACATTTGGTCCAGCATTTTTCCTTTTATGACAATTCAAAGTGGAACTTTAATTATAGCCACTCTGTATATTAAATTTATATTTGATCAGAAGCTACGGCATTATTAATCTTTGAAGTAACAAACTGATTTGCAATGAAAGAAGTGTTGTTGTTTTGAAGAAATTAAAACATGATGTCAATCTTCGATTTCTGCAAAAGAAGTGAAATAGACCGGATGCGGGCAGCTCAGACAACCACCTCATTGTATTGTAGGCTGAAATTCCAGAATTAGCTAAAACTCTATTCCAATATTATAACGCAATCGGTCTGTCAAGTCATATCTTAATGGAAGACACCTAAAAACCCGAATTTAGCGGTCGACTCTTAGGTTTACCATTGCGTTTTCCTTCACCCAAAGGTATGAAAAAATGGCGGACTGAGAGAAGGAAAACACAATGGTAAACCTACGAGTCAACCGGTAAAATCGGTTTTCTAGGTGTTTTCCACCAAGATATGTCTTGGCAGACCGATTGCGTTTTAATATGGTAAACGAGTTATAGTAATTCTGGAATTTCAGCCTCCAATACGATGAGGTGGTTGTCTCATGGTTTGTACGCATCCTTGAATTTTACAGACCAGAAAATTTTTCGACATTTGTATAATGTTATAGAAAATCTCTTTTTAAAAGAAGGCGAAATTTTGCGCGTTTAACCTAGATTTCTTTTTCTATAAAAAGATACTGGTAGTTTTCCAGGAGAAATAGCGGTATCCGTACGAACCATGTGGTCTGTGCTGCCCACTCCCGGTCTAAAATACTTTCGTAAATACTCTCTACAAACAGTGAAAGAAATGCTAATAGGTATCACCAAAATCCGGAGAATAAAGCGCGCCGCCAATATAAAAAAGCCAAATGTTTCTAGAGTTTCATTCAGTGATTTGGCACCACGTGGGTGGATATTGTCATGTTGGAAAGCAACCTGTTCCTGACTTTTTGCTTATTCTATACGTTTTTGCTTCAACGCTTCATTCAATTTTAATAATATAGGCTTGTTTAATTATTTATTGTCCAATGGAGTTACAATAGACCATTAGCGCGCAGCTTTGCATATAGGCATACAAGAGTGCTTTGAAATAGATTTTTTTTATTCGTATATGCCTAATTCACGCCAGAAAATTAAAATAGCAATATTTGCTGTAATTAATAACAGTCATTCCGTATTTAAATAAAGCGAAGTTAACTATTGAAACACTCTGGTGATTTCTGGTCAGATTTCTGATCTGGTCAGATTCTCTGAGCTACGTAATTTTTAGAACGTATTCTATCATGGGAATTAAAGATTTAAAGGTTAAATTTTATAAAATAAATAATTATATAAAATAAGGTATTTGGAGACATGCTTATTAAAATATTTACTAATTTTCACTATTTTAGCGTAAAACAGCCACATGGCCGTAGTTTTTACTTGTATTGCAGATGTGCAATATAAGAAAAGTTTGACGTATTATATGAAAAATATATCTCTGATTTTTTTTTTTTTTTTCATTATTTTTCCTGTGTAATAACCTTTCAGAGAATAACATATAACTTTTTCGAAACAAAATAAAAAGTCATGCATTTAGGGGTTAATGCACTTGACGTCACACCCAATAACTCACATTATTTTTATACGTTATTCTAGCTACTTTACCTTCAGAACAGCAATATGCGCAGCCGCAAATAACGCCAGCAGACGGATATTAGCTGAGACCCAGCTTGTGTGCATAAAGTGTAACCGAAATGTCTCAAATTTAGCAAAGTTCTCGGCTACTGAACGATATTTTGAAGCTATGTTGCCATATATTAAGTATCTACTGCTACAGCAAGGTATTTTTTGTGAGAGTTTCAACAAATTAACTTTAATAACACATACCTAAAAAAGTACTTTGATAATATTCAAAGTAAATACCTCCAGCAGAAAAAAATTAGCCAGGACCTCAGGTTGCGTGCGTAAATTCCATAGTTTACTCCTTGTCCAGACCGGTTTTTCCTATTATATTGCCACCCATGCGTTGCAGAATGAATCAAGAAAACTGCAAAAACAATTGCTCGGATTGTGTTCCTTCATCACTTGACGTTGCTTCTTCAGATTATCATTTTGTGTTTTGTTCTATGCAGGGAACTATATCTGGACTGATTTTATTCTTATGTATTTACAGGGTGTCCACTCTCAACGGTGTCCAATGGCTAATTCCTAAACCGTTAGTCCTAGACATATAGTTCCAATTACAAAAATGTTTTAAATGAGGTAAAGAAATACTTTAATGGGATTTGGGTCAATAAAAATATTTCTTAAAATATTACGAAATTTAAATTTTTATACGGTCCCCCGGTCCTATAGGTTATATTTAGTAAATTTTTCCCATTACACTGACAAGTAAGACAAAAAAAAGGTCCATTCATATAACGCTAAAATTGAGCGAGTTGTGACACTTTAAAAATGCAGGACTTATGCCACTTTTCTGCTCTGAGCACAAATGAGTTCGGCTAGACTTTGAGGGATCATATACCAAGTGTTAAAAGTATTCGAAGATCCTATTTCATGTGTACTTGCGCTTTGAAAAAAATCGTACAAGTATTACGATTAAGTTCACTTTTATTAAGGTTCAGATTGGCTAAAATAACATGCGTTTTATTTTGTCAGGATTTGAGATTATTTCTTTCCTTATGATTTCTTTTAACAAAAATTGTGTTATTTTTGTAAGTTTTTATGTTACTTCAACGATCGCATGTATGTTTTTCCAGTTCAAAATTATTTTTACATTTTACATGCTGACGCAAATCCGATAACAGTCTAATATTATTATGATTTTCGGTGGTTACCATTTATGCTTATTTTACAGGATAACACAAAAAATTTCGGATAGAAGTTTGAACATGTTTTAGATTAGATAATACAAGACTGCGATGGTTGTTTTTTTTTTTTTTTTTTTTTTTTTTTTAACTTGTATGTATTTTTTAGTACTGAATCCGAAGATTACCTTAATTTTAAGCATCATGTCAGAATATTTCGCAAATCATAAATTGTCAAAGTTAAAGAATAACAAAAATAGGATACTATAAGGTATAGGAGATGACTGTGTTTTTAACTTTTGATAATTGGTTTTTACGTACTTTTTAGCACTGAATCTGAAAATGAGCTTAATTTTGAACCATCACGTTAGAATTTTTTTGCTAATCAAAAATGTGTAAGTTAAAATATAGCGAAAATCTGATACTATAAAACATATGTAAAATGTTTTTATTTTATTTTATTCAATAATTTATTCAATATTTTTGCTCATCCTGGTATTCTTACAGCTAAATAGCTGAGTGGTCGGATAAGATGGGGAAGGAGATTCAATTTTAACTTTGAACTTTTTGACTTTGAAATTTGCAATTTGCGAATCAGTCATCAAAAGTTAAAAACAAAACAATCACGTCTATTTTATTCTATCAAATTTTCGCAATTTTCCTTTTTTATCTTTAAAATTTACTTGAGAATCTTTACATGATGGTAAAAAATGCAAGTCAATTTCGGATTCAGCGGTAGAGAATACATACGAATCAATTAGCAAAAGCTAAAAAGCATGACATAACCCAACTTTTCCAGGCTTGTGCAATCTAATAATAATTTAAAATACGTATAGTTTTGTAAAGAATTGAGGCTGTTAATTTTCATCATTTTATTTAACAAAAATTCTGTTTTTTTCTTTCTTCCTAAATGTTTATTACAAATTGTATATTTTGCATTAATACATCAGAATGATTAAAGATTTCAAATTTATATTGCAATGTTAATTTTACTGTCGACCATTTTTTTAAATATATATGAAGAAGTTATATTTCGACTAAATTTGTGAATGACCCCCAATCTGCAGCAAAAAATATGCTCCAACTTTAAACAGCTATTACTCGATCAATTTTAATCGTAGAATAACGGGACTTTTTTTTGTATCCCTTGTCAGTGTAATAGGAAACTTTTACTAAATATAATTTATAGGACCGGGGGACCGTATAAAAATTTAAATTTCTTAATTTTTTAAGAAATGTTTTTATTGACCCAAATCGCTTTTTAAATATTTCTTTACCTCATTTAAAACATTTTTGTAATTGGAACTATATGTCTATGACTAACGGTTTAAGATTTAGCCATTGGACACCGTTGAGAGTGGACACCCTGTATAAACGAGAACAATTTTTTTTTTCTTATGATGTATCATTTTCCTTTCTTTGCGTATCTCATGGTCAAATTTCAGGTCTGACCAGTGGTTAATTTTTACAGCATTTTGAAACTAAAACTTTAATTGTAATCATCCTGTATATGTATTTTTTTTTTTTTTTTTTAACCATTCAGCAACGAACGACTGTGTAATATTTTAATAGTTGTAGAAGATATTTCGGGCTATTTCGAAGATAATCATAGTAAAAGGAGTTTAGTTCTAGTACTTAAGTCCATAACTGCAGATTTTAATTTTGCTTATTATTCAAAAGAAGTGCATAGAACACCTTCAATATAAAATATTTTATCAGCTGAATTTGCACATTCATTTTTCAAGTAATGGACCAGAGCATGTAAGAACCAGAATTTTCTTTTTTTGTTTTCTCTATAAACTCACGCACTTTATTGATAAATCTACCAAGTTGTAAGAAAAGTATATAAATGAATGACAGCAAGCATTTTCAAATCTGAAATCATAGATTTAAAAGACCTGCAATAGCAGTGAAACCAGCTTACAATTTTTGTCAATCTTTAATCCAACCTTAACAAAAAGCAATTTAAACAGTAATGGACGCAGTCTTGACATTTTTTTAAAACTAATGTGCATAATTAAGGGATTTATTAAGATTTGCATGATAAAATGTATAATACATATAAAAATGAAGTTTATAACAAAGTTCGTGCGCTTCAAGCACTTTCAAGAACCTTTTGCCATATTAAAGTAATATTTACTTTATTTAATGAAAAAAAAGTTTTGTCTTCAGATATATTCACCATTACTTTGCAAAAATTCTGTACTAAATCACCTAAAATCCCCTGAATCCCTTGATGCGTACGAACCCAAAACAACCATAGAAACTCGTCATGTTCAGATACATAATTGTTCTTAACTCAAATGTGCATTTTCTTCTAAAAGCCTATTTCTACAACGTAGTCTGAAAGAAACAAATTTCAAACGTGACGAAAAACCAAAACCTTAACTAGATCACAAATTTATAGTGTTGCATATCGGGAGTCGGGATTATGAATCAAATATCAAACGTGACATGAGAAACCAAAACCTTAACTAGATCACAAATTTTTAGTGTTGCCTATCGGGAGATGGGATTATGAAACAAACTTCAAACGCGACATGAAAAACCAAAACCTTAACTAAATCACAAATTTATAGTGTTGCCAATCGGGAGGTGGAATTATTTTTTAACCAGATATTTCCAAGTAGTAATATTAGACATATTTAAAATCTCATTAATAAGAAGAAGATATCTATCTAAAGACAGCGGATAGATATAAATACAAAACTTTCATTCTGGCAAGATTGCAATTTTTTTTTCGTTTTTTAAATAAGAAACGGTTATTCATCCGACACAAATATTCATCAACTAGCATTCACTAACGTTGATAATTTAAAAAACATTCGAAACTCTGCTAATGCGTTGTTTTGTTTAGCATTAACTGCCAAAAAGACAGTTTATTTCAAATAAGAATAAGAAAGATTGAATCTTGCATGGTAAAAACAATATGTATATATATATATATATATACTAGCAGAACTACCCGCCTTCGCCCGTGTCAATAATAAGGATCCTTCCGGGTAAAATACATTAAAATGAAATAATACGGCAATGACAATAACTGAGATTGGTACATTTCCGTCCGCGAATCATTAAAAAGAGCAACCAGAAATATAAATATAAGTAAATCAGTCTTAATTACGTCTACTATTAACTATACCACAATAATACATATTCCAAACAAATGTCAAAACATGCATTAAAATACAATTATTTGCTTAAAAGACGTCATTTCAATTAAAAAAAAAACCCATTAAAAATATTAAAAGTTTACATGTTTCGACTCTTTCATTGAGTCATCTTCAGAATAATAAAAAAAAAAAACTACAAACACAATGCCAATTGTGACAGTGTACTGATGATAGCAACGACCTAACCCATAAGCTGTGCCTTAACTGAAATTTTTCTTAACTTATGAACATCATACAATTTCGTTTTTCACACTGTCGAATAGAAAAAAGTTCTTTCAAATGAAATTTATTTGAAAATTGTATCTCAATTTTCTCATTTGAATGAATTTTAAAGTAATTTTAAATCATGGATATTTTTTTAATTTCTATGCAGCCCAATTACGAAATATATATCTGCTTGCTCTTAATGCAATATCATAAAGAAAAGACATTTTTATGAGTAACTCTAGCAACAAATTGTTGGTGGCAACAACCTAACCCAACGATAAACTTAACTTTTACTGCAATTTGAACTTTAAACATCGCACATTTGATTGTTCAAACATCTAAAAGAATACAAAAAGTGCTTTCAGTAATATTTGTTTGAAAAGCTTATCTCAATTTACAGATTGTTTATCCATTTTAAATTAATTTTCAATCACGGAACTATTTTTAAATATACCTGCAATCCAATTAAGAAAGATATATCCGTTTGCTATTAATGCAATATTATGAAGAAAAGGCATATCTATGAGTAACGCCTATCATCATATTGTTGGTGGCAACAACCTAACCGCTTAACCAATAAATTACGCTTTTGCTTCAATTAGATCTGTAAACAACATACTTCCGATTATTTCAACGTCTAATAGAAAACAAAAAAACACTTTCAGTAATTTGTTTGAAAAGTTTATCTAAATTTACAGATTTTTGTTATTTCTTAAAGTAATTTTCGAGTTTGAATTTTTTTTAAATATGCCTGTTACAAAAGTTACAAAAGATTAACTTAATTGCTCAAAAACATTGTAAATTATTCAGTATATGTTTGTTTTCGTGTACTTTTACATAACTAAATTGGCAAATTTCAGTATTTGTTTTCTTGTGCGAATCTCATTCCGGCTGCTTATAACTTGGGTTCTTCTGAAATAATTTTGATTCATCTTGCACTATTAGCTTTTTAATTAAGGTTTTGGTGCGTAATATTGTTATAAGTAGATGAGTGATAGAATTATAGGGGAAAATTCCATAATTATGTGGAATTTGATTATGAAAGATTAGTCTTTTTAAAAATTATGAATGGATTTCATTGGAACTTGCATTGTTTGTTAGATAATTTTACACGGATGGTATTTAAATATTGCATATAGTCTTACGTCGCTTTAATATAAAATTATGGAAGAAAGTTCAATAGTCAGGTCAGCCCGATTATAAACGATTAGCCTTTCTTAAAAGTTCTACTGGACAGATTTTGATGAAATTTGCACTGTTACTTTGGACTAAAATTTCTGGAATAGTTTTAGTATATAACATTTTGTTGTACATGCTTTGTTATAGAATTAATTGAAATGTTCTATAATCAGGTGAAACCAATTCTAAATGATTAGCCTTTTAAATAAGTTAGATATTTTTTGTGGAATCGTTTTAGTATATTGCATATCCGTCTATCATTCTTAGGCAAAATCCTACTGTAAATGATCAACTAAAAAATTTGATCCTTAACAGTCGAAATTTTGTCTTACACATTAGAAAATATAATAGCGCAGTGATGATCGTATTGTTTTCAGCCATATGAAAGGACATTTGGGATAAAGATACATATTGCTTTAAAATGGAAGATCAAATTCACCGATATATTTCCTTTAATTCAAGATTTGTTCGTAGAAAACGACCACCGTAGCGGGCAAAATGTGCTACTCAGATAAATAAGTGATCGCTAAAACGAATATACCCAAAATACTTTACTCTGTACTTGGTGAGAAATCTAGCAAATATACTAAAGGTTAAAAATATATCCGTGTTTCAAATTAAAAACGATTTTCATTTATGTTCTATTAACGGGCAGTATATCAGGCATCTTTAACACATGTATACAAAGATTCACTGACGATAGTTTTTAAATGGAAACTCATATTTCCATTCATAAAATCTAAATTCACCGCCGCTAAAATGAAAATGACGTAATTTCCAAAAGCGTTCAATCGTAATGTCAGTCATGAAGTTTTGCTTAAAGAGAAAAAACCTTATCCTAAAAATAGTAGCTATGCTACAATTTCTATTAAATATAAATCATAGAAAAATCTTATTTTATATAACCGTATTCGATATAAATTGTAGAATGTTACCACTGCATTTCAAGTGTTAAAACATTTATCAAAATGATATAATTAAAGATACAGCATTACAAAAAAAAAAAAAAAAAAAAAAAAAAAAAATAGGAAATAAATTGTATGAAGCCGGTTTTTATAACCAGTTTGAAATCATATTGAGGAAATTGATGTCATATCTAGCAAACGATTTTTTGTATTATTATCATTTTTTTCTAAGTTGATTTCTTGATATTGAAACGACTTCATTAAAATAGATTTCTTAACTTCAGAAGCATTCAAATAAGGTACTACATCATTTTAACACATGCTTAGTTAAAGTTTCTACGAATATATGGAAAGTGTGTATTTTCTTCTTTGAATGACGTCAATTTCAAAAACAGCAGAAATATAGTGAGACAATCTGAATTTTTATTGGCTTAGAAAACAATGTGCTCGAGTTATCAGGTTTTTTTTTTTTTTTTTTTTTTTTTTTTTTTAATTATTAAGCAGTTTTTTAGATGTGTGGCAACATGAAAGAAACAATTGAATTTGAAAATTAAAGAAAATGAAACATTTCTATAATGTTGAATAATGGAAGGTGGTAGAAAAAATGAATAAATAGTGATCTGATGATGTTTTAAAGTAGACAGGGATCTATTCCACGTTCTAAAGCGTATGTACATGAAGTTTCGTGCAAATCGGTCTAAAATTGAAGATTTGTATAAAGGACATACACACAGAGAACGGCTTTTATATATATAGATACTGTCATATCTCAATAACAGTTGAGATCTGTATTAATAGATGGCAGCACCATACACGGACAGTCTGGAATTGTAAGGCTTTGCACGTGCCGAGAATATTTCAGCGCAGTTGTAAGATGTGTTTTGTTCTGAGAGCTGCGCTTAGCAGCTGCTGTAAATAATGTATATAATAAACTATAAGTAATCTTATAGTTATGCTTTCTTCCTTAGTTAAGAGTAATTAGTTTATAACAAGAGATCGGCGATATTGAATATACTAAATACTTTTTAAATTTTCCGTTACCTGAAACGAAATATTTTCAGTGTAATGAGAGCCCTTTAAAAATAAAACAGATAATCAAAATCAACTATTTTCAAATTACAACTTGCAGGATACGATCACAATGGTCGTCGGTTTCTCGAAACGAACCTTTAGTTAAATGAAGTATATCGGTGAATTGGACTCTGCGTTTTAATGGAATATGGATCTGTACCTAGAATCTCAGTCTCCGTTGCTGAAAGCGATACGGACGCCATATCGCTATTATATGCCCTAATGTGCCAAACAAAATTTGTGCTGTTAAGGACAAAATCGTTCAGTTGGTCGTTTACAATAGGTTTAGGTAAAAAACTATAAAACGATATACAGTTTACTAAAACTTTTAGTGAAAAAGTATCCTACTACCATTGCAAATCTCATCAAAATCTGTCCAGTAGAGCTCTTGAAAGAGGAGGAATTTAAAAATCGGGTTCATTTTATTATAGAACTTTCTACAATAACCTTATATGCAACGTAAAACGATATGTTATATACAGAAATCCCTCCTAAAACTTAAATAACAACGGAAATTTCATTGAAATACGTTTAGCAGAATCTTTCAAAGTATAAATATAAATAGTCGGGGTCATTTGATTATAAAATTTTCTCCCATAACTGTATAATAAAGCAACGTAGAACGATATGTTACGATCGTAGAACGATCATTTAAAGTAGCTAAACATTCCTTGAAAAAATATCACTCTTACAGTGGAAGTTCCATCAAAATCAATTTATCAGAACTTAAGTTAACCGAAACTGAAATTCCATTTGCATTATACATATATATACTAGCAGGTTTTTCGCGCTACTTTGGTGGTTTCTGCAATCGGTTCTTGAATGAAACAAAAAATATCGTTGAATTTTCCCCTGTGTTTTAAAGCAATATGGACGTATAACTGGAATAGATTTCAGCAATGCTCAAAGTGATACGAACACCATTGCACAATGTAACGTCAAACAAAATTTCGGCCATTAGGGTCCAATTCTTTTAGTTGATCATTTAAAGTAACATCCCTTAAACAAAAATAAAACGAACTATGAAACCATCTGTGAAAAATTATGCAACTAACAATGCCAGTCGTATCAAAATCAGCCCTAGATGAACTTTTAAAAAAGTCGAATCTTTCGCAATTGGGTTCGACGGAGTATAGAACTTTTGAACGTAATTATGTAGGTAAGCAACGTTGAAACATATATTATATACTAAAATTTTCCCTGAAAATTATCTAACTAATAGTGTAAATCTTATTAAATTCCATTTAGCAGAGTAATTTAAAAAAAGGTAGTCTTTTAGAATCGGGTCATCAGTGTATAGTACTTTCCTCCAGTAATTCTATAACTGAGCAATGTATAACGATTTTTGATTTATGAAAACATTCACTGAAAAAATTTCTATCTAACAGTGCATGTCCCATTAAAATCAATTCAGCGGAACACAAGTTACAAGTTCCGCTTACATTTTAATATAGTAGTATTTGTATTCTAAATATATATACTAGACACATGTTTTTTTTTAATTATATGAAATATTTATTCTGTTATAAGGTATCAATATGCAAATGTTGGTTTAAAATATTTAATGCATCCTGCGAGAATTACAGTTTAAATAAAAATAAATCCTGGACATTTAGCTTTCTTTTTAATCCACCACGCGCATTCTAATTTCAATTATAAGTGCAATATTCATAAATAAAAAATCATATCTAAATTATTAAAAGAAAGATGTCTGAACATTTTAGTCGATTAATATAATACATACTAGCATAACAACCGGGCTTCGCCCGTACAAATACATGGGAGTCTTCCAGGTAAAGTAAAATAAATTGAAACAATACGGCAATCAAAATAATGCAGGTTTATGCATTCTCATCATTAAACGAATAAAAGAATAATAACAAAATATGCCGTTACTATGTTGCAACCATTGTAAAATCCATAAGCTTTAAATATTAGAATGCGCGTTATTTTTGGCGGGTGTAATATAAAACTGTAGGAATTTATATAATATACGAAATAAGAAAATCAACGAAATGGCGTAGACGTTTTTGTTACAGTTTAGTGAAATTTTTGTTTGCGTGTCATCTATCTACATTATACACTTTCGAATAAAAACATTTTTCAAATGAAATTTGTTTAAAAATTGCATCTCATACTTCTGATTTTTAATAGATTTTAAAGTAATTTTCAAACATGGATAATTTAAAATTTGCGTTCTACCAAATTATGATAGATGAACCCGTTTGCATATATCGCAGTATTGTAAGAAAAAGACATGACCTTGAGTAATGCTGGCATCATATTTATGGTAAGGCAATGACCTAAACCATAAATTTTCCTTACTGCAGTTTGTTTAACCTCTAAACACGCACATTCAATTTTCCAACAACAAATATAAAACAAAAAATACTTTCATTGCTATCTCTTTGAAAAATGTATTCCGATCTTGTAATTTTTTTTTTTTTTTTTTTTTTTGTATTTTAAGGTAACTTTTAACATTTTTAAAAAGCATAATTTCATTTGAAATATGCGTGAAGCTTTATTAGAAAAGGGAACCCCATAACTCTTAAAACAATGTAAATAATTCAGCATTTTTTGTGCAATATTCCATAACTATATCGGCAGACGAAATTAAAACCCCACGAAAATCAAATAAATAGAATGCGAATTTAAGAGATATCAAGTTGAACTATTCAAAATTATCATATTGATAAAGGTTGCTATAAATAAAAAAAAAATTAAAAAAAAAAAAAAAAAAAAAAAACAGATTAACCAGTTATTAATACGAAACTACCAAAAATCATTTTTATGTAGATGTTCAATACTCTAAGTAATATAGTAAGTGTAAAAAATGTTTAGAGTTTTAAATTAAAAATGGTTTTTTCTGTTCTGTTTTCTGGTTAACGGCCAGTATATAGACCATATTTAACCACGGATTTTCCAGGGTGGATTGCTGATTATTTTTAAATGAAAACTTTCATTCATATAATTAAATGTACAGCGACTAGCCTGAAAATGACATCAAATTCCAAAATCTTTCAGTCCTGATGGCAGTGTTGAAGCTTTCTTTAAAAAGAGTAGGATCCAACTTTTAGAAAACATTTGCCATGTTTCATTTTCTATTCAATATAAATCGTAGAAAAATCCTGTTTTATGAAAACGCTTTTAATATAAATAGCAGAATGTTCTCATTGCATTTAAACTTCAAAAATTAGATATAATTCAAAAATTAGATATAATTTTCAAGATGAACCTTGAATACCTATCAAAGAGTGAGTTGAAATATATATATATATATTTTTAATTTTGTACTTATATGTTCTAATAAAATACTAACAGAATAAATATTCATAATGATAAAATGCACTGTTTAAATTAACTCATTGTAAAAGGAATAAATAATCGCAGACCTTTCAAATAGAGTTTTAAGTCAATGTGGCTAAAACAGCTCTTGCCCGCCAATGCACAGTAACGCGCATTACTTGTTTAAAAATAATCGTGATTGAATAATTTTTATTTTTGCTATTTATGCTATTATTTGTATTATTATTTATTAACTAGTCGCGTGTGGCGACCAGTTTGGTCTCCCTTAAATGTATGCTAAACATTGCATCATGTTACTTTCATTCTTAAATAAAATGACTTGCTCAATCCTTCCCCGAGTCCAAGGATTCTGATAGAGAAATCAAGAATTCTTTGCGAACTTGATAACATTTCATACATTTTTGTTGTTATACGTACTTCGTCTTTTTTTGACAAATACCATTTAATTTCCGTAGCTGTAAAAATGAGAGAAATTTCAAGTGTTTAAACTGAGATTTGTTCATAAATTATCTAAATTAAACTTATTTCACTTAAACATGCTGTTACTTCAATGCTATTTTTTAGTATTAATAAATTTATTTAAATTTTGCAAATTATGAATTTATATTTTTTTTACTACTTAATAACTAAATAATGAATACATATACTTTTGCTTTTATAGATTTGATTTCTGCGTTCATAAATATGACAATATAGTAACGTAACTAAGAGAAATAGCAAAATAAAACCCTCGTGAATGCAAGCCGTTAACAAACGTTAGCGCCACCAATTTACCTACTATGACGTCATAAGAATATCGTCCATTCATTGTCATTGCTTTGCGAATTATTACCACCATGGTCTAATATTTTCTACTGTTTATGATGAATGAATCTCTTGTGTTTGTTTACTTTATGAAGTGAAATAGAAAGATGTCAACTTAATTTCAATTGAAATTATCGTGGAATATATATTTATTTGAATGTAAATTAGAAACTATACTTTAATGCTGAAATGAAATATTTTAGCTTATGTTATTATTATTACGATTAATTGTTTATTTAGGTTCCATTACAGGGACCTTAACATTATTTTTTTTTAAGCTTGGCGCAATTTGGGCTTCAGAATGTGAAATACGTATATAAAATATATAAATAGCTATGAAAACAAACCTGGAGAACTTTTATTTTTATTTATATGTATTTATTTGCATATAAACATTTTATTTACACATATTATACAATATTTGTTTACATAGAAATGACTTCTGTTACTATATAAAAATAGATTATTGGCTTATTTAGATTAAATAACTTGCATACATATGGAGAAAATTGCTTATGTATTTGAAATAGGATATAGATTGCCGGAAAATACGATGCCAATTTTTTTCTCGCCAAGAACCTATGCTGGAAAAATATTTTATTTATTTATTTATTTATTACCGAAATGTCCGTTTGGTATATAAAAAGTGAAGCGGTCATCCCGGAACTATTGATGACAGTCACATGACTTCGGCTTTTATTATATAGACTAATCATTTAATTAATTAATTTTAGATTGATCATAAATGTTATTATTAAACAGATGGAAGAAATAAATATTTTGCAGGTTTTTTTTTATTATTATTATTATTTGAGAGTGTACTTTAACCTCAAAATAAATTGTATTATGTGTATCATTTACAACCATGCATAGTCATAAAAAAAAATCATGCGTTAAGCATAGATTATGAAACACTTTCCAACACTTCATGCTTTAACAAAACTTCGTTATTTAGGGAAATAAGATAAATAAGATAACAAAGTAAACATTTTATTAAACGCACAAAACAATTAAAAAACTGATTTCAGCTGTTACCGTGCATAGCCAAATATGTATTCCAATTCTTATGAACAGCTCTGCATTTGATCTGTAGGTTGATATATATACTATATATCCGAAAAATTTAGTTTAACAAGAAAACGCATAACAGTTTGAAATTTTTCTTTCTGAAATTTATACTAATAGGTGGAAACAAAGTTGAATACTTTTGTACAATCCTGTAGTTTACCTAGAACCTTTATTACACGCCGATATTTTGCTAAAATTTAATTGAAACTGAAGCACTCTTAATACTACTGAAATCACATTTCTAGAAATTATCATTTATAGACGAACATGTATCCAATTCTTTGTGTAACCCTGTATATAATTATATCTATATTCTACAAACATTTATTAGTTAACTAAATGCAGTTCAAAGTAAAAATGTATAACTCATTTAAAAATCACCTTTAACCCGGCAGGACGCGCGCCGTGAAACGTAAAACGTGAACGGGCATGGGGTGTCAGTACACCCCAAACATATTAAATGACATAAATGCGAAAACAAAATCTTTATAATTCTATTTGTTAGAGAAATTCATGATAACTACACTCTTTATCGTGAAAAAGGATAACTGAAATGTTAAATTATTGTTAATTTAAAAAAAGAATAAACAATAAATTAAAAGCACTCACCTTTATTTTCTTTATTCGAAAAATTTAATTTTTTCTTTTACAATTTTTATTATAATAAAATTATACGTTACTGTACTGAAAAATACTGAGATTTATTGATTTTCATAATAATTAGGTTGTACACGGATCAGAAACTTTAGATTTTTTTGCAGTTTTACATATAGCTTCAACTTCTATAAGACATTCTATAATTCTATAACACACACACACAAAAAAAAAGACTCTGAATTCACCGTTTTCATACGCTACTCACAGAAGGTGACCTTGAGAGCAGATACTGTTGGGTCTGACCATTTCCGATTATAGGGAAAGAATCAGACACATATTTTCGGGAGTGGGGTGTCAAAACACCCCCGCGCCCGTCATGCCGGGTTAAACAGTTTGCGCTCATACACAGTATCCCTTATGAATTCTTTTGTGTAGCCTGTATATGAATTACAGCATTTATACACGCCATATAGTATGCATAAATATAGTGAATCATAAAAGAGCATATCATAATTAAAAATGCATTTCCAGCAATCGTCGCTAATTTACAGTACTTCGGATACAATATAGTATCTGAAAAATTTTCTCCTTGGAAATGCTATGCACTTTGTATTATACGTGAAATAAGTTATAGTAAACCACAGCGTTTTATAACAATTTTATTATATATGAAATAGTTTAACATAATTAAAATACGCCGCAAACAATTCCCTCCACCCTTATATCATTATGTAACGGAATTCTTTTGTGTGACCCTGTAAATTAATAACAACTAATCTTTGCACCGTATATACTACAGAATGCATATTTTAGTGAACTTCATAAATTCATATTAGATTTATTATGTTTGAAAGCGTGTAAGACTATTAAAAATCTTTTGAAACGATTTTTCCAATTGGCTGTAATGTAACGGAATAATTTTGACTGTCCTTGTAAATGAACTAAACATGCTACAAACTTCATTTGAAATAAGGTACGTGCTATGGTGAACGTCAATAACATCCAAAAATTTCAGGGCAATCCGAGTATATTTACGAGAGTTAGTAGAGCCGAGCCAAACAGACAGACGGCTAGACAAGCCAAAGCCATAAACACTTTTCAATTTTGTTGGAAAGTATTAAAAACGCACAATCGTCATATTAAGACTTTAAGGAGCAATATCCATTATATCACGAAGTCTGTTCTAATTGGCAAAAATAAATTCCATTATCTGTTTCTAGTTTTTCTAACGGGATCAGACAAAAATGTCAAAGTTTCATTTTTTTATGTCGTGCTTAAGCATAATGCTGCGCGTTGTTTTTTTCTTTTCTGCTAAGGAAAAAGCGCGATATTTTTTTAGATATAAAATTTTGTTTCATCGATTGTGATATTCATTTTATTAAAATTATTTTATCCAACATGCATTCCAAGAAACTTTTGGCAAGAATGGTGCATGTGAAAGAAACTCGGCTCAGTGCACGGGGAAATGGCTAAAAAATTGAATAAAAATAATTTCATTTTGAAGTGCCTGAGAAAGAAGTTTAAATGACAAACATATTGTGCAATGCATTAAATAAATTAAAGGTGTTAAACTGCCAACACAATTAAAAGCTCTACTTTCGCGTATGGAGCATTATTTATAAGTAATAATAATAATAAAAAAAAAACATAAAACAATTATTTCAGTTCTGTGAAATATTAAAATTGCCTAAAATATTAAAAGTAAAAATAATTTTTCTAAGAAACTCGTTTCATTAAATATACAATGGTTTTTAACGAATTCGATGTTATTTTTATCAAATATAACTTATTACAGAGATTTCATTAGTTTGACGTGTTTTATTCTTTGTCACAGGGAATAAAGCAAGAAGTATTTTTGAAAACCATGATTGATTTACAATGACGCCAGCTGTATTTGACAACGGAAATTTCAATCACGTTTATTATTTAACTGATTTACCATAACAAAAAGCCCTATATATTTTTATTTAATCGAACAAGTACGATAGATTTAAAATCTATATCCTTTGATATATATTGAGCATTGATATAGGGTGCTATTTTACAGATATGCATAATCATTTTTATCATAATAATAAGACTTTTCACAAAGCGTGCAATAATTTCATTTGACTTATTTTTTTTTTCGTTAATAATACCCAAAAATGTAAAATTAATCATGGTATTCATAATTGTGTTGTACAAACCATTTTTAATGAAGCAAGACGATGATAGTCAATATTGAGATAATAATGCTTTAATCATTTTATATCATTGATATTGAAAACGTAATGCTAAAATCATATACAAGTAAAAATTAAATTTAAAAAATCAAAAAACCGGACTGCGTAAAAAGCGAACTAATTATTTTTCATCAATGGGAAACTATTTTTTATATTACTTACCTATTTTTTATTTACTTATATTGATGATTTTTAAGTTGCGTTTAATTGTTAGTCCCTATCTATAAACACTGTTTTGATGAGGTCTATAGATGACTATGATGGTTAGAGTTACAGCAAAACTAGGGAACCTAACTATACAACTCCTAGTTTGTGTAATAGTTAAACGGAGCTTCTGGCTGTAAAATAGTCACTGAAACATCGTTTTCATTTTGAAAGACTTATTCAATGATGTGACACTCAATAGGGTGCGTAATTTTTTTCCCGTCTCTACCGCCATTTTGTATTTTACGGCCGCCATTTTGAATTTATAAAAACAAAACCTACCCTGTAATCATCGGACGGTTAAGACGAATCGATAGATACCCCATTCATTAAAATGCATCCAGACATTGGGATGTTTCAAGGGTATAAAGAAATCCACTTACCCAGATACGCGTGAAACACATAACCCTTCTTGGCAGTCGGATAATTATACAGGTCGGAATTACACGTCAAACGTGGTTAAAGATGTGCGTTCGTACTATAACTAGTTTAACCCTTTAACACCGGACCCGCACGATCGTGCGGGTTAGGTAATAACTGAAATTCTTTCTTCCTGGGTTATCTATTCCATAAATGCCGGAATCGAGTGATTGTGCTGGTTAACAGAAATTATATTATATGAATTTTATCAACAGATAGTGAATTATCAGTTACAAATTTCAGTTGTATCATTGATTTTAAAAAAACTCAAAAAGCTGCCCGGTCTTAAAGTGATATTAGATATTCATATCTTAGTACAATAGCTGCTGCACTCTCATAGAAATATGCACGAATAAAAAATTTATTACGATATTTTTTTATATATATTACATTCAGTGATACAGAATTAAGGGGACAGTGGAGTTTAAAATCCTTATTTTTTTTTTTTTTTTTTTTTTTTTTTTTTGTAAATGTCACCTTAAATATTATTCAATGGTACATTATATGCATTAAAGCATGCATTTATCACAAAAAAATTAAAAAAAAAATTATTTTTGAGAAAAAAATGGAATTTTACGCGTCGTCTTAGAAAACTTCGAAATGCCCCCTGCGCATTCCATATCAGTGAAAACCCCGAATATTTTTTTTTTTATAAAAGTTTGGTTTATATATAGAAATAAAATAGAACATCGAATTTTATATATTTAAATTTAAAGGTTAAAAAAATTGAAAATTTTTGAAATTTTTTTAAAAAATTTCAAATTTTCAAAATTTTTTATTTTTTTTTAAATGTAAATTTTAATCTTAAATATTATTAAAGGGTACATTATATGCATTATGACATGCATTTATCAGAAAAAAATATAAAAAATAAAATTTATTTTTGAGAAAAAAATGGAATTTTACGCATCGTCATAGAAATCTTCGAAGTAAAAAAAAAATTTTTTTGAAAAATTTTGAAGTTTTTTCGAAAAAATTTTGATTTTTTGAATTTTTTTTTTAACCTTTAAATTCAAATATATAAAATTCGATGCTCTATTTTGTTTATATATCTAAACCAAACTTTTATAAAAATATTGGGGATTTTCATTGATATGGAATGATTCCTTAAAATGACTCCATCTTAACCCTTTCGGGACGGGAGCCTTTTACGAAATTTTTAATCTTTTGTCACCGTTTTTTAAAAACAGAAATTTGTGTGTTCTTGAATCGAGAAAATGCGCTGATTAAACAAGGCAAATTTTACTGTAAAATTTTACTGGTGACGAAAAACAAGCATTCTGAGCGCTTTATGCGGCACGTATACGTGTCGCTCGTCCACAAGGGATTAAACAGGACGTAACAGTTATAGCCCCTAAAAACATTACCTATCGTGGGATATCATTGAATCAATTATGCATGATAGAATTTATTAGAAAAATAAAACTTTTACTAATATCTTTTTATGTTTTGATTCGATTTTCATAAATTTAAAATGACTCGAAAAAATTCTGAAACGATTAATATAATGAATTTCAAATCATTCTGTTGGGTAGATTTTGCGCTGTTATATGCGGCAGACAGACGGACGGACCACACAACGACTGTAGCTGCTACGTTTTTATATAATTACGAAAGCCCCTAAAAAGAGTCAATAAAACATAAACTGCAATCATGTTCCAAAACCTGTTTGAAGAATGAGAGTGGATGAAGCGTGTAAACATAGTGTTTTGAATTACGACGGCACTGGCTTATTACCGGTGGGTCAACTGGAAGCGGTTTTTAAGTCAGTATCAAAATAAATCAAATTTACTTTTCGGGGAAGGCGCCACAATCATATTTTACAGACAAGGACTGACGCAAGGATATTTTTTGTAAACATATATCTGTAAATATTTATATGTGGCACCCATCACATAAAGTAGGCATTTATATACAGGGTGTTTCTACGATCGTGGGGCATATGGTAAGAGAATGTAAACTACTCTTAGTGAAGCAACTTTGGTACGGCATTGTGGGGTTGGAAATGAAAAGTTATAATGAAATATAAGAAATTCGGAAGAAATGAAATCGAGCTGTTTTGTTACATAAAAATTACAGTAATAGCTCAAATGTACCACTGACAGCGTCTAGCACGTAATTGGAATACCTTTTCACAGATTTCAAGTGTCTCACGTATATTTTTAGCAAAAATAAATTACAGTAATAGCTCAAATGTACCACTGACAGCGTCTAGCACGTGATTGTAATGCCTTTTCACAGATTTCAAGTGTCTCACGTATATACGTATATTTGCAGCAACGACTGAAAGCCAACTATTGAAAGAAAGAGAGTCAACTTGTGTCTCACGTAAATATATATTTTTTTAATTAAGGGGATTCTTACCGCACTTGAAAACCTCCGCTCCGTATTGTTAAACCAATGGGGAGGTTGTTTTCAAATTTCTCGTTCAAATTCGATTTTTTTTTTTTTTTTTTTTTTTTTTTTTTGCATTGGATAGCTGAGCTCAATCTTTAATGTGATTCTTTTATATCTTTCCGATTTTGGTTGCAGATTTTTTTTTTTTTTTTAATGTACTTTCAGTTTTGAAACCGGTTTAGAAACTGAAATTACCTATTAAAAAAAAAAAAAAACTGTAACCAAAATCGAAAAAGTAAAAAAAGAATTATATTAAAGAATGACCTCAGCTATCCCATGCAAAACAAACTCGTTTTAAATTATTCAAATTTAAGCCAGAAATTCCAAAACAACCTCCCCATTGGTTTAACATTACGGAGCGGGGATTTCCAGGGCATGAAGAATACCCTTAATGCCTGTTTTTAGGGTTCGTTTCTGCGGCTGGGGTTTGCTAGATATTGATGGGGATCTTACCACCGTAGCATTAATCTATAAACCGAATGTTTGGAGCTCTGGATTGGAGATTACTAGTGTCTCATAGCTAAGACATCTGGAACCTTCAAAAGGGAACGCCAATCACTTGCTGTCAAGTTTGCTGTCAAATTTGTATGGATGTTGGTGGTGGCACATTTGAGCCCTTACTGTAATTGTTATGTCAATAAAAGTCTTGTTTTCATTTCATCCGCATTTCCTGTTTTCCGCCAAAACCTTTCACTTTCGACAACACATTGCTATATCAAAATTGCTTTTTATGTGTACTTTACCTTCCCTTAAAGTTTGTCCCGCCATCGTAGAAACACCCTGTATATTATACGGGTGGACATGAAGATTTTTTGAAAAACTAAATTATAATTTTCGTATAAATATAAAAGATGATTTTTATTAGTATAGTTTTCTTTTCGTTAACTCTCAGAAAAAACTGTAAATTTATGAGCGTTTGCCTTTCAATTTGCAAGTGCAACAGCCTTATTTGATGAAACACGGACTGATCCACTGAATAAGCGATTTTATCCCTTAGATACTTAGAAAATTAAGGGCAATCCATTTATTCTTACAGTTCTGGCCCATATGTCAGCAAAAATAGGGTACGACCCCATACATTTTCCTTCGCTAGGGTGTAATCCTTCAGTTTAGTCGTGTTCCGAAAATTCATGTCACTTAACCGCGACCGTAACATATTTCATATACCGCCGAAAAAAAAAAACGATTATGTGATGATTATCTTACGTGCTACGCGCTACGGAACAATAAGTAAAGAAATATTGAGTTTTAAAGTGCATTATATCATTTTTTACGGGCTGCACAAAATAATGGGCACGAATTTTTTTTTTTTTTTTTTTTTTTTTTTTGTTTTGTTTTGTTTAACGGGATATGACTGGAATATCTGCTGCCGGCATCTGCCAGTAATTTTACTTTTAGGACCCACAGTTGTACCCACAGTTTTACCCACAGTACCCACAATTTTAATTAGCATAAAATTAAACAAAAATACAATTTACCAGTTTTTGTGTTTATATAACCTATAAAAAACTTTTTATCTCATAAAATATTAGTTTTTAAAAGGTAATAATTGGAGAATATTTTTATTCTCTGATTTGCGGACATGTCTGTGAAAAATATGGAGAAAACTGATTTAAAGTCATGTTGACTATGCTTATCCTACTATGCTATGAATGCATTTTGTCCTAGATCTGAGAATCAACTACATGGATTATCGTCATTATTTTTCTTCATTTTTCGGAATTTTCGATTTTATAAAATAATTCGATTATAAAAAAAATCGATATTAAATCATTCGATTATCGGAAAAGCTTGTTTTGCGTATAATTAATTCAAATCAAAAATTCATCCGTAAAATAAATAAAAAAATGAATAACACAGAAATAAACTTATCCCCTTCGGGACGAGCGTCTTTTACAGACTTCTTTATGTATTATCACCGGTTTTTCAATACAAAAACTTTTGGCTAATTGAATGGGGAAAATGCTTAGATTAAATAGAGCAAAATTTACTATAAAAAGTTACTGGTGAGAATAATAACGGATTCTGAGCATCTTACGCGGCACATGTACCTGTCACAGTTCCCCAAAGGCTTAAGGGGACAAGGGACCTTTAAAACCTTAAAAATCAATTTTTTATTTTTTGTAATTTCCACTTTAAATATTATTCAAGGGTACATTATATGCATTGTGGCAAGCATTTATCACAAAAAAAAATGAAAAACAATTATTTTTGAGAAAAAAGCGGAATTTTACGCGTTCCCTTAAAAATCTTCGAAATGCGGCTTGCGCATTGCATATCAATGAAAATCCCGAATATTTTTTATAAAAGTTTGGTTTATATATATAAATAAAACTGTGCATCGAATTTTTATATATTTGAATATAAAGGTTAAAAAAAAAAAAAAAAAAAAATGAAATTTTTTCGAAAAAATTTCAACATTTTTAAATTTTTTTTAAATTTTTATATTCAAATATATAAAATTCGATGCACAGTTTTATTTATATATATAAACCAAGCTTTTATAAAAAATATTGGGAATTTCATTGATATGGAATTCGCAAGCCGCATTTCGAAAATTTCTAAGACGTAAAATTCCACTTTTTTCTCAAAAATAATTTATTTTTCATTTTTTTTTGTGATAAATAGATGCCATAATGCATATAATGAAACCTTGAGTAATATTTAAAGTGAAATTTAAAAAAAAAAATTGAAAAATTTTGAAATAAAAAAAAAAATAAAAATTTTGAATTTTTTTTTAAACCTTTATTTTCAAATATATAAAATTCGATGCAAAGTTTTATTTATATATATAAACCAAACTTTTATAAAAAATATTGGTGATTTTCATTGATATGGAATGCGCAGGGGGCATTTCGAAGATTTAAAGACAACGCGTAAAATTCCATATTTTTCTCAAAAAATATTTTTTTTTCATTTTTTTGTGATAATTGCATATTGCATATAATGTACTCTTGAGTAATATGAAAATAGTTTATAATTAATGTACATGGCCGCACAAAATAATTCGATTAGGTAAACTACCGTCTACTGGCAGTAATTACTCAACACACATTTTAGTGTTATTATATTTTGTGAAAATCTATGAAATTTGTATATCTTACTAAAGATAGCTGTGACAGGTTCCCCGTTAAAAATATGAGATTAAACATTTATAATTCTTTTTCAGGGCAATGTAATACTATATCGATGCACTACATATTATAGAAAATTACTGTTGGATGGTTTTTTTTTTTTTTTTTTTTTTGAATGACGTTTATGTAACTGATGATGCTTCGTGGGTCCTTGCGTGTATAAGTGCGTCTTCAATTAACATTTCAAACGTTTTTCAAACTAGCTTAGCACAAATCTTCAAAAAAAGCTTATCCCATTGTCATATATACTAATATTATAAACACGTAAGATTTGCATTTTTGTTTGTTGGATTGTACTCTCAGGAACTACCAAACCGATTTGAAAAATAAAAGTGGAAAATTGATGGTGACAGTCTTCGCAACAATTTAGGCTAGGGTAATTCCAGGATTTATGCCGCACATTTTTTTTAATTTGTGCATAAAGTCCCATGGTGGACATAAATTTAAAACAAAATGATCTTATGCTATTTAATGTTAGCACTAGAACGGTCAAGGCGGTCATTTTGACCGCAAACGCATTTTAATCTCGCATATCCCTGTTTTACTTTTACCTATTGCTGCGATAATTTTTTACTTTTCCTAAATATTCATTTGATATATAGAAAAAAAAATTCATTCAAATATTGTTATTAGTTGTTGAAAAAAAAAAAAAAAACTTATGGAACTAGAACGGCCAAAAACGGTCAAAATGACCGGCGCCCGATACATTGTTGAATTCAAACATCTTTTTTTTTTTTTTTTTTTTTCATTTAAACATTCACACATCTGTGGCTCCGAGGGAGACATTATAGAGTTCTGGGAGGATAAATCGCATTGAAAGCACAAAATCTCAAATCTTCCATGGGAACATCTCACATCTCCGGGGTGAAATGTCCCCCCGGAGCAATAATTATTTTCATCCCCTGAATTCAACACTTGTCAGATAAAGTCATTATATTTATCTTGTAAAAGAGATTTTTATACAAAGTACGTATAGATGTGTGGGGAGAAGGGTGCTAAACAGCTGGTTTATTCCTGTTTCTCCGAAAGACACCTGTCGCTGTTGCTTCCGCGCATGCTCCGACGGCAGAGATACCCAGAAAAATATTTGAATAAGTGATGGCTTTATTAAGGAAGCAATACTTGATTTGTTACTTCCGTTTGAAAATCATATGAAAAGATTTTTTCAGTTAAGTAATAATAATTATTATTATTCTAATAATGTCTCGTAGAACTGTCGTGAAGAACATTCTGACTGCGGAAGCAATTGTGCGGTCAATGCAAGATTTATCATCCGAAAATTCTGCTCCTGAAAATGAGGATATCGAAAGTGATATCGAGTGCGATAATAGCGAGTCTGATTCGAGTTTGATTTCAAAATGCACCAAATAGAAAATCCGCATAATATTTCATCCTCTGGTTCTGATAATGAAACAGGTGAAGAAGTTATTCAAGGACGTAGTCGTGGACGGAAAAATAGTCGTGGAAGAATTAAAAATCAACAAACTAAAAGTGATGAAAATAATTCTGCAGAAGTAATAGCCGCTGATGGAACCGTATGGAAGAACATATCGCAAAATACTTCCGGAAGACAGCCAATGCATAATGATTTGCGAGAAAACGCTGGCTTCTCATCCTACGCTAAAAGAAAAATTAGCTTTGATAATGCAAGCAGTGCTTGGCGCCTTTTTCTAACTTCCCGGAATTCAAAACAGAAAACGAAAGCAGTGTCAAATATACAAGAACTGTAAAGGAAATAAAACTTCCAAATTGTGTTCAAGATGCCAGAAACAGTTTGCGGGCCATGCATGTTTGAAGAAAGGATAGTATCCATTTGCTTTGCTTTTAAAATAAACTGAGGTTTGTTACATTTTTCAGTATAATATTTTTTATAATCTATTAATAAAATTGCTGACTTAAAAAAATGAAAACATATATTATGTTTATTATTATAAAAAAAAATATGACACTTACATTATCTAATTTCAGGATTCTATATCATTAAGATTGCCTACGAAGAGTAAAAGATAGTAAAATATTTTATTTTCTTGAAAATTATTTTAAAAATGTAAGTCTTTTTATTAGTTTGTCATTAAACTTGTTTCCTGGAAAGGAGTTTTTAATATTATTTTAGTTAAAGTTACATTTTTTTAGTTTTTCCGAAAGAGCGGTCAAAATGACCGTTCACGGTCATTAATGGTAAATATACCACGGTAGTGTTAAATATACCACGCGAGTACTGCGACAACAAAAAATGAAAACAAATTGTTAATATTTTTTAACATTTTATTTCTAAAACATTACACTGCGGCGCGTCACCCGTACATTCAGTCTGAGACGCCACACTTTTGTGATAGTTATGCCGCGCTTGTAATAAGAACAGAATGAAATTATTAATAAAAATATTAAAAAATATATTCATATCAGGACTATAATTAACGATTTAATGACAAAAAGAAACTAAATGAGTACAATGAAACGCATTAGTAGATTCAAATTAATAATTGTTGCCTACTTTCATTATTAAAATTATCGACTTATTTTTTTCATTAAATTTTAATTTTTATTTCAGCAACAACATGACATCAATGTATTAGAAAGGGAAAAGAAAAAAGTAAAATTGTGTTTATATAATTTACTTGTTAACCCTTTCGGGACCTGTGGCTTTTACACAAATTTTATTTGGTTGGTATCACTTTTTAAAAGAAATTTTCTTTACTTAAATAATCATGAAAATACATATTTAAAGAAAGAAAATATTACTTATCTTTTTTACTGGTGCGAGAAACAAATTTTGTAAGCTCTTTATGAAGGTTCTTATATGCACCTATGGTTCCGAATGGGTTAAGAGACATGTTTTTTCGACTACACTCTACAGAAAAATTACAGTCTTTATGTAACTACATTTAAACACATGATGCAACGAAGCTAATTTACACTTCCTCTTTTTTGGATAAGTTTGCAAAGAACGTCTGCGTTACACGTAATCCAATTTTTCATTATTATCATCTTGACTTGGATCTTTCTTGCACTTCTTACTTTTTATTTACCCCTTTTTCTCCTTTGGTTTTAGTAAACTTGATAACATGCTTAACATGGTTAGTCTGTGCAAAAAGAAAAGGAAAAGTTAATAACACTTAATCATCCCGTACAAAAGAAACTGCGGCATGTATACCGTTATAGCAGTGCGGCATGCATCTCATTTTGAATGGTGCAGACGTCGGCCGTCACAGTTACCTGCCATCGTTAAGGGGAATGGCTTAACCATATACACACGTGCTCATACAAACGCTACACTTAGTTCTGACTTCGAAATCATGCACGCATTTAGTAATTAGTGTATGAAAAGTGTTTAAATGTAACATGTTTAAAAGTTTGGACAGTAAAATCATGCATGTTCCATTATTGCGATTTTTGTGATATTGAAGGGGCTAGAAACTTGAAATTTGTCTGATGTAGTTACGTGTAAGACGTAAATGTTCTCTATGACCGATTTCTAAAAAATGGAACTTTTAAACGATGGAAAGAGTGAAAAGCGTTCTAAAGGCGATTTTTATGGAATTGTCAAAGTTAGAAACTGTAATTATATTTTAAATAATATTTCATAAAACTTAAATTTACTAATATTTGAACTTTACTAATATTTTATAGTTTAACAATATTTTATTTAACATCTCTCAGAAAAAAGACAAAGTAATTGCATTTTAAAAATTAACACTGCCTTAAGTGTGTTGTGTTGTTTTATGACGGCCGATTATCTACACTAGGGATACAGGCCCTAGGATATGCCCTCCGTGGGGTCTTTCTAATACGTATTCACGCAGGTAAATCCAAGGCTCGAAGAAAACTACGGAAAACGCCGAACGATTAGGCCGACGGGTGCGATTGGGTTCGAACACAGCAGCTCCCGTCTACCAGATTCGAGAGCAGGACCTCTCGGCCACTGGTGAGGCAACACTGCTTTGGACATTGAAAATTCGACGAAAAGATTTTAACGCCCTTTAGGGCGGTGGAATATATTATATTCCACATCATTTTAACTAAGATTTGCGCCAGAAACATTTATCTAAATTTTACTTTTATAATTTTGGTGGAAAAAAGTTAAAAAATTGCTTTACCTTATTTTCAAATACAATTTTTCTGAAATTCCGCTGCGAATTGAACATTATAGAAACGCAATTACTTCCCCGTGAAGTGTTAAAATATCGCAATTTAGTCATTACCGTTCATGTCATGTTTATAGGCAATATTTTACCTTTTGCTGGATACATTAGTCCACTTTAAATGTTTCTTCTCATAAGCATTAAAAAATAATAATCGTCTGCTTAGGCTTTAGTGTTTGCATTCTTTTTTTGTTACAAGTTCCATAAGGATTTATCTTTCTTTATTGTAAAAAGGTGCAAAAGTATCTATCCGCCCCTCTTTAGTACATAATTAATACTAAATTTTCTACAGTTTATGGTTCTTGATGTATTTTTGTTTTACAAAGGGTCAGCATATTGTAGATTCCGTGTAACTGCTACTGGGAGACATGTCAATATCTATCATGTATTATATGACACTGCGACACGGAGATAATAGCTTTGCAAGTTTCTACTAATGTGGATGATGTTTCCCTTTTTTGCCATTCTTTGCCAATAGGTAAGTGTGTCCCGGATTTTTCAAAACACCACAGGACTGAGATATAGTGTAATACATTAAATAAATTCCATCATTAACAGTGTTTAATGGTTAGTGCATCAAAACACTATGGTAGCATACGTATTGTTATATATATTTTGTTATTAAACAAAAAAAAATATCAGAGATCTGGGTAATTTTTTGAATTAAATCTAAAAAAAAAATCATATTTCTTAAACCTCATGCTTATAAATGTCTCGTTATTATGTCAGTATATTAAATGGATTCCAGAAACGACCCAAAATATTTCTCAAGGTTTATAAAAGTATTTACTACAGAATCCAAACTTATTTGGTGCGTTTGTAATTATATAAAATTTGTAGCACGTATAGCTGTCGTATGGTCAGTCTGTATGTCTGTCTGTCTGTTCGCATATAACAGCGCAAAACTACACAACCGAATTGTTCGAAATGCAAGATACATAATCCTTGCAGAAATTCGTCGAGTCATTTAAAATTTTATGACAATCGAACGTTTAGTTCAATTACAGGGACAGCAAAAGTATTACATTAGGGCTAACGGGAAAAAATAGCTCAAGCGGATTTTAATGACGTTACAACCTTTCGAACATAATGAAATTGATATGCATTTATAAAGTGTACTAAAATGTACATTCTGTAGAATATGCTGTGCAAAGGATATTTATTATTCATTTACAGGGCCATACAAAATAATTCCGCTAAATAATGGTGTGGGGGGAAACATTGCTTGCGGAGTATTTTAATTATGTTAAATTATTTCGCATATAATGAAATTGATATATGTTTCTAAGGTTTACTACAGCTTACTTCCTGTATAAATTACAATAAATAATAAATAATAACAAGTTCTTAGTATTTGCGGGGAAACACAAAGGATTTCGGTACTATACTGCATATGAAGTACTGTAAATTACCGATGATTGCTGGAAGTGCATTTTAAGTCGGCGAGTAAGTTTTTAAGTTTGCATATTACGTTGTTTGTTTAAATACCGTAGATCATATACAGGGCTACACAAAATAATTCGTTAGGGTTACTGAGTACGAACAAAAATAGCTTAAAGGTAGTTATTAAATGAGTTATATATTTTTACGCCGAACTGCATTTAGTATACTAAGATATGCTTGTAGAGTATAGATAAAATGAAAAAATTGAATATATGGGCGTCTTTGTTGATAACCTCTGAAAACATGATTTCAGTAGATTTATGCGTGTTCTAGTCTAAATTAATTTTTAACTAAATAGTGTTGTGTGTATAAACATAGTAGGTAAAATACAGAGCTTTACAAAAGTATTCAAGTATCCATCTTTCTATTGGTATAAATAGCTGAAAATGAAATTTTTAAATTTTATGAGTTTTTAACACTTTTCAACATAGTTCAAAAGTGTTTATCAATTCGGTTTGTCTGTCTGTGTTTCTAAACTTGCGTTAATATAGTCGGATTGCTCTGTAATTGATATATGATTTTTAGATTTATTACGCAATGTTCGGTATTGAAAAAAAGGTATGCAGCGTTCATAGTTTATTTACTTAAGTACTCAAACATATTCCATTAAATTATGGTCAAAGCCAAATGTCGTAATTCTATAAATACGTAGCACCTATAGTCGCCGTCTGGTCTGTCTGTCCGTCTGCCTGCATATAACAGCGCAAAAAGTACCCAACCGAATGGTTTCAAATTTAATATACGTAGCAGAGTTTTGTGTAGTCATTTCAAATTTTATGAAAATTGAATCAAAACTTAAAAAGATATTAATAAAAGTTTTTTGACTCTGTTAAATCCTACCATACGTAATTAATTCAATGGTATCCTATGATAGGTAATGAATCTAGTTTTCCAATGCTATTACATCCTATTTAAGATGGAGTCCAATTATTTTCGCATTACTGAATTTAATATATTTAATCGTAATAAAGTTTGCATTTTCCTAATCCAACATTTTCCTAACATTACCAATCCTGCATTTTCATACAATTTCCTACTTGTTTTGTTTTTTTTTTTTTTTAATTTTGATGATGACGATGCGAAGATAGTCCAAGAGCTGATAAACATTTTAGGGAAGGTATTTGAGGTACCCTGAAAATTTGTGCAACACTTCTTTTGTAATGGCTGAATACAAAATCGAATGTCTGGCTGAAGGATCGCGGCCCAAAAACTGTGCCAGACACGTGTCAAGTGCCATTTTTTGACTACCCAAAAAAGGTATTTGAGGCACGCTGAGATCGAGACAGAATAATATTTATACTTAGAAAAAATATTTTGAAAATGACAAACACTTTAGTCGGCACAAAATCTGTGCCAGACACGTTTCAAGTGCCATTTTGCCAAAAATGGAACGTGTGCCAAAAATGGCAAATTTTTGGTAACGTTGGGTAACGTTAGTCCCAATTTAAATCCAACCGCCGCGGCGAGCGGCCTATCTTCGTCCGCAGTCCTTTATTCTTCCACTTATTCCGACTCTTTTGCGGAAGCAAGTTTCATAGGTTCCCAGACACGTCCCGAGTAAGAGACTCTCTAGCAAAAGCGAGATTGAAAAAAAAAAAATTCAAAAATTGAAACCGGACAAATTTAAAAGGGAAATTACACAAATTAAAGACACCGAAAACCGGGAAGGGTTGGGCTCGGTGCGATGAAGCTACCCGCCGACTCCTAGCTACTTACAGAAAAACAGGCTAGTTTTGTGTTTTATTATAATTTATAAAAAAGTGAAAATATTATTTAATATATATTATTAAATGTCAGTGATTTTAATACGTTCTATTTGAATACCTTCCCTAAAATGTTCAACAGCTCTCCTACTAAGAGATTTAAGCGAGGAACTCGCGTCCTTTCTCCCACATCCACAGATACTGAACATGATTGGTAGCAAAGCGATATAAGTAAGCGTCCTATCTTAAATGGGAGAGGTCACCGCAAGATTAGAGGCGAGGTACGTCAATCAAGGTCATACGCCACCCAGCGGACGGAGTGAACTACAAGAGGATTATTAACTTCTTTCCCCTTTGTGGATGATCTATAAGTTCGATATCTATGAAATAACTGCGCACGCGCAGCCGTGATTTTATTCGTTTGTCGTCTGCAGTACTTAATTGTTGGAAGCATAGATATAATTCGATTTATTTATTCGCCATTATTTAATTTATTAATTGAAGTTAGTTATTTAAACAAAATCAGTTCTTTTAGGGACTTTGGGAAAAAGCCACGTTAGCGTTCTGATTATTGCAGTTTTCAAAACTGCAAAAATAACTCTCTATCTGAGAGAACTCATTTTTTCACTTCTCAAAAGAGAAAAACAGGCTAGTTTTGTGTTTTATTATAATTTATAAAAAAGTGAAAATATTATTTAATATATTAAATGTCAGTGATTTTAATACGTTCTATTTGAATTATGTTTTTGTAATGCAATGAACAAAGACATATAAAAATTAGTTAATGTATGTTAAGACAGAATTTTACAGCAGCGTTTTTAATTCAATTCCTGATAAGATAAAGTTATAAAAATTACATAAACATGTGTATTTCCAATGAGAATCAAACGTTTTATTACGCTTAGAGTTTAAGTATAAATTATTTAATTAATTTTAAGTCATATTTTTTATTTACCGGGCGCAGGCGATAAATTGCCAAATATTCTCTTGATCGAATTGTATTTATGATATTTAAAATAGAAGCATTTCATTCATTCAATTTAAAACTAATTTAATTTTACATTAGAATCCACTTTAATTTAAAATGCAAGCAGTAATTCTTGTACTATTAAACCAGCAATAATTGATTATTTATAGTTTTAAATGTTTTGAGAATTTTAGACAACAGCTTTAAAAAAATTCCTAAAATCGACAAATTACTTTTTTTTTTTTTAATCTAGAAATATGTCGGTCATTGTGCCATATCCGGGAAAAATAGTTTTCATGGGATACCTACACTTCGCACAGGTGAATAGCATTGCAGAAAGCATACAAAGTATTGAAGAAACTTCAAAAATTGGAATAAAATATAAAATATTTGCAAATGGTACGTGGTATGCTCAATTAAACATTTATTATCTTACACCGGTTCTTTGCAGGGGTAAAATGGATAACTTTCCGTAATCGGGCCGATAGCCATGATTGGCGTCAAATGAGAAAACAGTATACAATCGTAACTGTATAAAAATTAAATAATGGTTAGAAATTGAAAGTAACTTTTATCGAAATAACCCAATTGCGGAACATTCTCCAAATTTGAAAAGGGCTTATGAAACACACAACAATTGCCAATAACTGAAAACTGTAGACTAATAATAAGCTCGACGTAGCAGTTGTTGGTCGGTAGCCAATAATTTCAAATTTCCCTTTTAATTTTGTCCGGTTTCAATTTTTGAATTTTTTTTCTTTTTTTTTTTCAATCTGGCTTCCGCAAAAGAGTCGGAATAAGTATTAAAAAAAATTGCTGCGGACGGAGATGGGCCAATTGAACCTATTAAAATCACTGACATTTAATAATATACATTAAATAATATTTTAACTTTTTTATAAAAAATTACAGGGCTGAAAATCACGTTTAAGATGCTTAAAGGTTTTTAATATTTCTCTTTTGCAATTTCCCAACCAGCTGGTATATTGTAGAAATCGTAGTTTGTTACATAACTTACTCAATTGTTGTACCTGTATATACAGTTGTAACAACCATAAAGAATGTTTAAGGATTTATCAGCTACGTTTAGATAACGTAAAATTAATTTGCTAATTTATAATCAAGTTGTAAAAATACTAAAATGTTGTATTGCTACTAGAAACACATCCATTTACATAATTTTTATTTTTCTAGCATATCTGGGAGGGAAAAATCGATTAATTTTTTTATAATCTTTTCATATATATGAACAGGGTTAGATTAAATAAACAGTGTAAAAAATTCTTTTATGTTAGCCGGCCGCAGTTCATAAACCGTCAAATATTTTCCACATCACCGTCGTTTATGTTGCATTAATTTCATTCAAAATATAAAATCATCATTTTAAAAATATATTCGTCATTTGAAAAACATAATTTTATTTAAAATACATACATACTGGTATATTACATCAATTTAAACTAGGGGTGCACAACCTTTTTAAGAGAAGGGCCACTTACAAAAATGTCTGGGTTGCCGAGGGCCACATCAATAACACAGAGAAATCTATTTCGGAGAGGTGATCTGAGGCCTATAATGGGATAAACACATGGTTTCAGAAAGGGCGGGGACTGTTACCCCTCTAGGTCCCCTACCCAGTCAACATATCTTATTTAGTTGGCAAGAATATACCAACAGTTTACATTTGTATATGTAACAGAGATATAGCAAGGATTATTTTCAGGTAGTGATAATATTCTTTGACTTTGTTCGGGGGACTACAAATTTTGCTTTATTAAAAGTGCTAAAAATCAAACATAGGCATGAAAGTGGCTAGTGTCGAAAAAAAATAAGAACTTTTGAACGAAGGGGGGAGGAGGAGCCGATCAACGAAAGTTTCAATTTTTCCCTGCCTTATAGCACATAATTCGAAAATTTTCCGAAGTCGATCAACAAAATTTGCGATTTTTCCGCTCCTGATCGACAAAATTTGAGATTTTTCCGTACCCGATCGACGGAATTCGCGATTTTCCACTCCCGATCAACGAAACTTGCGATTTTTCCACGCCCTATCAATGATATTCGCTATTAACTGACTCTGACAAAATTTGTAATTTTCCCATCGTTAATTCTTGATCGTTAACGCGATCTTTCCGAGCTCAATTGACATAACACGCGATTTTCACGTGCCGATAGAGAAAAATTACGAATTTCCATGTCTGATCGACAAAGATCGCAGTTTTTTTGCATCCGATCAACGAAATTCGCGATTTTTCCAAGCCCTATCAACGATATTCGCTATTAACTGACTCTGACGAAATTTGAAAATTTTCCCGCAACCGATCGACAATGATCGCAGTTTTTTGCATCCGATCAACGAAATTCGCGATTTTTCCAAGCCCTATCAACGATATTCGCTATTAACTGACTCTGACGAAATTTGAAAATTTTCCCGCAACCGATCAACAAGATTTGTCCGCGCCTGATCGACAAAATTCGCGATTTTTCCGCACCCGATCAACGAAATTTGACAATTTCCGCGTCTGATCACGAAATTCGCGATTCTTAACTGACTGACAAAATTTACAATTTTTCCCGCGGTAAATTGACTAAATTCGAGATTTTTCTTCTCTATAAACTGACGATTCTCACGACTTTTCCTCACCCTATCATCAAAATTTGCAAATGTTTCGACAAAATCATCATCGACAAAATTCACGATTTTTCCGTGTCCGATCAACGAAATTCGCGATTTCCCGTGCCTGATCGACAAAACTTGCTATTTTCCGTGCGAAGTAGACAAAATTTGTGTTTTTTCCTTACCTGATTGACGAAATTTGTGATTTTTTTTCACGCCTGATCTACGAAATTTGCGATTTTTCGTTCCGGTTCAACTCAATTTGCAATATTTTCTCCGCCTGAAGGACGAAATTCGCGATTTTTCCTTCCCCGATCAAAGAAATTCACGATTTTTCTGTGTCCGAACTCGCCATCTTTCCGTGCCCGATCGACGAAACTTGTGATTTTTCCATGCTTCATCGACAAAATTCGTGATTTTTCAATGAAAGTCTCTATTTTCTCTTGCTTGATTGACAAAATTCGCGCTTATTCCGTGCTCGATCGACGAAATTTGCGATTTTACAGTTCTTGTTCGATGAAATTCGAATTATTTTGCGACTAGCGACTGACGAAATGGGAATTTTCTATGTCGATATCTATGGTATCGGCCGGCCGATAAACGAAATTCGCGATTTTTAACTGATTGATAAATTTGCAATTTTTTCCCGCGAAAAATTGTCGAAATTCACCATTTTTTCCTGCGACCTATGGGGGAAAATTGCGATTTTTTCCAGTTATAAATTTACGAAGTTCGCGGGCCACAAGTTAACTCATTGCGGGCCACTTTTGGCCCGCGGGCCATCGGTTGTGCATCCCTAATTTAAACACATGCTTTTCGCTCATTATATTTTAAATACATTTTTTTTCTAATAAATAATAACATAAACCCAAGGTGGGCAGGTTTCTTCTAATGTGGAAAAAAACCTGGAAAAAACTATGGAATTAAAAGTTACGCCTATAACTTTTATTAACAAAAATGGTTTTCTTTTAGTCTGAATAGCTTGCATAAAATTCAGGTCTATTTGAAGATATTTACAATTTAAGAGTTATAGGCGGAAAAGCAGACAAAGCGATTTTAGAGAACACCTGTTAAAATTTTAATCGTGAATTTCAAATATTTACTCACTCATGGAAGATTAACCTTGTTTACCAGATTTATTGCAAAATATTTTTTTACAGCTTGTTTTGATAAAAATATATGTATTTAAAAAATAGTTGCAATGTCAGTTTAGTTTCGGGGTAAAAGGCAGTACTGTTTACGTAGCATTAGTGCTTTTTCTCCCGAAATTAAAATGACATTGCGATTTTTTTTTAAATACACATATTTTCATCAAAACAAACTGTAACAAAAATATTTTGCAATAAATCTGGTAAACAAGGTTCATCTTCCATGAGTGTGTAAATATTTGAAATTCATGATTAAAATTTTAACAGGCATTCTCTAAAATAGCTTTGTCTGCTTTTCCGCCTATCACTCTTAAATTGTAAATATCTTCAAATACACCTGCGCACGAGATGCGCAGATGGTAGATATTCTGTCATATATGACGTCATACAAAAAAACCGCATATTTGCGTTATTCACTCCATCCACAAGATGGAGTCAATTTACGGCAGATTCCAGCGTTAACTTTGTACGCTTACTTATAGCGCTTTGATTAGTAGTTTAACAAGAGGCGAGTTCCATAAGCAGTAGCAAAAAATAAATAAGTGGGGGAAGGGGGGGGGGCTACGACATGGATCCTTTAGTTCAGTAAAAATAAAGTATTATTTTGTTGTATATATTTATTTATTATTCCTGGTTTGAACCGAACTAAAGTTATTTGTCCCCGATGAAATTGACCGCTACTGACATTCTACTGTTAAACGACAATTTTTCCTACAATAATTCTTATTATTAAGCATTCGTTTTAATAATATGTTGGTTGTTTATCAGAGCGGATAAAACATAACATTTTTTTGAAAAGCTTTATAGATTTAAAATAGCACCAGCTGTATTTGACAAGGTAATTAATCTTATTTATTCTCTAATTGATTTATCCTAAGAGAATCAATATATTATTTTCGTATTAATTATATCGTATTATTTCGTATTTATGTATAATTATATCGTATTATTTCGTAGAAAAATTCTCGAAAACTTTAAAACATATCTGTTCAAAGTTATGAATATTGTTGTACATAGGATAATTAAGGGAACAAGGGATCTTCAAACTCATTTTTATGTTTTTGTTTATTTAAATTTAAATACTATTCAATGGCACACTATATGCAATATAGCATATATTTATCACACAAGAAGCTTTAAAAAATGAATAAAAATAAGGAATTTTCCTAAATATTTCAAGCATTATAAAAAGCATTTCAAAATGCTCCATGCGCATGCTATATCAATTAAAATCAGCAATATTTTTTATGCAAGTTTGGTTTATATATATATAAATAAAATTGTGCAATTTTTTTTAACTAAATATAATTGGAAAAGTTAAAGGTAGTTAATTGCAGAAATAGGATGCACAAATTCTAAAAATTTCACAAAAATTATGAAATATTTTTTCTTAACTTTACATTCAAATATAGATATTCAATGCACAGTTTTATTTGCATATATAAACTAAAGTAGTATACGAAAATATTCAGGATTTTAATTCATATGGGACGAGCATGGACTCTTTCAAAAGTTCTTCATAGCGATTAAATATATATCCTTAATTTTATATATATATATTTTTTAATTTCTTGTGATAGATATATGCCCTTGAATAGTATTAAAGGGAAATTAAAAAATGAAAAAAAAAATAAAAGAGGAATCTTCAATTAAATTTACATACTACTCACAGTAAAATACAAATATATTCCAACAGTTTCGAACAATAAAAAACTTGTTCATCATCAGGGAAATATCCAGGAGGAACCAACACGTTATAATATCTACATTAATATCTACATTGTGTAATGTAGATATTATAACGTGTCGGATCTTCCTGGATATTTCCCTGATGATGATCAAGTTTTTTTTATTAAAACACCAAATAAAATAAACTAAGACAGACTTGAGCACAGTTAAAAAATAAAGTTCCTTGCTCCTTGAGGTTTGGTTCACTGAATTGCGATCGCAGGCTTTGAATGATGCTCGTTCTGTCCCTAGTGAATATTGTTTGTTTTTAAAATAACAAACTTTAACTGTTCTTGATTTGTTCTGCCGTTTGAAATGCAATGGATATTTTTTGTACTGATGATACCTTGCGTGTCGCTTGGCGAAACGCTTACATATTGTATTTTTAATTGTTTTTAAGTATATTCTTTATAAATTTTATTTTTTAACTGTGCTCAAGTCTGTCTTAGTTTATTTTATTTGGTGTTTTAATGGTTTTTAAATTCAGACGTTAAATGTATATGTACTTTAAGTTTTCTATTGTTCGAAACTGTTGGAATATATTTGTATTTTACTGTGAATAGTATGTTATTTTAATTGAAGATTCTTTAATATAATGTATACACTGATTAGCCGTTATTATTTTTATTTATTGTAACACACTGTAATGAGTCCTTTTAGTAATAAATAAAAAATGAGTTTGAAAAGTTCCTTGTCCCCTTAACAGGTTTTTACATATAATAATAATAATAATAATAATAATAATAATAACTAGAAAACAGGAATTCTGCTTTTTCAGAATTTAGTGTCGCCCCCCGATGAAAAAAAAATACATGTATATATAAATAATACGAAACCTATTTCAATTTTAAGACTTGAAGAACACACTTTTATTTTATGTAAAATGACGTCATTCACATCCGCTTAAGAACCCCACATTTACGCTCCACTCTTAAACATCTACAGTAAAGCATGCATAAGGATGTCGCTATCACAAAATAATACACAAATGCAGCAAAAAGATGCCGTCATTAAAAAAACTCGACAAAAAAACGGCTACCTAATGATTCATAGGCATTCATTTGTTTGTAACATTAATATAGACGATTTCAGTCGTGACGTCAGTGATGACGCTTTGGTTGGAAACTGATTTCAAACAAACGGTTGCTATGTTGTATTTTCTATTTTGTTTGTGCGTTGCAACTATATCTTATATCTATATCTCACATCTAAGTGTTTTAATACTTGATACGTACTGGTACCATTTTCCACAATTTATATTTAAAAAGAAATGACGCATAGCAACCGTTTGTTTGGAGTCAGTTTCCAACCAAAACGTCATGACTGACGTCACACTGAAAGCGTCTACAGATACTTAAAATTAAATATAGTTTATAATAGCTCTATGTTGTAACAGAAATTATTCGTTTATATTTTTTCTAAATAGCACGTATTTTAATTATATTTTCTTTTGGTTGTTATGAGAAAATGGCAACAAAAAATATAATTGCTATTTTTCAACTATTTTTCCTTTACTTTCTATATAAATGGGGTACTTGAGTTGCCAAATGAAACAAATGGTGCTAAAAACTACAAAAAAAAAATGAATATTTCAAAAATAAATGGAGATACAGTTTTCAAACAAATCGCATTTAAAAGTACTTTTTTTTCCAATACGACGGTATAAAAATTTAAAATGTGCGATGCTTAGAAATTAAAAAAAATTGCTATAGAGCATTTAACCGCACAATAATACATCTGCTTTGTTTATTGCTAGCGTCTGTAAGGTAACGTTATTTTTTGGAGAAAAAATAAGCTGAGAGAAAGAAATAGCATACCGTCCCGGGGGCTAATAATAATAATTCTATCTAGGCATACAATAAAGCCACTTAAATTGTAACATTTATCTTTTAAATAATTCAAAACGTTAAAAATAACAATACTATTTTTATTAGTATAATATAAATTAAATTGATCAGCTGATGAAGGTGCTATGTGAGAAAAAAATAATCACATGATTGAAGATAATCAATGTTCCTCTACCGTCTGTTAAATTACTATTTAAAAACCTATTACTCACAGAGATTTTATTTTATGTAAGAGGCATTTGATAATAAACACAAATAGATATTTAGAACTAGCAGCCCATTTTCTCAAACTGATGATTCTGTCACTTACAACTTTTATCTTCTGAGAGGCTTCAATTGTTTTTCGTGCAATAAGCCGAGAATTGTGAACATTCCTTAGTAATTTTAATATGTTTATATCACAAATATTTAAAATGTAAAATGTCGTTAATATCGCATCGTATATATGGTGTGGGTAAAGATTTTTATTATTTTTTTTTAATTACATTAATCAAGATATTAGTCCAATGTAGGGATTATTTTCAAAAATATTGTCGCGTTGGTGTTGACTGAGAACGAGTGAATACAACAAGTATGAACCAACTCAAAGCTTTATTCCCCCAACTCAAGGTTACACCAGATTAAATATACTCGAGGGGTGCTTTCTCGAATGGAACATTCCAAGCTTGGAAAGTTCTAGAAATCAAATAACGATTAACATAATCACAATTAGCATATTTCCAAAGGAACTAGAAATAAACACAAAGCAATCTTTAAACCAAAATGAATTTAGGACACTTGCCTCAACGGGGATCGACTTCACTACCTGCTGGTCTTAGTCCAGCACTTTACCTTTGAGCCATAGGTTCACACAGCAGCTAATTCCAGTATCGCTATATTTAGTGGGCTGGGCCTTGATCAACCAGCAGGCTCTCCCGAGCACAGAATGCTAGTTTCGTTACAATATGACAACATAAAATTTTTGATGTGTTTATATGCACTATGTCCTACTTTATACACATGCAACATTTCGAATTTTTCTTCCAAGTAGTTTTTAAATTAAACTTAAAAAAACGTAAAGACACTGGTTTAAGAGGTTGTCTATGATGTCTGGAAAAGCATAATTTGAAAATATATATATATATATATATTACTCATTTTATTGAAACATTTGGTCTGGGATTACAGTGTCTCGCTTAAGATCAACTTGGAGGGTAAATCTGTTTTACGATGCAAACAAAGCGTAAAACGTGTTTCAGTGCCTCGCGATTTGTTGCTAACCTGAATTCTTTGTTCGTTCATGTGGTTTGCAAATTATTCCAAGAGATCCTGATATTGCTAAGAGTCTCATTGAATTAATGTCTTAGGTTGCAAGACGTTCTTGATAAAAATTATTGTTATATATCATGTTAACTGGTTCTCCTTCCGCTTTTTTAAATTTAAGCACAGCATGTGGCTTATTAGTGAGGGTGGGGATTTATCGCCTTTTCATTTTTCGCGTACTGATTTGACCATAATTTTCTGCTACTCTTTTGTTAAAGTTGTATCATAAGAAATACATTTTCCTTTTTGGCGTCATCATATTATTTAGTTAGAGAAATTTCTGTATTTTAAAAATTTTGGTTGGAAGTTGTCAACACTGGTGATTTTTAAGTTTCCTTATGTGGAACACTTTGCGCTTTTATACCACGTTTATGCTTGGTTGATGCTTAAATTTGATGAAAGAATCTGTGAAGATCAGATCAACATGAAAATTCTGAGAACAAATATAATTTGGTGGTGTAAACATGAAAATATTTATTTCAATGTATTCTAAGAAATTAAAGGACACAAGAAGTATTTTTTTATTCTTTTCAAATAGATGCTGATGGTGTATTTACTGTAAATAAATAAATTCTTAAGATAAAATATTGGACGTACGCTGTCAAATTTAATGATTAAAAGCACCTAAGATACTAATCAACGTGAAGTTTTGTGATATCTGACGGAAATGTTTTCAGTTTAATGTTTGTGACAGCGACTGTGATGTGTATAACGTAATTTAAGTAGAAGTCAAGAAACCCCTGACGATGGCTTGTTAGAATAAGTCTGAAGTGTTTGGTATATTTTTAATATGTGTTTAATATTCATTTCATATATGCAGTTCGTTGATGAGTATCTTAAGTGCTTTTAATGATTAAATTCTTTAAATTCTGATATTTTATATCTACAAATCTTTGGTCAAAAAGATTTTGAATCACTTAAATCATCATTATATCAACAACTTAGCCACTGATATAATTAAGCATAATAATTCAATTTATTGAAATCGTGGTTAATTTATTATAATGTTACACTGAATGTCTGTCAGACAAAATATGCCCACGAAAGTCATTGATTGTTATTTAAAAATTCCAATTTAATCTTTTAAAATCTTTTGTGTATCAATCAAAAATTGTATCCTTTATAAATTGATATCGATGTTCAGTTTTTATTCCATTAATAATAAGCTTTAAACAATTATGGTTTTTCTTCTATAACTTTCTCATTTAGATCTGTTCAAGTACACAGATTAATTTTTTAAAATACAAGTTATTTTTATGTCTTTCTGATGGCAAGTTTTTTTTATATTCGAAATTAATGAGTTTATTGAAAATTTTTGAATGAAACAACAGAATAAGTTTAATCATAGACTTATTAGCCATACTTCAAAAGATAAAGTTATTCTGATGTCTGTTTAATATAGATTTAGTTTTAGTCCTTCATATAAATTGGAAAACACCTAAAAAATCCCAATCAGATTCACATATTCAAAGTTTTTTTTAACTACAAATACCTTATACATTTTATAATTGGATAATTCAACACTCGTAAACATTATAAAATAAATATTGAAGAGAATTTTCCCGTGAATAACAATAGCCGAAATATTGCAACCCTTGCTACAAAAACGTCACAACTATGGCTGCCATTCGGCTTGATTTTTGCTCCTCTATCAACCACCTAAGATGGCCAGATAGTGCATTGAAAATCTAGCCGTCAGATAGCAGTTGTGTCGTTTTTTAAGTTTGTAAGATGGCCACTGACTCTTCTAGAAAAGTACCGCATCTTCAGTTGTGATCTAAGCTTTATACGTTGAAGGTGAGTTCAAAAATGCATTATTTTGAATTATGACGTGTTTAATGATTCAAATGAGGATGATCTTCCAAATGATTTCGAATTGTGGCAGTCTAGATGATTCATGATCTGTCGCTTGTCCAAAAAACAAACAACAAAAGTGTCACAACTCAAAATGTTGACATACTCATTAGTCTATGTTGGGCGACAAAAGAGGCACAACTCAAAAAAATGGTATTTTTAGTTGAAAATTAAAAACGAAATCTGCAAGAATGACAATCTATAATATTATTATATGCACAGTTCTTCTTAGTGACATCACTAAATCAACTAAAATTTACCTACACAGCCCGGAAACAGTTTTTCGCATTTTCTGAAAAACGGTGTTTTTTGAGTTATGTCACTTTTGTAGCAAGGGTGCGATATATTAAGTAAGTGAAATGATCATATTTGCAAGAAACAATACATTAATAGAAGTTACTTAATCATTATTTAGCAATTCAACAATAGAGTACTGAACAACTGAGCCTCTCTAAGATAGACTCATTTTAAAATACACAATTTCTTGGAAACTAATCATACAACTTTCATTATGATTTAATTTCATTAATCATGAAAATTTCCATTAAGGCAAATAGAAGGGTGTCAGATTTATTTATTGTGTAGAAATTGAGTGGTGCCTTTGAAAAAACAAATTTTGGGTTTGTTTTGATATGTAGATGGCCCCCGACGACAATTTTATGTACAACATTAAAAAGCAGACTTTATTTCCAATCGTTCAGTACCAGTAATTTTAGTGTACGATAATTTGTTGCACAATTAGCAGGGGTGTTTAATTTTCTTTTTCACAACTGTGCATATTTCTGAATTTAACATTACTTACGCAAAGAAAATTCTTCTAAACTGCATTTTTTAGTTGGACTCTGATTAATTGAATCATGTATTTCTACTCCTATAGAGAATTTATTAAAAAATTCTTCAGATTCTGAAATCCAATATTTTTGCCAAATGCCTCCAAAATTTTGCCAAATTTTGCGACATTCTATCATTTGGCCCCAACCATGTGTTTTGGCATTGTTAATCTTGAAAATCTATTTTCAACTGAAATATCGCAAATGACGCCAATATTTCGCCAAATATCCCGATATTTGGCAAAATGTTGCTAACTATGTTGCTCCGTTTGTTGCCCACTGTTTAACAGCTTAACTCTTTCAATCTTCATTCCCATGGAAATGCATTGACCCAAAATGATCCACTAATCGAATTTTCTCGAATATAAGATATAGACCAATGGCCTTTTCGTACCCCAAAAGGTACGATACGAAATTTAATCAAAATCGTTAGAGCCGTTTTTTAGATAAAATTTGCATATATATATAGATGTATAAAAACGCACATGTATAAGATTTGTTCGTATTAAAGCGTATGATATATATGTAAATTAAAATACATAATTTATCAAATTACATGACGTAAGAATAGAAACAAAACTATTATTTATTACTTTGTTATTTATTACTTACTATATGCACTTTATAAAAGTTCCAGAAACATATATATGCGTGAAGAATGTATATTAATGAATATAAATTAATTTCATCTGTAGAAAAGAAAAATCACATTCATATTTTAAGGTTAGTTTTTCAAAAGATAAATGAAAATTATTAAATAATCGAATAGCGAAATATTCGGGGCTTAAAATAATACAATTTAAATTTCCAAACGAAATTTTAAAAAAGTTTAACTAGAACATTAATATAAAAATGTTTTAAAAGTTTGCCAAAGTTTACATTGCAAACTAAAAAATATTTCAGTGATATTACTACCATTTATCAAGCCATACCTTTTTGTGATGGTCACCATTTTTCAAGTCTTGGGAATGAAAAAAACAGTAAAAGTCTACTGAAAAGTAAGTCATAAAATCATAAAAAAGTTACAGATAAAAATCGAAAGCACTGTATTTCCCATAGTTTTGCTTAATAGATTTTTTTTTTTTTTTTTTTTTTTTTTTTTTTTTTTTTTTTTTTTTTTTATCTAAGAGAAAATAATTTTGAAATCGAAAGAGAAAAATCCAAACTTTTTTTGTCAACTTTTATTAACTTAACAACTTTTGTCAACTTTTATGTCAACTTTTTTTGTTTCTTTTATCTTTTCGTTTAACATACGTTTTCACTTTGTTTCATAAAAGGGTATTTTTCAGGGAGAAGATAATTTATGCAGCTCTTCCTTTTTATTAGATGTCAGATAAAGCAAGTTTTAACTTCGAAGTGTTGAAATAAATTAAAAAAAATGTTCTACAGCAGCATCGAATTTTATTAGAAAATTATATATATATATATATACACTGCTCAAAACAATTAAAGGATATTGCAGTTTTAGGTGGATTTTGTATCTGGTAAACTGTTTATCTGATTGATACATGGTCGACAGACATAGTAGGTTATATGAGAATAAATTACACAGGTTTGGCAGAAAAAAATGCATTTTATTGCGCATTTGTGTACTAAAGGAAAAAAACACAATTTGTGCATATGAGAAAAAAAGAATAAGAAAAGGTGTTTTCTTCAAAGAAAATCATTTTCAGTAGGGGGTATGGTTTCCACGGGCGGCCAGCAACGTTGAACAACTTTGAGGCATGGACTCAATGAGGCTATTAATGACGAGTTGGGGTATTCTGCCCCACTCTTCCAGAAGAGCTCTTTCCAGTTCTTGGAGAGTTTGTGGGGGTTGTTGGCGGCCAGAAACTCGTCTTCCTAGAGCGTCCAAACGTGCTCGATTGGATTCATGTCTGGAGAACACGCTGGCCATTCCATTCGAACGATTCCTTCCTCGAAAAGGAAATCCTCCACCAGGTTTGCACGATGTGGCCTGCATTTATCGTCCATTAAAATGAAGTTATCTCCGATTGCTGCAGCGTAAGGGACTACAATAGGTCTGAGGATCTCATCCCTATATCGGCGACCAGTCAGAGCTCCATCTCGAATGATATAGAGGTCAGTGCGCCCATCAATGGAGATGCCACCATACACCAACACTCCTCCACCGCCAAATCTGACACTTTCGTGCACGAACACAGGATTATTCCTATTGCCACGGTCCCTCCAGATGGAAATACGCCTATTATCCGGATGCACAGAAAAACGGGACTCGTCAGAAAACAGAATATTGCTCCATTCATTTCTCCTCCAGTTGACATGCTCGGTTGCCCACTCCCTGCGGTCGCGACAATGCCTTGATGTTAATCTAACACATACAATCGGTCGGCGAGCATACAGACTTACAGCATGGAGCCGGTTTCGGACAGTCTGAGTTGAAATCGTGGTGCCTGTAGCCGAGCGAAGGTGTTGTTGGAGAAGAGTAGCGTTCATGGTTCGGTGTCTCCGAGCTGTTAACGCTAAATACCGATCATCATTGGGCGTTGTTGCCCGTCTACGACCTTGCCCTGGTCTTCGGCCTGCACATCCACTCTCCAAAAAACGGTTCCAGATCCTGGAAATGACACTTTGTGACACTCCAATGGCTTGCGCTACTTCGGCTTGAGTTTGGCCCCCTTCTAACCTACCAACAATTCTCAAAGCTTCTGAATCTGTCAAATGACTTCGCTGAGACATCGTACTCATCGAAACAAAGCGATCACTGAATGCCGATCATCCTTGTCTTCATTCTCTTTTATCCAGTTGAAAGTCAAATTTCATTCGCTGCCGCTGAAGCGACGTTTTTGACGTCGAACTCAAAATTTGCATACTCCACAGTTTGAAAACCAGAAAAATTTGCATTTGTGATTCTCTTCTTCTATTTTCGGCAAAAAAAAATTTCGTTTATATCTTTATTTTATATAAAACTTCAAATATCCTTCAATTGTTTTGAGCAGTGTATATTAGACCGGAGTGAAAGACAAAAAGTTTTGCAAATGGAATCGTAATAGTGCGGAAAAGTTGCTACTCGTCAATACAAGCACAGTGAAAAAAAAAATTTTGAAATCGAAGAATATCTTCCGTTCGCGCATCGCGTTCAAAGTTTTCGAATTTGAACAAAAATTGTACAAATATACGAAAAATCGTTAAAAGGTGTAAACTTTTTCCGATTGAACACATTTTTTTGTACATACCATGACCTTGAGATGTAGAATGGAAGGAAAATACCACACACTCCTCCTTTATCCCCTTCAAAACCCCTCAAGGGGGTGAAAATGGCCAATTTTCGTGGAAAATACCGAAATTACAGGATATGTAAATATTGACAAATCGGTCTCATTTTTTTTTTCATAAGGGAACCTTGAGGCTAAAAGTAGGAAACAATCCCCCTCCCCCCTCCAGAGATCAAAATTGTGCAGCTCTTGGCCCGTCCTTCTAAGGATGACTCAGGACTCACCACGGGAAGGTGGCTGCACTGCGAGTCCCACCCACACCCTACTCAACCAACCAACCAAAATGTGAGCGTGGAGAATTATGCAGATGCAGATTCAGGTACTGCGAATTCTGATTTAGTGTCAAATTTTATCATGATAGCACGAGAAGCGAGGGTGGCTCTTATAAAACCATCACATCGCTCATGCCCAGGCACTTTTGAGGAGGCCTGCGTTACCAGCTTAACACTGAGCTCTACGGCTTGCGTATGACATGTTATGTCTGCCAGATTCAAAGGAAGAGTTGGCTTTTCCCCCTTGGAAATCAAGTCTGCAATGTCAGCTGAAGAAATATTTACCAATAGAGGAGGACAGGTAATCTATGTTTGAATTGGTAAGAATTGCCCTGCACTTTTCTTTTTCTCGTCTAATTTTGCTTCTATCAACGATCAGTGATGTATTACTATCAGTAATAAGACCTACGTCTTTTAGCACGCTAGAGGTAATAGCAGCTGTTGTTCTGTCTGACAGACCAAAGCGATTACTTGTCAAAGCAGTAGCTGGAAGCGACATGCGCATTTGTGAAGAGTCTGGGCTCCTTGACAGAGCAGACAAAGATCGTGTGCGCTGAAAATCTAAATCATCCTGATCATCATTGACATCAACATTTGTCTCCTCTCTTTCAGGATCAATGCTGCAACCAGGCAAGCTTTGCATTTGTGTGCTAAGCACATCAAGATGACGAGCCTTTCTTTGAAACCATGATGTAGGTTTTTGGGTTTCCTTTTTATGCACCGTCGGTCCTATTTTACCTGATCTAAGGTGTCTTTGTGCGTAAAGAAACATCAGTTCCAATGTAGGTATTTTCCTGTCCTTAGGGCAATCGCAGCTGACAGCTATAGGATTAGGACAAATACACTTGTCAAAGTTTTTCCCTCAAGTGCATTCTAGTGTCATTTCGCATTTGCATCTGATATGTCAAATAAAGTGTTATACGACTGATGGATGAAATCATTGTACTTCTTCTGTTTCCCAGCCGTGTCTTTGTCTCTTGGATATGATTTATGAAGAGAATAATAGGGATCGTGTAGTTCTTTCATCTTTTGAACGACTCTTGTGTGACAAACTGGAGGAATCGAAGCCTTCAAATACAGTGACTCAATCTGTTGAGTTACAGTGTTTGCCACTTCTAAAAAGCTCAACTTCCTTCCAGGTTTAAAGTTGCCAGACTGCAATAACATGGCGTATTGCACTTCATGCCAACATTTGACAACGTCAGCATTGGTGGGAAGAATTGCCGATGGTAGTGGTTTTGGTGCACCAAAAAATGGGCAGCGAGTATGAACGCTTCGAGTGAGCGCCATAATGATGATAAAAGAAGCTAAATTTTGATCGATTAAACCGTTATCCAATTCAAGCTACGGGATTCTAAACGAAGCCGACAAGAAAGTTTTCAGCAAGAGCAGCGCTTCTTTTATAGGCGAGATATATTCTTTTACAAGCCAGACAAGCAGAAACACGCAGCGACGCTGAGGCAAAACTGAGTGACGCACAGCAATCTTTACCAGGTACGGGTACTGTGCTAGCTCCTCCCCCACTCCGTTTCTCTGAATTCCAGCGGTGCGCACGCGCAGCGAGCATTACAGTGCACCGAAGAAGAAAGGGGCTGACGAGATGGAGAGGTCGAGTGACCGGGCGGCAAACAAACCAAAACATAATGTTTGCCGCAAAAAGTCGCCCCCTCGACAGGGTTCAAAGCGGATAGAGGACCTGTCGAGGGGGGGGATTGTTTTCGACTTTTAGCCTCAAGGTTGCCTTATGTAAAAAAAAAATCAGGTCGATTCGTCCATATTTACATCTTCTGTAATTTCTGTATTTTCCACGAAAACTGGCCATTTTCACCCCCTTGAGGGGGGGTTAGAAGGGGATAAAGGAGGAGTGTGCAGTATTTTTTCCTCCATTCTACATCTCAAGGTCATGGTAGGTACAAAAAAAATGTGTTCGTTCGGAAAAAGTTTACACCTTTTTACGATTTTTCGTATATTTGTACAATTTTTGTTCAAATTCGAAAACTTTGAACGCGATGCGCGAACGGAAGATATTCTTCGATTTCAAAATTTTTTTTTCACTGTGCTTGTATTGACGAGTAGCAACTTTTCCGCACTATTACGATTCGATTTGCAAAACTTTTTGTTTTTCACTCCGGTCTAGTGTATATGTATATATATATATATATATATATATATACAGTGGAGGTCAAAAGTTTCCGGTCAGCATAAAATGTTTGGTTAATTTGTAAGTATACCCATAGGAAGAGGGATCTCAAAGTGATACTTATGCAATTTATTCACATAATAGTTAGGAAATTATTTATGGAATAATAAATAAATATCAATAAATTTAATTGACAAAATTAATTGCAAAGGAAAACGTATGTTCTCAAAAGTTTCCGGCCATCTTGAAAAGTTTGGAAAAAAATAGTGCTATAATAGAACGTTACAGTGATCAACAACATATACAATTAGTATGTTGTCGTCATACCTTTAGCAATAAGTACTGCGGCGAAGCGACATGGCACGATTCAATGAATTGTTGAAGATTGTCTATGGTAATTTTTTGTACTTTTCTTTTAATTTTTAGGAAATTTCTGCTGAATTGGAATATTTATAATTCCGCACACGTTTGTCAAGTTCGTTCCAAAGATTTTTTATTGGATTGAGAACGGGTGATTGGGCTGGCCATTTCCAATGCGGATTTTTTTTTGTGCGAAAGTCACTGCTTGACGAGCTTGCATGTATGCTTTGGGTCGTTATCATGCTGAAACCAATAGTTGCGACCACAATTTTTCCTCCAATAACGCAGCAAATGCAAGACATCCTTATAGAATGCACCATTCATCTTGCCACGGATTTTAACTAACGGACAGATAGCTTTTCCTTTAAATGCTCTCCAGAGCATAACGTATCCTCCGCCATGTTTTATTGTAGAATAACATATCTCGAATCATATATTTTGTCTTTAGGTCGTTTGACATAGTCTGCAATCTCTCCTAAAAAGGTTGAACTTCGATTCATCGGAAAATAGAACTTTTTTTCCAGTTTACACATGACGAGTCTTTGTCTTCCTTGGCGAACACCAGTCGGGCCCTCTAATTTTTTTTTTTTTTTTTTTACTTATGGATGATTTTTTAACCCCGACTATTCCATAAAGTCGTACATCCCATAAGCGTCTTGACACGGTAGACTGACTTTTTCCAGCAATATTTTCCAAGGCTAGAGAATATAAGGGCTCGGTCATTCCTCTGAGGTGACCTATGCCGCCTTGAGACTAGCTTTCCTCCCTACCGGAAACTCTGTGACGTCATTACGTTCACGCTGTCTTAAAGAGAAAAATTGGTTCGTATGTGCTGCTCTGAAGAAAGTACATAGGATAGTCATTTTATTATGTTTGCAATTTTTGTATTTTAATTTTCTATACTAACCAAAATTTATCATTATTCAAATATGCATCTTGTGCAGTTGCTACATGCCGAAATATGCATCTTAATACAAAAAACATTACACCGTAAAATATGTAATTTTTCACCAGTTTCTACAGATGAATGTGGAGTTATGTAAAGAATTTATACAAAGATGCAACAGGAAAGACATAATTGCCCTCCAAAAACGCAAGAATATGCAGGGATCATTTTTTATTAAGTGGAAGTTTGAAACATAGATTATTGGGATTACCTGAAAAGAAAAATTTAAAGTCTTCTTCTGTTCCAATGATGAATGTGCGTAAGACCGAAACTAGGGATTTTTTTTCAGCCGGGAGCATGCATTTTGACGCATCTCTCTTTCTCGCTTCTTTCCAAGATAAATTTATGAACAGAAGTTTTCAACCCATTGGCTTTTTTTACTCTTTTATTTAATTCGACTTGGGTTTTGTACGCAAAGATGGAATTTTGTAATTGATTTTTAACCTACTATATAAGCTAGAATTATAAAAATTACGCTCACAGTTTTATTTCAGATGACAGTGCAACATTTAGAAATTTTCAGAAATTCATTATAAATTAATACATTAATTTTAAGGCATTTTCCCGTTAGCCTGCCGCAGGTCATCAATCGCCCAATATTCTCTCTAATGCGTACAATTATATGAGAGTTGAAACAATAATTATAATGGATTTATTGGTGCTCCAATAAACGCTCTCTAAAATAGGCCAAATGGCTGTGAAACTGCAATAATGAAACATTTTAATAGCTAAAGAGTAGAAAATAAATTATAAATAAAAAATGTAGATTGTAATATTTAAAAATATATACTCTTTTATCAACTAATATTTTAATAATTTACGATTATAATACGGCTTAAATAACGTTTTTTTTTTTATTTTAACGTTGCCCTATCTTAAAAAACAAAGAGAACAAACATTAGATATTTTTTAATAATTTCGCTTGATTGCATTTTCAATAAGGTGAAAACAAATCACGAATTTTTCGTAATCGAGTTCGGTGCCCACGCCAAATGAATGTATTGTAAAGGAAATTTTTTGAGAAAAACAACAACAACAACAACAACAACAAAAAAACACGAATTGCAGTTGAAAAGTTAGACGGGTTTTGAAGATGAACATGGAATGTTTGTAAAAGAATGTTTTTTTTTTTTTTTTTTTAAACAAATTTAACTTTTACACTTATTTAAATAAGAAATAGTTGCTAGGAAGTATATTAATCTTAATATTTTTAAGTTGATTTCTTAAAAAATCGTCTTATTGCAATGATTTTATTTATAGGTATTAATAATTCAAATCTTATCATAATAACGTCTGGAAAACTGAACCAATTTAAACATAATTTGGACAATATATTTTTTTTCTTATCTGAAATTTCATCCTATTGTTATATAAATTTAAAAAAATATATTTTTATTTAACTAAGCAATAGTTTAATAGAGAGGACAAATGTGTGAAATGCAAGCATTTAAATATTTCTCTGATTTTGAGAAGTATAAAATACAAAAAGTGTTATTACGTATTTAAGAACAATATTTCTCCTTATTTAAACAAACTTCATTTTAAATCATTCAACAGTTATATTGACAAAGAAAGTTAATAGTATCTTTTTAACTTAATTATATAAATTTTAAAATGCCCCTTTTTATTCAACGGAATCAATAGTTTAACATAGAGGTAAAACTTCTGAAATGCAAGCATTTAAATATTTCTCTAATTTTGAAAAGTATGAAATGCCAAAAGCGTTATTGAATATTTATGAACAACATTTCTCCTTATTTAAATATTTTTTTCCTTTAAATCAATTCAACAATAATATTGATCATGAAAGTTAATAGTCATCATAACCCAGAGCCCGAAATAGCGACAAACATAAACATTTCGAATATCATTTAAATATTGTTATGCAAAATAAACTCAACACGTTTAAATCCCATTTCTTTCTGATGGCTCCTCTTAGCTAAGACAATTTTGTTGTATAAAACATAAAATTTTCTTGCTTTTTGTGAGTATAAAAAGCAAATTGTGTCTGCTCTTAATTTTGATACATAAGTGAAAAAAATAAAAATAAATAAGTAAACAGAGTGATATTTGTTTTTGTAATCAATAACTTATACTCAATGCAAAGATAAAAAAATCAATTTTTAAAATGTTTAAAAAAACTAAGCAGCTGTTTCTTTACTGTAACACTTAAAAATGTAAGTCCTTTAACACAAGTTTGTCTCTCAAAGGATTATAATTCGTGTACCTAGTTTAATTAGTAGCTGTAATTTTCAATAGATATCACGAGATGTACTTTTACACTAATTTCTGCAAATGACTTGCTTTTGATAAAATTTTGTATGTTGTATCAGCGCCACTATTTGTATTTTACGTAAGGTTTAAATAAATTACCTGAAATATTACTTATTAGTAATACTAATATGAAAGAAATGAAACTGTGTCCCTTGCCCATGATTTACTAAATTTATTAATGCATTGAAAAAACTAATTTTTTTTTTGTGAACTTCCAAACATTTATGATTTATAATCATTTTAAATAAGCAATCAGCTAAATTTGTCATTACATTTGAAAAAGTCATCGTACAGCAGTTTGCACTATACTTGTAAAGAAAAAAGTATTTATTTCAGCAGGCTGACGATCGAATAAAACCTGCTATGGTTTCTTTTCACAATTAAAAACCCTTTTCCTTGAATCAAATCCCCGCCAAGTTCAAGCCGGAGAAAACTCAGTCAATCACGTTATCCAACCAGTGGGGAGAAATAATTGCTTGACAGTGACTGGGCTTTTTAAATACAGCAACCCCAGACCCCCGAACTCCGGCAATAGATTGATGCCGAGCCGGGACCCAATATTATTGTTATTTTCCGAAACAAAATGGATTTGCGTCAGCCTCTATTATAGGAGTTCTACTCTTAGCCAGCGTAAACGTAACTACGTCATGACTGGTAGCTTCCTGTTTCACTCTCTGAGGTCGGATGAGCTAGCCCTTCTTTTCTCTAGCCCTGAATATTTTCACCCCATAAATCATGGGATACTGCTGCGGCATTTTCATTATGGTCATCAGGTGCCTTTCTCCTGATAATTCTGTTTACACGAATAGTCGTATTCCTGCGTATTTCGGACCGCGGCATGTCCTGAAGGCCATGGCCAGCTTTATATATTTTAAAAATTTTGTTGACAGGATATTTTCTAATCGATAGCTTTGCCGCAATTTTGCGAGAGAATTGGCCATTTAGCGAGAAACAAATCACTTGTTTAGGAACAATAATTGTTGAACTTTTCATTTTTGAATTTCAACTACGTTATTCACGTTGGTTAATTAACAAACGCGGCCAAAAAAAAAACAAACCCTTTACCGATAGCAAAACTAGAGAATGACGAATGGCTGGAAACTTTTGCACACGCGGATTCCGAATTCCTCCCCTTTGCATCAAATGCCTCCAGTTTCCAATCAAAATGATCGCGTGGACAGAGATGATTTGCATATTCCTAACTTTTGGAGCGATTGCGATTCTTCTTCGCTGGATAATTCTTGCAAACAAATCAAAAAAATTAACTGGCCGGAAACTTTTGACCGCTACTGTATATACGTCGTCAGAAAATGTACATTTTGAGTTTGTAAATAATTGTAATTCATTTTGTTTTAGCTTTTTAATCATGCAAATTAATTTTATAATTCTTAAATTTATGAAAACCAAATGCGTTTTTATATCATTAAAAGTAAACAGATAGACTTCAGATTATAACTTTATGAATTTCAAACCTATATATCTAAATAACAGTTGTTATATTGCTGCATTTTGATTACAAATTGTTACATGTAAAAAAAAAAAAAATAAAGGCATTTTTAACAACTACAAGTCTTGTTAAAGTTTTACATTCTATCTAATTGTTAACCCCTTACCTGCTTAGCTAAGTTTCCTCTCTCTCTTTTGTAATTAGAATAATAAGAAAATAAATAATTAAATAGTTAAATTCATATTTAGAAAGAAATCTCACTGAGTTGGGCCTTCATGTAACAGAATCAAATATTGCATTGAATAAACTACATTGGAATAATTCCAAACAGTGCAAGTATTATTTGCCGAATTGAAGTATGCCGACACAGAAAGAAGGAACAGAATCGCAATAATAATAATAATAATAATAATAATAATAATAATAATAATGATTAGCAAAAATAAGTTACTTATTTCAGGCCGCTCACGAGTCAGTTTTACTGCTCTTGATTTGAAGAGACTTGAACGTTAGATTTTTAAACTACGCGCCAGTTACATATTACATAAAAACATTCTGGCTTAAAAACTTATTAACAAATGTACAGTCAACCAGGGTAACTTTGATCCGCATTTCCTCTGTTTTCAGATGTCCCACTCTTATTTTAAGAACATTGTTGCAACTAGTGGCAAAAAATAGAAAAATAATTATCCTAAATTATTGTATGACTATCACAAATTAAGGAATAATAATGATATAAACAATAAAAAATGTATTTTTATCTCAGCTCAAAGTTATCCAGCCATGTAGGGTAACTTTGCATTGTAGTATAAATATTATATAAAATAAGACATTATAAAAAAAAAAGTATTATAGTTAGGACAACTTTGAAGCGAAAAAAGTTTTTTTTTTCATATATTTAAAGTCTCTTTATTCTTTAATTATCTTTATTCTTTAATTTCTCTTAGTTCTTTAATTTACATTTCCCAACATCACAAGATTTGTGTAATTTATGATATTACAACGAATATTATGCATAAGAAGAGTGGAAGAAGAAAACTATGAATATTTAGCAAAAAAGAAATATTTATAATTCATATAAAACATAAAAATGGAGTGAAAAACAATTTTCAATGTTTCAAATTTAACTTTGTAATATATCCATAGTTACAGTAGTACTATTATTAATGAAGCAAAAATAAGAAATTTCGAATGAAGAGTTGAAAAATCGGCCTCCATTCTTATTCAGAAATTTAGTGTAAAAAAAGAATAGTATTTTATGCTTTATTTAATAAGAGAGATACAATGATCACAGAATGTAAAAATTCATCTTTAGAAATTTCCGTTATGAATTTAATATGTCGGATTAAAATTTGAGGTCAAGCTGGCATCCCTGGTCGAATGTATGGAATGTCAAATTTGAGTAGCTCAGCCTCAAATAATGTCTTTAAACGAATTTTATGTATTTCACACATAATTTTGAAAATATTTACATGTTATCAATGCATACTTTCGACATTCATGTATAATATATGTGCACATATGGGGAATTTTCGACAAGAAAATGGTATTTTCGTATAATCATAAGATATGATTTTTTTGTAATGCTTTTCATTATCATTTTGCATAATTTTTATGAACAGAAAATTACACAGTATTTACCAGTAAACAATAAACCTATGCCTAACTTTGAGCCGGCTCAAAGTTATACTGAAAATAAGGTAAAATGGCAGTACCTTCTAATTTTACATTTTACTGACTATTAATAAATAAATAATCACAAAATATTCACACATTTATATAACAACTAGGGGGCTCTGCCCCTGCAAGCTACGCTCGCCACCGCAGAATCTAAAAGCACGCAAATTTAATCAGATTTAAAAAGATTAGAGAAGATTGAATTATGATGAAAAAACATGTAGCGATCTCCCTGTAAGCGGATTTCCATTCAATTACCTTTGATTGCGAAAATTTAAGGCCGAATCAGTTGTTGTTAAGACATCCAATGGTTGTTTTCGTGTTTGATTAAAGAAGATCAGTTAAACATTTGAAAAGAAGCTAAAAGAATATGAATTAAGTAAACAGAGTCTTTGCCTCCCGGTATTTTTTAACAGAGTTGTAAAACAATTGACATAATACAATTTACTACAATTACTACAATTTATTGCTTTAACCCCTTCAAGGACGGTGGTTAATTTTTGGACAACTTAATTTTAATTCTTAAATGCCAGACTGGCACCAGAATATTGGAATGAAAATTCTCCTTTTATTAAGAATGAGAACAAAAGCATTTTCGTATTTCGAATTTTTTTTTTTGTAAATTCTGGTGCCATTCATTGATTTCAACATTTTACGAATAGAAATACCTTGCCCCTGAAAGGGTTAAACGAAATTAATGTATTTATTATTTTAAAGTTTCCATTCTCATTTAATATTCACGTGTAAATACAATTTTCAAGACATAATTTTAAATTAAGTATTAGTAAGACAATTTTCAATTAAAATTATTTTCAGTAATTTTAAAGGGTTTTTGTTTCTGTTTTTACTAGTCACGTATAAATAAATTTATAATCGTTAGGAAATATTATTATTTGCGCTGTTTTTAGAATTGAAAACAATCTCTATAATAATAGTCTGAGTCATGTGACTATTATCAACAGTTCCGAGCGGATCCGTTCGCTTTTTATATTCCTGACGGCCATTTTGGTACTTTAATGTTAGCCAGCCACAGGTGTTAAGTCGCCAAACATTATTCTATCGCAGTCATTTCACCTATATTACAATAGTCCAAATCATGTAACTGCCATAAACAATTACGGGCTGATCCCTTCGCTTTTTATATTCCAGGCGGCCATTTTGGTACTTTAATGTTAGCCAGCCACAGGTGATAAGTCGCCAAATATCACCATCATTTTCCTTATATTATAATTGTCCATGTAAGTGCCACAAACAATTACGGGCTGAACACTTGGCTTTTCATAAGAAAGGTTTCCTTTTTTAATAAAGAATCAAAGTTATATTTTCGAATAAAACTACATAAAAGTTGCCATGATTGCAAAGAATTCTTGGTACTTTTATGTTAGCCGGCTGCATATCTCGCCAATAGCTTTTTTTTAAAACTCGCCAGTTAGCATTTTTTTTATATTTTTCGAGTGGTAAATTAAAACGGTACTACATGGTCATCCCATCTACCTAAAATCTATCGCCAGACTATAAGATTAAAAGCCAATAATGGTTGATCGTAAATGTCGCATTCACTTGATTGTAAGAAAGTTACACGTGTTTACGCCATCAAGTGATTTTTATATCGACGTTTTATTTGTATTTTTATTAACGTTATACTAATTTATTTGTTCTTTCGTTATTTAAAATAAAAATTACGCCAATCTGTATAATTTGGTGCGATTTGCGCGTGGTTTGGCGATTTATATAATTTGGCGAAATTGGTTGACGAGATAACTAAGTAGTACCATTAAAAGATTACTTTGAATTTGAAATTAAATGTCATGATTTGTTGCATTATTTAATCAGGTTTGGCGTGATTTTTTTAATTATTTATTTATTTATTTATTTATTTATTTTACGACAATTTGGCGAAAACCTCGTTTTCGAATACCGGTTACATAAGTATTTTTAAATTATTTTCTATTATCTATTAAAATGAAGTAACAATAAATAAAAAATTAATTAATAACTGTAGAAAAAACAATTTATAACATTTTTTAATAAAAAGAAAATAAATGTAAATAAACATTTATTAATAAATAAGCAACAATAGCCGGGTTACCATGTCAGGCAAAATAACGCCATTTTGGCGCTAATTAAGTACCCCGATGCGTATAGGACATCTGCGCCTAATATTTTTCATTTCGTTTTGTTTAAAAAAATAAAGAAGTGAAAGCCATTAATTTTAGATGTTTCAGCTTTAAATGAAAGTTTTGTATTAAATAAAATGATAACAAAATACAAAAAAAAAAAAAAAAAAAAAAAAAAAAAAAAAGCATTGTTCTTAGTATAGATTAAAGGGATGCCAAACTGTTCGCCAAATTACTTAAAAAAAATAACCCTTTCCTAAATATGAAAAAAATATGTGTTATATTAAAATTTGAGTTACCATCATTAGAAAAAAGTATTTAAAATTCGAAAAAATATAATATTTCGAAAACTAATTCGAATAAAAAAAAAAAAAAAAAAAAAAAAAATCTAATACCAGTTTTGATAGCTGCGGATCTATACGGATTTTTGGTGTTAATTTCATCGCAAAGCATTCCTTATTTTAGGAGAAATCGCCGTGAAACATAATCAGTTGTTTAATCAGTCGTTTCAAAGAATCGTTTCATAAATTCGTTTTTTATATCCGTTTCGGAAATTCGTTTCATTAGGATTTTATACATAGAGAGTAGATATGTCTGATAAATGAGTATATTGTTACTTACTATAAAAATTTAATTGGATTACAACAACTTCAAAATCAACTTGAAAACGGTACTTCACAATACTGGATGTCGCCTTTTTATATTCTGAAATAAAGAGTACAAAGCGCAGATAATAACCAATAGAGTGTAGCATTGGAGTTTTTCCAGCCTTTTGAAATCAAACATATTGCAAATTCATCATTGAAAATTCAACAAAGTTACACCCCATGGATCAAAGTTACCCTGTATGACTGTATCTGCTCAGTTATGAAAGGAACTTTGGTCACCATATTTTTAGGAAATTTGGCCAGGCTTACTGGATTTTATTATATAGGAAAATAGTTTTATATGCAATATGTTGTTTACAATAAAGTCAGACATGCTGAGCATTTATTTTAAGCTTTTTAACCCGGGAGGACGCACCGATCCTGTTAGCCACAGAGTGCGTATCGTTTTTACAATTGTTACCACTATTTTTTAAAAGTAATCTTCAACTTCATTTATCGCAAAATTTCTAATAATTGTCTCCAACTAAATAAGGTGACGACAAAGAAAAAACCATTCATGCCCTGGGTATACGCGCGTTCTCCCGAATTAAACATAAGCATTACGACTAATAAGCAAACAGAGCACATATTGGAAGGTTACAGCACCTCCTACCGAGGAATCACGCAAAAAATGTGTTTTTAAACTAATCACAAGAATTTCATTTTCTTTAAATGTAGTTTAAATCTCGTCAGCCCTACAACATTTTACCGCCCTTCAGTGCTATTTTATGCGGGCAACTGAATTCTTGCTAACTCTGCGTATTACATAAATTAGGATTTATGTACATTAATAAAACCACCGACCTTCAAATTTTAAGAATATATTTAACAGAAACATAAACGGGACAAAACCTTGTGAAAAGAAGAAAAAATACAAAGCATTCCGACTAGATTTTTGAATGCCAGAATTTTCAAATGAAATATATCTTCTTTAATTTGTTCAATTTATTCATTCCATGTATTTTCAATCATACAATATAAAATTCAACTCAGAATGTACGGGTAATTTAAAACTGAATCATAAATAACATTAAAATTTCAAATAAATAAGTTATGAAGAACTGCAAAAGTCAAAATTAAGCTATCTTCAAAATTTCTGTAAAGAATTTTTTTTAAGTTTATTTTTAATTAATTAAATAAAGCTTTATTTTTAAAAAAAGATGCTGAAATAGTTTGCCAAAGCTTGCTTTATTAATAAATCACTCGTAATAAATCGTAATAATCTCTCGTAACATTATCATTTCATTTTTAAGCTAACATGCTGTATGATCTCCACCACTTTTTCAAATGAAAGATTTACGCAGGAAACAAAAAAAAAAAGAAAGAGAGAGAGACGTATTCTAGAGTTACTAACAAAATCGCAATAAATAAATAAATAAATAAAAGATAACAGTTAAGGATAGTGTACTTAATTTAAATATTTTTTTCTCTGAATTTTATCTGAAACAGTATATTACTCGATCGAAACTTAAAATAAACTGCTCTTTTAAATATTTGTTAAACTAAATCAGCAGTTTGATTGGCTTTGTTTTGTGTTCCGGAAACATAATCAGTCATAACACTACCATTTAGTTGTCAAGCTACCATATTTCTATAATCTGCACCATTTTTAGAATAAATATTTTTCGAATGACAGGAAAAAAAAAAAAAAGAAAATGTGGCATTCTAGAGTTACAATTAAGATCGTAAAAAAGAATAAAAACTAAAAGTGGAAGGTAATGCATTTCACACGGTTAACTTATCTTAAATAATTTTTTTTTTATCTTCTTTTTATTTAAAACAATAAATTACTTGAACAAAAGTAAATATTATTTGTTTTTATGTCCCAGTGATCATACAATTTTTTTTAGAATTTGGAAGAGAAATAAAGTTTGGGAAATATATTTTTTGATTAACATTAGATTGATTTATTTCTATTCGTCTAACATACTTTTTCACTTTGGTTCAGAAAAGAGAAAAAAAAAAGAAAAAAAAGATGAAAGGTGAAGATAATACGCGTTTTTTTTTTTTTTAAATTATATATCTAACAATGTAACTTTTAACTTCTGTATGGTTATATGAATGAAAAGTGCACTTTTATTTAGATATTATAACAATAGCATATCAATTGTTTTTCTGCATTGTATTTTTTAAAAATCGTATATTTAAAAAAAAATCCTTTCTCATCAAATAATTTTTTGAAAATGTTTAAATAGATATAAGCTGATGCGAAAAAAAATATTTGCATTATGATATTAACAGTATAGTACAGTGTTAAAAATATACAACAAACTGTCCAGTCATTCAACCGTTTTTATGGAAAACTGTTAACCCCTTGAGGGGCGGTGGGATAGGGGAGTCTAGGGAGGGTTGATCCCCTTTTTACAAAAAGATTTTTTTATTTTTTAAATATTGAATGTTGAATAAAATTTTATATATCATTTTATTCGTTATACAATGAGTTATCAAAATAAAATTGCTACGTAAGTGTAACATATAAGAAATTTGAAAAATGATTGATTTTAATCATGAAAAGATAATGGGTCAAGGCTCCCCACATATGGGAGGCCCTGATCCACTTTGTTTTATATTGCAAAATTTGTGAAGAGAAATAAAATCAGTTTAAAAAAAGCAAGATAACTGTAAGATACATACTTTAATTATTACAAAAAAATATTTTTCTAAATACGATGTTTAAACAAACCTGTTGATATTCAGTCGCAAGTCAGAGGAGAAAAAATTTGTTTTAAACAGAATTTTTTCTGAGCAGGTTTAATTTTACAGCAGGGAAAATCAAATTTTAACATTTAAGGCAGTATTCAGTTAGAAACAGGTTCCGTTTTCATAGTGTTTCATGTTATTATGTCCGGATTTAGAAGCCACTCTTCCGCAGTTTTTGTATCCTTGTACTTTTTTTGTGACACTTGACCTGTTAACTCTAGTTGTCACATAGCTCGGCTTTATCTCACTGTATTCATCCTGGTGAAATTTGTCTACATAACTTCCTAAAGTTTTTCGATCGATGCTATGTTCTTTTGCAGCCGCATGAGCACTTAACTTATCATTAGCATGATTTAAACCTTCAGGGGGCAAAATTCTTTCAGTACTAAAATATTGAAATAAATGACTGGAACCGGAATTTACGAACAAATTTATTTGGAAGTAAGAAAAAAGGCTATATTTCACATACATATTAAATGGAAAAGAGTTCATACGTTTCAGAGAATTTTAGACGCAATCGCAAGTCACAGAAGAAAAAAATTGTTTAAAACATGATTTTTTCTGAGCAGGTATAATTGTATAGCAGGAAAAAATGAAATTTTAACATTTAAGACAGTATTCCGTTAGAGACAGGTTCTAATTTCATAGGGTTCCGTGTATTACAATGTCCGGATTTAGAGCCACTGTTCCGCTTTTTTTGTCTCATTGTCCTACTTTTTGTGACTCTCGACCTGACAACTCTAGTTGTCACATAATTTGGCTTCACCTCACTATATTCATCCTGGTTAGATTTATCTACAGACATTCCTAAAGTTTTTCGATCAATGCTGTGTTCTTTTTTAGTCGCATGAGCACTTAACTTATCATTAACATATTTGAAACCTTCAGGGGGCAAAGTTTTTTTCAGTACTAAAATATTGAAATAAATGACTGAAACCGGAATTTACGAACAAATTTATTTGGAAGTAAGAAAAAGGCTATATTTCACATACATATTAAAGGGAAAAGAGTTCAGAAAAATTCTGGTGCCATTGTGATATTTCGGAATTAAAATTAAAGGGCTTTATAAACATATCACTGCTCCTGAAAGGGTTAAGACTTCATCCTTTCTAGTCTTTCCCATTATTTACTTATTGTAAGTAATATTTAAATGGAAAAAAAGTCCCTATCCACTTTCCCATATTCTAGCTATTTTTCACATCTTTATTTAGTCAGTTTTAAACATTTTCTTTTCCATCACACCATTTTACTGAAGCTTTAAATAATAAATTTATATTTTTTATTATATATATAACCATTATCTTTTCATTATGCACAGTGTATAATAAAAAGATTTCCAAAACCACTTAATTAAGGGAGCCTTGAGCAGCTGGTCCGCCCTCCATCACATTGACTGGGTCAAACCCTTCTACATAGACATTTTCTAAAGAATAGCACATGATTATGTTAAGCCTAACTTACTGTACAATCTTTATGCCTGGAATGAAAGCTCGATATTTCTGCATTATTTTAAACCTACTTACTTAAATTTCTATGATAAAATTTATTTGAAAAAAGCTTACAAAATATTTCTAAAAAACACAACTTTTAGGTTGAAAATGACTCACAATTGATTTTTTCCACACCTATTTCGATTATCTCTATGAAACGAAGACTGTTGTTTGAGCATTCCAATAGCTTTGATAGACATCTATTGATAAAACTCTGAAATTATTTAATTATGAAAATTGACGGGTGGGTCAAGCCTCCCGTATGGTCAACCGTCCGTAGTCTCCACTATATTTTATCCCACCTACGATTAATGCAGGTTTGCACCATAAAAATTTTATAAAATTTTATTTTTTTAACTTTGGTGAAAAAAAGTCGTAAAATTGCTCTTCCTTATTTTGCAATAAATGTTTTTGCGGATTCCGGTGTGAATTCGACTTTACAGATCCACAATTACTTGCCCCTCAAAGGGTTATATAACCGTAATTTAACTGTATTCTATCCATACTATTGGCAATAATACGGCTAAAATAGCGGTAAAGTACAGTTATTTAAAGGTTTTCTATAAAATCGGCCGAATGTTAACAGTGTACAGTGGGTAAGTGTACAATCAACAAATACGATGTACAGGTTTACACAATTTATAAATTTGCAGTTTAAAAACTCTAAACAATGATTGACATATTTGTACAATTCAGCCAACAAATGATAAATTTATAATTAAGAGCGATATCATAAGATATTTTAAGAAACAGAAAAATAAATATTTTTTTTATGAATATTCATTTTTTATTTAAAACGCCCCATAAAAATTAAATTCTCAATGTACAAGTTATTAACAGAGAGAGAACTTTTTTTTAACAGTAGTGAATATTTAAATTCTTTTTAGTAGAAAATTAAGTTTATGGGAAGAAAAGGTACACTGTTAAAATTTTAGACCAAGTTGTCCGAACATTCAACCGTTTTGATAGAAAATAGATGCAACATAATTGTAGTTTAACTCTATTCTGACCATATTACTACTTGTAGTATGATCAATTAAATATAAATTACAGTTATCTAATGGTTTTCTATAAAAACGGTCGAATGACTGGACAGATTGCTGCAGAATATAAACTGTGTAGGCTCATATTAACGAGACTGCACTTTATTTAATCCGTCTTAAAGTAGTTAATAATAATAATTTAAAAAAAAACATTAAAACAAGTTTTTTGAAAATGTATATTTATATATAAAAAATCTCTGGGATTCATTTATATGATGGTTTTTATCATAGCTTCTAAATTTTAAACTTTTTTTTTTATCTCACAAGTTATTAAAGCCTGAGAGCTAATGTGTCCGCAGGTTCTCTTTGTACGCACGTACGTAACGCGATAACTCTTGATAGAAATATCTAATTTGCTTCAATTTTCTTCTAGGTGCATTCTGATGAGGTGTTTTCCTGATTGGTTTTGGGGCTTCCTTGGTTAAGTATAAAGGGAGGGGGTGTCTATTCCCTTTAATTTAGATAAATTGGTTGCTCATGCAGAATTATCCGATTTGCTTCAATTTGGTATACCGACTTATTCTGATAAGGCGACTCCCTGATTGGATTTGTATGTTCATTGGTTAAGTATAAAGGAGGAAAATGGGGGAGCTAACCCCCCCCCCTTAATTTTGTTTAATGTGCTTTTCATTCAGAATTAACCGAGATTTGCCTCAAATCTGGTATACAGGTTTATTCTCATAAGGTGCTTCTCTGAATCGATTTGTAGGTTCATTGGTTAAGTATAAAGGGGTGAAATAAGGGGTGGGCTAACAAGCTCCCCTCAATTTATTTTTCAAGGAGCACTATTCTTTGAAATAAGAGTGCAATATACAATAAGTGTGAATTGCCTGTGAGATTAATACCATCAGTTTAGCTGGTCACTTTTCTCTTTCGTTTATTTCCTATCACTTTTTATAAAAGAAAAGTTTTATCTTATTTAATCGCAAAAAAAATTAGGATTAAATATGGTAATTGTTTCTTGTAATAAATAGTGATGGGAAAAAAATATAAACGGTCTCAGCTATGTTTTTTATAATGTATGACAACTAGCATTTTTATAAAACTTATCTAGAACAGACATTTAAAAATAGATTTACAAAGTTTACAAAATAAATAATTTTTCATACTTAATATCTATTTAAGTTTTAAAGTTATTACTTTGCTATGTTCGTGCCAGTTTTTCGAATTTTACAAATGAGAAAAAAGCCTATAAATGTTTCACTTCGATAATCATAAAAAAATAAAAGTAAGATTGAAGCCTTCGTATTTCGTACTGCTAAATATTTCAGATATTATATAATATTTTATATTATCGAGGTCGAACAAAGTAGCAGGAATTTCTTTTGCGGACAACTATACTTTATCTTTTTACGTAACATAGTTTTTCACTTTGTTTCAGAGGGAAAAAAAAAGATGAGAAGTGAATCTAATACAACTCTATTTTTATCAGATATTTAGAAATTTACTCTTCGAAGTAGACAAGAGTAATATATTTAGATCAATATTTAATTAAGCAAAAAGTTTATAAATGTTATCAGTAATTTTCTATTGAGTTTTTTTTTGTAAATCATAATTATAATTCTTTACGTTTATGCTGAGTAAACTCAATTTTAAATTCCGAAAGTCCATGGATAAGTAATAAAATTTTATATACACATGCTTTGTTTATATAGATAATATTTATCATATATCTACATTTGACCAACAATTGCGAAACTTATAAAAACGAATAAAAAATCAAAAGCCTTATTTTCATAAAGACTCTTACTATAGCTGAGGATTGTCCTCTGGCTGTTAATAAAAATGTATATTAATGTATAAAAGCATATTATCATGTAAAAGTATATTAAAGTTTCGCAGTCAGATACTGAAACTCGGATTTATATTCTAAGCATATTTTAAAAACTGAAACAAATCTGACTAAATCTATTAAATAGACAAAGATAATTTAAAAAATATATCTTTTTTCAAAGGCTGTATTTATAAAATAAATTGGGTTAGGCCAAATTATTTGTCAATATTACATTGCATTTCTGTATAACAATCCTAGAAAATAACTCTATTCTAAAAAAAAGTAACTACCGCTGTCACCGCTGCCGCCGATTTTGAATTTTTTGCGACCGGAGGTCTTTCTTCGTTAATATTAAGAAAAATAATGCATACAAAAATATGAAAATCGGTAGTATTATACGGAAATGTTTGATAAACACGCTGGTGCAGACAGTTTTCAAATCGAAGAATTATTTAAAGAAATATTTAATGCTAAAGTTGGACAAAATCGTTCCACTAAAAAAGTTTTATAGGAGCAAAAACTATTCATGGGAATTTAATCATTTTTAGATCATTTTATACGTTTGAAGTTCCCGGTGTGCAGATTGTATTTCTTTTTTTAATTTGGCTAATTTTTTGAGGTTTTATTTCTATTTTAAATTCAAATTTTCAGCATTTCTAGAGATATTTTTTACAGATTTTAGAAAGTGATATTAATTTAAACTGTTGCCAACTGTATAAACAGCGGAAACAATAATGTTTGCTTAAAAATATATATATATATATTTATACGTGTAATAAATTAAAAATTTATTTACACGTGACTATTATAACACATTTGGAATTAGAATTAAATAATTATGTACAAAAAGCAGGAACTTATTAAAAATTACGTCATAAAAACTATAATTACACGTGAATTTTAACAGAGAAAGGAATTTGTAAATTAATAAATTTATCAACATGCGTTAGAAGTCTTAAATAGGAGAAATTACTTTATATTTATGTCACATTACAGTTATTACATAAAATGAACACAAAATAATATTGCAAAACGGTTTAAATTTAGAAATTGCGCTAGACATTTACTTGATATTTTGAGAGGATACTTTTCAACTATTTTTCTTAGGAAAGCGCAAATAATATTTCATTTCTAACACAAGTATTTCACGTGAATATTAAAAACAGAAAGAATAGTTTGATCAAAATTACGTCAGACTAAAAACGATTAATTTAAAATGTCTCATTTAAATTCGCTTTGTTAAAAAATACCGAGAGACAAAGATTCTGTTTACTTAATTCCTTTTATATTAGCTTATTTTGAAATGTTGTTACACGTGTCTACGTCATCAAGTTATTCTTATTTCGACGTTTTATTTGTATTTTTATTAATGTTGTACTAATTTATTTGTTCTTTAGTTATTTAAATTAAAAATTATGTCAATTTGTATAATTTGGCGAATGGTTTGGCGATTTATATAATTTGGCGAAATTAGTCGACGGGATAAATTTCCCCCAATCAAAGAGAAATGAATAGAAATCCGTTTATAGGGAGATCGCCACTGTTTTTTAAATTATAATTCAATCGTTCGAAATCATTTTAAAGCCGCTCACATTAGCGTGCATTTGGAACCTGCGGTGTCTGGACGGGGGTTGGCGAGCGTAGCTCGTAGGGGGCCGAGCCCCCTAGTTTCTTTTTAAAAAGTTAACTTAGTTTTTCACCGTTTACAAATACATTTATGTTATTAACTTCCATTTAAATTTCAAAGATACATTTCCAGAATCTTCACATTTTGTTCACGATTTACAAATGAAGCATAACGAAGACATTTTAAAAAATTAGTGTCAAAATAATAAGCTTGTATGCTACAGCCAGCAGAAAAATTTCGACTGTATCATTGTAAAATATTAATTTAAATATTTCTGTTACACAACAACAATTACTATGATGATATCTTTAAATTAACTTTGAATTGCAGTGAGCAGCAAATAGAAAAGTTGCAGTTGAACAGCGTCCCGTTCACGGTATTGAAATAAAAAATTGGAAACAAATATGTATTTTAATTAATAGCTTCACAGTTAAAATTTCGCGTATTTCTATGCAATAGAGATACACTTAAGGGGACCGTGAAAGCCATATCTCCGCCATGTTAAATTCACCAACTTTATGTACCATTTTCTCAGAAATGGTGAAAAATAGAGGTCTAGATTTTTTAGAGTAGTTAAAATAACATAATTTACGTATTTTAGCGGACCATTTTCTTTCTAAGTGAAACTCAAAATTAATTATTAATTATTTATTGAAAGTCATTTTTAAATTAGCATTTTTGGTAAGAATTCACTGCCTAAAATAAATACTTCTCAACAAACCATTAAATACCTGAGTTAAACTATGCAGTATAACATAATATAAGTATAAAAAAATCTGAGTTCTTAAGTTTAATAGATATTGAAAAAAAGGAACATAAACATGAAAAATCCAAGTTTTGAGAAAAAGTCAATTAAAGATTTAAATGGCCATTAAGCTGTGAGGTACTCTTAGAAAGAATGAATAATTTCAACACTGATTTTTTTATATATAAACATGTGTGACACATCGTTGGAAAGATAAAAGTTTAAACTATTTAATGATATAAAATGTAAAAATCAATTCTTTGGTTGAATTTTGCTTTCCCGGTCCCCTTAAAATGTCTATCGCAGAAATAGTCCAGCACAGGGTTGCAAATTTGGCCTCCGTTTTAATTCAGAAAATGTCGTGTTCATAAAAGAAATAAAAAACAGCATTTTATCCTTTATTTTATGACACATATGTACTAATCACATAACGCAAAAATTTTTCTTTCGAAATTTCCGGTACAATTGTTTTATTTCTGATTGAAATTGGTGACCAGACTGTCAACCCTGACGAGGCAAGTCAACTTTTGATTGAACTAAGCGAAGACTGAATCAACATAATTTAGAATAAAGAGTTAATATATTAAATTTGGGAAAATTCTATAGATGCTAAATTGCCAATAGATACCATGCTATAACTATTTCCGGAATCGCGAAAAAAGAGCACAGCAGCGTTTCCTGTGGTGTTCAAAAACCTAAAATTGAATCAACATAAGTTTTAGTAACGATCATACATGTTAACTTTGCTGAAATTACGTCCAATTGGTACCAAGATATAGCTACCATGGAAATTGTATATTTAAAAAAAAAAACAAAACAAAAAAAAAAAAAAACAAAAAAAAACAGCACAACACCGTTCTCTCTTGTGTTCAGAAATGTAAAATTGAATAATTATATTTTTAAAATAAATATTTAGCATACGAATTTTTTGTTAAATTCCCTATATGCCAAGATATAACTATCACGGAAATCGACAAACAACAATCAACCAATCTTGTTGAGATCAAAGTTAAAATTCAATCAATATAATTTTAATACATATCTTAGTTGTTAACTTTAATGAATTGCTATCCTATCAACGAAATCCCGGAAAACGATTTTTAGCGGAGCCTCGTCTTGAGAATGATACACTAAATTATGATCCAAATTTTTTTATGTTAAGATTTAACTGATAGGATATTTGAGCAAATTTTACCTGATTTCATTTCAATTGAGATGCTGAGATATAGTTATCACGAAAAACATGAATAAGGGTACATCGCAGCGTCACCTGTTTGTTGTCCTATCTGCACAAAAAGCTTATCAGCACTTATATTTGTCAAGGTCTGTCTGAAAATGACGATTGATAAAATTTCCTTAAGTAGATGAAAAGGTATAGCTAGCACGTCAATCTTGAAAAACTCAAAGTACAGTGCAAAGGGATGGGCGACTTACAACCCTACATAATCAAATTTAAGATCAATGCTAATCAATGCTAATTTGATCTGTAATTTCATGAAATTACGTAGGTCCGTTATTGAGTGTTCTGTGTTAGTCATTGCGAAAAAATGTGATAGATTTTGAAATATAAGTTTCAGTTTTTCGGCTGTATGCACCTAAACTAATCAGAATCAATTAGTGATAAGGTCCAACAGACTAATATATTTTGTGTAATTCTGTGCATTAGTTCTTGAGTTAGAGCGGCTACACAAATTATGAGGCAAAGACTGACAGAAAAACCGACACCTTCCCAAATTAGTTAAATCGCGTTCAGAACCTCTAAATACAACAAAAAACGGCGGTAGAAAACTTTTGCGATTTTAATACATGTTTATTATTTAAATAGAACAAAGCAAACAAATAATTTTATGTAAAGTAGCTGATGATGATATAGCCATATTTTGCCAGTACGGATAGTTTCTGCTTTCAGCGATAAGTTCAACGTTTACAAACAATCAAACCTCTGATTGGAAAAAAAGATAAAATTTCATCTGATGCAAATCTTGAGGAAACAAACAAAGAAGGAAAAAAAAACTAACAGGTTTAGAGAAATACTCACTATTATTCCAATATAGATCTAGTACGTGAGGCTTCATCCTATAAATTAAAAATAATAATACTGATTAATTTATTATTAATTAAACTAGTTTATCTCATTTTATATATTTTTGAAGTGTTACCCTTTTTTCCATCACCCATTTAATTTATTCCGCTACCTCCAAAAGAAGGCTAATGAGAAGCTACCGCCACGCGTCTAGCGGAATTAGTGGAATATCCTTTCCTATGGAAGATATGATCTTTATTTTGGGGGGTTTCAGGACGATTGAGTTATTTTAATCTGATCAGTTTGCATTGTTTTTGTGTAGTTACTGAATTGGGGAAATTTAATGCATTGATAAATCTGTTTGTCTCTCTTTTCAGTAATACTTTTTGTCCGTGACTGAATCATAAGAATTTTGATAATTCTAACTACAGAGAAAAATGGTTGTATGATCCATGCAAAGGCAAAGCAAATTGTAGGGGAATGTTTTGTAAAATCGGGTACCATAAATGTTTGCTATTCGCAAATGCAATCAAACAGAAATCCAAACTCTGAATACCGTTTTTAATATTAAATGAATCTTTGACTACAATAAAGCATACTCTTTTCTATAAAAAATATAATTTATTATAGGCAAAAATAGCTTGTTTTAGACATATGCAACAATCCGGTTTTACCCGGCTAGTTGGGTAAAACCGGGTATCTATTTAAAATTCTTGGAAAACTCATTTAAGCCCAAAAAATTCTTCTTTAATTTAGTAAAAAATACATTTTTGTTATTTTTAACAAAACGAAATTCCACGTATGTGCTTCCATGTGTCCAAAATATATCTTTGGCTAATTTTCTACACTGTATATGCCTATCCATTTTATACTGGAAGTCTTAGAGTTATTTTAACTGGAAAAATCACAAATGAATTTCTTTTCTTATTCTTCTTCCTGCCACATGCTTCGTGGGCCCATCTTTGGCATTTCAAATATTGCATCCAACCTTCTTTGAACTCAGAATTGGAGTAAAATTCATTTCAAAATATCCAGGCTTCATTATCATATTTATCTTCTGAGGATGTCTCCTCAACCTTTTTGGGTTTCATTTTCTGTTGATTCTTAATTTCTTTTTTTCTTTTTAAGTAACTCCCCTTTTCCTTTTCTAGGCTCTTTGCCTTCTTTCTCCTACATATCTGTTTCCAGTTCTAATTTATAGAGAAAATAAATCAAAATAAGAGTTTTTCCTTTATTGCATCCAACCTTCTTTGAACTCAGAATTGGAGTAAAATTCATTTCAAAATATCCAGGCTTCATTATCATCTTTATCTTCTGAGGATGTCTCCTCAACCTTTTTGGGTTTCATTTTCTGTTGATTCTTAATTTCTTTTTTTTCTTTTTAAGTAACTCCCCTTTTCGTTTTCTAGGCTCTTTGCCTTCTTTCTCCTACATATCTGTTTCCAGTTCTAATTTATAGAAAAAATAAATCAAAATAAGAGTTTTTCCTTCCTTTTGCCATCGATTTTCTCAATCCTAGCCTTCCTGGAAAGGGGGTAATAACATATTAGGCGTAATCAAAAATGGAGATTGCTGGGATACACAATCTCAGATGTCAATGGAGGAGGCTGGATGTTGTCAACTGCTGGATGTGTGGTGTCAACTTTTAAATGTGGGAGGATGAGCTTCATTATCCTGTGATGTCTTAGAAGTATTTATTGCTGCAGTTATGCTAACCTATAGCTGTATAGACATAGGTGTGTTATCTCTGACTTTTATGGGTTTCTCTGTCATTTCCGAAGGAGCAAAAACACGGTCTGGAAAAACATCGTTTTTATAGGGAAAAATCCCTGTTTTCTAAAACCGTCTGATTGGAGTATTTTCAACTGCTGCTCTCAAAAATGCGGAATAATTTTCCAACCAGGATTGAAAGCAATCTCTTCCTCACCTCTTGTGTGTAGTATGAGTTTGGAGGTACTTTGAATACACATCAATGTGTTTTAACAGTACTCAACATAATAAAATTGCAATTTAAAGCTCCATGCTAAATTATTAACTATCAAAAAATCATTCGATGAGTGTAGTACAAAACCGACTTTGCCGATTTTGACAAATTCTTAAGTAGCCCATTTTACCCCCAACATGACACAGATTTAATAAAATGGCGTTACTACTCTCAATCCTATAGTAAAAGAAGATTAGTAAAACTGTTAAATTACTAGCAGAAACGCGGAGAATTGGATATAATACTTACGAATATTTACTATACTGACAAATAGTTAATATAAAAGTAAAACCTAGAATCAGACAAAACAAATTTTAAGAGTGATTCAAACGAAATTTTTTGCCCAAGAATTAGCCGTACACGTACAAGAATTAGCGTTTTGTTCAGCTATAAATGTCAAGCAATTCCACGTGTTGGCCGATATATAAAAGATCAAATCAATGGGGAATCTGCACTAGTTTTATCCGCCTACCCGGTTCTGTACAACTCCACCCTATATGTTCTGGTTACGCATCCTGAGCAGCCATTGCACTTTTTATTTCACTTCTATTTGGAATTCAGGTTGTGGTTTCATACTTATTGACCTTATAAAATCTTACTAGATTTTGGAATGTTTAATTTTAAAATTTGGAATTCGCATTCTATTCACATAAAAAAGAAATAAAGTTTTCTTCATTAAAAAAACATTATTTTTCATTGCTCTTTTTGCTGGAGTAAAATAATTTTTTTGTAGAATTGGATTTATTCACAAAAATGCAAAAGTGGCCGAATTACCTTCAAGAAAGAATTTCTTTCAAAAATTTAAACTTAAACTTAAAATTAAAAGTGCAAAACAGAGTATTTTCATAACTTAAAGAGAAGAGATATCACTAATAACTGGGCCTTTTTCATTTTTTTAAAACCATAACATAGCTGTCAAAATTTTAATTTAAAGTAAGACTAGCCGAATTACTATCAACAAACTTAATTAAAAAAACTGTATTTTAAAGAGCATTTTATTTTTCTCTAAAGAAAATTAATATTGTTATTTTATACGCTCGGACTAAATAAATTTCCGATTTTTTTTCTTTTTTTTACCCTTACAATTTTTTTCGAAAAAAAAAAAAACATTTTTATTTATTTTATTACTTTCTGTACCAGAAACAATCACTAAGCCACATGTGGACGACAAAATCACCTTAAAAAAGAAATAAGAATTTACATTATTTAATTACAGAATTTCTGTCATCACTCTTATATATATATATATATTGAAAGAAGTTAAACTGTGTCTACCAGTGAACACTGAACAGCGTAGCGGTTCCAGGGGCTACCCATTTGAGAATCAAATCCACGCCCTGTATATGAGTAAATAGTATGAGCACATCCTAAGAAAAACATGAGATGTTAGTCTAAGCGCGGCGAAAGCCACTATATGAGAGATAGTCAAAGATTCGCAGCATTACTGCCGAGAATCAGAGACGAAAAGAGGAGAGGAAGAACGAGAAAGTCTATTTACATAAGTGGCTGAACTGACAGGCAATCCGAAAACCAGGAAAGTAGGAGGGCGTGGCTTCAACAAGTGAAGCACGCAGAAGAGAAAAAATGTTGGAGAGTTTAAGAATAGATGAAAAATAAAGGGTTCACATGTTCAAAACAGTCGAAACTAGAAGCAAAGCCTAAACCTTAACCAGAAAAAGACACTTAAAGTGACCATACATTAAAAATAACAAGTAGTATTAAAGAAATTTTGAATAAAGGGTGGGAGCCGTAAACTTACGACTCGCTACTAGGAATTTTAGCGGAATTTGCCAACATTTCAGAGAAGGCAAGTAATTTAGAGAGATAATCTCCTTTACTTTGTATATTTTTGAGGACATTGTTGAGTTTGTGGGGAATTTCCGAAAAAGAATTGACATTAAGTTCTTCTTTAATTTTACTAACGATCTCTGCTATCGCAGGGATAGCACCAGAGAATTCGTGTAACTCGTAGAGTTGCTGAGATGGTGGTGACGTAATATTACTGGAAAAATTTGATTGGACGAAACGTGGGTTTGTCTTAGAAGCAGTAGAATCGCTGGTTTTTTTCTTTTTTCTTTTCCCTTCATTTGCAGATATAGGATTTTTTGCGTTAGCAGTTACATTGGCAAAAGTTTTTAGAAACTGGGGTTTCGTTGGAAATAATGAGCAACCCCTATAAGATGAAGGGTGCTTCAGAGAACAGTTAGCACATTTCTGTGGTGGTTTAGGAACATCAGAGTCCTTAGGTTTTTTTTTATTTTCGCAGTTTGTATTAAGGTGCAGGCCTCCACACCCTACGCCCTTAGGATTAACATGACAATTGGCACTTATATGAAAAAAAAACTTTTGACATTTGTAACATTGTGTGACTTTTTTGGCCGGTCGAAATCTATCGATTTCAACTCTAAGATTGTACACAGAGAGTACACTGAAAATTTCAAAGCTAGTGGGATTTTTAGGAAGTTCAATCAAATAGAGAGGGAGGGTTTTCCCGTCTATTTTACTTTTCATTTGCGAAAATTTAGTGATGGTAAATCCTCGACAAGCGAGGGTTTCTCTGACAGTTTCAATTTCAATACTTCTAGAAAGTCCACGAATAACAGCTTTAAGAGGAATTTCTCTGTCTGGGATAATATAATGTTGAATATTATTTTGCTTGAAATGCTCATGCAGCATTAGCTTGTCACGGATGGTAACAGGTGGAATACGAATGAATTCACCAGCAAGCTTAGGATTAAATTTAAATTTGTCCATGGAGGACAGTTCATTGAGAAATTGTATAATGTTCGGGACTTCAGTCACCATAATAGGCTTAAGTTTTTTCTTTGGTGTTTCAGGAACATTTTCTTCATGTTCGCTAGAGGTCGCGATATCTGTGTCATTATCAGATTGGAATTCGACGTCGTCGTTAACATTTTCAGGGGTGATTTTACGGGTTTTTTCAGCAACTCTATTCGTTTTTTTTACTTTTACGTTTTTTTGGATTTCGGGTTAACGGGGATAAAGCCCTCAATGTCCTTTTGGTCACTAGTTACATTACTGTTAGTAAAGACATTTAAATTTGGAGTTTCGTTCTTAGTAGAATTAAAAGAATTAAGAATATTACTTAAGCCAATTTTAGAGATAGCATCTCTATTATATAAGCTCCTATGAGAGTTAGTGGAAGAAATAGAAGAAATGGAGGAGGAACGACCCATACCATTACTCGGGCACTTAGTGGAGCCGCTAGCACTATCATTTGTAGCCATCAGTCAGCGATATCCATATAAGATCAGAGCGAATAAGCAAACAGAACCGGAGCTTACACGAACGCTGGCCTCTATCCTATGTGTGTATGTCATTAACATGAGTGTTAAATAAGTTGAATTTTAATTTTAAAGATTCCGGAGTGAGAATGATTTTCAAAAAAAGTAGTGTATACAAAACTTTTAAAAGAATTTAAGAAATTTAATTAGAAGCTGAAAAATGTTGTTTTTAAAATTTAAAAGATAAATGAAGAGATTTGAAACATTAAAAGTTTTAGAGTCCTATTACCTAACAAATGTCTGTTTCCTGCAACAATACAGCACTTATCAAAAGCAATAAAGTGGCAAAAGAAGCATTTTTTCCGTCTCTTATTAAATAATGTGATAGATATTTAACTGTTGTTAAAAAGTATATTAAAGAGTCCTACGAAGATTCAAGCATATGATCTTAAACGAAACAAGACCTTGATCTTAACTTCTGAATAAATTAAGAAAGAAAACATCGCGTGAAGTTTTTTTTTTTTTTTTTTTTTTTTTTGTTAACAGATGTTTTTTGAAACATAAAAAACTGTTTAGGGTATTTACATATTATGAGCATTCATTTATTAAATTATTAGCAATTTTCCAAAATCTTTATTGGAATTTAAACAAAATATGAATTAATTCATGCACGTTTACAAAAGTCGAAAAATCAATTATGGTATATTTTTTACCAGTTACATATTAGAAATTATCTAAACTTTTACTATGATTGTTGCCATTTGTCAAGTTTTAAGCGAAAAAAAACCTTCAAAAGTTCAGCTAATGTTAGAAAATATAATCATAAAAAATATAAAGTATAATAGTGAAAATTTATATCGCTCATTTTTAATGATTTTTTTTTTTATATATAAAAGAAAAAAAAATGGTGGTAGAGAAAACCTGTAAATTTACTGTTATTTTAAATGCCCCCGAGATCATATAGTTTTTGAGGGTTATGAAGTGGAAAAAAGTTCCAGAAATAGCTTTTTTCGCAAAACTTTCATTTCTTTTATCTATTCATGCAACACATGTTTTTATTTTCTGTCGGAAAAGTAAAAAAAATTAAGTGAGGTGAAAAGTGATGCTCAGTTCTGTTTATATTATATGTTAGAAAACATGCATTTAAACAGCATTGAAAGAAAGGAATACTGATTTCTTTTGAGCAATATTAAATTTTGACATATATTATATAAAAGTTCACGGTGCATGTGTATTGAGTTTCTTATAAATCATAATCATAACTTTATTTCACCCTTTAATCTTTTAGAAGCAAGTATGTAGAAATCAGAAAATATAATCTGAAAATTTACTGACATTTCAAATGTTCAAAGAACCATATGCCGTTTGAGAGTTTTGGTTGATTATGTTTGTCATAGCGAAAACCTGGAAATTTACTGTTATTTTAAATGTCCCCGAGATCATACAGTTTTTGGGGTTTATGAAGTGGAAAAAAAGTTCCAGAAATAGCCTTTTTCGCAAAACTTTCATTTCTTTTATCTATTCATGCAACATATGTTTTTATTTTCTGTCGGAAAAGTAAAAATATTTAAGTGAGGTGAAAAGTGATGCTCAGTTCTGTTTATATTATATGTTAGAAAACATGCATTTAAACAGCATTGAAAGAAAGGAATACTGATTTCTTTTGAGCAATATTAAATTTTGACATATATTATATAAAAGTTCACGGTGCATGTGTATTGAGTTTCTTATAAATCATAATCATAACTTTATTTCACCCTTTAATCTTTTAGAAGCAAGTATGTAGAAATCAGAAAATAGAATCTGAAAATTTACTGACATTTCAAATGTTCAAAGAACCATATGCCGTTTGAGAGTTTTGGTTGATTATGTTTGTAATAGCGAAAACCTGGAAATTTACTGTTATTTTAAATGTCCCCGAGATCATACAGTTTTTGGGGTTTATGAAGTGGAAAAAAAGTTCCAGAAATAGCCTTTTTCGCAAAACTTTCATTTCTTTTATCTATTCATGCAACATATGTTTTTATTTTCTGTCGGAAAAGTAAAAATATTTAAGTGAGGTGAAAAGTGATGCTCAGTTCTGTTTATATTATATGTTAGAAAACATGCATTTAAACAGCATTGAAAGAAAGGAATACTGATTTCTTTTGAGCAATATTAAATTTTGACATATATTATATAAAAGTTCACGGTGCATGTGTATTGAGTTTCTTATAAATCATAATCATAACTTTATTTCACCCTTTAATCTTTTAGAAGCAAGTATGTAGAAATCAGAAAATAGAATCTGAAAATTTACTGACATTTCAAATGTTCAAAGAACCATATGCCGTTTGAGAGTTTTGGTTGATTATGTTTGTCATAGCGAAAACCTGGAAATTTACTGTTATTTTAAATGTCCCCGAGATCATACAGTTTTTGGGGTTTATGAAGTGGAAAAAAAGTTCCAGAAATAGCCTTTTTCGCAAAACTTTCATTTCTTTTATCTATTCATGCAACATATGTTTTTATTTTCTGTCGGAAAAGTAAAAAAAAATTAAGTGAGGTGAAAAGTGATGCTCAGTTCTGTTTATATTATATGTTAGAAAACATGCATTTAAACAGCATTGAAAGAAAGGAATACTGATTTCTTTTGAGCAATATTAAATTTTGACATATATTATATAAAAGTTCACGGTGCATGTGTATTGAGTTTCTTATAAATCATAATCATAACTTTATTTCACCCTTTAATCTTTTAGAAGCAAGTATGTAGAAATCAGAAAATAGAATCTGAAAATTTACTGACATTTCAAATGTTCAAAGAACCATATGCCGTTTGAGAGTTTTGGTTGATTATGTTTGTCATAGCGAAAACCTGGAAATTTACTGTTATTTTAAATGTCCCCGAGATCATACAGTTTTTGGGGTTTATGAAGTGGAAAAAAAGTTCCAGAAATAGCCTTTTTCGCAAAACTTTCATTTCTTTTATCTATTCATGCAACATATGTTTTTATTTTCTGTCGGAAAAGTAAAAAAAATTAAGTGAGGTGAAAAGTGATGCTCAGTTCTGTTTATATTATATGTTAGAAAACATGCATTTAAACAGCATTGAAAGAAAGGAATACTGATTTCTTTTGAGCAATATTAAATTTTGACATATATTATATAAAAGTTCACGGTGCATGTGTATTGAGTTTCTTATAAATCATAATCATAACTTTATTTCACCCTTTAATCTTTTAGAAGCAAGTATGTAGAAATCAGAAAATAGAATCTGAAAATTTACTGACATTTCAAATGTTCAAAGAACCATATGCCGTTTGAGAGTTTTGGTTGATTATGTTTGTCATAGCGAAAACCTGGAAATTTACTGTTATTTTAAATGTCCCCGAGATCATACAGTTTTTGGGGTTTATGAAGTGGAAAAAAAGTTCCAGAAATAGCCTTTTTCGCAAAACTTTCATTTCTTTTATCTATTCATGCAACATATGTTTTTATTTTCTGTCGGAAAAGTAAAAAAAAATTAAGTGAGGTGAAAAGTGATGCTCAGTTCTGTTTATATTATATGTTAGAAAACATGCATTTAAACAGCATTGAAAGAAAGGAATACTGATTTCTTTTGAGCAATATTAAATTTTGACATATATTATATAAAAGTTCACGGTGCATGTGTATTGAGTTTCTTATAAATCATAATCATAACTTTATTTCACCCTTTAATCTTTTAGAAGCAAGTATGTAGAAATCAGAAAATAGAATCTGAAAATTTACTGACATTTCAAATGTTCAAAGAACCATATGCCGTTTGAGAGTTTTGGTTGATTATGTTTGTCATAGCGAAAACCTGGAAATTTACTGTTATTTTAAATGTCCCCGAGATCATACAGTTTTTGGGGTTTATGAAGTGGAAAAAAAGTTCCAGAAATAGCCTTTTTCGCAAAACTTTCATTTCTTTTATCTATTCATGCAACATATGTTTTTATTTTCTGTCGGAAAAGTAAAAAAAATTAAGTGAGGTGAAAAGTGATGCTCAGTTCTGTTTATATTATATGTTAGAAAACATGCATTTAAACAGCATTGAAAGAAAGGAATACTGATTTCTTTTGAGCAATATTAAATTTTGACATATATTATATAAAAGTTCACGGTGCATGTGTATTGAGTTTCTTATAAATCATAATCATAACTTTATTTCACCCTTTAATCTTTTAGAAGCAAGTATGTAGAAATCAGAAAATAGAATCTGAAAATTTACTGACATTTCAAATGTTCAAAGAACCATATGCCGTTTGAGAGTTTTGGTTGATTATGTTTCTCATAGCGAAAACCTGGAAATTTACTGTTATTTTAAATGTCCCCGAGATCATATAGTTTTGGGGGTTTATGAAGTGGAAAAAAGTTCCAGAAATAGCCTTTTTCGCAAAACTTTCATTTCTTTTATCTATTCATGCAACATATGTTTTTATTTTCGGTCGAAAAAGTAAAAATATTTAAGTGAGGTGAAAAGTGATGCCCAGTTCTGTTTATATTATATGTTAGAAAACATGCATTTAAACAGCGTTGAAAGAAAGGAATATTGTTTTCTTATGAGCAATATTAAATTTTGACATATATTATATATAAAAGTTCACGGTGCATGTATATTGAATTTTTTATAAATCATAATCATAACTTTATTTTACCGTTTAATCTTTTAAAAGCAAATATGTAGAAATCAGAAAATAGAATCTGAAAATTTACTGACATTTCAAATGTTCAAAGAACCATATGCCGTTTGAGAATTTTGGTTGATTGTGTTTCTTATAAATCGTAATTATAAAATATTTTTTTTATTCATTTTATTATCGTGTACATCAGTGGTACTCACAAAACCACTCGCGGACTGTAGAGTCACCGTATAAAAAAATTTCTACCTTATTTAATCGCAGAATTTCTGTCATTAACTCCTGAATGGAAGACGACTCTTATCCTCTATTTTATTTAGTGCATGTATTCCAGTATTAAATAAGGTGAACATTACTTTTGGAAAATTGTGGTGCTCATAAATCGTAATTATAAAATATTTTTTTTTATTCATTTTATTATCGTCTACATCAGTGGTACTCACTAAGCTACTCACGGGCTGTAGAGTCACCACTTAAAAAAAAGTTTCCACCTTATTTAATCGCATAATATCTGTCATTAACCCCTGAATGGAAGACGACTTTTATCCTCTATTTTATTTAATGCATGCATTCCAGTATTAAATAAGGTGAATATTACTTTTGGAAAATTGTGGTGCTCATAAATCGTAATTATAAAATAATTTTTCTATTCAATTTATTATCGGCTACATCAGTGGTACCCACAAAGCCACTCACGGGCTGTAGAGTCACCACTTAAAAAAAAGTTTCCACCTTATTTAATCGCAGAATATCTGTCATTAACCCCTGAATGGAAGACGACTTTTATCCTCTATTTTATTTAATGCATGCATTCCAGTATTAAATAAGGTGAATATTACTTTTGGGAAATTGTGGTGTGAGAAAGGTTTTCATAAAATGTAGTATATACATTTGTTCTAAATAGATTTAAGAATTTTAAGTTGAAGCTAGAAAATGTTGATTTTAAAATTTGAAAAATAAATTCAGAGGCTACCTTAACAGTTTTAGAGCTTTATTTATTAGCCATTCAGCGCATGAATCGATTAACTCTAACATTTATCAAACTGAAAATTGTCAGTATAAACAGTTAAAGTTATTGTAACTATAAAAATATTCTATCTATATAATATTTTTTCTCGGGATATTTTCATTGAACTCATTAATTTTCCTCTAACCAAGGGTAACTTTTTATCACTGTATATATATATAGTAAATTTCCATTGTTCCTTTGTTTAAAAAAAAAAAAAAAAAAAAAAAACGCCACTTAAAATTGAGTTAGTCAGATGGTCTTCTGAATGCCTCATATATAAATAACAATTCTCTTATTCCTGCAACATTGCTACATTTATGAAAAGTAGTAAAATGTCAAAAAATGCTTTTTTATGAAGACTCTTCTTAAATAATATAAGTATATAACTATTGATAAAAAGTATATTAAAGAAACCTACGAAGATTCACGAACGAAAATCTACATTCAAATTATCAGCATTTATTTGAAATGAAAGATGAACTGGACCTTCACATATGAATAAATAAATAAAGAAAGCATCAAGTGAAGTGTTTTTTTTATCAGGTGCATTTTTATAGATTAAAAATTCGTCAGAGTCCTTACAAATTACGGGTTTTCATTTATTAAATTACTTACTATTTTCCTAAATTTCTACAGAACTGGAATTTAAACAAAAAGAGATTTACTTTAAGCAAGTTTACAAAACCAAACAAGTCGAAAATTGTATGCCAAACGTGGCAAATGGGGTGCGTTCGTACTATAACTAGTTTTATAAATATTCAGATCTTTTTACATTCTTATGCAAAAATGCATGAATATAAAATTTATTACGATTATATATATGAGTATCAGTAATATGGAAATAATATGGCTCCATAGAGGAAATATGAATAAATCACCATGATAACCGATAATCATTACCTATCACAGGATATCACTGATTTAATTGCATATGATAGGGTTTAATAGAATGAAGAAAACTTTTATTAATATATTTTAAAGGTTTGGTTTGATTTTCATGAAATTAGAAATGATTCAACAAAATTCTGAGTCGATTATATATATTAAATTTCAAACCATTCGGTTGGGTAGTTTTTGCCTTGTTATATGCGGGCAGACGGACAGACAGACAGACAGACAGCCGGGTTGGCCAAGGGACGACTATGGGTGCTAAGTATTACAAACGCTCCAAAAAACTGTCCTGCGATATTTTTTTCCAGTTACATTTTATAAATTATATGCCATGTTTATACGATTACTGTTATTTTTCAATTTTTACGAATTAAAAAAAGTAAAAAATGCAGTGAATATTTGGAAATATAACCTTGAAAAAGATAAATGATAAATTTGAAGATAATGTGCTTCGTTTAGTTTTTCTTAAATATTCTTTTGTCCTTTTTATGTAAAAGAAAAAAAATGATAGTAAAACGAACCTGGAAATTTACTGTTATTTTAAATGTCGCAGAGATCATATAGTTTTTGAGAGTTATGAAATGGAATAAAGTTCCTGAAATATCTTTTTCCTCAAAACTTTTGCAATTTCTTTTATCTATTCATGCAACATAGGTTTTTTATTTTCTTACAGAAAAGAAAGATATTTTAGTGAGAGGAAAAGTGAAGCACAATTCCTACTTTTATAATAAGTTTAAATTCTGCCATTTATAAATGAAATTAGTTTTCTTGAGAAATAATAAATTTTGAGAAGCAGTATATAGCAGCATTTTGTTACACTTTAATTTTAAATGAAATTAACAAATTTTAAATTTATACAAAACAGTATTGCTTTAAAACGAGAAAATATATAGATAGTTTTTATGTATAATGTTTTGCGACGGGACCTGAAAAACAATTCCATAATTAATATTTAGTGATTACTGAAGACTCTGAAGCCCAGCAATTGAAAAACATTTATGACTTTTAAAAAACGTTTTCCGAAAAGAAAAGTATTTTTTGAACAACGTAACAAATTTATATCCAGAACTACAGTGGTGGCCAAAATTGTGGATATTTTTTGAAATGTTCATGTTTTATACATTTGTGTACTTATAGAATGTATTAATTTTCACTTAAATACAAATTGTCTATATTAAATTCAAGGAAATTTAATGTAGAATTTAATATAAAAATAGAATTAAAATATCTGCATTACAAAAAAATTTACTCATGCATAAGTCAAAAATACAAACACAATTAATCATGAATGTTGAAGTGTATTGTAATAAAACCTTCCTAGCCAATCACAATGACTCTTCTGAGAAGCAATCATATGTTAGTAACTAAACTGTAGTATATTTTGATTTGTAAAAGCCGTATTTTGCTGGAATGAATTTTGCAAAAAACAGTGTCATGAACAACTAGAACTGATTGGATTCCCACAAAAAGAAACAGAATTGTTACATTAAGAGAAAATAATCTCTCTTATGCTAAAATTGCAAGACAGGTTGGTGGATCAGTCCATGCAATCGCATACCTGGCATACGAAAGTTGTGCTTACGTTATGAAGAATCTAAATCAGTGATAAATAAGGCAATATCAGACCGAAAAAAATGCACAAGTGCTTCTGACGATAGAAAGATAAAAAGGATATGCCTCAAAGTTGGAACAATTTCATCAGATGCGATTAGAGGTGAAATGAATGCAATGAGTATTTCGGTTAGTTCAAGAATAATAAGTAGAAGATCAGTAGATTTTGGGCTGAAATGTAGAATTCCGAGGGAAAATCCATTTTTAAATCTTCAGCAATGCAAGGAACTACTTCAGAGGGCAAGAAAACACATTAATTGGTCAGAAAATCAGTGGAAGTAAATAATCTGGATGGTTGTAGATATGTCAGACGTAGTGTAGGGGAAGAGCTACATCCTGTTTGCATTGAAGCAACTACAAAGAACCCAACATATGTCATGATTTGGGCGTGTATGTCTGCAAGATGTTGCGGGTCGCTTTCAAGTGATTGATAGCATTCTAAATGAAAAAAAAAAAAAAAAAAAAAAAAAAAAACATAGAAACTGTCCTGGAACCATAATTGATACCTTCTATTAGTGATCTCTTCACCAAAAAAGCACCATTTATCTTTCAGCAGAACTCAGCTCCATTCCTTATGGTAAAAATATGTAAAAAATCGTTTAAAAGTAAAAACATACAGTTATTACCCTGATCTGAATCCTATAGAAAATTTGTGGCGACGTTTGAAAATCCTTGTACAAAAAAGCGTCTATCTAATAAAACGCAACTTATTGAAGCTATAATTGATTCTTGGCTTCGTGTGATTATAAAGGAATAACTCCAAACACTAGTTCTCTCAATGAAAAGACGCTTTGAAGATGTAATAGAAAAACAAGGGGAATCCTGCTAAATATTGAATGTGTAAGTGTAATTTTAAAATATAATGAAATCTAAGATAGATCTTATTTTTTGCAAGCGTAACTTTTTTGTAATACAGATATTTTAATTATGTTTTTTAATTAAATTCTACATTAAATTTCCTTGAATTTGGTATATAAAAAGTTGTATTTAAGTGAAATGTATTATATTCTTCAAGCACGCAAAGTTAAAAAACGTGAAAATTTCAAAAAATGTCCGCATTTTTGGTTGCCACTGTACCTAATTTACTTGTTCTTTACAAATACATTTTCCAAAGATAAAGTTATTCGGATATTTTTATGCGAAAGGTTAGCGAAACACTAAATTTATAGACAGAGAATCTGATTGTGTATTAGTCTATACCACCACAGGCATTTCACAAATAAATTTTCATGAACCACGGATGAGTTACACTCAGTGACTTTAGGCATTATAAGATTATAGATGATGAATTCCTGAATAATTATGTATTTATTTTAAATTTTATATTTTATAACTAAATTAGTTGGTTTGACAAACTGAACTCCCACCGTAAACCAATTACATAAAAATAATTCGCCAAATGATTTTTTCGCTATATTAAAAAATATATATAATCTGAGAAAATGCACTAATTTTTTTTTATTATTTTTTTTTAGTTTTAGTTTTTTTAGGGCACATTGTTATTTTTATTGAAACATAATAATAAGTCACAAAAATAAATGTTCATAGTAAAGAATATAGATCATAATTTATTGACGTTTCTTTTTTCAGCTAAATCCTCATAAAATTTGTATTGACTTTTATATTATTACAACAGTATTGGTAAAAAGGATAGTTCACACTGCTACTTAAATTGAAATTTTTATAGACTTTCCTAACAAGCAAAATGCCTTTCTGGATTTAATAAGAAATAATTTGCGTCAAAAAGACATTTTATCGACATCATTTTGGTAGACATTATTTTATGACCCTCTTATGTACTTGCAATGATAATTTAATAGAGTTACAAATTATGTAATTATTAAGGATTATATAATAGTGTCCCATAGTATTCATTCCTGGCCGGAATTTCTTGAATAATAAATAAGTTTTATTTCTTTTCAAAAAATTAAAGTTACAAAATAACGTGGCCGACTCCTGTTTTGTCTAACATAGGTATTTTAATAAAAGAAATTACTCACTCCATTACCCACCTACACAATTGTACTACAAAAATTTCCTACTGTACATAACAATATTATATATTGTTTAACAGATATGTTTTTTGCTTTGTTTTGTTTCTATATTTTTAAGAAAAACTTTCATATTCATAAAAAAAAAAAAACTTCGATTGAAGATAATTTTGCAAAAAGAAAAAAAAAAAAAAATCGGTCGCGTGTCGACCATGGAGATTGGTTAGTGGTTAAATTGATTTTTATTACTTTTGATAAAAATTTAAAGGCATCTCAAAACCTTTATATTTTCAAAAAATCAATTTTCGGTTTATGTTTTATTTTGTATATTTCAACATTTCTGAACAATATTGAAAAAACCACATTGAAAAATCTGTATAATTTCTTTACTTTTAATCATTTACTCACGGCTATACATGGATACTTTAAGTGGATATTGGAACCTCAAGATGTGTTTTCTTGATTAGTAAATTTTGAGTCTGTACGCGATGTTACTTTCAAATTATATAAGTTCCATGCAGCCACAAAAGGATTTCTTGAAATTGTACATGCTTAAATCTAACATATTAAACATATTTCGGTTTTCACTTTCATATTTTTATTTATTTATTTGCACTGAAAAAAATTATTTTTTAAATTTTGTGTTTAGATAAAAACTTAAAGAATACTTTTTGCGCATATTTTTAATTTAATTTTGAGGTAAGTGTGTTGTGATACTATTTTAGTTAAAACTTCTTTGTTGTATGCATATTTCCCAGTTTTGACATCCCTGCGTGCTGATTTTAATTCACGTATTAAAGATATGATTTTTTTTTTTTTAATTTAAAGTTTTTTTTTTTTTGGTATATACAACATTTATTTTGAAATGTTATGCCTAATAATACTGTAAATGTTATACTGAGCCGTAGGTCTAACTTCCATACTTTTTTTGGGGGTGGGGGGTGGGGGGGCGATTCTCAAAAGGTTGGCACTGGACACACGTGATAACTTTAGTTATCATTGACTTTTTTTTTTTTTTGTACACTGAGTTTTTAATTCTGTTCAGAGACAGAAAATGACATAATTTATTGTAAAAGCTTTGTATAAATATCTTAAAATTTTATTATTTTATGCTAAAGAGGCCAATTTCGGACATTCAAAACGTTAACTGCTCCAATGTACCACCAAGAAAAAGAGTTTTAACTTTTTTACAGGTGGCTCTAATGGTAAACAACGAATGCATAAAGGAAACGGGTGATTTTTTGATATTTTCGTTAAGAGATGGCAGGCTGATTTATTGGTTTTTTTTTTTTTTTTTTTTTTTTTTTTTAAGATAGAAGGACTTTTCTATAAAGAATTTTTCTGTATTTTGTTATGTCCGAAAGTAGCGTACGTAACAAAGCATTTGATTTTATTATTATTATTACTGGATAACAAAAAGTTAATTATACATATATATATATATATATACACATACAATTATAGGACACATTTACTACATTCTTAGTCTTAAGAATTTTTTAAATACTAAGAGCAACGTCCAAAATCTGTAACGTAGGTGCGAAAAAATGTCCAAAATTTGCAACGTACATAACTGCTAATTAAATGCTTTAATAATTAATTTTACAGAAAACTTGCTGTGTTTTAATGTTTGTGTATAATTTTGTAGACATACTATTAAAAATATTTATCTATACTCCTATTATAAAGAGGAAAAAATTGTTTTTTTGTCGAAGATAACTTCTGGAACTACCGAACCGATTCTAAAAGCAATGGTATCAAAATGATGGTGTTAGTCCAACTTAGAACATAGGCTATATCTTATGTCGGTGCCACTACCCCGAAGGGGGTGTAGGAGCAAAAAACGTTCTAAAAATGCAATTTTAGCGTTACTGAAGGGCCTAGAAATATGAAATTTTGAATATTAGTTACTTATAAGATATAAATGATGTCTAAGAACAGTTCTTAAACAATTCGAAATCTAAAAGGAGTGAAAATGCACAAACAGCGTTCTAAAAAACATTCTAAATGGTAGTTTCTACATAATCTCAAGAAATACCAAACCGATTTATAAAATATTGGTGCCAAAATGATGGTGACAACGCTTGCTCCAAGACAGGCTATGTTTTACGTCGGTGCCACTACCCTAAAAGGGGGTGTAGGAGCAAAAAACGTTCTAAAAATGCGATTTTAGCGTTACTGAAGGGCCTAGAAATATGAAATTTTGAATATTAGTTACTTATAAGATATAAATGATGTCTAAGAACAGTTCTTAAATAATTCGAAATTTAAAAGTGGTGAAAATGCACAAAAACCGTTCTAAAAACCGTTCTAAATGGTAGTTTCTAGACAATCTCAGGAAATACCAAACCAATTTAAAAAATATTGAAGTCAAAATGATGGTGACATCGCTTGCTCCAAGACAGGCTATGTTTTATGTCGGTGTCACTACTCTAAAGTGGGTGCAGGAGCAAAAAACGTTCTAAAAATGCGATTTATGTGTTACTGAAGGGCCTAGAAATATTGAAATTTGAAATATTAGCTACTTATTAGATATAAAGGATTTCTAAGAACAGTTCTTAAACAATTCGAAATTTGAAAGGGGTGAAAATGCGCGAAAATCGTCCTAAAAAACGTTCTAAATGGTGGTTTATACACAATCTCAGGAAATACCAAACCGATTTAAAAAAATAATGTTGTCAAAATAAGGGTGTCAAAATGACGGTGACAACCCTTGTTCCAACATAGGCTATGTTTTATGTCGGTGCCACTACCCGAAAGGGACTGCAGGAGCAAAAAACGTTCTAAAAATGCGATTTTTGCGTTACCGAAGGGCCTAGAAATATGAAATTTGAAATATTAGCTACTTATTAGATATAAAGGATTTCTAAGAACAATTCTTAAACAATTTGAAATTTAAAAGGGGTGAAAATGCGCGAAAAGCGTTCTAAAAAACGTTCTAATGGTGGTTTCTACACAATCTCAGGAAATACCAAATCGATCTAAAAAATAATGTCGTCAAAATGATGGTGACAACCCTTGCTCCAAGATAGGCGATGTTTTTCGTCGGTGCCACTACCCCAAAGGGGGTGCAGGAGAAAAACGTTCTAAATGGCGGCTTTTGCATTACGGAAGGGCCTAGAATCGTGAAATTAAAAGAGGGTTAAAATGCGCAAAAAGCGTTGTAAAAAACTTTCTAAATTGAGATTTCTATGCAATCTCAGGAAGTACTGAACCGATTTCAAATATAATGGTGTAAATATGATGGTGACAGATCTTGCTCTAAGATAGGCTATATTTTATATCTGTTTCCACTATCCCAGAGGAGATGCAGGAGCAAAATGAGCGAAAAGCGTTCTAAAAACTTTCTAAATGCCGATTTATCGGCAATATCTCAGGAAAAATGAATCTGATTTCAAACGTAATGGTAGGAAATTGATGCTGACAGACTCTGCTCGAGCATAGACGCTATTTTATGTCGGTATCACTATCACCAAAACGTTGCAGGAGCAAAAAAGAGTTCTAAATTTCGCTTTTTGTGATCGGTAGGGGTTAGCAACTTAAAATTAGGCAAGGTACATATTTAATAGATATAAATGATCTTTAAAAAGAGTTTCGAAAAAATTGGAAATTTAAAAAGGGGTGAAAATGCGCGAAAAGCGTCCTAAAAACGTTCTAAATTGCGATTTCTACTCAATCTAAGGAAATACCAAAGCTATTTCAAAAGTAATGGTTGCAAATCAATGGTGACAGTCCCTGCTATAACACGGGTTATATTTTCTGTTGCTGTCACTACCATCTGAGGGTTGCAAAAGCAAAACATGTTCTAATTTGCGTTTTTTTGCAAAACTGAGGGGTCTAACACTTTGAAGTATGGCATGGTATTTACTTACATGATGCAACTGCTTTCTAAGAACAGTCGAAAGAAAATTCCAAATTTAAAAAAATGAAGTGAGTGAAAAGCGTTATAAATTACAATTTTTAAGCAAACTTAAAAAATACCAAATCGATTAAAAAAATAATGATGACAAATTTTGGTGATAGAACCTGCTCAAACATAAGCTATATTTAATGTCTGTTCCACTACCACCAGAGGGTTTCAGGAGCTAAAAACTTTCTAAATTGCGATTTCTGTGATACTGAAAGGGCTAGAAACTTTAAATATGACATGGTAGTTACTTATAAAATATAAATGCCCTCGAAGGAACGTCGAAAATAAATTCGAATTAAAAAGGGGTGAAGCGAAGGGGAGGTGCGAAAAGCATTCTAAAAAAAGTTCTAAATTACGATTCTATGCAATTTCAGGGAATATAAAGCGATTATAAAAGTAATAGTTGCGAATCAATGGTAACAGTCTCTGATCCTACACAGGCTACATTTTATAGCGGTGATTCTACCACCTGGGGTTCACAGGAACAACAAACGTTCCAATAAAGGGCTTTAAAAGCTTTTAAAATTACGTTTCTGTGGAATATTAGGAAATAACAAACCGATTTCAAAATTAATGTTGGCAAATTAATGGTGACAGTTCCTGTTTCAACATAGCCCTTTATGTTGAGAGAGTTGGTAGGACTTGAAATTTGACATGATGGTTAATTTTAAGATGTAAGAAGATGGTTTCTAAAAAATTCAAAACTTCAAATGAATACTGAAATGAGCGTATTAATTGAGCATAAAAGTTTCAAAATATTTTCTAAATTATCATTTATTTAGTTTTATTTCATTTTATTAATTTAAGTCTCATTTCTGCCTAATGCAGTGTAATAATGATGTTTAATCAAACTCTGTTTTAAATAGTAATTTTTGAATTATTCCTAAAAGTAATAAGTACCTTTTAATAAAAAAAACCCCTTTTAATAAAATAAATATTACATTTTAATAAAATAAAAATTTAGTTAGTACGTTTTAATAAAAATTAGACATATAAATATCACTTGGTACATTTCAAATATTACGCGAGCAAAGCCGCGGGGTTTGCTAGTATATTATATTTATAGACAAAATACTATACTATTAAAAAAATTGGACTTAAATTTGAAAATTTTAAAAATTACATATAGTTAATGTTTAATGATCCCACCTTTTGAGAATCTCCCATTTATTATTAGATAACCTGAGATTTGAATTTTTTTTGCAAGGCCTAGCAAGATTATATAATATAATGTTATTAGATATTCTTATATTATAGTATAATTAATAAATTTCATACTTATTTTAGTAAATTATTTTAATTACTAGTATACAACCACGTCAAAACTGACAGAGTGTAAAAGAAAAATCTTTAAAATAATGTTTAGAAGTTTAGATCTTTAAGAAAGTATTTAGAGGAAAATAAGGAAAATAGGCTTTCCATCACAGAACCTGCAAGAAAAATACTACTAGTTCGCGGCCCTTTTGTCCCCAACTAACGGTGTCACAGGACCTTTGAATTTTTAGAAACGATCCAAAACATCGACTTTTTTTAAAACACCAGATCTGATATTAATTTTGTGACTTACAAATTATTTTACTGATCAGAAACTAATTTTGAATTATTCTGTTAACAGATTTTCTGTGTTACTGTTTTAAATTTTCTGTTATAACAGCAGATTTTTAATGATTTTTATCTGAATTATTTCTCAAAGTAAATTGCATAATAAGTAAAGTAAATTCCAAAAGTAATGCAAGTTTAATGCAAAATAGCAACTATTAATTGCATTAATATAATTTTTTCCCTCTGGAAACGTTCTGTGCTAAAACAGTAGTATATATATATATATACACTGCTGGCCATACAAAATGCAACACCAAGAAGGAACAGAGATATCACAGCGAAATTTATTTGGCAGATAACATGCCGTACAAAGATCAAACGATTAAAATTACAGCCTCTTGTGACGCGTGGATGATGACAAAATCAGTAGTTAGAGTAGCCGCCAGTGTTGTCTATAACCGCGGCCACACGCATCGGCATAGAATCAAAGAGGCTTTGGATGTCTCCTTGGGGTACAGCAGTCCATGCGGCTTCCACATATTGCCAAAGTTGATCTGGTGTAGCAGCGGGTGGTGTATCCCGGGCTAGTCGTTGTGCAATCATGGACCACACGTTTTCGATTGGCGATAGATCGGGAGAACAAGCAGACCAAGGAAGCAATTCAATCTGATGGGTAAAGAAGAACTCTTGAACATTGCGTGCCACGTGTGGTAGTGCATTATCCTGTTGAAATATGGCTGACGGCAAGCGCTGAATGTATGGGGGGACCACGGACTCCAACACCTCACAGATGTAGCGCTGGCAGTTCAGTGTACCGGAAATGCGTACTAGAGGCGTGCGGCAGTGAAATTCGATACCACCCCAAACCATGATACCGGATGCAGGACCAGTGTGGCGATGCATAACGCAACAGTTTAGAAGCCTCTCACCACGGTGCCTCTAAACTCGAATCCGACCATCGTGATGTTGCAGCCAGAAGCGAGATTCGTCAGTAAACACAATGTCGTTTCATTCCGTTGTCCATGTCCGCCGTTCCTCACACCAATCGCGGCGCAAACGCCTGTGGTTTCCAGCCAGGGGTAAACGAAGCAATGGACGCCTTGCGGACATTCCACTCTGCTGCAAACGGCGTCGAATGGTACGAGCGGACACCGAATGATGCGTAGCAGACTGAATCTGTTGTGCTATGGTTCGTGATGTGGCTGCGCAATCCATCACTGCCATGCGCACAATCCGCCTGTCATCACGGGCAGTGGTGCAAGGAGATGAGTGCGATTGGTCCCGTTGGTCTGTCGTTCCCTCCTACATCCAGCGATTACAGATCCGCATCACAGTTGCTCGGTTTCGTCCAACACGTTGACCGATTTCTTTGAAGGATAATCCTCAATCCCTATAGGCTACTATTTTTCCTAGGTCGAATTCCGAAACTTGGTCAAAAGACGCTCGATGTCTTCCACGAGGCATAGGTAAATAGCTTACGCAAAAAAAGCACGAAAAAATAATTACCGTACTTCAAATCGCCAATCTGTTCTCCCCTTATATAGCGCTTGCGAGTGGCGCTACGGTCGCCCGTGATGTGCGTCTGCGCTGCAATGCTAATGATTTGCATATTTCATCGCCGCAAACGCATGATGTAAATTTCACATGAGTTGCATGCTTCCTTCAGGGTGTTGCATTTTGTGTGGCCAGCAGTGTATATATATATATACCCTTATATTTTAAATACAATAAGAATTGATAAGAAATATTCATTTCATTTGAAATGCCTTAAAAGCTGATAAAATGCACAAAAAGTACAATTCCAACAGGAAGTTGTTTTTTGTAAATTAAATGTCGATGGATGGCGCTACAATATTTAGAAATGAAACATAATTCACGGAAATATACTGATTTCAGCTTATCACCCCCCCCCCCTGTTGCCATTTTATAGAGATATAAGTATAGATGTAAAAACAAAATGAAAAAGCTCTTTAGCATTTCTTCACACCTTAAGCACAAAATAAAAATTTGTTTTAAAACACTCAAAAACGGCTGCAAATAGGTTAACGCTAAATGTCATCACGTTTTCCTAAAGCAAAGTTTCACTGTTGCCAATACAGAACAGTGAGCTATACATAAATCATTATTCACATGAATAAAGATGAATAATTATTAAATTTAAAGATGATAATCATTAAAATTACTAATATTTGTTGAAAACACAAATAATACTTTAAAAAAAATCAATAAATTACTTAATATTTTCCTATGCATGTCGTAAACTTACTGCTTATAAATGTAAACAAACGTGTAAAATGCATTTCAAAATATTTAAAGGCTTTAATATGCTTCTGCAAATATTTTAAGAGCAGAATCGGATGTTAACTTTTTAAAAAAAATGAATCGATCAAAGAATTGTTCATTAGTTTCTAGATTTGGAATTTGTGTTTCGGAATGGCAACGGTGTACATATGTTTATATCTGCAATCCGTTGTTGGGTGCCAGTTATTTTTTATATAGAACTTAAAACATTATAATTGTATAGTTTTTGAAGGATTTAGAGAAAATGAAGAAGAAAAGATGTGACACTGGGAAGATTAAATAAGGCAATTGTTCAATTTATAATACGACATCGTAATGCATAAGCGCGATAAGTTTTTGTTATTTTTTTTTCAAGGATGAGCGTGTCACGGTATCGTCACCTTAGCGTATTATGTAAATATATATTTCAGAATATATAATTTACACATAAAAAATAAAATCTTAATTGAATATTATTTGAGTTTTGGTACTTTAAACTTGTGCACATTTACTTATTTTCTACAAACTGAAATGACCTGTGCCCACTTAACAGCATATAGTTTTTACTTTCATGTTATTAGTCGTATCTAAACGATGCAAGTGAATAATAGATTTACAGCTAATTGAGACGTTTTTTGGAAGTGTACTCGGTCAATCCTAATCATCATTCCGAGCGCTTCGATAGAACCTCAGCCAACGCAGGGCAGAGGGTTTGGAAATGGACCAGTTTAGTGTCCCCGTCACTTCATCGACCCCAAACGTGAAACCTCATAGGAGAATCACCACCTGAGGACTAGTGAGGGTGGCAATAAATTACTCTACCGTCATCAATGAACAAGGATCCCTTATGGAAGGATACATCTGATATACCAGCTGGCGACGGAGAAACACAAACAGATAAAACATCCCAAGAATAAAAGTTACCCCTCCTGCATCGTGCGTTCCATGCCCAACTACCTCACCGGTGTCAGGGTTACGGAAGAGGAAATAAAATCAAAAAGGTGGTCCGGCCGGACCCTTTAACAGCCGTTTGTGTCCCGTTAGTTCACCTGCTGCATCTGCCTTCCCCTTCTTCGAATCACTCAAGGAAGAGTGCGCCTCACAGCCCCCTAAGGCCTTAGTAGATATCCATGCATCTTCTGGTCATCCTCATTTACCCCCTACAAGTTGATTCGGAAACGCTCAGCGTGGGTGGTGGTTGCTCCACACGATAATACCCTAGCAACATAATATCCAGGTGTACCTTGCCCCGAAATGTATTCTCCGATGTGGACATGTGACACCATCGACGGCATGTACCCTTAGGGACCCCGCTTTGGTCTTATTCCAAAAAGGAAGTGACCACCACGGCGTCCTCTGCCGGCATCTTGTTCATTCTCCTGCACCGAAGCCGGGTTGATTTGAGACCACCCGGAGTTGCACGCACAAGTAAAGTCATTCTAGTTAAAAATTGATTGTTATATCATTATTTTATTACCTTTAACCGAAACATTAAAATATTCATTAATAGTCATAATGAATCCAAAACATGAAACTGTCTTATTTATTTATTTATTTTTTTTTTTTTTTTTGCAAGGCCTAGCTGAAAATTAGTATTACGAATAAGTATGGCATGATAAATCAAAAGGAATAAACAATTAGGATTTCAGATTAACATTTTTAAAATACGTCAAAAAATATTTTCATATTGTGTTTCTCAAGAAAAATATAGTTACTGTAGAAGTATATAATATTTTAAAATAACAATAAACTCAAATACAATTTTTTAATTTTTCTGACATTAAAAACACGAGTTTAAATTGTGCTCAGTTTTCTTTCTTTTTTTGTTTACTTTTTACATGTTGCACATATATTTATACCCATAACAAATCTCCAATTATGGATTGAATATGCAAAATGATTTTTGTCGACAAAATTAGAAAGAAAAACGGTCGTACTGTTATGCAAGTTGACAATAACACAATTGTTATTTCCTACAAGAAAGATAAATGCGTCAAGCATAGATTATGAAACACTTTCAAACACTTTCATAATATTTCCACAAAACTTCGCCGTTTAAAAGAAATAAAGAAAATACCCAAGTAATTATTTTAGAAAATACATAAGATAAAACCTGATTTGAACCAGAAAACCAGATTTGAGCATTTACCACATATAGCTGGAAAGGTACATCAATTTTTATGTACAGTTCTGCATATGATATATCGATTTGTATATATTCTATATACTATACGGCAATTTAGTATAGTAAGAAGTTGGAAATTTGCCTCCAGTAAGTTCTACCAATTTACGTAAACGCACTTGAATTTTGTTTTGTACAGTCTTGAGTATTAGATACAGATTTTTATACACGCCATATTAAGCTGAAATTTAATTCAGGCAAAAACACGCTTAAATCTACTGATATTGCGTTTCCAGAAATTATCATCTACAGGCACCGTTGTATTCAGTTATTTTGATAGCACTATATTTTATTTTATTTATATTTTACAAACATCTTTGTCTAAATATGGTTGAGCTTCAAAATGCATAACCGAATTAAAAAAAGTATATATATAAGAAATTCACGCTCATTTTCCGTAATCCTTTTTACTTCTTTTGTGTAGCGCTGTATGTGATGTATGCTCCGTAGCATTTATAGACACCATATATTATGCGAAATTTTGTTAACCTTAAAAAAGCATACCATAACGAAAACCGTACTTTCATCAATCATATCAAATAGACAATACTTCTGATACAGTCGGATATGTCTATTAAAGGTCTACCTGGTAAATAAACGTTAAATACGATGCACATAATATTCTGTTGCAAGGAATTTGTAGTAAACCTAAGAAAATCACATCAATTTCATTATGTTTGGAATAATGCAACATAATTAAAATACACAGCGAATATATCACTCACCATAGACCATTATAAAACCAAACTCTTTTGTGTGATCCTGTAAATGTATGATAAATTCTTTACACCACATATTCTGCAGAAAGTATCTGTTAACGCACCTCAGAAATTCATATGAATTTCATTATGTTTATAAAAGAGAAACATCATTAAAATAAGCATCAAACATTTTTTTCATAGATCATAACATGGCGGAATACCTTTGAGATACTCTGTACACGTTCATTATGTGCCTATTCGCCATCATCTAATGCACTTCAATAATGCATATAAATTGCATTATGATTTAAATCGTGTAAAATCATTAATATACACCGGATTAAATTCCCGTAAACCATGAAGTAACAGAATACTTTTGAGTGTAACTGCAAATGAAGAATAAATGCTACGCACTTCATTATCAATACCGAACCATGCATGGTAAAAGTACATAAGGCATATTAATTACACGTTAATCCGCTTATATTTACGTGAGTTAGAGCGCGGACAGATATATAACCAGACAGACGGTCAGATAAGCCCAATTCATAAACACTTTTTAAGTATGTTGGAAATTGTTAAAAAAAGACGCATGTTTCTTAATCTAGGATAATATAACAAAACCATACTGATATATTAACATGAACATCTTCCGAGAAACCAATGAAAAGCACTTTTTATGTATTTAGAAAGCTCAGAAACTAATATATTTTCGAGATTTAAGGGGTCTCAAGACTCTTAAAGTTGGTAACAAATGAAACAAGTGGAGAAGTGTGATCACAGATCGCACAGAGGGTTTCGTTTAATATTCCTTTCAAAACACTTTATCCTTTTGAAAAATCTGTTAGTTCCACATTTCACAACCAGGGGGCGCACTTGATTCTAAACAAACCTGTATCCGAACGAAAATCCGTTTACATACTATCCGTAGATATATTAGTCGAGGGGATTGGGCCGATAGCACCCGAGAAAAGTAGGCACCCCTGGCGGTAAAAAGTGGAACTAAAATATGTAAGGCTATGATTTATAATATGAAAGAATGGTCAAATGGGTGTCAGCTAAAGTTGGAAAATTTCTCCCCAGGTTAAAAGGGCGGAGGTTAGAAAAATTGCTTAAAATACACAAGTTAGAGCCCAGAGGGGTTAATAATATAAGACTTTTTGAAAATTTTATGATTTGTCGTGTGGTCCGAGGCATTCAGCTATACGTATGCAAAATTTCATGTCTCCAACTTAATTAGGGGCTCTCTTAGAAATAATTGCTTCAAATACATATGTGGTAGCTCAAAGGGTTAAACGTAAGACTTTTTCAAGATTTTATGATTTGTCGACTGGCCTCAGGTGTTCTGCAATAAGTATGCAAAATTTCAAATCTCCAATTTAATTAGGGGCTGGGTTAGAAAGAATTGCTTAAAATATACAAGCTATAGTTGAAAGGGTTAAATATAAAACTTTTTCAAAATTTATTATTTGACGTGTGATCTGAGGTGTTGAGTTATTAGTATGCAAAATTTCACGCCTCCCACCTAAATAGGGGATCACTTAGAAAGAATTGTTTAAAATACACATGTGGGAGCACAAAAGGTTAAATGTACGACTTTTTGAAAATTTATATATTTGAGGGAGTCTACTGTATTCAGTATTAAATTTTTATTTTAGCAAAGGAAAGTCTTAAAAACTGTGCACTAAACCCAAATAATTTTGCTTAAAATATACAAGCCATAGAATTTTGCTTATATATAAATATATGCTTATATAAATATACAAGCCACAGAATTTTGCTTATATATAAATATATGCTTATATAAATATATGCTTATATAAATATACAAGCCATAGAATTTTGCTTAAAATATACAAGCTGGAGTTGAAAGGGTTAAATATAAAACGTTTTCAAAATTTATTATTTGACGTGTGATCTGAGGTGTTGAGCTATTAGTATGCAAAATTTCACGCCTCCAACCTAAATAGGATATCACTTAGAAAGAATTGTTTAAAATACACATGTGAGAGCACAAAAGGTTAAATGTACGACTTTTTGAAAATTTTATCATTTGTCGTATGATGTGAGGTGTTCAGCTATAAGTACTCAAAAATTCATGTCTCCAGCATAATTAGGGGCTCACTTAGAAAGAATTGTTTAAAATACACATGTGGGACACCAAAGGGTTAAACGTACGACATTTTCAAAATTTTATGACTGTCGTTTGATTTGAGGTGTTCAGCTATAAGTATGCAAAATTTCACGCCTCCAACCTAATTAGGGGCTCACTTAGAAAGAATTATTTAAAATACACACGTGGGACCCCAAAGGGTTAAACGTACGACATTTTCAAAATTTTATCATTTGCTGTTTGATGGGAGATATTCAGCTCTAAGTATGCAAATTTTCACGCCTCCAAACTAATTAGGAGCTCACTTAGAAAGAATTGTTTAAAATACACATGCGGAAGCCCAAAGAGTTAAATGTACTACTTTTTTAAAATTTTATGATTTGTCGTTTGATGTGAGGTGTTCAGCTATAAGTATGCAAAATTTCACGCCTCCAACCTAATTAGGGGCTCACTTAGAAAGAATTGTTTAAAATACATATGTGGGACCCCAAAGGGTTAAACGTACGACATTTTCAAAATTTTATCATTTGCTGTTTGATGGGAGATGTTCAGCTCTAAGTATGCAAATTTTCACGCCTCCAAACTAATTAGGAGGTCACTTAGAAAGAATTGTTTAAAATACACATGCGGAAGCCTAAAGGGTTAAATGTACGACTTTTTCAAAATTTTATGATTTGTGGTTTGATGTGAGCTGTTCAGCTATAAGTATGCAAAATTTCAGGTCTCCAAACTAATTAGGAGCTCACTTAGAAAGAATTGATTAAAATACACATGCGGGAGCCCAAAGGGTTAAATGTACTACTTTTTTAAAATTTTATGATTTGTCGTTTGATGTGAGGTTTTCAGCTATAAGTATGCCAAATTTCACGCCTCCAAACTAATTAGGAGGTCTCTTAGAAAGAATTGTTTAAAATGAACATGCGGAAGCCCAAAGGGTTAAATGTACGACTTTTTTAAAATTTTATGATTTGTCATTTGATGTGAGGTGTTCAGCTATAAGTATGCAAAACTTCACATCTCCAAACTAATTAGGAGATCACTTAGGAAGAATTCTTTAAAATACACATGCGGGAGCCCAAAGGGTTAAATGTACGACTTTTTCAAAATTGTATGATTTGTCGTTTGATGTGAGGGATTAGCTATAAGTATGGAAAATTTCACGCCACCAACCTAATTAGGGGCTCACTGAGAAAGAATTCTTTAAAATACACTTGCGGGAGCCCAAAGGGTTAAATATACGACTTTTTCAAAATTTTATCATTTGTCGCATGATGTGAGTGTTCAGCTATAAGTACTCAAAATTTCATGTCTCCAACATAATTAGGCGCTCACTGAGAAATAATTGCTTAAAATACACTTGTGGGAGTCCAAAGGGTTAAATGCAGGACTTTTTCAAAATTTTATGATTTGTCGTATGATGTGAGGTTTTCAGCTATAAGTACCCAAAATTTCATGTCTCCAACGTGTATAGTTTCTGAGAACGGGCTCTGTGACAGACGGACAGACAGACGGAGGAGCGAGAAGAATAGGGTTTCGTCAGATGAACGAAACCCTAAAAAGAGGACAATATGTTATATTTTAAAAAATATATAATTTTTAAAATACGATTTTATTGGGATGAAAGATATAAGTATGTTCTTTCATTTCACGTATTTACAAAATTGCAAGTTGCGGAATTACTATTTATAAAGCGCTCCAAACTGTCAGACATTTGTCGAGTAAAACATTGGTATAACAGCTTATGCGTATGCTTGCAAAATAAATTTAGAACTAGAATGGAATTTTGTGCTTGATTATACTTCAGAGTATAGTAATTACCCCGCACTTAAACAAATTTGTATTTAAAGCATTTTTATATTTTTTAATATAAAGTTGTATTTAGCTAATACAAAATTTTGAAAATTTCAACAGTATAAGCAACTGAAAAAAGTATTTTTTTTTCTTTTTTTGTCCAATAAAAATTATATTATAGGTTCAGTTTATATTGCCTAACATGAAATATATGTTTTGAAAATTCCATGAAAAAGTATTCAGAAGTTTTTGAGATATCCCGCGCGTTATGCCCAAAAACGTCATTTGTAGAAAAATCATTTCAAAGTTTCGGAAACGTCACTTCAGCTATTGAGCGGGTATAATTCGAAAAGTCATAAATTCTTCTCTAATAGAAATTTCAATGAAACAATTATATCAAAATGTTCAGAAAAGATAGGAGTTTAAAATAAAAAAATAAAAAATTCGAAAATTTTGAAGCTTTAACCCCTTCCGGACGAGCGTCTTTTACAGAATTTTTAATCTTTTATCACCCGTTTTTGAAAACAGAAATTTATGCCTAACTAAGTCGGGAAAATACTCGGATTAAATAAGGCAAAATTTACAATAAAAATTTACTGGTGAGAATAATCACGGATCTGAGCACCTTACATGGCACGTATACCGGTCGCTCGTCCCCAAGGCGTTAAGAGTTTTGAGACCCTTTAATAGATTCAATAGAATTAAATAATATATTTTCGAGTTTCTTGTGTTGACAAGGGTTTCCGGAAATGTTTCCGAAATTTTATATAGCGTATTATGCAATTTTAAAGTACCGGAATCAAGCAGGACGGTCGTTCTGCCAAGCCAAGCTGAAAAAAAATGCTAACCCCGCCAAACAAACAAACGCCAAGAATAATGGCAAGATACCGTAACTGCTTATTATACTGATGACAACTTCTCCATGTTAAATGAACGAAATATGCCAGCGTAAAATTTCCCATATCAAAAGAAGCAATCATCGCAGAAAAATAAAACCAACACTAGAAGGACCTAATAAAGAAGATCTTCAATTTGAGATCAAATGCATCCTCATAAATTAATTATAAACAGAGATATAGAGTTTTTAAAATAACGTCGATATACTGAAAATGACAGATTTATTTTCTTCGTCACAACTTATGTTTAAATCGAGGTAGAGACTTAAATAATGGACAGAAAAAAGTAAGGATTGAATTTTTGGATAGATATTTACTCAATCTACGTGCTTTTATAAAATTCAGCTTTAAAAACATTAATTTTCTATTCATAATTAGAGAAAAACTGTTAATTAGTTCTAAAGTTTACAAATTATGCCAAATAGCGATAAACCAGCCAAAATATTTTAGAAATCTTATACTTTTCTTTTATATTATCCTTTTGCATTGATTTCATCGAAGATAACTATGGCTGAGATTCAGATAGATGTTTCGCTGTTAGCGAAATGAGTTTGACCAATCAGAAGCCTGCATGTTTGAGAATATTTGCTGTTTGTGGATCCCGGCCTATGTCATGAAAGTTATGAGTCATTTTTTTAGTGCCGTGGATGAAGTGCAATGTTTGTAGAAATGTAGGCTATGATCCAGATAGATTTTTCGCTGTTAGCGAAACGAGAATCGCCAATCAATAGCCTGCCTTTCTGCAAACAGCGAAAAGTTCACAAAAATGCAGGCTTCTGATTGATGAATCTCGTTTCTCTGACAGCCAAAAATCTATCTAGATTGCGCACAATGGAGGATATTCCAAATATGGTTCGAGGCTGAAAAAAGTCACGTGATACCGGTAATTTATCCAAAGAACTTCTAACTGATAAGTGTTATCTATTCAACCGTTTTTACTTGTCACTTATGGCTAATATGGGTTTAAAACTTTACGTAAACTTATATTGATTTAATAGCTTTCCTTTTTACATTTTAATGCTTATAGAACTTCTTTATTTTAAAAGCAATACCTTCATCACCTGGAATATAATGTTAATTGTTTCCTATAACGTAAATTAATTTAAAAGAACTGACATTAAATTTAAAGTGTTTCATAGATGGCGTTAGCCGTTCCGTAGTCGAGTATTCTCGGATCTACCCTTTTTGTAAAGTGGAATCGTCTCCAGTTCAAAGGTATAAATTGCGTTTCCCTAATCAATTGCCGCGCTCTCTCTTTTCTGTTCATTTCTTTAAAGTTATCATTATGATTTTAATATGTTTAAGTTACAGCAAGATATTTAGTTTGAGTTTTACGATGTTTTTAGAAAACGGTTTTAGCTATGATTTAAATTTAAGCTGTTTTGAAAAGCTCCAGGTGTATTGAAGTTAATCCGGTTTTAACCAAAGTTATTTTTAATGATTCACTTAGCTATTTTAAACAAAGTTGGCTCTGAATATTTTTCAACTTAAATCTGTATTTTTATAAAGTAATTGAATGAAATAGAATTCAAATAAAGAACTGTCGTCAACAATATCTGACTTTTCTATGAATTCAACATACAGTTTTGTAACAGGTATTTTCCACAGCACATTTACAGTTCCTCTGCTGATAGCAGTATAAGTGTATATCAGACCTGTATTGATACAGGCTAAGAGAAGAGGTTATGGGCAACCAATGCCATACCTGGATAATAGAAGCGTGTTGAATTTAAATAAGAAGAGTCATAAATTTTAGCCCCATTTCAAAGACATTTGTGTTTGTTAAGAAGGGGGGGCTGATATTTTTTTTGAAGATGGCGAGTATGCAAGTACAGATCGATAAGCTTGGAGCTTTAAACTACTCAACTTGGCAAATGGATATTAAATACCTTCTGTTGGAGAAGAATGCATGGGATATTGTTGCTGGAATTGAGAAGGAACCTGAAATTGATGCCGATAAGGGAATTACAGCAAAGGATGTGAAAGATTTTCATACTAGGAAAAGGATTGCTTTATCCACAATCTATTTAAATATGGGAAAGGACTTTAGGAAAATCATAGAGAAAAAAGATAATCCCAAAGATGTATGGGATGTATTGAAGAAACATTTCAAGCCTGATAATAGATCACGGCATGTGTTCCTGTTTTCCGAGTTCATGTCCTGTAAAGTAAAGCCAGATGAAAAGATAGATTTATTTGCTGCCAGGTTAAATAGAATTGCCGATCAACTGAACGACCTTGGTCATCCTGTTGAAGAGGTGTATAAATCATTTCAACTCCTGCGTCATCTCCCAAGCCATTTCGACAGCATAGTGCAAGTTATATTACGTTGGAAGGAGGAAAAGTTTATTTTCAATGATATTCTAATGGAATTAATCGCCGAGGAATCAAGATTAGCCCTGCGAGATTTAGACAAACGTAAAGAACTTTTCGTTGAGACTCAACATATACAGAAAAGTAGACTTCGATGCTTTCGATGTGGGAGCCCAAACCATCTACAGAGGGATTGTCGACAACGCCGAAGAGACTCTAGAAGTTACAATCGTCGTGTTCCATCTGTTTCTAGTGTGTCTGATGCCTCCGAATCCAGTTCCGAACGTGACCAGTCTCCAGTTAAGAGAAACAGGAATCACAGAGGCAAAGCGAAGGAATCATCATCAAACTCTAACAGCGTTAAACAAAAAGGTAAAAACAATCCTTTCTTGTTTTATATTCAGGCAAATTTGAGTGGTAGTGAAAGCGAAAATAGCTGGTTATTTGATACCGCAGCTTCACACCATTTTTGCCGTGATAAGAGTTTGTTTTATAAATTTAAGCCTTTAAAAGATGAAAAAATGTTTGTTGCTGTAAATGGTGTTACTTTTCCGATAGAAGGAAAGGGAAATGTAAAGTTAAAGTTTGGCCAAAGGCTGTTTTTCTTTTCTGATGTAATGTATTCCCCTAAACTAAGGAAAAATCTTATTTCAGGTCCAAAATTGGATGTAAAAGGTGTAAAATTTACTGGTGAAGGTGGTAAGGTGGAGGTGTCCAAAGATGGTCAATATCTATTTACTGCTTTTCTTAGGGATGGTACTTATCATTTGTATCCTAAAATTCCAAGTTTAGTTCCTAAAAAGGTTAAATTTGAAACGTCCCATCTATCTAAAGATGATTTCAGAATTTGGCATCGCAGATTCGCGCATGTAAGTCCAGATTTGATAGAAAATACGGCCAAAAATGAAAGTGTTAGAGGTCTTCCCCGGGTTAAATCAGGAAAATTTTTTTGCGAAATATGTAAACTTAGTAAACATAGACGTACGTCATTTAAATCAATTAATAGGATTAGATCTAAACGTCCCCTCGAGTTGTTGTTTATGGATGTCTGGGGGCCTGTAAGAGAGAAAGGAAGAAACGGAGAGAGATATTTTCTCTCAATTATTGACGATTTTTCGCGTAAGGCCACAGTTTTTCCCATAAAGGAAAAATCCGAAGTGTTTGGAATTGTTCGCAATCATGTGATCCGGGCGGAGAGATTTCTCGAACGTAAAGTAAAGTACATTCGATCAGATAATGGCGGGGAGTTTAAAAATGATAATTTTAGGATTTTCTGTGAAGGGAGAGGCATTAAACATGAATTTACGGACGTGTACTCCCCTGAACAAAATGGGACTATTGAGAGATACAATCAAACGATTGCTAACGGCATCAGATCAATTTTAAGTGAAAGTGGTTTAAAACGAAGTTTCTGGCCGGAGGCAGCGTTGTATTTTACGTATACTTGGAATCGCATTTGTCACAAATCTCAGTCGAAGACTCCTTTCGAACTTTATAGTGGCTCTAAACCATCCGTTAGACACTTAAAACCCTTTGGAGCTATAGCATATATAGGTGTTCCCAAGCAACTTAGGTCGAAACTTGATGCAAAAGCAAAAAGGGGGTTAATGGTTGGTTACGCCTTTAGTACTAAAGGTTACCGGGTTTGGCTACCTGAAGAAAACAAAATTATTGAAACCATTAATGTTTCTTTCAATGAGGAACTCCCAGATAGTGTCCGGCGCAGTGGAGTCGTGATGGGTTCAAAAGAAATAGGATCTCCTATTTTTGATAAGGAATCTGATGAAGAGTTTGAAGGTGAGGTTGAAAATAATGATACCCCAAATATAAATTATTTCCCTTCGTATAAACCTCCAGATTTATCCTCTTCAGAGGAGGAGAATTCCACAGAGGAAATAAAATCAAGTAAAGATGTTTTGAGGGGGGTTCCACTCTCTGATACTGTTTGGTTAAGAAAAGTTGCCCCGAGTGCTTATGGTAATCGTAACTACATTTACTATTACGAACAGGGAAAAACTGAAAGGTTGAGATCCTTAAACGATGTAGAAAAGTATTGTAAAAAGCATCATCTTAAATTTGAACCTCATATTTTCTGTTTTAAAGGATCAAATAAATTTAAAGGAGTGGTTTCAGGTCGGGAGGATAGTTCTTGTTCAAATACGGAGACTTCTGATATTGATAAGGATATGTGACTAGATGACATCAAAATACCAACTACCTATAAACAAGTTTTAAAATCCCCACAAAGGAAGTTTTGGGAACAGGCCATGAGAGAAGAATTGAAAACTATGAGAGAAAGGGGAGTTTGGAAACTAGTTAAGTTACCAAGCGATGCTAAACCCTTAGGTTGTAGGTGGGTTTTCACATTAAAAAAGGATGACAAGGGCAAAATTGTAAGGTATAAGGCCCGCCTAGTGGCACAAGGTTTCAAACAAATAAAGGGGGAAACCTATGATGAAACTTTTTCACCGGTTGTTAACTTTGCCATTATTAGATTTTTCTTTTCCCTTTTAGTCTCCTGTAAAAAATGGACGCACCTACAATGCGACGTAAAATGTGCTTATTTATATGCACCTTTGGCCGAAACAATATATATGTCCCAACCTCCAGGATTTGTGGAAAACGAAAATTTAGTATGTAAATTAGAAAAAGCTTTATATGGTTTACATCAGTCTGGTAGAATGTGGTATTTTGAAATAAATAAAATTTTGCATGATATAGGGTTTGTTAAGTTTGAATGGTGCAATTGCGTGTATAGTTTTGATGATAACATTATCCTGCTTCTTTATGTAGACGACATAGTAATTTTCGGTAAAAATGAAAGAGTGGTGGAAAAGGTTGTTAAACTTTTGACTGGTTATTTTGATCTTAAGATACTAGGTAAAACCAGAAAGCTATTGGGTGTAGAATTCGAGGAGGGTAATGACTATCTAGCAATACATCAAATTCCATATATTGATGAGATTTGTCAAAAATTTAAAAAGTTTGAGTTCCCTATCACTTCACTCCCAATAAGCAAAGGTGTAGTTTATTCAAAAACCCAATCCCCTCAATCCGATAACGAAATATTTGAAATGTCTAAAATTCCATACAGAAGTGTTTTGGGATGTTTGTCGTTCCTATCTAATAGAACCAGGCCCGATATTGCTTATGCAGTAAATATATTTAGCCAATTTCAAAATAACCCTGGATTAGCACATTGGCATGGATTATTAAAGCTTTTGGGATATGTTTGTTTTACTAAATCTTTAAAATTGAATTTGAATTGTAAAAATGTACATGTAATTGCATATTCAGACGCCGATTTTGCCACAAACAGGGATGACAGAACTTCAATGGGAGGTCAGTTATTACTTTTAGATAAATCACCAATAATGTGGAGGTCCTTTAAGGAAAAATGTATAAGTTTATCGACCATGGAATCGGAATTTATTGCGATGACAGAAGCTGCAAGAGAGCTTTTATGGTTCGATAGAATAATGGACGAATGCATTGGTCGAAGGATAATTTGTGATAGAAAGGAAAAATCTTTATTATTGGTTGATAATCAGGCCACCATTAGTTTTGTCAAATCCCCCATTGAAAACCACAGAACGAAGCACATAGATGTAAAGTTATTTTTTATTAGAGATTTGGTATATAAAAATATTTTTGAAGTAAAGTATGTTAAAAGTAAAGAAAATTACGCGGACATCTTCACCAAGCCCCTTAGTAAATTTGAATTATCAGGGTTTAAATTGAAGGTTTTCTTGGATTGTTAAATTTGTTGTTAAATTTTGTTAAATACCCCTCATTGCATTAAAGTGTATTTATATAATATTTATTGTACTAGATAGTCCAGCTTCTGTATAAAAGATGTATTTTAAAGTTTTGACTATATAAGGTTATGTATAAGATCAATTTTTTTTGTGTAAAAATTGAATTTAGTTTAGCCTTGTGAACCAATTTAAAATCCCGCTGGAATGCAATAAGTACCCTTTGCCCTTCCCTTCTCCGGGATTCGAGCGGCCTTTCGTAACGTCTCGTGAAAGGTGAAAATGTAATACGGCCAGAGAGTCTACAGGGAATAGTGTCGGACGAAGGTGTAACTGTTGCAGGAAGGCCCCATTTGCGGGCATGTTAAAGTTTAATTCAGTAAGTCCTTCATTTTAATATTGGAAATGCCACTTTAGTATCCCGGTTCACTTGGTGAAACTTAAATATAAGAGTTTAATTATACACGAAGTCGACTTCATTACGTTAACATTGTTGTAAGTTTATTGAGATTAACCATGAACTTTATTAGTTTAAGTTTTTTTTTGAGCTAAATTTGAAATGAAAGTTTAATCTTGTTTCAGTTATTGAAATAGAAATCTGAATGCGTAATTTGAATTATTGACATGTAAAAAATCTGCATTTATTATGTACAGTGGAAATATGAAATTATGAGTTAAACATTTATAGAGTATATTATGTGTTATGAAAGAGAATGGAATCATGGGCCCATGTATGATGAAGGATGAAAGATGATGGATGAATGTGATTATGAAAGTTTTGAATATGTAAAATTTTTCAGTAATTTATATTGAAATATATTGATTGAAAATGTATTGAAACTATATTGAAACTGTCTTAAAATGAAGTCACGTTAGATGTTGTATTAAAACGATTTGCTTTTCAGAAAGATTTGAATTTATCTAGTAATGTATTAGGAATATTAATTGAAGCTGATGGACTGTTGAAGTTTAAACCAGAGTTAAATTTTAGATACTGTGGTTGGAAATATTGCATTTTAGATGCATGAGGGTAATTTGTTTCTTGTTATATAGTGTTAAAAATCTTGTTAATGTTTATAATGTTTAGTAATTGTATGTTACTGTTTAAAAGGCGACAAGTTATATTTAGATAAAAATGTTGGATTTTATGAGAAGATTAAAGATGTAATGGTAAAAGTTCAGATTGAATTTTTGTTTGACCTTTGTAAATTCAGAGCGAATTTTGGAAATTCTAGGGATTTGTTAACTGTTTAAATTTTTCTTTCCCATGAGTGACAAGTGGGCGGCCTTGTTATCTATTCAACCGTTTTTACTTGTCACTTATGGCTAATATGGGTTTAAAACTTTACGTAAACTTATATTGATTTAATAGCTTTCCTTTTTACATTTTAATGCTTATAGAACTTCTTTATTTTAAAAGCAATACCTTCATCACCTGGAATATAATGTTAATTGTTTCCTATAACGTAAATTAATTTAAAAGAACTGACATTAAATTTAAAGTGTTTCATAGAGGGCGTTAGCCGTTCCGTAGTCGAGTATTCTCGGATCTACCCTTTTTGTAAAGTGGAATCGTCTCCAGTTCAAAGGTATAAATTGCGTTTCCCTAATCAATTGCCGCGCTCTCTCTTTTCTGTTCATTTCTTTAAAGTTATCATTATGATTTTAATATGTTTAAGTTACAGCAAGATATTTAGTTTGAGTTTTACGATGTTTTTAGAAAACGGTTTTAGCTATGATTTAAATTTAAGCTGTTTTGAAAAGCTCCAGGTGTATTGAAGTTAATCCGGTTTTAACCAAAGTTATTTTTAATGATTCACTTAGCTATTTTAAACAAAGTTGGCTCTGAATATTTTTCAACTTAAATCTGTATTTTTATAAAGTAATTGAATGAAATAGAATTCAAATAAAGAACTGTCGTCAACAATATCTGACTTTTCTATGAATTCAACATACAGTTTTGTAACAGGTATTTTCCACAGCACATTTACAGTTCCTCTGCTGATAGCAGTATAAGTGTATATCAGACCTGTATTGATACAGGCTAAGAATAAGAAGGGAAGATACTACTACTTTGCCTCATGAACCGTTTCATTGGCTAGCGGGGATTTACATTACATGTCTACGGAGCCTTCCCTTCTTTACGATAGAAGTTTTTACCTTGACCACGTGATCAAAATGTAGATGGAATATCCTCCATTATGTTGAACACAATTTTGCATTTCCACATCCAGGAAGAGTATTGATTGTCATAACAACAATACATATTAGAAACTATTTAAGGCACTGATTCTGAACTCCTTTGCTATACCTTTCGATATTAAAGAAGTTGTTGTTTCCATAGTAACAGTACTTTTCTGTATTGCTTTCTCTAAAACACAAATATAGAAATTTAACAAAGAGCGCTCAGAATCAACACCATAACAGAGAGCCTTCATACATAAGAGTGGTGATATATGCAGAGGAAGCATGCTCATTTCAAGTTTTTGCCGAAAGTATGGCTACAGCGTCTAGAATACCTTGTGTGGAAATATGCTATCCAAACAACGCTAAAAATTTGTATCCCTTAAATGTGCGACGATACTGCTAACATCCCAAGTATCGATCACATCGTCATCTGCGGGATTTAGTATTACATTGTATAGACTAGCAATATCTTGCAGTTTGAGAAAATATCCTGCAGATGTCGCTGTGATCTGTATATTTCAGCAGCATCATTGCACAGTTAAGGGATACAATATTTTAGCACTTTTTAAAGTATTACAGGGTTAGCCAATTTCCACACTACATATACAGCGCCTAGAAGATACAGTGTGGAAAACGGCTACAAAATAGTGCTAAAAAATTGAATCCCATAAATGTACAACGATGCTGAATAACAAGATGTCGATAGTAGCGCCATCGTAGTGATTTAAAAACGATAGTCATTCTAACAGAGACTCTTTAACCTATTTCACGTCATTTCCTAACTGAATTAGCTTATAACAGACCAAAATATCTTATATTTATAGTTTCCGATATTTAACATTCTATAATTTTTGAAAACTCGTTGTTTATATTGAAAAGAGTTACGAGATGGCGCTCGTATCAGCATATTGCCGCTGAGCATTGTTGGAGATTTATGGGATACAAGTTTTTAGCACTTTTTAAAGCATTATAGGAATAGCCGTTTTCCACACTGTATCTTCTAGGCGCTGTACTATATATTCGAGGTGCTACAGTACGGCAATCCACTTTCAAGAATAGAGGCTATTCTATCTACGTTATAATCACGTGGTCAAGGCAAAAACGTCTAACGTAAAGAAGGGAAGGCTCCGTCGACGTAATGTAAATCCCCGCTAGCCAATGAAACAGTTCACGGGAGAAAGCAGTAGTAGTTTCCTTTTTCCCTTCTCATCAGTTAGAAATTCTTTAGGTAAATTGACGGTACCACGTGACTTTTTCAGCCTTGAACCCATATTTGGAATATCCTCCATTAGACGATACCCGCATGGACGAGCTTTATTAGACTAGGGAAATAATTCAATATGCATTAGCCTGACGATAATGACACGCTCGCAAAGGCCTTTAACGATTTGTTTTTATCACTTCTACCAATACACCTTTATTGGCCATATGTCGCTACTTCGTTATAGCGACACACTTGTTCCTAATTGGATCCCGGCCTTAATGTATCAAAATACGGAGTTTGCTTTCTGTACTATTCCTGAGCTCAGTTATAACGTCTAGAAATATAGGCCAAGTACATTTTTGCAAACAGTGAAAAGTTAGCAATAATTCTGGCTTCTGATTGGACAATCTCGTTGCGATAACAAAGAAAAATCTACCTAGATCATGATCATGGTGTGGAAACCGGCTATTCCAGTAATACTTTAAAAATTGCTAAAAATTGAATCCCATAAATATTGAAAAATACTGAATGACAAATGTCGATAGCAGCAACATTTTCTAGATCTTCTCTGAGCGAAACGTTTTCTCATTTGATGTCTTTTGAAATAGTTACGTTGGAATTACCATATGTCGCTGTGATCGACATTCATCGTTCAGCCTCGTTCAACATTTATGGGATACAATTTTTTAGCACCTTTTTAATAAGCAGATTTTTAAACTATATATTCTAGATACTATAGCTCCGTTATAGGCCTAGATTATATGTTGTAGAAATCGACTATCGCAACAATACTTATAAAAGCGCGGAAATAGTTAATCCCTTAAATGTACAACGATGTTGAATTCCAAACAGTCATTTGCAGCGACATCTGCAGGATATTTTTTAAAGAAGAAAGAGACACGTGTAATGCATCGCTATAGCGTCTAGAATACATACTGTGGAAATTTGCTATCCAAGCAGCGCTAAAAAGTTGTATCCCTTAAATGTGCACTGACGCTGAAATCCAGGGAGCCTATCGCAGCGACATCTGTGATAAACTTTCAAAGTAAACATCGTATTATTACAGCGGGCTTGACGCCAAGCACACAGGTCAGATGTATGTTAATAAAATGTAAAAAAAAACCGCTACAGCGTCTAGACCAAATTATAGCGCCTAGAATATATAGTGTGGAAATTGGCTATCCCTGTAATACTTAAAAAAGTGCTAAAATATTGTATCCTTAAATGTGCAACGATGCTGCTGAAATATACAGATCGCAGCGACATCTGCAGAATATTTTCTATAACTGCAAGATATTGCTAGTCTATACAATGTAATACGAAAATCCCGCAGATTTCGCTGCGATCGACACTTGGGATTTTAGCAGTATCGTCGATCATTTACGGGATACAAATTTTTAGCGTTGTTTAATACAATATTTCCACACTAGGTATTCTAGACGCTGTTACCAAATCGTCATGAAGTTTTAGGAAATATCCTGCAGATATCGCTGTGATCGACTCATTGGACTTCAGCATCATGTGAAATTTAAGAGATCCAATATATTAGCACTTTTTAAAGTATTACTGAGATAGGCGATTTCCACACTATATATTCTAGGCGCTGTAGCACCGCGGTAGCCTGTCTTTTTCGTTTACCTCGGAGTAGATATAGATGAAGTCATTTGTAGCTGTTCCTAAACTGTGGCCAACAATATATAAGACCAGTTCATAACGTCACACGGAGCTGATTATATGTACACGGCAATGGACATAAAAAAAATCGGCGCGCAGCATTGTACTAATCATCGTGTAAAGATGATCCAACTCTGAGGCTAACGAAAAAGCCAGGCTATCGCGGTGGGTCCGATTCTTCTTTTTTTACAGACCGCTGGAGTCACGTGATGCTCGAATGCACGAAAGAAGGTGCGTGAAAAGAGCATCACGTGACTGCAGCGGTTTGTAAAAAAAGAAGAATCGGACCCACCGCGGTAGCCTGTCTTTTTCGTTAGCCTCGATCCAACTCCGTGTGACTTTTAAACATCATGAACTGGCCTATTATGTCATTGGTCGCGCTAACACCCTCCCTCCTGCGTCCACCGTATATAGCGGCATCTTGTACTGGAGACTGCTAAATGGGCTGCTATCGGTCAAAATCAAGAGAGAAAAGGGCAGAAGAGAGGGAAAGAACTCGTTTTTTTATGGTAACTAGATTTTCACACGGGAAGATTGGCATGTCTCTCCCTCTCCTTTCATAACTTCATGGTGGTGAAATAAGCCAAAGCCTCCTAAATAATTGAGAAAGTCTTGACTCGCGCCACGAAAACATCACACAAAGCAGGCAAAGCACAGAAACAAAATGATTCATCGGCTCGTGAATATGAACGAGCCAATGAATGATTTTTCTTCTTTGTTTTGCCTGCTTTGTGTGACGTTTTTCTGACACTTGTCAAGGATTTCTCCAATATTTAAAGGGCGTTGAATAGGCCGGGATCAAGATACATATTTCGCTATTAGCGGGATGGGATTGATCAATCAGACGTCTGCATTTTTCCGAACTTTTTGATGTTTGCAGTAAACACCGAAAAGCCTGCAAGGATAAAGGCTACTGATTGGTCAATGTAATTTTACTAACAGATAAAAGTTTATCTGGATCCCGGACATTAACTTTGGTTGGTTAAAACAATTTTGAATAAAATCAAATCAGGAAGACAATCTTTTTTAACTTTTCTGGTTAGTTTAATTGAAACCTTCCTCGTCTATTACTGAAAACTGAGTTACCGTACTTTGGACAAAACATTGAATATGAGTACACGACTTGTGCATATGTCACCACTCTAACACAGTGTTGCCAGATGGACTGCTTTTTTTAATTCAGATACTTGATTGGCACCACTTTTTTGAAATTGTAAAATGTGCCTTATTTAATGACATATTAATTAAGGCGAAAGCAATGGGAATTTTACCGTTTGTAATAAGTGCTGGCAATCAAGAAATCTGAATTTAAAAAAAGTAGCCCGCTGGCAACATTGCTCTAACATATAAATGTTCTCTGTTATGACCATGATTCTAAGTGCAGTTGGTTAAATTTGAGTATCTGGGCATTAGAGAAAGCAATAGTGGCCCACTGTGGCTGAGTGGATAAGACACCATGCCGCTAATCGCTTGAGAGCGTAGGTGGAAGCAGATTCGAATCCCGACGTGATCCGCATGTGATATGATGTATGTGTTCTAAAAATCAAACAAACAAACAATCAAGCAATAGTGAAAGGTACAGTTGGCATGGAAACAACGACTTCTTTAATTCGTATAGAAAATTAATGAATAGTACTAAATGACTCAAGTTTAAAATGTAGGCAAATGGTCTGTAAATATCAATAGCTCCCACCTAGTATTTCACAAAATTAATTTAATAGATTCACATGATGTATAACTTGATGCAACTCTTAACTAATGAAAATTCTGCAACAAGACTTATGTAGGTAGATCTTTTGAATGAATAATTCAGAATTCTGAGAACAAAACGAAGCTCTTAAGGGCTCTTCCTCACATCCCCCTCAAAAAAGGAAATACGATAGAAAGATATAAGAATTTGGATAGCTTCAATATGTCTGTGATCTTTTGTCAGAGTTCAGAAAAAGAGTCTGGGCATAAAAAAAAACAAATTTGACGAACGATAAGACTATAGATTTCAGGCAATTTTTAACAGAAAAATATTTAATTCTAATGTATATGCAGCTTTAATAATAGACTATTAAAGCTAATCAATTTAGGGGAAATTTTATAGTAAATTAATATCCTCATATTTATGCAAATAGGTATGGATAAACAGACTTGAGTAAAATTACATATTTATTCTTTCTTCTCTATAACACGATCTAAATGAAGATGAAGTTATATGTACAGTTTATATCTTTAAATATTTAGATTTTTTTTATCAAAACTGTTCCTTTATTATGTCTAGAATTGCTAGATTTACAGATCTTCGATTCTTTAGATGCCTGCGGGTTTTCATTCTCGGATTAACCGTAGGTATTTGTAAAGGTAAATTTATTTTGCAAAACCGTCAGCAAAAAAAATTAGAAAAAACAATTAACTGACAGACTAACTGTAAATATATAATTTATTTCGACTCTGTTTTTTACTAAATTTTCATGTTTCGTAGAAAATTTTAAGGAGATATAAATTGAGAAAGACTGATATTTTGAAAGAAGAAATTAACTTTCCTTACTTTTAAATTATTAATCACTATAAAAAATGAGTAATAGGTAAACAAAATGTATAATATTGTGTTTGCTCCCTGCTTATAAAGGCTATACAAGGACTAATTTAAATTTGAGCTAGTAGAATTATTTCAGTCATATATCATTTGTTTTAAAAAAAGAACTGATATCTACTAAAAAACAACTTTTCAAAAGTAAAAAAAAAAAAGCCAAGCAAAAAAAAAAAAAAAAAAAAAAAAAAAGGTGAAAGTTGTGGCTAAAAAATAGTGTGATATCAAATTTCCAAGCTAACATTACGGTACTTATTTAACAATTTTTGATAAAAATTTACCATATGTAAGTCGAGTACCTAAGTATGCGTTGATAGAAAGCCTTTTCTCCTTTACTAAATACATCATAACGTGTTTCTGAAAATTATTTTTTTTAAATTATGCATGATGAGCTTGGCGGCCATGTTTCCATATTTTACACAAATTTCTAAGCACTCAAGCTGTAACATATTTGCATTATTAAAAATTTCGAACTTCTAGTTTTAGCTACAGACAGATAAATTAAGATAGTTTTTCATTTTGAAAAAACAAATTGATTTTTACTGCTTTAACTAATTAATTAACCCCCCTCCGAAAAAAGAGAATCATAAGATGAAACCTGAAGTTACTTCAGCTTTATTTTTAGACACAAATATTTAGGCACTCATTTCCATAAATTAAAAGAATAAAATGTTTGCTTTAGTAACAATTTCGAACTTCCAATCTTAACAATGACCTTGTGTGCTTAGAAATTTGTGTAAAATATGGAAAGATGGCCGCCAAGCTCATCATGCATAATTTTAAAAAAATAATTTTCAGAAACACGTTATGATGTATTTAGTAAAGGAGAAAAGGCTTTCTATCAACGCATACTTAGGTACTCGACTTACATATGGTAAATTTTTATCAAAAATTGTGAAATAAGTACCGTAATGTAAGCTTGGAAATTTGATATCACACTATTTTTTAGCCACAACTTTCACCTTTTTTTTTTTTTTTTTTTTTTTTTTTTTTACTTTTGAAAAGTTGTTTTTTAGTAGATACATCTTTCTCGGATTCTCTCAATTCTCAAATGAACATTTTCATATCGGCCAACAGCAGCTTTGCCGTTACCGACGGTATCGGCATGATACCGGCTGCCGTACCGGTTCCGTATCTTTTCGACACGCCGGGCGAGTGACGCCCGACAGATAGGCGCACAGCCGGTCCAGTATCGGCAAAACACTATGCCGACAGCACGCCGATAGCTATCCATACGAATGCCGGTCGCAGACCGACACCAGCATCAAATGGAAAAAAATCTGCTTTGATGGCGCCATCTATGAACCATCGCGGAATGCATTTTTGAAAAGAATGTGTTTCGGCACTGGACGAGGTTGTGTTTGATCCAACGAACTCACGGACAGGAAGTGGATGCCTTAACCACTTGGCCACTCAGACTTGATCAGGGTAGGATTATATGAGGTAATAACGGGAAGTCTTAACGATACGTAATAGTTTATCATTAAAGGTAAATAGTAGATGGAAAAATTAGAATTTTGAAGTGTTTTAATTTTATTTTTTATTTATTTATTTATAATTGTCTTACACGCGTTTATTTAAAAATTAATTTAATATTTAAATGAATAAAATAAATATCTTAGCGAATTCGTTAAAACAAAGGAATTTAAGAATAATTTTAAGTTTAATTAAGATGTAGATATAATTAAGAATAATTAAGAATAGATATAAATTTAAGAATAATTAAATATTAAAAAATATTTTTAGAGGTTTTGTTCAGTTAATCAAATTTTCTTATTAGGAATTTAATGTAATTACATGCGTTGCGTTAATTTATAAAATATATTTTTTTAACACGGAAAAATTTATTTTAATAAATAAAAAGTTAATAATTATTAACTTTTAATTAGAATAAGAATTCATTTTATGTCGTTTTGATGATTTAAAGTACAACATATATTTAATGAGTATGTTGCAATATTAATTTGTTACTTATCAATATTTTTAAGTTAAAAATAAAATAAAAATATTAATTTACATTTTTTTTTTCTTTTGGAAGAAAATTTTAAATGCGGAATATTTCTGAATCTTTCTTATAAATTTAAGAATGCTTATTAAATAAAATAAGTGACTTTCAGAGGTTTTTCTCTTAATAAAACTTTCTCTTTAGGAATTATAATATTAAATGCGTTAATTCAAGAAATATATATTTGTAACATAGAAAAGCTAATTTTAATAATAAAAAAAAAGTGGTTGGTAATTAATCACTTTTAATTAGAATAAGAGTTCATTTTTTATCATTTGATAATTTAATGTAGAATATATTTTTAGTGATTAAGTAGCAAAAATGATTCTTTTACTTATCAACATTTTTCAATCATCAAATAAAATAGAAATATTAATTTATCTTTTTTTTTTTGTTGTTTTTGTTTTTGGGTAAATAATTTTTTAGAAGTGGGAGATTTCTGAATCTTTCTTTTAAGTTTTAATGCTAAAAAGTAGGGCAGTTTTTTTTATATTTTTATAGCTTGTAAAATAATTTTACGCACTTTTTAATAATTTGATTTTTAAATAAAATAAGAAACATAGCTATTGCTTGTAAACTGAATATATACTTAGAAAATAATTAATTTATTGAGGTTTTTTTTTTTTACGATTAAGTTTATAACGAATAATAATTTTAAGGGGCGATTTAAGAAACTCTTTTGATGATTCAAATAATCGTAAGCCTTTTTAAAATTAATTCAATAACAGCTTTTAAAAAAATATATATAAGCTATTTTTGATTTTTTTTTTTTTTTTTTTTTTTTTTTAAATCACTGTTAGAATTTCATACAAATGAAATACATGAAATATACATATCTTATCAAAACTCAAATTCAAACAAAATTAAGAAAAAGAAAAAAAAATGTCGCCTAAGACTAAAAATTCCAAATGCGGACCGATGTTGGCAAATCTAATCGGGCTACTATCAGAAATCACATATCGGCCCTGCGTCACTTGCTGGTGTAAGTCGCTTGCCGCTATATAACTATAAGGGAGCCGATTACGGTAACCGGGAATCGAAAAACCAGATTCTTATGTTTCAGTTGCCGACATGCTGCCGACACTTCACCGAATCATTGTGCCCATGCCTACACTTAACCGACACTGCCGGCTGCGGTCCGATCGTGTGCTGAAAGGTATGTGTTTGCTGGGCAGAAGCATTAAAATTAATAGTATTATTGTGTTTCTGTTTTATTTAAAAATTCAGTTATGCTACTAAAAATACTTAATTGACAATTAATAGCATCCTAAGAACCAATCTTCCGCTTTGAGAAAACTTACTAATACACTGTAAAACAATCCGGAAGCGTTTCCGAAAATCAATGACGTCGGAAGTAACTGTTTTCAACACTTCCAAAGTTGAAAAGTGATTATGAATTGGATTTTTTTCTGTTTGTATGTCCGCCTGTCTAGTCCATGCTGTAAGTCGCGTAAGTATAGTACGATTATCATGAAATTTATGTATGTTATTGGGGTTTACTATGGTATGTTCGATATTCAAAATGAAGTGTGTAGGTTGTAGCACTTACGGTTCATTTACAGGGACACTCAAAAGAGTTCGATTACATTACGGCCTATGGGAAAAATCGTTTACGGTGTATTTTAAAGATATTACACGATTTTAAGCATATTGAAAATATACATACCACTGAGGTGTACTATAAGAGATTATTGTAGAATTTGGAGTGCATATAATTTATCGTTCATTTACAGGGACACGCAAATGTATTTTTTTACAGTAATGCCTATGAAGAATAATTGCTGGAAGTGCTTTTCGGTTGCGGTATTCGTTTTAAATCTTTACCACTTTTTTGCATATTACTTGGTGTTTATAAATTTTTTAGATCATATACAGGTATATAGAAAGGATATAGAGTACATTGACGTTTATTGAAGGAAATTGCTGCATCGCAATATTAAACTGTGCAATGCGTTTAATTTAACAAACTTTTAGCATACTATGTAGTACAATATTAATCTATATATCAGATACAGGGGTGAACAAAAAATTCTGATGTTTTTTCAAACTATAGATATACAATATTCTTAATGTGTTGGAAAATGTTTCATGATCTAAGTTGTACGCCTGATTTTTCCTTCTTTTTTAAAATGATTCTGAGAATCTAGAAAATATATTGGTTTCTGAGGTTGGATACCTCAGTAGGCTTTATTGTATATTTTTGTTCGTGGTTATATTATCTTTAACTATATTAAGAAACATTTGTCTCTTTTGATTGTAAAAGAAAACATTTATTTTTTTTATTTCTTCTGAATTCCGAAAACTGTATTGACATATCGACTGAAATTTTTATATAATGGCTAAAAAATGGAGTTTCTCGCAAAAATTCTTAAAGGATATATTTCATTTTTATTTCATATTTCTAGTACGTAATTAAATGTTATATCAAATAATATTTCCAAATAAATGTGAATGTACTATTTACTTAAATACTTGTGCAAATATTCTCTTTCCTAAGATAATTATTACTAATATTTAATTTCTATATCCAATTTGTAAATAAAAATTAAACATACGAGAGGCTCGTTTTAATTTCTAATTTTGGTTTTTTATTTGGATCAACGAATTACACATTTACCTAGATAAATATTCATTTTAATTTAAATGTTTGCTTTAAAGCAAACATATCGGTTTCATGTGTTGTTACAGAAAGTATAAAATTTGTTACTTAAAGAGTAAAAATCTTTATCTATAAAATCTTAATTCTGAAAATTAATGTATTTCCTCCAAATAAAAGAAACATTTTATAAAGATTAAATTATTAAATATCTTAATTTAAAAGCCGAACCTTTTGAATTAAGGTAGAATGAAACTAGGGAAATAATATTTACCTTTATGAAATATTTAATTGATGCTATTACATTTTAAGATCAATATTTAATTATACCATATATCTATTAAATTAGTTACCTATTTAAGCTGATTATAGCAGAAGGGATTTTTTTTCAGGGCATCTAATAAAGTTGCTTTTACATGTAAGACATTATTTAATACGAAATCGACGACTATCTACACCTTTCTATTTAACTTCTTTCTAGTATCTCGAAATATTTTTGTGCTAGGAAGCTGCTGCTTTAAATGTTTCCATTACGCAGCGCAAGTCAACTTTACCATATCAATATACTACTTTCCTGATTATTCGTCTCTCTGAATTCAATTTGGGTAGGCATGAGTGGGAACTCTGTATATATATCAATACAAAAACCCTTAACGGGTTAAAAGCTTGTGACGCAGCACTTTATCCTATGCTCTAAGAATTTTAAATATGGAACTTAAAAATAATGATATCAAATTTTGAGTGACGCTATGCTATTAATTATAATCTCTCTATATATTATTTATTTCATCTTTTTATTTTTTTATAATCGCATGTGCAAAAATTATGTTCAATTAAAAAAAAAATGTATACAAGTTTATTCATTGATGCTTTAACATTTACACCTTTCATAAATTCCAAGTATGAGTTTTAAAAGATATGATATCAAAATTTTAGTGACGGTTTGATGTGGCTTTAAACGATTTGTTTTAAAATTAAATTTAAATTATTTTTGTTTTGGCTAAGATATATTCACACATCTAAATAATAGTTTTAATTTTCCAATATACTTTAAATATGTCACTTTCACTGAATTTATATAATGCGTTTAAATGTATTTATTTGAAGAAATTGATTTATCCTTTGTCCAATGCTATTAAAAATTTAAAATAAGATTTACGTAAATAATTTTTTTTTGCCTCATAGTATCCATTTGAATACATTTCACTTATTTTGGATGCAATGACGCAAAAAAATTATTATTCCTTAAGACTAAAAAGGTTAACATGAAATTTCGCATAGGACGAAAGAAACTAGTTTCCCCATCACGTTATCTTGGAAAACAATAATAATTGCATCGTTTAATAGGAACATGAAGACAAACTTTTTCCGTTTAAGGCGAAGTAAATATTGAACCTAATAAAATAAATTCTAGTTGCGACCTTTGCGTTGTGCTTCCACCTTGCAACAAGTTTATCGCTTTTTCTAAACTGGACGAGGGAGGATATGCGTTTATCCTTGGAACTGATAAGTAAAGGTACTATAGTCTGTGGCGGCGAATTTTGATTTTTATAGCTCATTCGATACGACTCATCGAGCGTAGTAATTTTATACATCGCATATCGGCTATTGAGTTTGTATAATGGCAGGGGCCTAATCTAAGTTAAAAATTTCGTTCATTGAAAAACGCCTTAAAAGAAATAAGTGCGGTTTAAGTTTTATAATTGTCTTAACAGTGTCATACATTGCTAATAACTACTATAAGGTTATATAATTGCTGTTATTATAAGAATTTGTAATTGCAGATAAAATATTCATATGCTACTTGACAGACAGGTGATCGCAATTTATGATGTCCTCGTCCAGTTTAGTGTTGCCAGTGAGCTAATTTTTTTTTTAATTTAGATTTCTTGATTGTTACCACTTTTCTGAAATGGTAAAATTTCCCTTGTTTTCTCCTTAATTAATACGTCATTAAATAAGGCGAATTTTACTATTCCATAAAAGTTGCGTCAATCAAGAAATCTAAATTTTAAAAAAGTAGCCCACTGGCAACACTGGTCTAGTTTTGTTCATCTTGTCAATAATTTTTCCCGAATTATGCGCAAAAATCTTTGTAACCACACATTATTGGTTCTTTTGTCAGTTATACAGTCACTTCGTAACTTGCAGAACGTATGCTACGGTTGTATGCAAAGGAATTTTCTGCTACTGTTTTATTTTCGGCAGCTCGCATTATGCAATTTTTTTAACTTTGACCCGGCTCCCTGTCATTATTAAAACTCAATAGCCAAGATGCGAGGTAGAAAATTACTTAGCTCGATGATACGAATTGAATGAGCTATAATAATCGAAATTCGACGCCATTCACTATAGTACCTTTACTTGTGAGGTGTGTGTACCGGTCACTGTGGGGGATGAGACAATAGTTACTCGCTTTCTGGTCTCATGTTGAAATTTTTTGTGAGGGATTCATTTCTTTCCCAACACGTGGTTGATCGCTTGATGTGAATATATATATATATATATATATATATATATATATATATATTTTTTTTTTTTTTTTTTTGCTAGGAATATTTCATTTATTGAATTCTAGTTGTATGGGGGCTCTAGTTGTAAAAATGAGTTAGAAAGAAGTACTTTGGACAATTTGGAAAAGGTGGATAGCTTTGTAAATAAATGTAGAATTCAAAAATTGAAACAAAAGTCGATAAAAGATTTTTTAAAGTGTAACTTAAAGAGGTAAATATATTTGTACATTTTATTTTTCCTTACTCATTTATATTTTTTAAGGATATTACATTACATATAGTACTATTATTTGCATGTGTGTAATTGTATGAATATAGATTTTGTGTTTGTATGGTGATGTTTGAAATGTATCTTTTTGCACGAAAATAATGTTTAACTTAAAATGATTACAAAATATTTCTCTGAAGCTATCATTTACATTTTTTGATACGTATGTTTATTGGTTTATTTTTTAAATCATCCTAAAAGCCTTTTGCTGCTTTATCGATTAAAAAGAAAAGATTTTTGCTGCCATTCAACTTCGTCTTAACGAGGTTCGACTGTATAGATATGTAAAAAATGTGAATTCAAATAATGTGTTTTTAATTAGTACATTTTTCCCATGTGATGTACATATCACTCACCTGCAAGAAAAGTGACACATCTCGCAAAAATTAATTTTGTGTTTCATTCCATATATAGGTGTGTCATAGGTTCGTCTTGATATAGGCACATTATTATTCGTCTCGCTGTAGGAAAAACATCTTATTACACTATGTGTCACTTTTCCATTATAGGAAACGCGCAGTGATGAAACAAGAAAAACGACACATCTCACAAAAAGTTTTCCATAAGTTCATACTCGAGCAATTTATAAAACTCTTTATTGCCTTAGTAATAAAAATATGAAAATTCCCTTATTTGGAGAAATATCGCCCTGTTGGTGATTAATATATTATCAATAGTTAGGCCCTAGATTAATAGTTGCAACGTTACAATTTGTCAGGTAGTTTGTGATGTTGCCGAATGTCATTTTTGGGATGAATATGGGGGTCAAAGCGGAGCATGTAATATTGGTACTTATTTGTGGATGTATTTACCTGACATTGCTTTACAAGATATTGTTGACGATGAAAATGTGGAATTAACTTGTTGTTGTGATAACTACGACGGACAAAATAAAAATAAATATGTTATTTCATTATTCGTGAATGCTGTAAAGACACTAAAACTCTATAAAACAACAATAAAATTCTTGATCTATGGACACAACTAAAATGAAATCGATGCTGTCCATTCAGCAATCGAGAAATACATTTTAAAGAAATCGGCGAAATTTACATTCCTCAACAGTACGTGACATTGATTAGAAAGCTAAAAAAATCAGTGAATAAGTTAGTTCATTCTGATTTTTTGGGATTAAAACGATTAATTGGCGAAACGGGGTGTGCTTAAAAATTATTTGAAAGATAATGAAGTTAATGTTCTTCAGTTTTCCTGAATCAAAATTTTAAGGTTTGATAAATCAATATCTTTTTAATTCAACATAAAATATTCTTATGACCAAGTCGATTTTTCTGAGTTTGGAATTAAAGCTAGAGGTAAAAGAGAGCTTTTACTTTTACATAAAGCGTATTAGAAACCCTATCCTTTGGATAAATGGACGAAACAAGATTGCTTTTATTTAATTGCTTCCAAGCATATTCCTCAAAGTTATGCCCCTTTTTTTCTATATTATAACATTCACATGGACGATAAAGCACTGTGTAGAATCCATACATAACTTTTAAAAATAAAGTTCCAGTTTGAGAAAGTTCTATAAAATGCTGCAATATTTATTTTTATAAGAATAACCAAATTTTTAAAATTAAACGTTAAAACCACTTATCTAGCTTTCCATTTTAAATTAAATATTTTTAAAAATTTGTGTTAATTATCTGTTATATTATTTTTATTTAAATAATTATTTTTCTTTTTCAAAAGTGTGAAGAAGCTACAAAACGAACATAGTAATCTGTTTATGCTTTCGAAGAAAATTACTCTAAAAACTGAAAAAAAACATATTTGGTTTTGAATTATTACTAAACAGTAAAACTTCAATTAGGGTAACTCCGGAAGAGTCGCCACATCCGGGATAGATGCCGCACCCCTTATATTTCTTGTAATTATCGATAGATGGTCGTCAAAAGCGCAGTATAGATCCGCAATGAGATTATTTTAACCAGTGTATAGTGTGAATACCATTTCAATGTTTACTTGTAGATGTACAATCCTTATTTTGACGTAAGTGCATGATTTCACTTTCCAAACTTTTAAACACGTTATGCTTAAATACTTTTCATACGCTATTTACTAAATGGATGCATGATTTCGTAGTCAAAACTCAGTGTAGCGTTTGTATAGAGTACTGTCTGTATGGTTACGCCATTTTCCTTAGCGATGGCAGGAAACTGTGATGTGCGACGTCTGTACCATGCAAAATGCGATACATGTTGCATTGCAATTCCGGTATACATACCGCACTGCAATTCCGGTATACATGCCGCAGTTTCTTTTGTACGGTATTATTATGTGTTGTTAGTTTTTCCTTTTCTTTTTGTACAGACTTACCAAGTTAGACATGTTATCAAGTTTATTAAAACCAAAGGAGAAAAACAGAAAAATAAAAAGTAAGGAGGGCAAGTAACGCAGGCGTTCTGTGCAAGGAATGTTTAGAAAAAAGACTCCAAAAAAAAGGAAGTGCAATTGGCTTCGTTACACGTACTTCGTCGAAGGTAGTTACATAAAGACTGTATTTTATCGACACTTTTTGTGCAGATTGTGATCGAAAAAAAAAAAAACAGGTCTATTAACCCATTCGGGACCATGGATGCATATAAGCACCTCCAAAAAGAGCATACAGAATTTGTTTCTGGCATCAGTAAAAAAGAAAAGTAATATTTGATTCCCTTTCTAATACATTGATGTTACGTTGTTCCTGAAATAACAATTAAAATTTAATGTAAAAAAAATCCATAATTTTAATAGTGAAAGTAGGCAAACAATTATCAATTTGAATGCAATAATACATTTCATTGTACTCATTTAGTTTTATTTAGTACATCGTTAATTATATTCCAGATATGAATATTTTTTAAATATTTTTATTCATAACTTCATACTGTTCTCATTACAAGCGCGGCATAACTACTGAACAAGTGCGGTGTCTCTACCTGAATGTAAGGATAACGCGCCGCAGTGTATTGTTTTAGAAAAAAATTGTAAAAAAATATTAATTATTTGTTTTAAATTTTTTAGTCGCAGTACAGGTTTTGTACATTTAACATTAAATTGCACAGAATGATATTTTTTATATTATGTCCACCATGGGTCTTTATATACAAATTCAAAAAAATATGCGACATAAATCCCGGAATTACTCTATATTATATATATTCAATTCGATTATTGTATTTTTTTGTTCTCCTAAGTAAGGTTCCTTTTTTATAATAATGTAGTTTATAAATATATAGAAATGTCTTGAACTAATAAATAGTTATTACTACTGAAGCATGAAAAAAATAAAAAAAACTTACCTACTTCAATTTTCCAATATTAATCGAAAATATTGAAATTACGTAATTACGTCTATGTGATTTATTAGCTTTATAAACAGTTCTTGTATACATATTTTCTACATTTATTTTGTAGTAACTATATAATTTGGTTTCTCTGAAATGCAATTGTGAGATTATAGTGTATAATATTTATACGAGGACTGTATGATAAGTACCTGGCCTCGGACAGATAGGCGCTACTAGAGTTTAAAAAATGATTTATTTCGCAATGGTAAACTTTTAAAACAAACTTGGCTAATCGCCAAGTCGCTAAGTGGTTTAGTTTGTGAGTGGTAGGCATTTCAATAGAACAACTTTGGTGATATTTCAACAATGAAAAAAAATTGAATATCGATCAGTGATAAAATACCTGTTTTTAAAAAGAAAACTAATAACGAGATTAAAGCGGAACTCAGCGAAGATTATGGGGACTCTTCACCTTCGTTATCAATCATAAAATATTGGACAGCTCAATTCAAACGCGGCCGTACAAGCATTTTTGATGAAAAACGTCAAGGTCGACCAACTGAGGTTACGACATCAGAAATGATCGAAAAAATCCACGATATTGTGATAAATGATTGGAGAGTGAAAGTACGCAAGATTGCTGAGACTGTGGGCATCTCAATTGAATTGGTGCAAAATATTTTAACAACTCATTTGGATATGAAAAAGCTTTCGGGAAGATGGGTGCCGCGATTGCTCACTACTGACACTAAACACACTCGTGTGTCAATGTCAAAAGAATGTCTGGTGAAATTAATGCACAATCCAAATGATTTTTGGCGTCGGTTCATAACAGTTGACGAAACATGGATTCATCCCAGTACGCCAGAGACTAAATAACAGTGCAAACAGTGGGTTTTTCGTGGACAACCTGCGCCAAAAAAGGCTAAGGCAACTTTATCTGTGAACAAAGTCATGGCTACAGTGTTTTGGGATGCATGCGGCATAATTCTCGTCGATTACCTTGAAAAGGGCAAACCGATCAATGGAGAGTATTATGCCAGGCTATTGGATCGTTTCGACCATGTTATGAAAGAAAAACGTCCGCATTTGGCGAAGAAAAAAGTTCTCTTTCTTCAAGCCAATGCACGCTTGCGCACCTGTGTCGTCGCCATGGCAAAATTCCATGAATTAGGATACAAACTGCTGCCGCATCCCCCATATTCACCAGATTTAGTACCTAGCGATTATTTTCTATTTCCATATATGAAAAAATGGATCGGTGGAAAAAAATTGACTCTAACGATGAGGTTATTGCTGAAACAAACGCCTTTTTTGAAGGGTTAGAGAAATCGTATTTTTTAGAGGGGATACAAAAAATAGAAAAGCGTTGGGCTAAGTGCATCGAACTAAAAGGAGATTATGTTGAAAAATAAATCTCATATTAGGCACAAAAATCGATTTTTCTGGTCAAGGCCAGGCACTAATCATACAGCCCTCGTAAAATAGTTTTGAAATATGCTTTTTCTTTTAATTTAATTTCTTAGAAACCTTGTTATGGATCTGTGGTTCACTCTTATATTGATTCAAACTAATATTTTTTTCTAATTAATGATAATGTATTAAAGTTAAAACATCGTGATTTAAAACAAGAACAATAAATCATGCGTCCAGCATAGATTGTGTAACACGTTCCAACAAAATCAGTATACTGTACCAAAAACTCACAGATTATTAAGGTGAAATATCATGTCTAAATAAGCAATTTAAATTCATATTGCATTTGAAAACTCAATTTCTGCTATTACAATCAAATTGGAAAAATATCTGTTTTTTTCTTTTTGTGCTGCCCTGTATATGTTCTATGGATTTGTATGTTTACTACATAGTATGCTAAAAGTTAGTTCAGTGAAATGAATAACACAGTTGAAAATTTCTATGCAGCCATTTCCGGGAATAATCGGAAATGTACTTGAGAACTTTTGTTCAACCCTGTATATGATGTGTTTTGTCCACACCAAGTATTATTTCAAAAAATAGTTCAATGTATAAACGCGTATCATAACTACAAACGCACTTCCAACAATTATTGTTCATAGTCTTCAATAGTTAAATTTATTCTTCAGCAAAATTCTTTGTGTGCCCTTGTAAATGAACGATAAATTCCATGCACACCATATTCTATAGTAAATACCGTAGTACACATTAGTAATATTGATATATACAAATTTCAGTATGTTTAAAATAGTTTGATGTCATTAAAATACACCGCAAACGATTTTCCCACATACACCGTATAACAGAATTCTTTTGAGTGTTTCTGTAAATGAACCATAAATGCTATAGAGTTCATTTACAATAGTACACATGCCATATTCATACCCAATAAAATCTAATAATTTCTCGGCAATCGGACTGTATTTATGCGAGTTAGAGCACGGGCTGACGGGCAGATAGACAGACAGGCAGAGAGACAGGTAGACAAACGCTCAGACAGACAAACCGAATTCATAAACTCGTTTCAACTTTGTTGAAAATGTTAAAAATCCACATTTTTGCACGTATTATTTTTAAGGGCGACCAGAATTTGACAAATTATACAACAAAAAACGTGTCATAAATCAACAAGGGGTTACATTTATTTGGGTGGGGGTGGGGGGGGTATAAATTTACTAAATCAAAACCTATTTCTTTTATCTCTTGATTCTTAAAGGCTTTACGCATTTTTTGTACACTTTTACAGATGCATGCATAGTTAAGTACTATCATTTTATGTTACATTAAAAAAAAAATGCGAAACTTCATTTACCTTATTAGATGTAAATTTCCAACTGGGCGTGAAATGCCCGGACCAGGATTCGAACAACGGATCTCCTGGCTGAAGCCGCCAGTGCTCTGCCATTTGAACTATCCCGGGCGAATCTGGTGGAACTTTCCCACCCAGCTAACCTTAATGATTATAGCATATGGTCTAAAACCTGGTTCAGCTCAACAGAATAAATCTCAGGTAATGGAACTCCAGAAATCGCTGGATACGAAGTTACACTAGATTAATTTTAACATAAGAGCAGTGGCGGCTTCAGCCAGGAGATCCCTGGTTCAAATCCTGGTCCGGATATTTTTCGCCCAGTTGGAAATTTACATCTAATATGATAATAGTGTTTAAATTAATCTAGTGTAACTTCATTTACCTTTAATGTACAATTTACTTTTGTCGAGATGTGTCACTTTTATTGCGGGTGAGCGATATTTCCACTATAAATACTTCTTTCTACTCATTCCTATCTCTAAATTACATTATTCTATGCCTAATACCTTATTTTTGCCTATAATAAAATCATTCCATTTCGAATATTATTTTTATTTTAAGCTTAGTTTTATATTTTCTGGGATGCATTCTAAGATATCTTCGCACCGTCTTTCGCGCTTTTCTACATACTCGAAAACTTAGTGCTTTAGGGTTAGTTTATTGGCTAGAAATAAAATTCGTTGTAGTTTTCAGACTTGTCTCTGTTGTAAAGCTCACCATGAGATTTTTTTTGCTAATTTGGCTGCCTAGAAATGTCATAGCAGTAGTACATCGTGTCAAAAAAATTATGTTAGAACTAGAATACTGTTAGAGCACAAGTGATTATTTTTAGAAATTTGTGATTTATTCTATTTTAAACTATTTTTCCCAAGTTTCTAAATACTTTTTTTTCTACTTGTATAGTTGCAATACTATTATTTCAAAAGTAGATAAAACAACTGTAACTTCAAAATAAAAATAAAAAATTCCGAAGTAATTATAAGAATATAATTTATAATCTGATTATACTTGTCATGAAGAAGCACATTTTGGTGGACTTATTATTTCGTTCTCATTCATTAATAAATCTAATTAACTTTAAAAAAACAAAAAACAGGCTGCGTTAAATGCGTCAATGAAACATCGTCTTCATTTTGAAAGACCTATCCAATGATATGCAACTCAATAGGGTACGTAAAAAAAATTTTTCGTCTCTATCGCCATTTTCTATTTTACGGCCGCCATTTTGAATTTATAAAAACAAAACATAACATATAACCACCGGACGGTTAAGACGAATCTATAGAGATCTCATTCATTAAAATCCATTCAGCCGTTTGGATGTTTCGAGGGTATAAAGAAGTTCACATACCCATATACGCGTGAAACACATAACACTTCTTGGCAGTCGGGTAAAATCGAGTTAGCCTGTAAGACGGAACTTCCCTATCTAATCCAATGTATAGAATATTCATAAACAAGCGCTGATAACCAAGAAAATGCAGAATTTGACTTCACAAAATAAAGCAAAAATGGAAAATAACAGGAAGTATAAATGCGGATTCTTTCTATATTGATGAGTTAAGAAGCGCAGCATGAGATTTTAGGCAAACAAAAACAAAAACCTTGGATTTCAAATTTATTTCCATTATTGAGGGATGGAATTAACTTTTCTTGGCAAAGAGTTTCAGAAAAATACTTCTTGATGTTTGAATTATGTGGAAATTCCTCAATTTTTGCAATGTATACTACGTATAAATGCCAAAAAAAAAAAAAAAAAAAAAAAAAAAAGTACGAACTGAGAACAAATAGATTTTTTTTTTCACGTCAAAGTAAATTTGTTTAATTATATGCTTGGACTTCTTCAATTTTAGTGCATGTTCTTAATACTAGTTTTGAGCATCTGTAAATTATAAATTTGTTTAGTCATTACGCTTCAATATTTTTAATTATACACTACATATTATACATATTACTGTACAAAATCAAAATTGAAACTGAATGAAAAAAATCACAATAAGCATTATTAGCTTAAAAAATTTTAGCGGAAAATATTTGCATGGCCTTTGGAAACCATTCGATTCTTCCAATGGCTTCTTTAAACCGAACGCTTTCGTTTCCATCTAATCGGTGTTGCAGCATAAAACTTTCCTATAATCTGCTTTGCTACTAAGTTCGCTAGAATACCAATTTAAATGTTTTAGTTGGAACTAGAGTACGTCATTTATTGTTGATTAAGATGTGAGCAAAATAAAAATGTTGTTCGCTTTATAGCGCCGGACTGCATTTTTTGCAAGGGAATTAGCTGAAAGGATTCATAATATTTACCCTGTTTTTCAACTAAACGGCAATTGGATGGCTTTAAATACTTACATAGATTCTTCTGCTAATTCTCTGAAAAATCTGAAACATGTTGATTGAAAGACTCAAGTAAATAGCGTTTTAAATTTAATATTAAATAATGTCTTAAATATAAAATAACTTTATTAAAAGCCCTAAGATCTATTTTTTGACATGCAAACACAAGCTTGAATACGCGCTTATAACGCTCAAAAAATGTGTCATTATAAGGCACATTTACTAATTAAAATAGCAATCGTAAGGAGGGTTCCATTGAATTTCACAAAATAATTAAGGTTTGTGTGCTCAAATGTGTACGCTATTAGCAGCGTACATGTATATTTCTTTAGATACTGTAATAGGTCTTCTGTTTACCATTTCTCTAGAAAAAAAAATCCGGCGATTAAAAAATTGTTGTCAACACTATAGGGCAATTCCACAGAAAAATATCATTTTTGGGGGGGGGGGGGAATAAAATTTATAATATGTTTAATTTAAGGGTACGATTGGAAAACTTGATATTTTTATATTCTATAATAAAATCCTAATAAAAAGGCATTGTAAATTACTGTTTACAAATTAAATTAAGTACCATTATTGTCTTTGAAAAGTAATAATATTACGTAAGATACACAATAAAAGTTATGTCAGTTATACGTGTAAAGGCCATTTTTTTCTTTTTTTATTATTCAGAAATTAATTCAAGTTACTGTTATAATTCGGAATTACTTAGCGTTTTTGAGAACGTTAAATCGCTTTTTTTAATGGGATAGTTTTGATAATTATTACACTTCAATGAAGGCAGAAAAAATGTTTGTATATTTTATGTTACGACAGTTACATAATTTTGAATTGCAATTTTTGCGACTAAAAGATATATTGAAATAATCTGCAAGTATTTGAGTATTAAGTACATAGTAAGAAACATTTCAAATTATAAAGGTTTGTTCTAGCTTTATTAGAAAATTTCCTACATAGTTTTGTAATCAAAATTCTATGATTAAATGTTACGTCAGTTACGATGGAATTGCCCTACATGTCATTATTAAACTTTTAACTATATTTATATTTTCTTATGTTTAAAGATAAAACATATGTTTAATAAAGTAATAAAAACTATATTTAGTAAAGCTCCATTAACCTAACGATGTTGTATAAAAACAAATAAAAAGGAAATAATTATTTTAATATAAAAACTAAAGTTGACGTTAATTAAGACAAAATAAAAGCATTTCTTTCAGTAAAGAAACAATTTAAAGGAAATCACTCAAACGCACTATAAAACAAAACTAACGATTATATCGTATCCTTAAGAAAAACTTCCTAAGCGAAAATAAATATTTTTCTTTAAGTATGCATAAATTAGAGAGAATTTTTATAGTATTTTTAAAGCTTCTTTCAATGCTTACAGGTAACTCACATTTTTAAAGAGATGAGCCAGTTTTAAAAGGTTTAATTAAAATAAAATAAAAACTTTCAGTTATGACACAGCCATTTAAATTTAAAACTATCATTATTCAATGCTGTTTATAATTTTTCAAGTTTTAAGAATAATTTATATAAGTTTTAAATATAAAACAAAAGGAAAAAATGGTGGCAAAAGGAAAAAAATGGTAAATGAAAAATATTATAAGCTAGGTGGTATTTAAAATGCCTCGCAGCACATTTTAAATGTTTTTTTTTTAAGTTTTGTTTTACAATTTTTGAAAACTACATTTTTATGTTTAGTTTATCCTTCTTTTTCTTTTCATACGTCACAGGTTTTGGCATTGTCTGAAAAATGCTAAATACAGAGCATTTATAAATATATTTTCATTAAATAAGAAATATCGTAATCAAAGCAATATTTCAGTTTTTTTAAATAAAGAAGGAAAAAAAATTCCGGCTAAAATAATAATGAAATACATCGACTTATTACAAGAAACCCATCTTATGAAAATACATTTATAATGTAAAATTTTCATACATATAATTCTTACAACCTTATTTTTTATTAAAATAGTATAGAAATCTGATTGTTTAAAAGGTTTAAAAAAATTAATTGTTTATTTCATAAAACCTAAATATCAGTAAAAACACTTTCACTGATATGAATAGCTATAATTTATCTATGATCTACATAATTTTCAATTGTTTTACGAATGTAAAATCAAGAAAAAAATAATTATAGTTTTTGAGATAAACTTGCAAAAAATACAAAATAATCAAGATAAAGGAATGAAGTATATCTAGCTTAATTCTGATTCACACAATTTTATCGCTGTTATATGAAACAATAAATTGGCGGTGGAATGTCACTTGAAAGTTAATGTTATTTTAAACGGTGCAATATCATATTTTAAAACTTCTGAAAGAGAAAAGTTGTTCAAAACTGTCATTTCTTAGTTCTATTTGCATTATTTTATACAAGAACGTTTCTTAATAGAAGACTGTTCATTAAATATCATGGAAAATTTCGTAACAATATCTTTATATTTTTTAAAAACAGTTTTCAGTAAAAAATCTTCATCCTAGATCCTTTTTTTCAAATAAAATAATGAAATCTTATTTTCCTGTTCTAAAACTTCCGAAAAATCTGTCTACGAATATCTAAAATAAATGGAGAAATTCGTTTCACATCAAGATCGAAATTATATTTAACGCACACAATATATATTCGAATTATACGTTATTTTATAGCTGCGCTTTCTTGACATAGCCTGATGGAGTGATTATTATCTGGATTATCTGAGCAACCATATCATTTGCAGAGTGAAATGGTTCTTTTTAAAACCCTCTCGCTGACAAATCCGTGTTAATAAGTTCACTAAGCTCCAGGTTTCACTGCAATATCAGCAATATTTAAAATAATATAATTCGGTTGATTTAATGGATTTTTAATACGTTGAACAATGGTTAATACTCTCAAGCATTACATTCATATATTTAAATAAGTTTTTTTTTTATATAATGTTGAAATAATCATATTTTTTTAGTATTTAAAACACAATATAGAGAAAACAACATTACAATTTTGCCCTTTTGCAAGACTGTCAGAGGGTTTTAATGCGTTTTGCAACTGAACGTCTTTAAGGTCACATTATGACATCTGGACAGTGCCAGCGAAAGCGATTTCGGACACTCATAATAAAGTAAGTGAGCAAATGTGGCCATTGTTCCTAAGGTAGTCTACCCCCAAAATTAGAGTTAAATTAGAGTTAATTTTATTTTTAATCACAAAATTGCACTACCGCGTTGTAAATCACAAAGAGTCTACAACCTTTTTGTAACAAAAGGTCTTAGTATAACGACTATCTCGTTATATATGTTTGCATTCCATTCCCCCTCCCCCCACCAGTTTCAATTAAAATTCTGTTTAATAACTTATTTATTTTAGTGCACTATAGTCAAACAGTGCAGCCCCTAAATTAAATTCAACATTTAAAAACTAAAGCGATTGTATTAATGGTCCTGCACATTTAAATTATATTATTCTAGTTACTCATCTCTTTAATAAAATAAAATCAGTGAATCACTCTCCATTTTCACTTTGTGAGTCTCACACACATACGATTTAACCTTGTAGAAAAACGTTACTGTTGTCTGTTAAAAACTAAAGCATTTTAACTTCGGGCATTTCCTTATTTGGGCATGAATATAACTCATCATTTATAATCACTTAACAGGCAATCTATTCATTAGAGTTTTCTTCCCAATACACTTTAACATTCACACCCTTTTGTTCATATGTATGTCAATTCTGCATTTTTGTGGTAAAGCGGTTTATCTTTGATCTAACATCTGGTCTAGAAAAATACATTCTCATGCTTTTTAGCCTAACGAATTCGGTCTGTTACTATGCCCTATCCAGATAACAATTTTTATTTTTTTTAACCGCAGCTGTATCAATGTACAGATTGGACTGCGCCTATCATGATTCAAGAGTGTTTGCAGCCCACAATCTGCCCCCCCCCCCCTACACAAGTAATGTGGTAGAAGCCTATCGTATGTATTTGGCGAATCCATATCAGCTAATGTTTTCTCCACTCCTGTGCATGGCGCAAAATATTTGTAGATTGGCGATATTGTAGTCCGCCAAGCAAGAAAGTTGTAACTGTATATTCAACACTCCTGCGCTGTCTCTTGCCTCGTGATGTGACTTCAACAAGAAGCTCTGATCGCTTCCCTTGTACCTCTCCCTTCGCCTTTCATCATGCAATAAAAAAAAAGTTCGTTCTACATATTGGAGGTTTTTTTTTTTTTAATAGAACCTGGTGCTCTAAATTTCACCACGCTCTCAACAAAAACGGCCATCTCTTTTCTAGCAAAAACGTCTTCATACTTAGGTTCTCTAATAAACCATGTATCTGCAGTGTACTGAATTTTCCGACATGACCTTGATCGACCGCCATTGCATGCAGTAGTTTTGTTTTTGGGGAGTAATAATTGAGGAGTAATCGTTATAATTTCCAGATAAGAAGATATTTTAATTTACATGTGTATAATAGGGTGGGCCAAAAAAAAAAAACTTTTTCTCGATTTTCGATGATGGGTAGTGCGGAAAAATTGCCACTGGTGGCACTAACTTAACACAAAATATTTGAGATTTTTCGGACAAATCCTTCATTTGCCGCAAATGGCCTGAAATTTTGCTCAAATGCGGATTTTTAAAACATTATATCAAAAGTTTAAAAAATGTTAAATTTAGGTTAATTTAGCTGAATTTACTTGAAATGCCATGTTTAGTGTACGAAATGTTTAAATAATCTCCCATTATATATTATTTAATAGTTATATGCATTTTGAATTAGGTGACTTTTATAGCTTTTTCACTTATAAGTGAGCAAAAATTTCAGGAACTGTGAAAACAGGGAATAAGGATCTCGTCATTGATAAAGACTTGGTCAGAGGGCAGAAAAAGAACTTGGAAAGAAAATGCAGGAGGAGGAAAATCTTAGAGGGAAAAAAAATACAAGCATCTTTTTTGATTGCAGAAAAAATAAAACGATCTTCATAGAAAAAAAGGGGACTAGCAACACCGTCGAAAGAAAGACGAAACAAATATCATCATGTCGTCTGAACGTGGTTCGGAATATTTGGGTCACTTGATACCTCCTTCTGGTCACTGCAAAGGAATAGAAAAATCATTATATAATTTTCTAAGCCAGAAAATTGTCTGCTTTGGAAAAAATAAAGAAGAGAACTGATACATTAGATATGTATTCTTCATACGAACGAGCTTCCACTCCGACAGCGACATCAACTGCCTAAACTAGATGGTAGAACCACTTGACCTAAATCTTTTACCAACTGAAACTGAGCTAGATTAATAGAGTACTGAAATCTTCAGCCGTTTTCATTTCTGATGTCCATAAAACAGGAATAGGAACGTAGAAATGGACACGTACATTTTGGCACGCCATTAGTGATTATGTGCTTTGGATTTCTCTCGACGGAGCCGCTTGTTCCCTTTTTTCTGTGAAGATCGTGTTATTATTTCTGCCATCCAAAAATATGTTTGTAACTTTTCATCCTCCAAACTATTCCCCTTCCTGTATCTTCTTTTCAAGTTTCTTTTTCTGTCTCCTGACAAAGTCTTTATCGATGACGATATCCTTACTCCTGGTTGTCACAATTCCTGCATCCTTAAGCACAGATGAAGCTCTTAACGCAATTTACCTATATGATATAAAAGTTCTAAATCCCGCGAACTCTGTGTGAAAAAGGATATGCGTTTCGGAGTGACTGCTTTTGACAGCCCTGGTTTAAATTCTGATTCAGACGAACTACCTGCTTCAAAGTTCCCACTTATAGAATCTTCTGACAACAGCTATATTTTAGAGCAGAAAAATAATTAACATCCCATCTCGCAGTTACTCCCATGTCCAATTTCCCCCCTCATCCTCATGAAGACTGATTCTGTTTTCATTTTCTTCAACTCCACATTCTCCTCTCCCCCCAGAATTGCTGTCAAGACATGCTGTGTTCCGGCATTCAAATATGTGACTCTGAACGCATCGAAAAACAGAAGGAAGAGCGAAGAACATAATAAAAACAAAACAGAAAAACAGACGAACGAACCAAACAAAAGTTACAATTTTTGCTCAGTTATACGCGAAAATGCTATAAAAATCACCTAATTCAAAATGCACATAACTAATAAATAATAGATAATCACAGTTTATTTAAACATTTCGTACACTAAACATGACATTTCAAGCAAATTCAGAAAAAATAAATTTAATTTAACATTTTAAAAATTTTCGCTAAAAAAGTTCAAAAATCAGCTTTTGAACAAAACTTCAAGCCATTTGCGGCAAATGAAGGAAGTGTCTGAAAAGTCTCAATTTTTCTGTGTAAACTTAGTGTCACAAGTGCCAACTTTTCCGCTCTACCCAAAATTAAAAATCGAAACAAGTTTTTTTCGGCCCACTCTATTGTATAAATTCTTAGATGTTTAAGTTATGATAGGTTTTCTGAATGCTTATTTTTTTCTTTAATCACATTTACTCCAATTCTACTAAATTTATAAGATTCATAGTTTTTCATCATACAGTTGGTCACCATGTGCATGCTCCCAAGGTGACCCGACACCAGGATGACCTTTATAAACAAATATGTGGATATCAATGTAGTAAGGGCAATTTTTAAAATTTCTCGTTAAATATCTGATAAACTTATTACCATTTATAAACATTTATCGGAAGACTTCTCCAACAATTACAAGACAATTTAGAACACAGAGATCGGAGTTTAACGATCGGATAATTTCAGTCAAGTGGATCCTTAACGCTTTTGCGCGTACACCGAATGTATAAGATGACTTTGTTCCATTACTCAAAATATCCAAATACATTTTTTTATCGTAATTTCGTAATCATTATGTAGATACAGAAAATTTTCGATTAAATAATAGGCGTGTATTAGTTTAAGAAAAGTAGTGTCATGTGCATGTATTTTGTTTATTGTATAAAAAAAAATCTAGTAAGGGCACGTGCAATGTCTCGGCACAGAGAACGAAAACCATTCGATATATTTTTAATACTGAATTTCGTTATAAACAACTGTGCAAGGTATATGTTTTTCTCATTAAAATATTTTTTTGAGTGATATACAATATAAAAACTCTACTACCTAATTTTTATTCACAATGTTTGATTTTTATCTACCCAAATATTTGCGATTAAAGGTCAGTCAGGCACACTTCGTAAAAAGGTATCAAAGGTTTTAAAAACTTAGATATATAACTATATAGAAAAATTTGAGTCAGTTTTAGAAATAACATTGTAATAAAATGAGAAAATCGCCATGTAATACATCTCGCTTAGTTCTGACGTTAACGATTTCTTCTTTTCCTATTATATGAAAGAATAAAATAAGAGTGAAATTTAACTAGAAATTTACTGTTACTTCTCTTTTGCCAGAGATCGCATTTCAAAGACTTTTTTAATAGAATAAGGCTTTAAAACAGCTTTTACATATTAACTGTAGTTTCTTGTACAATTATGAAATGTATATATGTTCGATAAAAGAAAATTTCTTATTAATTTATATAAAAATTGTGGACAACCTTTCTTGTACATTGTGAAACATTGCTTAATGATGAACAAAGAATTTAAACTACATAATTTATTCATTAAAATATACATAATATATTCTTTTAATATCATAATAATAGTATAAAAACGATTATCTTATTCAACAAAAGAATGACCAATACTTATTTTTCGGAATCAGCTATAAAATATACATGTAACGTTCTTTTAATTTCCTAAATAAAATATACAAAGGATTATCTTAATCAACAAAAGAATGGCCAATATTTATCTTCCAAGATCAGATGTAAGATATACATAAAATCTTCTTTTAATATCATAAATATAATATAAAAAAGATTATCTTAATCACCATAGGAATGACCAATAATTGTATTTCAAAATCAACTTTAAAATATATATATAACATTATTTTAATTTCAAAAATATAATATAAAAATATTAATTTAACCAAAAAACAATGTCCAATATTAATGTTTTAAGATCAATTTTAAATTATACTTAAAATCTTCTTTAGATTTTATAAATATAATATAAAAAGGATTATCTTAATCAACATAAGAATGACCAATACTTATCTTTCGATATCTGATTTTAGCGCAGAGAAAATTTTATGGATTGAAATCATATTTTATATCCAAGCATATTGCATAACTAGAGATATAGTGACTATTTAGCTAGCATATTTAAATAATCACCCATCGAATAAATTATTGCTTCGAATGTATTTTGTAATACCACCCATTATTATTGTCATAGTTTAAAATAGATTTTAAAAAGAACTAAAAATTTTATAATGAACTTGTCATTATAACTCAGGGTATTTTAGTTAAATTAACACTAAAACATGATTAAAATTCAATAATCGGATTGTTTATTAAATTTTTAGATAATGTAAATATCCGGAATTCACGGGATTTAAGTCTCTATCTTTTCTATTTATGAAACTAGTTCGCAAAATAATAATAAAAAAAATAGTAATAAAAGAATTCACATCATTAATATTCAATAAAAGAAACAGATCCGTGTTTTTACTAATATTTAACATACGCAAAACATCTTACTTAAAAGTACTAATGAGTAATTATGCACAACTTAAACTTCAAAAGTAACGGATTAAGTAATACGATGGCAACTTGATTGGTTTATACACTAAAAAAACTGACAGATGTTTCTTATTCTAGGGAAATAGAATATAACAACAAACGAAAATATACAGTTACTCCTTCCGACTTAAATACAATTCCAAAAAACATACTTTAACCTTAGAAACTTCAAAAACATTGTTTTTAATTTAAAGGAATATTTTTAAAAACAAAGTTTCATTTGATGCCACTGATTTTCGGAAATGTATCAATAATTTTTCTAAACCTTGAAAATGGTTTTACTAAAGTAAATTCTTAAGTAAACATATTCGTGTTCATGAACATGTTTTTCTGATAAACATGATAAATAAACATCATTATTAATAATATTAAAGTTAATATTATTTTGTCACTCTTGCATGTATGATATCAGTAACGCAGCTAAAATTGTTTTTATTAAGAATTGATACCATTCTAAAATCCGATATTCCAGTTTGATAAAAAGGGTTAATACATTATAAAAGCTACTTGGTAAGATTTCCGAAAATAAGGGTATAAAAAGAAACGTTTATTGCTTCTTTAAATCTAAAAAGTCTAATTTTTTCTAATGATAAAAGACACACTTTTCAGAATCAAGGGCAACTCTGGAGAGGTTATTGTATATTTTCGTACGTGGCCATATTATATTTTAGTAGATCAATAGCATTTATCTTTTTCTGAAGTATAGTAAAATTATTTGCCCTCTGTGGCTAGATTTGATCTTCAGCACCTCCAGGAAGGGTATCAGTAATGCTACCAATTGTCCCGCCAAAATGGGATCTTCAAATGCTGTGAACAGTTTATTTAATCGCAGATAATTCTGCCGTTAAATAAGACGAAGACTATTACTAATACTGGTGTTTTGAACATTTTAAGCCCCTATTTACGCGGAACAACTGGCAACACTTGGTGTCACGCATAAGTTATGACAATTACCGTATGCTTTTTTATTTATTAGTACCAGAAAATTTTACTCGATTAATTCATGCTGTCTAAACGTAGAATTTTTGAGTGCATCTGTAGTAAAATATTGCGCGAAATTACTGGAAAAAATCGGTTTATTTGACTCTTTTTATGAAGGACTTAATGCATGCAGCGTTGCCAGGAGATGGGCTACTTTTTTTAAATTCGGATTCTTGATTGGCACCACTTTTTTGAAACGGCAAAATGCGCCTTATATAATGACATAATAACTAAGGCGTAAATAAAAGTAATTTTACCGTTTCAAAAAAGTGGTGGCAAACAAGAAATCTGAATTTTAAAAAAGTAGCCCACTGGCAACACTGAATGCATGTGACCACTCAAAACAACGAAACGCAAATTTACCTTCTTACATAATATCTGATTTCCCCATGCTGAATCATATTTTTAAATGTCCTGTTTGTTTTTGGATAGCAAGACCCTCCGCGGTATTGCGCATGCGTCAGGTCTGCTTCGATTTTATCAAAATAAGGGTGAACGGAGTTTGTTTAGCTGCATTTTTTAAGAATGCGCTTTTAACGAAATAATATATATTTATGTGAAAACGTTTTGGAAGTTATTATTTATAAAAAACGAAAACGCTTGAATATTTAAAAAATATATACAAAATTTTTGCTTTTCGCGAATGAAAATTAATTTTTATTTTTTAAGGGGACGAGGGACCTTAAAAACATCAAAAATCTATTTTTTATTTTTTGCAAAATTCACTTTAAATATTATTCAAGGGTATATTATATGCATTATGGCATGCATTTATAAAAAAAAAGAAAATAAAAAAAATAATTTTTGAGAAAAAAATGGAGTTTTACTTGTCTTAGAAATATTCGAAATGCACTCTGCGCGTTCCACATAAATGAAAATCCCCAATATTTTTTATAAAAGTTTGGTTTTTATATATAAATAAAACTGTGCATTGAATTTTGTATATTTGAATATAAATGTTTAAAAAAAAAAAAAAAAAAAAAAAAGGAAATTTTTTCTAAAAGATTTCAATATTTTTAAAATTTTTTTAATACATTTATATTCAAATATATAAAAATCGATGCACAGTTTTATGTATATTTATAAACAAAACTTTTATAAAAAATATCGGTGATTTTCATTGATATGGAACCCGCCGGGGGCTTTTCAAAGATTTCGAAGATTTCTAAGTAAAATTCCATTTTTTTCTGAAAAATAATTTTTTATATATTTTTTTTTGTGATAAATGCATGCCATAATGCATATAATGTGCCCTTCAGTAATATTTAAAGTGAAATTTACAAAAAAAAAAAAAATAATAATATTTGACAAATTTTGGAATTTTGAAATTTTTTCCAAAAAATTTCATTTTTTTTTTTAATTTTTATATTCAAATACATAAAATTCGATGCACAGTTTTATTTATATATATAAACCAAACTCTTATGAAAAATATTGGGATTTTCATTGATATGGAACACGCAGGGGGCATTTCGAAGATTTCTAAGACGATTTCTAGACTAAAATTCCACTTTTTTTCTCAAAAATAACATAAAAAAATTGTGATAAATGCATGCCATAATGCATATAATGTACCTTTGGGTAATATTTAAAGCGAAATTTACAAAAAAAAAAAAAAAATATTTTTAAGGTCCCTCATCCCATTAAATTGATAGTTTCGTTTAAAACAGGAAGCAATTTATTCAAAGACTGTTTCCTCCTTAACATAAAAATCGTATTGTCTAATAACGCTGCATTCGAATTCATCTATACATGCTTTTTTCAAAGACATACTTTTTAACTCTTTTTTAAGAGAACAAAAAACATGATTACGCTCATCTCCCGTTTTCGGAGAATCATTTTAATAGAACTACTAGAAACCCCAGCAATTTCACTGGCTGAACAATTAATTCTCATTTTTGTGCTTCTTGATCACAAAATTAAATGGCATTATATATAATTTTCTTACTACCACTCCTGAAAGATTTATTTCTACTCAAACTAGCCATTCGAACCCCAAATATATAAATTTTAATTGGAATTAAAACAAGATATTAATAGAATTTTACACTTTGTTCAAAGGTAAAAAATGACAAACCAGTAATAATCAATCTTAGTAACAACGCAGACGAGAACGCCGAAGTAGAATCTCGGAAAACGCCCATCTCAGCGTAACACCCCTTTGAATAGTAGAATCGTCCCAGTGTGCTAGGCGCGGATTTTGAAAACGAACAGTACATACATATTATAAAGTATAAACATGGCCATAAGTAACGTCGAATTTATATCTTCGTTAACAACAGCATGATCAATAACTTTTGCTTTTACTGAAATTATGGTTTAACTTCTAATCTTCAAACAATTTAAATTTTTACACTGCAAAAAATCAAGATTTAGCTTATAATGCAATGTATTTTAAAACTTTTTCCGAATTTACTTATTTTTTATAGATTTAAAAATAATTTTCATGACTGAGTATTTTAAAATTTGCATACAGCCTAATTACCAAACCTTAACCCGTTTGCAGTTAAAACAATAAAAAATACTCATAATGTCTTTGTTTCCTTGCAATATTCCATAACCAAATCACCAAATAAAACAAAAACTTCAAGCATAAATAAAAAACCACGAATGTATCACATATGCAGTCGATCACTTGAAATGATCAGAATAAAAAAAGACTAGTATAAAGTTGATGGTGTGCGGCTATTACAGATGTGCTAAAAATGAATTTTGTTGCATTTCGTTGGAAATCTAAAAACAATATACAAATTGTATACTTCTTTATTAGAATAGATTATATAGTTTCATCTATATTCTGAACACAGGCGGTGTGTCAGAAAAAAAATAACTGGATAATCTTGGATGCATTATCTGGTTTACATCAAATGAAATTTTTTCAAACACTCAATTCTGCCACCACTGAATGAATACTTCAACAAATTTGAGGGCTTTTAAAGTAATGTCCATTTATTCGGTAAATGAGTTCAAAAAACAATACATTCACGTGTAAATGGAACGTTCGTACTCTGCTTTGAAGTTCTTTCATTAAAATGTGAACCTACCACAATAAAAAATTACATTATATAGCTCAAAATTTTGGTGATTGAAAAAAAAAATAGAATTTGTAATTCTTAATTTCAATTGTTAAAATTTTTGTACATTTTTCTCTAATATGATTGTGTGAATATCACTGTGATTTAGAAAAGTATTGCGATTTTAATAAAATATCCACTAACCGTCTTCATAAACACATACGGAAGCGATAAAGATTATTTAACAGATTCTATTAAACCATTATGAGGAAATTAATGTAACTCACGGGAATAATATCATTTAGATTTATAGAATGTCTCAGGAAGGAATAATATTGTCTTGACTTCGAAACTTTTTTGAAGCAATAATATATTTTTCAGATTGCTAATAAATTATTTCCTGATTCTAATTTAGTATTGTTTTGTTTGCTCTTCTATGATTCCACATTTTCTTCTAAGATGATTCCAAGCTGATTTCACAAATAGTTAAGACTCTCTTTCAAATAGAAAGTTTTCTTAACCAGTTCGGGACCATGGGTGCATATATGCACCTTCAAAAGGTGCATGTAGAATATGTTTTTGCAACCAGTAATATAAAAAAGTAATATCTGCTTTATTTAATTAGAGCATTTTCGTTATTTTGAAAGTAAACATAATTTCTTTTAAAAAAGTGGTGCCAAATGAATAAAATTTGTGTAAGAGACGCCGGTCACGAAAGGGTTGATAGTGAATCTTCCGTGCAATCCTAAGAATTTGTTCCTGTTCAATGTATTACTCAGTGTGTTTAAATGTTATTCATATTAATCGTCAAGTGTGTGATATTTTGATCAATTTTAAGTATAAAATAATTTTAAACTGTCAGAACTACCTCTAATGTAATTTCGAATGCCAAAGTCTTTTCCCTCATTTTTAAGATTTTTTTTTCTTCTTTTTATCTGTCTTGTTTCTATTTTGCTAAATATCCATTTACACATTGTAATCTTCTGAAATTACCGAAGAACGTTAAAAAGTATTCAGTTACGTTAGTATGAATTATACTTTTTGAAACATACATCAGTCTCTTGTTGTGTTAATGATCTACCATTAAACATAAATGGATCTTAAATGATATTTTTAATAACAAGTAAAAATTAAATTTAAAAAATCCAAAAACCCGACTGCGTAGAAAACGTACTAATACCCGACTGCGTACTAATCAATTATTTCTCATCAGTGCGAAACTATTTTTTATATTACTTACTTATTTTTTTTTATTTACTTGATGACTTTTCAGTTGTATTTAAAATTTAGTTCCTATGTATAAACACTCTTTTAATGAGGCCTATAGATGTCTTGAAGGTTCGAGTTGCAGTTAAGCTAGAGATCATTTCTACACAAATTCCAGGTTGTGTAATATAGGGTGTTTATAAACTCCCGGAACCATTTTGATGTTTAATAACTCATAAAATAATAAAGATAGATTAAAATTAATGACATAAATGGTTAGATAGACTCAAAAAGTTTCATGACCCTTGTCAATGAACTTCCACGTGTGCCCCCCTTCGTCGCACGGAAAATATCAATACGATTGTCAATTTCACGCCAGGTAGCGGCAAGCATTTTGGCGTCTACAGAGGCTATTGCGGTTGTAATTCTGGCTTTTAAGTCATCAATGTTCGAAACTCTCCTCCTGTAAACATTGCCCTTTACAAATCCCCAAAGGAAAAAGTCCAGCGGCGTTATGTCAGGTGATCTGGGTAGCAAAAGGAATTGGACCTCCTCGCCCAATCCATCTTCCTGGAAAATGGTCATTCAAAGAAGTACGAACGATGGTACCCCAATGAGGTGGTGCACCACCCAGATCACCTGATATAACGCCGCTGGACTTTTTTCTTTGGGGATTTGTAAAGGACAATGTTTACAGGAGAAGAGTATCGAACATTGATGACTTAAAAGCCAGAATTACAACCGCAATAGCCTCTGTGGATGCCGACATGCTCGCCGCTACCTGGCGTGAAATTCACTATCGACTTGATATTCTTTGTGCGACGAAGGGGGCACACGTGGAAGTTCATTGACAAGGGTCATAAAACTTTTTGAGTCTATCTAACCATTTATGTTATTAATTTTAATGTATCTTTATTATTTTATGAGTTATTAAACATCAAAATGTGTCCGGAACTTTATAAACACCCTGTATTTAAACGGAGCTTCTGACTGTAAAATAGTCAATGAAACATCGTCTTCATTTTGAAAGACCTATCCGACGATGTGCCACTCTATATGGTGCGTAAAACGTTTTTTCGTCTCTACCACCATTTTGTATTTTACGACCGCCATTTTATATTTATAAAAACAAAACCTAGCCTGTAACCATCGGACAGTTAAGACGAATCTATAGGGACCTCATTCATTAAAACCCATCCAGCCGCTGGGATGTTTGGAGTGTATAAAGAAATCCACATACCCAGATACGCGTGAAACACATAACCCTTCTTTGCAGTCGGGTAAAAACCTTCTACTTCAGGTTAGTTATAGGCACTCTCCGTTTCGAACGTATCTTTGCATATGACAGCCTCATATTAATAAAATACTTGAAAAGCAACAAAATTAATGTACATTCGAAAGATGGATGGCATTAGCGTACAGATCTTTAGCATTTGAAATTGACTGATTAAATTGTAAATATATATATATATATATATATATATATATATATATATTTAGAGCTATATATATATATATATATAGCTCTAAACTGGACAGATACTTCCAATATCCGTGTCCTATCTTGTACGTATTGCAACTATTTGAGAATATAAATTAATGTTGTTTAAGGGGTCTTGTACCTTTTAAACGCGACGAAATTTAACGAAAAAATTCAAGGTTTGAATTAGTCTATCTTCAAAACATTTTTATGTATAAACTTGAAATTTTGGATATTGATTAAAAAGATTGTGCTTTGTAATATGCTGCCATTAGAAATTTATTAGCCTTTTACAGAATTTGTATATTGTTGAAATCAAAATAGCTATTTCTTTTACTCCAGAAGTCATTGCGCGCATGATATCTTGAGAAAGTATTTATGAATTGTCACTAAATTTGGTAAAGGTACTAGACATATATATGTGTTTAAAATGAACTACTCTTAGACCAGAATTATTTCATTAACTATATAAAAATATTTTTGTAAAAAAATAAATAAATAAATAAATAAAAATTTTATATTTTTAATGAATAAAAATTGTCATAACTAAAAATATTACCGCTGTAAATACTTAAAAGTAGTTCATTTTAAACACATATATTTATTTAATATATTTACCAAATTTCATGACAATCCATACATACTTTCTCAAGGTATCATGCGCGCAATGACTTCAGGAGTAAAAAAAGAGCTATTTTGATTTCAGCAATACATAAATTCTGTAAAAGTCTAATAAATTTCTAATGGTAGCATATTACAAAGCACAATCTGTCCACAATTTCATGTTTATATATAAAAGATTTTGAAGATAGACTAATTCAAAGTTTAAAGACTAATTAAAGTTTTTCGTTACTTTTTGACGCGTTTAAAAGGTACAAGACCTCTTACACTCAATTTAATTTAATTGACTGTATGTGTAGGTTCACTGATGTAAAATTAATATTTCTTTAGGAATATTATCCTTTTACAGTTTTTATAACAATCATTCGATGATTATGATTTTAAAATATTTAGTATATGAATTAATTGGATTTAAAAAAAAATCAGTTTCACATATCATTTAAAATATTGTAAATGAAAAACCTCTCTCTATGTTGTCTAACTAGTATAAATTTCAGTACTTAAATCTCAGTGTTATAGCGGCGGCTGAAATTAAGATTATCCGAAAATTGCAGTTACGATTTTAGGAAGATCATCGCAAATGTTATTATATGTGTATTATATATACGGATATATATAATCCTAGCTTTCATATAAGAGCCATATACATTGATATTGCGTTTTTAACTACAATCACATACACTACTGGTTCGTTCACATAAACACAGAAGTGGAATGTTAACACCAATTTATTATAACACTAAATATTTGCGAGCCAACAGCGGCTTACTACATTCCATAGTTTTTCACATTCTACAACCACACGAATCAAAAACAGAATAAAACCCAGAGTGTTGCCACATGCAGAAAAAAGAACAAGAAACTTACATGGATTCGGAGCACACGAAACCACGGAATATGCAGCAGACGATACTTACATAAACATTCTGGCCCCCGTTGAAATCCCTGGGATTTCAACAAGTAGTTAGTTGCTTACAATTTATAACTATAACGAAAGAGCAATTAATAACACGAACAAATTAATACAAAAAATAGGTAAATATTAGACTGTTCTGAGTTCACAGTTTTTAGTTTCTATAGGAAGAGGACACAGTTTCACTATTGGACGATCGATGACACAACTACTAGTCTTGATCGTAACAACTCTGACCTTATTGTCTGAACCTGGATGAACAGTTATTATTCATCCTAACTTCCATTTAAGTGGCGGAAGGTTGTCATATTTGATGAGGACTAAGTCATTGACTTCTAAATCTTGTTGACATTTTTGCCATTTAGGTCTTTGCTGAAGTTGAGACAAGTATTCCCGGCTCCATCTTTTCCAAAATTGCTGAAGAATAAACTGTCTCACATGCCATCTATCAAGATGACTCAGAGGACTGTGACTTAGATCTTGTTCAGGTATGGCAGTTTGAGAAGTTCCAATTAGGAAGTGACCTGGCGTTAGAGCAGTTAAGTCTGTTGGGTCAGATGATATGGGACACAGTGGCCTAGAGTTGAGACAAGCTTCAACTTACTTAATCAAGGTTTGGAACTCAGGATAGGTTAAGACAGTGTCACCAACGGTTTTCTTCAGATGCGATTTCATTGATTTTACTGCAGATTCCCGAAGTCCACCAAAGTGTGGAGCAGAAGGCGGATTAAAAGTCCAGCGTATTTCCTCTGACGACAAAAATTGTTTAATTCTTTTAAACAAATTGTTTATTTCTTCACTCTGCTTCCACTGCAAAAGATATTTGTTTATTTCTTTTCCTGCACTTTTGAAGTTGGTTCCACAATCACTAAAAATCTCAAAAGGTTTCCCTCTTCTTGCGATAAATCGTTTTAATGCACATAAGAATGCCTTTGTTGAAAGATCTTCTACAACTTCAAGATGGACTGCTTTGATGACGAAGTAGACAAATACACACACATATGATTTAAATGATTTAGTCCGCGTTCTGCACGATGTTTAATCATGAATGGTCCTGAAAAATCTGTTCCAACTCGATGAAATGGTCGTGACTGTGTTACTTTAGATGCTGGAATATTAGCCATTATTTGTTTTGCAGTTTGACCTCTATATCTGCAGCATGTAACACAAGTTGTTACTATTTTCCGAATAACAAACCTAACAGTAATGATCCAAAATTTCTGTCTAATTAAAGAAAGAAGAAGCTCTGGAGCTGCATGGAAATATTTTTCATGAAATTGTTTAATTATGATCTTAGTCACATGGTGCTTTGATGGTAATAAGATTGGGTGCTTTTTATTCTCTGACAGCTGTACGTTTTTCAATCTTCCTCCTACTCTTAATATTTTGTTATCATCTAAAATTGGACACAAACAAACGAGACTGCAATTTGTAGGTATCTCTTTTCCAGCTTCTAAACATTGAATTTCTTTATTGCAGTTCACTTGTTGAACTATTCGAATAATGCAGCGTGTTGCGGATTGAATTTCATTGCTTGATAAAAAGGATGTATTTCTTTCTACACGTGTTACCTTAGAATTGGAGATGAATCTCAATAGTCAAGCAAATATGCGTTGCAACTTGGAAAACAAAGATATTTTTGATATAATATGAAGTTCTTTTCCATTTTCAGAAATTACAAATGATAATGTTTTACGTGCTTCTGGTAATTCTTCTTCATTTATGGTAATAGGTTCATCTACGGAAACCTTATTGCTTCTTAACCACAGTGGGCCGTTCCACCACAAGTAATGGGACAGTAGTTCTGCAGGAAGCAACCCACGTGATGCACAATCAGCAGGATTTTCTTTTCCGTTCACATGGTTCCAATTCTCAGCTGGTAAAATAGATTGGATTTCAGATACTCTGTTGGCTACAAAAACTTGCCATCTTTTAGGATTTGATCTTAGCCATGACAACACAATTTGTGAATCGCTCCATGCGTGCACAGAATCAGGTTTTATATGTAATGCATCTCTAACCGCCTGTATTAAGTGTGCCAGCAATACTGCAGCACATCCACTCTTGGAATCGTGATAGGTTTAAGTGGTGCTACGCGAGTTTTAGCTGTTAAGAGTTTCACATCAGTGTTAGAGTTATCACAAGTTTTAACGTAAATAACTGCTTAATAACCCTTTTCTGAAGCTTCACAAAATCCGTGAAGTTCACATCGAGAATAATTTGGCAAGACGACTTTTCTAGGTATATATATGGAATTTAAGAGTTTGACTTCTTGGCCCAAAATTTTCCACTTTTGATCAATATTCTCTGGTACTGGGTCAACCCATCATAATTGTAATTTCCACAGTTCTTGAAGGATCATTTTAGTTAGAATTACAAAAGGTGCAATCCATCCCAATGGATCAAAAAGCGTCGATACAAATGACAGAATAATGCTTTTAGTAGGGACAATTTGATAATCTATATCACTGAAATGACATTTGAACATATCATTATCAGGATGCCATTCTACTCCTAGAACTTTTATGGCTTTATTGCCCACTACACTATGCATATTATCATTAATTGTGTTTGCTAACCCAGCATTTTTCAATAGTGTTGATTCATTTGTGGACCATTTAAGTAACTCAAACCCACCTTTTTTTAGCATTTTCTGCAATTCATATATCAATTCATTACCTTCCTGACTATTCTCAACACCAGTTAAAACATCATCAACATAAAAATATCTTAAAACTACAGTCTTTGCTTTTGGGAAATTAAGACCCTCATCAATTGCTAACTGACTCAAAGTTTTAGTTGCAAGATATGGAGCAGCAGAAGTTCCATACGCGACAGTGTTTAAGCGAAAAACTTGTATTTGTTTATCTTGACTATCTCTCCATAATATTCTCTGAAAATCCCTATCTTTGTCATGAATTTTTACCTGCCTCTACATCATTCTTATATCAGCTGTGATTGCAATATTATGAAATCTAAACCTTAATAAAATGCAAATTAAATCATCTTGTGTTTTGGGTCCTACCATTAGAGTGTCATTTAAAGATACACCTGTTGTTGTTTTAGCACTCCCATCAAAAACTACTCTTAATTTGGTGGTTAAACTAGAACTATTCAAGACGAAGTGATGTGGGATGTAATAATGTTTATTCTCTAATTCACGATCTGTATTTGAAACACGGTCCATGTGGCCTAGAGATAAATATTCTTTCATAAATTGAACATATTGGTTGTAAATTTCTAACATGGAGATTAATCTCTTCTCAAGATAAAGAAATCTTCTGTGTGCCATTTGGCGAGAATCACCTAAATTATCTCGATCCTGTTTAAATGGTAATGCGACTGAGTAGCGGCCTGTTTTTTCCTTGAAATGAGAACTCTCAAAATGCCTTTCATAAAGTTTTTCTTCAACTCTTAAAGGTTGCGCATTTGGAATTTTTTCTAATTCCCAGAATGAATTTACTAACTCGTCAGTTTTTGTACTTAAATGATTTACACATACTGGATCAGTTGCCAGAGTTTCAAAATTTGTAGTACCCGAAATTACACAACCAAGTCTCGAATTTAATGCAAATGGAAGGTGAGGTTCACGTTTGACAATTTCTCCAGTCATTAAATGCATAAATACATTTACACCCAATAGAATGTCAATTTTTTGTGATTTGAAAAATAATGGATCAGCTAACATTAAATCATTGATATTATTGCAAATGATTGAAGGCAAAGAAACATAGGGTATATTATCTGTCACCTTATCCATCACGAATGCTGATGTTGATACTCTAAGATCACTTTTGAAGTGAGAACTGAATAATAAATCAACTTCCCCATTACTCACAGTATTAAATGTTCCCAAACATGATACAGAGATTGAACTATCTTTGACCTTTAATCCTAATTTATTTACACATTCTTGTGTAATAAATGACCTCTGAGAGCCAGTATTACATAAACATCTGCATTTTATAAACTCTTTTTTAGAATTTTGAACTTTTACTAATGCGGTACACAACAAAATATGGCTCTTTTGATTACAATTTTCGTTTGACTCATAATGAGAGGCACAGACTGTAGACGAAACATTTTCACTTGTTGAGTCAACTTTTTTAGGGATAAATTCTTGTGCATGTGGAGACATACTATTTGACTGATTCTTATTCCTTGAATAATTTACCATGTGTAAAACACTATGATGTTTCTTAAAGCAATGATGGCACGTATTTAGACTCTTACATTTATTGAGGAAATGTATATTAGATAAGCAATTGAAACAATAATGATTACGTTTTACGAAATCTATTCGTTGTTGAACAGGTAAATTAAGAAACTTCGAGCACTTAGCTAAACTATGCTCTTCCTTACAATAACCACAACCTAACGTAGCTACAAAAGCATTACTCTTACTCGGAACTACAGATTTAGGTACCTTATTTACCACTAGCTTGCTATTTTGAAGAGTTCTTGCGTAATTCTTAAGAAAATCGATTAAGTTTTTAAGTTTCGGAATTTCCCCGCTTTTAAGCTGACGTTTCCACTACAATTTTGTAGAAGGATCCAATTTTTGCAAAATTAAATAAGTTATATCACCAAATTTGTCAATGGTTTGGTTCAATACTTCTAATGAGCAAATGACTTCATTAATGTTGTCCACTAGATTTAAAATAACAATAGCTGATTCTGTTTGAATAGTTGGTAAACTTAAAAATCGTTTAATGTATGCAAATATTTGTTCTCGCTTATTTGAATATCTTTCATCTAATAGATTCCATGCAATATCAAAAGTAGAATTCGAAATTTGAATAGACTGAATGACGCGATACGCTTCACCTTTCAACGAAGCCTTCAAATACTGTAATTTTTGAGCATTAGATATACTTGCATTGCTGTTTATGCATGCATTGAAAAGATCCTTAAACGCTATCTATTCTGTTATATTACCTCCAAAAGTAGGTAATGATAACCTAGGTAGTTTAATATTCTCAAACACGTTTTCTGAAATTACACTTTCAGATTTAATTTCACTCTTATTTAACTCAGCATTTTGTATTTTCAACATTTTTTCACCCTTAAATTTCCACAAATCAATTTTATCTGAAATTTCCTCTGCGCTATCTATCTCACTTTCTAATTGTGTAGGTTCTGTAATTACAACTACAATTTCCCTATCCAGTTTTTTTAGATCCATTTCTTTCTGTTTTAGTAATTCAATATTTTCTTCTAATTCTATTACATTAATGTCATCACTTGCGATTATACTTTCGATTTTCTTAATGTAATTCGTTACACTTCTCCGTAGAGCAGTTCTTTTTGTTTTTAAAGATACCGGTTCACTCATTTTTACTTAAATCAAGCCCAAAACTGTATACTTTCAAAATAATTCTACACTTTTAAATAGAAATTACTTTTAGACATGAAATAGAATGTTCAAAGTTAACTTACCTCACAACCTGAGGTAATTTTTCCTTCGATATCACACGATTTCATTCGACAGACGATATCATACGACAGTTCATAAATTGTTCGATTTTACTTTTATTTTTCACTAGCACTGCGTCTAGACTTGTACAAAACAAATGATATTTCGTTTTTAACTACAATCACATACACTACTAGTTCGTTCACATAAACACCAAAGCGGACAGTTAACACAAATTTATTATAACACTAAATATTTGCGAGCCAACAGCGGCTTACTACATTCCATCATTTTTCACATTCTACAACCACACGAATCAAAAACAGAATAAAACCCAGAGTGTTGCCACATGCGGAAAAAAAGAACCAGAAACTTTCACGGATTCGGAGCACACGAAACCACGGAATATGCAGCAGACGATACTTACATAAACATACGTCATTATATACATATATTATTTACGACTTCTATGCCATTTGTTCATCATATACATCTTATACATATGTCATATATAAACGTCATATATGCGTTATTTAAAACTATCACTGTAACAGATGCGTCACGAAATGTTTTACGCATTATATATTGTTATTCTGTATTGTATCTTTTATAATTTGGCGATAAATCTTGATCGCTTGACGATTCACTTAGGAGCTAAATTTCTTCTTAAGAATTTTGCGAAGAAGATGTTTTGACTCACGACAGTATACAATGCGGTACTGTCGTGAATAAAATTATAAAAATAACAATGAAATCTTTTTAATTTTTAATGTTTTTTAAACAAAAAAGTAAGAAAACATATATGTATACAAAAATTAGATTTTTTAAAGTTTATTTTTAAATTTAAAGATTTCTATTTAGCATTTTATTATGCTCATAAATTCTGTACTTAGAAGTGTTTTCTTTTTATAAAATCACTATAAAATAATCATTTGTCATTCACAAAGTCATTGATATTTATTCCACTTTTCAGCTAATCATTTTGTATCTATTTATTTAAGTATTTCTTTACCGTTGGAAAATGCATTTCCAATTACAATGATGCGTTTAAATACAAGAAATATTTCTCTTTTTAAAATATTGTACTGAATTCCGCTACAATATTTTTATAAAAGGAAATGTTAATTTTCTTAACATCACTTCAATAGAAATAAAAACCGATTATTTACGAACTTATATCTGTAACGTAATAAGAAATCAAAGCCAAAAATAAATACAATTTACTGTATTTGTAATGTGCCTTCGAAAATATATTACACAAATAAAATATTGGTAACAATCACTTTAATGAAAGATAATATTTACACAAACGTTTGACAGAAATATAGAAATGATAAATTATTCTTTTCTAATAAGTAAATATTATTTATACGATACTGATGACGTCAACCAAGTGCATGTTATTTAATTAGGAAAGAATTATAGATAAAAATAACTAAATATTTATGAAAATTATAACTAAAATATTTCAGTTTAATGTAATGATATGTAATGTAATGTATGTATGATATTTTTAATTATTGCGCACCGTTATGTTATTTTTATTTCATACCTAACAAACATAATATGCATACCAAAACCTCTGAGTAGTGGTGATCACGAAACCATAGAATCTATTCTTTATTAGGAGGTGTCCGCTAACCAGAGGTTATAACAAACAATTAAATTGCAGCTTGGGATTACCGAAGTTTTCACTAAATATATGTAACCGTTATGAATGTTTTAATGTACTATTATCAGTTCCTAAAATAACATTTTATCTGTGTATATGGAAATCTTTGAAATTAATTTTACTAACGATAAAGCACACAGATCGTGGATTTGATACCAAATTTATGCGCTTTTAACTTTTACAAAAAATGTATTATACAGTGTGTGCATAAATGAATATCGCATCGTTACAGGACTATTTAAATAATAATAATGAAGTACAACCTTGTTGTTCATCGAAAATAAAAAATAACAGATGGAAGTTTAAATTCAACACAGTTATAAGTGTTCGGTGTGAGCCCGTTCAGAAAATCGAACGCTATCGAGGCGGTACGATAACACCAATCTCCATTTTTAAACTTTTTGTCAGAAGATTTCTTATGATCAAGTTTTCTTGAATTAATTTTTGATGCTGATTCCGGAAATTAATTCCATTTTTTGTCTATCATGTCAGGATTTTACAAAAAATAAGAAGTTGTGTTTTGAATATTTTAATTAATGCAATAAAAAATTTATCACAATTTCTCACAAAGTATTTTATTAAACAAGCTAAAAATACTGTAAAAAAATGTCCTTATAAGTTCATGATATCTCTTTAATAAAACGAAAAGCAAACAGTATTCAATTAAACAAACTTTCTTCTTTTTGTCTTTCTTGCAGATCCTCCTTCATCATTTATGTCCCTCTTCAACATCCAACGGTAGTCTGCTATAATCTTTACATACCATCTTCCCCGGTTCCTATTCTCCGGTTCCTTTGATATCCTGGTTAAAGCACTATCACCGTGCTCTTAACTGTAATGTCCCAGATTTTCTTAAAAATTGTCGATATGGGAATGCAGAAAGTGCATTTTTACACTCATATTACAAACCTACTTCTTTAAATTTTCCAGCATTGTTTTAACAACATTCCTGTAATTTGGATGTTTCTTATTCCCTAGAAGGTTTTCGGTAACATATATGAAGGCGTCTTTTTCTATCTCATTCATCATGTACTCTAAATCTTTGTCCTTCATCAGTTTTTTGATTTGAGAACCAACGAAAATTCCAGCTGTTAATTTTTCGTGTGTGATAAAGGGAAAATTCATAATTACACTGTAAAAAATTTATGTAACGTTACTCAAAAAATTGGTGGCAGCATGCTGCCACTAAGTTTATGGAGTAGTTTTTATCACTTATATAATGTTGTAATTTAAAATGATATAACTGGTGTAATATTACACATTAGTGTAACGTAATACTGGTTATACCGGTTAAAATACTTCATGAAATTGTAGGCAGCAAGGCTGCCACCAATTTTATAGAGTAACGTTACACAAATGTTTTACGGTGTAGGGACATGAAGCAATACCCATCTTGTGGTAGAGCCTTTACAAATTACTTCATTAATCCTAATTTGATGTGTAATGGTGGAGGCAAAATTTTGCGCGGATTTACGAGTCGTTCATGCCAATCAGACTGTGTTCTAAAAGCCGTTCGATATATTGGCAAGTACCCAGAAGTCCATTTACGTTATGTGTGACTACCACACAATGCTTGTTCTCAGCGATGAATCCTTGAAATCAACTTGGGTCGATTGGAAAGAAACTATACGTGATAGAAGAAAACTAAGAAAAGTTCTGTAATCAACATAAAAAATGAATTGAGGGAAGTCATTGATTTTTAATCATCTGATATCATGAAGACTAGTGTAATTCATCTCACACGTTTCTCAGCATGCGGTGCCTCATCAAAGATCAGGAGTTTGTTCCATCTCTAGCAACTGACATTGGTGAACTTAGGATACACATATCTGCAATCCTTCAAAGAGTCGCATCGGCCGTGCTGAAAAAAGTGCGGGATGCATTCTTGTACCGCCTCGATATCGTCCGTGTGTATGGAGTGGCTCACATTAATCACTTATAACTGTGCTGAATTTAAACTATGACAGTTATTTTTGATTTCCAAATAACAACCAGTTTTTTTTTTTTTTTTTTTTTTTTTTTTTTTTATAGCCCTGCAAATTTGAAATATTCATTTATGTATACCTTGTATTTAAAATTGACATCTATAAAAATAACCAAAATCGATACTAGGTATTACACTCTATATATATTATGTTAGAAATTTTCGTAAGTTCATTGTCAGTATTATTAGATATTTAGAATCAATTTCTAATTTTAGAATTTCTAGTAAAAAAATATCACTATTGAATACTTTATAGTATATTATTTGCACAAAGATGTTCCACAAAAAATGATTAGTACGAAAAAGTAATCGTTACAGATTAAAATTATATTAGCCTTTTCCTTATAGATAAACATATTTTAAATAAAAACAACGTACAAGTATTAAAATAACATATAACTTTTATAAATGTAACGTTTTCTTCAGGAAATGTTGCTTAATTACAAAGATTATTACGTCTAAATTCATGAACTTCTATTTCAAATAGTATTAAATATTTTATTCAAAGCTTGCAGGGAACTGACATTTTTTAGAAGTAGAAACAGTTTTTAAAAGTTTACTTTAGAGGAGAAAATAGGTTCAGTTAAAACACATATTTTTTTCATGACTTCCAAAATTTTAAAAGTTTTACGTTTTCAAAAAAAGTATTGGAGTTTTAAAGATAAAATCATAAAAGATCGAAAAATTTAAAAAATGGAAGCTACCGCATTTCGCATAGCCCTGACATAAAGAATTTTTTATCGCTTTTTATGAAAAATAATAGTATAGATATAGAATTATAATAGATGGTTTTTGTTATTTTAAATTGCTGAGAAGTGACATTTTAAAACGTTTTTGATGGTATTAGAGAAGAATAAATTTTCGAAACCTTATTTTATGTATTTTTATACTAATGTCTATAATTCTGTATGTTTTAATTCCTTTTCAGAAAGCATGAAATGTACATAATGTGTGTGTTTTGTTCGATTTATCATTTAAAATTTATAACTAGAGAAAGATGTATATGCTTCACTAAGTGATGAGAATCTGGATAATCGAACTGATCTGTATATATATAAAAAAAATACGTTTCTTAACCTTTGAAAATATTATATAAAAATGAACTGAAATACACAGGGTGTTGCCAAATTTGACCAACAAATTCTAAAGGTTGATATTGAGCATCACACTAACGTACTATCGAACATGGGGTCGCAAACCACCTATTTAATCAAGAATATAGTGTGTTCTACTCTAATTCAATTTATATTGACGGTAATAAGTTTCAGAAAACAAAAAAAAATATCAGAAAGTATATTTTAATAAAACTTTAAGTGTACACTCTCAAATTTGTTGTAAATGTGATAATCCAAAAACAGTGGTAGAAGGTTTCATTATACGCGCCAGCAGTATGCACTTGAACGGCGATTAGCAGTTGATACGGTATCGTCGATTGCTTGAGCTCACTTTTTTTTCCAAAACGTTTCATGATGTTACAACATTTCACACAAAAGAAGGCGCATATCGTTGTGTTTTCATTGCAATAGGATGAAACACCCTATATTTGTAGCTAAATAAGTGTTTTACGAGACTCTTTTCCACGGTAGTTTTTCATCCTCTTGATGCCTACTATCACCCCCCCCCCCCCCCCTGAATTTGTCACTGGAATTTGGCAACACCTTGTATAATAACCTCCTCATGGTACCTAAGATTCCGAAAAGTGTTCTTTAACTTTTTAAATATCAGAAATCCATATTTTTTCAACATGTAAATATAAATATATATATATATATATATATATATATATATAATAAAACCCTGCTGGCTCGGCCTACAGGCTGAGGTACATTTCGATGTTAAGTACTAATTTTAACAACAAAAAATGAACCAAGGTAGAGATAAATCCAGTTTAACAATGTCATCTGGCAGATTTTGAGGAACTTTTAATCTCATTTTTCTGTAAGAGCTGGTTTTATCAGATTCATATTAAGGCGGTATTAAAAAAATGTATACATATATATATATATATATATTTCCGCGCTGAACTACTCGAAATTTTCTGACGCTTTTTCAGACTCATTTTTAAAAGTAAAAAGAGGAAACTTGCTGACGTGATTTTTTGAACAGATTTATAAGCGACCTGCGTTTTTATTTTCCGTTCAATTAATAGGAAATTGATTTATAAACAATTATTTTCGTAATAGGACCATTTTTTAACCATTTGGAAAAATGGTTATTATCCTCGGTCAAGGTAGGAAATCAAATACATATCTGAAGCTTTTTATTAGTTGAATCCGCATTTTATTCGTTTCCTGATTGGTCTATACAGTAATCTGTATTTTCCCTTTACTTTCAACAGAGATGGATACTTCTGTTGCCACTATGACAAAAAAGGTAATAAAAACTACAAAAAAAAATTAATAACTCTCAAACAAATTGAAATAAAGCTTTCAAACAAATTGCATTTAAAATTACATATTTTTCTCTATACGACGGTGCAAAAAGTAATATTGTGGGATTTTTAGAAGTTTAAGAATAAAATTTCATTTAAAATTGGTCCAGGAATATTAATGTTTAATCCAAGGCTTGCGTAGTGTATGACCCGCTCCGTAGAAGATTTAAAATTTACAGTACCGAAAAATGTAATCCGTGGCGTACGTAATGTATGATCAACTCCGTGCGATTTTTTCTGTCTTAAATTTTAGTTTTTGAAAAAATCATTTTCCAAATGGTCGTTGTAATTTGTTAAATTGCGTTTTTTTTTTATTTATTTATTTATTTATTATTATTATTATTATTATTTCCAGCACTATCGCTTCGGGAAATTCGGTTCAAAATACACATGTTGACAGCATCTTTTTAAATAGCTTTTAACTTTATGAAAAAATTGACCAATACATCACATTATATAGTTTCTGATTAAGAGTACCTGCCAATTGAATGCGTTTGAGAGAAAAAATGTATTTAAAAATGAGTCAGAAAATAAGATGTTTGGATTTGAGTTCACCATTAATAGGATAATTTTTTTGCCAACCCCTATTTTTGTTTAATATGCGTTTGTGGTAGGAGTTGTTCCTATCTCATGAATCGACGAAGTTATGGATCTTTTTTCTTCTTCAACACCCCCCCCCCTTTTTGTTTTCGTTTTAAAATTTTTTGAGGTAATATTTGGTCCTATCAAAAACTTGTCAATATAAAAGTTGTAGATAATATTAAGACAATTTAAAACTATTAATAAATAGAAATCAGGAAATAACGCAGTACTTGTACCCAATATGGGTAGTGCGCTCAATATGGACATCCATCATATCTTTAAAAGTAAACATATTTATCGAGAGATGGTGCTTCATGTCCGTGAAGAAAAGGAGTTGAAAAGATAATTAAGCCTGGAAAGTGCAAAAAAGCTCTGGGAAGGAAATTTGTTGTTTCGTGGTGTGCTGATCGTAATTGCAGGTAAGTTTAAATTCTTATTAGATGTGGTAAAAATACAGTAAATATTGAAAAATGGAGTGTTGTATAAAGCTGATAAAACATATTTTCGATTGCTATTACATATATTGCTTTAAAATATCTTCTTTGTTTATTTATTACAAGATTTAGTAAGACTATGTCCGCTTCCTAATATGGACACCTTATGTCCACATTGGAAATACAGCAAGGGGATCTTCAGATTCACAAATTTGCAAAATATCTGTTTAATGTCATCTGAACAATCCTCTAAAAAACCTCCTCCAAGAAAAAAAAATCCTACAAATAGTCCTTGCAGAAAAATAAAAAGAATGCTCCCCTGAGTAGAGTATCTGTTGGCTAAATCGCAGGTACCAGCAGTATGGCTTCCTCAGCAAAGGAGAGCTGGGGTACTGCTTCTTATACAGTATTGATGCTGTTGCAGACATGTGGCTATGCATCACATGTGGTAGATATGTCCATGAGCACTGTGTGGGACCTACCGCCCAGGATGAAGTTTTTATTTGTCCATCCTGTAATAACAGATGTAAATTCTGCAGACAGATGCAATAAAGCTAAGCAGAATCAACTATGTTATTTCATAATATTTTGTAGTAACTGAGGTGCTTTCGGTTTGACTCTTCAAAGAGTCACAACCGAAAATGACCCCCTCTTCTAAAGTGCATGTTCTGAATATATTTGCTGTGCCCTACTCCCCCGCAATACTTTAAGATATATTTTCTTTTATCTCCTCTCCTCTAAAATCCCTTGGAAGAGTGGTTCTTCCATACACCCAGTGTAGTAGGTCAATAAGGAGCCACCTGTCCCTAATATGGACATGCATGTCCATAATAGGGACAGGTGGTTCCTTATATGGATATTTGTAAACATTTTTGTTTTTATCATTAAAATTAAACCAGAATAATTACAAGGTCGCTAATTTTCATAATGATAGTCAACAGTCCAAGGATAGTGGTCATATATTTTTGGAGTTCTATGACGTGTACAAGGGAGTGAAAAAATCAATTTTCCTTAGGGTGTCCATATTGGGTACAGCTACCTTAGAGATTCTGAAATTTTAACTCTTTGAAAACGAAGAAAATATCAAGTACTTTCTATAAATAACAATTTCGACCGGCAAACATGATCCGGCGGCCACGTTTAACAAGCATTCAGACCTATTAAAATTTTAAATCAATACAAAAGATCTCCACTAGGCAAATGTAAAATATTCTCTATATCAGTATCTCAAAGAACATAATACCTACACGCACAAGATACTCCAAGAACATTTAAATACATATTCAGGGTTCATACGTTTCAGAGAATTTTAGACGCAATCGCAAGTCACAGAAGAAAAAATTTGTTTAAAACATGATTTTGTCAGAGCAGGTGTAATTGTACAGCAGGAAAAATGAAATTTTAACATTTAAGACAGTATTCCGTTAGAGACAGGTTCTATTTTCATAGGGTTCCATGTATTATAATGTCCTGATTTAAGAGCCACTGTTCCGCTTTTTTTGTCTCATTGTCCTACTTTTTGTGACACGCGACCTGACAACTATAGTTGTCACATATTTTGGCTACACCTCACTATATTCATCCTATTTAGATTTATCTACATATATTCCTAAAGTTTTTCGATCAATGCTATGTTCTTTTTCAGCCGCATGAGCACTTAACTTATCATTAACATATTTTAAAACTTTGAGGGGCAAAGTAATTCAGTACTAAAATATTGAAATAAATGACTGGCACCGAAATTTATGAACAAATTTATTTGAAAAAAAAAGATTATATTTCACATACATATTAAATGGAAACGATATTAGCAAAATTCTGGTGCCATTGTGGCGTTTGGGAATTAAAATTAAGTCGTTTCATAAAGATACCACTGGCCTGAAAGGGTTAAGACTGCTGCTTTCATACTCTCTAGTCTTTTGTAGTCTTTTCCACTGTTTATATTTACCTATTGAAAGTAATAGTTGAATGGAAAAAGTTCCTATCAACTTTCCCATTTAAATTTCATTAAATTTTTCCTTGCAGTGGATACTATAGCAATTTTTCACATCTCTCTTTAATTAGCTTTAAACATTTAACTCTATTTTACTGTAGCTTAAATGAATAAATGTACATTCTTTTTTATATATAACCATTAGCCTTTCATTAAGCACAGTGTATAACAATAAGATCACCAAAACCACTTAATTAAGGGAGCCTTGAGCACCTGGTCAACCTCCTTCACATAGACTGGGTAAAGCCTCCCCACATATCCCTTTTCTAAAGAATGGCCCATTGTTATGTTAAGCCTAAGTTAATGTACAACCTTTATGCCTGGAATGAAAGCTTGATATTTCTGCATTACTTAAAACCTACTTACTTAAATTGTTATGATATATTTTATCTGAAAAAAGCTTACAAAATAATTCTAAAAAACACAACTTTTAGGTTGAAAACGCTTCACAATTGATTTTTTCCACACATATTTAGATTATCGGTACGAAACAAAAACTGTTGTTTGAGCATTCCAGTAGCTTTGGTTGACACACGATAAAACTTTGAAACTCTTTTAAATGTGAAAAATGACAGGTGGATCAAGCCTCCCGTATGGTCAACCCTCCCTAGTCTCGCCTATATATATATATATATATATATACATACATATATGCTATATATATAGTATATATGTATGTATATATATATATACTCAAACCACGCACAAAACGATACCAAAACGAAATAAATTGGACTTGATAAAGCATGTCGTATGTATTATTGACCGACCAAAAGAAGTGGAATCTTAGATGGTCTTGCTGTCTGAAAATCATACTGGCATGACCTCGGGAATGAAACCTTTTCTTCTTTTAGTAGACGGTGTATCTGACAGCTTGTGGGTGGGCGAGTTCGATTGTTTAAATGGGTAAACCTCCTTGGAATTTCTCCTTATGGAAACAAAATTTAGCATAATATCAATAGATGTTAGAGCAGAATCTCTAATTCCATTTGTCAACATCTTGTTGTGCCCTGAACGATTATTTCAGCATGACAACCCAGGTAGCACACAGATATCGGCCAATGTCCCGATCAATATTGGCCGATATCGCGAAAGTCACTGAATGTCAGACGTCAAATTTACAATATCTGCCGATATTCATAGATGTAACTTAAAATTAGTTTTTAAGAGAAAGCATGCAAACTAATTTTTTGCATTACTTATAACATTATAATACGTAAGTAGTATTCTAAAGAATAAAATTTAACAATTTTACTATTTTTAGAAAACTTGTATTTTTAATGCCTTATTTTTGATATTTTATTTACATTGGCCAATGTCGTAAAAATGGATATTAGTATTCCAACATTCAGAGATATCTGTCGACATTCGTAAAAACAATATCATTTTTCAGAAGTTTCAAGATATCGATCGACATTTAGCATATCAGACGACGTTTGTAATCTTGACCAAAGTGAATGGAAAGTTCTGAAGGATCGCCTATTTTTATAGTTTTCTTTGACCATAAAATTTGCGTTATATAAAAATTTTCTTTAGAAATCTATAGTTATTTATATATTAGTCTATAGTTATATATCTTATACTATAATGCGAGCAAAAATTGTGTGTGTGTGTATATGTAAATTTTATCTTAAAAACGGCTCTAACGATTTTGACGAAATTTTGTATTTTACCATTTTCGGGCATGATAAGACCATTGGGCTAGGTCACGTGTTCGAGAAAATTCGATTAGTGGGTCATTTTGGGTCGTAATAGGTCAAGGTCAAGCTAATTATATCTAAAAAATGCTCAATCGATTTTGACCACATTTCACATCCAACCGTTTTTCGACACGACAAAACTTTTGGGCTAGGTCACATGTTCGAGAATCTTCGATTAGTAGGTCCTTTTGGGGCCACTATGGGTCAAGCCAATTTTATCTAAAAAACGGCTCTAACGATTTTCACTAAACTCTATATTCTACAGTTTTGGATTACGAGAAAACTACTGGGCTAAGTCACATGTTCCAGAAAATTCGATTAGTGGGTCATTAATGGGTCACCGTGGGTCAAACTAAGTTTATCTAGATAACTTCTTTAACGATTTTGACGAAATTTTGTACCCTACTGTTTTCGGGCACGAAAAGACCATTGGGATGGGCATCGTGTTCGAGAAAATACCATTAGTGGGTCATTTTGGGTCATAATGGGTCAGGGTCAAGTTAATTATATCTAGAAAACGGCTCAATCAATTTTGACAAAATTTTGTATATTACCATTTTTGGGCATGATAAGACCATTGGGCTAGGTCACGTGCTCGAGAAAGTTCGATAAGAGGGTCATTTTGGGTCGTAATGGGTCAAGGTCAAGCTAATTATATCTAAAAAACGGCTCAATCGATTTTGACCAAATTTCACATCCAACCGTTTTTCGATACGAAGAAACTATTGCGCTAGGTCACATGTTCGAGAAACTTCGATTAGTGGGTCATTTTTGGGTCACTATGGGTCAAACAAATTTTATCTAAAAAACGGCTCTAACGATTTTCACTAAACTCTATATTCTACAGTTTTGGATTACGAGAAAACTATTGGGCTAAGTCACATGTTCGAGAAAATTCGATTAGTGGGTCATTTTTGGGTCACCGTGGGTCAAGCTAAGTTTACCTAGATAACTTCTTTAACGATTTTGACGAAATTTTGCACCCTACTGTTTTTAAACACGAAAAGACGATTGGGATGGTTCTCGTGTTCGAGAAAATTTTATTAGTGGGTGATTTTGGGTCATAATGGGTCAGGGTCAAGTTCATTATATCTAGAGAACGGCTCAATCCATTTTGACTAAATTTTGTATCTAACCATTTTCGGGCACGAAAAGATCATTGGGATGGGTCTCGTGTTCGAGAAAATTCGATTAGTGTGTCATTTTGGGTCATAATAGGTCAGGGTCAAACTAATTATATCTAGAGAACGGCTAAATCGATTTTGATTAAATTTTGTATCTAACCATTTTCGGGCACTAAAAGACCATTAGTATGGGTCTCGTTTTCGAGTAAATTCGATTAGTGGGTCATTTTAAGTCATAATGGGACAGGGTCAAGCTAATTATATCTAAAGAACGACTCAATCGATTTTAACTAAATTTTGTATCTAATCATTTTCGGGCACGAAAAGACCATTGGGATGAGTCACGTGTTCGAGAAAATTCGATTAGTGGGTCATTTTGGGGTCACTGTGGGTCAAGCTATTTTTATCTAAAAACGGCCTGGGTCATTTTTGGGTCACAATGGGTCAAGTTAAGTTTATCTAGATAACGGCTCTAACGATCTTGACGAAATTTTGCACCCGACTGGTTTCGGTCACGAAAAGACCATTGGGATGTGTCTCGTGTTCGAGATTCGATTAGTGGGTCATTTCGGGTCATAATGTGTGAGGGTCAAGCTAATTATATCTAGAGAACGGCTCAATCTATTTTGACTAAATTTTGTATCTAACCATTTTCGGGCACGAAAAAGCCATTGGGATAGGTAACGGGTTCAAGAAAATTCGATTAGTGGGTCATTTTTGGGTCACCGTGGGTCCAGCTGAGTTTATCTACATAACGGCACTACGATTTGACGAAATTCTATAATCTATCGTTTTCGGGCACGAAAAGACCATTGGGATGGGTCACGTGTTCGAGAAAATTCGAATAGTGGGTCATTATGGGTCAGGGTCAATACTAATTATATCTAAAAAAAAGGCTCATGATATTTTCACAAAATGTTTTAATATACGGCCGTTTCTGGTCATGAATGGACCATTGGGCTAAGTCACGTGTTCGAGAAAATTCAATTAGTGGGTCATTTATGGGCACAATGGGCCAGGGGCAAGCTAATTGAATCTAAAAAACGGCTTAAACGATTTCGACTAAATTTTGTATTCTATCATTTTCGGGCTCGAGCAGACCATTGGGCTAGGTCGCATGTTCAAGAAAATTTGATTAGTGGGTCATTTTGGATCACAATGGATCAGGGTCAATCTAATCGTATATAAAAAGCGCTTCAAAACATTTTGACATAATTTCGTATAATACCGTTTCCGGGCATGATAAACGCATTGTGCAGGGTTGCATGTTCAAGAAAATTCAATCAATGGGTAATTTTGTGTCGTAATGGATCAGGATCAAGCTAACTGTATCTAAAAAAACGCTCAAAAAATTTTGGCAAAACTTTGTACTACACCGTTTCTGGACAAGATAAAACCATTGGGCTAGATCTCATGCTCAAGAAACTTCTATTAGTGGGTCATTTTGATGATAATGGGTCGGGGTCAAGCTAACGGCATCTCAAAAAGGTTCAAACAATTTTGGCAATTATTTTTGTTATATCGTTTCACAGTACAAAAAGACCATTGGAATAGCTCACATCTGTCGATGAATTTCGGTTAATGGTTTTTTGAATCAACGTGGATCAAGCTTATTTTACCTAGAAAACGACTAACGATTTTCACTAAATTTTGTATTCCATCGTTTTCAGGCTCGAGAAGAGCATTGTGATAGGTCCGATGTTCGAAAAAACTCGATTAGTGGGTCATTTTGTGTTACTATGTTTCATGGTCAAACTAATTGCATCTAAAACAGCAAGAATGATTCAGTGGGAAAAATATATAGAGATAAACAGAAAGCTAATTTTGACCGAGCTTAGCTCGGTCATTCCTGCTAGTATGTATATATTTGAAAAAAAAAAAAAAATACATAGAAATCTATTGAGATTATTATGGAAAATTTTCTGTAGTACAATTTATATAGAAATTTATAGAGATTACAAAATAGAAAAATTTCTCAAGAAAAGCATTTCGTATTAAAATCTGTTGATAGTGCTAATAAAAACTTAATACGAAAATCTGTAATTTTTGCTCTAGAATTATTTCTATTTAAAATAATAATGTAATGCCTATAACGATGTTAAAATATAACAATTGTTAGTTTTATAAAAAACGCAAGATGCTTTTTTTATTACATAAAGTTTTTCAATAAAAAGGAGATCAATTTATGTATTTTTTAATGGATACTATGTTTATCTTTTTAAAATGCTCTCGAATTTCAGACTTTTAAAATAATTTTATTTTTTATTATAGAAAGAATACAAGTTTAGTTTCAAAAGTAGGTCATTACTTTTCAACATAATTTCTTTTTAAATTTCTAACACATTTAATAATAAAAAGTGATATTTAAATAAATATATGTTAAAAGAATGCAAAAAAAAATTGGTTGTGATTGAAAAAGTATGAGATAGTTAAATTATAATTTTGTCAGACATTTTTTACGTCACTAACAGAAAAAGCTTCTACCCCCACTTTCATTTGAAAGTTTCTTATTATTACAATTTTAGTAGATTTTCCTACTTTAATCTTTAATAAGACTAAAAATCTATTTGAGCATCAACTTCTAGCTCAGTGAAAAGTATACGTTCACCACTATTGCAAATCACAGTTGTTGGGGTTTAAAAAAGAGTTTAATATCTGAAAAGTTAAAATTTAATATTTAAAAAATGTTATTCTGGAATATTGGAAAAATATATCACTCAATGTCAAATAATGATATTCAGCATTGCTGCAAAAAAAGATATCGCTTAATGTCACAAACTGATATTCAGAGATATTGGGAAATATTGGCAAACATTGCCAAATATCAGAAAATAATATTCGTGGAATATCGTTTAAGGGGGGGGGGGTCATTTAATGTTGACCAATATTACATTTTGATATCGGTCAATATCTTATTTTGATATTGACCGATATCTTTGTGCTACCTGGGAATAACTCAATCAACAACTCACATATTACCAAACAGAGTTTTTCCGCGCGAAAAGTTAATGTTTTTCTATGAAACACTTTAGACCAAGTCATACACCTAATTGATATCATTTAAAGTACAGTCGTGGAAAAAAAAGTAAACACCCCCTACTAACTCCTCAGCAAATTATGGTATAAGAAAGTTACTCGTCCCGAAGGATTTGAAATAAAGATTTATGTATACTCTTTATAATAAGATTTATGAATACTCTAAAGCAATTTCACGTGCGAAAGTTTCTTCATGTTACGTACAGCAGAGCGAATAGATAAAAATAGCTCATTCAATAAGTAATTGGGAAAAATGATAAAATAGATTAGTAACCAGAAAAATTATAGGAATATTTAAAATTAAAGAAGGAAGGTGGGGCTGGCGTGATGTTTTTAAAGATTGTTCATATAATTATTTTGGTACAGTTTCCATTTTGAACATTTTGATTTGGAACTTTTTCAAGTTAAAAAACAAAAAAAAAATATTTACCTTTAATTATTGCATGTATTATTTTTCTTTTTACTCTAGAACGTTACTTTTTTTAAAAAAGGGACAGAGAATGGGATAGTTACAAATTTGAAATTGCCCCCCCTAAAATGTCAAATTGCCCAAATTTCCCACTTTGGGAAGCACTGCTTTAAATAAATAAACGTAGCCATTGAAAAAACAGGCTATACTCTGCCACAAAGACTTATTCAAAAATTAATTGGTTCATTAGTATGAGTAGTTTATAATAATAGTAGTTTAAAATAATTAAAGAAGGAAGGAGGGGCTGGTGTGATGTTTTTAAAGATTGTTCATATAATTATTTTGGTATAGTTTCCAATTTGAACATTTTGATTTGGAACTTTTTCAAGTTAAAAAACAAAAAAAATATTTACCTTTAAATTCTGCATGTATTATTTTTCTTTTTACTCTAAAACGTTACTTTTTTTTAAAAAAGGGACAGAAAATGGGATAGTTACAAATTTGAAATTGCCCCCCCCCCCTAAAATGTCAAATTGCCCCTTATGGTACGCCCCACTTTGGGAAGCACTGCTTTAAATAAATAAACGTAGCCATTGAAAAAACAGGCTATACTCTGCCACAAAGACTATTCAAAAATTAATTGGTTCATTAGTATGAGTAGTTTATTTGAAATTTTCTGAAATCAAAGAAATTGTATTGATTAATAGCATCCTGTAAATGTGTTAAATGCTGTATATTTCGCATTGTAGAATATCATTTAGGACACTGTACAGTCAGGTATTTTTATGATTATATTTATCATAGTTATGATAATGTACTCATTTATTCATTTTAATATGATTTAATTCAATTATTCTACAAAGTCAAATAAGTAATTAATATGTTTTCAATTAACTTTGTATTATGTTTGATAAACGGAATTTTATGGCTAGCATAAACTTTTGAGATAAACTGTATTTGATTAAAGAAATCTGTATTAATTGAAATAATAGAGTACATTCCCCAATGTTACATTTATTAATCAAAATGTTTACTTTCTAGGAACAATTTAATTAGAATAAAACCGTTTATGTTTTATTGTATGCATGTTGCGGAAAGCAGATGATCGAATAAGTAATACTAAAAATAATAAGACAATTTCTTTGTACTTTTGTTTCGGTTTTATTACTTCCTTATACAAATCAAATATTATGAACCATTACATTAATGAGCAATGATACTTGGACAAACTTTTTTGATAAATGTATAACGAAATATTTATTCATATCGCTTGTCACTATATAATAGTTTATTACATTATTGATTGTGTAACATATTTAGACCTAGAATGTTTATGCAATTAAAATTATAAAATGTTTGTTTCAATAATAAAATTTCACAGAGATGTTACTTAACCCTTTGTGGACGAGCGACTGGTATACGTGCCACTTATGGTGCTCAGAGTCCGTTATTATTCCCACCAGTTATTTTTATTGTACAGTTTACCTTATTTAATAAAGCATTTTCGCTATTCAATTACACACAATTTTCTGTTTTCAAAAACTGGTGGTAAAAGATTAAAAATTAAATGAAGGTCTCTCTTCACGAAGGTGTTAAATAGAATATTTAAATATGATAGTTATATGTTATGGACTAACTTAATCAATAATATTTAAAGTAAATGACGATCTATTGTTGTCTACGCACTACTTCATTAAAGAAAAACCGCATATGAACGTAATACACATATCTTTACACAATATACAGATGACGTTTCTTTGAAATTTATTTATGTGTAAATTATTATGCTATTATTATTATTATTATTAAATACACCCATTTTTTTCCTTATTTATATAAATCTATTAGTAAATGTATAAATTTGTAATATAGTTTGCATCATTTACCATTTACAGTTAAATTGTTCTAGAAATGTTCGTTCACCTGCTTATCTGACAATGACTTTTTTTATTTAACAAATAGCAAAATAATATAATAAATGTGTTTTTACAGACTTTTAATCTTCACTTAACTTTGGTATTAGGATAGTCAAACTAAAACGAATTTGTAAGTAAGTTTAATGAATTTCTCATGTAAATGCAATTATATGCATATCCGAGCAGATCAGTTTAACGATTGTATGAGGTTATTCTAGTTGCGAACACTTACTCCTCTCTTATGCCAACTCTTACTCTTATTTTTTCGTACCACAAAATTGAATAGAAACTTTTACCTTTTTTTATCACTGCAATCTGCCGATTAAGTAAGGCAAAAATTTCTCTTAAATTTTACAAAAGGTGGTACAAAAAAGCGTAAGAGTTACCAGCTATGACTTATTAGATAACCTTTTTATTATTGATGTTGTAACATGACTTTTAAGAAAGGGCATGCAAAACAAAATAAATTTGTTTTCTCACATTTGAACAATTTTATACTAAATAGGTGTGTTTATGGGAAAGCTTTATTACTTCCCTGAATTTGAACTTTCCACGTTCCATAGTTTACGAGTAAAATGGCTGTGACAGACAGACAGACGGACAGACACAAGAGTGATCTTATAATGGTTCCGTTTTAACTTTTTAAGTACGGAACCCTAAAAACAAGCTGTCAAAATCTTGCAAAAAAATTTATCTTTTCTAAAAAATAACATTCGAATAATGGCATAATCCATCCTGATACTGGCTCTTGAATTGTTATTCCCTATCGGATGGACAGGTTTGATAATTATTCAGTAAGTCTGTGGAGCAAACTTTCCCTCTCCGATGTTCTTTACTGATTTCTTTAAAAAAAGAATAGATAAATATATTCAATAGGATGAAAACCCGTCATAAAACGAGACAGGTGGCGGGGAGAAAAATAATTAAGTGGAAAAAATATATTTTATCTAGTCACACACGTAACAGCAAATATAATAGGAAACAGAAATTTAAAATTTCGCTAATACAAGAATTCTATATTAAGACAAAACTACAACCCAAACCGACAAAATGCAATAAGAAATTCTCAAGAGCGAGACCAATGATCAGAAGAATGTTAGTTGTTTTTGACAAGGAATAAGACAAGTTTTGGCATAACACAACTTCCTCTTTCTCACACACGTATGTATAAATCGTAAAATATTTAGGTTGCGCGTTATACGCCGAGTATAAATATGGAAACTTAAAAATAATGAACAACAGAAGAAGACATACTTATTTGAAGGAGCTATTCCAAACGCTCTGTGGTGATTGAAGCAGATAGTGTAAAAACAATTTGTAAAATAGAAGGGATCGGCACTCACATTTAATAAAAACATTTAATTGTACTTTACATTAATCATGGTTCGTATGGGTACTGTTATTTTCAAAGTGAAATGTAAGTATTTTTTTAATAAAAAAATAAATCTACTTTAAACGCGCGAAATTTCGGTTTATTTGAGCAGATATTTTCAATAAGAAAATACTGGTACGAAGAATTCCCCAGTCTGAAAATTATAGGACCCGTACGAACCCTGTAATTGTCAGAGAAAAAATATAAATGTAAAAGACAAACTCACATATATACTATATATATCTGTGTCTGTGTGCGTGTGAATATTTCTATGGTACTTATCGCGCACAATAATATAAAAAATTATATAAAGAACATTACACTGGAAAACAAACTTCGTTTTTCAACCATTTCTGAAAACGATAAGTTGTAATTTTCTAAAAAGTAAGTTTGAATTACTAAACTATTATTCATGCAATATCTTAGATATATATATATTTTAAGTTACTGAGAACTGACATTTAAAAAAGTCGAAAATATTCTCAAAAGTTTATTTTACGAAAGAAAGAATATTCAGCTATAATACTTCCATTTAAAATTTATAAGTGTAATTTTTCTTTGAACACTACCATTTTTCAATTTTTACGTACGAAAAAAACTGGAAAATATACGACAGTTTTACAGATAAAATCGTAAAAATTGAAAAAAAAATACTATAAATGGAAGATAATGTTTCTTGCTTAACTTTAACTTAAACGATTTTTCTTTAAATTTTATATGATGAATAAAAGGGAGAAAGAAAAAAAATAAAACTTGGAAATTTACTTTTATTTTAAATGTACCACTGAACACATTTTAAGAAGTTTGGAAGTGGAATATAGTTTCAGAACTGTACTTTTTATTTAACTGTAGTTTTTAAATATCTGCATGCATAACATAAGGATTTTTTGCAGTTTTTTTTTACAATAAAAAAATTTAAATTATATATACAAATACTTGTTTTGTTTGTTTCTGTATACAAGTCTTGTTTCGTTTATACTTCATCAAAGATGAGTTTAAAAAATAATTTTACATTAACATGTGCCTCCAAGATACAATTTTTTAAGTGTATTTTATACTCATATCATAGAATGTAAAGATGAATGTGTAAATCGATAAAATTTAAATAAGTCGTCACATCATTTTTTCTACTTGATAAACGAAATCGTGTTTCGTGGAAAAAAAAACTTAAACTGATATTAATTGGTATAGACGTTTTGTTTTACATCTGCATGTGAAACGAACTTACAGCCGATTTGTCCTAACATGTCATGTTTCATAATGTGATAAATATATTGAAAAAATTATAATTTAATTTGTTATTTAAACTGATATTAAAAGAAGAAACGTTTGTTTGTTCATTTTTATGGCTAATCTCTTGAAGTAACGCAACGATTTCAAATGTAATGGTGTTAGAATGATTATGTCTGTCCTTGTTTTAACATAGGCCACATTTTATGTCGATGCTACAAGCCCCAAGTGATTGCAAGGGCATACCATTCCTAAGAATTCCATTATTGTGTTACTAAAGAGCCTAGAAACTTGCAATTTTGCAGATACTTATCTTATACTATAATGCGAGCAAAAATTGTGTGTGTGTGTGTGTAAATTTTATCTTAAAAACGCTCTATCGATTTTGACGAAATTTTATATTTTACCATTTTCGGGCATGATAAGACCATTGAGCTAGGTCATGTGTTCGAGAAAATTCGATTAGTGGTTCATTTTGGGTCATAATGGGTCAAGGCCAAGCTAATTATATCTAAAAAACGGCTCATTCGATTTTGACCAAATTTTATATCCAACCGTTTTTCGGCACGAGAAAACTATTGGGCTAGGTCACATATTCGAGAAACTTCGATTAGTGGATCTTTTTTGGGTCACTATGGGCCAAGCCAATTTTATCTAAAATACGGCTCTAACGATTTTGACTAAATTTTGTATTCTGTCGTTTTGGCTTACGAGAAGATCAATGAGCTAAGTCACATATTAGAGAAAATTCGATTAGTGGGTCATTTTCGGGTCACTGTGGGTCCAGCAAAGTTTATCTAGAAAATGGCTTTAACGATTTTGACGAAATTTTCTATTTTACCCTTTTCGGGCACGAGAATACCATTGGGCTAGGTCACGTGTTCGAGAAAATTTGATTAGTGGGTCATTTGGAGTCATAATGGGTCAAGGTCAAGCTAATTATATCTAAAAAACGGCTCAATCGATTTTGACTAAATTTTGCATCTGATCGTTTTTCGGCACGAGAAACCTATTGGTCTAGGTCCCATGTTCGAGAAATTTCAATTTGTGGGTCATTTTGGGGTCACTATGGGTCAAGCCAACATTACCTAAAAAACGGCTCGAACGATTTTCACTAAATTTTGTATTTTGTCGTTTTCAATTACGATAAGACTAATGGAATATGTCATATATTAGAGAAAATTCGATTAGTGGGTCATTTTTGGGTCACTGTGGGTCAAGCAAAGTTTATCTAGAAAAAGGCTCTAACGATTTTGACGAATTATTGTATTGTATCGTTTTCGGGCAAGAGAATACCATTGGTCTTGATCGCATGTTCAAGAAAATTCGATTAGTGGGTCATTTCGGGTCACAATGGGTCAGGGTCAAGGTAATTGAATCCAAAAAAGGCCTAAAACATTTCGACAAAATTTTGTAATATACCGTTTCCGGGAACGAGATGACCATTGGACTACGTCACATGTACGAGAAAATTGATTAGTGGGTCATTTTGAGTCAAATAGGTCAAGGTCAAGGTAATTATATCTAAACAACGGCTCATTCGATTTTGACTAAATTTTATATCCAACCGTTTTTCGTCACGAGAAAAGTGTTGGGTTAGGTCACATGTTCGAGAAATTTCGATTAGTGGGTCTATTTTGGGTCCCTTTGAGTCAAGCCGATTTTATCTAAAAAATGGCTCTAATGATTTTGACTAAATTTTGTATTCTGTCGTTTTGGATTACGGGAAGACCAATAGGCTAAGTCACATATTAGTGAAAATTCGATTAGTGGGTCATTTTGGGTCCCTGTGGGTCAAGCAAAGTTTATCTAGAAAATAGTTCTAACGATTTTGACGAAATTTTGTATTTTACCATTTTCGGGCTAGAGAATACCATTCGACTAGGTCACATGTTCCAGAAAATTCGATTAGTGGGTCAAAATGGGTCAAGGTCAAGCTAATTATATCTAAAAATCGGCTCAATTGATTTTGACTAAATTTTATATTCAACAGTTTTTCGGCACGAGAAAACTATTGGGCTAGGTCACATGTTCGAGAAATTTCGATTAGTGGGTCATTTTTGGGTCACTATGAGTTAAGCCAATTTTAGCTAAAAAACGGCTCTAACGATTTTGACTAAATTTTACATTTTGTTGTCTTTGATTACCAGAAGACCAATGGGATAAATCATATATTAGAGAAAATTCGATTAGTGTGTCATTTTTGAGTTACTGTGGGTTAAGCAAAGTTTATCTAGAAAACGGCTCTAACAATGTTGATGAAATCTTCTATTCTATCGTTTTCTGGTATGAGAATACCATTGGGCTTGATCGCATGTTCAAGAAAATTCGATTAGTGGGTCATTTTGGGTCACAATGGGTCAGGGTCAAGCTAATTGAATCCCAAAAAGGCCTCAAACATTTCGACAAAATTTTGTAATATACCGTTTCTGGGCATGAGATGACCATTGGACTAAGTCACATGTACGATAAAAATGGATTAGTGGGTCATTTTGGGTCAAGGTCAAGTTAATTATATCGAAAAAATGGCTCAATCGATTTTGAATAAATTTTATATCCAACCGTTTTTCGGCACGAAAAAACTATTGGGCTAGGTCACATCTTCCAGAAATTTCGATTAGTGGGTCATTTTTGGGTCCCTTTGGGTGAAGCCAATTTTATCTAAAAACGGCTCTAACGATTTTGACTAAATTTTGTATTCTGTCGTTTTGAATTACGAGAAGACCAATGGACGAAGTCACATATTAGAGAAAATTCGATTAGTTGGTCATTTTTGGATCACTGTGGGTCAAGCAAAGTTTATCTAGAAAACGGCTCTAACGATTTTGACGAAATTTTGCATTTTATCGTTTTCGGGCGCGAGAATACCATTGCCCTTGGTCGCATGTTCAAGAAAATTTGATTAGTGGGTCATTTTGGGTCACAATGGGTCAGGGTCAAGCTAACTGAATCTAAAAAAATGCCCAAAACCTCTTAACAAAATTCTATAATATACCGTTTTCGGGCATGAGATGACCATTGGGCTAAGTCACAAGTTCGAGAAAAATCTATTAGTGGGTCATTCTTGGGTCACTGTGGGCCAAGCTATTTGTATCTAAGAAACGACTCAAACGATTTCGTCAAAATTTTGTATTATACAGTTTCTGGGCATGAAAAGACCACTGGGCTAAGTCACATGTTCGAGAAAATTCGATTAGTGGGTCATTTTTGGGTCACTGTGGATCAAGCTGAGTATATCTAAAATAACGGCTCAAAACATTATGGCAAATTTTTTTATTATATCGTTTCTGAGCATGAGAATACCATTGAGCTAAGTCACATGTTCTGGAAAATTTGATTACTGGGTCATTTTTGGGTCACTGTGGTTCAAGCTAATTGTATCTTAAAAAAAGGCTGAAACGATTTTGACAAAATTTTGTATTATACTGTTTCCGGGCAGGAGAAGAGCATTGGGTTTGGTCAATTGTTCGACGAAATTCGATTAATGGGTAATTTTTGGTTCACTGTGGGTCAAGTTCATTTTATCTAGAAAACAGCTTTAATGATTTGATTAAATTTTGTTTTCTATCATTTTCGGGTTCCAGAAGACCATTGGTCTAGGTCGCATGCTCAAGAAAATTCGATTAACCAGTCATTTTGGGTCACTATGTGTCAAGGTTTAGCTAATTTTATCTAAAAAATGGCTTAAACGATTTTGACAGAAGTTTTTATTACACCGTTTCCTAGCACTAGAAGACCATTGGGATATGTCAGATATTCGATAAATTTAGATTAGTCTGTCCTCTTTGGGTTACCGTGGGTCAAGCTAATTTTATCTATAAAATGACTTAAGCGATTTTGACTAAATTTTGTTAAGCGATTTTTGACTAAATTATGGCTTAGGATCATGCCAATTTTATCTAAACAGCAAGAATTATACAGTGAGAATGAAATATCGAATTGAACACAAGGCTAATTTTGACCGAGATTAGCTCGGTCATGCCCGCTAGTAAGATATAAATGCTCTAAGAGGAATTTCTAAAAAAATCTAAATTTAAAAAATATGAAATTTTCTAAATTACGTTTTCTATGCAATCTCAAGAAAATACAAAAACAATTCAAAAGTATTGAAGATGAAATTGAATTTTGACAGTCCTTACTCAAACATAGACTATATTTTATGTCGCTGTAACTACTACATGGTATTGCAGTAGAAAAAAAAAACCCATCTAAATTGCGATTTTTTGTGATACTGAAGGGACTACCATTTTGAAATTTGGCATAGTAGCTACTTATAAACTGTAAATGCTGTCTAAAAACAGTCGAAAAATAAATCGAAATATAGAAGTTGTGCAAATGTGCGAAAAGGGTTCGAAAAGAGTTCTAAATAAAAGTAGTGGTTGCAAATTGATGGTGACCGTCCCTGCTACAACATATGCTATATTTTTGTCACTGCCACTACCACGCGGGGGTTGAAGAAGGAAAAAACGTTCTGATTTGCTGTTTTAGCGATACAGAAGAGGCTAGCAACTTGCAATTTTCCATGGAAATTGCATAAAAGTTGTGCATGCTCTCTATGAGCTGATGAAAAAAAACGAAATTTAGAAGCGGTGAAAGTGTGTTTAAAGAGTTCTAAAAACGTGCTAAATTACATTATATACAATCTCAGGAAATACCAAATATATTCCAAAAGTTGTAATATAATGGGGGTTGTCCCTGCTCTAACATAGGCTATATTTCATGTCTGTGCCACTAACATGCGGAGTTGCAGGTGTAAAACATATCTAAATTTCGATTTTTGTAATACTAAAGGGGTTGAATACTTCAAATTTGGCATGGTAGTTACATATACGTTGCAAATGCTTTGAAAGAACAGTCGAAAAAAATCGAAATTTAGAAGTGGTGAAAATGCACTAAAAGCATTCTAAAAACGCTCTAAATTACGAATTCTAGGCAACTGTTAAATATAGGCACTTGGAATTTCGCGTGTTATATATTTATAAGATATAAACGATCGCCATAAACAGTTTAATAAAAATTCAAATTTAAAAGTGCAAAATGAGCGCAAAGCGTTCTAAAAATATTCTAAATTAAAATTTCTATGAAATCTCAGAATATACTAAACTGATTTCAAATGTAATCGTAGCTATTTGATGGTGATAGTTCCTGCTCCAATATAGCCTATATTTATGTCGGTGCTCTTACCAGCGAATGGTTGAAGGAGCAAAAAAAGTTCTAAATTTAGATTTTTGTGATACTGAATGGGCTAGAAACTTTAAAATTGGCATTGTAGTTATAATATATAAATGCTCTCTAAGAACAGTAAAAAATTCTTTGAAATTTAAAAGGGATTAAAATGAGCGCAAAAACGTTTTAAAAACGTTCTAAATTTTAATTCCTTAGCAATTGTTAAAGATAGAATCTTGAAATTTGGTGTCGTTGATACTTATAAGATACAAATGATATCTAATAACTGTTATTAAAAATTTCTAAATTTTAGAGGTTGAAATAAGCGAGAATCGTTCTAAAAACTTTTTAAATTGAGACTTTTATGGAATCACTGGAAATACTAAACGGATTTCAAAAGTAATTTTCGAAAACTGGTGATGATTGTCCCTGCTCTAACATAGGCTGTATTTTATGTCGGTACCAGTTCAAAAAGGGGGGTGCAGCAACCAAAAACATTCTTAAAATGCAATTTTTGTATCATTGAAGAGGCTAGAAACTTTCAATTTGGCAAAGTAGTTTTATATAACATGTAAAGGAAAGAAACGAGAAAAATTGTTTAAGAGAAAAAAATGAAATTGAAAAGAGTGAAATAAACTAAAAGCATTCAAAAAATGTTCTATATTAAAATTTCTATAGAATTGGTAAAGATAGAAACTTAAAATTTTGCATGCTAGATACTTATAAAATATAAATGCTCTCGCAGAAGATTTCTTAAAACATTTTGTAACAAATATTTAAATACCGATAGACTAGATGGTAGCACACGGCAGTTTAGCGGGCTGCCAAATAGGTTTTCGCATAATTCATTGCGGATTAGCTTTCCCGCGCAGGAAGAGTGTTTTTTGAGACGCAGAAGGTAGAGATTTTCGAAGTACAAGCTGCTTGCTTGATTTTTTCCCCCGGAGCTTTTTATGAGAGGGCAGGAATTATAAAATGTTTTGCAATCAACGGATTTCTTCTGAGTTTTGGCGATGTAAATATTGTACATTATTTCTGTAAATAATAATATGTCTTGTAGTACAGAGATTCATTAAACCTTACTTTGTACTAAAGCATACAGTGAAGTTTTTTTTTCTGAAGTGATAAGTCGATTGATAAATGATTGTATCGTCTACTTATGGAAAGCAAACTGGCTATAAATGACTACCCAACTTTGGGCCCTGAACCTACGACCGACCGAGTAAATAAATGCTGATGCTCTACGAGTTTTTAAAAATGCTTGTGCTCTTCATATTTAAAAAGAGGTGCTGGTGCTTAACGTAGAAAGATGGAGTTTTTTAAAAATACTGGTGTTTAATACACAGTGTCGTATTCTACAAATGGTGTGCTATAATGGCTGGTGCCTTGAGAAGGAAAAGTAGTGTTTTAGCATCTTCTAATCAGACGTCGCTTCTGTGATATCGGCTAAGGCAAATTACAAATGCCGTGTGTTCGCCATAGTTTTGAAGTGAAATATGTTGCAGGAAAGGTGCTTGTTCCGCATAAGCTTCACGTATACATGTCGAAGTGTACTACTAATGCTCTGTTAACCAAACGGAGATTTCGGAACAGAAAGTGCTTTATATCCTTAAATAAGTTTTACTGCTTGAAGGCTTATAAAAATATTGATGCGTGTAGCAGCTATCCGAAGATAAGTGTTTAATTTTATTTTAGTGAATTTTGTTTATTGAATTCTCATATTGATTATTTTATGTTATTAAACTTTTGATATTAAAATTGTTTAAGATAGTATTTGAAAGTATATAATTTTCTCTAAAAGAAAATAATTTGTGTCTGTTTTGTCATGACATACAGACGAGGTAAAAATGTTCTGAAGTTAGAAATCTTACATAACGTAAAATTTTTCTGTAAGAATTAAATTCTGAAAGCCAAAATCTTTGATCAGTTTAGATTAAGCGTAATTTAAGAACAAAGTTTGTTCTGTTAAGATATATTTTACTTACTGATGTGAAAATTATATTTTGTGTTCTAATTTGAGAAAACTTTTTAGTTTTGAATTTAATAAACTGTATTTTATTAAAATGGTATCGTGTGACAGATATTTACGATAGAATAAATATTTTTTTTCTTAATAAGTTGAATTTCGTTTTGAATAACGTTGATTTATGGAATGACGAAATTAAGTTCTTTTATAAGAATAAGTTTTCTTATAGGTTAAACATTTAAATTTGAATTTGATTTAAAAGGTTAAAAAAAAAGAATGAATTTTGTTTTCTAGAACAAAAGCAAATTGTGTTCTTTTGAGAACAATTTTGAATTATTTTGCTAGTAAAGTAATTTTAATTAATTTTGAATAATTGTGTTCTCAGAACAAAAATAGAAAAGGTGCTTTTGAGAAGAAAGTTTTTAAAAATTCTTGCTAAACGTGATATTAATTTTTTTCTTTTCTTTTCTTAAAAGAAATTGAAAGTTAAGAACTGTGTAATAGTAATTTAGTTATTTTTATTTTGAGAGAAAATATTGAAGTTATAGATTTTTTTTGTGTGTGTTTTCTTAAAAGTATAGTAATATCGTATTACGTAACGATAAATTGAAATAGTTCAATTTTGGGTTACGTTCCGAAGGAAAGAGTTAAATAAATAAAGTTTTATATTTTGTGATATTATATTAATTTGCATTTATATTTATATTGTATTTTGAATATATACATATTTTTCTAGTGTGTTATGATTTCTGTAAAGAAGAAATCCCTGAGTGTAAGGAAAGGTTTCGTAGAAAAATCTAAAATTTTGTTCAATTGAAATTTTTAAATTGAAATTCTTGTTCTTGAAAATTTTGCTTGAAATTTTAAATTCAAATTCTAGTTCTTGAAGTGAATTTTTTAAAATCAAAATTTTATTTTGGTTGTTAGTTTTGTTAAATTTAAACAAAATGGCATTTTTTGGGAAGGGCAAAAAAGAGGATCTACGTGTCCTTTGCGATGAATTAGTGTTAACAGCCACTTAAGAAATGAAAATATTCGATTTACGTAATTTACTACGCACGCTGATTACGAGGAAGACTACACAAGAAACATACTTACAACTATAGTCGAGAATAGAAAAACTGAACAAGAGTGCTTAGATTTAGAAAATCAACGTGTTTTCGAACAAGAACAACGTAAAATCGAACAAGAACAACGTACAATCAAACAAGAAAATTTAGAGCGCGAACGGACTTTCGAACTCGAAAAATTACGCCTTACCCATCCGACTTCGGCATCTAACTCGGAGTTAGAAAATAATAGGTGGACTTACGAAAAACTGCTAATCGACCTACAAAAATTGATTCCCCGTTTTCGCCCAAACGAAGATGATATGAACATCTTCTTAGTGCTGTTTGAGCGACAGTTAAAGGCCCTAGGGGTTCCGGAAGAAGATAGGGTTACGTATCTAATAAGCGCTTTGCCTAGTGATATTGCTAGACTCATTGCTAGGGAACCGGGAGAAAAGGCCCAGGACTACTAACACATCAAGGCGATGTTGTTGAAATGATTCAAATTGACCGCCGAAAAATTTAGAATCCTGTTCATTCAGCACAAGAAAATTCCAGAAAGTACCTGGAAAGACTATTTTTTTGAGCTTAGAACATACTTTGAAGGTTGGCTATCTGAGCTCAACATAACTTCATTCGAAGATTTGAAAAATCTTATTTTATCTTACAAATTAAAGAGAAGGTGCTTTCCACAGCCCAGAGAACATTTCTTAGACGTTTGGACTGATTTAAATTATCCAAATGCATTAGTAGACAGGCTGGATTCTCACGATGTCCTAAGAGAAAATTCCGTAAAATCCAAAGTAGTGGAAATCCACCAGAAAAATAAAAACTGGTCAAAACCAAAAGAGACCGTACCATCGAGCTCTTTTAATAACTCATTTCAAAATGAATCCTTCTACTAAAAGAAGACAACCCCGTCAGAAATCGGAAAGGTGAATCCCTCACCACTGATTGAAGATCGCCCAACCTTGAAATGTTATGGTTGTGGTGCTCCCGGATTTATTCGTGCTAAGTGCCCTACTTGCAACCCTGTGATAAAAACTGAATCTTCTCAGTTTGAGCAAATCCAGATATACACATGCTCAACCACAACCACACCTTTAACCACAGTAAACCTGGAAATTAATGGGGTCTATGCAAACCCTGCGTAGATACCGGATCTTGTTACAGCCTGGCTAGTGAATCATTGTATTCTGTGCTCAAAGAAAAAGGTGAAAGTTTCAGAAGTCCTTTCTGAACATGTCCTTAGCGAATGGCCAGCGGTCAAAAGAAGACAGTTTGACAACGACTTTTACTGTAGAAATTGAAGGAAGAAAATTTCGTACAAATTTTATTGTGTTACCTAAAGCTAAAGGAAGCAGAACAGTTTTTGGAAGAGACTTTCTTGATAAATCAGGGTTTGTACCAGACGTTAAGAACAAACGTTGAAACTTCGGCGATATGCCACATATAAAGTATGGTTTTGCAGATCCTCTTCCAAAGATTCTTGAATGTTCTGGCCAGAAGTCAGAATTAAATTACTTGCTGAAAAGGTATGAAACCATCTTTCAGCCAGGGGGAGGGGCCAACCCGCGCTCCTGTGAAATCGGTACAGTCTCCATTGAGATAAACCCGAAACCAAACAAATTTGCTAAATTCACTAAGCAAGTGAAAGATTTAGTCGAACAACGCAAAAGAAACCAGTATGTGAACAGAAGATGGATAGAAGGATATCAGTATTCTACTGGTGATCATGTATGGGTAGAACTCCATCCCGTTCGCAAGGCTGGTCAGAAAAGAACCGCCAAATTCAGTCCTCAACGTGACGGACCCTATGTAGTTCTCACACAGCGCTCGCTTATTTCCTATGAAGTTGCCATTTTACAAGCTCCCGAAGTTCCTTTGGGAACTTACCATACATCTACCCTAAAATGTTGTAACAATGTTACCGACCAACCAGTTATTCTACTCAGGAAACGTGGTAGGCCAATGAAAAACATTCCTGGTCCCTTGCTGAGACGTCTAAGGAACCAGAGGGGGAGGATGTAACAAAAAATTTTAATACCGATACACTAGATGACAGCACAAGACAGTTTAGCGGGCTTCCAAATAGGTTTTCCCATAATTCATTGCGGTTTAGCTTCCCCGCACAGGGAGAGTGTTTTTTGAGACGCAGAAGGTAGAGGTTTTCGAAGTACAAGCTGCTTGCTTGATTTTTTTTCCCCGGAGCTTTTTATGAGAGGGCGGGAAGTGATAAAATGTTTTGAAATCAACGGATTTCGTCTGAGTTTTGGCGATGTAAATATTGTACAGTGTTCCTGTAAATAATAATATGTCTTGTTGTACACAGATTCATTAAACCTTATTTTGTACTAAAACATAGAGTCACGTTTCTTTTCTGAAGTGATGAGTCGATTGATAAAAGATTGTAGCGTCTACTTATGGAAAGTAAGCTGGCTATAATTTGAAATTTAAAGTTGTAAAATGAGCATAAAATCTTTTAAAGACTTTCTAAATTATTATCTCGATGGAATATCAGGATATATATCAAACCAATTTTAAAATTAAAGTTTGCAAATTGATAGCAACAGTCCCTTTTATAACTTAAGCTATATTTATTTTTTTATTGTCAGTACTATCAGGGAGGTGGTAGTTCGTTATAATAGAAGTTAGGAATATGGCATAAAGGTTACTTTTAAGATACAAATGTGTGCTAAGAACAGTTTCAAACTTCAAAATGAAAACTGATACGACCGTAAAAGATTCAAAATAGATTCTAAATTTTCATTTATTTAAGATAAATTTCAGTTCTCCTCATTAATTTCCGTCTGATTTTCCTCTAACAGAGTGTAATGATGAAGTTTAGTCAAACTGTCGCTTAATTAGTAATTTTTGAATTCTCCGTAGCAGTATAATTTCTTCTAATAAAAATAGGCACGCAAATGTCAGTTGATATATTTCAACTATTACGGGATTAAAGCCGCAGGTTTTGCTAGATAAATTTACTGAAGGAAATTGAACATACCGCTGATTTATATAAACGCGTTATATTTCATAATATGGTGAAATTTTTAAGAGAATCAACATTTACATTTATTATTATTTTATCATTTTACTGAAGGCAATGTGAACATACAGCTAGTTTATTATTATGCGTCATGATTCATAATGCGATAAATAGCTTAAGAGAATTATCATTTAATTTGTTATGAATATAATTTTACTGAAGCTAAAGCAAAGAAAAAAAAACTGGTTCTGGCATTATTCGATGGGAAATTTGCTTTCAATATAAAATGAAGAAACGAAGAAGAAATCCACTCATAGAATAAATTTGCTGATCAAGTAAATTATGTTGACATTTGTAATTATAATAAGTACATACTTTCCCATAATAATTCATTACCGAAATTATTAATTTTTATTTTTACGTAGTATTTTTATTATAAATACTAGAGGGCTCTGCCCCCTACAAGCTACTCTCTCCAACCCCCGTTCAGACACCGCAGAATCTAAAACACGCTAATCTGATAGGTTTTAAAAATATTAGAGAAGATTGAATTGTACTGAAAAAACCAGTGCAGATCTTCCTGTAAACGGGTCTCCATTCAATTCCCTTTGATTGCAAAAATTTAAGGCCGAATCAGTTGTTGTTAAGACATCCAATGGCAGTTTTCGTTTTTGATTAAAGATGATCTGTCAAACATTTGAAAAGAAGCTAAAATAAAATGAATTAAGTATACCGAGACTTTGTCTTCCGATATTTTAAAACAATCTCTATAACAATAGACTAAGTCATCAACAGTTCTGGGCGGACCACTTTGTTTTTCATACTCTGGCGCCATTTTGTTACTTTAATGTTAGCCAAGTACAGGTGATAAGTCTCCAAATGTTATTATATCGCCATCATTTCATCTATATTATAATAGTTCAAGTCATCAAATGCCATAAACAAATAAGGTCTGATCCCTTCGCCTTTCATTTGAATGTTTGGCACAGATGTCATATATTGTCGCGATTTTTTTTCCGACGCCAATTTGGGGAAAGCATCAACATCCCTCTTACCATATTAAGCAAAATAACGATTCTTTAGCGCCAGTTATGTACCCTTAGCGTATATGAAATTGGCGTAAAAAAAATCGCGCCAATATGGGTCCGTATATAGCATCTGTGCCAAAAGATTTCCATTTTGATTAAGAAAATCATTTTTTTTTTTTTAGAATAAAACTACATAAAAGATGTCATAGTCGCAAAGAATTGTTGGTACTGTTACGCTAGCCGGGTGCAAATATCGCCAATAGCTCTTTATCAACTGGCCAGTTAGCATTTTTTTTTTCGAGTGGTGAATTAAAGCATTGATTTGAAGTTGAAATTAAATGTCATGGTTTGTTACAATATTTAATATTTGGCCATGTGTCATATACGCACCCGCAGGTTTGGCGTGATTTTTTTTTTACGAAAATTTGTAGAAAACCTCGTTTTCGAATACCAGTTACATATGTATTTTGGTACTACTTCGTTATCCCGTCGACCAAAAATCTATCGCCAAACTATAAGATTAAATGCCAATAATGGTTCATCGTAAATGTCACATTCACTTGACTTTAAGCAAGTTACACGTGTTTACGTCATCAAGTGACTTTTATTTCGGCGTTTTATTTGTATATTTATTAATATTATACTAATTTATTTGTTCTTTCGTTATTTAAAATAAAAATTATGTCAATTTGTATAATCTGGCGAGTGGTTTGGCAATTTATATAAATTGGCGAAATTGGTCGACGGAATAACTAAGTAGTACCGTATTTTTTAATTATTTTCTATTATTTTCAAAAGGAAATAACACAAAAATTGATAGAACAAAATAATTCATATAATTTTAAAAAAGAAATAAAAGTAGATAAATATTTATTATTAAATAAACAACAATAGTCGGGTTACCATGTCAATCAAAATAATGCCATTTTGGTGCAATTCGGTACCCCGGTGCGTATATGACAACTGTGCCTAATATTTTTCTTTTAGTTTTGTTTTTAAAAAAAGAAAGAAGTGAAAGCCATCAATTTTAAATGTTTCAGTGGTACTTTTCCATTATACGGACACCATTATCGCCAAGCGTAATAGTTGGCGTAAAATGAAAATCACGTGAATTTAAACATTTGAAAAATAATAGAAAAGACATTGTCGACAGTAAAGTGAGCATTTTCAAAATACAACATTTGAAAATTACAGACTGTTTGAACTATTTTGTTAAACCACAGATATATACTTAAAATAAGTGTACAAATAACTCTTATACAATAAATGAATAAAATAAAACTCATATTAAACTGCTGGCATAAAATTGAAAATCCTTTTTATGATCAGGGTTGAAATAATTGGCGCATTAGCATACATTCTGGCATGGTGTCCGTATAACGGAAAGTACCGTTTCAGTTTCAAATGAAATTTTTGTATTTTAAATAAAATGAATGAAAGGATTACATTTTAGATGAAATTAATAAAATATAAAAATTACGACGGGAAAAATATTTGGCGATTTATCACCTGCATCTCGCTAACATAAAAATACCGAGTTCTTGATTTCTCTATCAGAATCTTTCGATTTAAGGAAGATTGTTCAAGTAAATTAAATTATGAATAAAAGTAACGTGATACATTTCTTAGCATACATTTAAGGGATGCCAAACTGGTCGCCAAATTAGTTTAAAATAATAACCGTTTCTAGAATATGAAAAAAAAATATATCTGTTATGATTAAAATTTCAGTTGCCATCATTAGAGAAAAGTATATAAAATTAAAAAAAAATTAATATTTCGAAAACTAATTCGAATTTAAAAATTCTATTACCAGTTTTGAGATCTGTGGATCAATATGGATTTTCGGTGTTAATTTCATCGCAAAGTATTCCATATTTAGGAGAAATCGCTGTGAAACATGATCAGTTGTTTAATCAGTCGTTTCATAGAATCGTTATATAAATTCGTTTCATAATATCCGTTTCATTAGGATTTTATATATATATAGGGTAGATATCAAATATTTTGTGGTAAAATAGTGGGTGACCAGAAATAAACGCCCCAATTTAAAAATTTAATAAATCATTAACTATAATAAATATGAATCACCAATATGAATGTGAAATGAGTGACATTTACATCTGGTGGGTCTTAAATTTCATGTACTGCAAATGTAAAAATAGTTCAAATTTCCATATATAGATGGCGCTGAACTGTCTCAATCTACATTAATGCTCAAACTGGCGTGTAAATCTAGGTAAGAAAATTTCAAGTTGAATTATTTATTCTATTTAGCGATTGAAACACGAAAATACAATTAAGTTTTGTTTAATTTATTTGAGCATCATTGTAGTTTGAGACGGTGCAACGCCATCTATTGAAGGAAATTTAAAGTATTTTTACATTTTCAATGCATGAAGATTAAGACCCACCAGATGTAAATGTCACCCATTTCATATTCATATTTATTATAATTAATGAATCATTGAATTTTCAAATCGGGGCTTTTATTTCTAATCACCTTGTATGAATGCAGTAGAACTAAATGTCGATGGCGATAATACGTGTGAAGTGATATTTTTGCATAGCAAATCAGGGTAACAATCTACTTATATAATTAAAAATACTTCGTATTTACTTCAAACTAAATTCAACTTTTCGTTCACAACATAAAATATCATAAAGAGAATTTAGGTAGATTTTATTCAGAATAATTAAACTGTATCATGGAAATCATTGAAAGTGCAATATAATTTCGTCATTAACACAGTATGTACTGTCAGATATATTCCGAATTATTGCGCTTCTAACTCAGTATGATATGGTGAATATGGTGGTGAATACGGAGAGTGAATATGATGATCATTTTTAGAACTTTAACACCTTCGGGACCGGCGGCTTTTACACAAAATTTATTCGGTTGGCACCACTTTTTTTAAAGTTAACGTTCTGAAACAATCATGAAAATGCTCTAATTAATCAAACTAAATATTACTTTTCATTTTTAATGGTGCCGAAAACATATTCTGTACGCTCTTTTCGACGGTGCATATATGCCCCCATGATCCCGAACGGGTTAACTAATGTCATCATATTTCTCAAAAAAAAAAACAGAGTGTGGTTTTATTTGTTAACTATTATCATACAGTTAAACATGCGAACGCAAAACCGAATTCGCCCTGGAGTGAGATACCTATATTTTTTGACTGGTTCATTTAATTAAAATCCATTTTTTCTTATTTCTTTTTCTTACTTTTTTTTTTTTTTTTTTACAAAAAAGACTTGTTTTGAAGTGTATTAGTTTTTATTGAATATATTTTAATAAATTATATTTTAATTTTAAATTGATGTTTTGTTATACTGTATAACAAAACGAACAATAAGTTTCGAACTTTTATTGGTAGGAGACGCACCTTTAAGTAAAAAAAGTTTTCGCAACCTACCTAATATGAGGGTATATCTAATATCAGCATGGAAATTTTGTGGGACCTCTATAAGTTATCGGTTATCCTATCCTATGAGAAAAGAAAATTTTCGTACGAAGAATTCACTATCTACAAAAACAAGTAATAATAATCCTAATTTGTGTAAGTTAAATAATAATTAAAACAACAAATATAATGACAAATACGTTTAATTATTATCAAAACACAACTTTTCAATCAATGCGATTTCCGTCACTTGTGTTTATCGATGAGGGCATCTACGTAGTAGGATTCAAAAGTTCCCGGACTGACTCTATAACTGTAAAAATATTACCAATTACATTGCTGAAACACATCTGCCTTCGAAATAAGACCCTTGCGCAACAATACACATTTGCCATCGCCTGTAAAGGTCATCGAAGCTCTTCTGAAATCCATTCTTAGCCATGTCCTTTAATCCAGCCTGCGATGCACTTTTTACTTCATCTGAATTTTGAAATCGACGACCATGGATGTTAAGCGAAGACCAAAAGGCAATTCGAATTGAAATGGTGGGAGGCTTAATCTCGGCTGTTGACAAAGATCCTGCCCTACTTGGCAGAATTGTTACTGGAAACTGAAAATGGTGTTTTTTATACGATCCGCAATCCAAGAGAGCATCGGCAATTTGGAAATCACCACGGAAGAAGAAATTCCGCCAAGATCGCTCTAAAGGGAAGGTCATGTTAAAGGTATTCTTCGATATCCCGGGCATTGTGCATCTGGAATTTATCCCTGAAGGACGCACTGTCAACAAAGAACCCTATGTAGACATCCTGCGTCGTTCACGTGAGTCGGTCCGGAAGAAGAGGTCGAAATTGTGGGCTGAGCAGACATGGGTACTTTTGCATGACAACGTTCCTGCACACCGATCCCTAGTCTTCGGTGACTTCCTTACGAAAACGAAAACAACTGTTTTGCCACATTCTCCTTACTCCCCTGATCTCTCAAGCTGCGATTTTATCCTGTTTCCTGAAGTGCACGTCACTTGTAGGGTCGTCAATTTCAATCTTCAGATGAAGTTAAAAATGCATCGCAGGCTGAATTAAAGGACATGGCTAAAAATGGATACCAGAAGTACTTCGATGACCTTTACAGCCGATGGCAAAAGTGTGTTGTTGCGCAAGTATCTTATTTCGAAGGCGGATGTGTTTCAGCAATGAAATTGGTAATATTTTTACAGTTATAGAGTCAGTCCGGGAACTTTTGAATCCTACCTCGTATATCAGAACTATACAGCAAATTATAAAATACACGTTCACACAAATATGTCGCATTGAAGTTCATCAAGAACGTCAAAGCTGATTTAGATATTTCTCAGTATTCTTCTCCTATTTACATCCAGAAGAAAATTAAGGATTTTTCTTGCGTTGACATAACTCTTGTGCGACTAATGACATATCTCACAACGAGGCCATAACATCATACCGACTGCCTGTTTCAGAAAAACTCTCTTCTTACGAAGTTTTAGTTTAAGATAATAGCTTTCATGATTATTGCCGATGAAAAATATTGTATTTAATAGATTTTTTCAAACAGATTAAATAAAAAATATGTTTTGTTGCAAACCTCGTTTGTTCCGTAACCCACCTAAACACCCGCCCCGATCCACCAGTCGATCGCGACCCATACGTTGGGAACCGCTGACCGAAACCAATTTATTTATGAGTTTGGGAAATTATCTTTCATTCCGAATCACATGTTGAGGGATTACTATCAAAATGAAGAAGGCTAAAAGATTTTATTAAAAAACTGATAAATATTTACTTTGTATAAAAGCATTTATTAATAAACATATCATAGCCATGTGTTCTTAAGAATCGTTTCCCAATACAAACGAATCCGTCATTAACCCTTTATCTACTGACGGTACTTATAAGTACCACTCACTTTAAACTTTTATACCATAGTGAATATAACAAATATTCTAATGTTACTTTTCAAAAAACACTCTTTTAACTCCACTTTATCCGAATACATGACAACCGTAGTTCTAGGTTTGTTATTTTAGAGAGGAATGAGGTTATCTTTGAAGCAGTCGATGTGTTTTGTGCCGACATTTTGAACAGATTACCCCACGCTCGTCTTTTTATTGCTGCGAACATAGTAAAGGATATAAGATAAGTGTTGTTTTTTTTAATGTGTTCATTATGATCTCAGAATACAATTTAACTAGCTATTTTAGGTGAACAGTGTATGTATTTGATTTAACAGTTGAATTACTCGGTGGTACTTATAAGTACCGTCAGTACACTGGATGTTGGAGAAAACTTCTTGTTTACTTTTCGTCTGTGTAGTTATCCACCATTTCCATCTGCTTTTTAAAATGTAATTACTAAAATATAGTGTAGTAATGATTTCCCTGGTATTTCTTTTCTGTGTCATTCTTATTTTTTATAGGAAATCGAAAAAGTTGTGGCATCGGCTCGTTTTTGCTATGCTAGAAATGGCATATGTAAATTCATATATTACATTTGTGGAGATGTGAGAGAACATGTTGTCCCTGGGATATTGACGTCGCATAACTAAAGGACTGCTAACAAGATCGAAAGCTTAAAAAAAAAATTGTTTTCTTAATCCTTTCAGGGGCAAAGCATTTTCAATCGTAAAGTGTTGAAATACATTATTGGCACCGGAATTTGCCAAATGATGCATTAGTAAATAACAAAAAGGCCTATATTTCATATACTTATTAAATCGAAAATATTTTCTGGTGCCAGTTGAAATATCTTGTGGGTTTTCTGTTACGATATTTTAGTCATAGTGTACTAACGGTATTTTAAAGTACCACCTTAATTAATTGCCTCTAAATAATTAAATTTCTAACAGGTGAGTATTTTTTTTTATGTTTATCCTTTAATTTTCCTTGTAGTAACTGAAAAAACATATTACATGAAAAAAAAAAAATTGCAGTAAATCCTAATGTCGTAGATAAAGGGTTAAATCGATATTTTAAAGCATGTATTTTTCTTTAGAAAATGAATTTCGATTTAGGACTAACAGCTTAACGAAAAAGACAACACTCCGTCTTTAAGCGTAGTAGTAATATTTTCCAAAACTAAACATTAATAAAGAGAAGTGTTTGTTTTTGAAAAATCTTTTGAATCTTAAAATTAATTTATCTGTCGATTTATTTATATAAAACAGTTAACCAAATAGCGAATAAAAATAAAAATAAAATAATTACTATTTCCTTGTACTTCTAATTTGCTTTTTTTCATTTTAAATACAAATATACTATTGGTAACTATTACATTTACCAAAATTAATATTTGAGCAGAAATTAAATGTAAATACAGAAATGGGATATTTCTCTTTTTTTAGGTATAAAGATTTTTCGATTAGGTAGTAATGACGTCAAACAAGTGATTGTTATTCAATTAAATAATTAATCGTAAACATCAATACATTTTTATAAAAGTTTTAACTCAAATACTTTTATTTAATTTATAATCATATTGTGTGAATATTTAATTTAGATTTCTAGAGCATCTTTCATCCAGAATAAATAAAAAAACTATTTTATGTAACATCAGTAATTTTACAACAAAAAAATAAAAAATAATAATATGACAACATTGAGCTATGAATTTTCTTTTATTTGAAACAGGAATAAAGTAAACTAGCAAAATATTTGATATGTATGAATGAATTTTTCATAATTTTAAACTACATATCCATATGTCTGCTAGACAAGCGTCCATTTCCTATGTGTTGTTTTAATGAAAATTAAATGCTGCACTGTGTATTTTTATAAATGAATAATATAGATTTTTTATATTAAAGTTTTATCCAAATAAGTCACTCAGATAGACCGCTTCGACAATTAACATTAAATCCTTTTGTTTATTAATCTTAGATTTACTTCGATTTGAATGGATCAAATTCACACGGTGAATTATTTTTTATTTTATTCAAATAAGATTGTTTGTAACAAGGTGTAGTTAAAAGAATACTTAAAAAATCAACAAAATTCATGAATTTTATTTATAGGAACGTCCATTCGTTACTCTTCTGGCCATTTCAGCATTTTCATAAATACTTCAATTTATCTTTTTACAAAGTGTAATTAAGTTAAAAATTGAAATAATCAACTATATACCATTGTTTTCCACTAACTTAACACATATCTACAGTGGGTTGCCAAATTATTAGGTACGTTCATGAAGGTTTTGTGTACAATATTAGGATATAATTTGAACATAAACACTGTTTTTAAATTTAAAAAGCTTTATTGTTATAGTTTATGTATTTATGCAATATTATATATAAAAAAACCCGACAAAAATATAATACAGTCAATTTACCATTGTTCAGTAAAGAATATTAATATTTGGTGACATTCACTTTGGCATCGAGGAGTGCTTCGATGCGTCTCGGTATGCTTTCTGATACTTTCTTTTATTTTAGGGTTATGATGCCATACATTTATTAGTTTTTCCATGAGTTGTACCTTGGTTGTAATCATATCTTTGGTGATCTACCATAAGTTTTCTATGGGGTTCATGTCAGGATAATTGCCAAGCCAAGGTAAAACTGGGATATTGTGGTCTGCCAAAAACTTTGTAACGCTTCTAGCTTTATGGCAAGGCGTTGAATCATTCATAAACATGAACTCTTCACCACCTGAGATAACCATTCTACAATTTTCGGCAACAGCTGAGTTTCCGGAACTTGCCTGTACTGGTCCTGTCTCATGGTTCTTTGGACAATGTAGAGGCATCCAAGTCATTTAGCGCTTATGACGGACCACACTATTATTTTATCAGGGTACTTTCCACGATGCAGTCAGGGCTGTATTTTTCGCCTGGGCGTCACCTGATAAAGTTGCTTTTATTGGCTAAAATCTCAAAGGTTGATTCATCTGAGAAACACACCTGAAAAAATTTAAATATGTTAATCATTTAGAAATAAATGATTTTAAATTACATAAATAATAATTATCTTAACAACTGACCTTACTCCAGTCATAAACTGTCTTATGGCGGTGTTCACGAGCACAGGCAAGGCGATTCTTCTTCATCGCTTCTGTCAACCGGGGTTTCTTGGCGGGACGATGCCCTGTCAACCCTTCCTCCGCTAATCGCCGCTCCACAGTTCTCTCAGAAACTGGTATTCCAGATTCTTGAACGATCTGAGAAAGGAGTCCCACACTTTTCTTTCTGTTTCCTAAACAGATACCTTAGATTTTCCTATCGGTACGTGGAGTTGTTATGCGGATTATTCCACTTCTACCTTTTCGTTTGGGCGAAAGTAACTGGTTTTTGTCCAGAATAACTTTTATCCTGTTGACTACTGACTTGGAAACTCCAGCAAGTTCTGCTATCTTCCTTTGGGAATGACTCGCATGCAGAAGAAGGGTTTTTACCTCAGATTTTTTCCTTGGGGACAAATCAACCCCCTCGTTCCATACTGAAATCAATAAAAATAAAAAACAAATTAAAATCGTAAATAATTTCGCAAAAAACAAATATTTAATCAATAAAAGAAAGATAATACTCACATATAATTCTTAGCATTTCCAAAAAAAAAAAAAAAAATACAAAGAATTTTGTTTAAATTAAAGAAGAGCGTCTTCCACTATTGCGTGTGTAAAAGACTCATCGTCTCTCCAGTTATTAAAATATTTATAGAAAAGCAAACAAACTTTTTAACATAGCAAAAGTACTTAAAAGTTGAATTATAGAGATGTTGACAACGGTAAAATACATTCCTGCAGCACTTAAACCACTTAGAACTGCAGTCAAGTGCAACCAAAGTATAAAACTAGCAAAAAATATAACTGTCCCTAATGATTTGGCTACCCACTGTAATTTGTAACGAAAAGCATTTTACTTGTCTATACCATGTGTTTAAAAAATGACCAATGATTTTAAAATTCAATAACTTGGAAACGGTGACATATATTTAAAAAATTCTTGCAGGAGAGTTTAAGTATGATGTCAGGCGTTGTTTTTTTTTTTTCAGTGATTCTTTATTTTAGTTTGAATTTCGAACAATAGATGGAGCTGGGAGCAATAGGTGCTCCACCCAGATCCGATTTTTTGGTACTTCGGTATCCATTCAATATATTTTAATCTCCTTTTTTCGCATGGAAGAAGAGAGAGGACGAAAACTCGAGTCTGGATTTAGCAGTTATTGCTTCGATTTAGCGTCATCTATCGGTGCTATCTGTAACTAAAACTCACAATCGCAGCATGCAAACTCCTGACATCTCACATAACACTCCTGAAACATTTTTTTAATATCTGTCCCCGTTTGCAAGTTACTAAATATTAAAATCATCGGTCATTTTTGGGACACCCGGTGTTAAAACAAAATTTTATTGTTATTGTGACACTCTGTTCACAAGATTAACAAAATTTTGATTTAGTACATAGACAAGTAAAATGTTTTTTGTAACAAATTAGATACATTTGATGTGATTGAAGCAGAATGGTATTTAACTGGTTATATTAATTTTTATCTTAATTATATTTTGCAATGAAATAACTGGATGTATGTATTTATGAAAATATGCTCTAGTGGTCACAAGAGTAACAGTGACTGTTCTCCTGACATCTCAACTATTAAAAGACAGTTTTTGTGTCTCAGTGTGCGTATGTCTGTCTGTTGTTTATGCCCAAGAAAATCTACAGCACAGAGTTCTCAAAATATTCATGAGTATAGTTCAACGTAGGTCTTAATTACCCTGAATCTCGGACTTTTCATTTTTGATAATTAAAGACATTCGTTTTTTCAAAATTACACGCTGCGGCAGATTCAGAGCTTGCTGGTTCAGAAAATTGTTTTGCAACAAGATGTAAAAAAAAAATTATTAAAAAATTAAATAGAATTGATGCATTTTATTTAATATCTATACTAATAAAAGAAAGTCTTTGTTTATATGTTTGTGGGTCTATCTGTCTATCAGTGTACAGCTGATTTCTAGGACTCTGTACCTCACGTACCGTTCTGAAAATTCAGATGAGAGATCGTCCAAGGTAGGTCTTAATGCACATGTAAGTCAGATTTTTCATTTTGGTAATTAGCTGATAAATTAATTAAAACCTCCAACAGACACTTATAAAAAAGACATCACCTTTCTGAAAATGGCGAGCGTTGGCAGTTCCGGATCTGGCTAGCTGAGATGGTACGATGGTCTATATATGGTTTATATCCCCGTTGTATGCAGAAATATTTTTATGCTTAAATATTCCCTAACTGGAAACGCGTTTTCAGTAACCTCCTCTAATACACAATACTTCGGATACAATGATGTATCCGAAGTCATTTGTGTGTCACTGTAAATGAAGTATTTATGTGTCAATGTAAGTGCAATGCACAGGACATTTTACTGCAAGTATCTTGCAGTAAACCTCAGTTATGCATATCAATTTCATCATGTATGAAATAGTGCAACATAATCAACCCACATAATACTACCATTGTAAAGAGATATGTGTTAAGAGAATATAACTGAAATTAGCCGCAAAAAAATCACGCTTAACTACTGCCGGCTTAATCTTGTGATAAAATTTTACAATTTAGTTACTGCTTTCTGGAACTGAAATAATACTTTTATTTCTATAAATCAAAAGTAAGTAAATTAAAAAATGAATACTAGTATTATGTAATAACTGCATTCGTAATCCACGTTTAATATTCAGTTTAGTCTCGTCATCTGATATCTTTTGCGCAAAACTTATGTAATTCAATATTTACTTTGATGTAAAGTATTACTTTTATTTAGAAAGACTTAGCATTTGTAATTTTAGGGTATTGGAAAAAATTGCTTTCCACTGAAAAGTGCAAAACAATTATGTTAACCCATATCGTACCAAGCACTAAAGAAATTAATATTATTTTATAAAATCTTAGATATGTGTTTATCTAAGCCTATGTATACACATAAAACCAAAAAACTTCCCAAACGTTTATTAGTTTGATCGGTACAGGCTGTCTTAAAAATAGAACAATGGTACAATCCGTTGCTACTCGTTGTTACTTTAGTGGAACGGCATAAAGTATCTTATGGACACTCCAATGTTACATTATTTTTTGCAGATAGTTGTTGTTTTTAATGTACGTGTTTATAGCTGTCATCTTCTTTGTTTATTTTTTAATAGCATATTCATTTGAAAGCTTTAGGAAATCTTCATTATCCTGATGAACACCGTGTTTTCTAAAACTTGGTTTACTTGGAATAAAAAGCCTCTTAGAAACTTAGCATCTAGGCGACTTTTATAGGTCTTCTAAAATCAAGAAGGTTCAGACTATAATCACTAAATAGATGATTGAGCTTCAATGGAGTGACTAATGCTGTTTTAAACTCATTAAGAATTAACGACCAGTGCCATCTCTCCCTTTGAAGTGAAGTAAAATAACCTGCAGCTGATTCGCATTTTCCCCATTTCAGATTTAAATCATGCTCTTCATTGCTATTAGAAACTAAACTTTTCATCATGCACGGAACCTCTTTTGGGGCTTTATCATATTGTTTTTTCTATCTTCCTTGGTGATGAATCATCAATCTCCTCAGTGGTTTTCATTGCATTGGGAACTGGAGGTAGAGTTGATAATTCATTATCTATGTCGACTAAATCACTGTCATCGTTGTCATCTAAGTCTACAAAAAATCCAAGGCTTCCTGCGCACGTGTAAGAAATTCACGTGATATTTTAAAATAATAGTATCAAAGTAATTTGCAAATGGAAACAAAATTCAAATACACAAAAACAAGAGGAAGTAGGTTTGCTTCGTAGAGTTTCAAAATACAACTGCCTTCCTGAGCTGTTGTTTGAAAACAAGTTAGTCTCTCCCCCGTACACCTGTGTGACATGCCATATACACCTATCAGACAGAAGTTTAGGAACCTTTGTTGTGTTAGTTGTAGAGTAGCAATGTTTGGAATGTAAAAGAGAAATAAAAGACTATCTCCATTACTAACTTACGGGGTTGAGATAGTAGTGGATTTTACCATCTCCCTATTTTCTAGACAGTCGAAAATGGAAAGAAAATTTAACTTCTAGATATTTTTTGCGGTGCTTTTTTACTGGTATAAAAGTACAGAATAATGCCTCTATAAATTTTTATGTGTGTTTTCTTGGAGCTCAAAACTTTAAATAACTTGCATGTTGAAAATAAATATCTGCAAAAATCACCATTTTATAAATTTAATAAAGAATTAATTTAAACTTGCGAACATTACTTTAAACTTGTGTTAAAGGTAAATATATTGTTAAATGACTCTTGAATCGTTTAACTCATCGTCATCAATTTCATTTAAAATAATCAAAATAATTTATATAGGGTCAGCTTATGTGCACTGTGCTATTTTTAAGATGATGTGGAAATATGACTTAAATGCGATAGGTTTCATCCGAAGAAAAATCTATTTTGTGTTGCCCTGTAAATGAATGATATATATTTTGCACACCATATTCTTCAAGATGAATGTTTCAGCACATCCTAACAATTCACATCAAATTTTGTACGTTTGTGAAATAATAACATCATTTAAGTACGCCGTGAACAAATTTTGTTCATAGATCATTATATAACGAGAATATTTTGAGTTCATGTATAAATGTATTTAAATGCTAATTCTATAGTAAATATCTTCTAGTGTACCTCAATAATGTATGTATAAATTTCATAATGTTTAAAATAGTGTAACACTATTAAAAGAAACCGCAAATGATTTCCCCCCACAGACCATAATATAATTGAGTAGTTTTGAGCGCCCTGTAAAAGAACTATTAATGCTACACTCTTCATCTTCAATATCAAGCATGTCAGAATAAACCTCAATAATCCGAGTATATTTATGTGAATGGGCTTGGACAGTCAAACGGCCAGACAGACAGACGGCCAAACAGACCGAATTCATAAACTGTTTTCAACTATGTTGCAAAGTGTTAAAAAGAAACTGTTGAAAAATAATTTTTCATGCTATGTTAAATAATTTATTTCAATATCGAAACCATAATTTATAGAAAATAAATATTTCCCCGCATTAAATAGTGTACTAAATAATTCCACAACACAACCATACTTTTAGAATCAGAACTATTTGCTTTTGAATAATCGCTTATACTAAATAAACCGTTTATTTGTCCATGTATATATGAAAGCAGTGAACTGGATCAGAAATGAAGATATAAAAATTATATGGATTCCTTTAAATTTTAATTTGGTTTCAACTATTTCTATACAAATAAACTATTGGTAACCATTACATTAATGAAATATAATATTTTCTCAAATGTATGATGTAGATATAGAAATAGGAAATTTCTCTTTGTTGTTTTTTAAATGTTATTTGACACGGTACCAATAACATCAAACAAGTGCATTATTCGATTAAGGATGAATTAACAGTAAATATGAGTACAGTTATAGGAGAAACTTAACTAAGTTTTGAATACTTGTATTTAATTATGATGATATTGTGTTAATATTAGATTTAAAAAGCAGGATCAAGTTGTATGCATTAATATTAGTTGCTCTTAAAGCTCGAATTTCTAACATAATTAACAGAAAATTGCATACATACTTCGAACAGATCATTGTGCAACAAAGCCATAAATATAGTTGTTTTCACTTTTTTATTAATAATTGTTTTCTAGTATATGTGATATAACCCACTTTTATATATCTATCGTGGTAACCTTACATTAAGAAACAGTTAAGATTATATTTTAATAAAGAACAAATTATTTTATTTTACATTTTTTAAAAGAAGCTAAGCAAACATTTTTTAAATAAATATCTAATTGTTTTATAAAACAAAATACAAATTACATATGGACTAAAACTTATTAACAGTTACACTCATTACCAGTAAACTTATTACTGCACTAAAACTTATTAAAAAGTCCTAAAATTAGCACGGTATGAAAAGCCTCACAAACTGGCGGTGTCATCTTCAAGGTGTTCAATTGATATATAACTTACACACAAAAATATTGAATTTCGTACATGGTAAACAGGTATAAAAGACTTCTGTCATCCGTCTACTTCCATTATACCTTAACAACGGCTATATTCATTTATATGCATTACTATACGTCGTCATTCCTGTGCTGAAAAAGCATTTCCAGCCATTTAACAGGTAATTTAAAAGACGCCGATTCACTGCATATATTTTCAATGCGCATAATGAATATTACAGATCTTTGCTCTATAGTCTGGCAAAGCTGTAGCTTTTGTACTGTGCTTGATATATATGCTTGATTGTATATTGCTACATGTTCTTCCGTTATTTTTTTTACATTCTATTCGCTATTCCTATATAATACCGTGCTGTCTCATTGGCATTAAAGTAAATGCTAGTTCATATAGTCCTGAGAATTGATCTTTCATTAAAACATGAAAGTTTCCCCTTTTTTTCAATAGAAAAAAAATTAATTGCACATGTGAATGCAGTTTTGAATACTTGTATTTCTGTCTTTGATTCCAGCTCATAAAGTTTTCTTTTTCAATACCTGATCTGGTGTTATACCGGATTGGATGTCCGTTTTTACCCCAAGATAATGAGAGTCAAAACGCAAGATATAAAAAAATGAGCATCAGTATAGCATCAGTTTCATTCTGAAAAATAAATACCTACACTTTGCTGTTAACATGAATATAAAAAGTTTGAGAGCCTTCATTGTTGTTCATATTAAGAATTTTAAAAATCAGCAAACATGAAAAGAAAAAAAAAAAGGAAAAATAAAGTTTGAAATCCAGAAACTATTCAAATACCAGTATGGACATACTCCAATGGCCGCTTCTTTTTCGTTAAAGCTAAGAATTTTTTAGAAATTCAGTTTACAAGAATAGTAAATTTGAGTAAAAATTGAGATGTATGCTGTTACAGGCTGTGTGATTTTACCATAATTTCCCCTAACTAAAAAGCTACTTTATGTGTGATCAGGTAGTTTGATAAAAAAAAAAAAAATAAGCTAACATTGAGAGATGGGTCTTCGTTTAACCGAAAGAGAAAATTAGCAAAATAGTAAAATATATGCTACACATGTATTTTAATGAATGTAAATTTAAATTGTATATCTATACTAGGAGGCTCTGCCCCCTGCAAGCCACGGTCGCCAACCCACGTTCGGACACCGCAGAATCTAAAAACACGCTAATCTTATGGGTTTTAAAAATATTAGATAAGATTGAATTATACTGAAAAAAGCTGTGCGGATCTCCCTATAAACGGGTTTCCATTCAATTCCCTTTGATTGCAAAAATTTAAGGGCGAATCAGTTGCTGTTATGACATCCAATGGTTGTTTTCGTTTTTGATTAAAGAGTATCAATTAAACATTTGAAAAGAAGCTAAAATAAAATAAATTAAGTATACAGTCTTTGCCTCCCGATATTTTAAAACAATAGCCTAAGTCATCAACAGTTCCGGGCGGACCACTTTGCTTTTTATACTCTAGGTGCCATTTTGGTACTTTAATGTTAGCCAAGCACAGGTGATAAGTCGCCAAATATTATTTTATCGCCATGAATTCATCTATATTATAATAGTTCAAGTCATCAACTGCCATAAACAAATATGGTCTGATCTCTTCGCCTTTCATATGAAAGTTTGGCAAAGATGTAATAAACAACAACATCCGGCTTCCCATATCAAGCAAAATAACGATACTTTGGTGCCAGTTAAGTACCCGTTGCGTATATGACATTGAAGTCAGAAAAAAATCGCGCTAATAGGGAGGCGTATATGACATCTGTGCCGAAAGTTTTTCATTTTGATTAAAAAATTAATTTTTTTTCGAATAAAATTACATAAAATTTGCCATGGTCGCAAAGAGTTGTTGGTACTGTTGCGCTAGTCGGGTGTAAATATCGCCAATAGCTTTTATTTTTATTTTTCGAGTGGTAAATTAAAACATTGATTTGAAGTTGAAATATACGCACCGGGACGTGGCTGGGGACCTACGTATCTTGCTTCCGCAAATGAGTCGGACTAGAGCAGAATAATAAAGGGCTGCGGGTGAAGATGGGCCGCTCGCTGCGGCGGTTGACCCACCCGCCCACCCCCGACCGCCGACCGAGACTAATAATGGGCTCGAAGTGGCTAGGAGTCGTTCGGTAGCTTCATCGCCCCGAGCCCAACCCTTACCTCTTTTCGGTGTCTTTAATTTGTGTAATTTGACCTTTTAAATTTGTCCAGTTTCAATTTTTGATTTTTTTTTCAATCTCGCTTTCGCTAGAGAGTCTGTTACTCGGGACGTGGCCTGGGACCTACGAATCTTGCTTCCGCAAAAGAGTCGGACTAGAGTAGAAGAATAAAGGGCTGCGGACGAAGATGCGCCGCTCGCCGCGGCGGTCGACTAGGTTATCTAATACTTATATAGGTTTTACTAGGTTATCTAATATACATACATATATATATATATATATATATATTTACGAATATTTTGCGAAAACCTCGTTTTCGAATACCAGTTACAAATGTATTTTTGGTACTATACTTAGTTATCCAGTCGACCAAAAATCTATCACCAAACTATAAGATTAAATGCCAATAATGGTTGATCGTAAATGTCACATTCACTTCACTTTAAGCAAGTTGCACGTGTTTACGTCATCAAGTGATTTTTATTTCGACGTTTTATTTGTATATTTATTAATGTTATACTGATTTATTTGTTCTTTCGTTATTTGAAATAAAAATTATGTCAATTTGTATAATTTGGCGAGTGGTTTGGCAATTTTTATAATTTGGCAAAATTGGTCGACGGAATGACTAAGTATTTTTTAATTATTTTCTATTATTTTCAAAATTAAATAATAATAAAAAAAATGATAACAATAGAACAAAATAATTTATATTATTTTAAAAAAAGAAATAAATGTCAAAAAACATTTATTATTAAATAAACAACAATAGCCGGGTTACCATGCCAATCAAAATAATGCCATTTTGGCGCCAATTAGGTACCCCGGTCCGTATATGACATCTATGCCTAATATTTTTCTTTTCGTTTTGTTTAAAAAAAAAGAAAGAAGTGAAAACCATCAATTTTAAGTGGTTCAGTTTTAAGTGGAAGTTTTGTATTTGAAATAAAATGATTGAAAGTATTATATTATAAATGAAATTAATGAAATATAAAAACATGCGACGGGGAAAATGTTTGGTGAGGTATCACCTGCGCCCCGCTAACATAAAAATACCGATTTCTTGATTTCTCTGTCAGAATCTTTCGATTTGGCGAAAGACTGTTCAAGTAATTTGAATTATGAATAAAAGTAACATGATAAATTTCTTAGCATACATTTAAGGGAGGCCAAACTTTTCGCCAAATTAGTTGAAAATAATAACCTTTTTTGAAAAAAAAAATATCTCTTATGTTTGAAATTTGAGTTGCCATCATTAAAAAAAAGTATTTAAAAATAGAAAAAAATTAATATTTCGAAAACTGATTCGAATTTTAAAATTCTAATACCAGTTTTGAGATCAGTGGATCAATACGGATTTTTGGTGTTAATTCCATCGCAAAGTATTCCATATTTTAGGAGAAATCGCCGTGAAACATAATCAGTTGTTTAATCAGTCGTTTCATAGAATCTTTACATAAATTCGTTTCATAATATCCGTTTCATTAGGATTTTATATAGATAGGGTAGATGTACAAATTTAAATAAATGCTCTCACAGCTGTGTGATTTTACTATAATTTTGCGTAATTTAAAAGCTAACTAAAAATAAACTGTTTACTAAAAAGGTGCATAAAAATTTATTAAAATATACCGTTACAAAATGAACTGGTCTTTAAAAACTTAAAAACCATTTATGTTAAAATCATATTGAAACAGAAAAAGATGATTCCTGAGATATTTCGATCGCTAACGCGATCATTTTCAAAGGATACTTTCACTGGAATGTCGCATTCACTGAGCTATTTATACACCAGTCTGGGAAAAAAGGGTCAGTCTATTATTTGTTGGGGGTGTCTATGAAGTTGTTTCGTTCCAATGCTGAAGTGTTAGATATTTTAAAAATGTTAAACCAGATTTGAGGTATATCATAAGATAAAACATCGTTACATACATTATTTTATTTACTTAAAATTTCTAATGATTCCCTAATTCTCAAAGTATAATGATCAGATGTAGGTAAAATAACTCTTGCGTTTTCGAAATCTATTTTTAAATTTTGGCGTTGATTTAATCTGGAAAGTGCTGTACACGGTCGGTTAAACTTGATATCTCTCATGTGCTCCCCCAATCTTTCTTTAAATTTTCGAGTGGTCATACCAATGTAGCTTAACTCCTTCTGATTTTCCGTTTGAAATGTGATTGAATAAACACCTGCAAATTCCCTATTAGGTATGGGATCAATTTTCCTTTCAATTAGAGCTTTTAGTTTTGTAGGAGGGTTGGCTATTAAATTGATATCAAATTTCCTTAAAGCGCATTTTAATCTTTCATATAATCTTGGTACGTAATCGAAGGTACAGATTCTAAGTTCTCTCTTGTTTATTCTTTCTTTTTGATTTTTTTACTTTGTTTCAAAAATTAATTTAATTTAATTTAATTTAATTTAATTTAATTATGTGCTGAGGTGAAAATCAGTTTTCTACTGCAATGTGTTTAATTGTATTTAATTCATTTTGTAGGTACTTTTCACTGCAAATATCAAAGGCTCGTTTTACGTAAAATCTGTAAGCCGCTATTTTATATTTGAAAGGGGAGTTACAGCCGTAAGAGATGGTGTTATTCGAACGGCAATGCTTCCTGTATACTATTCTTTCTATTTCCCCCTCATTCATATTTCTTATTAGTTCTGTATCCAGGTATGGTAAAACCCCCCACTCATTTTCTACTTCCAAGATGAATTTAATGTTCGTGTCTATTTCATTAACTTTCACTAAAAACTCATCTAAGGTTTGTATGCCATGATCCCAAGCTATAAACACATCGTCTACATAACGGATCCATAGCGTTGGTTTTACTTGAAAATTTTCCATTATTTGATTTTCTATAGGTCTAAGCTTCAGCTCCGCCATTAAACCTGAAATGGGTGATCTATTGGAGCTCCCTCAGTTTGTCTGTAAAATTTATCATTAAAATATATTAAACAAAGCAGAAAAATAAAAAAATCAAAAAGAAAGAATAAACAAGAGAGAACTTAGAATCTGTACCTTCGATTACGTACCAAGATTATATGAAAGATTAAAATACGCTTTAAGGAAATTTGATATCAATTTAATAGCCAAACCTCCTACAAAACTAAAAGCTCTAATGAAAGGAAAATTGATCCCATACCTAATAGGGAATTTGCAGGTGTTTATTCTATCACATTTCAAACGGAAAATCAGAAGGAGTTAAGCTACACAGGTATGACCACTCGAAAATTTAAAGAAAGATTGGGGGAGCACATGAGAGATATCAAGTTTAACCGACCGTCTACAGCACATTCCAGATTAAATCAACGCCAAAATTTAAAAATAGATTTCGAAAACGCAAGAGTTATTTTACCTACATCTGATCATTATACTTTGAGAATTAGGAAATCATTGGAAATTTTAAGTAAAGAAAATAATGTATGTAACGATGTTTTATCTTATGATATACCTCAAATCTGGTTTAACATTTTGAAAATACCTAACACTTCAGCATTAGAACGAAACATCTTCATAGACACCCCCGACAAATAATAGAATGACCCTTTTTTCCCAGACAATAGCTCAGTGAATGCGACATTCCAGTGAAAGTATCCTTTGAAAATGATCGCGTTAGCGATCGAAAGATCTCAGGAATCATCTTTTTCTGTTTCATTATGATTTTAACATCAATAGTTTTTAACCAGTTCATTTTGTAACGGTATATTTTAATAAAATTTTATGCACCTTTTTAGTAAACAGTTTATTTTTATTTATTTTAACGCAAGGTGAATTTGTCATTCCACTCTGGGCTCATTTGAGTTCTATGTTTTTCAATTTAAAAGCTACTTTATGTGTGATCAGGCAGTTTGATAAGAAAATAGTAGCAGTGAGCAATGGGTTTTCGTTTAACGGAAAGAGAAAATTAATCAAATAACAAAATATATGCTATAAATGTATTTTAGTTAATGTCATTTTAAATTGCATATCTATATGCTTTATAAAAAAATTACATGTTAATTGTATAATGAACCCTATTAACAAGAAATACAGCATTGTGCTATTATACAATTGATTTTTTATTCTTTATTAAATGGGCGTCAACCAATACAATTATTCTGGTATTTACTCTAAAGTTACTACTAGAGTTACTATTAACTTTTGTCTAGTTTATACAAGAGTTAGTAATTTCTTTTATTTAATATTCATAAAATGACTTAAAAATCTGAATTTAACCAATTTAGACCCAGCGTCCCATTTTTGGGACGCTTCAAATTTTAATAATTTTTTATTATTCTCTTCTTCTTTAAAACTTAATAATTATATGAAATAATTATCAATAAATGTCTTTATACAGGGTGTCCCAAAAACGACTGATGGATTTTAATATTCAATAACTTCCAAACGGTGACAGATATTAAAAAAAATTATTGCTGGAGGGTTATGTTAAATATCAGGAGTTTTTGTACTATGAATCTTGATTATAGTTCAAATTTCAAACAATAGATGGCACTGAGATCAATAGGCGCTCGGTCCAGACCCGATTTTTGGTACTTCGGGATTCATTCATTACATTTTAATCTACTTTTTTTCCCATGGAAGAAGAGAGGGGCCGAAAAATCGAGCCTGGATTCTGCGCTTATTGCTTGCAGCGTCATCTATCGAGGCTATTTGTAACTAAAACTGAGAATTGCAGCATAAAAACTCCTGATATCTCACATAACACTACTGCAAGATTTTTTTTTTTTTTTTTTTTTTTTTTTTTTTTTTTTTTTTTGTATATTTGTCACTGTTTGCAAGTTATGGAATTTTAAATCCATCATTCTTTTATGAGACACCCGGTGTGTTATCGAGAGATAACAGAATAAGATGGATATTTATTTGCTTAAATGAAGGAATTATTTCTGTGCTTATATATTTTTCAAGATAGCGAAATGTAAAAATTACGTTTATTTGTAATTTTTCTATGAAGCTTCCAAATAACTAAGTCATAATCTTAATTTGTAGAGTTCTTTGAAATAGATATTTTTTTATTGTGAAATTATGTGTTCAAGCCAAATTTTTATGCATATTTGTAACGTTAAAAATACAGAGCGATAAGCAAGAATGGGTACATATTTTTATTACCTAATTAGGGGACAGTTATTTATGTAAAGTCTTCTTCAAGATGATTATGAAATAAATTGTTTTGTAGTCTCAAATATGATTATCCTTAGTTTATTATTACTAATACTTAAAATGTAATTAGTCTCTGTAAATAAATAAATGTATATTTTTAGTAGTTCATAAAAATACCAATTATAGTATGTAATATACAATTTAAAAGCTTATATTATATACATTTAGGCAAAACATATAATTATGCATTTTAAAATATTATAAATAGTATGCTTATTCCCATATTTAGTACGTTTACATTTTATCAAATAAATAGAAAAAAATTGCATAATTTTTTAAAAGTTTTATTCCACTTCATTTTCCAGCATTTTAAAATTATTTTGCCAACAAATTTCAGAATACAAAAATTCAGGCATAAATAAATTACATTCGGATTTTGGCTTTACATATGAATTCTCTAAAAATTAAGCTGTTCCTGACGATAGTAGCCTTATTTTATTCCCATTCAAATATTTTTGCCATAAAACACTGTCTGTAATACCACACAAGTTAACAGATTAAATTGCAGGCCTAGTAACTCCATTAATCATGAATATGTAATTACGAAATTGATTTTATCTCAATCATGTATTTAATAAATTTTACTACGGATTTTTTTTCCTTAATTGCAACTACATGAACAATGTTGCTACTGAATGAACAATGTTGTCACTGAACGATATATGTTGTAACTTATTGAACAATGTCGTTAAACGTCTAGTTTTCTGGTATAATTCCATCAATAATTCATAAAAATAAAATAAATTCCATTGCCAAATATTGTTTGATGGTTTAATTCGCAATAAGCGCAAATGGAAAAAATAAACAACTGTATCCCCAAAAATGAAATCGATAAATAAGTTCTTTTTATAAGCTTTTCATCGGTGTGTATTTCTAAAGATTTTTTACACTATTAATCAAAATCTTGTTTAATCAAAATGCAGTTTTTTGTTAGAAAATAAATTTCTATTTGAAATTTATAGCTTAAAGAAAATAAATATTTCCCACTATTAATACATTACTAATACATTCACATATAATACTAAATACATTCTACAACTGTACTTTTATAAAAAGAAATGTTCGCTTTTAAATAATCGTATTAATTAATCTGATTATTTGCCCACACAAAGCAGAAAACAGAACGAGGAGAAAAATTAAATATTAATACGATTAACTAGTATTTCTATTTTACTTTTATAAATCTGCTATACAAATAAAATATCGGAAACAATTATAATAATGGCATATAACATGTCCACAAATGTTCTAGGTAAATATAGAAATGGAAAGGTTCTGTTTCATGATTAAATATTATGCAATACTTTAGTGATGACATCAAACAAGTATATATGTTTCAATAAAAGAATAAATGAGTAAAGGAAAAATTATTTTTATAGAACACTTAATTAAAATTATTTTATTTAATTTATTAGAATAATTTGTTAATACTTCAATTTGAATTTAGGATCGAATTATACAACGAATAATTAAAAATTCATCTTATGTGTCTTCAAGTAGCATTCATTTTATGGAAAATATACGTAGTGTTGATGAACGGATATTCTGTTATTTCAATATTAAAAGCTTTACGAATATAATTTTCAAAACCAAGATCTAGATAGGTAAAAAAAAATCTGGAATCTAAAAAAAAATTGTTAATCTCCAGAATAAACAATTTCCACCTCACCTCCCTCGCCGAATGTTATCAGTTTGTTTTCTATTTTTTTTTATTTAATGGTGTAATTTCCAAAAGTATAAAAGTTTTTTTTTTCATTAATTTAATGAAAAGTAATAACCATGATCATAGTTGTAGTATTATACTGACTTTTAGAAACACCACAGTTTCATAAATTAATTTAGAAAGGTTATATAAATTTAGTTTCTCAACACAAACTTGTCAAAATTATATAACTACAAAAAATATGCATTCAAAGCTTAAATTAATTTAGAAAGGTTATATAAATTTCGTTTCTCTACACAAAATTGTCAAAATTCTACAGCTGCAAAAAGATTATGCATTACAAAGCTTTAATAAATGCAAAAGTATGCAATATCATTAAAATAATTATTCAGTACTACCGTTTCTTTCAAGTAAATTATTTTTAAAGTAATGACTTAGAGAAAACACTTCCAAATTAATGGACGAGCCACGGGTTTTACTACTGAAATTAGAAAAATAAAATAAAGGAAGCAATAGATAATTTTTTAAAAGCGTTGCCGAGAATAAAACTTCAAAATCCATTAAAGTTCTTTAAAAATTAAATTAAAAATACCACATTGATATTTATAACACATCATCGAAATACATTGCTGAATAATGCAGATAAGCAGATGAAATCATACAAAGCGAGAATATTGAAAGTACAGATTGCGAACATTAAGAAAACACAAATCACATTCAAATTCTGCATCGATAACCTCCGGAAAAGTTTCTATAAATATGCAAATAATTATCCTAATAGCAGAGACCCAAATACACTTCTGGATGTATGAGGTGTCTTAGCGATATACTGAACACCTGAACAGTCAACGTAATATTTATTTATCCCTAAGTGGAGCACGATCACCAGATATTTAGGATCTCATGCATAACTTATTTGCTCCATTCGGCAAGTTCCCCGATATGCGGAGATTCACTACAGAAAATTCCAGCCCTCGGATAGAAGGCACATGCCATCGAGTGAAAAAATTAATAAACAAAGCATGAATAAATAGAAACACATCATAAACTAACCGCTGGGGGTGCAAGATCCTACGCGGCAGGCAGCGATGTGTTGATGCTGGAGATAAAAGTCCATTAATCAAAGAAGAGAACTTCAGTATGATATGTGAACCGGAACCAAAACCTGCGCGATAAGGGGTGCTAGGTCTGCCAGGAGCTCGGCAAAGGCTCTAACGTGACGACGGACGAGTCTCAGGAATGCATATGCAGAATACCTAGGAGGTAAGATTGGCCAGTTCCATCACGAAGCGAAAATTTTCTGCCAAATGTCGGAGTAGTCTTGGGCGGGATAAGACGTGTTGAGCCCAGTATCTGGGCTTGGTTTTGGTTACCTAAGGTGCCAGTCCTCTGTGAGTATGCAGAAGAAATAGTAATGATCTGGGAACTCAAAAGCCTCATACTCGCAGAGGTCCTTGTGGTAGCATTTGAAATATTTTAGGCATGTCCTGATTGAACCATAACCGGAGAGGAAAGCTGATGTGGGAGGGGACAAACTTAAGAGATTATAGGAGACTTTGAGGATTTGGGAATAGGTGTGCCTGCTTATGCTTGAGGCATCCCAGTAGAGTTGTCAATCTGAAAGTATATTCCTTTTTGGGAAGCGGAGAACATTGGATGGGGGAACAGAAATGGCGTGATCTATGAATAAAGCCGAGGTATCCTCTTTGGCCAGTGTGTCAGCCAGCTCATTGCCAGCTATGCCAATGTGAGTGGTGACGTGGCCACTAGAGACTCTATGGACGAGAGGTTTTGAAATTAATTTGATTTTGGGTACTAGAGGGTTTTTATTCCTATAGCGAAGATTTCTTGACGGCTGGAAAGGCTGTCACTATAAAGGTGAAGTTAGTTAGGTTGAGGATGGAGAGCAATTCATTCCAATGCTCGCAAGATTGCAAAGAATTCAGCTTGGAACACTGAATAGTCATCTCCAATAATGCAGGCCCATCGATAAGCCACAAGACTGTCGATGCAGACGCAGAAAGATGACGCCACTCCCGTCCAGGGTTCGTACGAGTACCGTTATTTTCAAGGCCAAATATCAGTATTTTTCAATAGAAGAATAAATTTAGTTTAAACGCGCGAAATGTCCCCATATTTGAGGTTGCATTTTCCATAAGAAAATACTGGTACCGAAGAATTTCTTAGCCTGGGAATTCAAGGACCCGTACGAACCCTGCCGTCTCCGTGCGCCACCCATCGTTGAAAATTGCTGGGTTCTTCGAGGGGGCATAAGAATGCTTATAAATATTTACTTGAAGATGGGATGTCTCATCCGATGGATGCATAGTCCAGCTATGGATTTACATTTGTAAATATTAGGTAAGAGTGCTGACTTTGTTGGTTAATGTTCTAGATGCAGTATTCTTTTTTTCTGGTATTCGTAAGTGAGTGTTAAGTTTTTGCGTGGTATACCAGTAAGTACTCTGAGTACATCCTTGGAGATAGTTTTGTAATCTATAACCATCTGCAGAATTAATAACCACTAAATAGATGCAAATTCTTCCTTGTCCAATTTGGTTAGCGAACCTCCCCAGGCGTCCACACAGTAGAACAAGATGAATTCAATGATTGTGTGGTACCAAGGTTTTAACATACTGGTCTTGATGCCCCAAGTTTTGATGATAATTTACAGGAGTTATGATAGTAATTTAGAATTTTAATTAAAAGAGCTTTGATAATGTGGGATCCAGCTCCGGTGTTCATCGGTGTTTAAGCCTAATAATTATGAGTTGGTACATGGCGTACGCTAACCCCATTCACTCGAATCACAGGTTTGCGTTTAAGTTATCTTGGTTTAATGAATGTTAAAGCTTGGGATTTTCATGGTAAGAGCTGGAGATGAAGGCGAGCCAACAGCTGACAAAATGCTGAGAAAGCTCGCACCGTGTGCAGCTCGAGATCCAGATAACGGTAGCCCGAGAACACAAAGTTGAAATCATCCACGAAGGAGAAAACATTAAACCTAATTTCTCCAATTGTTTTAGTAGGACATTGGCATTAAGTAGCAAGAGAATTGGACCCAAGTACAAAGCTTGAGGACAACCCTTTTCTAAAGGGTGCACTGATGTGCTTGAGCCCCAGTTGATAAGGATGCTACAAAAATTTTGGTAAGTTGCGATGGTTCCAGCTATGTTGTTTTGGCAGCCAACTTCACGTAGCTGTAGCAAGATGTCCCGCCACTCTACATTGTCGAAAGCAAAAATTACAACGTCATATTTAGATTTATCAACACCTAGGGGTGGAAAAACTTACTTTTTCGTCCCTATAAATATAATATGAATAATTAAAAATATTTTAAATAGCGTATGTTTGCATCTTAGTCACTATAACATGTTCAGCTTTCACATGCAGTGAATTATGTCGGTAGTAACATGAGACTTCAATGAATGTTATTCAAAAGAAAGGAGAATGTAATCTTTAACATTTTATCCAGAACAAAGATAGCAATAACGAAAATCTGAACACAATCGACGTAACAAAACTAATCAATTTTAACCTCTTCGTGACCGCGGCTTTTACACAAATTTTATTCGGTTGGCACCACTTTTTTTTTTAAAAAAAGGTACCTTTACTTAAACAATCACGAAATGATCTAATTAAAGAAAGCAAGTATTACTTTTCTTTTTTACTGGTGCCCAAAACCAATTCTGTATGCTCTTTTTTAGGGTGCATATAGGCACACATGGTCCCGAATGGTTTAATAAACCATTTTAATTTTCCTTTTCTGTGAAAAAAGAAATATATAGGAAAATTACAATCGGAATAAAAACTGTGTAAATTAGTTAAATAATAAATGAATAACTTTCTATGACTTATAGACTTTTTGTATACCAGCGCTTCCCAACCTTTTTTTTTCTTTCATTTACCCATTTCCTAGGATTTTTATTTCGCAATTAAAGAAAATACATTTCGTAATATTCGTCTCTTGCAATTGTTCTCAAAGCGTATGTAAAAGATTTTTCTTTTGAAAAAGTGCTGCGATGTAGCATAAAAAAATATTCCCCTGTAATTGAAACTTTACGATACCCCTCCCCCCCGTATATTGGTGATGTAACTCCGCCTATTCGAAAACGAGAATAATAGTCAGCATTTTAACACATTTTAACAAAAGTCATTAAAACCACAAATTCTAACGAATATAGGCGTTCTGCAGATATTATTAAAAACAAAAGAATTAAAAAAAATTGGTGGAGAAGAATAGTGTTTAATGATTAATTGAAATTTTCGGGAAGATAGGGAATATGTGAGGGGCTCATAACCATAGTAGACCAAGTTCATTTAGAAAAAAAAAAGAGAGAGAATCCATTTAAAAGGAGCATAAAATCTGTTTTATTCATTCCCACAGTAAACCCAGTCTGTAAACAGATGACATACATGACAAAGTATGGGAAAACAGACTTGGTTCACGTGGGAGTCGATAAAACAGATTTTCAACTTCTAAATGGATTATCTAATTTATTTTCAAAATGGACTTGGCCTCCTACTATGGTTGTGAGCCCCTCATATATAAATACTAATGCAATATGACTATCACTGGGAGGAGCATTAAACTGACATTGCATTAACATACTGACATTGCATTAAAGTATAGTGGGTCTTAACACTCATTTTTAGTGTAACATATTGGATTTGCACATGACATAGCTTTGTAATCTAAAACTATCAATTTCATTTATGTGTTTTTAAGTAAACAATTTTTGTGATTTCCGCCATTATCGTTATTATTTTCACGTACCCCAGATTAAGAACTGCTGAGCAAAAAATTGACTTTTTAAATTTTTTTCTTTAAATTATCCAAACGTACGAATGCAATTTCTAATACGACGTAATAGCTACATGAAGATATGAGAAATGTCCCTATATATTTTCATTATGATAAAATCATATCTTTTACTGCTGCAAAGGGATCCTATTTTTTTAAAAAAAATGTAAAAATTTCAGATTTTAATTTTTTTTTAAATTTTTCTAATTTCTATAATATATCTAGAAGTAAATAAATTTACTTTATATCTATTAATATAACTTAAATTTTGTTAACTATTTGTCACAGACTGGATAATAAAAAAGGTAATCATTCATTTTTCATGACGATCGCTTCATCGACTGCTGTTTTAATGCATATGAGCTGTTCATATACCACAAATCACAAAACAATAAAGTGAACAGATTATTTTAGTGTTTTATTTAAACGGAATTATGTTAAAAGGAAACGGATTAAATAAACTTAAAATGAAGACGTATTTAAAGTAAATGAATTTTATTATGTGACTTGCTTTCAAATAAAGCCATTGTTCCTCGAGAGTCCGAAATTTATCATATGTAATCCTCCCTCTGCTCTGGTCCGCAAACTTTATCAGCGCATCAGTGACAAATTTCACGCATCTTTCTATTGACTGAGTAGGACAAGGAAAGTTATAATAGCTGCTATCTTTAATCGAACATTCTAAACTCACCAGCGTTGTTAGATCGTCAGTTGATAGACAAACCGTAACAGGTGGTTTCGTTTGTTTACAGTTTTGCCACTTGACCAAATCCATACAATTTTAATCTTCAAAGTTCAAGTCTGGAATGACGAAGTGACGGATGGCACTATTCGTGTCCACAGAACTTTATGCTTTGGCAATTTTCTTCATGGCTGGTATCCTGATGTCTTCTCCTTCGTATGCTATCATTCCAATGAGGCTCTTTCATGATTTTCGAAACAGGCATTTCGTGAAAATAAAGGAAGTATAATATTTCGTAGATGATATGGCAAGTAACGGGAGTTACTAATTATAGTACAGAGAATCTGAAAAACACGATGGATTTATTTTAATTGTGAAGCAAGAGATGCAGTACTCAGGATGTACTTATACAGCACGACAAGTTAAGGAGAGGGTTTCATTGTTCCAACGTAGAGTCCCAAAATTCGATTAGCAATAGTGATTCCCCTTGCGTGAATGGTCTACGGACTCGGCAAAAAAAGTCAATTGAACACACACCTGTTGAAAGAGCTTGCAATATGTATGACATATATTTCTTGACAGTTGGCAAATCATCTTTACCAGCAGCTAGGTGATCAGATTAAATTGGCTTAAACTTTGCAATTTGTAATGATTCGCAAATCGAAAGAGATCATCCAGTTGGTTTATAATATGGCAAAGTTCATTGGAGTAAAGGCAAGGAAGGCGCTAAAGTGTAATCATATATCATCACCTTTGCATCCTGTGTTAAAGACAGTTCCACCATATCCGATTGCAATTATTTTTACAGTTTACATTTCATTTTTCTTCAAAAAAACTATAATGTGTAAGAAAAATCTAAATTTTTTTTTTTCTAAACTAATATTGGTATTCAGTTGGTGGACCATTTGGGAACCCTAATACCATTGCATATATAAGTCGCCTCGCCAGACGATGGTGTCAAATGACCAAAACAATAGAGACCTTGTTCTAGTATCAACGAGATATGTTCTTCCTTAACTTCGCGAAGATGAAACTTTGCCTCTTCTTTAACCTGGCAGAGATTTTTATCTTTAGAGCCATTAAAGTATAGAACAAAAGGAGTATATTATAAAAAAGTGAACCAAGTGAAATATGGCTTTCTAGCAGTGAGAAAATAATTTTACCTGCAAGCAGTTGCAGGTGTTTCTATCATTGAGCAGATTTTTTTGATAGAATTACAGCGATCATGGTTAATAACCTGCATGAAATTAACAACAAAAAATGCCTTTTCCAGCCTATTAGTAAATTCTGGAATATCTGGAAATATTATTAAAATTATGAAAATTGAAAAAAAAAACGAAAAATTTAAATATTTAACATTTTTCAGAAACTTTGGTCCTGTTTCGGTGGTAAAAGAAATGATATCACCAAAAGGAAATTTTACTGTTACATTACTGTTACAAGGTAGGGCTATTGCGTTCAATTAGAAATTGAATCGGTATATTTGGATAATTAAAAAAAAATGTAAAATATTTGTTTTTTGCAATTTTTCCGAACTTTGGCTACCTTGCGGTGGAAAAAGACATTAAACAATGGGTGTAATATTTTACGTATTTATTCTTTTTTACAAAAAAGCACCATTCCCGCGCTATTATGTTTCGATTATAATTATTTAGGTTTTTTCGACCAAAATTATTACACAATTACTGAAAAACAGGGAGTTAAGTTGCCTGAAATTAGGAATACCATGAAAGAATCAGTTGTTCACATGGTCGCCTTAAATGCTATTAAATTTTATACCTAAGAGAAATAAAGCTGCCTACCCATTTTTCCTCAACGGTAGAGTTCCACAAATAATGAAGCGTTGCCATTTATTGCGATAGCTTGCAGGCGAGATTAAATTATTATTGTACAGCAATTTTAATTAGATATTTAAACTTTGACGACTTCTCGCTGTTTTGGGTATAATGAGTATGCGATATTTTAGTAAAGAATTGTACTAATGGAGACATTATAGTTGTACGTAAAATGAAAATAATTTTCAAATATTTTACAAATATGTGTCCGTTTTCGTTTATGTATCTTTAACGTAGAAAAGCTATTCAAATTATACAGTTTATTTTTTTAATTCATTGGTAATAATGCATTTGTTATGAAAATATAACATTTTTTTATCCGTAAATGTGAAAATTGTGAATGTCTCAAAATATTATTTTTTTTATTTAGTAATCTCAAAAATGTATGAAAATTCGTTATACCCGCAATAACTAACGCGTATCAGCAATTTTGCCCATTAAAACAAGACAAAAAATCACTGGATGCAGAAACTTTGCTCTGAACGAATCTAAAAAAACACTTGAAAGTTGTTGAAGCGGCGTAATTTAACGCAAGTATGAGCACTTCGCGCACATGAAAACCACCCAAAAAATAAAATAACAAAAATGACTGAATACTGCAATCTCGCTGAATAGCACTCCTTCTGTATGGCAATATAGCTTCCTGGCAATCTCAAAAATGTATGAAATTTGTTATAACCGCGATCACTGACGCATGTATAAGGCAGTCGAAACAATAACACCAAAAGTAAAATAAAATAAGTAGGTTCGGTTAAATTCGTTGATGGAATGTCTAAAAATTAAAAGAAAATCCTTAAAACCGCAGTCATTCTAACGCATATTTAAATATATATATATATATGTATGTAAATTATTAATAAATTTAAGTTTTAAGTTTTAATTTAAGTTTTTTTGTGTTTTTTAAGTTTTAAAATTATTTTTGATAACTTAAGTTAACATTTAAAATAACTTTCCATTTTTTTCATTGAAATTATATTTTAAAATTAAATTAAACATTGAAAAATAAAAAAAGTGATTTATTTTAAACTTTCAGTCTCTAGGATTCCAACTCAAAATTACTGATTTGGAAAAAAAAAGACATAACACGGAACTACTACGTACTAAAACCAAAACACATTACAACAAAATTTTAAACTAACTGCTTGCTAAGTTATGCAGGTTAGGAATTTTGTTACCCTATCATTATGAAACTCTTTAGTACACACATGCGCATTGAATTTTGAAAAAACTGTCGAAGTTTTAACATTATAAGTATTTAAGCTGTCCCCATGAACTACTTAAATTTAGAAATCTCGCCAAGTTATCGACGCTGATGCGGCACATGGTTTTAAAGAACTATGAACTTGTTTATATTATTTTTAATACCATTTCAATTATGTCAAATGCTGCCATTAAATTGTTTCTGAACCGATTTCTTTTGAAACGTTTCGCTATTACAATCCTATGTTTCTTTTATGCATTAGACACATAATAAATGCTCATCTATATACATAATAGACATAATTCACATAATCTACAACGTACATGTACGTTTATATAAAGTTTTATATTGTTCTGTTATCGAATAAAATAATTAATCAAATGATTATATTTAAAAATCCCTTCTGAAGGAAGCATTTCTGCATAAACGTCAGTTTCAAATGATGCCATGTGACTACGCAACACGTAAAACAAGTCGTCTATTCAAATTGCCGTTTTTTTTATTCAATTTTCTTCCATAAAAATATTAACATAGTTACATAGGTAGGGCTTATGTAATACTATGTAAAGAACACTGCTCTTAAAGAAAAGAAAAAGTAATCATCCCTTTAAAAATATTTTTCTTTTGTGTAACCAATAATGCTTTTGGAACAAGATAAAGTAATGTATCTATAACGCATTCTAAACTGTATTACAACTAATCGGTATATTAAATGAATTTTATAACAAGTTATTTTAATGGTACTTATAAGTACCGTGAGTAGATAAAGGGATAAGCTGCTATCGCATTCACCAACTTTTGGAGCAACCAACTTTTTAGCCGATTTTAACCCCAACATTTTCCCGTTCAAAGGGAGAAAATGGTTAATATTGTCGTTACTAAAGTTGAAGAAAACCAGTAATACTATTACCAGCCGTTAATATTTATGGCCTATTCGTACCAATCGCTTATCTCTTTTTGGCTGAAATGTTGAAAGTTGGGGGGGGGGGGGATAATCACGACTACCGCAGACTTTTTTAGAGCTGAGGATAAAACGTTGGGGATATTGCTGTTTGCTATCACACTGGGTGATGAGACAATATTTCGCGATAAGTTGGAGGAAATCAAGAGTTGGCTCAAAATTGCTCGATAAGTTAGTGAAACTGATAGCAGCTTTAGAGTGCCTATGAATTATTGTTCACTTTTGTATAAAATAATTCCTTATATTAGGTTGGGGAAAAAGTTCTGGGAAATTTTTAATCTAATAACCAGAATTTGTACCGTATATGATGGTCGTTCTATCAATGCCGAGCTTTATTGCCAGCAGCTGGATCGCGTCTACGACAAACTGGTGCAGAAGTATCCAAGATTGGTCCGCCGAAAGCGCGTTTTGTTTCAGCAGGACAATGCCAAACTGCACGTGGCCCAGTGGACCAAGGGCAAGTTTGCACAGTTGGATAGCGTTGAAATTCACCCACACCCCGTCTACAGTCCAGACGTGGCTCCATCCGATTATGGGATCTTTCGATCAATGCAACACTTTTTCAAAGACCGTCGATTTGAATCCTTTAATGAAGTTGAATAAGCATGTCAAGAGTTTTTGGATACCAAGGAGCCGCCATGGTACTTCCAATAAATCCGGAATCTGGCAGAACGGTAGCAGAAAGTCATGTACTATGATGGTCTCTACTTTGAAGAATAGTCGTTGTTGTTTTTGTTGTTAATATGCGCATAACAACGCAACTTTCACAAATTTCCCAGAACATTTTGCTCAACCTAGTATTTGTAGGTTATCTTCTAACTTTGCCTTTTTCTTCTACAAATTTCATCCTTGACGACCTGATTCCTATTGAATGTCATTGAAACTGTGAACAAATGCTTTTCTCGAAAAAAAAAATTCTTAACATTTATCGTAAATCGTCTAGAAACATATGCATTTGGACTGTTAAATTTGTCTATATAAAGTTAAATGCACACAGATAAATAGGTTATGGGGATTAAAAAAAGATCGCTAAAGGTGTTCGCTATTCGTCAGTGTCCGTACAAAAGTTTTACAATAAAGTACTTATTTTCATACAAAAATATAAATTAAAGAAAAATTATTATAATGTAAATGTATTTAATCATTATTTTGCTTTATTTATACTTTCTTTTGCCAAACATTTTATTATATACCATGTAAAATGTATATTCCTTAATCTAACAATAAATAGATGCCTTTTTATTTTATATTTAACTTCTTTATATTATCCACTCTATATGATAAAATACGCTTTTCCGGAAATTATAATGATGATAAAATTCCTTTCGGGTAAGGAAAATTTTTGATTTCAAAAGACGTCATGTGCAGGTGACGGCAGTACACATAAAAACAGGACTTGTATTGAATTATCGCTTCTTTGAATTTAATCTTTTTGTGTAAATATAATTTCTAGGATTTCGTATCTACCTTTTTTAGAAAATGTAGAAAATATTGATTATTACAAAATAAAAAAGGATATAAAATCATCGCCATATGTCAATAATAAAAAGAATATACGCATAATTATGTAAGGGGGATTTTTGCCTCGACATATCTTTTGAAATATACACACACACACACACACACACACACACACATATATATATATATATATATATATATATATATAGTATAAGGCACAATACAAAAGCTAAAAGATGACATTATTATTATTAATGACCTTAGCAATTCACAAAATCATGTAATCTTGTTAGTAGTGCATCTGAAAGATTTCCTTCTTTTCCTATTTAGATAAAAATTTAACATTTTATAAAATGAATAATCCATAAAGCTGCTTATTATTATTTTTTGGGGGGAGGGGGGTGGGGGGTGTAAAATGCATTTAATTACTGAAATATTCACAAACATTTGTAGAGCAAATTAAAGTTGGTATAAATGTGAAATTTAATAAATAATGATTTTATTATAAAAATAAATAAAGTATAATTTGTGATGTCTAATCTTTGTATATTTTCTCTTTTGCTTTCATATTTATATTTTATCTTCCATAGAATGTTGATAAAATAGTGAATAAAAGAATTTCTAAGAACATTACACATAAACGTTGTTTTGTCTTTATAAAAATCCAAAGTAAAACAACTTTCGTTATTGTTCACTATTTTTTTTTCATTTTGAGATCATACAATATTGTTCGCTTATTATATAGCTTGTCTACTACACTACAGATCGAGAGTACGATCTGTTATTTTCCATTTTATTGCGAAAAATTTATAATGTGTGATATCTATTCCTATTATATTTCCTGATTTTCTTTCCTTATTTACATTTGATCTTCGATAGAATGTTGATAAAATATTGAATAAGAGCATTTCTAAGAACACTTTAGATTTAAATTATTCATTCTCTTTACAAGAATCCAAAGTAAAGTAACTTTCTTTATTGTACATTAACTTTTCCTTTAAAGATCATACATCACTGACCATTATTTTATAGCTTGTCTACCACGCTCCAGGTGGAGAGTTAAACTCCTGGCTTTACAAAACTCACTCAAACCTTCATCCCTTTGGGATCGATAAAATGAGTACCAAACAACTTCAGAACTAAACACTGACGGTCCAAGTTGCGTTGACCACCTAACCTGTACATATTCTGTATAGAATTACGTACATGTTTGATTTATACTTCACGAACCAGTATTACCGAATAATGATAAGGCGACGAGCTTTTTACGAATTGGAATTCTTACTAGTGAGTGACAAAGTGTCGAACCCGAGACTTTTGGACATCATATATACAGGGTGTAGATAAATGGATATAACAATTTTACAGCACTATTAAAAGAAAACAAAAAAGTCCAGTCTTGTTGTTCTGTTCATCGGAAATGAAAAATAACTGTTAAAAGTTTAACTTCAAGACAGTTTTAAGTGTGAAATATGAGCCCTTTCAGTAACACAAAAGATATCAAGACGAGTACGATATCTCATCCCAAACTTTGTATAATTCATGCAAAGTTTCAGAATGTCCGGTGTGATTGTCCTAAGTTCGTCAATGTCAGTTGGTAGCGGTGGAACAAACACCTGATCTTTAATGAGACCCCACAAAGAAAATCCCATGCAGTGATGTCAGGGCTACTAGGAGGCCATTGATTTAGAGCAAGGTCCTGGGGTATTCGGCGACCAAACCACTGGTGCGGCAATTTGTCATTTGAAACTTTCAACTGTTATTTTTTATTTCCAATTAACAACTAGGTTGTCCTTTTTTTGTTTTCTTTTAACATACTTTTAAAGTTGGGATATACATTTATGTACACGCACAGCATTGAGTATGATTGAATTAAAAACTACAAAGTGTAAGTTATCACATCTTAAAAAAAAGACCAATGTTCCTTAATCTATGAAAATACAGGGTGTTTATAAAGTCCCGGACCCATTTTGATTTTAATAACTCATAAAATAATAAAGACAGATTAAAATTAATAACATAAATGGTTAGATAGACTCAAAAAGTTTCATGACCCTTGTCAATGAACTTCCACGTGTGCCCCCTTCGTCGCACGGAGAATATCAAGTCGATAGTCAATTTCATGCCAGGTAGCAGCAAGCATGTCGGCATCCACAGAGGCTATTGCGGTTGTAATTCTGGCTTTTAAGTCATCAAAGTTCGACACTCTCCTCCTGTAAACATTGTCCTTTACAAATCCCCAAAGGAAAAAGTCCAGCGGCGTTATATCAGATGATGTTGGTGGCCAAGGAATTGGGCCTCCTCGCCCAATCCATCTCCCTGGAAACCAACCGCAATAGCTTCTGTGGATGCCGTCATGCTTGCCGCTACCTGGCGTGAAATTGACTATCGAATTTATATTTTCCATGTGACGAAGGGGGCACACGAGGAAGTTCATTGACAAGGGTTATGAAACTTTTTGAGTCTATCTAACCATTTATGTTATTAATTTTAATCTATCTTTATTATTTTATGAGTTATTAAACATCAAAATGGGTCCGGGACTTTATAAACACCCTGTATTATATAACCAACTAATTGGATGTGTCAATCCCAAAACCATCCCATACATCTTAATATTTCAAAAAAGTAGTTACAGATGTTAATACTTCAGTATTAATAATTTAATACTATACCAACTTTGATTTTCAACTTAAATGTCTGCTTCAGTCAATTAATTGTAGTAAAAGCAAGTTAATCTCGATCATGATATTTATTACAATCAATAGTTTTTCGTTATCTTCTGTACACCAGCTGTTTGCAAATAACCGTCTTAGCAGGGACGCGAGTTCCCGTCGCTGCACGAGCCACCAATTCAAAATAGAACTACGAAAAATCGGGAAATTTATACAAAAATCGCTATTGCAGCAGCCCTTCCAGTAGAATATTTTCAAATTCTAGGAGTACCTGCTGGTTATAGTCAAAAACATTCACAAAAAATTTGTTCAATTCTATGAATAACTTCATGCACTTTTCGATAGTACAATAATGAAAATCGCACAGACATTGCTATTACAACGCCCCCTTCCATCGGAATATTTCCAAATTGAAGGTTAACCTGCAGGCTATCGCCAAAAAACTGTACTTTTATAACTGCTTTGTCAATTCTTTAAAAAAGATATTTGTTTCTGAGCTTTCTAAAAATAGAAAAAACACTTTTTGGAATCACAGGTCACTTGAAAATAACAGCAGAAAAAAAAGAAACTTTTCTTTTATAACTGCTCCATCAAATTAAAAATATATATATATATTGATTTCTGAGCTCCCCCACCAAAAAACCACTTTTTTGAATAATGGATAACTCAGAAATGTTTCCGAACACTAGTGGCAGCAAAATAAACTGTTCTTATTAACGGCTTCGTCAAATCTAAAAAAAAAAAAAAAATATTGGTTTCTGAGCTTCCAAAAATAAAAAAAAGACACTTTTTTGAACTATGGGTATCTCAGAAATCCGAATAGCAGTGGCAGCAAAAGAAACTTTGCTTTTATAACTGCTTCGACCAATAAAAAAAGTATGGGTTTCTTAGTTTCCAAAAATAAAAACACACTTTGTTTTAACCATGGGTAACTCAGAAATGATTCCAAATATCACTGGAAAAAAGGAACTGTGCTTTTACAAATACTTCGTCAAATCAAAAGAAAAATTATTGGTTTCTGAGCTTCCAAAATTAAAAATAAAAACCTTTTCTTGAGTCATGGGTTACTCGAAAATGTTTTCGAATATTGACACTTTTTCATTCAGTTAAAAAAAAAAAAAATCATTTCACACGATATATTTGATGGCCTGAGTGGAGCAAGATCGCCGCCTGATCAGGGATCCAGCTTAGACTTATTTACGCTCTACACGCGGGTCTCCCCGACACGCAGGGATTTGCAGACAGAAATCCAGCCCAGCCAGACGGGGAAGGCACTTTTCAAAAGAACCGGAAAAATACTAAAAAAAGTTAAGCTATTTTTTTTTCTTTTCTCTTTTTTTAATATTTATTAGATAAAATACTAGGTTGAGCAAAAAGTTCAGGAAAATTTGTGAAAGTTGCGTTGTTATGCGCAAATTAACAACAAAAGCAACAAGGACTATTCTTCAAAGTAGAGACCATCATAGTCTACGACTTTCTGCCATCCTTCTGCCCGATTCCGGCTTTTGCTGGAAGTACCATGGCGGCTGCTTGTCATCGAACAACTCATGACAGGCTTCTTCAACTTCACTAAAGGAATCAATTCAAATCGACAGCCCTTGAAAAAGTGTTGCATTGATCGAAAGAGGCCATAATCAGACGGAGCCACGTCTGGACTGTAGACGGTGTGTGGAAGAACTTCGTTATAAGTAAGCGAGCGTTATAAGTAAGCGAACAAACTTAATGCTGGAATCAGGCGTAAATTAACACAGTTGCGCCACCTTGTGGACGGAGTGGTAATTCACATACACGGGCGTGTGGCGCGTACTTTCTAAATCTTTAGTCACACATGGAAATGAATTTTGTTTGGCACATTTATTGCAAAATAATGGCGTAGCGAGAGGGCCGTCCAGATGCGCTTGACATCACGAAGTTTTCTTCGCCTTATCAAAGGCACTCCAGTTATTAATCAAGGTGACAAAAACTTTACAATTTTAGTGGTGTGAGTAAGAAAACAGTTAGGTATCTACCTGTAGTTCACACTCCATCCGCTACGTGGCGCATGACCTTGATTGATGTGACCTCCCTTTTAATCTCGCGATTATTTCTCCCATTTAAGATAGGACGCTTACTTATAACGCTTTGCCGTTCAACGCCAATCTCATCGACAGCTTTCAGAATCGTTAGACATTTTCTCCAATAATGCCGGATCAACACACGCAAATCATACTGTTCAATAGGCATTTTGGAGTCGAAATTCCTGAACTCCTATAGATATACTACTAGTACTCCTATATACGATACAAATTCTGGTAACTATTAGATTAAAAATTTCCCAGAACTTTTGCTCAGCCTAATATCAACTTCCTAAATATGGGAATGCGTTTAATACTTATGATAGTATAATATGCATAGTTGTATGTTTAGGCTAGATTTGTATAAAATAGACTGTTAGATTTTATATTGCATACTAGAATTAGTATTTTTTTTTTGTATTACTAAAAATATATTTATTTCTTTACTTAGACTAATAATATTGTTTTTGAAAAAATAACTTGATCTTTAACTGTACTTGATTTAACTTTTAACGAAGTCGGAAATACACTATACACAAAATTTTCAAAACAGTCATCTATTACACAGCTTTTAGATGACTAATAACTATTAGATGACTAATACATAGCTGCCAACTTTTACGCTTTTTAGCTACCACTGAAATTTAATAGAGATTTTCGCCTTGTTTAATTGTGCGATTTCGTTGATTAAATAAAACAATTTTTAGTATAAAATTTTAGTGGTAAGAATAAAGCGTAAAAGTTGGCAGTTATGCTAATAATTAAATATGCATTGATGCATATTATATTGCATACGCAGCGTTCCTGCGTTTTAGGGAGTTGTCCAGGTTAACTATCAGCATATTTTATAGAAAAATATATCTAGTTTTTACACGCGAAATTTCGCCTACGGAGAAATTTTCTGTAAGAAATTACTGGCTCCAAAAATTTTCATGGTGTAGAAATGCCCTGTTCCGTACAAACCGTGTATATGTTTACAGAATTGCGTCCCATTTGATTACTGAATTGCTCGTCGTATCTCTGACAGAACACATTATATTATAACAATTTAGCGTAGATATGCGTATGTACTTGGTATATGTATAGACAGCGTATAAACAAGCAGTTGAATATACAGATAAATCGATATCTGGATAATTGCATCATTTGGAAATTCTAGTTAACCCTTAAATGCCTGGTGTTGCTTTTCGGCAACGTACCCAATTTAGGCTCTAAAATACTATTAGAATAATATTGAAGCTATAATGCCTAATGTTGCCAATAAAATACATTTTGAAGACATTATTAAATCTATTTTCAACATGCAGATGGCAACACTTTTGCTGTTTAAGAATAAAGATAGATTTATTTTTTCAATTGTTGCAACTTGTTCTTTTTGTTTTGTTTGGAAGCTTCCGAAATACCCTATTTTGACCTGCAGTGAGCAAGTAAAATTTATTTCTTATTATAGTTCCTAAAATTCTTGTGTGTTTAATATTATAAAATTTTATCTAGGGAAATTATTTTTTCAATTAAACACCAGTACTGCCGATTAGTAACAAACTGTTTTTTAGCCGTAAACTATACTTAAAACAAAATATGATTTTTTAAAGTATTTTTCCCATGATTTATTTAAAAAATGAAAGCCGAAAAACATTATTACAATGATTTTTGAAAAATCAGGCATTTAAGGGTTAATAGAAATATTTTTCATAAAACTAAAAAGGAAAACTTAAAATCGTGTTTGAGCTTTCATTATATTTAAATAATTTACTTGTCTCAAAAACAGATTTTGAATTTATTAAACATAAATATTGCTACAGTAGCCTAATTATTCGTCAGACTTCAGCATTAATATTTTTATACCTAAACTACTTATTATTTTAAAAATAATCCACTGCATTATACAATCTGCCATATTTAACGTTTGATGAATTTTCTTAATTTTATCTAGTTTAGATAATTAATATAATAAAATAAATCAACTTGTCAATACTGAAAACACATTTCTGATAAACATATTTTTGATATAATTTTACAACAGAATTAATTTCAGAATGCGCTTTGATTATGGAAATCACCATTGTTAACTCACCTTGAACATTTGAGCTAATAAGCGAAACTTATTTACTCTATGATACTTGTTAAATATTGTAATAGGTAAAGAGGTGTTTACTTCAGAATTTATTAGTGCTGTTATTCCCATTGTTTGAGAGTGTTTCAGTTGTGTATGATGTATAACGATGAAAATCACGTTGTTTAGAGCTTTCACTTTCAGGGATACGTGCAAACTGCATTAATGCAACACGAATATTGTACTCTTGAATTACAACCAATATATATCTAAAAGATAATATCATAATTTACTTGTGCAATGAAGTACCTTTGTATATTTTGCGTTCATTGGGTGAAATTGAGTAATGGTATATTACATTTATTAGTGCCTTCATTAAAATTTTACTGATGGAATGAAAATTAAAATAAATTATCTTTTTTATTTTGTACATTTCGCCTTTTAATGCTTAACGGCTTTTACACAACTTTTATTCTGTTGGCACCACTTGTTTGGAAAAAGTTACCTCTTCTTAAACAATCATGAAATCTCTCTCTAATTAAAGAAACAAAATATTACATTTCTTTTTTACTGGTGCCTAAAACAAATTATGTATGCTCTTTTTGAGGGTGCATATATGCACCCATGGTCCCAAACGGGTTAACTAGTTTTTATTTTAAACATATCAGTCATTAAAATTGACAGAATATATTATACATATATAGCATTCTATGATGAACCGAGTTGTGTACATTCACCATATCTAACTATTTTCTCTAGATCCATATCAGCTAGTTTCGCACTTGGAATTATTACATCATATTTATAAACGAAATATTTTGATTAATGGATTAAATAATAGGCAAATTTTAAACGACTCTAAGAGATTTTTTTAATATAAGGGCATACCTTTGTTACACGTCTAATAGCACAATAAATCAGTAATGATCATCTGTGGTTCACAAATGGTCGCAAAAGGCATAATCATGAGCAAATCCGATAGCTTTAATTCGTAATATTACGTCTCTCAATCTTTAAGATCCATATATAACTGGAGATTTTTCTTCAACAACATTACCCAACATGAATATCAGCAGTCAACGCGAAAGTATACTGTAACGATAATTTTAGTTTGCATTCATAGCAAAACAGGATTTTTATCATATAGATGATATATTTTGAAAATTGATAATTAATTTGAAAAGCAGGATCCAATTAGAGAAGTATAATATACTAATTTTATTTTCTAATTGATGTAAAATAAGAATGTAAAAGCAGTAAAAATACGTTTATTCGTTATATTATTTGCACTCCACCCGAGTCAATTTCAATACAAATATATAAAAATAAATCATTTTTATTTAGCTGTTTTGAAAATGAGTCGAGTAGAGTCGAAATATGCAAACAGTTGAATAAACATATTTTTACTGTTTTTAAATTTTTATTTACATCTTTCAAAAATTAAAATTAGTATATTATTACAAAGTTTTAATTTGCTTTATATTTAGAGAAGTATAAATTTGGATGATTGTAAATGAGATGCTAATATGTCTGACATTCCCATTGTGGGCTTTTTAATCGGTCAGCTTTAGAAGATACATCGAGATGCAATTCAACTACCTACCCATTGAGGTACCCTGTTATATATGGATCTTTGTGCTTCCTGATCATTCCACAATTAAATCATTCCACCGTGAAGATTAAAAAAAAAAGAGTCATTGTCAGTATTTCAGATTCATTTGCACGATTTCTCATTCACAAAAATTCGTCAAAAAATAGGACATATCGGTGTCAAAATAAACTCGCATTGACTCATTTTCTGTGCTATCTCAACGGTATAATAAGGCAATAAAATGTTAGTTCCCTTTGCTATTGTGGTTAAGTATTTTTTAATGAAGTTTTAGAATTATGTTTATATTATTATGCTAATAGAAAGCAATGTAACTGTAATATTTTTCTTACTCGATGCAAGCCCATCTTCCATTTATAGGCCTACATTCTTAGTTGAAAAAAAAACATTTATGTTTAATTAATAATAAGTAATTAATAATAAATTCATTTATTATTTCATACGGAAATAATAAAAATGATTAACAATTTTTATAAAATTACTAAATTGTAGAAGTAATGGATCCTACTTCTATTTTAATTTAGTATAGAAAAAATGCTCTATACGTATGATAACAAACTTTTATTTTTCCGAAACCTAATTTGTTATAAGTAGTAAATTTTAAAGTCAGTAACGATGAAATTTGTTCATTAAATAATTTTTCGGTTCGATATTCTTCATTCTGTACATTGGCCTTTCAGAAGTTTAATATATTTTTGTATAATTATGTACATAATAGCTTCCGGTATTATTGCTATGTATTTACATATGAGGTGTTGTGATGTATTTACATACATCATAACGGTAGTAGATCAAGTACATTTTAAAACAAAAAATGAGATAGTTCATTTAGAAAGTGTATTAAATCTGTTTCATCCACTCCCACTGTAATCCATGTCTGTAAATAGATGACATATAAGAAACAATATGTGAAAACCGACTTGGTTCTTTGTGGGAGTGGCTGAAATAGGTTTTATGCACTTTCTAAATGTACTATCTCATTTTGTTTTCAAAATGGACTTTGTCTACCATGGCTATGAACCCCTCATATATTATATGAACATTCAATTACGTGGAAAGGTAATTGAAAAATAATTATTAATCTTTGTTACTAAAGTATAACTTCTATTAACCAGATTGTATGAAGACGTATTTAATTTTTTTTAAAAATTAAATAATCCATGAGAAACTGTAATACATCTCGTTGAACCACGAAACTTTTCCATATATCTTACTGATTTATTAAAAAATTTCACATCTAAAATTAATCTCTAATTTACATAAAAGAGCCGAAACGCATTGCAAGTAAAAATACTCGTACATTTTTTTTTTTTTTAACAATGTATATGCATAGACGTGCCTATACATACATGTGAGATTAAAGTTAATAATTCAGTAACTTTACTTTAAAATACGTAGCTCACGTTCGAATACGAATACAAACACAATCGTTTAATAGGACGACAAATATACAAATGGCAGTTTAATAAACTGCTGATTACCAATGTATAATAATTGCCTTTTGCTTATTGAATAAACACTGAATGTAAAATGCACTATTGTACCTTTTTCTATAACTAAACTTTGTAAGCTTTTTAGCCTTGCACTCCTTCTTTTACCAACCGATCTCTTCCTATGTCCTTTTTCTAATGCCCGATTCTATTCTCGTGTACTCCACTCACGTGTATAGTGACCTAATAATTATTCATTACTTTATAATAGCCCGTGATTGTTACAGTTCACTGTGTTGATACTTCAGGTATGAACGGCGCTGGTCATTATCACATACATTTAGAAAAAATTGTATAATTAGGAGAATGATTTTTTTAAAAATCAAAACACCGAGATTCATGGAAGGAAAAATAAAAGATAGGCTTTAACTTCAAGTCTTAAATGGTTAATATTTTCTCGTTAGTTTATGCAATCTTTTAGAAAATAAATGTTAGTTCAGAAGAAGGTGTATTGCAAACTCTACATTTTTCACTGCATGTAAAACATAATTATTTCCGTTTTATGACAATAAAAATATCAGGTCACCAGGTACGAAACATGGGACTACAAAACGGCCAGATTACCGAAGTGGTACCACCAGTAAATTTTAATAGAAATTTTCATCTTATATAAACGCTATAGTCATGAAACATTGCTGTCATGAGTAACAAAAAAAATTCTATTTTTTTTTACTGGTGGAAGTTTTCCTCTTTGGTAATCTAGGCCTTTCAAACTTGACAACCTAATAGAAAAATAACACGAATAATTTTCGTTTAATACAGACGGTTTATAATTTAAATAACTCTAAACAAAATTTTGTGTATCAAATAAATTCAGAAAATATTAAATTTATTCATCATATTCTATTTTAATGACTGATGTAAGTAACTTTAGTTTTTTGGGAATTCATTAGATTGAAAAATATATATATATATATGTGTTGAGATTATCTAAGACTTGTAAATTAAAATATTGTATTCATGAATTTAAAAGGTATACATTTTTAAAATGTCGTACAACATGCCTATTTTAAGTTCTTGAAAGATTGGTAGTAAACCTTCGCATTAGACTAATTAGGTGAACTAAAATATTCAAATAATATATCTGATTAATAAAACGAACATGCAACAACAATTGCATTGCAACGGCTAATTTTACATATTTGATACTTGAAACCAAATGTTTTAAATTTGGACAGATAACTACCGTAAAGTACCAGAAGTAAGCCCCCTCCGAATATAAGCCCCACCATATATGTGAATTTTTCCTTTATTTATAAGATCCCCACTTCAAAATTGATTTTCAGACGCTTTCAATCCTTCTCTCTTTTTTTTTCAGGAAATTCCTTAATTTTCTTGTTTCCATATATCTTACATGAATATATCTTATGCAATTTTTTTTTTTTTTATCTCTTTACATATCACTGTATCAGAGTGTCATATGTTCTCTATGTTACACTATTAATGTCTTTCTTGATTTTTATGCACTGATATTTAATAGATATTTAAATTGAGTTTAAATTTTATATTTTTGATCATATTTCTGTCATATCTAAATTAATTATTTTCTGTAAATGTGTTTCATTAATTTATCATTTTTATTAATAGGAACTACTTAGCTTCTATAGAAGGAAATTTTAAAACCAAAAAAGGCTAATTTGATATGATTTTATGTTGCAAATTGTATAAATCATTTGAAATTTCATATATTTCAAATATATCCCCACACCACCCTCCCAATTTTCCCATTCTTTTCGCAAACGTTCCAATTATAAGTCCTCCCTTTAAATCACTAGAATTTCCTGTCCGCTAAAGGGGGACTTCTGGTAATGATTGGTTTTGTTGCTGGTTGTTTTTCTTTCATAAGAACTTCGGATATTTATAAGTAGATGGAAATGCCCTTTGAATTATTTAAATAAAGTTGAGTATTTCCGTGATGAAGTACAATTGCGTGTAGCAAATAACGACACAGGTCCAGAAGATTAAAACTAATACTTGTAGCTTAAATAGAACTTTAATGAAGAATCGAAAAGACACATAGGTGTCTCGGGAGTGACCCCGCTGACACAGAAAAATCAAATCTTGATCTTTACATCATCAAGGGCAGGCAAAGAGTGAAAGAGAGACACATTTTCATTCGTAAAGTTTTGGCGATAGATAGATATTGGGTAAGACACAGATCATGCCAAGGTGTGACTGTTACATTGGAATATATGGGGCAGTTTAAATTTAGATGAAAAGCCTAATAGGCGATAATTAGCCAAACGCTAGTACGTCAGAAAGTAAGAAAGAATTCGAAGCCAGTCGATAGTGTTGGAATGAGAGCGGTAAACTGAAAGGCGACTAAGTTTAAAAGCACACCTGGATATTATTATCTAAGCGCTGGTTTAACCAAATATTTGACTATCTCTAAGTAAAGCATCGGATTAAAAATCTGACAGAGAAATGTTTTATAGGCAGATGCAACGCGAAAATAATGAATCTTTCGAAATGAAATGGCTGTGAATAATATTCTTTTTTTAAATTTTATTTTCTTAGATAAAAGAGCAGAGAGAGTTTTCTGGGAACGTTAAAGTAATATGTAAAATGAATGTATATTTATTTAAAACTTAGATATATAAAAAGAAACAGAACGGCGCATATTTATATTGATAGTTAATATTAAATTTTAACTATCTAGGGATCATATTAATTAACTATAAAGAATAATATATGTGATATCAAGCGATATCACAGGACTTAATTTCGGTACCTTACGGTATTTTAAATCTTAATTTACCTAATATTAATAACTGTGCTTTTGACAAAATATATACGAAAAATAACTATTAGTACATTAAATATTTCTTATCACTAATTTGAGCAATCTTTATACAAATATTAGTCGCTTTTAAATGTAACATTCACTATTTTTTTTCATTCGATTGAAATTTTTATTTAGCGTCGTCTAGTTTGAGTGAGAAGCAGAAGATGTATTTTTCCAAACTGAACCGCAAATGCCGTTCATAAATTTAACAAAAATAAATGTAAGTTAGAAAGATATTCACCAGACTAAATTTATATTCAGCGAAACGTGATGGCATCAAGGAATGCGCTAGAAATGCGTGCTTTATTTCGATTAGTGGGTTTGTGTGTTCAGTTAACAATATTCTAAATTATGAAGTTCGTTGTTTAGTATGGCATGAATAAGAAAGCCTTATTGAAATCATTTTAGATGTCATTTCATAGACAGTAACTCCTTTAAAAATTAACTACTATATCTTCAATATTATTGTATTATTAGCGTATTTCTGTTTGTATTTTTAAATGATTTCTTTAATTACAATCGTATTTTTAATATACAGTAGAACCCCGCTGATCCGAACCTCGCTAATTTGAAATTCCGGTTAATGCGAACCGATTTTATTTTCGAAAATTATACTTGAACAGATTAAGTGAATAGAATAAAACTGAACAGAAAAAAAAATTACCCAATTATATAAAAGTACAACATATGTACTCGAATATAAAATGAAAACTTGCACTGTAGACCTACTCGTAGGAGGCATCTTAAAAAAATCTATACAGTCACTATAAAATTCTTTTCTAGAACGCAAAAAGTATTTAATTCAGATGATAAAATTTATTTTTCGTTTCAACAGTTAGATTTCGCAAATTATCTACAGAAATGTTTTCTCCCCCCCCCCCCTCGTCGGACGCAGTGACTGACCTATTTATAGATTCGCAATTTTGAACCGTTTGTAATGGGTTGTTACGTAATTCGTCATTCTGTAGTTCCAGTGGATCACTATAAACATCAGGAGTGATTAAACAAGAAATACTATTTTTTTTTCGAAATTCGTGACGAATTATCCAACATGCCTGACGTTAGGATGCCGGATTAGAGGGTTTTACTGTACTACTGAGTACTTATAACTTACATTTTTTAGCACGCATTTTTTTCTTTCCTATTTTTATCGGAATTTCAGGTAATCCGATTTTTTTTGCAATCTGAACAAGCACCGGCCCTAATTAGTTCGGATTAGCGGGGTTCTACTGTACTATTTCGTTGACGTGACGTTTATAATTATCACTTAAATTTTCTAAGAAATTTTCGACATATTTCTTATTTACGCTGATTATATACTTTTAGGTATTGGAATGTATAATTCCTAAATTCAGCGTACTTTTGCATTTAAGTAGAATTTTAAATAGTAGAAAGAAACGCAGCAGTGAGAATTGAATATATAAATTCTGAATTTATTTTAATAGTAAGAATAATACTTTTTTATTTTTAAGTATCCATGAAATGCAACAAATAGGGATCCAATTTTCAATTTGGGCAATCTAAAATTAAAGCTTGCGGTGCTGAACAGTGCTGAATAGTTGAGCAACATTGAGGGGTTATCTAGCTGTGATCAGCTTAACACCCAGTCTATTGATTTAATATGTTGTATAATTAAAAACCATTGGAAAAAGAAAAAGTGTAGTTTTAAAAACTACATGATAAGAAAAAGAAAAAGAAATAGCTAAAATTAAGAATTTATTTAAAAAAAAATTATAATAAAGTTAAGTCTTTAAGCCAAATTAAAGATGTTAGCAGAATAATTTAGATAAACTATAGCTGTAGTTGCAGGAATTACTAACAATATAGATAAAAAATGTGATAAACTATTTAAAGTTAGCACTTGTTCAGAAATGACATTCACTAAGCTAGGGTAGGAAAAGTTATAAAGGAGGCAATCATCAAAACTAATCAGAACAATACATTTTTTCTTCTTTTTTTTAGTATATTTTGTGATAAATATAAAATTATAATATATATATAGAGAGAGAGAGGAGAAGGTCCGAATACCGTCTAGGGTCCAAATACCGGCTACTAGGTGTTCTGAGAACTGAGCGCAGCTCAGCTTAGCGGTGATAGGCAGAGTTTGTAACTTTAATTGAGAGAAGAAAGTTACGAAAAGTACGTAGCTGAAGTCTGTCTCATTTACACATAGTAAATGCAAAAGTGTTGAATCGACGTAATCTGGTACATCAAAAGTTTTTCAGATGTGTGTTTCTCATTTTTTTTTAATATACTGCTCGTATGTTGGCTTGAATTGTTAATTAAGTTATTTCCTAGACATGCTTAGCTCTCAATTGCCACGCTCACATTATTGGTATTTTATTATATGAATGAGTAATAGCGGTTTTAACTTAAACATAGCAGTGGTCCGAATACCGGCTACCTAGAGTGGTCTAAATACCGGCTAGCCGGTATTTGGATCCCTTTCGGTTGCTCTGCTTGAAGAGGAGGAAAATAAATTAATTTAAATAGTTCCATAATTAATAAGTAATTTAAATGCTTCAGAAATAGTTCCAGTCCCATTTCGCAATATAAAAAAAGCAACCGTGGCCGTAATTCTTCAGGACCGACACTGGTTATTGGATCACTTCCCCAGAAAGAGCTGTTGGACACTCCAAAATTGCCTGTAATAAATGTGATGAGAAAGAAAAAAAATGACGGAGTAAACCAGTCGAAAGAGACAGAAATTGGATTTTGATAAAACAACTACGCAGCGAGAGGGTTAAAAAGGTGAAAAAGGAAAATATCTAACAGAGGAAGATGATGCAATTTGTGTCTTCTGCATGGGTGCTTTCTCTGTGGACAAGAATGGGGGAGGGGATTCTGGGTTCAGTGTTAAGAATGCGATACATGGGCTAATAGGGACTGCACCGACGCAGAGAGTGATATTATGTTTGTGATTTTTTCAGATAAAATAATTCTCATTTCAATCAGCAAGCTTTTTTTTTTGTTTTACACATTAATAAACAAAACTAGAAACATAATGGGAAGAAGACTGTGAGAGATAGTCGTAAAGAATTTGAGGAATTTGACAAAAATACTTGTTTATTAAAAATTGCGTATTTTTTCTGTGCATAAGAAATGTTATTAATCAATAAAATTTATTAAAATAATATTATTATTGCTTAATAATTATCATTAGCTCTATTTGTGTGATCTTTTGGAAAAAAAAAAAAAAAAAAAAAAAAAAAAAAACCTTAGGTAGCCGGTATTTAGACCCCATTTTAAAAACTCAAAATTTGAAGATTTTCGGAATTTTGCTTTTTATAAACAGAAAACACCTTTGAAACTGATTTTTTCCCCTAAACAGGTGTACAACATGCCAAGGTACCCTGTTGTCACTTTTTATTTTATTAATTTTGAAAATTGTATGATCTAGATTGAAAACAAAAGTAATAGCCGGTATTTGGACCTTTTCCTCTCTCTCTCTCTCTCTCTCTCTCTCTCTCTCTCTCTATATATATATATATATATATATATATATATATATATATATATATATGTATATATATATAAGTTTAGAAAAAGATATAAAAAGAGAAAGAAGCAATCTGGTTGCGGTGATTTCAATGCTTAATGGTGTCCGTAAAATGGAATAAAAAGGCACCATAATCAGGTAGCTGTGATGCGATATCGTGGCAGCTTGTGAAGGGACAGAGAAAATTTATGATATTCTGACGTTTTGATAAATTTCGGGTGAGGGTTACTTTTGTGTTTTCTAATTTTTAATTAATTTATTAAAAATTAACCTACTTTATAGTAGCAGTTTTTTAAAGTTTTTATTTGATGTTTTACGTAAACTGATGGATTTATAACCCTCTCAGATACGAATCAATTGATTTCGAAACAGGAAACCAAATCATTAATCTTCAAGGACAAAAACATTTTGATACTTAAATAAATAGATCAAGTAGGAATCAATCATTGTGAAATCAACAAACACTTTTTATATTTGCCAAATTATGATATTCAAAATGAACAATAACATTCATAATTAAAATACATTTATAGATTATCCCACTCATGAAGCAAGAGTCCGACGTCACCATCATCATCATCAAAAAAGAACTCAAAATGACTCATAAACATTTTTATTATTAATTTAGTTGTTGTGTAAATTGCAATAAGAAAGCATATAATGTTTTAAACTGTTGCTGCAAAAAGCAACAAAATGTCTAAGTATAACTTAAATCTATAACATAATGTTGAATATCATTTTTCAATAAGCAATGAAACCAAGTCTCAGGAGTGGATTTAATTAAGAAAAAAAAACATATATATTAATCCCAATTTCTTATTTTAATACTATAGTGCGGAAAAAAATCTTTAAGAATTCAGTGTAAAAGGATACGCAGTACTGGATTTAAGTTCGTGCCAAGCTGCGAACTGAGGAAAGCTGTTGAAGAAAGATAAAGGTAAGAAATTACCTATATTATTACATTCAATTATTTTATTATAAATTGGCCAGAATCATATTTATTTTTTATCTAAATATTAGCGCGCAATTGCTACTGTGTTACACAAGAGGTGGCTTATTTTGCTAAAATAAACTACTTTTGATTAATTTCCGCTTAAATGGTTAAATACTTCTTCGTCATGAAATGTTACTTTTATTGCATATAATTATCTTTTAGGACAACAATTTTTTATACTCTTTTAGTAAAATTGACATCTTATCTAATATGTCGTAAACGTATCGTTAATGATATTGCAAGTTTAAAAGTTTAAAAAACATCCTGTTCATAATAAAGATTGCTTGAATCTTGAAAAGAATACACTTTCGTTACGTAATTTTTGTTATCTTTTATAATATGTTTTTATTATTTTTCCAGGCAAGGATTTTTTAATTTAAGTCAATGTACGTGACTTATGCAGTAAGTAACTGTATTATATCTTAAACTCTTGATTTAATTTAAATTTACGATACATATTACGACCGTAAATAATAATATTAAAAAAAACAGAATATTATTTATATCAAATGAAAATCAAATTTCAAATTATTGCAGAATATTAGTGTTAAGAAATTAATGTTAAAAAATTTAGAGTTAAAATTATTTTAGATTTAGTTAATTTTTGCTCCTATTTTAATGAAGAAAGTCTTCTTGTTACAGAAACTGAAAATCTATTGTAATGTTTTCAAAATTACAGTTTTATATAAAATTATTTCTAACGACTGGATGAAGCTTACTCACTATAATAATAAATAATTCAAAGTGATAACAAATACAGTAAAGAAATATTTAGATAATAGTTATAAGTCATTGTCTCACAGAGAAAAATATATTAAATAGTATATAATAGGACTGCATTAAAATTTTTTGAAAATACCATATTCACTTGCTTTTCGTAATAAGATATAGTAATCATTGTAACTGAAAAACATAACATTGGCATCTAATCATTACGTAACATATATTTTTAATTTGTGGAGCATAAAAAATAAATTATTACATATTAATAGTACTTTTTTATGTAAACGAAAACTTTTTTTTACTTTTTACCTAAACATCTGCTTATTAATTTGTTGTGATAATGTAGACTTGATAGTATTAGTATATAATTATGTTTATGTTTCATAACGGCAATTTTTATAAACATTTTTAATGCAATAAGCGTCTTATCTTGCGTGTCGTAAAGTAATGCTTATGCATAGATATTTTAAAAGATTATAGGACATAAAGGAAAACTTTCTAGAAACAGCCTTTTCTTAATAACCTTGTTTTAATCTTTAAAGGAGTATACCTTTGTTCGATAAAATTAATTCTTTATAAGCTAATTCTTTTATTTTATAATGCAGGAAAATTATATTGATATTTAATTCAACTATAATGTGATTTGAAAAATTCAGTAAATAATTGCATTTAATTGATTATTTTTTCATATTTTACATATACTTTTTTTTAATAATTTTGTGCTTTTGTTTGCCTTAATATTATACACTTATAAAGATTAACAGAGTTTAGAAAAAAATAACAAAAATATTACGTTAAAAATAATCTAGAATTAATTACACTTTTTCATTTTTTAAAGGTTTCAGATACCTTCGAAAAGATCTCTTCTCAATATAAAAAGGGAATTGGGCGTGTCATACTATATTGTACAGCTCATATTCAAAATATTAGATTTTTTTTTTTTTTTTTTTTTTTTTTTTTTACAAATTGAAAATATTGTTTGGCAAATTTAATGTCTTTTTACGCAAATATGCAAACGATATTTTTATTAAGAACTTATTGTTGTGTAAGCTTATTTTTTATCTTAAAATTAATATGATTTTTGAAAAGATTAATTAAAAAAAATTATTTTGGAAAGTCAAAATTTTAGAATATTTATTCAATTGGTTCAAAATATTAGAATATTTCACATTAATTCTCTTTTAATTATCACCAATACATAACTCGTGGCATCATGGATTAAATTAAGACGGTTTTATTTAAAATCAATATTTTCTTTGCAGTTTGTTTGCTTTTTCGTCTTAAAATGGGTCGTGTGAGTGATATTCCTGAATCTATTAAACTTAGGATGGCTGATTTGATTTGGCACGGTAAAAATGAATGTTATATAGCGAATTTTTTACACTCTTCGCAATCAAGCGTTAATAAAATACTAACACAATATTTAAAAAATGGAAAATTTCAAAATAATCGCCGAAATGGCGGCCGAAAACTAAAAACATCTGCTAGAGATGACAGGAAACTGGAGCGTTTAGTTAAGAAAAACCGTTTTAAAAGTGTGCGATTCTTGCACCGAAAATGGAAAGAAGAATGAGTTGAAGTTTCTACATCGAGAACATTAAGACGTCTCCCTAAATTTAAGTTTGAATCTCGTGTACCGCCTTTCGTGTACAAAAAATCAAGATTTTATGGAGCGAAGAAGATTGGAAAAACATATTAGTTAGTCATGAAATTATGTTGTATAGATACAAAACATACCTTCATCACTAAATAATATATTTTTCCAATCTTCTTCGCTCCATAAACGTCTTGATTTACACCAATTGAATCTTATACGTTTTTGTTTTGCAGTCATGAGAGATTTTGTTTTCGGTATACGAGATTCAAACTTAAAATTATGGAGACGTCTTAATGTTCTCGGTGTAGAAACTTCAAATCCTTCTTCTTTCCATTTTCAGTACAAGAATTGCACACTTTTAAAACGGTTTTTCTTAACTATACGCTTCAGTTTCCTGTCAGCTCTAGCAGATGCGTTTGGTTTTCGGCCGCCATTTCGGCGGTTATTCTTAAATTTTCCATTTTTTTAATATTGTGTTAGTATTTTACTAACGCTTGTTTGCGAACAGTGTAAATAATTCCCTATATAACATTGATTTTTACCGTGCCGATACAAATCAACCATACGAAGTTTAATAGATTCAGGAATATTCCGAAATAGTAAAATCTGTCACAAAGGGGGGGAGGGACATAATAAATAAAGTGCACGATACAAGCTTTAATAAACGAAATTTTCATGCTATATTTTATCAATTTGATATCTAAGACAGTGAAAGTATACTTGTTTCATGATTCCAATTTTATCTAGCATTGCAATTTAATATAATAAACCTTCACTGATTGTTATTATTGTAAAAGTGTTTCTCGGAAAAATGGTACGTGCTGGAGCAATTTGGATAACATATTTAGAATTTGGATTATTAAATCTGTACACTTTACATATTTAGTTGGCAGGGAGGAATTTTTTTTATTTATTTATTTTTTTTTCCGACCAGTGGTATTTGAAACACTTCTGTGGTTTCAAACTAAAACTTTTCTATTACAGTTAAGTCTGCAGCTTTTAATGAGCACGTAGAAAGAATCTTCAGAGTTTAGTCATATATGCATTTCTTGCTTTAGAATTTGCATTCAAGTCATATTCTTTCCTGTTAGTGTTTAACTACTTTAAGTAATCATTTTTTTTTTAATTCTACTTCTTTCAAACTTTTAAATTAAAATTAGCATTTTCCTAAAATAAAAGAAATATGCTAAATTTATGCAAAACCCATGATATAATTAATTATTCTTATTTCAGATTTGTGTTTTAGAGATATGACTTTAAAAAGAAGTTAATTTACAAATTGTTTTATTTTACAGAAAATTAATATGAAAAGAATGACAGATTGACAAAGAAATTTTTTCTTATACTCGATTACCCTTTTTAACACTTTCCAACAAAGTTGAAAAGTCTTTATGCAATCGGTTTGTCTTTCCGTCAGTCCGTCAGGCCGTCTGTTCGCGCTCTAACTCCCGCAAATATACTCGGATTTTCATGAAATTGATAAAGGTTATTTAGGGTTACCAAAGCATGTTTGGTATTGTATATGAAGTATGTAGGATTAATCGTTCATTTACAGGGACACTCAAAATTATTCCATTACATTATGGTATATGGGGAATAACTTCCGTAAATATACTCGGATTTTCATGGAATTTATAAAGGTTATTTAGGGTCACCAAAGAATGTTTGGTATTTTATATGAAGTATGAAGGATTAGTCGTTCATTTACAGGGGCATTCAAAAGTATTCGATTACTTTATGGTATATGGGGAATAACTCCCGTAAATATACTAGGATTTTCTTGGAATTGATAAAGGTTATTTAGTGTCACCAAATCATCTTTTCTATTGTACATGAAGTATGTAGGATTAATCGTTCATTTACAGGGGCACTCAAAAGTATTCCATTACATTATGGTATATGGGGAAAAATCGTTTACGGAGAATTTTAATGACTTTGTGCTATTTCAAGTACATTGAAACTGATATAAATCATTGAATTTTACTACGACCACATTAGAACAGGACATTCATAGCATTTTTTATTCATTTACAGGGACACACAAAAGAAATCGGTTACAGTACAGTACTGTCTTTGAGTAATAATTGCTGGAGTGCACGGTTTAAAATTCGGTATGCGCTTTTAAATTTAATTAATTTTTTGCATCTTACCCGTTATATATAAATTCTATACCTCAAATACAGGGCTGCACAAAAGTATTCACGTACCGTTCTCCTTATTAGAGGAAATTGCTGAAGGTAAATTTTCGACTGAAGTATATGTAGAGCTCTTAAGTGAACTAAATTTTGGCTTGCATGAAGCTAATAGATTCAAATCTATAAATCATATACAGGGCTGCAATTCGTATAATTTTTCGATTGTGGATAGGAACAGCTGAAATTGGGTTCTAAAATGTACTATACGTTTCCATATGGTTGAATTAGACGTAATATTTTAATTTTTTAAGCAGTGCAGTTGTATTACATTATTCTGAATGTATTGGAAAGTGTTTCATAATCTATGCTTGACACATGATTTTTTCTTACTTGTTATTTATTAAGAAGATATTTTGTATTTATTACGTGTGAAACAGACATTACTTTTCTTAAAAAAAAGGGGGCGGGTTCGTTATTACCATGAAATTTATTTTTACACATTTTAAAAATATAAACAATGTTTTATATAATAAACTCTAATTATGGTTATTATTATTATTATTATTTACAAACAAAGAAACTTTACAATCCATTTTAACTTGAATTGTTTGGAACTGATAAAAAGAAAAAGTAAAATACATTGGAAAATTCTTGAAATAGAAAATTTTAATTAATGGCACTCTATTAAATTTATTGCGCATTTAAGTTCCAAATCTGTTTTATACAAAAAAAAAAAAATGAACGGTAAAAAAAAAAAAAAAAAAAAAAAAAAAAAACTGCTGAAAATCGTCTGTGCACGATATGACCGCAGAAAAATAAATAAGAGAAAACGAATTAACTTAGTTCACTGTTTAGAACATTACCACGTCTACAACACTTTTTTAAGATAAGAGAAAGACGTCCGCCATTTTAGGATACACGGATATTATTAATGGAGCGTAAATGTAAATCTTATTTAAATTAAACCTGACTTGTATATTATGAGTTAAATACTTTTATGTTATATTAGTAAGGGACTGATCTGGAATTGTTTTCAGAAGCGATATTTTCCTAATCGATACTGTGAAGAAAAATATCTTAATCTGCCATCGCTTGAAAAAAAGCTGTGCAGAGACTGATTCATGCCTCCATTGATGGTGGAATTAATGTAAACATTAATCTGCAGTTACTTGAGATTGAAAATGTGGTGAGAAAATGATTTGGATTTTTTTCGTCTTCCTACTATTTTCTGATTACTAACACATATAGTTATTATGATATTCGATTATCATGATATTACGAAACTGTTTCAGATTAGAAATTAGCATTACACTGGAAAAATGTATATTTACATATTACAATAGTGAAACTTTTGAAAGATTTTTCTTTTAGTACTAATAATATTTTAAATTATTTTTTAAAATCCCAAAATTTCATACCAATGTTTTCAGATTTAACATTTGCCAAAATTATAAAATAATAGGAATTCCATATAACTTATGGAAAGATTTTAAAGATATTGTTAAATTTAATAATGCATTTAATTCATCTAGCTTGTTGTTATTTAATAGTACAATTATAAATACTAATTATTATTTTTAGAGTTTTTCAAATTGGTATATTTATTTTTTTTAATTGTACGTAAGCATTTTGTTTCTGTTTGTGATTTTAATCAAACATTTAATAATAGACATTCTGAATCGGTTATTAAATTTTCTTATATTATAAACTCATTTTCTACGTTTAGAACACATATAATTATTCGCACTAAAAAGTAAAATATGCATATTTATGCATTGAAATAAAGTGTTTTTCATGCCTGATAGGAAGTTACAGATTAAACTGCTTTAGTATATATTTTTTGAAAGTTCATATTTACTTACATAATATAGGACTGAATATTTTTTAAAGAGTATAATAACTACTTTTTACATTAAAATGTTTTTCAAACAATACAAAACAATTCATATGGAGTCATGTATTTTACTTTTATATTTCCATTTTAACACTGTCTAACAAAGTTGAAAAGTGTTTATGACTTCGGTTTTTCTGCCCGTCTGCCCGTCTGTCCGCGCTCTAACTCTCGTAAATATACTCGGATTGTCCTGAAATTTTTGGATATTGACATTTACCATAGCATGTTCCCTATTTCTAATGAAGTTTGTAGCATGTTTGTTCATTTACTGGGACAGTCAAAAGTATTCCGTTACATTACGGCATATGGGAAAAAATCGTTTCAAATTATTTTTAATGATTTTACACGCTTTCATACAGAATAAAATTGATATGCATTTATGAAGTGCAATAAAATATGCATTCTGTAGAATATGCGATGCAAAGAATTGTTATTTTTCATTTACAGGGCCACACAAAAGAATACCGCAATATGATGATATAGGGTTGGAGAAAATTGTTTGCGGCGTATTTAAATTATGTTAATCTATTTCATATATAATAAAATTAATATACTTCGCTGAGGTTTGCATGGTATAAATTATTTCATGTATAATACGAAGTGTATAAACCATTTACAGGGACACACAAAAGATTTCAGATAGTATATTTTATCCGAAGTACTGTACGTTAGCGATGAATGCTGGAAATGCAGTTTTAATTATAATGTGCGCTTTTATGATTCACTATATTTATGCATTGTTTATGGTGTGTATAAATGCTGTAACTAATATACAGAGCTACACAAAAGTATTCGTAAGGGTTAATGGATTTGAGCGCAAATTGCTTAAAGGTGGTTTTTAAATGAATTATGCATGTTTTCGCTGAACTGCTTTTAGTTTACTAAGAAATGTTTGTAGAATATAGATAAAATGATATACAGGGTGACGCAAAAAATTGGGTACATGGCCGTCTATAAATATTTATTTCTGGAAATGTGATTTCAACAGTTTTAAGAGTGTTTTAGTTTGAATTAAATTTTAACTGAATAGAGGCAAGTAGGGTTGCACAAAAGTATTCAAATATGTTTCCATATATTAGTATGAATTGCGGAAAGAGAATTTCTACCTGTTATGCGTTTTCTTGCTAAATGAAATTTTCCCATTATATAGTAAATATATCAATTTACAGATAAAATGCAGGCCTATTCAAAAGAATTGGAATACATTTTTGACTATAGACGGTAACTGCTGAAATCAGTTTTTCAAATGTTTTATGCGTTTTCTAAAATGTTTACTTAGTTATCTTATTTACTTTATTTCCCTAAATTACGATATCTTGTTAAAGCATTCAGGAAGTGCTGGAAAGTGTTTCATAATATAAGCTTAACTCATGATTTTTCTTACTTGTTTTTTTTTTCTATTTCCCATTCGGTCTTTTCCTATAAAACATGCCAAATCTATTGAGCTCATCTTCCCAAAATACAATACATAGGGGAATAAAATTTTAAAAATAAATATAGCTTATCATGTCGTTCTATAAATAAGAGTTGTATTAATATTCGTTAGACTCCATGCTCGTATTTAATAAAGCAATGACAAATCACAACACATTACAAAACTTACACATTCTTAATATTTAGATCAAGCTTAGAACTTAATTAAAAAAGATGTCAGTTGATAAGCATTGTTTTTTAAGTGGAAAAATTAAAAAAAAATATTTTAGAAGAATAGGGCTACAAAATAGCGATATTTTGCTACAAAGTACAGTAAAAAGCTAATATTTTATATTTAAAAAAAAAAAAAAACTTTATTTTAAAATTATGCATGATAAAATTATCATATATGTATAGGCCATGCAATGAAAGCAAACACAAGGGATAAGATTGCAATGAAATATGTTAGTTTCCTTGTCAGTAAGGTAATTTAATTCACATTTCGCTTTAATTGAATAACTGTTGAAACAGTGTTTAAACGTTCAATAAATGTTACAAACTATGAATTAAAATACTGTCAATGAAGTATGTTATTCTAATCTTTATCACGCTTGTATTTATTTTCATTGCATGCTCTAAAAGATGGGATTCTTTTAAAATGCCCATAAAACAGCATTCAAAAAGAATTCACTGCAAAAAAATTGAACATTCACTCCTATGACAGAATGACTATTCACTCGAACCAGGGGTGAAAAAACGCACTCCTCTGGCAAGAGTGAATCGTAACTCCTCCGAAAGAGTTATTACCCACCCCTGTTTAGAGAGACAATTCACTTCCCAGAAGTTGGTGTTCACTCTTTCAGACAGTCCAAAGTTCCACTTTTTCTCAGAGAGAATAGACACTCTAAAGAGGTTGGGCATATTTTGACTGTGCGATAGAGTGGATATTCACTCCACCGGAGTGAATAGTCACTCCTTTTTATTTAGAGGGTAACATTGTCATTGTCGTCGCAGAAGAATCACAGTGTTTATGACAAGTTCGTCACAAATGACACGTTTTTCACAAATTGGTCATACTGTAACTTTAAAGCATCGTCGCTTTCGTCACAGGTTCGTCACAAAGTTAATGCCAAAATAGTCATAAATGACACACTTTTTACAAATTCGTTACACCGTGACTTCACTGAGTGGTCATAATGTAACGTCACAAACGAGCTCTAAAACGGACATAACGACTCCGAATTTTAGTCACTATGACGTCACATCGACGGTGACAAAGTCACAGCGTGACTTCACAACGACGTTGCCGTGACGTCACCATGTCTTACGGGCATTTTATATAAAATAAAAGTGTGTGTTTTAAGATTTAAAATTGAAATATGTTTTGTACTATGTATATTTATATGCATATATTTTTTTTTTCATCGGGGTGACACTAAAATCGGGAAAAGCAGAATTCCTGTTTTCTAGATAAAGATTTTTTTATTATTATTATCAGTTTGAACAGAATAAAAGTCGAACATCGCAATTCAAATAAAGTACGATTACAGGTGAAATGTCGAAATAAAAATTTTGCTAATTATTATTATTATTATTATTTTTTTTTTTTTGTAGTTCCTTGGAAAAAAATTTACTTTCAGTACCATTTTTCAAATCATTACCATAGGTTATTTTAAAAATTATTCAGACAGAATGCTCATTTAACATCCCTGATGATGAATAATTCAATACATCTCATGATTCAAAATTCTATATTATTTCGACAGCGTTCACACATTTTTTGGCATTTGGTGAATAAATTAACGATTGAACTATTAAATTTTTATAACCTTCATGTTCATGTTTGATATACCATTTACATGCTTTTGTCAGTAATACAAAATAATAAAATTTGCATTTTTATTCTTAAAAATACTTTTTTGCGAAAAGAACATCCGAAAGTTGGTCATTCACAATGAAATGACAACAAATGATAGTAAAAGGACCACGACGATTCTTGGGACTTGAGCCTCAGTATCCGTCCCTTATTTACTTTAACAACATGAGTTTCGACACACAGGCACACATACTTATATATATGATATAGATATATATATATATATATATAAGTGCATCGATATATTAAGAAAATTAAATTCCCGTGCATCATTAAAAATATTTCATTATTTTTTTCTATTTAACTTGGTTCTTTAACCCTTATTTATTTCAATATTTCCTATCTAAAAAAATATTCTAATCATTTTACGTAAATTATTTTTTTTAAATTCGTATATTAATATTTTATTTATCTTTCAAAATGTATTTATAAACCAATTTCCCGTGTCATTATTTTGTTTCAATGTCTTTCACTTTTTTTTTAATTTCAATTTTAAGTACCTGTTGAAGATGTCGCAAATTTATCTTTGTTTCAATTTCAATTATAAACAAAAACGATGTTGCAGATATGTATGTATAAATCTTCGTATCTGGATGAGTGCATCAGTATATACATTCTTTACTACCTATTTTTATATGTCTCCCTTACTTTTATATTCCTCCTTTATTTTTATTTACCTAATGATCCAAAATGTAATATTCAAAAAATTACAATTAGTTACACAAAGACGTCTTAAAAAAATTAAACACAGTATTGCCAAATTTCTCTTATATTATCTTCATTTTTGTTGGATTGTATCTTTATGTATCGATTAACAGTACCTTGAAATATATATAATCCTTCTTTTCTTACAAGATATGAACGAGTAGGATTTCGTTGGTTGTCTAATACCGACGAAAACGTGAATAATAATTGCTGGTTCATCCGTGATTGATAATTCGAAGAATAAATTGCAAAAAGCAAATTCTGAAATAACGAATATGAATAATATAAAACAGATAAACTTCATCCAAACAATTATTCGTTTTTAAGGGATTATCGATTCTTTTAATTAAATCGAACCTTATTCAAATAAGGTGCTTTTTTCTGTTATTACACATCTACATTCAGAGGACACTGTAATACAGTGCTGTTCTTAAAAATCAAAATGAATAGCCTTTTAAACACAATTAATAATCACTGTATCTAAAAGTCGTATGGTGCTGAAGTCACCAATTTTATTCGAACAGTTTAACTACTATCTTTGCACTTTCAGCCTTGGAGGCCATTGTTTTATTTAACATGCTTGTAAATAAAAGGATGGAAATAATACCAGAAACTGGCAATGCTCCCTTTATGGGAACATTCCAAAGAAACATTTTTATTGTTGTTATATGGATCTATTTACTTCGATTTTGAAACGCACCTTTAGCTGAAATGTTGGATAACCATCTGCAATGTATTTCTAAAATCAAGAATTTTTCTTTCTTTTTTATAGTAATTTTACTTTAGATAGCTGGTTTTTGAAAACAGAAACTTTTGCCTAATTGAATCGGGAAAATGCTCGAATTAAATAAGGCAGAATTTACAATAAAAATTTACTGGTGAGAATAATCACCGTTTCTGATCACCTTACGCGGCACGAATATCGGTCGCTCGTCCCCAAGGAGTTAAATGTAAGTTTATAATAATTACCCTGAACCTAAATAAATTTGTATTTAAAGCATTTTCATATTTTTAATACAAACTTGCATTTAGCGATAACAAAATTTTGAAAATTTCAACAGTATAATCACCTAAAACAATACATTTTTTAACGATAAAAATTAAATTTTACGTTCAGTTTATACAGACTAAAATGAAACATATGTTTCAAAGATTTCATGAAAAACTTTCACAAGTATTTGAGATATCCATGCGCGTTATGCCCAAAAATGTCGTTAGGAAAAAATGACTTCAAAGTTTCGGAAACGCCGCTTCAGCTATTAAGCGGGTATAATTCTAATAACCGTAACTTCTGTTCTAATGGGAATTTCAAGGAAACAATCATATCAAAATGTTCGGAAAAGATAGAAGTTAAACATCTAAAAAAATTAAAATTTCGAAAATTTTGAAACTTTAAGAGTCTTGAGCCCCTAAAATCTATAATAAAGAATTCAAATATGTTTAAAGTACATTCCAGCACGTAACGCAAAAGTCTCGGAAACAAGAGAATTGATAAAAATTTACAGACGCGCGTTACACTCCGGATATAAAAATAAAAGATTAAAAATTATAAAAATATACTTACAAAAATTGGGATTTCAAAATTAATGAGCAAGACGCGATAACTTCATTGAACCAGAATATGATACCAAACTCTTTATGAAGATTCATAAGAGAAATATTCTTAGCAGAATTTTCACTTTTAATTTGGAATTTTTTTTTTCGTTGTAGTAGTTATTGGAGTTTTTAGTTTTATTTATATTATTTTCATGCTACATAATTCATACAGGATTCTTTGCGTATAAAGTGGAACGCATAATTCAGCCGAAATATCTAAAAAATAGAAAAACAAATCGTAGGTCTCTTTTTTGCGATAGAGCGTGTTATACGCAAGGATATACAGAACATACATAACAACATATTTAAGAAGATTTTAATAAAGAAAATTTTATAATGAAATAATTCCTCAAACATTTTAAAATGAAGAACTCCAGAGTTTTCCTCCTTAAAACATGTACATAATCAGCACATAAATGCCTCCATTTGAAAAATTTTGTTTTGTATAGAGATATTCTTAACGATACCGAAATTGTTTTCGGCAATATTCGAGATAAATTTCGAAAAGGAATTATTTACTTAATGTAATCAAAATTTGTCTTTCATTAGATAAAATTTAATTCACTATTTAAAGTTTCTGGTATGAATTCGGAATTTCAGAATAAAAAAAAAAAAATTCTGAAATGCACACTAATAATGGAAGTGGTTCAGCGCAGACAATATTTCCGCCTAAAATAACCTCAAGCTATACAATCTTTCGTCTATGTAGTGATGCAATCGGAATGTGTGTTTTTGTACAAAATGTAAACTGCAATTTACGACCTAAATGAACTTTATGAATTTAATGACTTGATTTTATTATTTCATGTATATTAAAAAAAATTGCTAATGGGAAAAAAATAATTATAAATTATATCGTTGAAATCATGACATTCAAAATACTACATGCAAACATCCGAATAAAAGGTAAGAATAATAAACGTCCTTAAATTATAATATCATTGTAAAACAACATACAATTCATTTTCTAAAAGATTTAAAAAAATGAGGATTCTTTACTTGCTGGTGGCTCGGTGGATGTGCTGGAAATAAATATAGCCTTCCTCACTGGCTTTGGGGATATTCCCAGCTTTGATCCCAAATGGGTTTCTTTTCTCATGTTCTGAGTATTTAATATGAAGGTGAAAAAAAGGGTTCGCTTTAAAGCGAGATTAACTTAAATATGCACCCCGAATTACCTAATAAGAAAATTATCTAAATAAAACCGTGGATGAATTTCTTACAATGTGTCAGTTTAAATGATTGATAACGTAGTCATTTTTTATTTAAATATTCATGACCTTTTAAGATGCAGCAAAGAACCTGAAATATGGATCATTAAGAATTGTGATTTTTTTTAAATTCATTTCACTTTTTATCATGTCAATATTCTCTAAACGAAGAGTTTATTGTTTGGAAAACCAGCCTTGTAAATTAAACTTTACAAACAAATTAAATATTTCTCTATGTAGATAGTATGAATATATATATATATAACTTATTTTTAAAATGATAAAAGGAAAGAGTTCTATTTTTTATTGTTTAACCATAAAGTAATATTTTCACTGAATTTAACAGCTGTCCTTGATTAGTTTTTTTTAAAAAATAAGTTCCATTTCTTATTAAAACCTTTTAAATATCTTGAGGAAGTATTCTAAATTGGACGTTTCTACATTTATACGAAATATAAAATTTTAAAACTTCGCATTTGTAAAACAAACATTGTTATTGTCTCCATTCAAATGCGGCAGTATGGTTAATTTCAAATATTCTTTCGAAAGGTTTGAAGATTAGATCTTGCACTATTTTTTACATTAATATAACTTACCCTACATCAAATTTCTCAGTTCTTCAGTTTTAGATATATATTATTTTAAATATCATATTTTTAAATACATATACCGTATATCCGCGTATATATAAATGTAAAGCTTACCTAACATTTCAGATTACATTTTTCTGTTTTTAGATGTATTCTCCGTATTATGAAACAATTCCCTACCGTGTTCTATACAACAATTCTATACAACCAATTATCTACCGTGCTATTTACATAAGATATATAGCAAAAAATAAAAAAAAATAGTCAACATTGTTAAGCTCATACCGTTCTCATTTTTTTAATACAATAAATAGCATACTTTCTAATGTAGAAATCTCAATTCTTAGGCTCATAGTTTTTTTTTTTATTTATTGTTAATGTTTCATTATTTAACCAGCGCATAATGCGTCCTTTTAAATTTTGATCATTTTTGTAGTATCAAAAGTTCGCGTTATAAGCCGCAATATACGGTATATATGTATTTTTAATTTTTGAAGTGTAATATATAAGTGATATTTTGCACTAAAGGAAATTGTTAAAATATTCACAATTTAAACTAAACTGCTCTCTTGATATATCTTTTATAAGAAATAAAGTTCATTGTTGTTCAATCATAAATTGTTTACATTTTGTGAAGAAAAGAACACTGAGTGGATATCACTTACATCATTAAAAAAATCAATTCTTTTATTGTTTTAGAGAAAAATTATCTAGAAATTCAGAAATTAGACAAAATTTCCAACAAATTAGAAACATGACATTATGACTTAGGACGAAGGGGAAGGGGGGGATCTGCCTCGGAACATGCGTGCGGTGCTGCGTAAACTAAGTTGCGCAATTCCATTTAACCACTCACACGCTTACATTCGCCCTCCCATCTCCCCTCCGAACTTTCTCTATAAGGTTTACTTTAAGATTTTTGTGTCGCTGAATCCGAATTTTCAACTTTCCCCCCAAAATATCCCCCCCGAACCCCCCCCCCCCCTCCCTCAAATAGTTGTTTTTAACCTAAATTTCTTATTGTTTTAAGGGAAAAGCATTACGAAATTCAGAAATTAGACAAAATTTCCAACAAATTAGAAACATGACATTATGACTTAGGACGAAGGGGAAGGGGGGATCTGCCTCGGAACATGCGCGCGGTGCTGCGTAAACTAAGTTGCGCAATTCCACTTAACCACTCACACGTTTACATTCGCCCTCCCATCTCCCCTCCGAACTTTCTCTATAAGGTTTACTTTAAGATTTTTGGGTCGCTGAATCCGAATTTTCAACTTTCCCCCCCAAAATATCCCCCCGAAGCCCCCCCCCCTCAAATAGTTGTTTTTAACCTAAATTTCTTATTGTTTTAGGGGAAAAGCATTACGAACTTCAGAAACTAGACAAAATTTGCAACAAATAGGATATATGACAGTATGGATTAGGATGAACGGGGAGGGTGAAGGCTGCCTCTGAACATGCACTGCGGCTCTACGTGCTCTAAATTATGAAGTTCAGGCAATTGTGGATTTTATCTGGCACAATTAATACTAGTTCTGGATTTCGACTCACTTTATGTTTTTTGGATCGCTGAATCCGAATTTGTAACTTCCCACCAAAATTTCGCTCGGCAACCCCCCATAAAATTGATTTTTTGAAAAAATTTGGTTTTTGAGAAAAACGCTCGGAGAATGTTTCGAGGCAGCCCCCTCTCTCCCCGTTTATCCTACGTCATAATGTTATATATCCTATTTGTTGCAAATTTTGTCTTGTTTCTGATTTTCGTAATGCTTTTCTCTTAAAACAATAAGAAATTTAAGTTAAAAACAACTATTTGGGGGGGGGGTTCGGGGGGGGGATTTGGGGGTAAGTTAAAAATTCGGATTCAGCGACCCAAAAAACTTAAAGTAAACCTTATAGAGAAAGTTCGGAGGGAAGATGGGAGAGCGAATGTAAACGTGTGAGTGGTTAAGTGGAATTGCGCAACTTAGTCCACGCAGCACTGCGGCGCATGTTCCGACTCAGATCCCCCCTTCCCCTCCATCCTAAGTCATAATGCCATATATCTAATTTGTTGCACATTTTGTCTACTTTCTGAATTTCTAGCTACTTTTCCCCTAAAACAATAAAAAAAACGGAATTTTTTAATAAAAACCTTTCTTTTTTTTTTTGGGGGGGGGGGGGTGCTTTTTACCAATATCTGGGCGTGTTGCCGGGGGAAATTTTGGTGGGACGTTACAAATTCAGATTCAGCGACCCAAGAAACATCTAGAAAGCCGACTTCCAGTACTACCATTAATTTTGCTAGGTAGAGTCCCTATACGGTCTCTATTGCCTGGACTATGTAAGATTTACTATTTATTGTTGTCTAAAATTCAAAACGCACAATAATCAATCAATAAATTAAAAATATAGTAAATTACAGCGTAGCTGATCTGCGTGGGATCAATTAATGCAATATATACCACGTAGTACACACATCTACCCTATATATATAAAATCCTAATGAATCGAATTGAAACGAATTTATGTAACGATCCTATGAAACGACTGATTAAACAACTGATTACGTTTCGCGGCGATTTCTCCTAAAATATGGAATACTTTGCGATGAAATTAACACCAAAAATCTGTATTGATCTATATAGATCTATATTGATCTATATAGAATTTTTAAATTAGAATTAGTTTTCGAAATATTAATTTTTTTCTAATTTTAAATACTTTTTTCTAATGATGGCAACTCAAATTTTTATCATAACAGATATTTTTTTTCATATTTTAGAAAAGGTTATCTTAAATTAATTTGGCGACGAGTTTGGCCTCCCTTAAAGGTATGCTAAGAAATGCATCATGTTACTTTTATACAGAATTCAATTTGTGTTTCATTATCATTTTATTTAATACAAAACTTTCATTTAAAATTGAAACCTTTAAAATAAATGGCTTTTACTTCATTCTTTTTTTTAAACGAAACGAAAAGGAAAATACTAAATACAGATGTCATATACGCAACGGGGTACCTAATTGGCGCCAAAATGGCGTTATTTTGCCTGACATGGTGACCCGGCTATTGTTGCTTATTTATTAATAAATGTTTATTTGAATTTATTTTCTTTTTATTTACAAAAAAAAATTATAAATTGTTTTGTTTTATAGTTATTAATTAATTTTTTTATATATATTGCTATTTTATTTTAAAAATAACAGAAAATAATTTAAAAATACATATGTAAGAGGTATTTGAAAACGAGGTTTTCGCCAAATTGTCGAAAAAAAATCATGCCAAACCCATGACAATATGTATTTGTGTATGTCACATGTATGTGACAATGCAACAAATCATGAGATTTAATTTTCACTTCAAAGCAACGTTTTAATGTTATTACTTCTCCCGTCGACCAATTTCACCAAATTATATAAATAGCCAAATTATAAAAATTGACATATTTTCTTTATTTTAAACAACAAAAGAACAAATAAATTAGTATAACATTAATAAAAATAGAAATAAAACGTCGAAATGAAAATCATTTGATGGCGTGAACATGTGTAACTTCCTTAAAGTGAAGTGAATGTGACATTTACGATCAACCATTATTGGCATTTAATCTTATAGTTTGGCGACAGATTTTTGGTCGATGGGATAACCAAGTAGCACCGTTTTAATTTACCACTCGAAAAATAAAAAAATGCTAACTGGCGAGTTAAAAAAAAAAAAAAAAAGCTATTGGCGAGATTTTCACCCGGCTAACATAAAAGTACCAGGAATTCTTTGTGATCATGGCAACTTTTATGTAGTTTTATTCGATAAAACAATGAGTGTGTTCAGAAGTGCATTTCGCGCCGCGCGCGCGCTCAGAAGTTTATGTCATGGAGTAGGTCTTATCGCAGAAAGGAATTTTAACATAATTCAATTATTTCATTATTTTTAATGGTTCAAAAAAGGTAAAACCAACGACTATATTTCTTTATCTTTCCAACATGGTTTTCGTAACAGGACTACATGCCTATGTTCACTCAGATAAAATCTAAAATAGTCGGGAAAAACATCACGTGACCTTCTTTATCTACTTTAGCCCATTTAGCATTTAAAATTAGTTAATTAACCGCACCCAAACTCCGCGCAAGCTGCTCAAAAAAATTGTGTGGGCGATTTGATCACGTGATTGTGCGTTTTCTGCTTATGTGTTATTGGTTGTGCTTAGTTTGGTAGGTTGATTGATACAATTTAAGAATTCAACTGGTGATCTAAAAATTTTAACTTTTTAACAATTTTCTTTTTATTTATTTAAAAATGATTTATCAGCTGATTTATAACTTCTGTGATAAATAGAATGCTGTTAGTAAACCAAGATTGTGATATCAACATATGAGATTTGTTTGTAATCTACTATACTGGATGGATTTCAATGGAATTTGCACTGTTAGTTAGACAGTTTTTCAGAGAAGGTTTTAATATATATATTTCTTATTTTATGATTGCATATTTTAATACCGTGTGGATAACAGACCAAAATACATCATAAAACATGAGAAATAAATGACATTCAACATTCTGTTAGTATAAGCAAAATACTTACTTATACTTTCAGTAGAAAATTTATAAACCTTCTAATCATACTTTATTCACTACAAAACTAGACAGCAGACCTATATATTTTATCTCTTTAAAAAATATATCTACAGATATTTTTAGTTAAAATAATCTACAACTATTACATTTTATTTTTATAATGTTCAAAGTAAAATATGATTTCCAGCCTAGTCTGGATAAAAATTCACTCGTAAAGTATTCAAAAAAGAAAATCAAGGAATTATCCTACGTGCAAAAGGATATTTTTGCACAATATAGTATATTATTTTTTCATTTGGATTTGCTTAATGTTTATATCATTATACATATACATATATAATCACTTAGAAACGAAACTTTAAATATTTAAAAGGCGTTCAGATGTAAAACTATTATCTCGAAATACCTCATTTTCTCACATTTAAATAGATATTTTATTATTATAATAAAAATACACGTGCCTCTGTATAATAAAAATAAAAAATATATCTTCATCAAAAATATCTTATTCATTATGAAAAATATAAAACAACCAATAAACAAAACAAAAAAAAAATATGATTACAATGTGGGACTGGAAGGATTCGAACCCAGAACCCCTAGTCTCGAGTTCACTGCCTTATCCATTCAGCCATCTAACACACGTTCCTTTTGCAACAAAATATCTTTATAATTAGCACCATCAAATCCATGATCTGTTCCTGAACACACTACGTGTTATTCCATCCATGATATTTACCCACTCCATGTTCCTGTCTCCTGAGCTCGCGCGCGTAGCGCCCGTGCAGCCTGAACACACTCAATTTTGATTCTTTAATCAAAATGGAAACCTTTCTTATGAAAAGCGAAGGAATCAGCCCGTTGTTTATGGCAGTTATATGACTTGGATTATTATAATATAAACGAAATAATGGGGATAGAGTAATATTCGGCGACTTATCACACCTGTGACTGGCTAACATTAAAGTACCAAAATGGCCGCCTGGAGTATAAAAAGCGAAGGGATCCGCTTGGAGCTGCTGATGATAGTCACATGACTTAGGCTATTATTACAGAGATTGTTTCCAATTTAAAAAACAGCGCAAAGATTAATATTTCCTAACGATGACATTTTTTTTTTTTTTTTTCTTTTTTTTTTTTTTTTTTTTTTTTTTTTTTTTTTTTAACGTGACTATTAAAAACAGAAAAAAAACCTTTAAAATTACTATTAAATGAGTACGTGTTAAAGGCAGGAAAATATTGAAAATTACGTCCTCAAAATTGTATTTACACGTGAATATTAAAAGGGAAAGGAAACTTTAAAATAAAAAATACATTAATATGCGTTTAACCCTTTCACAGACAAGGCACTTCTATTCGTAAAACTTGAAATCAGTGAATGGCACCAGAATTTATAAACAAATTTCGAAATACAAAAATTCTTTTGTTCACTTACTTAATAAAAGGGAAATTTTCATCCCAATATTCTGATGCTAATGTGGCATTTAAGAATTAAAATTAAGTGGTCCAAAAATGAACCACCGCACTTGAAGGGGTTAAAGCAGCAAATTTTAGTAATTGTATAATGTCAATCGTTTTATAACGCTGTTAAAAAATAGCGAGAGACAAAGACTCTGTTTACTTAATTCATTTTATTTTAGCTTCTTTTCAAATGTTTAACTGATCTTCTTTAACCGAACACGAAAACAACCATTGGATGTCTTAACAGCAACTGATTCTACCTTAAATTTTTGCAATCAAAGAGAATTGAATGGAAACCCGTTTACAGGGAGCTACAGGTTTTTCAGTATAATTAAATCTTCTCTAATATTTTAAAAACCGATCAGATTAGCATGCTTTTAGATTTTACAGTGTCTGAACGGGGGTTGGCGAGCGTAGCTTGCAGAGGGCAGCGCCCCCTAGCACTAAATAGGATATACTTGAATTATACAGCTCATAAAAAAATATACTATTATTTTTTTTTACTTAGAATTTATGTTTATATTTGTACTTAGAAATATAAGGTTCAAAATATTAATTCCGGATATACTTCGTAATTTTCTCTATTTATATAGTAAAAAGAATTTCAATACTTCGTTAATGAATGTAGATATATATATATATTACTATATACAGAAAGTATAAATTTCAAGTAATTTATTTCGGATTTATTTAATAACATGTCCTCGTGAATTGAAAGTGAAACAAGTATCTTAAGCACAAAGTTAACACTAAGAAGTACAAATTTCCTTTGTAAATAATATGGTAACAAAATGCACCATATTGGGGCATGCAAAATGCACCTACCATTGGCTCATCATGATCACTAACTCCCGTGGTAGCAGATCTGCTACATTGATTTTAAGTACTCAGTTTATCATTAAAAAAACAAACTTCTATTGAACTTGTTTGTGCAGATAATATAAGTAACTCTTTTACTAGCTATATATCATATGTATTTGATTTTATTTCAATAAATTATTAGAAAAAATGAGCAAAAACTAACCAGTGTAAATGCAATTTTGTCCTTTTTGTTAGTCATGTCGCTTCAAACTTCTTATTTTTTCTTATTTAGCCACATTTGCACTCAAACTTCATAACTAACATTACATAAAGGTCCAATTATTGTTGTAATGACTTAAAATATACATTACCTATGAAATTTTGTGTTAAAAATTAAAGCTGAACATATGGTAGCAATTATGCTACCATGGGCATTAGAGGGTTAATTAATTACTTAGCAGATAAATTTTAGTTTCTGAGATTTTTAATGATAAGGAGCTCATACTGACACCATTGGTAGAACAGAAGTTATTATTGCATAGTAGTTTCGTTCCTAATTATATTTTATTTTCGTAAATTAAGAACCAAGTGTCTTCTTTACGGTATACGTTTTCCTCTTTCATTCCCTAAAATCCTTTTAATTTATAGTGCAGCGATATGTTAAAGAATTCTTAGACATCGGCACAATGGGAGAAGTAACGTTCGTTTAATGTATTTTATACAATATTTCAATCTATAAATATAATTAGATACTCATAATTAGAAAAAATAAAAGACTAAGATATATATATATATATATATATATATATTTTTTTTAATGATTCCACATCGCAAGAGTAAGATATGCAGAAATTAATGGAAGTGTTCTAGTACTTGTAAAATTGTACATATTCTTCTAGGGTGAATGTAGTCCGTAAAATTAAGTGGGTACAAGATAATTTTTATTACTTGTAGCATACTAAATCATTATACTAGCATAGATAAAAAATAAACGTTATCTTATAATTAGTTATTTTTGGCGGGAAAACAAATTCCTATGTTTACTTCAATACTAATAAAAGAAAGTTTTGCTTTGTGTGTCTGCCTTTCTGCGATGACTAGCGGAAACAACCGCACGTAGAGGCCTGAAAATTTAGGTGAGGATAGTACAAGACAGGCCATGATGCACCTGAGTCTCGGGGTTTTATTTTTTTAAGACCGGGCACCCTGGGCCCCTATAATGTTTTTTATGCTCTAAATTCTAAATAACTTGTCCCTCTTTTATCCGATTTTCTTCATTTTGGAGGTTCTTTCTGCATTTAGTTATCCCCCCTTCCCACCTTTCTATATTTCATTTACGAAGCGCCCCACGAGGCTTAGTACAGAGCGCCTTGAATGTTTTGCGCTGTAAATTATCAATAAATTGGCCCTTTTGAATTAGATATTTTTGCAGGGAGTTCTTTTCCATTTAGTTATTCTCCCGTTCTACATCACAGTTAAGAATTTAGGGTCCCATAGGGGTCCGAAGCAGCTTGAACTTTTCGTAACTCGCATATTTTTCCCGAATTTTCCTAATTTTGTCATCCTCTCAATGCATAGCTTGAAATTTGACTTTTGGACTCCTCTCCCAACCAATACCTTGATATTTTTATTATGGCCCTAGGCCTCTTTTTTCGGCATTCCCATTTTTTGCGCATTCTGTAAAATTTTATTCTGATGATCATCTCTTATCCTGTGCTTAATTTCGTCTAATTGAAGATCTAAAGCGCCATGTACGAAGACCTTTGAATATGTTTTCATGTTAGGACCCTTTTCTTAAATACCAGCTTTCTTCTTTTGAGCCCCGTATTATAGCTCCCTTAAAAATAGTCCGATTCACTACATTTTTTAAACAACATCCTAGGTCCTACAGCTACTACATGAACGATAAAAAAATTTCCCAGACTTCAACTACCACAAATGTTAAATATTAATTGCCTTTTTCGTACCCTTGGTGCAGCTTCTTCAAAAATGATCCGATTCTTTTGCAATGTTTTAAACATACTCCGAGCGTTCTCCGGCTATTTTTAAAACTACTAAATTTTTTATCATACCCAACGACATTTTAGTTAAGACCCTGGCAACCTGGGACCCGGTACATTACCACTTGAAGTTCTTGTACCCTAAATTGTTAATAAACTGTTCCCTTTTAATTTGATCGTCGCTTTTAGATCATTTTTCCCATTAAAATCCCCCCCCCCCATTTATACATTCCAGTTAAGACCGTGGCTCTCTAGGGCCCTCTCCGGGGAACCTTGAACATTTTGTGCGTCATGCAGTTTTCACCTCCTAATCGTGTAATCCCCTCAATGCATAACTTTAAAGTTGAGTCTTTGACTTTTCTACAAAGGCCGACACCCATGTATATTTATTGGGGACATACGGCTTACTTTTTTAGCAATTTCCACAAGTTTTTTGCGCGTTTCTATAAAATCATATAATAAAGATTAATTCATACCCTATAATTATTTTCGAGTAATTGAAGATCTAAAGCGCTAAGTACTCAGGACTTTTAACATGTTGTCATCTTCGGGCCCTGCATTCGACTATCAGTTGACTCGTTTTGTCCCTCTATTATAGCTCCCTTTAAAATGGTCTAATTCACTAGTTTTTTTTCTAACAACTTCTGAGATCTCCCTGTTTCTACATGAGCGACAAAAAGTTTCTTAGACTTCTAGCACCTGTTTTGAATGTTAATGGCCTTCTTGGAGCCCTTGTTGCGGCTTCTTTAAAGATGATCCGTCTCCATCGGAATTTTCTTATCATAGTTCTAAGGTCCTAAGGCTGCTTTATTATCTACTAAAATCCTCCTTTATATACCTGCAATCACCTTTTACGAATATTAATATTGTTTTTGGGCATAGATTTACGTTTACTCACTACAGCTGTAATTTAAAATCCCATTACTGTTAAAGATCAGTGGTTAACATTTGAAGGGGTGGGGGGGGGGCGTGATTTCCATCCGTAAATTAAATAACGTGTTACCGTTAAATGTAATTCGTTAAAATTACAGGTGGAACACCTTCCACCGCTTGTACGCGCATTCTCTCCTTAAGTTCCATGGGACCAATTTCAAGGAATTTGGTTCTTTCAACTAGATTGCAATTCAGCTATTTTCTGTATTATGAAAGTTTATCTTAGACTTCATTTACCAATATTTTCGGACATTAAATGTGCATTCTTTTTCTCGGGTTCTTTGGGTCGGATTGCTGTGGGTTTTGTCACATTCGTTGGTTTCCGATTGTCTCTGGCGAGTGCGAGCACTTCCACTACATGCTGCTTGAAGCAGCGGTGACCCAGGTCACAGGTTCGTTCTTAAAAAGGTTTGTTTGGAACACACTATATGCCACAGAAGGAAATGTACCCACTGAACGAGATGCATTTAAAAGATTTTACATAGATATAAAATAATTCAAACTTGAGTTTTGTTTTTCGTTATTATAACGTGCCGAACAACATCGGACGCGTCAGCTAATTTATCAATGGAGTAAACTTGCAATATATTATAAAAAAAATATTTTAACTCAATCAATTGCACAATTTGTTTTAAATAATATTTTTCTTTTTCACCAGTAAATCCTTCTCGAAAGTAATAAATTAAACTTTTCTTTAACTTGTACCATCCATTTGTAAATATATGTTTGAATGGCAAATACAGTGGAACCTGCTTAATGTGACCACCCTCGGGACAGGCTATTATGGTCACTATATAGAGATGGTCACTATATGAAGTTTGTTTTTAAAAATAGCTCGTTAAAATTTTTTGTGATCTCAAAAATTAAGAGAAATTAAAATATACATACGAAAAAAATGCTCTATATTAAGCAATAAATTTGTTAATTAACAATTATAATAACTGAACTACTAAATAAAAATATACTACATAGAAGATTAACTTAAAACTCACCTTATTTCTTTTGAATTCAGTTGAACTTCCGTAGTGATTTATTTAAATAACACATAACGGCAAGGTACAGTCGTGGAAAAAGAAGTGAACATCCCTTACTAACTTTGCAAAAAATTATCGTAGAAGAAAGTTACTGGTATCACACGATTGGTAATAAAGTCTACTTTTAAATGATGTATATAAAATTTGATTAGGGGGGCCATCTACATAGTAAAACGAACCATAACTTTGTTTTTTTCAATAGCAGTGCAGCATTCCTATCCTAGGATCCGTCAATATGCGTGGGGGAAATATTACTCATTCCTCTCTCTCCTCATGAGAAAAATACGAATACATTATAAATTGTTTTACGTAATATTCCTAAATTACAAATCTGACAACCTCTAATCGCCTTTTAGCATTGGAATCCCATATATCTTTATATGACTGTGAGTGGTGGGAAACATTTTACGACGAATTTTGTCGGCCACATAGCATGTCATAGACATATTGCTGTTTTAAAATTTAGTAGACTTTTGCTGCATATGTTTTTTTCCTAAAAAATGCTGTGCATAAATGACTGCCGCATTGTTAAAATATTTCTTCTCATCTCATAAACAAAAATGTACTTATGATGGTTAATGGATATTTTAGTAATATTTCCTAACATTTTTTGTTCGCCTCAGATGTTAGCACTCATTATAAACTCAAATATTGGAATTAAGGCTTTATCTATCCTTTGCGATATTGTTTTCTGAATATATATGAACTGTAAAATATATACAACCAGTTTCCCTGTAGAAATCGGAAAAATAGTTGACCTTATCGTACCGGAAAAATTTCCGACCCAGCTCGGAATATAATGCGTAAAATCGGAATAAAATTCATAAAATACCGTTTTATTGAATATATATATATATATATTTTTTTTTTTTTTTTTTTTTTTAACTGATTTCATTCCGAGCTGGGTCGGAAAATTTTCCGGTACGATAAGGGTAACTATTTTTGCGATTTCTACATGAAAACTTGTCGTTTTTTTTTTTTTTTTTCAGTGTGCTTTACCTGATTTTACTGGAATACTTCTAAAGAAAAATTTAAAATTCACTTCTAGATAACCATTTACTTAGAAGGAAAATATTATTTATTCATGCATAGAAAATAATAATTGCTTAAATAATAGGGATGAATTCTTAGTTAACTTAATACTTACCGGGTGTCCCAAAAAGGACTGACTGATTTTAAAATTCAATAACTTCTAAACGGTGACAGATATTAAAAAAATTCTTGCAGGAGGGTTATGCATAAAGTCAAAAGTTTTTTTACAGTGATTTTCGATTTCAGTTCGAATTACAAACAATAGATGGCGCTGTAAGCAATAGTCACTAAATACAGGCTCGATTTTTAGTCCTTTCTGTTGTTCCATGAAGAAAAAGGAGATGGAAATGTATTATCCGGGCCACGAAGTACCAAAAATCGAGCCTGAATTTACCCTCTATTGATCGCAGCGCCATCTATCGGATTTTAAAATATGTAGCCCCCTGGCAACACAGTCAATGCCCTTACTGGATCGGGAAGGGGGTTGGACCCGAAATTCTTTTGTGATCCGAGTCCTCTAGGTGAACCCTACCTCTCCTCGAAGTTTGTAACATCTTAGCAGGGACACCCTGTATAAAACTTAAATTTATTTACTTTTACATGACAGATATTTTGTCGGAAATGGTTTTTAATATATTTAAGAACAACATCTAAAACAGTTTTTAGAATGGAACCAAACATCTAAAGGTGATTAGATGCTGCAGAACGATAAAAAGGACACAGAAAAATATCCCTCCGATATCATAAGACGGGTATTTTATCTATCAGACAACAAATATGACAAAAAATTGTATTGCGACATTTACTTAACTCCCCTTGTACAAGAAAGTTTTAAATAAATAATATGACGTCCACTAGGTGCATAGAAAAGTATTGTGGAAAAACAGTAAACATGATACCGTACTTATCCTAGATAATATTTTACAATTAAAGAAATCATACACATTATTTTGATTTTTCTTGCTCTGGGAAACTTGAAAGCAATATTCAAATTGATTTAATGTAAAATTTAAGATACAATTTGACACCAGAAATATTTTAATATTTATATATATATGGTTATTAAATGAAATATCATAAAATGCTCAATCTTCCAGGCGTCGATTCAAAAATTGAATTAACTAGATATACATTTGTGATATCTTGTTTGTCCTATTATGAGATTTGCACAAAATCATTTAATGAAACCTAACCATGTGTTCCAAATCACTTTTCACAATATTAGACTATTGGAAATTTGAAGGTCATGTGAACTGCTTAATTAAGATTAAGAAATTAAGGCCTAATGAAGAATAAGAATTAAGATTAACTAGAAAAAATAGACTCGTCATTAATTTTAAAAAGTTATACTTTTTAAAATTTTAAACGGTCTTTCGGTATTATTTTGAAAACAATTTTGCACTATCTGAGAAGTTCAACAGTAATTGTCCCATTATCGAACAGTCAAAAAAGCGTCGATTAGTGATACCCTGTGTTTTATGAAATTTCAGAGCTTTAGCGCACTAAAAACAGACCAAGAACTTATTAGTCAGAGAAATCAACAAAATTTAACATAGTTCAAAATACCACAACTGGAGGATTTTGGCAATAAAAAAATGGAATTTTTACTGGTGTGAGTTGTGTAAGCTTCTGAATCATAGGACCAGGTACCGTATACATTTTTTTAATTCTAATTAAAAAAAATAATTATATGGCTATTTCATGGACATAATATTAATTCCTGCCTTATTTTAAACAGTTATTTTATTTACATTGTCTACGAATCACTAATGGGTAAAAAAAAGACCGTTTCAACCTGTTTTGGACATAACGTGTGTCCCACCGAAATAAAGCCACCGTGATTGTGTGCTGTAATTGCACACGAAACAAACCAATAAGAACTAAACAAATATATTAAGAAAGCCTATATACAAATACATATTTACAAAGAGTAACTTACTCCCTGCATTAACTAGACAAGAAAAAAAAAATTGTTAAAAAAGAGGGGGGAAAGGTGTCCCGTCGAAATAAAGCCACTACTGTTAATACACAATATATCCGCCATGGTTATATATGACTTGGAATATACGATGTGGCATATCATTTAACACTCCTTGAAGGACTGTAGCATCAAAGTTCTCCCACGCTTCAATGATGACGACCTTCAATTTTGCCACAGACTGAAACTGTCTGCCATTGGCATATACAGCTCTACTGAGGATATCTCACACATTTTCTTGGGGATTGAGATCAGGGGAAAAGGGCAGGCCAATCCATGACATGCACCCGATTCTCCAAAGACCATTCCCTGGACGATTTTGTAGTGTGGATGGAGGTTTTTTCTGCTGGAAAATCCAACTTAGTCTACCAATTCGGTTTAAAAATGGCAGTAAATAGTTTTCTAGCATTTCTTCGTAATCGGTAGCCTTCATGCGTCCTGAGAGAACAGCCAGGTTATGTTTACCTCCATAGCCGAAGCCTTCCTACACCATTAATGAGCCTCCACCTTGCTGTCTTTTGAATAAAATTTTCTCATGTCATAGCAATAGAAAGCAAGGCCATCTGGCCCATCCAGATTATTTTTTTCTCATCTGGGACTATAACGCGATGTCACTGGTCCTTCCAGGTTTGATTATATTTAGCCCAGTGGACTCTCCTTTGCATGTGTATAGCTTTCAACATGTGCTGCTGTTTTCGTTTCTTATATCGCAAGTTGTTGGTACGTTTTTCAATTCGTGACAGGATTGATTTTGTCACAGGGATGTTATCCTCTTTGGCCAACGATTTTAGGGAAATACCACATCCTGAAAGATGATGTAAAACTGCTCTTGCTTGCCTGGAAGTCATTTTTCTGCAGTTACACCTCCATTTTTTATGCCCGTGCGCATTGCCCTGATTTACAAAATTGTCTATTACGGTTTCAGATCGTTTGATTTGCTTAGATATTGGTCTATGTGAAAGACCTTGTTCCTTAAAAGCTGTTATTTGTCCTTTCTCGAACTTTGATAGCTGGATTTTCTTTCTCATTGCAATACAGTAGGAGAAAGAGAAAGTACAACGTTCTAAAGTCCGCACAAAGTTCGACTGGCACAGAACATGTACTTGACAACTTCCTGACGTCATAAACATGCTGATCTCAGCAGCTTGAATGTCGGTAGTTACGAATAAAAACTAATATTGGCAGTGGCTTTATTTCGGCGGGACACTTTTCCCCCTCTTTTTTTACACATTCAACTTTTTTCTCCTACGATGGCTTTATTTCGTTGAGACACACCTTACTGTATACAAAGTCAATGACCGCATTTAAAATAACATTGAATTTTGTTGATTTATTTATATTATACAATATTATCATGTCAAAAAGAATTCCTACAAATTTCGAAAGTTTATACTATTCATACTATATTTAATCTTATTTTTTGATATATATCTTAATAATACTTTTCATCAACCAAATCTACAAAATGGAATCTCAGTTTTGAAAGATGAATTTAGTTAAGATTAATTGTACACGCTAATCTATAAATAATGATTTTTCCGATTTTGTTGTTTTTGTTGCAAAGGTGCAAACAGCAAGCACGCGGACATTTTCTCAAAAATAAACTTTTTAAAGTAAATTTTATTACAAGATTAATTGAATTAACGCACTTTCATTATTTTTCGACAATATTTGTTTCAGATACTTGTGATCGAAGAAGATCGGTCGCCTGATTGGAAGTTGACGGTGCACTTGTACGTACTCTCTCTTTCACATCGTGTATTATTTATTTTTATTTTCAGATTAAAAAAAAAAAAACATAATGTATAAGCAAATTAGATTTTAAACGCATATATTACATGTATTTACTAAAGAATTTGTGCATAATAACAATTCAATAAATATAATTAAAGTAGTCCAAAAGTGATTTCCATTTTTTCCGTAACAAAGAAAAAAAATCATGTGCATTTTATGTCAAAGAACCTCTTCTTAAATTGCCATAAATATGTGAACACCAGATTTTATCGTATAATACATAAAATGCATTTTTTTTTTTACTTATGCTATTAGATCATATCTTTTTAAACATATTTTCCTTTTGTTACAGAAAGTTACTGGATATATTACTGACTAACACATTTGAGTATCGCTATTATATATATATATAAACGGACACTTTCTTTCGTGGTATTCATATAACACTGTATACATAGCTGACAACGATTACGGTTTTTTGTTATCACTAAAATTAAATAGTAGGGAAAATGCCCTTAATATCGCACTCCTCCTGAACTCGTCAAGTAGAGGCTGCCACCTAGCCGAAACTTCCTTAACTAATGTCTAGGGGCAAGACGTCAACCGGATCAGCGGTTTGGTTTAAAACGCAGTTGCGTTAGTCTCTGATATTTTCTTTTTTTAGTTTCATGCAAACAAAAAGTTTTTGGCAACATCACTTTACAGTGAAAAATCATTTTCAAAGTATGTGCTGTTCTTAATTATTGTAACGTAAATACAACCACATAATCATGTAGATTAACTAGATATAGCTGTAAGGCTCTTTTTATTCTTAGTTACTCGAGTAGGTTCGGCCGCATTGCAATGTTTCATTCTGCATAATATTGCACCTCTACTGTAGTCCTAATATCGCACTGTGCGATATTACACAAGCTATTTTATTTAAGTATCTAAATGTCAACTTTTTTATTTATGAAGGAATTTCTAAGTCTTTTTTAATAAATGTGTTTTCCCTTTGAATAGAAACATATTCAAAGACAATTATTTCATTTGCAGTGTTTGACTCTGCTGAGACTTCTTACCAATGTGAACATCCAGAAGACCCTGTCTATCCATTAGTGACATGTTGTCTCGCTGAAACAATTCAAATTAGACATCAAATACCGGAGTCTCAGCTTGTATCCATGGTCTCAAACCACCTGTAAAAAAGAGTGACAAATTTAATCGAAAAATTCCAGGTGAGTTTCTTCCTTGCCAAAACCAAATAGCAGCAATTTTTCTCCGATGTATACAGTCCTTTGCCATATCTAAATGAGCTCAGCAACGGTTCTAACAAGTACCCCAGATAAAGTAAAATCTTAGGTGCAATATTAGGAAAACTTTTTTCCAAACTTCTTAAATGCACCTTTTGTGATTTTACACTTTTTCCTTCTTTATTATTTGAGCAATTGAATTTGTTGTATGTGGTATGAAGAATCAATAACTCACCTACAAAAATTACGTGGAAGTTTTAGTTAAACTGAAAAATTCCAAAAATATATAGAATTTTAAAAAGGGGTTCGATATTGCGGACATTACCCATATATATCTATATTTTCAATCACAGAGACAAAATTTCTAATAAAATCAATCTGCAAAAAAAAAAAAAAAAACATAAAATTTATGCTAAATTTATGCTCTATATAAAAAGTTTATTAGGTGAATTTTTGCGAAATAAGAAAGTAAATAAAAAAAAATATTTCGGCGCGAGAAATGTTTGATATCAAAATTACAAATGACAATAGTACACACGAAAAAAGGGAATGTGATTTGTTTAACGTTTTTAAAAAAATTAAGCCTTTTGTACAAACACGATTTCTTGGATTACGGTGTCTACTGTTTCACAATCAGAGAGAATATTACTTATTGAAAAACTGTTGAAATAATATTATCTTTATATATCAGTAATATGTAGGATGTACGCATAATTTCCTATAGATACGGTTAACCTCAGCAATTTTTTTAAAGAAAGTATATCTTAAAGCATAATGCTATTGTTAAGTTATGGCATTTTGGCTTTTACTCAAATTCAACACTCCACAACTTGATTCAAAGCGGGTTTCTTAAATGTTGACGACATTATTTCTTTCTCATACCATTAAATATTTTGAAATGAACTATTCATAAATGCTTCATTGTTGAAAAAATCAGAAAGAATACTTAAATGAATTACAATTACTACAAATAAAAAAAAATAATAAAACTATAGGTTTTATTTCACAACGTAAAGAGAAGCAGGATTTGTGATATCTAATGCTATTATTAATACTACTTTTTTGTATTTAATTTTCAACAGAATACTACTGAAACTGCAAAGAAGGGCTTTTCTAACAGATCTATAGTTTAGATTTACTGGAAAAGGTCTTAAGAGCAGTATGACTGAAAAAAATTTCTATTCCACAGCGAAATCTCCCATGTATATAAGATTTTGGGCAAAATGCCAAAAAATTAGTTTTAGCTACACCCGTGTCCTTCAAAAAAGTTTACTGTAAATGTATACTTTTCTTATAAAAATACAAAATAAAGTGAAATCTATTTAATCTTTCTTTCTTTTATTTTTTTTTCTGTAAATGAACTTTTAGTTAGCTTTTCATTATTAGCTTTCATATATATATATATATATATATATATATATATATATATATATATATATATATATGTGTGTGTGTGTGTGTCTCGACCGAGTTCGTTGGCCAGCTTCATCCACCATCTTGTTTCAAAATGGCAACCATTTAAATTTGTAAAAAAAAAAAAATAATTTGAAATGTGGTACCAAACAGTTGAAAATTGAAAAATATTATTTCTTATGTGTTCCGGAGGAGTTTTTCTTTCGTTTATATCTTAAGAAATTGCTGAGTTATAGCACTTTCAATTTCTAGCTTGGCTGACATTTTGAAACGACCTGATTTTTGTCACGCGATAGCAGGCGTATTTGTGAACCGATTTGTATGTACCTTGGTGTATACATAGTACATACCAATGTCTCGACCGAGCTCGTTCGCCAGCTTCATCTGCTATCTTGTTTCAAAATGGCGGCCATTTAATTTTTTTTTTAAATTTTAAATTTAAAATGAGGTACCAAAAAATTGAAAAATGAAAAAGATTTTTTTCGTATGTGTTTGACTTTAATACAAAGATTCCGGAACTGTTTTTGTTTCGTCAATATCTAAAAAAATGGCTGAGTTATAGCATTTTGAATTTCTATTGTGGCTGATATTTTGAAACGACCTGATTTTTGTCACGCGATAACAGGCATATTTATGAACCGATTTGGATGTAAATTGGTGTTTACATAGTACATACCAATGTCTCGACCGAGTTCGTTGGCTTGCTTCATTCCCCATCTTGTTTCAAAAGAGCTGATATTTAAAAAAAAAAAAAATTAAATTTAAAATGAGTTATCAAAAAATTGGAAAATGGAAAAGATTTCTTTTATGTGTTTGACCTTGATACACAGATTCCGGAGCAGTTTTTGTTTCATCTATATCTTTAAAAATGGTTGAATTATAGCACTTTGAATTTCTAGCATGGCTGACATTTTGAAACGATCTGATATTTGACACGCGATATCCCGCGTATTATTAACCTATTTCTATGTAAGAAAGCATGTGAATAGTATATAGCAATGTCTCGACCTAGTTCGCTGGCAAGCTTCATCAACCATCTTTTTCAAAATGGCGGCCATTAAAATATATATATATATATATGTGGAGATTTCGCAAGCAACACCTGCATTAGACTGAGTGTCCCCGTATTTTCCGCTTCGAGATTAAAAAGGAAACGAGCCTTAACGAAGCTGTGTGAAGTGGAAATGCAGAAGAGGTAAAGAGAACGAAATGAGTTCGACGACGGAAGGTTTTGTTAAAAAAAGAACAGAACATATTTCGGAGAAATAAGATTGAATATTTACACGACGTAAGAAAATCTCAGAAATATATTCAACGACGTCCTGAATTATAGACTTTAAGCTAATTAAAGAACGAGAAGAGTGTTTATATCTGTATTTTTTGTTAGTGTATCCGTCTAAATAAATGTCAGTGTTCGTCCTAAAAGTGAGTTGTGAGTTATGTATGGAGTCTCACCCCCATAAATTGGCGTCAGAAGTGACAGTTAACCCACCAATATGATTAATTAGAGTTATTCATCCTACATATTCAAGCCGGATATTCTTCTAACGGTGAGTTCATTGCTATTATTTTATTATGAAGTTAGTTGAAATACCAGAACTGGAAGTTGCATTTAAAAACGAACGAACGCATAAAATCAAATTGCTGCATAAGTTCCTATTTGATGCTGACGGTGATCGCTCTAATAGAAAGAGAATACGTGATTTTACTGGTTTCGGTTTTCAAACCGACAGCACCGAATTCAAAAATAAAATAACTAAAGTTCAAACTGATTTTTCATTAAATGATCTGATTACAGTGTGCAATCTACTTTGTATTGATAATGAGGGATCTTTAAACGATCTCGCAACCCGATTAGTGACATACCTTTCAGACTTGACCTTACTACAAAATAATATTATACAAAATGAAAGTGACAGCGACTCGGAACCCGAACTGCCTTCAAATAATATGACTTCAAGTAATAACACTCAATTATCAAATTTTGACAAACAACAGCAATTTCCAGTTCAAAGTTTTATGCCATCGGCTATTGATTTTACTGATATTGAAAGTGTAATACCTCCTTTCGATGGTAGTTCTTTTAGTGACATAAACGTATGGTTTAATAATTTTGAGGATGTTACTAATATGTTTAATTTATCTGACTTTCATAAATTCATATTTTGTAAAAGATCATTACGAGGAAAAGCCCAGTTATTAGCACAAACAGAATTTCATATCAATTCATATGACAAACTTAAACAACTCTTAATATCAGAATTTAGCACCACTTATAATTCTGCCGATTTACATGATATATTGAATAAACGAAAATTGCAAGAAAATGAATCAATAGAAGAATATTTTCTTATCATGAAACAAATATGCTCGCGTGGTAAAATCGAGGATTCCGCATTAATGCAATACATCATAAACGGCATACCCGACCCCGTTTTCAGAAAATCAATGTTATATGGATGCCAATCCATTGTAGAATTCAAGCAAAAGCTCAAAATTTATGACAAAATTCGACATGACTTTGAGAACACTAAATTTCGTAAAGTCAAACCTGAAATGCCAATGAAAGAGAAATCCTTTCGATCAAAATCTGATCTTTTTTGCTTTAATTGTGGTTTGTCGAATCATAAAAGTAGCCAATGCAGGCATAAAGATAAAGGCCCTCGTTGTTTTAATTGTTCGAATTTTGGCCATAAATCGGCTCAATGTGATCAACCAAGGAGGCCTAGAGTTAAGTCAGAACCCTCCAATGTTTCCACTGTCACGTCGAACACTTTCATGACCAAACAAGTCTTTATTTCGTCTGTAAATGTTACATCATTGGTAGACACAGGTAGTGAAAGAAGTTTACTAAAGGAAAGTATTTATCGCAAACTCCCTACAATTTCGAACCTTGAACATTCAACTATCACATTAACTGGATTAGGAAATACTATAATCAAACCCCTATGTTTTTTCTCTACGAACATTATGATAGATGATTTTAATTATACAATTAATGTTTATGTAGTCCCAGATTATTCCATATCTTTTGATCTTATTATTGGTACAGATATCATTCAACAAAGTATTTTAACAATTTCTGGAAATGATATTTCGATGCAAAAAATCGAGAAAAATGACGACACGTCCACTAATTTTTTGATTAATATTGCTCATGTGTTAGACGATCTTAATCTTGATTTATCTCATATTACCGATGAAACAATACGTTCAAAAATTTCAGAACTTATTCAAAATTATTCCCCTAAAAAAATAAAGACAACTGATGTTAAATTATCAATTCATCTGGAAAACGAAGAACCTGTTACTTGTCCTCCCAGGCGCTTGGCGCAAATAGAGAAAAACTTCGTCGAAAAACAAATTTCTGAGTGGCTCGAAAAAGGAATTATTCGTAAAAGCACTAGTAATTTTTCATCACCTATTGTCCTAGTAAAAAAGAAAGATGGTTCATATAGATTGTGTGTTGACTATAGGAAGTTAAATTCTAAAACACATAAACAACGTTTTCCCCTCCCAGTAATTGATGACATTATTGATCAGTTGCATTCTGCAAAAGTATTTACTACTCTTGACCTTAAAAATGCTTTTTCTCATGTCGAAGTAGAAGAAAATAGTAGAAAATATACTTCTTTCGTAACACATCCTGGTCAATTTGAATTCTTATATATGAATTATGGCCTTAGCGATGCACCGTTAGTATTTCAAAGATATATTTATAACGTTTTTCGAGACCTCATTAATGAAAAAGTACTTATTGTCTATATGGATGACTTCATAATACCAGCTGAAAACGAAGTCGAAGGACTCCAGAAATTACAACGCGTCCTTACAACTGCATCCGAATATGGTTTAGAACTGAATCTCAAAAAATGCCACTTTCTACAACGAGAAATTGATTTTTTGGGTTACCACATTAAAAATGGTCAACTGCACCCATCCCCCTTAAAAACTAAAGCTGTCCTTAATTTCCCAGAACCTAAAAGTATAAAAGATGTACATTCATTTGTCGGATTAACTTCATATTTTCGTAAATTCATTCAAGATTACTCTTTAATAGCTAAGCCTTTAACAGATCTTCTTAGAAAGGACACTAAATTTCACTTTGGCGACCAGCAACGGAATGCATTTAATCAGCTGAAACACATCCTTTCTTCAGGACCTGTTTTAAGCATTTATAATCCTAGTAACGAAACAGAAGTTCACTGTGATGCATCTATTGACGGTTACGGAGCAGTCCTCCTTCAAAAGTCTTCTATTGACAATCAATTTCACCCTGTCTATTTTATGAGCAAAAAAACCACAGATGCCGAACGTAAATATTCGAGTTACGAATTAGAAGTTTTAGCTGTCATAGAAGCCCTTAAAAAATTTCGCGTTTACATTCTAGGTATTCCTTTCAAGATAGTCACAGATTGCAACGCATTCGCCCTTACTATGAATAAAAAAGATCTTTGGACCAAGATTGCTCGATGGGCTTTAATGTTAGCTGACTATAACTATACAATCGAACACAGACAAGGTACACGCATGCGCCATGTCGACGCTTTAAGTAGAAATCCAATATGTATGGTCATTCAAGATAGTTTTACTACCAAAATCATACAATCACAGAACACTGACGAACATATACAGGCCATCAAAGAAATTTTGAAAACAAAGCCATATGACAACTATTTCCTTAAAAATAACGTTCTCTATAAAAATCATAAAGGTATCGATCTGATAGTTGTGCCGGATGAAATGCAGCTAAATGTCATTAAACACGTTCATGACAAAGGACATTTTGGCCGTAAACGCTGTGAAGAACTCCTTAACGAAGAATTTCTCATCCCTAATATGTCAAATAAAATTGATAAAATTATAGCGAATTGTGTAACATGCCTTTTGTATAATCGCAAACAAGAAGTGGCAAACAAGAAGGTGAATTACATCCCTTACCTAAAGAAGAGACTCCTCTCCAAACCTACCACATTGATCATTTAGGCCCTCTTGAAACAACCAACAAAAATTATAAACATATTTTGTCTTTAATAGACGCATTTACTAAATTCGTCTGGTTGTATCCATGTAAAAGTACTTCTGCTACCGAAGTTATATCAAAACTACGACAACAAAGTCATACTTTTGGCAATTCTTCCATTATCATTAGCGATAAAGGTCCTGCATTTACAAGCAAAGAATTTGCTGATTATTGTCAAGATGAAAATATAAAGCACGAGACAGTTACAACTGGCCTTCCCCGTGCCAATGGTCATGTAGAGCGACTTAATTCCACCATAATTTCTGTAATCTCTAAAATGTCCAAAGACGAACCGACCAAATGGTTTAAACATGTTCCTAAAGTTCAACAAGTCATTAATTCAACTTACCAAAGAAGCATTAAGAGAACACCGTTCGAAATATTATTTGGTACAAAAATGAAACAGAAAGAAGATGCACAAATTATTGACCTCTTAAACAGTGCAGTCGAAGAACAATTTATGAAAGACAGAGAAGAGCTCCGTAAAGAAGCCAAGAAGAATATTCTGGAAATTCAACAAGAAAACCGCAAGCACTATAATTTACGACGTAAGAAACCCCGTAAGTACAAGCTTGTAGACCTTGTAGCAATTAAGAGAACCCAGCAAGGACCAGGTTTAAAGTTGAAATCTAAATTCTTAGGTCCATATAAAGTAATCAAAGTGAAGTCTAACGACACCTACGACGTAACGAAAATCTCATCAACTGAAGGACCGATAAATACTAGCTCCTGTGCTGAATACATGAAACCTTGGCCTGACAAAAACTGAAACTTAAAAAAAAAAAAATTAAATCTTTTCTTTCTGTGTCCTATAAACATTTTACAAATCACTGCTTTCAAAGAAATCTCTATAAGATGTTACGCTACTTCAACTATGATGTGCAGATTAATTTTTAATTTTTTTTTCTTTCCCCCTAAGAACAGTTACTGGTTTTTGTTTTTTCAGATTCTATTTTACCACATGTCGCTGCGGCAGCTCCAGATGCCAGGACGGCCGCTTGTGGAGATTTCGCAAGCAACACCTGCATTAGACTGAGTGTCCCCGTATTTTCCGCTTCGAGATTAAAAAGGAAACGAGCCTTAACGAAGCTGTGTGAAGTGGAAATGCAGAAGAGGTAAAGAGAATTAAATGAGTTCGACGACGGAAGGTTTTGTTAAAAAAAGAACAGAACATATTTCGGAGAAATAAGATTGAATATTTACACGACGTAAGAAAACCTCAGAAATATATTCAACGACGTCCTGAATTATAGACTTTAAGCTAATTAAAGAACGAGAAGAGTGTTTATATCTGTATTTTTTGTTAGTGTATTCGTCTAAATAAATGTCAGTGTTCGTCCTAAAAGTGAGTTGCGAGTTATGTATGGAGTCTCACCCCCATATATATATATATATATATATATATGTATATATTTAAAATGAGGTGAAAAAAATTAGAAATTGAAAAAGGTTTCTTTTTTAAGCATTTGACCTTGATATAAGTATTCCGGAGGATTTTTTGTTTTGTCTTTATTTTAAAAAATAGCTCAGATATAGCAGTTTGAATTTCTAATGTGGGTGACATTTTAAAAAATCTGATTTTTTACCTGCGACAGCACTCATATATATCAACCAATTCCTATGTGAGTGAGCATGTGCACATGAATTACTAAGGTCTCGACCAAGTTCACAGGTTAGCCTCATCCACCATGTTGTCTTAAAATGGCAGGCACTTCAAGATATCGCCGAATTTGGCAACCAAATATGTTACTTTAAATAAAAGCAGCCTGGATAAAGCTGATTAATTTCGCGAAATTCTCATTCATAATGATGTAGTATTGATAAAATTAATATTTAATCTCCTATAATCGGTTTCCACTAAATTGAGCTTCGTGTGTTTGAATAATATAAGCTGCTTTTCAAAAATAAGGAATATGAAAGCTACCTCTTCCTCCCGACACTGGCCGGAAGGACTTTTAATTATGTAGCATGTAAAGATTGTATTACTTAATTTAACAATAACTGGATACATTTTAATTTTATTTTAATTTTATTAGTAACTTCTTTGACATTTCCAATCTACATGATAACATTCCGTTTTCCGGAAATTATAATGATAATAAAATTATTTTCAAGCAAAGAATTTTTTTTTAAGATGTCACTTTCAGGTGACTACAGTACACATAAAAACAAGTAATCTAATGAATTATCGAGTCTGAATTTAATATTTTTGTGTGAACATTATTTATGGGACTACGGGGTCGGCCTTTTTAACAAAAAGTAGAAAATATTGATTATTAGAAAATAAAAATTGTTATAAAATCAACGCAATATGTCAGTAACATAAAGAATGTGCGCTGAATTATGTAAGGAGGGTTTTTGCTTCTACATATCCTTTTACATCTTCACGCTCTTTGTCATGTATGTGGACGTTTAGTTTTTTATAATTATAATTACTGTAAATAAGAAAAAGAACAAACAATTGGTAATAACTTAGTATTCACTACAGAATCCCTCGACAAAAGAAGTAAAAAAATGGTTTGGCTGCACTGATGTACAGTTAGAGATATAAAAAAAAGCATGAAGTTATTTTTCGGCAGTCAGTGTCGTTGGATTATTTTAACAATTAGTTAATATTTGATAAAATTATCAGATGTATTAAATATTATATTAAGATATCATAATTTGTAGAAATGTAAGAATGAAATTTACGTTAGTTTTTTTTTTTTTTTTTTTTTTTTTTTTTGTCTCATAAGACATCATTTCACTCATAAAATTTTTAATTTTTTTTTATCATGTTACGGGCTATCGTATGTATGCAGATTTAAAGTTAGGTACACCAAATTCGTTAAGACTCGTTTCAAAAGAAATTGAAACGCTGTAGTTTTTTTTAAACATAGTTTAGAAATTACTAGGTGAATCAGCTTTTAATTTGAAATCGCATATTTAAAGCTTTTTTAAAATCGATTACTCTTTAGAAAAAATCACTCGTTAAAATTCATGCATATTTCCGACTATTATTTTGAAATTATTAATTATTTTAAATTTTTAATAAATAAATAATATCAACAATTTGAAATACATTTGACAATTAATGCACAATGTTTCCAAAAGTCTTGATGTTTGACTCTATAGTGAGATGAAGTCTATTTTTGATTTGGACTTCTCGAACCAGTATTTCTGAACAATGGTATTAAGACAAGTTTTTTATCATGTCATTCGGGCCTATACTCTATTTAGATGTATATATAATTAATGCTCAAACGATCAGATCTGTTAATAAATGGTTGTTTAGGAATTTACGTTATTTGAAGTTTGCTCTAAAGCAATGTTGAGAAATAGCATACAAAAATTGAACGCTACTTATATTTTAAAAACACATGTCCTCTATACAACCTTTGGAAATTAACGACGCATATTCCGTTTTTCACCTCTAATGAATTATTATATCTCCCATTACATTTGATCATTAAATTGCTCGTCGTATCTTTGAATACAGCACATTAAATTATGACCAGGTAGTATACATATATGTACACGTAGTTGGATATATGAAACGCTGCATAAAATCCTTGTCAAACTAGTGAAAGATTGTAGTTGGATCCATTCAGTTCGTAGCATATTGGCGGCTCGTGACAGGTTGTGTTATTTTTGCTATCAGCAAATCCAGTCTACTACATGAATTTGTTGGTAATAGCTGAGATATTCTAAGTTCAATTCAAACAGAAGTATTCGTTTTCCAGTCGCATTATTAATCCGATAGTTAGGGCATACTCCTAGCAAGAAAACGGATTTAGCAATCTCGTAGTTTCTCCAGAAAAATAGAGCCAATTATCATTCTATGACATTTATTCATCAAACCATGAAAACGTAAAAGAAGTCCCACATTATGAGAAAATTCGTAGAGCCCTCAGGCTGGAGCATGAATAGCCACACCTTCTTATAAGATCTTAAAAAGCAAATTTAGAATTCTGCTAGACTGTTAGACACCGGGTAACACAGTTGGAAGCACTGAAACAATACAGAAATCTCAGCTGCGAGGTCACAGCATCGTGGTTTTGTTAACACTCGCGTACGGTGACAGATTTTGACATAATACAGAAACGACCACCGACCCCCTGAAGACTTGGCCTGAGCACTGACACAAAAATGACGACTGCCGAAGTCTGATTTTTCTCAGAGTGTGTACGATTCTTTAAATATCCGTACCAGTAACTTTTCTGAGTTTTTTCAACTTTATTTTTCTGAGATTAAACAAGTCAAAGAAATCTTTTTTTTTTTTTAAATTACTGTGTCAAAATTTAAGGGACCGTACATACGCAAAAAAAAAAAAAAAAAAAAAAAAAAAAAAAAAAAAAAAAATTCGATTTCGGAGCCCGACATTTTTGTGTCAGCGCTCATGCTTAGTATTCAGGGGACGGTGAACGAACCAATAGGTGAAAGGCGTACTTCGAGCAGCGGACAGCTAAACTAATGCGCGAGACATAGAGTGGTTTAGGAGAATGAATCCCATCTCTGGTACATAGGGATTTCAATGTAAAAAGTCCAGCATCTAAAAGGCACGGGAAAGTAAATTCCTGAAATTAAGATTAATAATATAAATAGCAAAATAGCTTTTAAAAACATTCAAAAATAAAAACTAGTTTCTCTCAGAATAGTATAGCTTGGTTGACTCATAAAAATGTATGAAGGGATTAAGAGTTTCAATTAAGATAACGATATTACTAATAAGATAATTATTAATACACTATACGACTAAAGGTGACCGGTCACTTGCGATTTTAGACGTTTTGTTAAATATCTAGAAAAATACATGAGGAATTAACCTGAAACTGCAGGTGTGTAAAACAGTATAGTATAGGCCATATATTTCCGCGAAGATTTTTTTTACCGAAACCTCATAGGGGACCGTCAGCAAATTGAAAAATTACGAATATCTTTTAAATAACCCTGTAAAATCTAATGGAGCAAAAGCGTTCAAACTTGATATTATTAATAAGTGGCTTATTGTAATATACTGTGTTCCTTTTTACGAGGATAGCCTGTATACTCGTAGAGAAATTAAGGCTTTTATAAAAACAGTCTCAAATTTCGCCAAGTTTTTTGCTTATAATTTGCGGAGTTCTTAATACAAAAAAAAAAAAAAAAAAAAAAAAAAAAAAAAAAAAAAAAAAACTATTTTCAGAAAATATGACATTGTACACAATACTTTGCAATCAGAATTAAAAAATAATAAAAATTGGATGACAAATGAGCAGGTTTACTAAAAAAAGTTTCACTGTGAATGCGTGAATACAATCAAAATATAATGTGAATAATGTATTAGCTAAGTATATTGAGAAACTTTTGTGAAAGTCTCAAAATCATAGCTTGAAAATTCTGAAAATTATCGTCGATAGAATAAGCTCGAAATCCGTTGTTCCCAAAAAGAAGCAAAAAATTGAGGGTTTGTATCAAATATCTGTGGATTAGTGCCAAGATAGCGTACACAATATTGCACGTACATTTGGATACAATGCTTCATCTTTTTGCTTCATTTTGGGAAGAACGGATTTCGAGCTTATTCTATCGACGATAGTTTTCAGAATTTTCAAGCTATGATTTTGAGACTTTCACAAAAGTCTCTCAATATTCTTTGCTTATACATTATGCATATTATATTTTGATTGCATTCGCGCATGCGCAGTGAAACATTTTTTACTAAGCCTGCTCATTTGTCATCCAATTTTTATTATTTTTAAATTCTGATTGCAGAGTGGTGTGTACAATGTTGTTTGTTATATTTTCTGAAAATAACTTTTTTTATAATAAAAACTCTGCAAATTATAAGCAAAAGACTTGGCGAAATTTGTGTTTGTTTTCAAAAAAACCTTAATTTCTCTACGAGTATACAGGCTATCATCATAAAAATGAACACAGTATATTACAGTAAGCCACTTATTAATAATCTCGAGTTTGAACGCTTTTGCTACATTAGTTATTACAGGATTATCCAAAAGATATTCGTTGTTTTTCGATTTATTGACGGTCCCTTATAAGGTATTGGGAAAAAAATCTTTGCGGGAATATATGGGCTATGCTATTCTGTTTACACACCTGCAGTTTCAGGTTAATTCCTTATGTATTTTTTTAGATATTTAACAAAACGTCTAAAATCGGAAGTGACCGGTCACCTTTGGCCATATACAGTAATACACGTAATGTCCTTTAAATTTAAAGGACATTAGTTAGAAATAAATAATATATAGCCAGTGTTTTTCGACAGTAATTTCTGTCTCATTTTATGCCCATATTACACTTAAATTTTCTTATACCTATATTTCAGGCATTATAGTAGCTACCAGGATAGGCACTTTTACCACATTTGTTTTATATTAATATATAAAGATTCATGACACTTAATTTTCATTTTAAAAAAATCTTTTATCTTTCGTTTTGTACATATTAAAATCGAAAATTATAATTTACATTTCTTTACTTTTCTTAAAAACAAAGACACATTTTTTTTTTTTTTTTACTTAAAAAGGACATATATTCCGGTATATCGTTAAAACTATGCTATTTATAAATATATACTGCATTGTCCATACTCTTTGGCACTTCTCTGAAAAAACGTTTTCGTCCATTTCTTGGACTTCATCAGTTTCAATTGGCCGCTCGCAGTTTCACTTTCGACCTTTTATCATCTCTCTCTTTCCACTTTTTCCCCCTTCTCCCTTTTCACTTTCCCCTTCTTTCCAGCATTTTTAGCCAACGGGAGTCAACATATAAAAAAATAAATAATATATATTATTAATAAATAGGGAAATAATGAATATGCCGGAAACTTGACTAATTTAAATGAATATTGCAAAGTAAATTTTTTATATAATATATATATATAGAGAGAGAGAGAGATAGTTTATAAACATATAGTTGAATTAATCAATAAATCGATATCTACCTAATTGCAGCATTCGGAAGAATTACTAATAGAAATATATCTGCGAAGAATTAAAATAAAAATTAAAAAATTATTTGAATTTTCATTATATATAATTAAAATACCTTTCGTAAAACATACTTTTTATTTATTAATCACAAATACTTCTGCAACCGTTCAATTATTCTTGATTATCAATATACTTAACTCTTTCACTGCAAGTGAGTCCAAATGGAATCATGACATTCCTTCTTTTTTTTCTATATATCCGGATACTCCTATATTGTTTCAAATAACGGAAATAAAAGCTATGTATATTCCCCAATATATAAAAAATTTTGTTTCTCTTCAATAGATGATGCTATCACTATGCAAAGAAATGATTTTAATATTTCTGATATGAGATTCAGTTCATTTCGCAAAAAGAGACATGAATAACTTTCTTTTAAATAGACATTATAATTAATAAATGTTTTTTTTTTCATATTCTATTAAAATATGATTCAATAATTTATTTTGTCCAGTTTATATAAATATTTTATTAAATTATATTTATTAATTAATTTATAATTTATAATTAATTGTTTATTATTTTTATTATTATTTAAATTTTAATTACAAAATGAAATTTTTTTTTATTATTTCTTATATTGATTATACAATCAACCTATTTTAACAATTTCAAAATTTTAGAATAAACAGGTAAAGTAAAAGGGTTAAACCCAAAATGCTTATTATTTCAAAATTAATTAACAGTATATTACACGATCAGCCATATTTACTGCCTGGTGATTATTCTTTGGTTTATCTAGTTTACATAATTATTTTAATAAATTAATCAACTTATCAGTCCTGCAAATAAACTTGAAACAAACATCTTTTTGTTATAATTTTACAACAGAATACATTTCAGAATACGTTTTGGTTATGCTAATAAGCATTGTTAACTTACCTTAAACATTGGAGTTAATAAGCGAAAATTATTTGTTCAATGATACTTGTTAAATATTGTAATAGGTAAAGAGGCCGTTACTTCAGAATTTATTAGCGCTGTTATTCCCGTTGTTTGAGGATGTTTCAGTTGTATATGATGCATACTGACGAAAATTATGTAGTTTAGAGCTTTTGCTTTCAGGAATACGTGCAAATTTCATTAATGGAACGCGGATATTGTACTCTTGAATTACACCCAATATATGTCTAAAATCTAATATCATAGTTTACATGGGCAATGAAGTACTATTTGTGTATTTAGCGCTTATTGAGTGAAATAGAGTAATGATACTTTGCGTTTATTATTAGCTGCATTTATTTTTTATAGATTGAATTAATCTGTAAAAATCTTCAGATAATGTTTATTTTTGATTTGTATATTTCGCCTTTTACTGTTTGACTCAGTTTAGTTTGAACATTTGAAACATAAAAATTGAGAGGTTTATTTTATATGAACAGGATTTTATGATGATCCACTTCTAATTACTCTCTCTACATTTATAACTGAAATAGTGTGGTGAGTAAACTAGTTAATGAGCAATGGTGTAAAATCTTTTTAACTTTTTTTTTATAATTTAAATGCGTATACTTATCACGCTTTCAATAACGAAAATATCTGCTGATTCATCGTTATGGAGTCACAATTGGTTTACAAAAGTGATTGTTGGCGCCGAAATTCATCTGACAAATAAATTTTCAAAATCCAAGTGAGATGGGAGAGCAATTAGGTTAAATAGTTTATTAAATAAAACTGAAATAGTATGTAAATTCTATTCATCATTAGAAGTTAATAATTGTTCCATAATAGTAATTCTCCGTATTTAACAGAGCCAATACAAAAAAAAATGTGTTCTCTGCTTGGTTGCAGAGTCAGGACTTCCACTATACACTCTGTATTAAACAGAGCCATGATTTAACAATTGGCATCTCTGATTACAGAGTCAGGACATGTTACATGTTCTCTGCTTGGTTACAGAGTCAAGACTGACCATTTTAAAAATGATACATATTATATAAAATAAACATCAAAATAAAAATTACAATATGCAGTTATAAATCTTCTAAATAGCTATAATATTCATTTAAATGACATCCAAGTAATTATAAAACTAATAAATCACCATCAATTCAAAATTATTATAAAGTAAATAAATCTATATTACATGACCTTGAAATCATAATGTTACTCATAAATATTGATTCAAGGTTATAAACAATTTAGATAAACAGATTAGATTTTTTCTGTCAAAAGAAATCAGTTTTATAATTATATTTCGCAATATGAAAGATAAACAGAGTTAAATTATAAACAAATAAATTTGAGGGCATTTACGCCGTAACATCCTCCGCCTCCATGAACGGAGTTCATCGAACAATTATAACTTACCAAATTTCCACTATCACATACTAAATAATCAAATATTAAATACAAATTTAAAATATTACCTTAAATGTTAAGTATAACTAAAATGAAATGCAATTAAATCCTACTACTTCTATAAAAAACAGTTTCTGGAACAACTAAAAATAGAAAAAGACATTAATATACAAAATAGTTCAGGAAGTTACAAAAATTAGACATAGAAAAAAATAATAATAATAAAGTTAGTTAAAATAAAGTAAAATTCTATTATATTAAATGTCCATCGGTAGAGGAGACAATTTTGTGATAGGGCGTTTCAGTTCACCAGTAGAAGTCTTTAATTTGACAACACGAACAATATTATCATCCCCAGGAAATAGTTCAATTATTCTGCCCAATTTCCACCTTAATGGGGGCTGGTTTTCTTCCTTTATCAACACCAAGTCATTGATTTTTAAGTTCGGGTTGCTTCTAAACCACTTTGTACGTTGCTGCAATTGTGAGAGATAGTCTGACGACCACCTTTTCCAAAAACTTTGGAAAATCTTTTGTAGCAATTTCCAACGTTCCAAAGGAGTTACATAGGTAGAGGAGATATCAGGCTCAGGTAAGGAGGTCAAGGGTGCTCCTATAATAAAATGTCCTGGCGTCAGAGCCGTAAAGTCATTTGGATCAGAAGACTCAGCGCCAAGCGGTCTTGAATTTAAGCATGACTCAATTTGTGCAATTAAGGTCAAAAATTCTTCATAAGTTAAAATCTGATCACCAATTGTTCTCTTCAAATGATTTTTCATTTGTTTTATTCCCGCTTCCCAAAGGCCTCCAAAGTGAGGGGCGGAAGGTGGGTTGAATTTCCATACTATCATTTCGTCAGTAAGATACTTGTGCAATTTTTCATCAGAAGCAATTTGAGACATCATTCTCTTTATTTCGCGGTCTGCCCCTACAAAATTTGTACCTCTGTCAGAAAATATTTCTAGAGGTTTTCCACGTCGAGCCACGAATCTTTTCAATGAGGCTAGAAAGGTTTCAGTTGTAAGATCAGTGACTAACTCAAGATGGATAGCCTTTGTTACGAAACAAACATACAGACAAACATAATGTTTAAAGGGTTTCACACCACGTCCCTTACGAGGTTTGATCAAAAAGGGGCCGGCTAAGTCGACTCCTACTCTTGAAAATACTCGAGCTTGTGTCACGCGTGCTGATGGCAGATTTCCCATCAACTGAGATGAAAGGTGTGATGAATTTCGGAAACATTTCATACATTTCCTTATTTCTCTTTTCACAGCTTCTTTAGCATTAATTATCCAAAATTTTTGTCGAATTGCTGAAATTGTCAATTGAGTCCCGCTATGAAGATGTTTCTCATGAAAATACCTTATTATCAAGTCTGTAACATGATGCCTTTTAGGGAGAATGATTTGATGTTTTTGATATTCAGACAAGTTTGCATTTTTTAGCCTACCTCCAACACGAAGAATATCATTTTCGTCAAGAAATGGATGTAAAGGAAGGAGTTTGCTTTTAGAATTTAGGATCTTTCTGGATTTTAGAATTTTCAGTTCGTCTCTGAATTCATGGTTTTGAATTAATTTCACAATAGCATTTGTTGCCCTTTCAAGTTCTGGAACAGTCAAAAAACCATAGACTCGTTCAGATGGGCATGTACTATTTTTGATGAATCTGAGGCACCAAGCCGTAATTCGTTTTAATTTAGACCAGGATGAAAATTTAAATAAAAGCTCAAATTCTGGAATATTTTGGGATATGGAGCAAACAAGCGTTTTACGTTGTTCTTGCAAGACCTCTTCATCAGGTAGATTAGGTTGAGTTTCAGGGGGAAATACTGGTAACGATTCTTCCTTCAGCCAGCTAGGACCATGTAACCATACCTCGTTATTAATCAATTCAGATGCAGAGCAACCACGAGAGAGAACATCTGCAGGATTTTCCTTTCCTTTACAAAATTTCCATTGTACAGGAGCAACAAGTTCCTGAATTTCGCGTACGCGGTTTGCCACAAAGGGCTTCCAGTTGTTAGCACTTCCTTTAATCCAGTGCAAGGTAATTTGGGAGTCACTTAGACAAAATATATTTTCATTCACAATTTTAAATATTTCCTTTAAATAATTCGCTAATCTTGCAGCCGTAAGTGCTCCAAGAAGTTCGATGCGCGGCAATGTAATTTTCTTGAGAGGCGCTACTCTCGACTTTGCTATTACAAATGAAGTTTCACAAGAAGAAGAATCACGTAAATAAGCCACTGACCCATACCCCTTTAAACTAGCATCAGAAAATATGAAAAGTTGAGCGGTTTCAGGATTTAATTTTGGGATAGTTACAAAATATGTTCTAAGAATTTCAAAATTTACCAAGTCTTTTATTTCATTATGCCATTTTCTGAATTTTCCACTTAAAGAATCTGGTAATGTAGAATCCCAGTCAATTCCATGTTCCCAGAGTTCTTGCATTAAAAATTTAATTCTTATCACGAAAGGGGAAATGAGTCCAATAGGATCATAAATTTTTGCCACAGTTTGTAAAACAATACGTTTGGTAATAATTTTATGGTCAAATTCTACTAAAAGTGGTTGTATGTCTATTTTCAAGGTGTCACTTTCTGTTATCCATATAATTCCCAATACCTTCGAAAGATTTTGTTCAAGAGTGTCTTCCTCAAAGTTTATTCCATGTTCCTTCCATAAAAATTTTAAATCGGAAGAATTGGTTTTAAATTTTCTGAGTTTCATATTGGCCTCACTCAATATCTTCTCTGCACCGTTTGATAAAACAAAAGCTTCATTTACTGAATCAGCTCCATGAAACAGGTCATCAACGTATAAGGAAGTATCCAGCATATTAACTATTTTTCCAAACAAATCTTTATACCCCTCAATGTGATGTTTGATGGTTGCAGAAAGGAAAAAGGGTGAAGTTGTTACACCAAAAGTTACACGGGTCATGCGAAAAACCTTCAAAATGGGATTGTTACTAGTGATATTGTCAAACCACAGGAACCTCAAAAAATTTCTATCTTCTTGTTGTATCTGGATTTGCAAGAATGCCTTTTCTATATCGGCCAAGAAAGCAATTTTGTGGAGACGGAATTTTAAAATAATGTCCAATATGTTAGGATTTAGATTGGGCCCAGGAAATAAGCACTCGTTTAACGATTTTGCCCCCTTATCTTTGGATGACGCATCAAAAACAATTCTTACTTTAGTTGTCGATTTATCTTCCCTTATTACTGGTCTGTGAGGCATGTAATACGTGTTTATTTCATCTTTATTAAACTCACATTCTTCAATTATACCCAAACCACATTGTTCATTTAATATTTTCTCATATTCCTTAAGTAACCATTCATTTTTGCACAATTTTGATTTTAATCCCCAAAGTCTATGTTTAGCTACATCAAAATTGGATTCCAATTCATTTTTATTTACTTTCCACAAAAGTTTAGTTTCATATCTTCCATTTACAAAATTTAAATTATCATTAAATAAATCAAGAGCATCTAAATCCTTTTGTGAAAATAATTCATTTTTACTATCACAAATACCCAAAGACTCTAGTTTCCAAAACTTTTGCAAATCAAAATTTTCTATTTCATTAACAGATGCAAGATGAGCATTAACTGTTTCGTTACCTTTAGAGTTTATTTTTCCCACTATTGTGTACCCAAAAAGTGTATTAGCTACATATAAATGGTCATTAATTTCTTCAACGACACCTCTCTGAACATTCCAGAAATAATCAGCTCCAAGTAAAATTTGTACTTCGGATTCCTCGGGCGTAGGGTCGGCTAACCTCCATCTTTTACTTTCAATGTATTTTATAACTAGAGGGTCAGAATTGGGAACCTTCAATGTTGTTGCACTTATCAAATCGGTAGCTAGCACCTCAACATCTATAAAACGATGATAATTCATTTTACTTCGCAATTTAATTTTAAAAACATCATATTCTTCTTCGCGACCTTGATCCATGCCAAAAGCGAATACAGTTAAATGTTCTTTTCTTAAAACAGGCAAATTTAATTCACGAGCTAATGCTTTTGTTATGAAGCTTTTTTCGCTTGCAGAATCAAGTAATAATCGAACTACCTTTGATTTAGAATTACCTTGAGCAGTTACACAACATGTTTGCAATAAAACAGCATGCTTAGAATTTCTAAAATTACAATGAGAATTAGATACAACTGTTTGATTTTGATTTTCATTAATTTCCGGTTTCAAACTTTTCTTAAAGCAAAATAATTTGTTATGTTCAGTGCTTTTACAATTTAGACATGGCTTTAATTTTATGCGGCATTGCGAAGATAAATGCGATTTCAAAAAGCATTTGTAACATCTACCCTCCTTACGTAACATTAATCTTTTCTTATCATCAGCTAAATTTTTACACTCGGAAGATAAATGATCATTACCTTTGCAAAATACACAAAAAACTTTAATAGTGGCATTTAAGGTATTAGCATGTTGATATTTATTTGATGTTTTCTTTTCACGAAATTCAGTTTTATTTTTATGTACAAAAGAAGAGGATGCATCATTTTTAGAACTTGTCATTGACAAAGCCTTTTCTCTACATTCTATTTCACATTTCAGAAAGGCAATTAGATCGGTTACATCTGACTCTTTGCTAGTATCACGTTTTCTATGATATTCAATCACTAATTCATGGGGCAATAGCTTTAGCAAAATAGGATTTAGCAATTGTCCATAAGAACTGGATGTTACCCCCAAATTTCTTAAACTTCTAATATTAACTTCGCACATGTCATGCAATCTTCTTAATGCATTTAAATTTGAACAATTTTTAACTGGTTCCATATTTAATAAATTAGTCATGTGTTTATTAATAATAACATCAACCTTACCAAAACGGTCCTTTAATAAATCAATACAAGTATCATAATTTTGTTCTGTCAAAGGAAACCCTTCTACCACATTATAGGCCCGATTACATAACAAGGATTTTAGATAAGCGAATTTTTCTATCTTAGATAGTGATTTATTCTGGTGTATCGATGTTTCAAAACAGTTAAAAAATTCGACCCATTCTTCGATTTCACCAGAAAATTTTGGAACATTTAATTTAGGCAATTTCATGGCAGAACTCGTTTCTGTTCCACTAGCATAACCATTCAATGAATTTACACGACTAGTTGCTATCATAGAAACATTATCCTTTTTACATTTTCTTAATCTATTTTTAATTTTAAATTTAGCACTGATCAATTGGTCAGTGTACTTTTCACTATTAGCAATGTCCTTTTCATATTCTTTTAAGTCGGATATTTGAGCTTCAATATCACGATTCAAACTTTGGAAAGCCGTTTCTTTTAAGAGAAATATTTCTTGAAGCTCTAATAATTCATCGGTTTTCGTATTATCAATGTCATCATTTAATAATGTTTCTAATTTTGTAATTAATTTCGTGAAACTCGTTCGTTCAACAGAACGTTTTGCTTTCAGCTTTTCAAGATTTTCCATTTTAAATAAAGAATAATTCTTATTTTAAAACATTAACCATTCATAGAAAATGAAAAAAATATTTTCTTACCTGTTAATTCCAGGTAATGTAGATGGCATGTCGTAATCCAAATGGCACAATAATAATTCCACACTAATCACAGGTTGAAATATAAATCACACACTAATCACATGTTGAAAAATAAATCACAGTTGTTAATCACAAATCTCTTTCACAATAGCTCACTATTATTTCCAAAAAATGTTTCGCGGGTTACTCGGCACCAAAAATAAATGTTGGCGCCGAAATTCATCTGACAAATAAATTTTCAAAATCCAAGTGAGATGGGAGAGCAATTAGGTTAAATAGTTTATTAAATAAAACTGAAATAGTATGTAAATTCTATTCATCATTAGAAGTTAATAATTGTTCCATAATAGTAATTCTCCGTATTTAACAGAGCCAATACAAAAAAAAAATGTGTTCTCTGCTTGGTTGCAGAGTCAGGACTTCCACTATACACTCTGTATTAAACAGAGCCATGATTTAACAATTGGCATCTCTGATTACAGAGTCAGGACATGTTACATGTTCTCTGCTTGGTTACAGAGTCAAGACTGACCATTTTAAAAATGATACATATTATATAAAATAAACATCAAAATAAAAATTACAATATGCAGTTATAAATCTTCTAAATAGCTATAATATTCATTTAAATGACATCCAAGTAATTATAAAACTAATAAATCACCATCAATTCAAAATTATTATAAAGTAAATAAATCTATATTACATGACCTTGAAATCATAATGTTACTCATAAATATTGATTCAGGGTTATAAACAATTTAGATAAACAGATTAGATTTTTTCTGTCAAAAGAAATCAGTTTTATAATTATATTTCGCAATATGAAAGATAAACAGAGTTAAATTATAAACAAATAAATTTGAGGGCATTTACGCCGTAACAGTGATAATCGTAATTAAGCTAGATTTTATTCGTAACTCTATGTCTGTCAACGAGTGTACTCTGTACAGGGTGTATCTGAAATGCTTCAACAAACTTCGTGGGATGATAATGCTCATCAAGACGAACAAAAAATGCAATGGAACATGGGGTTGCAAATGATGTTTAAAGGGTGAAAATCGTAAAACTGATAAAAATATCGAAATCTCGCATGTTGCTTTTCTGCAGAACTGGCTAGTAGCACGAAGCTGGTTCTCCTTTCAATTTGTGCATAGCTCTTGGAACTAGCTAACAAAAACTTGGAAGAAAGACAAACAAATCTGTGAGCAGGAATCCACGTATGGAAATTTGAGCGTGTCCGCAAGTCGTTCCTCCGTAGATGTACTCTGTGTTATAATGTCCGTGGTCGACACTTTGAACAATTGTTGTAAAATATTTGTTTTCTCTAGACATAACGAGCACTGTTGTACCTATTCTGTGCAATAAATAATTTTCTGGAGTGTTTCTTTCTTGTCTCAGTTTACCCATTTCCAGACGCATTTTCTCGATTTTCATCCTTTAAACGTCATTTGCGACCATGTTCCATTGCATTTTTTGTTCATCTTTCGTGAGTACTATCACCCCGCTATGTTTGTTGAAGCATCTTAGATACACCCTGTATATGAAGACCTTTCTTGCTATTCCCCAATATAATTTCCAGTGGTCGGCGAGCAAGGATACAGCGACGACATTTTAAATTCACATTCATGTCAAAACTTTATCTTTATCGTATTGTCTTATATGAATAAAAATGCATTCATTAAATATAAAAATATTGTTTAATTATAGAAGAATGTTAGTATAAATATAAACACTAACACTAATATGTGTAACATTGACAACGAGGACTATTTTATTCGTCTGCAATTACAATCCTCATACGTATGTAACTCACACCGAGTCTTCTATCATGCATAGATCTCTGTTCTCTCGATTTACTGCACAACACAATCAATCCACTGTGAAAAAAAGTCAATTTCAACATTAATGAGCCACTTGCACGATTTTTGATTTACTTGCAAAACGTCAATAAAGGAATGAAACATATCGGCTTCATATAAGCTCATATTCATCTTTCATGATCTACTACACATGAATATTACGCAGACGATTAAAAGTTAAATTAGTGTCACGTTGATTTTGAGGTTAAATGAATAAAATATGTTTTTTTCTTTTTTGGAGTGGGGTGTGCTATAATACATTTAAATGTATCACAATATACAGGGTGTCCGGTCTCAACGGTGTCCAATGGCTAATTCCTAAACCGTTAGTCATAGACATATAGTTCCAATTACAAAAATGTTTTAAATCAGGTAAAGAAATATTTTAAAAGCGATTTGGGTCAATAAAGACATTTCTTAAAAAAATACGAAATTTAAATTTTTATACGGTCCCCTGGTCCTATAAGTTATATTTAGTGACATTTTCCTTTTACACTGACAAGTAATACAAAAAAAAGTCCCGTTATTCTACGATTAAAATTGACCGAGTTATAGCTGTTTAAAGTTGGAGCGTATTTTTTTGCTGCAAATTGGGGGTCATTCACAAATTTAGTCGAAATATAATTTCGTCAGATATAAAAAATGTTTGGGAGTAAAATTAACATTGCAATATAAATTTGAAATTATTAATCATTCTGGCATATTAATGGAAAATATACAATTTGTAATAAACATTTAAGAAGAAAGATAAAACAGAATTTTTGTTAAATAAAATGATTCTAAATTAACAGCCTCAATTCTTTACAAAATGATACGTATTTTAAAATATTATTAGATTGCACAAGCCTGCAAAAGTTGGGTTATATCATGTTTTTTTAGCTTTTGATAACTGATTCTTATATATTATGTACCGCTGAATCCGAAATTGACCTTCATTTTTAATTATCATATCAGGATTTTTCGCAAATTGCAAATTTCAAAGTTAAGAAGTTCAATGTTAAAAATGAATTTCCTCCTCCATCTCATCGGACCACTCAGCTTTTTAGCTGTAAGAATCCCAGGATAAGCAAAAATATCGAATGAATTTTTTAATAAAATAAAATAAAATAAAATAAAATGTTTTAGATATGTTTTATAGTATGAGATTTTCGCTATGTTTTAACTTACACATTTGCGATTTGCAAAAAAATTCTAACGTGATGGTTAAAAATGAAGGTCATTTTCAGATTCAGTGCTAAAAAGTGCGTAAAAATCAATAATCAAAAGTTAAAAAACACAACCATCTCCTCTACTTTATAGTATTCGATTTTTGTTATTCTTTAAATTTGAAAATTTATGATTTCCGATATATCCTGACATGATGGTTAAAAATTAAAGTAATTTTCGGATTCAGTGCTAAAAAATGCATAAAAGTTAAAAAACTCAACAATCGCAGTCTTGTATTATCTAATCTAAAACTTTTTCTTAAACTCCTTTGCAGAAATCTATCCGAAATTTTTTGTGTTATCCTGTAAAATAAGTATAAATGATAACCACCGAAAATCTTAATAATATTAGATTGTTATTGGATTTGCGCCAGTATGTAAAATGCAATCTCGATCGGATATTTAAAAGTGTGTTAAAGTTCGAGTACAAATTTTGAACTGGAAAAACATACATACGATTGTTGAAGTAACATAAAAACTTATAAAAAAACATAATTTTTGTTAAAACAAATCATAAGAGAAACAGTCTCAAATCCTAACAAAATAAAACATATGTTATTATTTTAGGCAATTTGAGACTTAATCATAATACTTGTACGATTTTTTTTTAAAGCGCAGATACACATGAAGTAAGATGTTCGAATACTTTAAACACTTGGTATATGATCCCTCAAAGCCAAGCCGAACTCATTTGTTTTCAGAATAGAAAAGTGGCATAAGTCATGCATTTTTAAAATTTCATAACTCGCTCAATTTTAGAGTTATATGAATGGGACTTTTTTTTTTTGTCTTACTTGTCAATGTAATAGGAAAAAAATTACTAAATATAACTTATAGGACAGGGGGACCGTATAAAAATTTTAATTTCGTAATTTTTTAAGAAATGTTTTTATTGACCCAAATCGCTTTTAGAATGTTTCTTTACCTGATTTAAAACATTTTTGTAATTGGAACTATATGTCTATGACTAACGGTTTACGAATTAGCAATTGGACACCGTTGAGACCGGACACCCTGTATATTCCAAACGAAAAAGGTCAAAACATATATTAAAATATTTATTTGCTTAAAAGACGTTACTAAAAATACATTAAATATAAATTAAATACCTATATTGACATGTTTCAACTCGTTCACTTCGGAGGACTCCTTCATTTCACCACTTCATTTCGGAGGAGGCTTCGCGCGAAGCCTCCTCCGATATTAAAGATTCTTTTAAAGACTAAAAGTTATCCTATTAATAGAGATGACCTCTCAAGAGTAGTGCTGGGCGATATATCGATAAAACCGATATAAAATGAAAATGGTGATAACGATATTCAAAAACCCTACAAACGGTATATCATAAATATCACAATCTTGATGTAAACCGCGATTCTCATGGTTCTTTATTAAACCGCAACATTAAACAGCGCTTCTTCGGTTTCGAGTTCTCTAGATTCCCCCAATCTAAACCGTGGTATTAAATACTGAATCGTCTGTTCCAATTATTATGATACTAACGGAGTGACTTCTATCAAGTTTAAACTGTGGTATTAAAAATATCGATTCCTCGGTTCTGTATTCTTGATATTAACGTAATATCTCCTCCCAGCCTAAATCATGATATTAAATATCGGCTCCTCAGGTTCGGTGTTCATGATACTAATGATCGTTTCGGTGGGTATTAAATATCAAACATGCAGTTTTCGATGCGATCGCTGACAGCAGATGACATATATATATATATTTTTACGGTATAGACGGTGTAAGCTGAATCTCTGCGCATATGCGCTGTATGCTACAGGCACCATGGCTTTCATTTCATTATAGTATTTAGATTTCAGCGGTGTTGATGAATATTTGCTCTTTGTTGTTGAACAATGTGTGAATCAGGACGATAAAGAAATGAAATATAACATTTTATTTGCAACAGTGGTTTTAATTAGACAAATGAAATAATAATTATATAGCGGTAGCCCAGGGCCACTTTTCTAACTTTGGCCGAGACCCCTCATGTGGCATATCGTTGGAAAGGCCTGTGACCACTTATTCATGTTATGCACCTCCGGTGATCCTCCCCCCACTTGAACGTCTGGGGGGGGGGGCACTTTTCTAAATTTTACCGAGACCCCGCATGTGACATACCGCTGGAAATGCCTGTTGCCGCTTATTCCTGTTATGTACCTTCAGTGTCCCTATCCCCACTCCTCCCCCCCCGCGAGAGGGCCTTTTTCTAAATTTTGCCGTCACCCCTCATGAGACGTATCGTTGCAAAGGCCTGTGGCCGCTTAATCATTTTATGCACTTCCGGTGCCCCGTGCACCCTTTGCCCCCCCCCCCCCCAGAGTGACACTTTCCTAAATTTTGCCGACACCCGTCATGTGACATATAGGAAAAGCCTGTAACCGCTTAATCATTTTATGCACTTCCGGTGCTCCGCCCACCAATTTGCCCCCAGGGGGGTGGCACTTTCCTAAATTTTACCAATACCCGTCATGTGACATATCGTTGGAAAGGCCTGTGACCGCTTATTCATGTTATGCACCTTCGGTGTCCCTCTCCTCACTTTCCCTCTCCGCGGGAGTGCTTTTTTCTAAATTTTGCCGTCATATGACATATCGTTGCAAAGGCCTGTGATCTCTTAATCATTTTATGGCCTTCCGGTGCTCCACCCACCACTTTGCCTGCCCTGGGGGGCACTTCCTAAATTTTGCCGACACCCGTCATGTGGCATATCGTTGGAAAATCCTGTGACCGCTTAATCATTTTATGCACTTCCGGTGCTCCGCCCACCACTTTGCCCCTGGGGGGGGGGGCACTTTCCTATATTTTGCCGACACCTGTCATGCAACATATCGTTAGAAAGGCCAGTGACCGCTTAATCATGTTTTGCACTTCCGGTGCTACGCCCACCGTTTTGACTCCCCCCGGGGTGTCACTTTCCTGAATCGATATATCGTAATATCATGATATAAAGATACCGATTTATCATGATATTTAATTCTAGACATCGCCCAGCCCTACTCAGGAGATTATATGATTCCATTTATTAGGGAGGGGGGAATCAGAAATCATTATACATATACAGGTGTGACCCAACTAATATTCAATATCAGATGCAAAGAACATTTGGCGGACATAAAATATAATAGAGGTAATGCTGCTTTATCCAGACTGAATCAAACAGAGAGCATTAACATACACTTAACGAGGGTAAAATAATCTACAGGTCTAATTTTTATTTACAATTATTTATAAGAGGGTCCGTTGAAATTTATTTAACAGGTTCAGGGGTTTGTAACGAAACGTTATCTTTTCGCATCCCGAATATATGGATTGAATGTTTGGACAATTTGCGGAGTCGCGACATAAAGGGAACACGTGCCATAGCAAAAATGTAGGGATGGTTATATGTTTAGTTGTTTGTATTCGATGATTTTTTCCATTTTTCATATGCATGGTATTTGTAATTACTGTTATACATTCTGATGTCGACTCAGTGAAGGATGTCAGTGTAGGTTTTTAATTTACTTTCAATTTGATTTTAGTAACGTCATTTAAGCAAATTAATATTATAATATATTTTAACTTTTCCGTTTGAAATATATATTGTGATATTAGTGTGCGTAATTAAGGCTTATTACTCGTATTTACATACATTTACATTGAATTCATGCATTTACATTGATTCAAGATCACCTTGCATTTAGACAACTGTGCTCACAGTTAAAAATGCATTAATAATTTAAAGGAAATGCATTTAGTATTCCTTATGTAAATAATAATAAAAAATTATTTTAATAAAACTCTTATATAGTAAAAGTGTTGAATGCTTCTTCAATTTTAAATCAGTTTAGAAATAATACTCCACATAAATGGCTCTTTTTCTCTAAGGTAATTTGTTCTAAGTAACACGTTTTAAACTTACTATGAGTGTCATATAGTTATTTAGTGATTTATAGATTTTATATTCTTCATTTTGTTATCTAGACATAAGTTTAAATTGTTTCATTCATTATTAAGTAGAAAGGTAGCTTCTAGAAGGATCGGTATGTATATACGTATAACATACGAACAACGAATTATGAAGCAATGAAAGTGTAAAAATAATCTTACTTCAGCTGTCATTATTGCATAATATTACCACATTTATCGAGGTTGTATGAAGACGTAATTAAAAATTGAAATTTTATTATTGTACTGATCATTTAGAAAGTGCAATACATTTTGTTGAAAAATAGATCAATTCCATGTATTTTAATTATTTATTGAAATATTTCAAATTTTAATTAAACACTAATTCACATAAATGTGCCAAAACACGTTACAATTAAAAGTTCATTATTTTGGGCCATACGAAAATTAATTGGAAAATGCTTTTATACTGAAACATTATTTTTACTACTTTAGGAATTTATTTTTTTAACTCCGGTACATATGCATATATATGTTTTAAGAAAATTGTATGATGAACAGAATGATTTTTTTTTTTTTTTTACAAAATACCGATGTTCAGGAAATAAAAAAGAAAATACTGTCTTTCACTTCAAGCCTTAAATTATAGAATATTCTCGAGTGTTTATGAAAAATATATTCAGAAATTAAAAGTTAGTTGATTAAAAGATGCCTTACAAAGACTATATATATATATTTAAATATTGGTTTACGATGTTTGGAAATGTAAATAAAAATTAAAAATGATTTCCATTATTAAATTGACATAGAAATAATTAATTTTTTAATTAAATATTCTTTTACTATACCAATTTATTAATTATATTCTATTTTATAGCCTGACGTATAGTAATTTTAGTTTTAAAGAAATCATTAGTTTGCATGTTTAAAAATTATCCTGGAGTTCTCTAATCCTGTTACATTACTGTAAAACTACAATAATTTTAATTTCTAAAAGGTGTAAATTAAAACTGTAAAAAATAATTAGATTTATTCGACTGTTTGCATGTTTCCACTCTACCCGAGTCATTTTCAAATGAAATAAATAGAAATATTATAAAACTGCGCGGTATGTGAAACGCCATCATTCAATTTCCCAACTACCCTTTCATATTATGCACTTTTTTTTAACTTGGATGCTGATTGTATTTTTGTAACCATTGAGTAGCTCTAGACATTATTTTAAGTAAGTATATATATTTAACTATAAAGCATTCACGAACATAGAAGAAATTACTCTTAAACGTACGTAACTCGAAACGCCTATTTCATGTTCTTATAAACATTAGTTGTAAACCTTTGTACTATTATAATTAAGTGAAATAAAATAATCAAATATTACAACTGGTTAATTAAATGAACATGCAGCAAGAATGACATTAAAAAGCTTGATACTATATATATCATATATATATATATAGATCATTTATAATATCGCGGACTATTTCAGATATGTATATAGCTAAGACGATTACAGCTTCTAAGCCAATCAGGAAACCATCATCATCAAATACACGCCCACACACAGTTTGATTGATAGTGAAAATGTGGACTATCGACTGTGTGTGTTTATCATTTACAATGGTCGCCTTGAAAGGGTTTTTTTTTTTTTCCTTTAAATTTCAGAATGAATTTGGATTTTATTTACTTGAATTAGAAATTATACTAATGTTGGACTTGGTATTTAACAGTCAGCATTTAAGCTGCTAGTATCCTACCTTAATTATTTAGTGCTGCCATCGACCGATAAATGAGCAGATTATTATTTCAATGATGAGATTAACATTTTCTTTTTTTATGTAATTTTCAATTTTAAAATAACAACGAAGAGGGCAAACGTGATATAATATGAATAAAATATATATAAACGGATAAAATATATGTTTTTAAATTTGGTACTTTTTTTTCATATTGCTTGAAAATCAAGTAAACTCTTGTTGCCTGTTGCGTTAGCTCGAGGTGTATAGTAAATTTTATAAAAATGAAATGGGCAGTTGGCTTATATTTAAGACAATTTTATTTAATATGCCTTTTATTTATTTTTTTAAATGTACTTTTCCTATCTTTTATTTATTTTTCTGAATTAAAAATGTGAAAATGGCCATTTTATTTTGTTTTGTATTATTTTTTTAGGTAAAAAAGTTTAATTTAGTGTTTCGAAGGGATGCATGCTGATACACAAAATGTCCTTTATTACTGTTAATCAATAACTATTGCTGAACGGTTAGTTTCAGATTTGCAGTTCCAATTGCAAAAATGGTCATATGTTGTGCTTTATCGTATGGAAATCCATTTTGCATCTTTTAAATTTAAAAACAACCTAACAAATATAAACAGACAGGAGATTTGATAATTTTTTTTTGTTGTGACAACCGAGAAAGACGCTTCTATTTGACACTAGGCGGAGTAACTCAATGAGGGTGTTGACATTGGTAACTATCGCTGATTGGCTTAGAAGTTGTAATCGTCTCCGTGATATGCATGCCTGAAATATGCGTCATTGCGCCGTTTCCTTATAGTTGACCGGACCGAAAGAAAAAAAGTTTGAACAGGACAAATTTTAAAGCGAAATTAATTAATTAAGGACGTCGAAAAGAAGAAAAGTTTCGACTCGAGTCCATCAGACGTAGGGGAGACCGGGGCAAGATGACTATGTTAACAATTTTTGTTGTTTTTTTAATTCATTTTTAAGTATAGTAAAATTAATTTTACATGAACTGTTAGAGTATTCCTTGTAGTATTAAATATATTACCATTTAATTTTTCAAATAAAAAAAAACTAAGGATAATTTTATTTTTTCATAGCATTAACATATTAAAATTAACATATTAAAATTAACATAGCATTAACATAATAAAAATATCGTCATCTTGCCCCAGTACTGGGACAAGATGACAACACTGAAAATGTTGAATATATTTTATTTTTTGAATATGTCACATGGTTTAACAAATGATAACTGTGTTTTTACATCTTACAAAGTATCAGACTAAGCATAATGGATTGTAACGCAATGCTGAACTGTTTAGTTGTGCAGCTAACAATAGTCACAAATAAAAATATCATTTTCATAATTAGAACATTCCTTATGCCGCACCTCTGGGCATTTACAGCACTGGATCCATTCTTCTACTGGTAGGTCACAATATTTGAATTATTTGGGGGGATGGGGACCAGCGGGGGAGTGGGGAAGTTCTTAACCCCGAGGTCAAACCCCGTCGAACGGTACCCCCTCGTACAGATCGGATGCTTGGAAGCGGAGATATGGACGCCGATAGGGTTTTTCTTTCGGGGGGGGGGGCTAGGGGAGCTTAGCGGATGGCAAAAATGTCTCCCTCTGGTCTACCCATTTCGAATGACACCTCCCCAGATCCGATGTGCCCCTTAGCCCCAGAGGAGATAGATGGGCAGGGTCGCGCGGACAAACACACAGACAAACAAGCGTTTACAGGATTTAAATAGGATGGACAACACAGTTAGTTTAATAAATTCCAAAACACGGGGCTTGTCATCTTGCTCCGGACTGCCTGTTTAAAAATATTCGTTTTTATTGCCATGAAGGAAGGCGATTAATTGACATTTATTCATGGTAATAGGTAGTATTTAAACTAAGTTACTCATAAATATTAAAGAGAAACGATACATCTTACATGTACCTGTAGCAGGGCTTATTTACAGATGCATAAAAGTTATAACGTGACAGCGGTAAACAATCAAAGCTTCACAACTAACACAAAAATGGCAATTTCCGCGTCTCTATACTATTGTTTAACGACCGACCTATAGGAGAGCCAGTAGTGTCCAGTTGATGCTACCACCTAGTGGAAAACGGGAAAATTAAGACATTCGTCATCTTGCCCCGGTCTCCCCTACGCTGCGGCTTCGAGATCAAAGAATTATTATCTTTTGCAAACATTTCATCTAGACAAAAAAAGTGGTACTCGTTTCAAAAATACATTTAAAGATAAGGATAAGGAGGCAGAACAATTAAAATTATTTAGAAAAATGCAGTTGAATGATTTGTATAAATGAGGGAAAATGATGACTGATGACGCTAGTGAAAGAAAAGAAAGATAAATAACTAACATCAAACTCTATGTGACTTGCATCTCCCCTACTCGACATGTGACCTAGAATAGGGAGACTGGGGAGGGTTGACCATAGGGGAGACTTGACCTACCACTCGGTTTTGATATTTAAAAAAAAATTCAGAGTTTTGCCAATAGGTGGCAACCAAAGCTACTGAAATGCTCAAACGATAGGCTTTATTTCATGCGGATAATTCAAACAGGTGTGAAAAAATCGTTGGGAAGAATTTTCAGCTTAAAAAGTGTACATTTTAGAAAGATTTTGTAAGATTTTTCTCAGATAAAATATATCATAGAAATTTAAGTAAGTAGGTTTTAAGTAATGCAGAAATATTGCGCTTTCATTCCAGATATAAAGGTTGTACAGTAAGTAAGGCTAAATGTAACTATGTGCTAAACCTTTAAAAGTGGCTATTATGGGGAGACTTGATCCAATCAGTGTGAGGAAGGGTTGAACAGAGGGTTAAAGCTCTCTTAATCAATTATTTTAGGAAATATTTTTATTACGCAGTGTACATAATGAAGTGTTAATGGTCATATTTCTACAATAACGTAAATTTACTCTATAAAACTGCAGTAAAATGATGTGATAGAAAAGAAAATGTTAAAAATTGATTAAATCAAGATGTGAAAATTGCTATAGAAGCAAAAAAAATAATAATGAAATATAAATTGGAAAGTCGATAGGAATTTTAATTTCATTTAAATAGTACCCATAGTAGGTAAATAGGAAGAAGGGAAAATACTAGATAGGATGAAAGCAGTAGCCTTAAGAAATGTACGGTGTTCATGCCTCTGCAGAAGACCAGAACATTGATCAAAACAGTTTAAAAAGTTGCGTAGACAAATTTCAACAATATTTGCACAATGAGATGATGCCAAAGTGTGTGGCAACTAGTGTTGCCAGGTCGAGTGTCACAAAAGGGGTGGTAAAGCGGAATTGTTCTCCTGTGACTTGAATTCCATCTAAGGAGGTTTGTTTATATGTCATATTTTCCCAAATAATTTAAAAAAATAATTAAACTATGTAGCATAAAGTTATTCCGCCTTTTTTAAAACGGATTTTATTTACCTTAACAATATTTCAATATAAAATAAAGTGGGTCAAGCCTACCATATGTGGGGAGAATTGACCCAATATTTTTTCGTAATTAAAATAAATTATTTTTAAGTTTCTTATATATCACACACATATCGAATTTTATTTTGATAACTGATAACGAATAAAATGATATATGAAACTCTGTTCTAGGTTGAATATTTAAAAAATAAAAAATCATTTTCTAAAAAATTATTCAACCCTCCCCAGTCTCCCTTATACCATGTGAGCGTATGAAAACTTTCCAAACTTTTATAAAAATGTTCCTGGAATTTAAGTTAACACAAACTCTTTTAAGGCTTTCTTTTTTTTAAAAATAATATACCATTATATTATTATTATACTATAAATATATGTGTGTTTTATAATATGTCATTATATATAATATATATATAAATTTAACTTAGTTCTTTTTTAAAATATTTCAGTTACAAATATATATATATATTTTTTTTACAACTTATTAATGTCGATTAAAACAAAACAATACTTCGCTAGAATATTAAGCAACCGAAACAGAAGAACAATTTAAAGAGTTATGAAAAGGTCAAGTGTTTTTTTTTTGTTTTTTTCTTTGTTTTTTTCTTTTCTTTTTTTTTTTTTAAACAATTACTCACTTAAAAAATAATCCTTTAAATCTGCTTGTGATGTTTTCTTCGATTACATCCATTTTTGGAAGGAAAAGCGTAACACCTTATTTTTAGATTCACATATTATGAATGATTAAATAAATGAACATGTAACAAGACTGTCGTTGTAATGCTTGATTTGATATCTTTGATGCTTTCTATCAAATGCTTTAAGCTTTGACAGATACATATTGTAAATCTTATTTTACCTAGTATTAAAAAATGTGTTGTAGACAAACAATAAACGAAGTATCACTATAAGTACATTAAGCTAACGTTTTCTGATGGCTAATATGAGTAATATTTATATAAATATTAGTCACTTTTAAAGACATCAGTAGCATTGAATGAAATATTTTTTTCTTATTTCCGTTAGGTTGAAATTATTATTTAGAGTTCCTCTGCTTCCCTGTTACCTAGCCTTTTATACACAGTAGGGTTTAACAAAAATAATCGGATTTGCATTTCTCCAACTTGAAGCCGCTTGTCATTCATAAATGTAGCAATAATGAAGAAAGAAACATTTCCATCAGATTACATTCATATTAATTAAAAAGTGATGGCATCAAGTGACACGTGCTAGAAAAGTGTACTCTATTTCGTTTGATGTGGGTTTTTTTATTTAGTTAATATTATAACTTATGGAGTTCGTTGCTGATTCATACCTGCATGTGAAAACATTTTAAATTGAATTGAGTTGTCATTTCACAGAAAGTAACCCCTTTAAAAAATGAACATTCTATCGATATATTAATATTATTAGCATACTTTGATTTGTATTTTTCAATGATTTAGTGAATTATGATCGTGTTTTGAAAATTCTAATTTTTTGGCATAATAAGAATAATACTTAAATATTTTCAAAATTAAATATTTTGAAAAAAAAATTGAACAGATATTGAATCTGGGTTTTTTAAAATGACAATGGTTCACGTTTTTTGAAATTTTAGGAGATAGTTAGTCTTGTTATCTTACGAGATGTAATATAGTTTGGAAACTTTTGATCGAGAAAAGAACAGAAAGAACCATTTGGAACATACAACGGAATGGTGCTCAAAAGGGCTTCTGTATTCTGCTCTGGTTTCAGAAGTTCCTCCTTCATCGTATTGTATTCGATATAACATTTGTATATAAAATAAGTACACAAAACAGTAGGAGAAGCATTTGCACTAGAAATGAAAATCTGTTAAAAGAATCACAATTCTCGCAATATTAATAACTTTCAATTTCGGAATCACAAAAAATATCCCTAATATGGATATTTCACTTTTCAATAAAACATCACAATTTCGTTATGTCATTTTTAACCCTTTAGGACGATCGTCATTTAAATATTTTTTAATTTTTAATAACTGCATTTTCGTACATTATTGTCCACTCTTTGGTGATTCTAAGATTTTACGATTAAGCAAGAGAAAACATTTTTAAAATTTTCTGGAAAAAAAAATAATTTGACGCCATATATCAGACGTTTACGCGACATTCTTCCTTAAAGTGGTTAAACCTTAATAAGACTAAACTTTGGGTATGCATTTTGTATTAACATCTATACTCTTCGATTATTTAAGGTATTCATTAAAAAATAAATTAATATTAGAGTTTTTTTTGTTTGTTTTATTGAAAGTTTTTAATTTTATTTTTTATGGAAACTACTTTTAAATAATTTCCAGTTGCATGGTTATATTGTATCTTGACGATAAGATGTTGCTTTTATCACATGTAATTATATACAGGGTGTCCAGCGAATAAGACCCTGATTTCAAAATTAAATATCTCAAAAACAAAGATCAATAGAATTATGCGGTAAAAGGTTTGTTTATAAGTTAAGCTGTAAAAATGTTATACAAAAGTTTCAAACTTTAGTTGCAAAAAACCGTTAACAGATGGCGCTGTAATCGCAATACTTGTAAACTATGCTTCGAAGTCCTGAGCACTAGCGTCTCATTCCTAGATGGCTCCCTACGGAAGAACGAATATTTAAAAAGTCCACTTTTTCATTGGTGTGATGTGCAGAAGTGGAGACATGTGGTCACAGAATTATTGCATCAGCTTTAATTTTAGAAAATTTCAGTTAATAGAATTTTCAATAAAAAGTTTAGAAATCATTATGTAAGAACTTATTAAAATATTTTATTAAATTCAATTTTTAATGCCATATAATTATTTACGTCAAAATGCATATATTTAGAAAAATAATTTTGTACATTTTATTTATTTTTTATATTTATAAATCACGGCATAATATTTTGGTATTATTGTTTATATCTGAATTATTATAAATAAAAAAGTAATTTTGCACATTTCATTTATTTTTAAATCATGGCATAATACTTTGGTTTTAGCACAACACATATACTTGTTTTCTTTGTAAACAAAGTTCTAGAGACAGAAATTATGCATTAAATTATTTATTTTTAAGAACGAGTTTTTAAAATTTCGAACGAGTTTTTAACACGAGTTTTTTTAATTAAAATTATTTTTTTAAGTTAATTAAGTTTTTAAAAATGGAAACTTTGTATTTTTTCATTCAAACTAGTCTCTACAATTAAAAAAAATGATTTATGAATCATTATTATAAATGCTCAATGATTTTTAAAAAGGGGTTTACCTTAATTAAATTTTAAAACCAGAAACTTTGGATTTTTTTATTCAAACTTTTCACAGTTTAAATAAATATTAAAAAGTAAAGATTTCCATTTTTTAAAAATCCTCCTCTACTTGGATTCGATTCCACGATCTACCAATTAGGAGAGAAAAGACATACCACAGAGATACTGGTATCCGGACCGAAGTAGCTTATAAAAAAATTGAAACAAATCTGAATTCTGTCAGCACATGGATCCGCTTCTGCACATTACCCAAATAAAATATTTTAATACGTTCTTATATAAGGATTGCTAAATTTTTATTGAAAATTCTATTAATTGAAAGTCTTTAAAATTGAAGCTGACGCGATAATTCTGTGACCAGACGTCTCTGCTTCTGCACATCACGCCAACGAAAAAGTGGTTTCTCCCAATTTTCGTTCTTCCATAGGAAGCCATCTAAGAATGAGGCGGTAGTGCTCTGGACTTCAAAACACAATTTATAGGCATTGAGATTACAGCGCCATCTGTTAGCGGTTTTTGCAACTAATTTTTGAAACTTCTGTATAACATTTTTACAGCTTAGCTAATAAACAAACCGTTTACCGCATAATTCTATAGATCTTTGTTTTTGAGATATTTAATTTTGAAATCAGGGTCTTATTCGCTGGACACCCTGTATTAGTACAGCAATTTTTAATAATCTTTTAATAAAATTTCCACTTTATCTTACATGTCGTAGATATATAGTTTATGGCAAATAAAATTTATAAGCTTAAGAAATATCCTATTCATAATGAAGATTGCGTGAATGTTGAAATAATACACTTTCGGTCGATAATTTTGTTTAAATCTTTTGTTAGTTGTTTTCTTTTTCGTATACAGGCAATGTTTATTATCTTTTAAGTTAAAGCTGCGTGCATGACTAAAATATAGTAGCTATTATATTTTTATTAGACACCTTTTAATAGAAATGCAGTTGACTCCTCAAATCTGCAACTATACAATCAGCAAACATCTAAAATCTGAATATCATCGCAGATGTAAACAATAAAATTTCAAGTTTAGATGTTGGGGCAAAACTACTTTTTTTTAGCTCTATATAATATATATAATACATAATAATGTATATAATGACGACTTTTCGAAAGTAATAAATTAAAGGCTTCCTTAACTTTCATCATTCACTTGTAAATATACGTTTTAATTGAATATTTATTGTTTGCGAACATTATTAGTAGTGCTTTTTAAATTTTGCTACTGGAAGCTTATATATTTTAACACTTTAAGCGTCCTAACCGGGTTTTTCAGAAACGTAATCTTTGAAATAAAGGGCTGATTTAATAAAAAACTGATATTAATGTTATTTTTTTTGCAGTGCATAAGATAATTAAAAATGTAAGGTAATAATAAAAAAATCCCCATACAAATAAGGGTGGCTACTAAATACTGTTACACTCCGAAAAATACGAATTAATTTTAATAGTTTGGGAAAACAAATTATTTCTCTATTTTAGGGTTTGGCAAGCTTCTATTAGTGCAGACGAATTTGTTTATAAAGCGAATATTTAAAATTATTTTAAAGAGGGAAGCCAAAAGAATGATGATTAAACAGCTCTTTGATCGCAGGTTTTACCCAGGTAAAACCTTTAAGCAAATAAAATTCCCTGGTTTTTATGGAACATTTATATATTAAACTATAAATCGTTTATTGGATACTAATAGCTATGTAAATATTGATCTAGGTCTGGTCGCCCACGCTCACTTCTCACAATAGAGCCCACCAAAAGAATTCGCGAAAAGGTGTGGAGAAATCCACAACGTTCTGCAAATAAAATGGCTGCAGAAGAGACCGTGAATTGCAGAACTATGCAAGTTATTATAAATGAAGATCTGGGTTATTGCCCTTTTCACAAAAGAAAAATTTAGTGATTGACTGCTGCATAAAGTATAAAAAAATTACAAAGAAGGAAGAAATTGATGAAGCGACATGGTAGGAAAAGTGTTGACAGAATAATATTTTCTGATGGGAAGCTATTTTGAACTTAACAGTGTTATAATGCTAAAAATTATATGGTATATTTAGCAACGCTCGAGGATATACCTGAAATCTTTTGAATTGTTAAATGCTTTCAGAACAAGAATTCTGTTATGGTTTGGGCTGCAGTGTCAAACAATGGAAAATTGCATTTGAAGTTCATCGATAAAGGGATAAAAATCAATGCGGATATTACAAACAGGACATATTGGCTACACACTTATTACCACACGCTGACAGGTTGTATCCCAAAAAGAATTGGATATTTCTGCAAGATTTTACATCTTCGCACCGAGATAAATCAACACAGGCTTGGCTCCCTGTCACCTGTCCGAAATTTATCATGCAAGAACATTGGCCACCTTCTTCATCGGATCTAAATCTTTTAGATTATTGGGTCTAGGGATTTTAGACTGAAGTACATAGCAACAAACACAGAAATTTGGACTCTCTCAAAGCTTCCATATTGCGTGAATGGTACCGACTACATCTTAAAATGATTCGTGCCGCAGTCGGACAATGGCATAAGAGATTGTCTTTGGTAATCAATAAAGATGGCCATCAATTTGATTAAAATTATTTCCGGTTAAACTTTCATCACTGATGTTCATCATGTGAGTATAGTTATCATTTTCTATTTTATATTTGTAAAATAAAATGACTGAATATTTGTAACGGTATTTAGTAGCCACCCTGTAATTTTCATAGATATTATTTTATATATCATTAAACATAAAATAAGAAATATACTGGACGTTTAATGGGTTAATAGGTATTATGTAATTCTCTATAAGACTGAAATCGCCATTTTGCATGAAGGAAATATAAATTCATCACTGGTATTACTGTTACTGATACCACTGTTAATTGCAATATTTTTACAAATATAGTTAAATATTAATTAAGCTTTTTTTGATTATAAAGACTGACTAATCCAGAAATAAATATTCTTTGCTTTAGGATTATGATGGGAATTAATAGGGTATATTATGACGAAAGTTTCATTGAACAATTAAGGAAAACGTATCTCACCTTTATTATGCATATTTAATTGTATATCATTAATATTTACTAGACCTTTACTTTCAATAATTTAATTTTTTTTTATTTCTTAGTTTCTATCATTTTAGTTTATTACTTTGCTTAATTAATTTAATGTTTTACTATATTTCAAGCATTCATTATAATTTTGATTCCATTATTACATTCAAATTACAGTTTCAAAAGTGTGTACAAAGCAATGACTAGAACTCTGCAAAATTCTAAAATCCGCACAATCTCTGGCCTTAAGCTGTGCGGATTTTACTGCATTACAGTTGATTTATGTCTAAATAATATTATTATACGGAAAAACAACATGTATCAGCAAATGTCGAAAAAATTGTTGTTAAAACTGTTTTATAATTAGCTATTATAATAGCTAATTATAATAGTTAATTTCCTATTTTAATGAAGAAACTCTTCTTATTTCGTAAACTGGTACATCTATTGTATTGTTTTCGATATTTTAGTTTTACGTAAACTAATTAACAAACGACTGGATGAAGTTTTATCACTGTAATAATAAATGTTTTAAAGTATAATAAATACAGTAAGGAAATATCTGGTCAATAGTTCTAAATTATGTTCTCACAGACATAAATATATTAGCTGTATCATAAGTTCATTTAAAAGAAAATCGAAAAACTATACTATTTTATTAATGTAACGAAGCGTAAAAATTGTAATCTGTGCAGTATAAAAATTAATCCTCATTAAAAGTATTTTCTTTTATCTAAAAAGAAACTTTCTTTAAATTTTACGTAAACCTCTAATTAATTTATCTCTATAATGTGGACTTTATAATATATAATTATATTTATGCCCCATAACAAGCATTTTTATAGACATTTTTAATGCAATACACACTTTATCTTGCATGTCTTAAAAATATGTTTATGGCATACACATTTAAGATCATTATAAGCATTTTAAAAGAATGCTAAAAGATGCTAAGAATTAAAAAAAAAAAAAAAATCAGAATTTGTTTCTCTTTTACCATAATGAAAGCGCTTCACAATAGCAAGATTGGAAGAATTTAAGTGAAAGGTTCTGTTAGTTGGTTACTTGTAGAATTATAAATATTGTGACATCCTTCTTCTAGGATAAATGCCGATAAAATTATAAGGTAACAAGATGATATTTAATATTATTAGCATACTAAAACATTATAGTAGCATAGATAATGATAAACGTATCTTGTTATTCATCATTTTTGACTCAAAAAAATCAATTATCTGCTTTTATCCATAAAATAATCGTGCTGCATATATTATTAAAAATATTTCAAAGCATTGAAATTCACAATTGTTTTAATTAACAAGTAAGTTCCACCAGTAAGTTCTTTTCGAACGTAATAAATTAACTTTCATCATTCACTTGTAAATATATGTTTCAATCGAATATATATTGAACATTATTAGTCGTGCTTTTTAAAATTTGCCACTGGAAGTTTTAAGATGAGATATTTGAAAGAAATTTAAAAAAAAAAAAAAAAAAAAAAAAAAAAACATTAACAGGAAATTCACATGCGATGATTCATAGGAAATGCACTTCTTATAGAGCATTAAAATATCTTTAAGACCAAGAGATAAAAGTAATATCTTGTGGATTCTCTTTTCAACATACTAGTTTAAATTTTTCGTATGGATACCAAAATATGTCGTGCTCTAATTTACTTTTACATGTCCCCTAATGTGTTTTTGTATATTGTCCTGAATTAAATATATATATATATATATATATATTATTAACAATACACAGTCCGCAGACAGAGCTGCTAAATCCGATGATTATGTTATTCAGGAATTTTGAACTCACACTAGAAAATTAACACAAATTTCTATTTATTTTATTCATCTCGACAATATAAGAGGTGATTTTCTTGCCGGCCAAGAATGCCACCAGCCAGCGTCATGACAACAGCTCTGAGCTACGCGGTTGGTCCTTTTCTAGAATGTTCGGTATCCGGATCGGGCTATGCTGGACACAGCCATGATTTCTCGCGATATCTATCTGAGGAGAACTTTAGATTGTCTGGTGGGCTTTTTCTGGGACTTTTATCATCCAGATCAGGCTCTTGCTGTATCCTTTAACCATTCAAGCAGCAAAATTGCTAGCATAGAACTCCGCACCACTTAACCACTCAATTTTCTATATACTTCATCTTTTCACTGTATTTCTATTATTTATTCTCTATTTTATACTACATATATATATATATATATATTTTTACTTTACTGCACAAAAATCTGAAAACATTACATAAAAATCTATAAAAAATTTAAATATCTGTATAAAGATTATAAAATATTTTTTTCACAAATTCAAAAAAATTCTCTATATATTGCCACGCCACCCGTAAGCTCTCTTTTTACCTTTTAGTGTTTCCGATTTCTATGAGCTCATGTCACCAGCATATGTTTTGATTTTTATACTTATTAACCCCTCCTAACAGCCGTAAAATACCCTATCCATATAACACACATTACCTTACGTGTCGGGAATTAGTGATAGATAGTCACAGACTTCTCGGGATAAAGCTTGAACAAAAAATCACTGGGTAAAAGTCATAACTTTCCAACTAGAGCAGAATCTCTTTACAACGAATGTCACTTTAACGAATTTTTCATTTTAACAAATATTATTTGGATTGTTAAAAAAATCATATTATCAAATTTCATTATATAAAACATTCGCTTTATCAAAATGTTCCGTATAGCTAATTTAAAAAGTACTCCCCAGAGATTCCTTAAAAGGAGGTTTTACTGTACACTGTTAAAAATATCGCTGTAAAATTACAACAACAGAGATTCCTGTCATAACCCGTAAAAAAAAGGTCCATGCCCATCATTTGGTGTCGAAGGGTACACCCTAGCGGAGGAAAATGTAAGGGGGCTAGAACAGATGGGCTAGAAGTGGAAGAATATGTGGTTTGTGTTTTCTAAGTATCTAAAAATATCCCTGTAAAATTACGGGCCGAGGCCGGCAGCAGAGATTCCAATCATACCCCGTAAAAAAAACCCATGCCCATCACTTTGTGCAGCCCGTAATTTTACGGGGCAAAGATATAGTGCACTTCCAAACACAATAACACTTTACTTACTGTTCCGTAGCACGTAGCATGTTAGATAACTCTGGGGAACAATTTTTAACACAATTTCTGTTGACTTCGATTTTTCAACTGTTTTTAAGTCAAAAAAAGTGTGCTGATTTCAAGACTGCGATTAGTTTTCTTCTATCACGTCAAGATTTTTCTTTACAGCTTATATTAATGTGATCACTCTACGCTGGATCGGGGTTGATTCATAGGAAGAAAAAAACTTCAGAACTCTTATCATGAAGACCGCACGAGAAAAATTTGCTTGAAAAGGTAGCTAAGGTATCCTACTCTCGATTAAGATAAAGTGAATTTCTTCAATACTTTCGAAGTGACGGTGGATTTGTTTATTGCTATAACATATATGGTTTAATGTATGAGTTGGAATTCCCTCCTATACCGCATCTGAATGGCGATTGTTCACCGTTGCTCAAAGAGGAGTTTGAAGTGCGTGCTCCTTCTCGATGGAAATTTATTTGGAGCAGTCCCAATAGGTCATTCAGTTTATTTGCGCGAAGAATATGAGGACATAAACAAAGGCACTGATTTGAGAGGCAAAGGATCATCTGTGTGGACCTTAAAATGGTCTGCTTCCTTCTTGGCCAGCAACGAGAATATACCAAACATCCCTGTTTTTTTGTGTATGTGGGACAGCAGAGCTCCTGAGAAGCATTGATTCCAGTCGAATTGGCCTCCAAGATCTGTCTTCAAACCTGGTGATCCAAACATTTTGCATCAGCCACTTGTCAAAAGAAAAAACACCATATTTCCATCTCTGCATATAAAACTGGGTCGAATGAAGCAGTTCATGAAAGATTTATCAACTGAACGAGACTCTTTTAGTATCTCATTTCTAAATTTCCAAACCTGTCTTTTGAAAAGTTAAAGGCAGGTTATTTGACGCCACAGATTCGGCAGCTCATTACAGATGAACATTTCATCGAAACAATTACAGAACTCCAAAAGAATGCTTGGTTGGCATTCAAAAACCTTGTCAAAGACTTTCATAGAAATACACGAGTACGAAATTACACCGAAATTGTCCAGCAACTTTTAGAGAGCTTCAAACTGCTTGGTTGCAACATGTGCATGAAACTTCATTTTCTGCATAGCCATCTTGATATCTTATCGGAAAATCTTGGTGCAGTCAGTGATGAGCAGGGTGAGCGATTCCGCTAAGGTATGAAGCTCATGGATGAACGGTATCAAGGTAGATGGGATACACATATGATGGGTGACTTTTGTTGGAGCATGAAGAGAGATTGTCCACAAATTGAACACTCCAGGAATAGCTTCAAGCGAAAATATTTGCATTAATATGTACTTTTTTCCGTTTTTTATAAGGACTAGCTGACCCGCCCGGCGTTGCCCGGGCCCGTAATAATATTTTTAAATGAATCTGAAATTTTTATCGCAGGTCCCTACAGAGGGGGGCGGGTGGAGACGGTGCAAATTACCTGGGCCCGACTCTTGTTCAGTTCCAAAGTTGTGTAAAGTCAAAGGTTAAGTTTTTAAATTTTTATATGTCTCATACTTTAAACTTTTTTATTCCAAATTAACTGATGAATTTAATTAAAATGTAATTATATTTTCAATAATTTATTTTTTTTATTTAAAATCTTTATATGAAAAAGCAATCACAAATACAACATAAAGTGTAATACTGAAAAAGAAATAATAAAATTGTAAGCAAGTATTACTATATAGATTTTTTTTTAAAGTACCATCCAGCAAATTTATTTTCTGATAGAGTAAAGCCTGTTTATAACGGAATTCTGCAATAAACGAAAAACAAAAGTTCCAGCTCCCCCCCCCCCCAAAAAAAAAAATGCTATTATGCTTTGTTCAATTTAAATAACCTGCATAAAACGGAATTTATCACTGGTCGTTTTCGTTTCCGTCTCAGCAGGTTTTATTGTATCTTATTTCGGGGAGGGGGGGGGGGGTAATAATATTCTTAAATGAACCTGAAATTCGTATCGCAGGTCCGTACAGTCAAAACTACATGTCCGTACAAAATTACTTTTTACGTCATGACAACATTTTGTAAACTTCTTGCTGCTGTTTAATTCGCATTTCAATGCAGTGCTTTGCAGAAATTGCACGTTTCACCCACAGTTATGCATGCCCCGGAACGTTTAAATCAGTAATTTGGATTTCAGAAGCACCGCGTGCATGCTACAGTTATTAAGCCTATTTTGCCGATCGCTTAACGGCGTTCTCTATTTGGAGGTCGAATCTATTTCGATTCGACTCGAATTCGGCTTCTTTTTCACTTTCAAGCATTCACCGAGGTTTTTTATGGGCATTTCAAATGTTATTTTGAAGCTACATAATCGCACAGAAAACGCGAAACGTAAACAAACCCGATCGCCATAAATCCTGCCAAGGACTCTTACACAATAGCCAATCAGATGCGATTCTCGGGCGTTGCCATTAAACAATAACAAATAATCGCGATTTCTGTGCCACGTACGTTAGCGTAATATATATATAGATCTTACACAATAGCCAATCAGATGCGATTCTCGGGCGTTGCCATTAAACAATAACAAATAATCGCGATTTCTGTGCCACGTACGTTAGCGTAATATATATATAGATTTTACTACTTGTATGAACACAATGTAGCTTATTGTAAGTATATAGAGCCGTTGTATGAAAAATATATTTGGTACTTTTTTTTTTATTTCCTTTGCATCCACATTAAGTATGATTTTTGGGGTATCCTGTAACTTAAAAAGTTGACGTGATAGAAACAACCTGGGGTCATTTTTGGATTTAGTGCCAATAATCAGCCAAAAAAAACTGACAGATCTAAGTCAACAAAATGTGCGTTCCAGAGTGTAATCACCACATAATCGCTATTTTGGCGGCTTAAAAATATCTTACGGTTGCGTTTAAGTAACATTATTTTTCGAAACACAACTATAAGGAAGGGTTATACCCTAACTGAGGAAAATGTATGGGGTCATACCGTATTTTTTAGTGGATAAGACCGTTTTTCATCAAATAAGGCTGTTGCCCGAGAAAATTGAACAGCAAACGCTCATACATTTGCCGTTTTTTTCGAGAGTGTACCTGGTCATAATTTAACGTTCTATGTTAAAAGATATGACAAGCTGTACGGTGATTGAATGTAATCAAATTCAGTACATATGTACTGGCATGGAATATGTGTACACCGTCAGAAAAAAACTGTTAATATGTGAGCATTTGCTGTTCAATTTTCACGGTCAACAGCCTTATTTGATAAAAAACGGTCTGATCCACCTAACAAACACGGTACGACTCCATACATTTTCCTCCGCTAATGTGTAACCCTTCGTTTTAGTCGTGTTTCGAAAAATAATGTCAGTTAACTGCGACCGAAACATATTTTTTAGGCCGCCAAAAAAGGGATTCCGTGATGATTATCTAACGTGATACGTGTTACGGAACAGCAAGTAAAGTGTTATCGTGATTTGAAGTGCATTATATATTTGGCCTGTAAAATTACGGGCTGCACAAAATGATGGGCATGATTTTTTTTACGGGATATGACTGGAATTTCTGCTGCCGGCGTCTGCCTGATTTCACAGGGGTATTTTTAGATACTTAGAAAATTAAGGGCAATCCACATATTCTTACAGTTCTAGCCCATCTGTTACGTCAACGGTAAAATAAAAAACCATCAAAAACGGTACGACCCCATACATTTTACGCAACTAGTGTGTAAACGTTGACACATAATGATGGGTACGGATTGTTTTTTTTTTTTTTTGTTTTTTTACGGGGCATGACTGTAATCTCTGCTACCGGCCTCTGCCCGTAAATATTTTTAACAGTGTAGTATACGTATATGTATATGTAATCGGATATATAGATAGACAGATAGATAGATAGATAGAGTATAAACATATAATTGAATATATTAATAAATCAATATCAACCTAATTGCAGCAATAAGAATAACTAATAGAAACATATTTGAGAAGAATTAAAAGATAAAATAAAAATTTCATTCATTAGTATATTTAAGTAAAATAAATATCTTAGATATATATTTCGATTTTCTTAATTATTGTTACAACTTTATATTTAATCTTTAGTATTAATATCCTAAAATCCAAAAAGTCTACTAAATTCAAAATTAATTCACGTTATATTATACGACCAGCCATATTTACCTTCCGGTGATTTTTCTTAACTTTATCTTGTTTATATAATTATTATACTAAATTAATGAACTTATCAATCCTGCAAACAAACTTGTAATAAACATCTTTTTGCTATAATGGAATAACATCATGAATTTCAGAATACACTTTGATTATGCTAATAAGCAATGTTAACTTACCTTGAGCATTGGAGCTAATAAGCGAAAATTATTTACTCAATGATACTTGTTAAATATTGTAATAGGTAAAGAGGCGATTACTTCAGAATTTATTAGTTCCGTTATTCCCGTTGTTTAAGGATATTTCAGTGGCATAGGATGTATACTGACGAAAATTATGTAGTTTAGAGCTTCAGCTTTCAGGAATACGCTCAAATTACATTAATGGAACGCGAATATTGTACTCTTGAATTACATCAAATATAAATCTAAAATCAAATATCATAATTTACTCGGGCTATGAAATACTCTTTGTCTATTTCGCGCTTATTGAGTGAAATAGAGTAATGAAATTTTACGTTTATTAGTGGCTGCATTAAATTTTAATAGATTTATTAATCTATAAAAAATCATCAGAAAATACTTATTTTTTATTTTGTATATTTTGTATATTTTGTATATTTTGTATATTTTGCCTTTTAATGCTTGGCTCAGTTTGAACATATGTTTAGTTTGAACATATGAAGCATAAATGTTCGGAGAATGTTCTATGATGAACTTAATTGTATACATTCATCGTTTCTATCTATTCCCTCTACACCTATAACAAATATTCACAGGACGTAAAATTATTCTCTCTACATTTACAAATGAAATAATGTAGTAAATAAATTAATTAATGAACAAAAGTATCAAATCTTGTGAATTTTGTTTTTAAAATTTAAGTGCATTTTTCTGACTCTTTAAGTATCACAACCAATTGCTGAGTCGTCGGGGTGGTGTCACAGATGATCACAAATGTCATAAGGTATAAATGAGAAAAATAATAAATAATATAATAAATTTAAATAATATAATAAAGATTTAATTCGTAATATTATGTCCCTAAATCACTGAACTTCATAGAAAAAGATGTTTCTTGCTATGAAGCTTGAAACATCTTGCTTAATAATTTTCAGTGAACAGCGAGCATGGATACAGTGATGGTAGTTTTAGTTCACATTCATGAAATTATTATTTTTATCACATTGACTTGCGTGATTCGAGAATTCTTCATTAAATGTAGAAGTATATTTTTAATTACAGAAGAATAAACGAAGTTTCATCATAGAACACTAACGTAAAGATCTGTCTTACTCTTACCAATATGATTTCCAGCGAACAGCAGGCAAAAACACAGAGACGGCAGTTTTAGTTCACATTCATGAAAATATTATTTTTACTGTATTGCCTTGCATGATTCGAAAAAGCATTCGTTAAATATAGAAGTATTGTTCAATTATAGAAGAATAAAAGAAGTTTAGTTATAGAACACTAACGTGTCTAACAATTTTTTAGGAAACTGGTATGGCTAAAACTTTTCATGTAAGTGCAACCAGGGATACAGATAAATCTTTAGTAAGAATATTTTAATTTTAGCAGATTCATTTGTAAAGCTACGGATTTCTTTAGCTCTGCAAAAACTTGTTTTGCAGATTTACAGCATTTTTTAGTACAGTTACAGGTGAAAGTTCAGTAAGCATGCAACTTTACATCTGTAGAACTACAGATTTTTTTTACAGTGTACTTGATATTAATTGTTTTAAATTGAAACATATCGATATTTTAAATCTTATTTCACCTAACATTCATAACTGTATTTCTGACAAACAATATAAGTAAATTCCCTTAATTTAAACTTAACCTTAATTTAAAGATTTCGGATGAATAATTTTAGTAATATTTATACAAATATTTGTCACTTTTATATATATTAGTTACATTCACTAAAATAAATGTTTCTTATTTACATTGGGCTAAAATTTTTATTTAGAGTTCCTCAAGTTTCTTGTTCCATACCATTTTGTACACATTAGGTTTAACAAAAATACTGGCGATTATTTTTCTACAAACTGAACCCAAATTGCCATTCATAAATTTAACAATAATGAAGACATGTGAGAAACATTTTCATCAAAGTACAGTTAGTCAGAGTACATCAGACTCATTCTCACAATCTTTTGACTTTTATGTCCCTGAATAATAATTTTTATTTTAGTACACATCCTTGTGGTTTTTTTAATTTAATATACTGGGGAACATTGCATGATTGCATAACAATATTAACGAGATAAATAAGTTTTGGACGATGTTAGGGGTCCAAATATCAGAAAAATTCCTATACCGTCCCGTGTCCCTGAAGCTGATTTTAAAGTTTGGAACTGTCTTATAAACTTTTTTTCAGTAAAAGTAATTTTTTACCGAAACTGGGACAATTGTTTTATATAAGTATGTAGTCAAAAATTAACCTGCATACATTTTTATTGTTCATTTTGTTGTTTGAACTCTGTCCCTGGGTTTTAGATTCCTTAGCATCCCCTTGCTAAAATTATACAGAAAATTACTTCTAATGCAGCTACAGAATTTTTTTTCATGTTTTTTCTCATGCAGAAGTGTGCTAGAGAAAGAATGTCTAAAATTCTTTGACAGGAAATTTACTGCAGAATTTAAATAAGCATTTAAATATCAATTTCAAGCATCGTGGCTTTATTGGTAGTCTTACTGTCCCCAAGGTTTATTCCTGCACATTTTGCGGTAAATTATTATTATTTTTTTTATCCAATGTAAATAACTGTTTCTAAAAATCATCGAACATTGTGGCTATATCACTTAGTCTAAACATGATTTGCCTAAAAATATAGGTAATTTTCCTTACCGTCCCATCCTTACCATCCTCTTTTTTTTTCATTACCGTCCTTTTTTTCCATTACCATCCTTTTTTCCCTATAAACATCCTTTTTTCTCCTTCCGTCCCTTCTTTAACACCTCTTTAAGACAATGTTATACCAAAACTTTTTACTAAAAAGTGCTACATTTTTATTATTTCTTATTTTAACGTCATGTGGATACTATGCAAATTCATTATAAGTAAAAATTTAGAAGAAAATAGAAAGTTCTAGTTGTAAAATGGTAAGGAAAATTAAGCTCGCAAATTTAACTTAAACCTCAGTTAAATTTTAAAAGAAAAGCGCCGCTGACCATTTTTCTTTATTTTGAATTATTAAGGCTTTCGTCTAACAGATTAAAATGTTAGCATTTTTAATATCACCAGATTTGTATTACCGAAAGTCAAAAGACTGTGAGAATACACCCCTTATATTGAGTAAAACGTAATGATATAGAGGGACGGCTGGAAAAGTGTATTCTATTTTATTAATGAGTTTGTTTTTTCAGTATACAATATTCTAACTTACGAAATTTGCCGACTTTTGTTATCTCGATATGAAATTTAAAATCAAATGCGATGTCATTTCACAGCAGTAATTCCTTAAAAGAATAACAATATATCGATACTATTAACATTACTAGCGTATTTATAAAATTTTTCAAAATAACAGACATTACATTACAAGATAAAAACACTAAAAACAATATAAAAGGACGTTTCGGATTCATTCTGAATCCCTCATCAGCTAATTCCTAACGTAAAAGTCATACTAGATTTTAAAGTTCAACAAGTAGAAAAAACATTACATCAAGTTGCCAAAAAATTATAGCTAAAACAAAACTGAATATTCTATTGGTAGAGATGCAGCCTCGTTAATTGCTAAATCAGCGGTTCTCGTGTACCAAGCTTCCGAAAACATACGACTTGCATAAATGATGCAGCCTGATCTAATTATATACGCATTCTCAAAACTCGGAAAATTATCAGTTTTCATGGCGTAGTCAACAATTTTAGAATTTAAATTTTTATTTCTAAAAGCATGTTTATGCTCCTTAAGTCTTGTTTCAAGTGTACGGCTGGTTTCACCTATGTAGACTGCATTGCACTGTTTGCACGGAATTCCATAAATAACATCTTTAAACTGTGAGATTGGATATCGATGCTTAAAATTGCTTAAAAGATGCTTAAGTGGTTTCTTTGGAATGAAGGACGTGTGAATGCCAAGTGGTTTCAAAAAATGCGAAATCTTCTCTGAAATACCTTTGTAATACGGAATGCTGGCGAATTTATTAACTTTCATACGTTGGAAGGGTGGAGGAGTATCCATGTGTGCACGAAGAAGTTCCATAAAAATGCGAAAACAAAACTTTTCAGGGTAACTATTCAACTTTAAATCATATAAATTTTTTTGTATTTCTATATTAGAAAGCTCTTCAGTGTTGCAATATCGTATAGCTCTGGTAAATAAATTCTAGCGTACTTCGATTTCTTTTTTTAAATGATTTAGATAATTACGATTGCATTTTGGAAATTCTAATACTATTTTTTTGCATAATAAGAATAATATAAAGGTATATATAAATATTATACAGACATACAAACAATAAATACAATAAACCCAACTGTAGTGAAAAATTAGCCAGAGCCAGGAATCGAACCCGGGACCACAGTATACAAGACTGCTGCTCTAACCACTGAGCTACTCCGGCCGATGCCTGAGTCTGCAATTTCTCACTAATAAACCATGTTGGGGCATCGGCCGGAGTAGCTCAGTGGTTAGAGCAGCAGTCTTGTATACTGTGGTCCGGGGTTCGATTCCTGGCTCTGGCTAATTTTTCACTCCTGTTGGGTTTATTGTATTTATTGTTTGTATGTCTGTATAATATTTATATATACCTTTAACTGTTGAATGCAGGCGTTATTTATGTGTGTATGTGTGTTCTAATATATATTGTAGTATGGGTGTTTTATTATAAGAATAATATAGTTTCATATTTAAATATTTAAATTCAAAAATAAGAATAAAATTTCCATTTTGTGCTTTGAAAATTAAAAACCTGCGGAATTTCAAGGGATAATAGATAATGTCTCACGGTTTGTGAAATTTCAGGTGATAGTTTTGTTAATTTAAAATAAGCACTATAATTTGAAAACTTTTGGTAGAAGTAATGATTTGAAAAATACAACCACAGATAATGAAAATGAAGCCGAACAATTGAACAGCATTTAAAAATTACAGTTGAAGTTTGGTACAAAGGAGGAACAATACTGCCGCTCGTTAAAGAAAAAAACGATAAATAACTAACACTGAACTCTACACTGTAAAAAAAAAATATATATGTAGTTCCATAGATGTAAAGTTACATGCTTACTAAACTTTCATCTGTAACTGTACAAAAAAAAGATGTAAATCTACAAGACTAGTTTTTGTAAAGCTACAGAAATTGGTAGCTTTACAAATGAATCTGATAAAATTACAGTAATCTTACTAAGATTTTATCTGTAACCCTTGTTGCAGTTACATGAAAAGTTCTAGGCATCCGAGTTTCCTAAAAAATTCTTAGTAACCTTACAGATTTTTTTTTTTCGGTGCAAAAGTGTATCTGTTATATGGATTTTTGTTGTTGCCGTTACATAAAAAGTTCTAGGAATTCCAGTTTCCTAGAAAAAATGTAGTAAGTTTACAGGATTGTTTTTACAGTGTATGTCACTAGAAACGGCATTTCTTTTTGACCTTGTTGAATATATCAAGTGAGCGCGTAAAAACTATTCCGCACTTTTGTAAAAACAATCATGGCATTGAAGTTAAACATTTTATTTTACTATTTAGTGATAACCTTCAGATATAGAATTGCAATTCAGTTTTTTGTTAAAAATATTTCAGTTACTATTATTTTTAGTTACAATATATTTAATTCGATTTCAAAAACAAAAACAAAAAAAAGAATTACATTTAAAACCATTATTGGAAGCAAATTATAGTTAGTTTGCATTATTAAATAATTTTTCGAATGTTTGAAAACAGCTCATAAAACTGTAGTTAGATATTTTATACTACGTGGGAGCTTGGATGCAAAAATAAAGTTGTTTTATAAACACCGAAGATTTAAATTTTCCTACTGAATGACAAGATAATTTAGACCAGAGTTGCCAGTAGGCTACTTTTTTTAAATTCAGATTTCTTGATTGGCACCACTTTTCTGAAATTGTAAAATTTCCCTTGTTTTCACCTTAATTAAAATGTCATTAAATGCGGCTTATTTTACTATTTCAAAAAAGTGGTGCCAATTAAGAAATATGAATTTTAAAAAAAGTAGCCTACTGCCAACACTGATTTAGACTACAAGTTAGACTAAAACGCCCAACAAAACGGCGCATTATCTGAGATAAAACATCACATTTTATGGCATCCAATACCTGTATAATTCGAACCTTTTACATAGCTTCAATTATGAGGTTAGAGCCTATAAGACAGGTAGCGAATATCCACGTAATAGACTATGGTTAACTAGTAACAAGTTAGAGTTTTATTCAATCATTAAGTACACACAAAGCAAATTAGAGAGATGCTTTAAGAAAGACATGTTTTACTATTCTTTGCTCCAAAATATCTAACGCGTGCTTGTCGTTTTGAAGAATTTCCTGCACGGAATGGAGAACATGGGTAAAACCGTAATTTTTTTAAAGTTGAAACTGCAATAGATTTATATGTATATATGTTAGATCGGCAACTATGAACGCCAAAAAGTTCGTCTATGTAAAATATATCAATAATGTGTTTACATAAAATTTGAAATTTATTAAAAGCAATACTTTCATATTAGACGCACGACGGATGCTAAAAAAATAAAGAAAACGTCAAAGGTTTTGTAACTTACTTCCGCCTTCTTGAATCTGATTTCTTCAGTATTTAAACATGCAGTTTATTTACCACATGCTTAGCATATGCTACACGTTATTAAATTTGTGATTATTTTTATTGCTTTTTATTGGTGGGGAAATGTTAATTTCATTCAAATGTATCTCTGAACATAAAATGAGCGAAATATTGTTCGCAAAAGGGTTTGTCAATTCACATGTTCAATCTTCATCACATTGTGTTCGAGATTCCAGTTTCATCTAAAATAAGTGTACAAAACAGTAGAAAGCATTTGAACTAGAAATGAAAATCGGTTAAAATCTTCATCATTGCCGCAACATTTATAACTTTCAATTTCTGCATCATAAAAAATATTCATAATATAGTTACCTTACTTTTCAATAAAACATCAAGATTTTCCCCCCGTATTTTTTCCACATTTCAGGACGAGCGTCATTTAAATATTTTTAATTTTTAATAACAGTAATTCAGTACAGTATTTTCCACCTTCTCTTTATTTTAATATATTTCTATATAGACAAGAGAAACATTATGTGTAACATTTTCTGGTAAAAAAACAAAACAAAAATCATCTGCCATATATGAAACGTTTAGGCACCATTGTGTTCTAAAGTTTTAAAATTAATAATAGTAAACTTTCGTGATGTACTTTGTACATACGTATACTATGCCACCAACATAACATCTATACAATGCAAATATTTAACGTACTTAATTAAAAAAGAAACTAATTAATATTAAAGTTTCTTTTGCTTAGTAAAATAATAATTAATTTTATCTTTTATGAAATTTACTTCTGAATAATTTCCGGGTGAAAAGTTATATTGCATCTTCATCATAAAATGTTACTTTTTTCAAAAGTAATTATGTTTTAGTATGGCAGTTTTTAATACTCCTTTAATAAAATTCACACCTTATCTTACATGTCGCAAATAAATCGTTTACGGTATGGAAAATTTATAAGCTTAAGGAACACCCTATTCATAATAAAGACTGCGTGGATTTTGAAAAGAATACACTTTCGGTAGATAATTTTTTTAATCTTTTGTAAGCTATTTTCTTTGTCCTTTTTTTTCGGCAGTAATGTTTATTATATTTTAAGTTAAGCTGCCTCCATGTATAAAATGCAGTAAGTAACTGAATTACATATATTTTAGTCTTTTGAATTAATAGAAATTTTACTGTTAATTTGAGTCTAATATTATTATTACTCAGAAAAGCAACCTGGGTCAGAAATTATAAAAACAATTGGGGTTGAAACTATTTTAGAATTACATAAATTAATTTCATTTTTTAATGAATAAACATATCTAATTTCAAAAATTAAACTTGCATTGTACTATTTTCAAATTTTTGTTATCTAACAAATTATTAACAAACGACTGGATCAGGCGTACTCACTATAATAACAGATGATTTAAAGGCATAATAAATACAGTAAAGTAATATATGGACAATAGTAAAATATTATGTTCTCAAGAGAAAAATACAAAAATTATATAACAAGTTTCGTTAAAAAAAAAATGTCCATAAACGTATTCTCTTTTTTATGTAAGGAAGAGTAAAAATTGTAAACATAAAATATGATATCAATATCTAATAATATATGTAACACAAATTTTTAATTCGTGAAGTATAAAAATTGAATAATCCCTTATAAAAATAACGTTTTTTTTTAAATCTGAACGAGATCTTTCTTTAAATTTTACGAAAACATCTGCTGATTAATTTCTCTTTATAATGTAGACTTATTAATATATGATTATGTTTATGTTCCATAACCTCAATTTTTATAAACATTTTTAATGTAATGCGCATTTTATCTTGTATGTCGTAAAATTATATTTATGGCATAAATATTTTAAAAGATCATAGGACATAAAAGAGATTTTTTTTATATATCCTTTTCTTAATAGCCTTGTGTTGATATTTAAATGAGTATATCTTTCCTAGACAAAATTTTACCCTTTGTAAAGGTTTGTTCTAAACAACAAAAGCTATTTTGTTGTTTAGAATAAAGAGAAGGTATATTAACTTTTAATTCGCTATAATGTGCATGCAAAAATTTAATAAAATACAGCACTTTATAAATTTTTTAGTCACTATATTTTTCATTTTTTGTTTTGCGTATTGACTAATATTTTTATAAACATCAACTAATAAGAAAAAATAAAAAGTATATTAGGTTAAAATTACGCTAGAATAAATTACACTTCTCACTTTTTCTAAGGTTTAAGATAACTTTGAAATTTATCTTTTTTCAATATTAAAAGGAATATAACGTCTTATATATATTAAATTGTTGATTATTACCAACATGTGTAAGTGACATATACAATATATGTGCATTTTTAAGTATTATTATTTTGCTTCAAAACGACATAAACAAGCATATGGAAAGCTGAGTTTTTGACGGAATCGAAGTTAGTCAAAAACTGAACACACGGTATACTGTGCGTTTAAAAATTTTAAGACCTCTAGCCAATTGGTGCACCTCTGAAGAAGAAGACACAATATGAAAATTTTAAGTGTGTGTATTTAAAACTGATCGTAGAACGTTTTCTGTTATAATTGCTGCTTTAAAATTTAAGTTACATTTTATTAAAATCGTCTAATTTTTTTAAAACGTAAATAAGATTAATGTTAAGAAATTATAAGACCACCTGAGAAAATTAGCATATTATGCGTCACATCCGAATCATTATAAAACGTACGTGTTTGTATATAGTGAAGGTATTCCGAGAAGCAAAGGTGCAGGTTTAGATAGTTTTATTTACGACATAGTATTTGAAGATGCCTCGGGGTAAAGAATTGTCTGCGACCGAAGTAAGAAAAATTTGGTTTTATAAGGTTGCGGATAAGTCTGAACGAGAAATAGCTGGGTTAATGAAGCGTTCTAAAACTGCCACTCACAATGAAATAATTAGAAAAAAAGATTCAAATAAAATTAAACGATCTAGAAAAAAAAATGATTTTGACAGCACGGTATGAACGACAAATATTCCGATTATCAACACGAAAAGGCTTTTCATCTCGGGAAATTTCGCACCGTTTCAGAAAAGAGCATCACACGTAACAGTTTGGAAGAGTCTGAAATCCAATAGCAATGAAAATGTATGAAGCTGTTGAAAAAACCGAGGTCAATTGACTAAAATGGGCTAAAGATGTCATGTCATGGGACTAGAAATGGGAACAAGTGATATTTTCAGATAAAAAAAAATCTTGACGGTCCGTATGGTTATAAACATTATTGACATGGTTTGAGGAAGGAACCGAAACAATGCTTCACTCGACAAATGGCAGCAGTATCAATAATGGTATGGGGAGCTTTTTTGTCATGATGGATTATGCGATTTAACTCGAATCACGGGACGTATGAACTCTGCGTAATATCAGGCTAGGTTTATGATCATTTCATACCGTTTGGATACATGGCACATGAGACATGATAAGGAAACTAGTATGTTGTGGCCATCACAAAACTTTCTTCTATCTCATACTTGTCAATACTTCAAAATTCATTATCACAGTGCATCTATGATCATCATGAGGATAATAAAAAGATGAAATTCCGTGCATTAGTTCTTGAGATATTACTGTCCCTTAAATCGTATAAATCCTTCAAAATGCAGCATAGCAGCGCCACCTATTGGGTGATTTACACCAGAAACTAATTATCATCAATTTATGTCAATGTCTAACTGAATATGAAGTTTGGGGAAAATCTGTGCATTAGTTCTTGAGATAGAGTTATTGCGCAAATGATGACAAATGCAGCATAACAGCGCCACCTGTTGAGAGATTTACACAACCACATAATCAGCATCAACATTTATCAAGGTGTACTTGAATCTGAAGTTTGATGAAAATTCGTGCATTAGTTCTTGAGATAGAGCTATTGAGGAAATAGTGGAAAATGCAGCACAGCAGCGCCACCTATTGTACGATATTCACAAACACGTAGTCAGCATCACTTCATATCAAAGAGTAACTGAATCTGAAGTTTGATGAAAATGTTTCCATTAGTTCTTGAGATATAGCTATTGCAGAAATCGGAAAAAAATGCTGTATAGCAGCGCCACCTGTTGAGCAATTTACACCAAAATGTACAAAATGTCAAATCATATCAAGGATTAACTGATTCTGAAGTTTGGTGAAAATTGTTGCATTAATTCTTGAGATACAGCTATAATGGAAATTCTGAAAAGTGCAGCATAGCAGCCCCACCTGTTGAGCGATTTGCACCAAAACACAAACAGCACTAATTTATATCAAAGTATACTTGAATCTGAAGTTTGTTGATTTTCTAAGCATTAGTTGTTGAGATAGAGCTATTGCGGAAATTGTAAAAAATGCAGTATAGCAGCGCCTCCTGTTGAGCGATTTACACCAAATTATTCAAAACTTCAATTCATGTCAAGGACTAACTGAATCTGAAGTTTGATGAAAATCAGTGCATTAGTTCTGGAGATTGAGGTACTGCGGAAATCGTGAAAAAGGTTGAATAGCAGCGCCACCTGATGAGAGATTTACACCAAAAACTAATCAGCACCAATTTATATCAGGGACTAACTGAATATAAATTTTTATTAAATTCCGTGCATTAGTTCTTGAGATAGAGCGCCCACAACATTTGTGTCACATACAGACATACAGACGGACAGACAGACAGACGGACAGACAGACAGACTCACAGACAGACATTTTGTAAAAACATGTTTTTTGGAATCTCTGACCCATAAAACATGTAAATCCGTCGAAAACTGGAATTCGAAAATTTTCATGAAACCAATACTTTCTTTTTGTCAAGATAGTAGAAAGTAAAATGGAGGACCAGTATCGTATTAATTTACACATTATTTTTGTTTTTAGAAAAGTGACATTGTAATTTGTTAACAGTGTATTTTTTAATCATTGCTTATATTTTTGTTAACATACTCATTGCATTATTCAGAGTTATTGCAAGTTAATTTGAATAAATATGTTGTATTTTGATATCTCATGTATTTAAACTATAATTAGAACCTTTATTTACTTCATAATTTTCAAAATCAAAGCGGTCTTATAATTTTTAACGCACTGTATTGAATTAGTGGATGAAATTTGTGCTTTGAGATTTTGCTAAAGTTTTTTTTTATTATTTATTTATAGGGCATTCTCACAATCTTTTGACTTTTATGTCCCTAAATAATAATTTTTATTTTAATAATTTTTTTTTTGTTTTTTTTTTCTTTCGTATACTGGGGAACATACCATTGCATGATTGCATAACAATATTAACCAGATAAATATGTTTTGGACGATGTTGGGGGTCCAAATACCAGGAAAACGCCTATACTGTCCTTTGTCCCTGATGCTGATTTTTAAGTTTGGAGCTGTCTGTACAAAATTGTTTCAATAAAAGTAATTCAATGTAATTTTTTTTCCAAAACTGCGACAAGAGTGTTATATAAATATGTAGCAAAAAATTAACCTACACACATTTTTACGGTTGATATTATTTTTGGAACTCTGTCCTTGGGTTTTTCATCCTTACCGTCCCTCCTGCTAAACTTATACTGAAAATCACTTCAGATGCAGCCACAGAATTTTTTTCAAGTTTTTTCTCATGCAGAAGTATTCTTGAGAAAGAATGTCTGAAATTCTTTGACAGGAAATTTACTGCAGAATTTAAATCAGCATTTAAATATCAATTTCAAGATCGTGGCTTCATTGGTAGTCTTACCGTCCGCAAGGTTTATTCCTGCACTTTTCGAGGTAAATTAAAAAAGAATTAATTTAATGCAATGTTAACAACTGTTTCTAAAAATTAATGAACATTGTTGCTATCACTTAGTCTTAACATGATTTTCCTAAAAATAGGTGGTAATTTTCCTTACCGTTCAATCCTTACCGTCTGTCTTTTCCCATTCCGTCCCTTTTTTCCTATATCGTCCCCTTTTTTTGCCTTACCGTCCCTTCTCTAACACCCCTTTAAGACAATGTTATACGAAAATTCTGTAAATCAAAGTACTACATTTTTATTATTTCTTATTTGAATGTCCTGTGGGTACTATGCAAATTCATTATAAGTAAAAATTTAGAAGAAAATAGAAAGTTATAGTGGTAAAATGGTAAAGAAAATTAAACTCGAAATTTTAACTTAAACCTCTTTTAATTAAAAAAACTTTCCCTGCTGACCATTTTTTCTTTATTTTGAATTATTAAGGCATTCGTCTATCAGATTAAAATGTTATTTTAGCAAGTTTAATTTCCCCAGATTTTTATTCTCGAAAGTCAAAAGATTGTGAGAATACCCCTTATATGTAATAAAAGTCAAATATCGTAATTCAAAAGAAACTACAGAAATGCCAAAATACATAAATTATTTTTATATGTAACTAGGGCATCGTACCCGGACTTCCCGGGTTAAAGAATATAGCTGAAAACATTTTTTTAATTGAAAACAAATAGTTTTTTTTTATATATATATGCAATAATTTTTTTAGATTGACCACTTACATTAAAAAAGCATTTTTCATATGGAAAATACGAATTATACAATCAAATAAATTTTTGAAATTTATCAAAAGCGATATTTTCTTATCAGCCGCATTGCTAAGTGTTCCCAAGATTTTGCTACTTATGGCATCTTTTTATATTCTAATAATTTCAGAGCTTATACATGTCTAGTAAATTTGTGTTTTATTTATATTATTTTATTTATTTATTCATAGGGAATTTTTTTCAATGGATATTAGCCGTAAGAAAATGATGAACTCTTTATTTTGTTTTAAGGGCAAACTGATTAATATTTCGTAATCGAGCTCTGCGCTATATATATAAATTAAAAAATATTTCATGCTTTAAAATTGTTTTTAAAACCATAGGCAATCAGTAAACTGAGATGAAATTCCATTTGAAAAAAATCCTATTTGGTGATTTAAAAATTTAAATTGTACGATTACAAATAAGTTAGATTTTTGTTTTTTCAATATTATTATTTTATTTGTTCATAAAAGACGTATTAATGTCCTTAAGTTGTCTTTCACAAATATGTCAGATTGTTGGTTTTTTTAATATTATTCATTTATTTGTTTATAAAGGAAGTATTAGTAATTTCGTTATGCAAAAATAGCCAGAAACAAAAGCTGAAAAATGTTTGTTGCTTTATGTGCAAAATGTTTATTATTATTATGTATTGAAACCGGCCCGTGATAAGATAAACTTTTAAAAAAATCATGCTTAAAAATTATTTTAGAAAATATAATACATCAGTCAATGAATACAGTTTTTAAACAAATTGAATTTGAAAGTAATTTTTTCCCCTATGCGACGAAAATTCAAAATGTACGATGGTGAGATGATTAAAAAATTGCAGTAGCAAAAATTTCAAAACCGAAATTTGATCGTGAAGTGTTGCCATTCGCAAAATGACGTCAGCGTTACGCACAGATACGTTTGTTCTTTATACTATAGATACTTAATCAGTAAAATATAATAAAGTTCAGTCATTAGGATGTGGTTATCAATTGAGGCTCTTATGCTTGGATTTCCGGAATGAAAACAGCAATTTTCACCTTCCCAAAATTTGCATACGAACTTCTCATATATATTCATCATTTTAAAAAAAATTGTAATTTGTTTGATCATTTAAAAATCATTTTAACTAAAAACTTGAAGTCACGATTGTTAGCAACATCTTTTATGTGAACAAACGCATTCTTTACTTGAGATTCTAATCCAAATTCCGGAGAGTAAAAATTTCAGTAATTTATGTTTAGACACATTTGTGTTAAAATATTTAGTTCTATCTAAGGAAATGTTCGTTTTCTTTTAAATATGACTTCATTTTCACAGCATTTTGCCTAGTGTCTGAAACCTAGTATCAGTACACATGCAGAAGAAAAAACAATATAGAAAATTTATGAGGAAAAATGCGTGTTTTCAAAAGCCGTATGTCATTTTCCGTTATTATGCCCCTAATATAATATTCTGCTCCTAATGGGATTTTGTGCCACTGAACCCTATACAATATTTTTTATCTACAATTTTGAATTTTTATCAGAAAATATCATGAATAAAGTTAAAAATACCTCATTATTTCTCTCTTGTCTGCAATAATGAAAGCTATCTAATTTTCATCATTTTGAAGAAATTTCATAAAATGCTTTTAAAATTAAAATATAAAAGTGGGGATATTTAAAAATAAATAAATAAATAGATAGTGCGATCACATCTACAAAGGAAGAGCTTTCAGTATAAAAGAAAAAAAAATATTAGTAAAATTGGTTCAGCAGAAAGATCAAGGCAAATGACAAAAAACCCCACTTGTGTTTTAAATATATAGATTATATAAAATTAGGAAAAATTAAATTAAGTAAATTATGTTATTTTGAAAAAAATATAGTAGAATGTCCTAAAGAATAGCATTAAAATTTTATCATTCGAGAGAATTTTCGACAAAAACTTCAGGAATACGATATTATTTTAAATCATGAATTATTTGTTTGCTTGTTTAACTCGGCGAAGCAAATCCATCCAAGCGAGAATCATCAATTTCTGTAATACAAATCGCAATTATTTGCATGTCACCTCTATTTTATAAAGACACTCTAAATTTTTGCAAAACATTGCGTTTTATCAGTGTGTGATTTCGATTACATTATTTTTAAAACTGAAGCGTTATTCACCTGTGAAGAATTTCAAAGCAGCAGGGCTGTGAAAATGACGCACTTCTACAAAACATAATTCAGGTTTAAGAATTAAAATACACGCTTTTTTTATAAAATAACGTCATTTTTCATGCGCTAAAGCAATCCACTTTTACAATTCACTCTTAAACTTCGTCTATAGAAAAGTGTACATATGACGTCATTATCACGGAATAACAGACAATATTCTTGACGTAAGCCATATTTTAATTTCATTTTTTTTCAGGTTTTATGAGAAAATGGCAACCAAAAGATACAGTATCTCCTATTTTCGACTATTTTCCGTTTACTTTCATTGACTTTCAATAGAAATGACGTACTTTTGTTGCCACGATAAGGAAAATGGTATTGAAATCTACAAAAAAATTAATATCTCAAACATAAATTGAGATACAACTTTCAAACAAATTGCATTTAAAAGAGCATTTTTTTTTCCTTATACGACGGTGTAAAAATTTAAAATGTGCGATGTTTAGAAGTTTAAAAATTTGCAGTAGAGAAAATTGCAAAACCAAAATTTCATTTCAAATTTCAAAGTGTTGCCATTCGCAAAATGACGTATGCGTTACGCACAGATATGTTTGTCCTTTATAATATAGATAGTTTGTTATTTATTTTGTGTAATTCTTTGATATTTTTTTAGCTTTATTATTTTTCTAGAAATCATTACCGTAGGCTGTTTGAAGGATTATTAAGACTCATTACATGTCTATTAACTGTGAGAATGAATAATGCAGGAGATCTCAGGATTTAAAATTCTATATTATTAAAAAAGATGTCACAAATTATTCTTAATGGGGGTAATAGATTAAAATATCCAGTGTTAAATATATTTCATAGCCTTGATTCAAAGTGGATTAAGGTATCTTCCTATGTTCGGAGCGTTTTTTTTTCTATGAACAATATTGAATAAATACACATGTGTTTAGTTCGATTGTAATATAGAATAATGAGAAAACCAAAAATTCTTATAAATATCTTTATTACATTATAAACTATTCAGGGGTTTTTTTTTTTTTTTTGGTCATTTTATAAAGAAAATTTTCATGCTTACGTCAGACAGCGGAAACTCAATTCAACTAAATATATTTAAATTTACTCTGTAGCACGTACTACTATTACACTTACCTGTTCACTGATCTAAGTGTTAAAGTAATTCAAAAGTCACTGAAATGTTCCAAAATGCATCAAACATTACATATTTAAAAAAAAAAAAAATTATTTTCGAGTACCTGTAAAATAACTACATTAACGCATACAGCTTAGATTATACTTCAGAACATAGTGAGTAAATTTGAAATCTTTCTCACAAATTTTCACTGCAATATGTTAAACATTTTATGTAATAAAGTTTATTCTACATGAAAATAACAGAAAAACTAATTTTCCAGAAATCGCATGTAAATATTTCTTAACTGTATTATTCTATATATATATATATATAATTACATATTTATAAAATTAATCTAGAAATGTCAATTAAGGTTTATAAATGTTTAGTGTAAAAAAAAAGTAAGAAAATCACGCATAGGAATATTTTTAGATTTATCCTGACCTTTATGCTCACTTCCGATATTTGACTTATTACTTCGACATCACTTTCTTGCATATAACATTATATATTTCCATATGAACAATTCACAAATGATTTCATTTTCAATTAATTTTTGTGTTGAAATGGAGTTAATTATAGAAACATTCACAAATAATTCTAAATTGAATTACATTCCCTACTTGTCCAACAAGTAAAATAATAAAAAGTAAAAAACGGTCCAGTGCGAGTATTACTCGCGCTCAGAGGGTTCTGTACAAGAAATATATGAATTATTAACTGTATTATTAAAAATATCGTTGTTAAAAGAATGATAAGACTTTGTAAAAAGCAATACAACGTAGAGTTGGGTATATACCAGAAAATTGTAAATGGGTATAACATAAAAGTTCAAAGAGATATGGTCTAAATTACACTTTATAAAACTAAAATCAGCGTAGTTATAATCTTTTCTTTTTATAGTGTAGCTAAAACAAAACCCCTTTTAAAGGGTTCCGGTGGCTCAAAATTCTATTTTATTTTTAATTTATAGAGACTTTGTTATAATTTTTTTTTCTGAAATATATTTTAATATAATAAGAATATTAAATGTAAAAAAACTGAAAAATTTTAAATATTTTTTTCATTTAAATTTTAAACCTACATAATTTTTTATATAACTCTGGAAGTAATTACTCGATTCACAAATTTGTACACTTTTGTGTACAGAAAATGAATCATTTTAATTTGTCTTCAGGATTTCTTAAAATATTGATTATGATTTTTTTTTTTTAATTTTAAGTAAGAAAATGAAGTTTTTTATGAGTGAGTTTTGCATTCATTGGCATATTTTGACAATTATCACTCAAAATTAAAAATCCTGAAGGGAATTTGTTGGAAATATAGCATAAAAGCTCTTTTGAAAAATTCATGCAAGGAACTTGCAAGGTACTTATATCTTTTAAAATTTGACAAATCGTGAAAAAATTCATTCAGAGATAAAGGAAGTTAAAGTCGGGGACGAGGAACCTTAAAAATCAATTTTTTTGTTTTTTGTAAATTTCCCTTTAATTATTATTCAAGGGTACATAATATGCATAATGGTATGCATTTATAAAAAAAAAATTGTTTTGAAAGAAAAAAAAATGAATTTTACGCGTTATCTTAGAAGATTTCATAATGCCCCCTGCGCTTTCCATGTCAATGAATTTTTGTTTCTCATTGGAAACTGTATTTTTTATAAAAGTTTTGTTTATATATATAAATAAAACTGTGCATCGAGTTTTATATATTCCAATATAAAGGTAAAAAAAAAAAAAAAAAAAAAAAAAAAAAAAAAAAAAAAAAAATGAAAAAATTTCGAAAATTTTCAATTTAAAAAAAAAATCTTTATATTCAAATATATAAAATTCGATGCACAGTTTTATTTATATATATACTAGGGGGCTCTGCCCCCTACGAGCTAAGCTCGTCAACCCCCGTTCAGACACCGCAGACTCTAACAGCAGGCTAATTTGATCGGCTTTAAAACGATTTCGGAAGATTGAATTATAATTTGAATCTGACAATTATAATCTGACGTAATTTTCGCCAAATTTTTCTTTCTCTTTTTAATATTCACGTAAAAATACTTTTGTTAGAAATGAAATATTATGCTCATCTTAAAATATCAAATAAATGTCTCACGCAATTTTTAAACTGTTTTGCAATATTATTTTTTGTTCATTTTACGTAATAAGTGTAATGTGACGTAAATGCGACGTAAATTCTCCTATTTAAGACTTCTAATGCATGTTAATGAATTTGTTATTTTACAATATTCTTTCTCTTTTAAAATTCATGTGTAAATATAGTTTTTCCGACGTAATTTTCAATGAGTTGCTGCTTTTTATATTTTCTGCTTATAATAGTCACGTGTCAAATAAATTTTCAATTTGAAACAAACATTATTGTTTGCGATGTTTATACAGTTGGCAAAAGTTTAAATTAATACAATATTGTAAAATATGTAAAAAATATCTCTCGAAATGCTGAAAAATTGAATTTAAAATAGAAATAAAACCTCAAAAAACGAGTCAAATTAAAAAAAAATCTAAATGCTGTATTCACACCGGGAAATTCTGATGCATAAAATGATCTAAAAATGATTGAATTCCTATGTACAGTTTTTGCTCCTATAAAACTTTTTTAATGGAACGATTTTGTCCAACTTTGGCATTAAATATCTCTTAAAATAATTCTTCGTTTTGAAAACTGTCTGCATCAGCGTGTTTATCAAACATTTCTCTGTTATATCATTGATTTTCATATTTTTGTATACAACAGTTTTTTTAATATTAACGAAGAAAGGACATGCTTTAGAATTCAAATTGGACGCCGATCTGTCGGGAATATCTACGCAGATTTTCATTGGTCCGTTTCCAAATAAAAACTTTTTTTATATATATAGAAGGAAATCAAACTTTTATAAAAAATATTGGTGATTTTCATTGATATGGAAAGCGCAGGGGGCATTTGAAATCTTCTACGATAACGCGTAAAATTCATTTTTTTTCTCAAAAAAAAAAAAAAATAAAAAAAAATAAATAAATAAATAAAAATATATTTTTGCGATAAATGCATGCCGTAATATACCGGGTGTCCAAAAAAGGACTGACTGATTCTAAAATTCAATAACTTGTAAACGGTGACATATATTTAAAAAATTCTTGCAGGAGGGTTATGCATAAGGTCAAAAGTTTTTTTTTTTTTTTTTTTTTTTTTTTTTTTTACATGGATTTTCAATTTTAGTTCGAATTACAAGCAATAGTTGCCACTGCGATCAATAGAGGCTAAATTCAGGCTCGATTTTTGGTACTTCGTGGCCCGGATAATACATTTCCATCTCCTTTTTCTGCATGGAACAACAGAAAGGACCAAAAATCGAGCCTGTATTTAGCGACTATTGCTTACAGCGCCATCTATTGTTTGTAATTCGAACTAAAATCGAAAATCACTGTAATAAAGCTTTTGACCTTATGCATAACCCTCCTGCAAGAATTTGTTTTATATCTGTCACCGTTTGGATGTTATTGAATTTTAAAATCAGTCAGTCCTTTTTGGGACACCCGGTATATATAATGTACCTTTGAGCAATAAGAAAAAAAAAATCTATTTTTTGGAGAATTTGTAGCCTCGGATCCCCTTAAACGTTTAAACTTGGTATTGTGTTAAGCGCCCTTCGAATGTAGGACTCAAAATTGCAACGACGCCTTGGTCCGTGTCGCGTTTCTTCAGATAAATTTTGAATTAACTTTTAAAGACATGGGATGCATATTCAGAAATCCCCTCAATGCAAACTAGTCGCGAATCCTATTGTATTTATGTGATTAATTCAAATTAAATTGGTCTATTTTTAACTATTTTACGTTTATTGCTTTCATACTGCTACTGGGCAATGCATTACACAAATATATCGTTAAAAGTTGTTATCTAGTCTTTCCAAGTCGACGGCACATAGAATACGCCGCCTCTGTCATTATGTATGTCCAAACCGTCCTGGTCTTTAAGGGTTAATATCTCAGCTAATTACAGACTATTTTTTCGAAAATCATTATTAACAAGGCTTTTATACTTCTGCTACTATAGGTACCTAAAGTGCTCCTCAACATCTTTGCTTAATGCCTGCAAACCGAAATTTGTGTGCAACGGAAAAATGCGCTTTTCTCAAAAACGATGTAACTTAGCGTAATCGCTGTAATTTTCCTGCAATATTTGATTTAACGTTTGCAACCTCTAATTTTTTCTTAATTATAGTTTCAGTAAATTCGGAATTAGATGGAGGGGAACATATTTTTGCAATACATCTTAAACGATATCTCTAAAAATATCATACCTTAAATTAAAATAAATGTAATTTTGAGTTCAGAGTTACAAATGCTTTTACACGATACCACACACACTGTACATTTTTTTCTCATGTAACTTAATTAGCCCCTCTACATTTTCCCTAAATATATTTGTGAATGTTTTATAATCTGGAAATAGCATTTGGGTCAATAGTTCCCCCAATTTGAACTTTCCACGTTCCATAGTTTTCGAGTAAAATGATTGTGACAGACGAACAGACAGACACAGGAGTGATCTTATAATGGTCCCGTTTTTACTTTTTAAGTACGGAACGCTAAAAAGTAGAAAGAATAAAATGTAGGTTTTATTTCTCAACATAATCTGAAGTACGATGTGTGATGTCTAATGCTAATTTTTTTTTTTTTTTTTTTTTTTTTTTTTTTTTTTTGCTTTAAATGTCTATATAATGCTTTCAATCTGTGAACAAGAGCTTTTCAATGAAATTTACATTTCATAATTACAGTAAAAACTCTAAAAGACAGGCACTTTTTGACTGAAAAATGTGTATATTAAAAGGTAAAATCACACAGGTAGATAGGTTTTTGGGGTTACAAAATGGCCACTGAATTTTTTGCCACACTTCAGTGTCTGTTAAAACAGGGCTACTGTAAATACTTTATTTACTTATTAACAAACAAAAAAAAAGTTTTTTATTTAATCTTTCATTTATTTTAATTTATATTTCTATAACTAAACTTTTAATTATGTAGCGTATAAAGTTTATATTACTCAATCTAACAATTACTAGATGCGTTTTAATTTTTTATATTCTTAAAAAATATATAAATGATAAAATATGGTTTTATGGAAATTATAATGGTAATAAAATTCTATTCCAGGAAAAAAATCGATTTCAAAATATGTCATTTTCAGGTAACGACTGTACACATAAAAACCAAGACATGTGTATTGAAGTATCGCTGGTAGGAATTTAATATTCTTGTGTACACATAGTTTCTAGGATTACGGTATCTGACATTTTTTTTTTATAAAAAAAGTAGAAAATATTGATTATTATAAAATACAAAAATGATATAAAATCAACGCCATTACAGTAACATATAGAATGTGCGAAGAATTCTATTACTTCACTATACCCTTTAAAATACACGTATAGCTTAACCCTTTATGTACCGAATTATGAATTCCTGAAAATTTTATCTTCTAAAGCATTTTTTGTGAATTATTAAAACTACGTTAGAAGATTTACATAATCATTTTATAAATTTTAGAAAGCTTTTTGAAGGATTGAATAACTTAGATGGATTAATTAAATTTGAATTTATCGGGATTTTGGGAAATATTTATAATCCTACATAAATATTTTATTTTAAATAATTTTCTTAGTATTTTGTAGAATTAAGAAATGTACATGTACAAATATAATGTTCTTACAATAGAAATATAGCAATATTTTCAAATTCAAAAATTCCCCTCTCCCCAACGCCAAGAAAGCTGAAAAGATGCATAGGCAAAATAAATGATACTTTTAAACATATGTATGTTTTGTGTAACCAATAATGCATTTGGAACAAGATAAAGTAATGCATCTATAACTCATTCTAAACTGTATTACTACTAATGGACGTATTAAATGAATTTTTGTGACAAGTAATTTTAACAATACTTATAAGTACTGTCAGTAGATAAAGGATTAAGGCACATGAGATTGTTTAGACACGTTGATATTAATGACATTAGCAGTTCTACAAAGCCATACAATACTTTTTTTAGTACAACTTACAGTTGTCCTTCATTTCCAATTTGAATTAACATTGAACGTTTTGTAATGAATAATTCAAAAGGAATCGTATTTTTTTTTTTATTTATTTTTTTTTTTTGGTAAATTTCATTGAATTATTGAAGAATCCAAAAAGATTTTTAAGGGAATTAAAATTGCTATAAATATCAAATTTAGCTAATATTGCATTTTACTGTAAAAATAAAAAAGGATATAATTCGTGTTAATTATTGAAGGATTCAAACAGATTTGTAGGGTGAATTTAAATTGCTATAAATGCCAGATTTAAAAGTAATGCATTTTATTGTAAAAATAAGAAGGGTATAATTTGTGATATCAAATATTATATTTTGTGTTTTCAATTCATTTTTTATATTTAACCTTCTATAGAATGTTGCAAAAATTCTGCATAAGGACATTTCTAAGAAAATTACTTTTTAGAAATGTGGCATAAATGGTTTATTATATTCCATAGTAAAGTATTTTTCATTGTATTTTTACTTTTTATTTATAAACTGAAATTACTGTATTTTTATTACATATCATGTAAAATTTAATTTTTATATTTTAACATTTATTAAATTTATTTCCATTTGATTATACTAACGTCTTTTAAAACCCAGTCTCTATACAAATATGATAAAGGGAGGTTTTAAAACATTCTTATTCCCTAATTTAACAATTGTTTGATTTATTTCCATTTTAATAATAACTTCTTTAAATATCCACATTATATAAAAATATGAAAAATTGATTCTTTTAAAAATATATCGTGACAATAAAATTATTTTCAAGAAAAGAATTTTTTTTATTAAAAACTTTATTAGGTTTTGTTGCAGGCAAAACGCATAAAAATCGGACAATAATTATGGTGTTGCTTCATTGAATGTATTTCTTTTGCGTAAGCATAAATTCTTGGATTATGGTGGTTTGTTTTACCAAATATAATTATATTTCTTATTATAAAATAAGAAAATTGAAATAAAATTACCTTAAAAAGTTACATATATAAAAATGTAGTTTAAAATAATCTAAGTAAGTCCCATCATTACTGTTTAAATTAAAAATTTTAATTCTATAAAAGACTGAAAATTCTACAATATTGTTAAAACTAATATTTGGACAACTAACTCTCAAAAGATTTTACTGCGCAAACAGTTCTTTATATAATAAAGTGCTGGTTATAAAGCTAAAATGTAACCCACAATGTTTAGTGTTATGTGCTTTTAAGAAATGGAAACTGCTGTCTCATACGTCTATAACTCATTCAGTAGTTTTATATGCTATATTTTTAAAGTGTAATTATTTCCAGAAAATGACATTGGATACTAATTTTTAGTCTTTAAAAATAGACTTCATATGTGAAACCACATATATCCACTGAATTTTGTGATATTTTATTGAAAGAATTACTACCAATAGTGCTCTAAACATCTCACGTTTTCTTATGAACAGGTAATGACAATGCTCAAAATATGAAAACATATCATAGGATAAAAATTAAACTAATACCAATAGATTAGAACCAACGCCTAATAATTAATGCTACGTTTAAATTTTACTTAAGGTGTCGTTTATATTGGGAAATTCTAACCAATTTAAAAATGTGAATAGTAATATTATATTTGGATCAATTGGAAAATATTTTTACCTTCGGATACCAAGTAAAAACTCATTCGCTCAAGCAGTTTGGGACATATGTAGGTTTTAAGTTAATAACACCGAAAGTTATAAATCGTTCTTAAATAAACGTTTCAAAAGAAATTGCAATGTGATAGTTTTTTAAGCATAACCAACAAATTATTTGGTAGCTTTTATTTTTAATTCACACACTTTATGTGAGAAATCGATTTCTGTTTAAAAAAAAGTCACTGGTTAAAATCCATACACTGTAAAGTAAATCTGTAAAATTACTAAAAATTTTCTTTGAAACTGGAATGCCTGGAACGTTTTATGTAACGTCAACAACAAAAATTCATGTAACACATATACAACTTTACTGTAAATAAAAAAAAAAATCTGTAAGGTTACTAAGACTTTTTTAGGAAATTGGGATGCGTAGAACTTTTTATGTAACTGCAACCCGGGTTACAGATAAAATTTTAGTAAGATTACTGTAATTTTAGTAGATTCATTTGTAAAGCAACAGATTTCTGTAGTTTTACAAAAACCAGTTTTGTAGAATTACATCTTTTTGTACGGTGTACAGATAAAATTTTAGTAAACATACAGATTTCTGTAACTTTACATCTGTAGAATTAAATATTTTTTCCTAGTGTACACGTTTTTTGGCTATTAACATGAAAATATATAATTTAAATTATTATTAAACAAAAAAATTATGAAATAATTTCGCTCTATTTTTCCAAAACTCTTGATGTTTGACATTATAGTGATATATAGTATATTTTCGATTTACTTCACGAACCAGTACCTTCAAACAGTGATATGAAGACAAGTTTTTTATCATGTTTTTTGTACTACCTTCAATAAGCTTTTATAGATGTATATATAAGATATGATAAGACGGATTAGATCTATCTTTATTAGATCTATCTATCTTTATTTACGAAATTACGTAATTTGAAGCTAGTGCTAAAAGAAAGTGGAGAAGTTATTATACCCGAAAACGAACAAAATTACTTATATTTTAAAAACACACATCCTCTATACATCCTTTATAAATTAATGATGCATGTATCATTGTAGATCTCTATTGAATTTCATCACATTTGATCAATGAATGGCTCGTCATATCTTTGAACACAGCACGTTAAATTATGACCAGGTAGGATACATATATTTATATGTAGTCAGATATATATATATATATATATATATATATATATATATATAGTCTATAAACATGTAATTGAATATATTAATAAATCTTCCTAATTGCAGCATTCGACAATTTCAGTTAAGAATTACAAAGAGAAACAAATTTGCGAAGACTTAAAAGTAAAAAAAAAAATAATAATATTTATAAAAAATTACTTGTTTTAAACATATATATTTTAATTCATTAAAATCAAATATTAATGCAGCGGTCTAATTATTCTTCGGTATTAATATTCTTAAACCCAAAATGTTTATTAGTATTTCAAAATTAATTAACGGTATAGTGTACTATCAGCCATATTTACTGTCCGGTGTTTTTTCTTAATCTTGTTTACATAATTATTATATTAAATTAAACACCTTATTAATCCTGCAAACAAACTTGTAAAAAAAAATATTTTTGCTATGGCTTTGAAACAGAAATATTTGCAGAATGCGCTTTGACATACTAATAAGCATTGTTAAGTAACGTTGAACATTGGAACTAATAAGCGAAAATTATTTACTCAATGAAACTTGTTAAATATTGTAATGGTTAAAGAGCCGTTTATTTCATAATTTATTAGTGCTGTTATTCCCGTTGTTTAAGGATGTTTTAGATGAGTATGATGTATACTGACGAAAATTATGTAGTTTACAGATATCCCTTTCAGGGATACCTACAAATTGATTAATGTAACGCGAATATTGTGCTCTTGAATTACATCCTATCTGTATCTAAAATCTAATAGCGTAATTTTACTTGGGCAATGAAATACTCTTTGTATATTTCAAGCTTATTGAGTGGATATAGAGTTCTGGTATTTTATGTATATTAGTAGCTGCATTAAATTTTTATAGGCTCAATTCAGTTATAAAATCTCCAGAAAATTTATTTTTTACTTACTACATTTCGCTTTTTGATGCTTAACTCAGGTTAGTTTGAACATATGGAACATAAAAGTTTAGAGAATTTTTTATATGAAAGCAGTTTTATGATGAACTTAATTGTGTAAATTCACCATTTCTCTATATTCTCTGTACATCCATAACAATAATCCTCACCACTTACTATTCGTCTCTGTACATCCATAACAATAATCCTCACCATTTACTATTATTCTCTCTACATTTATAAATAATGTGGCGATAAACTTAATTAATGAGCAAAGTTTGAAAATATTTTGAAAGGATTTTATTTATTTTTTAATTTATGTGCATATTTCTCTGACAGTTTTAATATCACAGCCAATCGCTGCGGCGTTAGAAACGGTCACAAAAGTCATAATCATAAATAAATTTTAATTCCTAACATTTTGTCTCTCAACCACAGAACTCTATATAAGAAGATCTGTCTTCTTACTCTCCGACATGATTTCCAGTGGTCAGCGAGCAAGGATAAAGTGACGATAGTTTTAGTTCACATTCATGGCAAAGTACGATTTATATCGTATTGTCTTACATGATTAGAAATGCATTCATTAAATATAGAAATATTGTTTTATTATAGAAGAATAAATTAGGATAATAGTGAATGAGAACGCTACTATATCAAACATTGACAACGTAAATTGTTTTAGCTGTCTACAATTACAAGCTTCATGGTGCGTAACTGAGCGCCGACTCTCCTATTATATATGCAACTGAGTTCTCTCAATTGACTCACAATGCAATCAATACACTTTAAAAAAAAAAAAAAAAAAAAAAAAAAAAAAAAAAAAAAAAAAAAAAAAAAAGAGTCTCTTACAACATTAATAAGTCACTTGCATTTTCATTTACTTACAACACGTCACTAAATGAAAAATATCGACTTCATAGTAAGCTCACATTTATCACTCTTTGTCTTCCACACCGGAAGGGTATACACACGATTAAAGGTTAAATTTGTATTACGTAGAGTATATGAAAGGGTTTCTATTGTGAGGTTATATCAATAAAAATATTTTTTTTTGCAGGGGTGGGGTGGGGGAGGGTGGAAATAAAGAATCTTTGGAATTATGTTTATATTTTTATGTTATTGCGCACTGGGAAGCAATTTAAGTGTAGGGGACACTGGGGAAGAAAGAGACACTCAAAATTTCAGGAAGAAAATAATATGTATGAAGTTTCAATTTTGCCTCAATCGATGACGATTCTTGTTCTGTCTTAATAATCCTTATAACTAACATCAACAATTGCAGAGTTGTAGGTGATGAAAGCAACACCTGTTTTTGATATAGAAAAGTAAATTTTGATGTTGCTTTTCGTTTTTCTATATCAGAGTAATATTGTGTTTAGCAATATAATATTTATGTTATTTATCACTGTAAAGTATGCACTTTATGTGAATATCAGTATATTTTGTTATGTAAAATACTCTGATACATGAATACATTTTTCATTTCGCTAGGTGGGTATGGAGTTGAAAGGGACAGAAACTGGGGTGTTGAAAGGGAAAGCTTCCTTTAGTGAAGCTCAATAAAAAAAGTTAGCTTAATATTTACTCCAAGCATCTAATATCAACTATGGTTTGACAACTCTGCATATGAGTATTCATTTGCTTGCTCTCTAAATAGTCTCTATCTTGCAAACAAAGAAGCAAGCTGGAATTTTTTGGTTCCAAGATTTTATTTAACAAAATTCATTACTTTTTCTTAAGAAACCTATAGCCATTAGTTTAACAAGAAGTACGAGTTTCAACAAAGCTAATGTTGATATATTTTTTAAACCTTTAGTTAGTTATAGATTGCTATAAATTTACACGGAAAATAATATATAACTGTGATAAAACATGTTTAATGACAGAGCATAAACCACTTAATATAGTAGCAAAACGTAGTAAAAAACAATTTTCTCACGTAACATCAGCTAAACGTGGCAAACTTGTCACACTTTTATGTTTTGTTTCTACATCATGCAACTCTGTTCAACAATATTCGTTTTCCCAAGAAAGAATTTGAAGGAGTTTATGGTCGGAGGTGCCCCATCCCAAAAGCTTGGACTTGCGCATCACAATTGGTCAATGACTGCGGAAGTTTTTTAAAGCAATTGTGAATTAACTAAATATTTTAGTTGTTCCAAAAGTGATCTTGCCTTCTTTTATTCTATAATTATGAAAGCAATATAAATATTAAGACAATAAATATTGCAAAAGGTAAGGGAATAATTATGGTGATATTCCTGTCGCACTGTAGCCACAAACTCCAGAAAAATACTCGTAAAGAATTCAAAGTACATTTTTTCAGACCCCAATGCAATTTATGAAAGGACTTCTACTGTTAAGATATTATTAGATTTTTCATAATTGATTTCACTGGACTACATAATTTATGTATAGCTTTTTAGTACAGTGATTTCATAATACTTAGTCAATATCATTTATTTCAATGGTTTAATCGTACAGATAGTTTATATATATACCGTACTTTCCGGTGTATAGCCCGCAGATCAAACAATTCAGTTTGGACCCAGAAATTTTATTCAGTGTTTGAAGACCAATATTTACCGTGATCTAAAAGGTTACATTTTATTTTTAAAAATTTCTGGGTCAAAACACGATTGTTTGATCCGCGGTCTATACACCCGAAATTACGGTATATATGTACACACATATATATATATAACTAACTATATATATATATATATATATATATATATATATATAACACTATATATATATATAACGTACTTTTACAAAATAAAGACGTTCAGGTAATAAAAATGAAATAATACAGGTTTCCACTTCAAACATTAAACTGCCAAATATTCCCCAGAGTTTATCAAAAGAATTTTTAGAAAATAAAATTTATTAAGGAAGTTACTCTCAAACAATATTTTCTTTCTTCATAATATAAAAAAATATTTTTTATGCTGCATGGAAATATAAATAGCAATAAAAAATCTTAAAGTGATTTCAATTAGTATAGTTGGCTTAAAATTACATAGCACTAATTAAAATTTTTTAAATCAAATGTTTTCTCCCATACCAAATTTATTCATTATATTTTATTTTTCTGTTTGACGTATATTAATTTTAGTTTTTAAGAAATCATTAGTTTATATATTAAAGAATAATTGTGGGATTTTCTAATCGTTTTATATTATTAGAAAGCATTCATGAACTTAGATGAAATTCACTCTTAAACGGGCGTAACTCGAAACGCCTATTTCATGTTCTTATAAACGTTAGTTGTAAACGCTTGTACTACATTAATTAAGTGAAATAAAATATTCAAATATTACAACAGATTAATTAAATGAACATGCATCAAGAATGACATTAAAAAGCTGGCTATTAAATGTTCGATACTTGATATCAAATGTTTTAAATGGAAACAAATACATACTTTAGATACCATTTCACCTAACATTAATAACTGTGTTTCTGGCAAACAATATAGGAAATATTACTGTTAGTATATTAATTTAAATATTTCTTATCGATAATTTTAGCAATATTTATGCACATGTTTGTCACTTTTAAATATATCAAAATATTATTTTTTTTTTTATTGCAATGGGTTGAAATTCTTATTTCGAGCTCCTCTACTTTCCTGTTACATAGTACAGTAAAACCCTCGATTTAACAGACCTTGGTTCAACGGACTTCGGATTCAACGGACTAATTAAAAATAAATAAATAAATAAAAATTAAACAAAAATTAAAGTAAAACAAGTGGGTAAGTGTGATCGCAGATCACACAGAGGGATTCGTTTAATATCCCTTTTAAAACACTTTATCCTTAAATTAACAAATCAAAATAGTTAATTTCAAATTATTCCCCTCTCTCTAACCTGAAATTCAACGCCCGTATTTCAAATTTTTATATTTGACAAATGTCAAATATTTATTTATCACTATTATTTACTGAAGCCTCCATGATAAAACAGCTTCTAAAACGATGAAACACGCTTCGAAAAAAGTATTACTGCCCCCCTCTCCCTCCCCTACTTGAGAATCAACACGCAACCCTCTTTTAAGCTTTTATATGTAAAAAATCAAGCAATGAACTACGACAAAGCATTTCTTTTTACTATTTTTAAAAAGCGATTTCTCGGTAAAATAAAAAAAATATTTATTATATCTGTGGCGACACAATGTCTCTTGATCAAATGAACGAAACCTTAAAAAAAAGTAAAGAACACGAAACGCCGAAAGCGCGCGCTTTTATTCTCACTGCAGCGTGGTTTTTGTTCTAAGCATGCGCAATGATGCTGGCGACCTATGCGGCCATGTGATATGCTTTTCGTTCTATGCATACATAAAAGTTGCATATGCGTTAATTCGTTTGTATTTCATTACCAATATTGTATTATTAAAAGTAATGTGTTTATATATACATATACAGTAGTATATATGTATATACAATATATATTTATGTATATACATATATTGTATATATACAATACATGTATATACACTGTATATATTGTATATATATATATATATATATATATATATATATATATTATATATATGTAATTTGCACTGTAATAATATATGTAATTACAAGTACGTAATAATATATATATGTACTATAATTATAACAAAATAATATTATAAATAGTACTTTGCGATTTAACGGACACATCTTAGTCCCAATTAGTCCGTTAAATCGGGGGTTTACTGCATTTTATACACTGTAGATTTTAAAAACGAAAATAGTTTCAACTTAAACAATAGACCTGGAACCAGTAGCTTAGACAATCTCCTCACCCAGTTTATGGATGAAATTCTAGTATTAGTTAAATCTTGATCCTCATATTAAAACGCAATCGGTCTTCCAAGTCATATCTTGGTGGAAAATATCGGAAAACCCGATTTTAGCGGCTGACTCGTAGGTTTACCACTGTGTTTTCCTGTACTAAAAGGCATGAAAACATGGAGAACTGGGAGACGGAAAACACAATGGTAAATCTACGATTCAGCCGCTAAAATCGGGTTTTCAGGTGTTTTCCACCAAGATATGACTTGACAGACTGATTGCGTTTTAATATGCGAATCATGATTTAACTCATCCTTGAACTCGATAAGCTGATTGCCTGTGCTGCCGACTCCCGGTCTACATGTGTGTGTGTGGGGGGGGGGGGGTCAATGTATGTCAAGATAAGCAATTTTTATATAGAAAATACACTTGTCGAAAACCGCCCGTTCAGTCAATAGCAGAAGATGTATTTCTCGATCACGAACTAGAATTATCTGAAAATGATTATTAAAGTAAATTATTCTTTGTATACAAGATAATTTTTTTTTTTACTATTTGATACAAAATAACTCATAAAACTTAAGTTAGATCTTTTACACTACGTAAGGTCGGGATTATAAAACCAGGTATTTTTCTGAATACTGAAGATTTAAATCTTCACAGTGAGAGACACTGCTGATTTCAAGTACAAGTTAGACTGCAAAACAGGAAATTATTTAAGATAAAACATACATTTCATAGTATTCAAAACCTCTATAATTCGATCGTTAGCATAACTGGAATTCAGAGAACATGTATTTTATAAGCCAGATTAACGAATAAGCACGTAATAGACTATGGTGTATCATAAAAACTTATAGATTTTTCTGTCAATGAATTAAGAAATAAATCACCAGAGAGATGTTTTAAAAGCGTTTAAATAATCAAAGAATTATTTTACCATTATAATCACCAGAGGATTTAATGCGGGGTTGCAGGCTTAAACAACTTCTTGTGCGGGATAGGTAAAAAAGCAAAACCATTTTTTTAAACATTTAAACTGTAATAGAATTTTTAAATTTTGTATGTATATATTTATTTATATTACACTGTTAAAACACTGTTCTTAAAAATAAGTAAATTGTACTAGTTATTGAGCACTTCCCGATCTTAAAATAGCTCCGAGTACTTAACTCTTAAATTTGAAAAACGCATGTACTCATTTTTTTAGTACATACAGGGACTCAAAAATAAGTATGTATAGAAACACACATGCACTAAAAGAGAAAAAAAAAGCAAAATTACAGGGAACCGACAAATCCCCACTTTTAAATACGGTAATTTTGAATTGCGAAGAACAACACTTTTTGGAGTAAAGAACAACGATATTACTATTTTAAATCTTGTGTATGAGCTGCCCCATGATTTGAACCCGAGTCCTCTAGGTGGAAGATCCGCATTGTACTGACTGTGCTATAAGAGCAGTTACCAGCTGCTTCCAAATTACACCTTTTATCAATCAGCGACGGAAGATCGCTAACAGCAGAGATTAATATTTTCTCTTTCTTAAATATTCTAATTTAATAAAACAAGTTTTAAACTAAATTTTCTTCTTTAACATTTCTAATGAAATTGTAAATAAATTTGAAAAGTGTGTATTATAAATTCAAAATTGTAACAAAGATAGACATATCTTTAAATAAAAGCTTGGAAATCCCTACTGTCAATTCGGTATAAGAAAAGGGTTTAACAGAAAACTCATATTTTTGAGCACATAGGATTTAAACATGAATATTAAGACTTTAAAATACAAAATATATGTATTCATTTATGCATACATTTATAAATCAAGTATAAGTATACATAACTCCAAAATATCATGTACTCGTTTCTGAATTAATTGTACATAAAAAAAATCGAGTACAAAGAAATTTTCATTTTTAAGTAGATTAATGCTCCTTTTTGAAGCAATTGTACTTAAAAAATATGAGTACATAGAAATGTTCATTTTTAAGTAGATTATTTTTAACAATGTACTTCTTTTTGAAACAATTGTACTTAAAAAAATACGAGTACATGGAAGTTCTCATTTTTAAGTAAATTATTTTTGGCAGTGTAAGATCGCTACCAGCGACGCCGAAAAGCATTTTTACTTACAAAATATAAATAATGCATTGAAATAAAATTTTAATATTTCTTAAAAGCGATACACTTTTATTAGACGCACAACCAGAAGTTGATAGATTAAGAAATCCTAAAAATTTTGTTATTTATAACAGCCTTCTTGATTCTGATTACTTTAGTACAGAGTAGTTAGTTATAGAGCAGTTAGAGAGTACTTTAGTACAGATAACCATGCAATTCATTTAGTTATTTGTTAAATTTGTATTTATTTATATTAATATTTTTATTGGTAGAGTATTAATTTTTGTTCAAATGGATATCTTAAGGTAAAATGAGATACTGTTAATGGCGTGTCTGTTCAGCTCTGGTTTCAAAAGTTTAACATCCATAGTATTGTATTCGAGAATTCCACTTCATCTACAATAAGTATTAAAAAACAGCAGGATAAACATGTGCACTAGAATTAAAATTTATGGAAAGTATCATCATTATTGCAATGTAAATAACTTTAAAATTTGCCTCACAAGAATATTCGTAATATGGTTAACTTACTTTTTAAAAAAAATCACAATTTTGCAAATCTTTTGTGTATGAAATTGATTTCTCTCATGCGGAATTTATTCATATATTCCATTTTACTGCCTGTTTTTTTTTTGTTGTTGTTGTTTTTACAAATTAACTGGTTAAAAAAAAAAAAAAAAAAAAAAAAAAAACTTGGAATTTTGTAAACTTAATATATTCATTCTTGACCGTAGAAGAAATTCACTGTCAAACTTATGTAACTTGATACGCCTATTTCATGTCTTATAAACATCAGTTGCAACCCTTTGCACTAGTCAAATTAAGCCAAATAAAATATTGACGTATTATGAATCATTAAAGAAATGAACGTGTAACAAGAATATCGTTGTATAAATATTTGAAATTTTGACAGATAAATATTTTAAATCTTATTTTGCTAGATACCAATAAATGTATTTTTGACAAACAATAAATGAAAAATCACTATTACTTTAAAAATTGACTAATTGAAATTTTGACAGATAAATATTTTAAATCTTATTTTGCCTGGTACTGTTAAATGTATTTTTGACAAACAATAAATGAAAAATCACTATTACTAATCTAAAGATTTCTGATGAATAACGTGAGTTAACGTGAGAATAATGTGACTAATATTTATATAAATATTAATCATATTTACATATATCAGTAACATTAAAAAATATTTTTTTGTTATTTCAATTAGGTTGAAATTATTATTTAGAGTTTCTCTACTTTCCTGTTTTCTAGCATTTTATACACTGTAGGTTTTAACAAAAATAATCACAATTGTATTTCTCAAACCGTAACTCGAACTGTCGTTCATAAATTTAACAATAATGAAGATAAGTTAGAAACATAGTAATTAGAGTACAATTATATTAAGTATAACACGATGGCATCAAGGGACGTGCCAGAAAAGTGTATTCTAATTCGGTTAATGTGTTTGTTTATTTAGTTCACAATATTCTAACTTTTGAACTGTGTTGCTTATTTTTACGCGGATGTGAAAGCCATTTTAAAATCAATTGAGTTGTCATTTCACAGACAATAACTCCTTTAAAAAAATAACAATATATCGATATTATTAATATTATTAGCGCACTTCGATTTGTATTTTTAAATGATTTAGTAAATTACGATCGTGTTTTGGAAATTCTAAATTTATCTGCATAGTAGGAATAATATATTTTTATATTTAAATATTATTAAATACAAAAAATGAGTATGAAATTTCCAATTTTGACTTTTCAAATTAAAAACCTGTGGAAATTCAAGGGGAAATTGGTTATGGCTCATATTTTGGGAAATTTCAGTTGATAGTTTTGTTAGCTTAAAAGAAGTACTATAATTTGGAAACTTTTGATTGAGACCACAATACACAATACAATATTGATTTGAAAAATACAACGAAAGATAGGGAAAATGAGGCAGAACAATTAATTTTCTTTTAAAAATTGTAGTTGAAGTTTCTGAGTGAAGTATAAATGAGGAAGAATGATGAATCTCGCTAAGGAAAAAACGACAAATATCTAACATTAAACTCTGTGCTACTAGGTTCACTATTCTTTTTTGACCTTGAATATATCATCTGGGAGTGTAAAAACTATTCAGTACTTTTGTAAAAACGATCATGGAATTCAAGTTAACATACTTACTTTTTGTGGTTTAGTGATGACATACAGATATAGCACTTTATTTTAGTTTTTTGTTTAAAATATTTCATTTACAATTATTTTTAGTTACAGGTTATTTAAGTTGATTTAAAAAAAAGGAATTATATTTAAAATTATTATTGAAAACAAAATATTGTTAGTTTACATTTTTAAATATTTTACTAACGTCTGAAAACAACTCATAAAACTTGAGTTTGATCTTTTACACTACAATATTTAATTCGATTTCAAAAAAAAAAAAAAAAAAAAAAAAAAAGGAATTATATTTAAAACCATTATTGAGAGCAAATAATTATTAGTTTGCATTTTTAAATATTTTTCGAATGTCTGAAAACAACTCATAAAATAGACTATTGGGCATTAGTAACAAGTTATAGTTTTATTCAATCACTAAACACAAAAAAAAATCAGATAGATGCTTTAAAACGTGTTACAATTTCTTAAGAAATATTGTACTTTTCTTTTTGAACAAAAAAAAAAAAAAAAAAAAAAAAACTAACCTTGCTTGTCACTTTGAAGAACTTCGTGTGTAGAACGGAGAACATGGTTAAAACCATTATTCTTATAAGTTTAAAATGTAATACATTTTTTTATATATTATATATGGGGCATTCTCACAATCTTTTGAATTTTGGGAAAAAAATAAATATGACAAAATTAAACTTGCTAAAATAACATTTTAATCTGATAGACGAATGCCTTAATGAATCAAAATAAAGAAAAAATGGTCAGCAACGAAATTTTTTTTACTTAACTGAGGTTTAAGTTAAACTTTTGAGTTTAATTTTCCTTACCATTTTTCCCCTATAACTTTTTATTTTCTTCAAAATTTTTAATAATAATGAATTTGCATAGTACCCACAGGACATTCGAATAAGAAATAATAACAATGTAGTAATTTTAATACAGAATTTTTGTATATCATTGTCTTAAAGGGGTGTTAAAGAAGGGACGGTAAGGTAAAGAAAAAGGGGATGGTATCGGAAAAAAGGGACGAAATGGTAGAAAAAAGGACGGTAAGGATGGAACGGTAAGGAAAATCACCACCTATTTTTAGGAAAATCATGTTAAGACTAAGTGATAGCTACAATGTTCATTGATTTTTAGAAACAGTTCTTAACATTGGATTAAATGGATTTTTTTTTTATTTATTTACCTCAAAAAGTGCAGCAATAAACCTTGGGGACGGAGAGACTACCAATAAAGCCACGATGCTTGAAATTGATATTAAAATGCTGATTTAAATTCTACAGTAAATTTCCTGCCAAAGAATTTTAGACATTATTTCTCTAGAATACTTCTGCATAAGAAGAAACTTGAAAAAAATTCTGTGGCTGCATCTGAAATGATTTTCTGTATAATTTTAGACGAGGGATGGTAAGGAATCTACAACCCAAGGACAGAGTTTAAAAAATAATAACAACCCTAAAAATGTGGCCAGGTTAATTTTTATCTACATATTTATATAACACAATAGTTCCAGTTTCAGAAAAAAATTACAACGAATTATTTTTATTGAAACAATTTTATCCAGACAGCTCCAAGCTTAAAAATCAGCGTCAGGGGCACGGGACGGTATAAGAGTTTTCCAGGTGTTTGGAGACCAAACATCATCCAAAACTTATTTATCTCGTTAATATTATTGTGCAATCATGCAATGGGATGTTCCCCAGTATATGAAATAAAAAAAACACAAAAAAGTGTATTAAAATAAAAATTATTATTCAAGGACATGAAAGTCAAAAGATTGTGAGAATGCCCCTTATATAGTTAAAAAATTCCAAAAGTAATTTCAAACATTACCACAAACTGTAAACTTTAAATGAAGTACAATATTAACTAAACCATACAATAGCAGTTTTTAACATAATAAACTAACTCTAAGGAACACAACATAGCCAACTTAAGCTTGACCAAAATCAACCGCAAGAAACAAGACAAATAACAAACTAACTAAATATCGAGACAGGCTGTGTGGCTTATGACACGCAATGAAGGGTTAAAACTGTTGTTATGCATACAACATTCCCCAGATTTACCTGTCGCGACCATACAGAAAAACACGAAAGAAATAATATCAAAACCAGATTAAACAAAATGAAACTGACCGACCGAAATCAATCAATTTCAAAAGCGATCTTTCTCCACTTCCCTTTCTGTAAACTGCATGCTTCAAGTAAAGGTATGAGTTCACTTCTGTTCCTGAAAGTTATTACATAATTATACGTCATTTTTTTTAACCAGACTCACATGATAACCCTGTTTCACAGCAATGCCGTACCATTTAAGCATATCCTCTTTCAAAATGTCTCTATCGGTTGTTCAAAATGTTTCTATCGTCAAATGTCAATCGGTTTAATCGGATTACACCATTAATATAAATATTTCTGAATATCGATATATTGGCATTTGATTTGAAATTCAATATTGCAATTATTTTACAGTTAAAGTTTTCTCTTTTATCATAAACCGATCTAATTAAATCCTTGTTTTCTAATTTTAGATTTACATCCAAATAATTTGTATTATAACTATTGTGATTGCCGGTACGTTTCAATTCTAATTTTTTTGGATAATAGTTAAAATCATGGTTGGCCTTCATTTCACTTAGCTCAATAATTGAAACATCGCCTATATATCTGAAAATGATTATGTAATTCACTTTTATTTTCATACATATCTAGATACATGCCGGCCAATATTGAACTAACATATAAGAAAACAAATACTTGACTGAATTTGTTAACGAACGTATCCAAATAAAAAACTATACAATTCAGTAAAACTTATTAACTTGACAAATCTAAACACAGCCTTAAAATCAATTAAACTACAAACAGTGGTAATTTCAAATATTTTTACTCAACTATAAACTCAGTGAAAAGACATACCTCAAAAAACGCCTCTAGTAGTATATATAAAAAAAAAAATCTAGCAACTATTAATACTCCATATAATCATTACACTTATCAAATATCAAATGAAACTGTATCCACGGCAACATATCTCACCTGGTACACATAGTTAAAAAATTCCAAAAGTAATTTTAAACATTACCACAAACTGCAAACTTTAAATGAAGTACAATATTAACTAAACCATACAATAAAATATTTTAACATAATGAACTATCTCTAAGAAACACAACATAAGAAACTGAAACTTGAACAAAATCAAGACAAAGACAAATAACAAACTAACTAAACATGGAGAAAGGCTGTGTGGCTTATGACACGCAATGCAGGTTTAAAACTGTTTTTATGCATGCAACATTCCCCATACCTACTTGTCGATCACATACAAAAATAATGGAAGAAACAAGATCAAAACCAGATTAAACGAAATGAAACTGACCGACCAAAATCATCTGTTTCCACTTCACTTTCCGTAAACCACATGCTTCGAGTAAAGGTATCAGTTCACATCTGTTCCGCAAGTTGATATATATATATATATGTGTGTGTGTGTGTGTGTGTTATATCGGCAACGCCGAAAAGTCCTTTTATGTAAAATATATCAATAATGCATTTATATAAAGTTTTAAATTTATTAAAAGCAACACATTCTTATTAGACGCATGTAAGAAGTGAAAAAATTAAGAAAATGTCAAAGATTCCGTTACGTACTTCCGCCTTCTTGATTCTGTTTGCTTCAGTATTTAAGCATGTAGTTTATTTACCACATGCTTAGTAAATGCTACTTGTTGTTATATTTGTGATTAATTAAAAAAAATTAGGAGGTGAAGTGTTAATTCCAATCAAATTTATCTCTTTTGATAAAATAAACGGAAGTTTGTACGCAAAAGTGTTTGTCAGTTCTTCTCTAGTTTCAAAAATTCAACCTTCATCGTATTGTACTCGAGATTCCAATTTTATCAAAAATAAATATACAAAACGGTAGGAGAAGCATTTGCACTAGAAATGAAAATCTGTTTAAAAAATCATCATTGTCGCAACACTTTATAACGTTCAATTTCTACATCATAAAAAATATTCCTAATATTGTTAACTTGCTTTTCAATAAAAGATCAAGATTTATTTCCGTCTTTTTCCACCCTTTAGGAAGAGCGTCATTTAAATACTTTTCAATTTTTAATAACAATAATACCGTACTGTATTTTCTGCCTTTTCTTTATTTTAATATATTACTATTAGGCAAGAGGAAAAATGTCTTAAATTTTCAGGTAGAAAAATAAAAATGCCACCATATATGAAAAGTTTAGGTGGCCATTGCGTTCTTAAGTGGTTAAATTCGTAAGAGTAAACTTTGCGTATGTACTTTGTACATACGCATACTACGCGAACAACATAACATCTATGCTATGCGAATATTTAACGTACTCAATCAAAAAAATAACTAATTGATAATAAAGTTTATTTTGTTTTATCAATAATTTTAATTCCATTTTTTATCTAAACTGTTCCTGAATAATTTCCGGTTAAATGGTTATATTGCATCTTCGCGATAACATATTGCTTTTATCACATGTAATAACGTTTTAGTATGGCAATTTTTAATAATATTTTAATAAAATTAAAACCTTATCTACATGTCGTAAATATATCGTTTATGACATAGACAGTTTATAAGCTTAAGAAACATCCTGTTCATAATAAAGATTGCGTGAATGTTGAACAGAATACCCTTTCGGTAGATATATTTTTTAATCTTTTGTAAGCTATTTTCTTTTCCTTTTTTCTACAGGCAATGTTTATTATATTTTAAGTTAAGCTGTAATCATGACTATAAGTAACTGTATCGTATATTTTTTAGACTCAACATTTAATAGACATTTTGCTGTTAATTTGTGTCTAAATAATATTATTGTATATAAAATCAACATTTATTAGAAAGTGTCCAAAAATTAGGGTTAAAACTGTTTTAGAATTAGATATAATTAATTTCCTATTTTAATTAAGAAACTGTCCTTTATTCCAAAATTCAACATCTACTCTAAATTTTGTTTTCTAAATTTTGTTTTATGTAAAACAATTAATAAATTGCTGGATCAAGCGTATTCACTATAGTAATAAATGTTTTAAAAGCATAATAAATACAACAAAAAAATATCTGTACAATAGTTACAAATTATGTTCTTAAGAGATATATACATTAATTATACAATAAGCATCTTAAAAAAAACTGTAATAATTTTTTTTTTCCTTAAGGGCTCCGGGACACAAAAATCTTCAAATTTTCATTTTTTTTTTTTTTTTTTTTTTTTTTTTTTTTATTGGATTAAAACTTTCTCTGCCGTTTTCTGCTGAAAATTATGTTTAAATCATGTTTCTATCTTAATCAGAACAGGAAATATTAATTTTTTCGTTTTGGTTTGTTTTCCAAATGTGCTTTTCAAGTTATGGTTGTCAAGGAAACGAGTTCTTGTGAAATTGCGCTTTTTTTTTTTTCACCATTTCTCATATTTAAATTCTTATAACTCGAGAACCTTAATGATACATGGTTGAAACTCGGAACATATCTTTTTCAATTATTTTACTTTACTTTTGAGACAGCATGTTTGAAAAAAATATTTACTTTTGAAAATATGATTTTTTTTTTTTTTTTTTTTTTTTTTTTTTTTTTTTTTTTTTTTTTTAAAGTTGCACCACTTTTTTTGTATTTTTTCGTTAAATATTTTTAATTTTTTAAAAAATTAATATTTTTTAAATGCTGGCTCTAAATTAAATTTTATATATTTCTGTTTATTTAAATGAAAAAAAATTGAAATTCTATAAATAATATTTTGAGTTATAACGATTTTAAACTACCCCACTTCTTTAACAAAATTTAAAATTTATTTAAAAAAAAAAAAATATGAGAAGTTTTATCATGTGATTTTGTTTTCAAATGATATGGTTAACCATCACAAAAAATTTCAAAATGTTAACTCAATAAATAATTTTTTTTTTTGAAAATGTGTCCCGGACCCCCTTAAAAAATGTGAGGAAAAGTAAAAATTATAAACGTAAAATATTTTATTAATACCTAATCATTGTGTAACATAAATTTTTAATTTGTGCAGTATAAAAATTAATTTCTCTTTATTAGAAGTACTTTTTTATGTAAACGAGAAATTCCTTTAAATTTAACATAAATCCCAGCTGATTAATTTCACTTTATAATCATGCATCTAAGTATATATAATTATGTTTATTTTCCATAACCTCAATTTTTATTTAAAAAAAATATGTAATACTTATCTTATCTTGGATGTCGTGAAAATATGTTTATTGCATAAACATTTTTAAAGATCATACAACATAAAAGAAAACTTTTTTAAGCATCCTTTTTATAATAACCGTGAGTTAATCTTTTAATGAGTATACCTTTGCCAGAAAAAATTTAACCATTTGTAAGCTATTTTCTTTTTTTTTTTTTTTTTACCATACAGGGAAAGTATATTCAATTTTAATTCAACTATAATGTGTATGCAAAAAATTTAGGAAATAAATGCATTTAATTGATATTTTTACTGTTATATTTTTTGTGTTTTTAGTTGTGCTTAAATATCATTCTTGCAAACGCGAATTACTTATAAGAAAAATTTGCAAAATATTAGTTTTAAATTAATGTACAATATATTGCACTTTTTTTACTTTTTTTAATGTCTAAGATATATCTTTTATTATTAAAAGGAATATGACGTCTTATATATATTATATTGTGGATCATGGTTAATATGTGTAAGTATCGTATACAATGTATGTGTATTTTAAAATATTTTACTTAACCTCAAACGACATAAATTCGAAAATCAAAACGGCACACAGTGGAGTATTTGATCCAAAAACCTGGCCAAAAATGCAAAAATTAAAATTTCGCCAACAATTGTAAAAGTCATATTTTTTAATAGCTAACTAATTGGTGCATCGATCTATGTCTATTTTAGGAGCTTGAGTCATATCCGGTGGCTCCTGGATTCAGCTGAAGAGGAAGTTTCTTTCTGAGAAGATGTGGTTTTTTGTTGTTTTTTGGCATTGTTGTTATGTTTAAATATAATTTTTTTGTGGCTCAATGAATTGTTGAATTGAAACTAAACAGGACTTACGTGTTTAACAAATGTCAGAGCTTAGTGTTAAACTATGTGTTAATTTAATTAGTTTCGTTTTTAATGTAAAAAAAAAAAACATTAAATGTGTAAAAGGGTTATTTTTAAAGCGTTTTTGTCTCTGATATATGCATATCGAAAGCTTTTTAAATATGTGCCGCGCTTTGCCCAGCCATGTTTGAATTATAATCGTATTAGTTATAGTCTTGAGTGTCAAGTTCTGCAAAAAAAAAAAAAAAAAAAAAATCTTCCGCATATTGTTGCCATTTTTTTATATTTTTTTTTTATCGGGATGACTATTTAAATGTTCTGTTTTGCGGCCACCGAACGGAAGAGATAAGAACTATATATTTGCTGTCGTATTGCAGGTTTTTAGTTCACTGGATATTTTGGAGAGCTTTTACACCTAAATATTCTGTCTTTATGTCTGTACGTATGTACATATGTACGTAAGTAGGTACGTACATACAAACGCAACTCGATATCTTTTGATAGAAATATCCGATCGCCTTCAAAATGTATATACTTATTTATTGAAAAAGAGTTCCATAATTAGTTCTTGGGGCTCATGTGTGTAACATAAGGAGAGAAAGGGGGAGAATTAACACCTTTCGAGGGCGGAACACATAATTTTAATTCCAAAACTGAAAAGCGTCACCAAGAAAATTTAATTAAAAATTTCCTTTTAAAATGTACGTGGAAATAAGCAACTTCATATTTTCTAATAACTTCGTTTATCAACTAAAAAGAGCAAGACATACAGTAGCGAGACCCTACAACTTCTTCCAGCAAGGTCTGATGGTAGTCCCGATAAAAGCCAAGAAGGGAATGGTGAAGAAGATGAAGAGCTCTGAAGAGTAATTTTGAAACTGGTAATATATTAAATACATTCAAAAACTAGCAATCTATACTATATAGACTCCAATTTACTGAACCTACTATTAAATATAACACTATTAAACATAAATTAAATGCAATGATTAAATGTAATTCAAATGTAATAAGCATTATTAAATATAAATAATAAGTTTTATATATAGTAAAATTAAATACATTTAATTAAACATTAATAGTGAATAAGACAAACCTATCAACAATTACTTCCCTCTTAAAAACAGTAAATAGTTAAGGTTACAAGTCTCTCAACTTCCAAACTCCTTTGGTAATGTTAAGACAATGAGCATGTGATTTATTCGTATTTTTAAAATATCTACTTATTAAATTAATATTTTTTCTCTGTTCTCTTCTTAAATGATGACTCTTTCTTTTCTTAATTATCAAAATATTTAGAAAATGTATATTTATTATTATGTGAAGTGTTAAAATCTTACTTACACTTTCTCAGCTTTTAAGATATAAAATATTAAACTAAGTTATGGATTTGTATGTATACTTCATAGTATGTAGTTAGTTAAGTGAAACAAATAGTACAGTTAAAAATGTCCATTCAGCCATTTCCGTGAATAAGCGGATGTGGTGTATGATGTGAATAAACGGATGTGGTAAATGTACTTGAGAACATTATTGCAGCCTTGTATATGATCCATATAAATGTATCCACACCAAGTAATATTTAAAAAAAATGTTCTATATTAAAACGCCTATCACAACTACAAACGCACTTCCAGCAATTATTGGTCATAGACTTCAATAGTTAAATTTATTCTTCAGCCATATTCTTTTGTGTGTCCCTGTAAATGAACGATATATTTTATGAAACACCATATTCTACAATAAGTGCCTTAGTACACCTTAGTGATGTATATAAATTTCAGCACGTTTAAAAGTGTGATATCATTAAAATACAGAGCAAATTATTTTTCCCCCATAGACCATAATGTAAGGGAATTCTTTCGAGTGTCTCTGTAAACGTACCATAAATGCTATAGGCTTCATTTACAATACCAAACATGCCATAGTGATACTCAATAACGTCTAAGAATTTTAAGGCAATCGGACTATATTTACACTGAAAAATATTTTTGGCCAGGATTTCGTGTCAAATACTCCACTGTGCGGCAGGCATATGGAATGTTCATTTTTTAAAAGAATCAAGATTAGCCAATAACGGAAAATCGAATTAGTGGTTGAAAATTGTGCAATTGTGATTTGTGCTTTTGCTAACGTATTTTTTATTATAAATTTAAATATATTAAAAGTCAAATCGTAATAAAATGTGAAATGCACCCTAAATGCGACTAATGGCACAATGACCTTAAATGATAGAGAAGACAACGTATCAAAAATAATAAAAAAGTTGCATGAAAACTGTTTTCAAAACTACAATATTAAAATCAGTTACCATTTATCATTTCGAAATAATTTAATTTAATTATATATTAAATTACATAGTATCGAATCGTGACAAAATATCCAACATAATAGTTCACACGACGTTAAATATTTCATTTCATATCAAAAGTAAATAGAAACTTTATAATCACTGATACAGTAGAACAATTCAGTTTAAAAGATCAAAGAGGTATCGCGTTTTATTAATATGTTATGGTGTAATTTAAGACGTGTATAGAAATTTTATAATTTACATTAGAAACAGAAATAAGAAGTCAAAGAATATGCAAAGAAGCCGCCATAACTTCATTGAATCCAAGTTCGCTTTCAAACGCTCTGTGGAGATTCAGTAGAGAGATTGTCTTAGTAGAGTAATTCGAAGATCTTGTTGTTCGTAGTTAGAGCAGTTTTTAGGTATTTATTTTTACAATATTCACATTCTGCATGCCTTATGCAGGTTTCTTGCAAAGTACGTGGCGCTTAATATGGCCAATACACATAAAAAATCCTAACCGGCTCGGCCTACAGGCGCAGGTAGAATTTGAAGTTAAGTACTAATTTCAACAACAAAAACTAAATCATGATTAGAGATAAACCCACTTTAACAATTTTATCTGGCTGCTATTAACGAGTTTTTATTTCATTTTTATGTAAAAGCTGGTTTTATCAGAATAATGTTAAGGCGGTATTATAAATAAAACTTTTCCATTATCAACGTCTCGAAATTTTCTGGCACATTTTCAGACATATTTTTAAAAGAAAAAAATATGAAACTTGCTGACGTGATTTTTGATGAGATTTATAAGCGGCCCGTGTTTTTATTTTTCGTTCCATTAATTAAAACTTGAGTTATAAACAATTATTTTCTCTATTCTTATTTTTATTATGTAAGACAATATTTTTCGCTTCCAACACAATCGCTTCGGGAAATTTGGTACAAAATGCCCACTTTGACATCATTTTTTGAAATATATTCTGCCTCTATCAAGAAATCGACCATTACCTTACATTATATAGTTTCTTAATAAGACATCTTGCCAATTGGATGCGCTTGAGAGCAAAAATGACTTTAAAAATGAATCAGAAATTAAGCAGTTTGGATTTGAGTACACCCTTAATACGATTATTTTTTCTTCAACCGCTATGTATTTTTTATTTGTTTTTACTATAAAAATTAGTCCTATCAAAAACGTGTAAATATAAATGTTGTAGACAATATTAAGAAGATAAATGATAAATTTAATTGGATTTCATATCTTGTGAAGTGACGAAGTTATGGATTTTTTTTCTTTACCGCCCCCCTTTTTGTTTTAGTTTTTATTCTTCATTTTTTGTGGTACAAATAGGTCCTATCAAAAACGTGTGAATATAATAGTTGTAGATAACATTCAGAAGATTTATAATAAATTTTATTGGATTTGATATCTTGAGAACTGATCTTGCGAAGTTATGAATATTTTCACCCTAAAACCCTATTTTTTGCGCCCCTTGCGCCCATTTTTAATTTTATCAAAAATCTGTGATACATAAATTTTTGGACCTTTTCTTATGAGTAACAAAAACTTTAAACTGACTTGATATGTATAAAAATTAAGACGTTATTGGGTTTTTTTCGGTTTTCACAAAACCCCTCTCCATTTCCAACCCTAGGCCCGATTTTGCCCTTTAACGAACTTGACCGAAATTTTATGCCCCTTCATTTTTTTTGTTTCAGTTTGGAAGATATATATATAACCATTAATTAAACATTACTGACCACCATCAATAATTGTGATAGTATTAATGAATTTACAATAAGACAGTGTCCCCAAACACACTGAATGGATGCCAAAAACATAATAAACAAGCTGATATGTATAAAATAAAGTCCCTTGTACTATATAACAAGAATTAATAATGAAGAAAAAAAGAAGAATATGGATTTCGATAGAAATAATTGAAAAGCTTATTATTGAATTACGCTATCAAGAGTACAGAATTCAATATAAGCAAAATTGGTCGTTTTCTGTGACAAAAAAGCTAAAATCTGAAATTTATTTTTCTCCTGTACTCTAACGACCAATATAACCAAGAGAATAGTTTATATATATATATATATAGATAGATAGATAGATAGATAGATAGATAAAGTTTTTTACTGAGGGTGGTTTTGGTTCTAGGGGTCAATATCGGTGTAGATCTGCAAAATTTGTTCAGTAATTCCAACACAGGGGAGAATGTAATAGGTAGTATTTCATACGAAATCTACCTAAAATAGAAAAAAAATATCTTAAATAGCAGACCTTTTTTTGGCTGCGGCACGTGTTACACACATGAATATACAATATATATATGTGGGAATAATTAAAGATTCACAGCCACATTTGTAGAATCTCAATGGATTAATAAAGTAATAACAGCCACGAGCAGTATGCAAGCAGTATTATAAATACACGACGCCAATGAAGAAAACGCATGATTGAAAAATGAGGGGATCTATAGTTTTCGGCTAAAGGTTATGGTTAGTTTTCTTTTACACAAGGCTTAAGTTGCTTTCAGAGATGTTTTTATCGAATAGGCAAAATTCCGTTATGATACCTAATTAGTCACCTATTTCAAATTTGTTGAAGTACTATATGCATATTTAATTGTATTATTAAATGTTTGCATTTGAACTTAATCCTTACTGTAGCAATACACTTAACGTAATGGCATAACTATTTTGGGGATTCTGCCGAGATTTGAAAAAAAAATGACATTATTTTATGCAGGTAATTGAATAAGAAAAATATAAATATACCAGAAGTAAAATTTTGTCATAAACCCTCATATTGAATTTGCTCAAGTTTTTTTTTTTTTGCTTGTAATAGTTATTGTAGGTTTAATTTTATTTCTTATAATTTTGTATAATTTTTTATATAACATTATTTAATTTCTCACAAATGTTACTTTGCATGAGAGGGCGATATACGGCGAATACTCCTGAAAATGGAAAAAATAAGTCTCAAATTTTAGGTTTGCTGTATGCACTGGATTGTGTTATATATCTGAATATATAGTATATATATACGATAGAACATATGTAAAAAGATTTTCATAAAAAAAAAAAAAAAAAAAAAAAAAAAAAACCATGACAAAAGAATTTAACAAGTATTAAATGAAGATCTACAGCTTTGTCCTTCTTTGCCCTTATGCATCATAAGCATTTTATGAATTTAATTTTCACTCAAAAACTCAAAATCGATACCGGACATTCAGAAAAAAATTACCTTATATTATTTAAAAAAAAAAAAAAAAAAAAAAAAAAAAAAAACATTAAATAAGGGGGAAATTACTATTCAAAATGCACAGTATGAATTCGAAATTTCTTCATTAAAAAAGTATTCCTGAAATACACGGTAAGGGTGTTATTGGGTTAAAGCCAATTATTTTTCACACTAAATGATTATTTTTATACTAAATGAATACCTTAACAACATAAATGTTCATATCTCATCTATGCAGAAATGCAATCAAGTTTTTTTGTTTAAACAAAATGAAAAGTGTACATTACGAGCTAAATGAGTTTTGTAATCTTAATGAACTGATTTTATTAGACTTAAAATTACACTATGTGGAAATTACTTAAAAGATGAAAAAATATTTAAAAATGTTTTAAATTACTTAAATATCCTTAGTACTTTCAACTATATACATAGCTTTCGTCAGAGAATACAAAAATACAAGCGTCTTATAAAAATAAGAAAATAAGAAGAGTTTTTTTTCCCTTTTTGTATTTTCTGACGAAGGCTATGTATATAGTTGAAAGTTCTAAGGCTATTAAAGTAATTTAACACCTTTTTAAATATTTTTTCTTCTATTAAGTAATTTGCTCATAGTGTAATTTAACTTTTTAAAGATGAATTTACCATTTTATTTATTTATCTGCTGATTTTATTATTTCACTTATAATAAATACCATTCTCTTCAAAAAATAAACATACATATATGTTTTAAATCATAGTATGAAAAATACGACATTAAAATGTTAATGCCATTTGGATACAATATAATTTTTTTCTAAAGCTTCAATAAATACTGATAAATTTCTAACTGGTATTTTGATGGATTTGCTGGAAATAAATCGATCTTTCCCTCAACTCTTAATGATATTCCCAGCTTGGAACCCAAAGGATCGCTTGTATCATATTTCAAGTGTTTAAACTCTATGGAGAAAAAAGTGTTTCGCTTTTTAAGCGAGAATAACTTAAATATGCACCCCGAATTAAGTAACAGTAAAATTATGCGAATAAAACCCCGTTTGACTTTCTTATAATATGACAATTAAAATGATTGATAACGTAGTCATTTTTTATTTAAATTTTCATAACATTTTAGCTCCCGTTTGTAACCTAAAATTTCCTTCCCTGTGGGCTGTGGATTTTTGTTATACAGTCCATAATCTATTATGTCTGTCTTTTCCAAATATACATATATATATATATATATATATATATATATATATTTAAAAGCTGAAATGAGAGAGGTATTTTTACATGCTTTTTTGATCAAACTCAAGAGATTTTATTACATCCTTGATTAAATAATTGATTAAACTTCTACTAAAATATGATTTTTAACTAACAGTTCTTAAATATATTGGCAAATGTTTTAAACTGAGTTTTTGTTACCTTTATACCAAATATAAACATTAAAAACATTTCATTTGTAAAACAATCATTTCTATTGAATCCACGCATAGATGCTAATATGTTTCATTTGAAAAAAAATTGAAAAAAAAATTAAGAAAAAATCTCACACAATTTCCTCCATTTATATAAACTGTATAAAATTTCCTCAGTGCTGTAGTTTTGTATATTTATTTTCTTATTATATATTAAAACAATACCGTATACCTCCGCGTTTAAAGCGCACGTGAAATTTACAATTATATTTTTCTGTTTTTACGTTTATTTACCGTATTACGAGCAGATTGCAGCAGGGATGTTTTCATTAGGATATGTAGCAAAACATCAATAAAGAACGTTATGAAGCATTATAACTGTATAGTAATTTTAGTATAATTCTGTAGCCAACATTATTTAGCTCATACCGTTTACATTTTATTAATGAATACACCGCGTCCCAAAAGTATAAACTGTCAATAAAATTTGCATTAACATAAAAAATAATAATATACAATTAAAATTCGTGAGATAGGTAATAAATAAAAGTAATTTTTCTGATATACACATATAAATTACAATCAAAAGTTTGAAATTATAAAATGTACGTTACATTATATAAAAATGTGCTGTCCCAAAAGTATAGACACCTGTAATTTGTTTTGGTTTTACATTTATAAAAGTAACTAAAAACTTAATTTTAATTTTTAATTGAATTACCACGACTCTCTATAACATCAAATACAATATGTTCCATAGAATTAACTAAGCATAGCGTTACAGAAGGAGCTATTTCATACCACGCATTGTCAATTGAAATATTTAAGTCATTTACACATGTATATTGCTTTCCTTTTTCATATATTTTACGAGATAAGATCCCCCATATGTTCTCCATGGGACTCATATCTTGACTAAGTGCTGGCTAGTCTAATAGTTGGATATTGTTTTGCCTAAACCATGTTTTCGATGATGTGGAGGTATGGATGGATGCTTCATCTTGTTGGAAATAACAGTCCGATCGTTCTGGCAAATCCATAATTGGCAGTAAATGGGTACGTAAAATATCCTGATATACCTCCGATTTAATTTTTCTGTCCATAAATTCTAGAAATGGTTGGCCGTTGAAAGAAATCTCTCCCCAAGTCAATGCGGATCCTCCGCTTTGTTATCTGCTGAATCAGTGCTTTGGTTCTTTTCTTAGGACATGCCAGTAAATTTTATGACCATTAGGGCCGTCTAAATTTTATTTCTTTTCATCACTGAAGATGACAGAAATCCATTTTTCATAGTATGACATATGCTCTCTATGCCATTTTAGGCGTGCATCTTTATGTCTCTGCTTTAACGAAGGTTTTGCTTTCATTCTCCAGTAAAGAATGTTTGTTGAAGCTATAATTCTTCTATGTACAGTACTTTTTGAAATTCTGGAAATTCATGCAATTTCACGCACAGACAAATTATCAACTGAAGTCATTTTTAATAACATTCTATCATCACGTAATTTGGATTAGCTAGCAAGACCGGACTGTGTTTTGCAACAAGATGGAGCATCCATCCATACCTCCACATCATCGAAAACAAGGTTTAGGCAAAACAACATCACACTGTTAGACTGTCTAGCACTTAGTACAGATTTGAATCACATGGAGAACATATGGGGGATCTTATCTCGTAAAATATATGAAAATGGAAAGCAATATACATGTGTAATCGACTTGAAAATTGCAATTGACAAAGCGTGGTATGAAACACCTCCTTCTATAGTGCAATGGTTAGTTAATTCTATGATACAACGTATATTTGATGTTATAAAGTGTTGTGGCCATACAATTAAATATTAAAAGTAAATTTTTAGTTACTTTTAGAAATGTAAAACAAAACAAAAAATATATATATATACAGGTGTTTATACTTTTGGGACAGCACATTTTTATATACTTTAAGGTATATTTTATAATTTCAAAACTTTGATCATAATTTATCTGTGTATATCAGCAAAAGTGCTTTTATTTATTACCTATTACACGAATTTTAATTGTACTTTATTACTTTTTATGTTAATGCAGATTTTATTGATTGTCTAAACTTTTGGGACGTAGCGTAGCATGCTTTTTAACTTAGACGTTTCAATTTTTGTTTTCATATGTTTTTTGTTATTTCTTAGTCTTTCATTCAGCCTATAACAAACACATGTAAATGTTGATAATTTTTCTGGTATGAAAATTTTGCGTTATACACCGGCCTTATACTGTAAATGTACATCTTAAAGCTATGAAGTGCAGTCATTATTTTATCCCACGGTAAGTTTTCATAAATTTTAAATTTAAACAAATCTACTTTCTTGGTATAGTTTTTCTAAGAAATAACACATGCTACATTTAAGTCATCAATTGCTTATATTTTGAAAATTGATGCGCTCAGGCAAGATATCACTTTCATAATTCAGTAGTCTGAGCTTTTTTTTTAATACATCGACAAAATAGTTTAGTTAAAATAGTCGAAATTCGTACATAAGTTTAAAACGTAAGGATATCTTTTTTTGAATTTTGTAAGTGAAATATCAAAATTTTAGATTAATTCATGTTTAATCATTTCCTCTATAAGATTTTGCATCTACTATATTGAGGATGTGAGTTTCAAAACTCGCCTTATCCAAAATTTAAAAAAATCTTGTTTTCTATATCAATCTATTCTATTGGTAAATCTGCACCGAAAGAAAAAACAATCTGAAAAAAAAAAAAAAAAGTTTTAAAATGTATTTCTCCCATTGTAAAATCTTGGTTTACAATGAAAACCAACTGACGCAGCCTGGTGTTTTTCGCGATCGTTCAAAATTTGATTTTCTGTATAAGGAGTGTTTTGAAACTCACGTCCTCATATATATATAATGCACATGAGTATTTCATTCGGTCTGCTTATAACTTGCTGTTTTGCTGAATTGTTTTTGATGGGACTTGCACTGTTAGTTGCATATAAGTTTTGGGCAAGGATTTTGTATAATGCATATTATTCTATATATTTAAATATAGAAATTTTTGGAAAAATTCCGCCGTCTAGAAGAACCCGATTATGAAAAGTTATCCTTCTTTAAAAGTTCTATTTGAGAAATTTTGATGAGATTTATATTATTCATTATATCACTTTCAGAGATGGTTTTGGAATGTTACAAATCGTTTTCCTGTTGCTTAATTTTAGAATTATAGGGAAAAGTTCTCTAATCAGAGGAACCCGATTATAGATGTATAGCCTTTAAGAAAAGTTCTGCTTAACGGATTTTGATGAGAGTTACATTATCAAACAGATAAATTTCAGGTATGGGTTTGATTGCAATTTATTGCAAATTGTTCTGTAGTTTTTAACAAATCCTACTGTAAAAGATCATTTAAAGGAATTGGTCCCTAACACCATAAACTTTGTCTAAAATATTGGAAAATAGAATAGAGCAATGGCTTTCGTATCGTTTTCAGCAATGGGAACATTGCATGTAATAGGCAATCTTCTATTAAAACACGAGGTCAAATTCGCCAACATATTTATTTTAATTAAAGTTTTGTTTGGAGAAAGCGACCGGCGTAGCGGGCGAAGCCTGCTAGTATATGTACGAGAATCATGCTAGTTATTTCTACGACGCAAACTAGAAACTAAAATTTTTAAATAAAATGAGCATTCCTTATCATGAGAGTTGCGACAACTGAAGATGTTTTTACTACGGCTTTTTTTCCCATGGGCTATAATATTACGCAGTAACTAAATTTTAACAAGGATTAATTAAAATTATCGATAACTGTGTCGATTAAAAATACTTGCAATTTTAAAACATCTATCCTAAACGTTCTAAATATGGCATTCATTTAATCATTTTTATCCTGAAGAAAATAGTGATTAAATTCATAATTTGAATAGAATGATAACCACGATTTAAAAAAATTCTTAATTTCATGCATTAATTAATGTTTTATCATACAATTGTTTTCATTTTTGTTTTCCCATTTTCGCACATTATGTTTTCGTTGTTGTTTTATCCATCTTTGCTTATTTCTATTAACGAATACGACAAATTTCTTGGTTTTTCAAATTCATATTTTTTTAGTATTTTTCTGGATGGTAAGCTTGTTTATAAAGCTCGAGTTTTCCTGAATGAATAGTCATTTGTTCGTATCATTAACTGAATGAGAATGTAATATTTTGTATTTTAAGGGGACCTTGGAACATCAATTTTTCAAAAATCGACTAAAACATCGTTTTTTCTTTTTTCGTTTATTATTATACTTCAATCTTAACTACATCATTTGCAAAAAACTGCCGTTTTAACCCCTTGAGGGGCACCGGTATATATTATATACCACCTACGATTAATAAAGTTTTACACCAGGAAAATTTTATTAAATTTTACTTTTCTAACTTTGGTGGGAAAATGCCTTAAAATTGCTTTTACTTATTTTTAAATAGATTTTTTCAAAGATTCCGGTGGGAATTCAGCATTAAACAAACGTAATTGCTTGCCCCTTAAGGGGTTAAAACATATTGTGATTGTCTATTTTTCTGAAATTATGTTACTTTCCAACCAAACATTTCATTATTTTACGGTATATAGAAAACGAGATATCAATGGGTCAAGTAAATCCTACTTACTTCACAATAAAATTATGTGCCTGTTAATTTCCAAAGAACTTTAGTTGACTAAGTGAAATTTGAAGAATGCGCATCAATTTAATTCAATCTATCAATTCCATGATTAATTGTTCTGCAAAAAAGGGCTCAAAATGTCTCTATGTTAACTTGCTCTGAAGCGCTCTATTTCAAGCGAGTTAAAATTATCTTTTCATACATGATATCGATTTTTAAATAACAAAATACAATTTTTAAAATAATATGTATGATGGGGAACTGGGGCACATTGATACATGGGGCACCTTGATACACCTCCTCTACTGCTCACAAGGTCATTACAGGAAGTTTCACAACAGCTCCAAAAGATGGCGCTAGTGTACACAACTAGCTATAGAACGTCTTGGTGTGATTCAGTAATTTGAGGAAATGAAACAGGTGATTTAAAGTTTTTGAACGTCAAAAGAAAATTTGAGTTGTACAATTGCAGTGATATTAAACAGCTGTTCCAGTATTTCCAACTGGAAAGAATCACTGCCTGATAAGTAAAGCTACTTTTTATCAGTCCCTAATTTTTTATTGTTAGGTAAATTATAAAATGTTGGATTTGAGATTCATATTATTCAAAATGACTGATTGGGGCACATTGATACAGCCTATGTTGGAGCACATTGATTCACATCAATGTGCACCATGATAACTGCAAACAACCTATATCCTTTTTTAGTTCATTTATCCATTACCTTTTATTATTATTTTTACCATACACTCATTAAACATACCATTTCTCACCAACAGTTTCAAATATCAGTTTTTATTGAAGTGAAAGAGCTGCATTATTGTATAATAGAAAATTTAATAGTATTTTTGCAAACAGTGATTTTTATTTTTTTTGTTATTCCAGAGTTTCCCCCATGGTTAGCTCATGCAAAAAAAAAAAAAAAAAAAAAGACTGAGAGAGCTGAATTCAACAAGGTTGATGTATCTAAAACTATGAAAACTGCTTTAGAGGGAAACTTGTCACTCCGGAAATCTGGACTCATGTTCTACATCAAACTCGCTACTCTGCAGCATCGTCTGGAGAAAATGAAAGCAAGAAATTGTGAAAAAAGAGTTAGGGATCACGGTTCTAAGTACTATCTCCACAGGTATTTTGCGCCAAACAAACCTGTAACTCCTGAATACGTACGGCATTATCCAACAGCTAATGGTACTACTAAAAAGAAAATCACTGCATCCTGGTAATTCTAGAATTTATATTGATTCTTCAGAGAAGAAAAATGCTTTTCGACATGGGAAAAATTAAAGAAGAGAAAAAAGCTGCAGCACAGAAGAGGAATAGAGACAAAGAATTGAAAAATGCAAAAATGCTGCTGGAGATAGAAGATACCAAACCTTTGAAGACACTGATGTAGAGAAATAAGGTGGAAGAATTATATTCATCAGATGAATCTGAAACAACCTTAGTACAGTTGTGTGATTCTACATGAGATGATTTGAATCTAAGTGACCTGTTAGGTAAAGAAGCAGATATTTTACGAGACGATACAATGGAAGAAGCATATACTTCTGACGAAAATATTATTCATGATGACTTTGTTATAGTGCGGTTTGCAAAAAAGAGATCGGTTGTTTACTTTGTTGATCAAGTTAATGGAAAAACTGCTGATGGGGACCTTCTCGTCCGGTTTATGAACAGAAAAGCTGGTAACTTTTTCATTTTTCCTGAGAAAGAAGATAATGGTGGGGTTTAAGTGCCAGATATGACAAAGCTGCCACAGCGAACAACCGGACAAGGAACAGCAAGAACATCGGGTCGTTATACATTTAATTTTTATTTTAATCGCTTTAACATTCCTTACAAATAAAGTGTGGGTAATTTGAATTTCTTTAAATAAAAATAAATGTTTCGTTATTTTTTTTTCTATGGATAATGAGCAGTAGTTGTTATTTTCGCCCATTTTCCCAAACGTATCAAAAGGCCCCATGATGTATCAAAGTGCTCCATTAGATGTATCAATCTACCCCAAGGATGGGGCACATTGATACAAATAACTTTTCTCGTCTTTTCTTTAATTGCATGGAGAGATACTACATAAAACAACGATTGTGCCTATTAATAACGCACTACACTAGTTTTGATGACATCACATAGAAAAATAACTTGACATTTATGCTTTATGGGCACAAAAAAAAAAAAAAATGCTTAGAAAAAAAATCGCATCAACGTGCCCCAGTTCCCCTATAAATTGTAAAACGTACATATAAAGTACTCATGTATTAAGTGTAATTAAACTGACAAGAATTTAAAATATCGAGCAAGTGAATGTTTTGTTACCTCTTAAGTAAAAAAAAAATAATAATAATTTAAAGGTTTCGACATTAATCCCTTTATTTAGAAAGATATTTATATGAACAGTGCTGAACAGTAAAGCAACTTAAATGAGTTTTCCAGTTGAAAGTAACTTAACAACCAATCAGTTAATTGAACGTCTTGTAGTATTGCGAGGCATTGGAAACAGAAACAGTATAGTTTATAACTACTTAAGAAGTAAATAATAATAAAATAGAACAATAAGGAATTATTTTAATTTTAATAAAATTTAAAAGATTAAGAAATAAAAGGTAGAATTGATAGACTTAACTCAAAGAAGGGTTAGTATGCAGAATAGTAAAATTTAAGATAGATAAATTAAGTTTGAGTATAGCTGTTACTAAATTTAAAATACAAAGGCAGGTCAGATGAAAGTGAACCCACACACGCCACGCACCAGTAGTTCGGTTCATTATCGCCAACGCATGTATCTAGCAGACAGGCATCTGCATCTATCATTTACGAAAGTGACACGGAGGTGTGAAGATAAAAGTTTTTTAACGCTCTCTTATGCTGTGTTGAAGACGGTTGCGTGACACAATGGATGCTCAAAAATACGCACAGCATAGTGTGGTCAGTTTTTTGAAAGCTGACTGTGTTTCCCAAAGCGAAATTAGTCGCCGTATGGCCACCATGTACGGCGAACATTGCATTTCATTGCCAATGTAAAGCGTTGAAGCAAACGGTTAAAAGAAGAACGTGAAATTTGCAATAACAATCCAAGACTTGGACAAAGCCTCCGTGCAATCACTCCCAACACAACTGCACAGGTTGATGAACTGATTAGACAAGAACGGAGTTTCAGTATCGATGAACTGGCAGAGCGGAGAAAATCAGTCGCGGATCGCAATTGAAAAACAGCTCAAGGTAACCAGATTCATGACGGAAGATGACGTGAAGGAGGCAGTTGCAGACATTTTGATGTAGCAACCTAAGGAGTTTTGTAAGAATGGAATCACGCGACTCGTTATTCAGTGAAATAAATGTCAAAATATTCATGGAGACTACTTTTAAATAAAGTAACCCGTTTGTCATGTATTTGCATTGGCTCACTTTCATTTAACGCACACTCGTATAACACATTGAAAAAATTAAGCTGACACTTGTTCAGAAATGACACTCAACAAGGAATTGAAGGAAAAGCAGTAAAGATACGTTATTGTTGAAACTTTAATTTATTTCTTTATGTATCATTTTCTGGTGTAGAGATAAGTATGTGAAAAGTTTGAAATCAATGAAACATTTTATGTTTGTGTACATACTTTATTTAAAATTATTATTATAAAACCGAGCATTTAATTGAATGTGATAATAAAATATCTTAAAAATAAACTACTTCCAAATTCTTAATTTCGTAGATTTTGATAAAAAAAAAAGGAAAGAAATATCTTTAAAAAAACTTTTAGCTAAATATTTAAAAACCTAAAAAAAGTTCCTTAATAGTAAGTCTTTAAAAGCAATGACTTTTCCCTATGACCTATGATGTCAGCAAAAATGATAAATGAGATGATAGATGTTTATAAAATAAAGTAAAAACTGTACATCGGTTGTGGATAGAAAATTTTCGGAAAATGAAATATACCCGAAAATTATTCCCCATTTTATTAAACTTTAAAAAATTGAAAAGGTTAAGTGATTTTTTTAAATTATCCTCATTAATTTTATTTTTATCGAACAAATTATTATTTTTACATACTTTAAACATCCCAGCAAGCACAAAACTGACAGATTGATAAAAGAAAGATAACTTTCGACAAACACTACAGGTAGTATTTTGATAACAGCCAATCTTAACATAACTGTGTCGATTCTGTCCTTTTGTCTTATATCTTTGGCGATACGCGAACGGGTTATCAATTTGTCGTCAGAAAATCGACACATCGCGATATAATCGATACGTATTCGATACAAATACGCATGAATTCGGATTTTATAGGCACAAAAAAGGAAACAAAATGACACAATATTTCTTATAGATCAGTTTCAACTAACGTCACACCCTAGCAACCAGCTTAGCAACCATTTGAGCGTTTTGTTTACCCTTCAAATTTGGCTACTTTAGCTATTTATATATATATATATTAATGGACTTCACTATCTAAAATTTTAAAGTTTTATGAATACAATCATAAAATCTATCTGTCCATATGTTGTTCTAGGGGAGAAAAAAAAAAATTCATGAAACACAAAAAGAACATTAAAATTTCTCCTCAGCTATTATTAATGCTGAAATTAGTATTATATATAAAAGTTATATTTTACTTATTGCAGATTTTATTCTGTTTTTTGTTCTCATATGGCATTTGCCTTTAATTCCATTTATGATTTTAAAAGTATATATATATATGTTATTCCAAAGAAGCCAATTCTTCCGAGGGAAAAAAATCGTTTAACTTTTCTAATTAATTCTGAAGCATAAAGAATATTCTAATTTTTGCTCAACTATTCAATTATCAACTTGTTTTTGACCATAAAGAATATATTTTCTTTTAACTTTCTAACTAAATGTGAAACATAAAAATATATTCTAATTTCTACTCAATTCAATGGCTAACTTGCTTTTGACCATAAAATAGATTTATTAATGCTGAAATTAGCATTAAAAAAAGTTGATAGTTTTACTTATTTGAGACTTTATTCCTTTTTTCATCTTATGGGATTTGCCTTGAAATCTATATATAATAAGAAAAAAAAAACTTATTACTTACAAAATTAAATATTATCAGCTGTTAATACAGGCATTTTTCCCCTTGAATAACAAAAAAAGTTTTGGGATATAACGTGTTTTGTTTTTGAGATGCATAAACCATTTAAATAAACAAAAAGTATACCAATAAAATTGTGACAATTCAAATTTAGGATAAGGGGGTAACTCATACTTCATAAATTTTTATAGACACTTAACTACAACAAATTGAAAATTTTGTATCAAATAGAGTTAAATTCAAAATTTGCAAACTAACATGCCAACCAAAAATAACTCCATATTCATACACACCAAATATAAACATTTGTTTAATTTTTAAAATATTCACACTAAAGTTTACGTATCAAAATTGCAGTGCATTAAACTATGCACTATGTTTTGCATGAATTAAATTTTCTAATACTTGAGGCAATCATTGAGACTTCATGCAAAATGAAGCATGAAAGTAAAAAAATAAAATATATAAATAAATCCTGCCCCTCCCCTTTTGTGATAAACCTTGAAATGTGTCTTCCTTTTCAAACTGCACCTGGAATTAAGAGTTCTATGTAGCTATTCCAAGCTATTTGTATACAAGTTTAGGCTGTAATTTTATGTTTACACATGTCTACAAAAAGAGTCTGTAGCCTTAAAAAGAAAAAGAATGGTTTTAGTCATTTTCGGACATCATCTACTAAAGTAAGGTTTTTTTCTTCTCTTTATGCTCCATCTGAAAATACCTACCGTCCTATGATAGCTGAAATAAATATACACAGACAATTTAAAGCAATGCTAGTGTTTTGATTGTGCTACTTTATTTCTTAAGCATAATTTCTGCTTACAAGTTATATATATATATTACTTAATGATTAGATACAATTATATTACAATTTGAATTAAACAAGAAAAGCTAGAGTGTCAAGGCTACTTTTAAAATATGACGTTTCTTTTTGTAATATATTAATCGAAAGTTAACTTTTTTTACTTTGTACAAAAAGTTTAGAACTTTATATATTTAAAGGATTAAAGGATACATTTATAAAAAAAAAAAAAAAAAAAAAAAAAAAAAAAAAAAAAAAAAAATAATTCTAAAACATTTTTTATGTTTGGCTTGAATATACTAAAATTTTAAGTGTCCTGTTCTGACTTTGTCCTCTGCAAATTGAAATCAATTAAAAATGAATAATTAAATAAAGTAAAATAATATTCCAACTATAGCACAAATTCTACTTAACTGTATAAATCGTAATATATCGCATAACATTTAAAATTGTATCTAATAAAAATAACTTGTGATAATAAGATTAAAAAATAACAATACAAATACATGGTAATTTCTTTATTAACATCATTCATATTCACATTAGAATTTTCAATTGCAACAATGTTTTCAAATACAATGTTTTTTCGAGATAACAATTTTTAATTTGATCTGTTGCATATCGCAGCCTACTTGGCTATCCAGCTTTATATCACGCTGATTGCAGAATCTTCATGCATCTTATACAGATATAGAAGCTATAAAAATATAAGAAAAATACAACTTATTAAACTACATTAATATTACCAGCACAAGTTACAGTTTTGATACAGGGTTTAAAAAAGATTTTATTTCAGAAACTGATTGCTTTTCTTTTCATTGTAAAAGTGCTCATGCATGCATTTACAATGAATGATAGCATGTTTAACCCATTCTAAACAGGGTTGCAAAAAACCCACCTGGTACCTAACCCCCCCCCCCCAAAAAAAAAACCGGGTGAGTTTTTTTGGGGGGGTAAAACGCACTCTAAAAAACCCACGTCAAAGCGGGTTTTATTGGGTTTTTTAAAATCCATATTATTATTTAATATTCAGTAACTTTTATATTAGTTTTTTAACCTTTTGTGTTTAAAGCATTACACTATCCTATTAAAACATATTTTGGGTGTACTACCAAATGAAAATGTGACAGTCAAAATGAAATAAGTGATTAAGTCTTTTAAAAGCCTATTAATATTAAGAAAAAAAAAAAAAAAAAAAAGCCAAAATCAATATACACAGCTGATCATAAAAAAGGACTTTTTGCAAAAAACCCAAACAACCCGGGTTTTGTTTGTTTGTTTAAAACTATTTTTTTTTAGTATAATTTCCTATTACATACAGATGCATGTTTGTTGATAAAAATAAACATTGTTGGATATTATATAAGTATTATAACTTTATTTCAAAATATTCAAATTACATAATTACAATCCTTTATGTAGATAATTGAAATCATTTGTAATTTAAATATTTTTAGTAACATCTACGTTCAAAGAATAAACTGTTGTGAACCATATATATTTTGAAAATATTATCAAGCATTATTTGATTAATAAATAATAAAAGATTAAAGATTTGTTTCAAAAATGTGTTCTTAGTGGGAATACAGATAAAAAGTAATCTATTAAAGTAACTCATATATGTGATATGTGGTTATTATATAATATTATATGATGTCAGAAGTAAAAGCTTTTTTACAGACTCTTACACTGTTTATTTGTGTTATTTCAATTCAAATTACTTGTACATTAAGTTAATCAATAAAAATGTAATAAGATTTCTTAATTTTAATACATATACTTAAAAAAAATAAGGGACTCAAACTGCCCTCACTTCTTAAAAAAACAACAAAAAAAACCAATAAAACCGGCCGGGTTGGGTTTTTTTAAAATAAAAAACCTGGGTTTTTTGCAACCCTGATTCTAGGGCAAAGTAATTCTGCTAATTAAAAGTTGAAATGAGATGATCTCTTAGAAATGGTAATGCTAAGAAAAAAAGAATACCTAAGAAATTTAGGGGAAAACTGCTTTTATAATAAAAAAATTCCCATTGGAAAGAGAAATTTTTTTTACAAAATTGAATACTCGAGAACTTTTCCAAATTCAAAACTCGAAATTTCATTTAAAAAAACTATTTAAAATTTTATAACAGATACATTCTGATACTTTTCTTGATATTTTGTTTTATGTTCAATGCCTTTCATGGAAACATTAGAGAAAAAAAGGGTGGGTACAAAGAAGTGAACATTTCAGGTTGAAGGTTGAGATATGAAATTCACTAGTTATACTGACTGTCAAATCAAAATAAATATTTCAGAAAAAATTCCAAGCAATGCAACAATGTGCTAAATTTTTTAAAAAGTGAATTGAGGGTGATAACAGTAGGAAGTGAAAATCTAGATGAAATTTCTGAAGAAAACTACACCTGGAGTAGGATTTGCGAAAACAAATCATTTCGCTCACTTTTAAGGGGGTAAAGCTTTCAATTATTTTTCTAAATCACAATAAAATTTATTGAATTCCATAACATTTTTGGTTGATTACCAACGACTTTTCCAGGTACTGCAGTACTTTCTCGTAAAATATTATGACATTTGATATTTTGTAACACAGTATTTGTTACATACAATCTATACATATGATTTATGAACTTGACATCTTCAAATTCAAACAATCATTCAGATTAATAATTTTTACATTTTAATTAATATACAGTTAAGATTTTATTCATTGTGTAATGTGCCCAAAGGCTATTTTCAAAGTACTTTATATGCCCAGTGGTCCTTGGTGCTCTTTTTGACACATCCTTTCTTGCAAAATATGTTAATTAGGCATAAGGTAAAAAAATTATGAATTTCATGAATTGACCGAGGAAAAATATTGAAATTTGTTGATTGATCAAGGAGAAGGTGAGATGTGCAAAATTTGCTAGTTGTTCAGGAAAATATCTCAAAATTTTACTGATTAAATTACTCTAAACAGCTGTACCCAGCACAAAACGAAAAAAAAAATTCTAGATGCCAGAAACCCCCCACCCCACCCCAAACATACACTTCATTGTAAGTTCCCATGTTTTAAACTTAATCTTTAAAGATATGGGTGGTGCATCCTATGCAGCTTCAGTTTTTTTATTTATAAATAACAACTTTTAATAATAGTCTTATTTAATGCAATGTGCACAGAAAATTATAAACATCAAATTATTATACATAATAAAGCACTGACTTAACCATAATCAATATTATACACAACCATAATTAATATTACATGCATGGTTTTGTAGTAACATAAAGACACAGATGACATACTCCATGCACCAATGCCTTTTAAAGCTTAAATATCAACTTTTGGTGCTGAAGAATAGTGCCTGATGTCCAGGGTTGTGGAGTCTGAGTAAAACCCAGTTTTACACAAGAGTCGGAGCGGCTAAAAAAACAAGCAGACTCCGACTCCAGATTTTTTTGTTAGACATTTTAAAATGAAATTAATCAAATGATATGTAGCTTTAAATCTATAAAATGAATTATTATTGTTACTTATGGACCATACCAGGCTACTCAAGTTGAAGATTACCAATTTATTGCAGTGTACAAAGTAGATACAGAATAACTACACCATACTAACCATGTACAGAGTACACAAAAACTGTTTTAATTCATAACTGTAGTTGATATTTTACATTTAGTAGGGGAGACCGGGGCAAGTTTTCCAACTTTTTACAATTTTATTTTTTCAATTTTATATCATTGTATTCCCTAGACCTTTCTGTACAAAGTGGCATAATTATTATTCAAAAAACTAAATATACTTTTTCACGAAAATTGGTTTAAGTCTTCCAGCCTCCTAAAAATGGTCAGGGGCAAGTTTTCCAACTATACTTTAAATGCTAATAAATCTTGCTTGTTAATTAATAAGTATTTTTTATTAAGAACTAAATGCACAGTAACATAAAAATCAGTTTTAATCCATTACACATTTCAAGACGAAGGTCCAAACAGCTCCCTGGCCGGGATTGGATTTTGCTTTTCTCGCTCCTTTTATCAGATTCTTTTTTTTTAGATGAATCTTTTTTTTCCATTTTCAGTTGATGTTTAACAGGAGAATCAGTCAGTACAATACTTCCTATTTCTCTTTCCATGCTGTGTTTGCCTTTTTAGTGCACCTTCACAAAAGTCCTAACTTCTGGTGTAGGCAAAGTTTGTTTGGATGTAGATGAAATGCCTTTCTCATAAGCAATAGGAAAAGTTTGAGTAGAATTCAAGGAACGGCTTCTTTGGAAGTGCTAGCCTGCATTGGTGTAGAAGGATTTGATGCTTTCAGAGTTTGGGTTTTTTTTTATGGGGGGTGGGGGAGAGAGGACAATCGATTGTTGAGGAAAGTCTTTTTCAGGATTGTTGGTGCTTTCAAGATTTGGTGCGGCAGGAGGTGGCCTGTCAGAAAACTAGGATGGCATAAAAGCAGAGTCTGTAAATATTTCAGGATTCAGGGGGGAAATTCTCGAACTTTTAAATCCCGCCATAATATTGACTGTGAATTAATGCCAGTGGAGCAGCTCTAAGCACGATTAATTTGCTTTTTGAGGGATCCATACACGCTGCGATCTCAGAGTTGTAGCTTATGACTATAAAGGCATAATTAACATAAAATGGATTCATTAAATAAATGCATTTTTGAAAAAATTGATATTTTATTATATTTTTAATTTATCTTGTTTTTTATATTGATAGTTTTACTGAAATGACTAAATGATCAAACAGGTTCATAAATATACAATCGAACCCGGTTAAGACGCGTCTCAAGGGAGTGGACCAAAGTCGCGTATTAAGCGGGATCGTGTATTAAACGTGATTTGGATAATGTTGCAGGAACTGGGCTTATTTACACATCTAATAGTCTAAATGAAATTTTGAGCTTTCATTTATATGATTATGGTCGAAAATTGTATCTTATGCGTATAATTAGATTTAAATTTAATTGTATCCAACTTTACTCAGTGTATCTTTTTATAATACACTGGAATAATAACTGAAAATATATATGGATTAAAACATGGCTTTATTGTCGCTAATACGTGACAATCAAAGATAAAATAGCAAAAATAATTTTTCTGCTAGACTATTTTTTTTTTTAACAAAAATATAAAATTTTGAAGCACAATCCAGTTGTTAAAATCATATTTAGTACTTGTAATAATGAGGACCAATATAATCTGTCCTTCTTTTTAATGTAAGAAAAAACTATACTTATTAATTTTTGTGTAACAAATATTGTTAGCATAGCAAAAGTAAAGAAATCATAAAAGAAGAATTAAACAACCGCAGTCGTATTTGTTTAATCTTTGCGAGTTTCTTTTTCTTTTTTCTATAACACTAGGGGGCTCGGCCCCCTACGAGCTACGCTTGCCAACCCCCGTCCAGACACCGCAGACTCTAAATGCACGCTAATTTGATCGGCTTTAAAAAGATTTCGAAAGATTGAATTATAATTTAAAAAACAGTGGCGATCTCCCTATAAACGAATTCCTATTCATTTCTCTTTGATTGGGGAATTTTAACGCCAAATCCTCTGCGGTACTACTTGATTATCCTGTCGACCAATTTCGCCAAATTATATAAATCGCCAAACCACTCGCCAAATTATACAAATTGATATAATTGTTATTTTAAATAACGAAAGAACAAATAAATTCGTACAACATTAATAAAAACACAAATAAAACGTCGAAAAAAAAATAACTTGATGACATATACACGTGTAACAACATTTCAAAATAAGCTAATATAAAAGGAATTAAGTAAAGAGAGCCTTTGTCTCCTGGTATTTTTTAACAAAGCGAAAAGAAAGTTCTTTTAAATGAGACATTTTAAATTTATTCTCAAAATATCAAATAAATGTCTAGCGCAATTTCTAAATTTAAACTTTTTTGCAATATTATTTTGTGTTCATTTTATGTAATAACTATAATGTGACGTAAATATGACGTAATTTCTCCTAAGACTTCTAACTCATGTTAATGAATTTATTATTTTACAATATCCTTTCTCTTCTAAAATTCAGGTGTATACTTTTTATGACGTAATTTTTAATAAGTTCCTGCTTTTTATACGTAATTATTTAATTCTAATTTGAAAGTTTTTTTCCTGTTTATAATAGTCACGTGTAAATAAATTTTTAATTTGAAGCAAACATTATTGCTTGCGCTTTTTATACAGTTGGCAACAGTTTAAATTAGTACAATTTTCTGAAATCTGTAAAAAATATCTCTAGAAATGCTGAAAATTTAAATTTAAAATAGAAATAAAACCTGAAAAAATGAGTCAAAATAAAACAATTAATGCAATCTGCACTCCGGCAAATTCTAACGCATAAAATGATCTAAAAATGATTACACTGCCATGTCTAGTTTTTGCTGCTATAAAACTTTTTTAGTGGAACGATTTTGTCCAACTTTAGCATTAAATAACTCTTAAAATAATTCTTCGATTTGAAAACTGTCTGCATCAGCGTGTTTATCAAACATTTCTGTATAAAACCACCGATTTTCATATTTTTGTATGCATTATTTTTGTTAATATTAACGAAGAAAGGCCTCCGGTCACAAAAAAATCAAAACCGGCAGCGGCGGCGGCGGTGACAGCGGTAGTTACTTTTTTTTAGAATAGAGAGATGCATTATAAAACATAGTTGCAATATAACGTACATTTAAATACTCACTAACAACAGGTATAATCATCCTTAATCATAATAATTTTCTGACGCATCTGAGCATCGTGAATTCCCCTATATATCTATCTCTACTTACAAGTAAAAATACACGAAGCGAGAGAGAAAGAATGTTAGGACACGAGATCAAAGAAAAATTGCAGTGTTGCTAATTTAGAGGGTTTTTTTTTAAATTCCAATAACTATTACTATTTTCGATTAGTAATGTTCGCTTTAATTAATCTGTTATTAAATAAAGTAAATATTAGTATACAGAAACAGTGTTTATCTGAATGAAAAAAGCTGCTAAATTGGAAGCACTGGAGAAGAGAGGAGGAATTCGCATCTTCACCAATGAATTTGCGTCTTAAACGTGATTTTTTGCCACAAAGGACAGAAAATCTATCGCGTTTTAAGCGGGATCGCGTAATAACCGTTCGCGTCTTAAACGTGATATTTTTTCATTAGTCTTGTGGGCAATGTTCAAGGGATCGGAAAAAATCAGCGTATTAACCGTGAGCGTCTTAACCGGGTTCCACTGTATATGGTTATTTGGCCAAATTTACTACACAATAAATACATTTTTGATACAATAAGACTAGCTGATTTAGGAGGGGGGACGTTTTCCAATGAGAAACATATTGGAAAACATGCCCCGTATGTTGTTGGAAAACCTGCCCCGTCGCCATATTTGAACTTTTACACTACCTGGACGAATAGCGGTGTAAGTTATTTGCGAAACAAATGCATAGCTACCTGAAGAAAGAAACCCTTTTTTAGTACATCCAATGTCAAAACATGTAACTTTAACCCTAGTACATTTATTTTACATTTTAATAAAGACTTGAAATTTTACTCGCTGTTGAAAAAATGAAAAAAAAAAAGCTTTCCTGACGAATTGACAGTAGCTACTAAACTAACTTTTGTAGATGATGTGTAAGATGTTGCCACTTCAACCAGTTCACATGCTAGCATCACCTAGCGGCTCATTTAAAAACTAAAGCGAGTTGGAAAACTCGTCCCTATGGAAAATGTGCCCCGGTCTCCCCTATATAAGTACTTCCCCTCATATTTTTGGGGTTTGCTGATAGAACCCGAGAACAAAGGTCTGAAAGGACCCAAGGCCCGGAAAATGAAGGTAATTTTTCAAACAGCCCATGTAAGAAGAATTAAGACAATGTATATTAATGGGCCGGATCAGACTGATAAAAAAATTGATCAAGCTGACAAACTCAATGTAACAAATTTGAAAGAATCAAACTACGCCTATAAAATAAGAACAATTTACAATGGGCATCACTGGGATGAGAATAAATGCAAAGGTACGGCCGAACATTTTAGAAGACAGGCCTTAAAATTTAGGCTCATGCATATCTCTTACCAAAAATGTGAAAATTATAAATTTGCACTATTTTTGGAGGCAAAAGGGCTAAGAACCTGGTATAGCATTGTAATAGAAGCGATCTCTCCCCCCCCCCCCTCAAATATTTCTGGTCTGTATGACCAAAACTCAAAATTCTAAAATATCCTTCCTTTATTTGTTTATTGTTGTTCACAAGAGTCAAAATAAGATGAAATTGTAATTTTTTTTTTTTTTTTTTTTTTTTTACCTGAATCGGCGGTAATCAAAATAACGATAAAATAGTGAAATTTGTCTTTCATGGTTTGAATTTTAGATTTTTTAGGTCCGCAGTTGAAATAAAGCCAAAATTGTAAAATTAAAAAAAAAATAACTTTTTTATTTTTTCATTAGAATTCACAGAATCGGAATTATTTCCAAAAAAATAAACATTTTATCTTTATTTTTCCACCTTCCATAGAAATTTTTTGAGCCTGAGGACACAACAAAATAATAACTAAATTGTAACATTTCTGCTTTTTCGACGCAGTCTGCCGATCCAAAATACCGTATTTACTCGTGTATAATGCGCACTTTTTTCCAAAAATTTAAGGCAAAAACACTAGGTGCGCGTTATACACAAGATAATTTTTTACTGTTGGATGTAACCACATGATATACATATGAATCAAGAAATGTATTCAAAGAAGAAATGAAAACAGGAAAAATCTTACTTAATAGACGTATTGCTGTATATTTATTTCACTCCTTGAACTTTTTTTTTATACAACAGCGCTACTAACGTTATTTAAACATTAATTAGCAGTTCTCATTCTCGCTACTGCTGCTGTCCAAGTCAGCACTGGCACAGTCGATTTATCCTCGTAAATCATATCATCTTCAGTTCCACCCATCTGATTGGAAATTCCAGTCATTTTGAAGCTTTTTACTATCATCTCGGCTGAGATGAAATTCCAAGCTTCACATATCCGCTCACATACAGCTGGGAGTGACGCACGCTTCATTCTGCCATTTGGAGAGAAGTTGTGATCTGTTGTTGTCATCCACCGATTGTAAGCATGCCGAAATGAAACCTCAAATGGTCGGTTGATGACAACATTTTGTTAAAATAAAATTCTACTTTTCCTTATCTCCCATAGATGGTGCTGTGCCGATGTACTTTTCTCACTGTGTTTACTTTTCGCAGTTACCGGCGAGACGATTGAGTAAATGCTCGAACTGTAATTTTGCTGCTAAAACGTAACTTAATTTTTTTTTTCATTTTTCACATTATATAATTTTATTACGCATTTAAGGGCTGCATTGTTCTTCACCTGATACAGAGACTGATACAGAGTACAGGGGGGGGGGGGGGGTATACTAAAAAAGGGGATGAAAAATATGCAAAGCAAAATACTTAATAAAACTTTTTTTATATGAATATATCATTTATAAGGCTATAGAAAAAATATCACACAAGTGCCATTTGCTAGTAAAGCCGCCTCTCTTTATCCTCAAAAATTAAAATTATTATTCCCCCCCCCCCCCCAAACAAGAGATTTTACTGAAGGAAATCCCGATTTTTGGATTTTTAAGAATTTACACTAGTTACGTGAACTTACAAGCTAACGTTAAACCTATGGAAGCAATCTTCTCAAATGCTTTCATTTTAATTTTTTTAAATTACCCCCCCCCCCCAGGGTTGTATAATATAGACGCACATGCGCACGCCGTGCGCGGAAAATTTTCCACGAAATTCGGAACTTTGTGGAAAATTTTTCAGAAAAAAAAAAAAAAAAAAAACGTATTTTTTGTTCTTGTACCTTTTTTTTTTTTTTTTTTTTTTTTTTTTTTTTTTTTTTTTTTTTTGCCTTAAATACCAAAAATAAAAATATCCCCCAATTTTATGTACGATCTATTTATTATTTGCCAGGGGTGATTCTGTTCCAAATTTACCGAAAATTTTAAAAAATCGGCCATCAGTCCAAAAATTCAGACATAAAAAAAGTCACTGAAACAATATTGCGAATTTCAACAAATGGTCGCCGGAAAAAAAAAAAAAAACGATTTCGTATATCGTTCACAGAAAAAAATCGCCCGTTTTGTTGAAGCATCGCGGAAAAAATGCAAATTTCCTCAAAGGACCGCGGAAATACGTGAATTTCTTCAAAGAATTGTGAAAAAAAAAAAAAAAAAGATAATTTCGTCAAAGAATCGCAGAAAAAACCAAATTTCATTAAAGGAGCACAGGAAAAAACGAATTTTGTCAAAGGGCCGCGGAAAAAGCAAGAATTTTTCAAAAGATCACAGAAAGAAAGCGAATTTTGTCAAAGAATCGCAGAATAAAAAGCGAATTTCGTCAAAGGAGCGCAGGAATAAACGAATTTCGTAAAAGCATTGCGGAAAAAGACAGAGTTAAGTTAAAAGATCGCGAAAAAAAATGCAAATTTCTTAAAAGCGTCGAGGAAAAACTAATCTCGTTAAAGGATCGCGAAAAAACACAGGAACTTCTTTGCGGAAAAAGCGAGAACTTCATCAAAGAATCGTGAAAAGATCGCTGAAAAAACGCGAATTTTGAAAAAAGAACGGGAAAAAAAGCAAAAAAGAGTCTTAGAAAAAACACAATTCCAGCAAAAAGCACAGGAAAAAAACGAATTTCATAAAAGCATAGCGGAAAAAGCGCAAAGTTCGTCAAAAGATCGCATGAAAAAATACAAAGTTCGTCACAGAATCGCGGAAAAAACTAATTTCGTCAAAGGATCGAGAAAAAAACGCGATTTTCGTCAAAAGATCGCAGATAATAGGTGGATTTCGTCAAAGGATCGCAGAAAAAAAACAGGAATTTCGTCAAATGTTCGCAGAAAAACAGGAATTTCGTCAAAGGGCCACGGTAAAAACTCATCGGTCTCTTTAATGATGTTACCTATGAATGGACCTCTCCCTATAAAATGTGATTGTGTGTAAGTTATTTCAGAAGCAATGCCTGTGAAAAAAAAAAATTCTGAAATTCACAGCAAATTTTCTGAAAGTTTACAGGGGGGGGGGGGGTGGTACAAAATCAGCTCCCGGAACTAACTGTGTTTTTTGCACGCCTTTTTTACTACATTTGCGGTTTTTTGCGCTCTTTTGACGAAATTTCCTGTTTTTTCGCGTTCTTTTGATGAAATTTGCCATTTTTCGCGATCTTTTGACGAAGCCTTCTGTTTTTTCGCGATCTTTTGACGAAACTTGTGTTTTCGTGATCTGTCGACGAAATTTGTCGTTTTTTGCACAATCTTTTGACGGAATTTGCCGTTTTTCATGATCTTTTGACGAAACTTGTCGTGTTTTCGCTATCTTTTGACGAAACTTGTGTTTTCGCTATCTTTTGGCGAAACTTGTCGTGTTTTCGCTATCTTTTGGCGAAACTTGTCGTGTTTTCGCTATCTTTTGGCGAAACTTGTCGTGTTTTCGCTATCTTTTGACGAAACTTGTCGTGTTTTCGCTATCTTTTGACGAAACTTGTCGTGTTTTCGCTATCTTTTGACGAAACTTGTGTTTTCGCTATCTTTTGACGAAACTTGTGTTTTCGCTATCTTTTGACGAAACTTGTGTTTTCGCTATCTTTTGACGAAACTTGTCGTGTTTTCGCTATCTTTTGACGAAATTTGTCGTGTTTTCGCTATCTTTTGATGAAACTTACCGTTTTTTCGCTATCTTCTGACAAAATTTGTCATTTTTCTCGACCTTTCAACGAAATTTGCCGTGTTTGTGTGATCTTTCGACGAAATTTGCCGTTTTTTTCGCGATCTTATGACGCAACTACTCTTTTATTGCGATCCTTTGACAATTGCGGTATTTTATCAATCCTTTGACAAAATTTGCGTTTTTTTCGCGATCTTCTGACAAAATTTCCGATATTCGTGATCTATTTTATGTCCGATTTTTCGGATTTATGACCGATTATTTTTTAACTTTTGAAAATGATTGCCTCAATTTTTCAGAAAATTCGGAACAATCACCCCCCTGGGAATAGAGTGACTGGCATTTTGTGCGAAGAGGTCTCAATATTAAGGATTGGGTTAATTCTAAATGCATCTTGGCAAAATAAATGATAAGAATTCATCCTTTCTTCTCATGGATTTTTAGTTTTATTATTTTTTTTTAACTAAAATAATTATTCTTTAATTAATATCAATTAATTTTTAATTTAAACGGTAATTATTTTAAAACTACTGTTTTTAATTCAAATTGTGAAAATAATTATTATATAAAAATGCGAATTTCGTCAAAGCATCACGGGAGAAACGCAAATTCCGTCAAAGGGTCATGAAAAAAATATGGTGGCCTCTTTAGATAGTGTTGACTCTAGAAAAAAAGGGCCGCCGGGCGGAAATTTTTCAAATAGGGAGCTATATTCTAAAAAAGGATACATTTTTCAAAAAGGGAACCCTATTCTTAAAAATACGGGCTCAGTTAGAAAAAAAAAAAAACTTAAAATACACAAGTTAGAGCCCAGAGAGTTAAATATAAGCCTTTTTCAAAATTTTATGATTTGTCGTTTGATGTGAGGTGTTTAGCTATATGTATGCAAAATTTTAAGCCTTCAACTTAATTAGGGGCTCAGTTAGAAGAAAAAGCTTAAAATACACAAGTTAGAGCCCAGAGGTTTAAATATAAGACTTTTTCAAAATTTTATGATTTGTCGTTTGCAATATTTTAATGGGTTCAATTGAATTGCCACGGGGTGCATAGGTAGTGTTAAAAAGGGCAGCCGGGTGCATCGGAAGGGTTTAAAAGAGCCGCCAGATGCAAAAAAGAAATAAAGTCCGCCAAGCGCTGTTCTCTGCTAAAGCGGCTTAAAACCAACACTACTTTAGAACAGTACACATGCAAAAATCTATGATTATTATTATAGGTATAGTTTTGGTATAGGTATAATTTCGTCCAATGACAGCAAAAAAAAAAAAAAAAAAGGAAAAAAAAAACACGAATGTCATCGAAGGGCTGCGAAAGATCACAATATTCGACAAAGTACCGCAAAAAAACACAAATTTTGTCAAATTATTTTGGAAAAGACACACATTTCATCAAAGGGTAGGGGACAAAACATGGTGATCTGTTTAGAAGACAGCACACCATACAAACATCTATGATTATTATTATAACTACTGTTTTTAATGTGAAATAATACACTGAACTAACTTTTGAAAAATCCTGTTAAATCGAACTGAACTTGCAGGAATCTATATACTCAGCCTGAAATCCACCCAACCAGAAAACAGTTAACTCGACGAGCAACAACAACAAAAAAAATTAGCGCTGCCCCCCCTCCTTCTGCTTGACTAGTCGTATCGTTTTTGTCTACGTAAATTATGTTTTATGAAAAAATAATTATTAAGGGTTGCTTGTACTTGGTTTTTTTTTTTTTTTTTTTTTTTTTTTTTTTTGTCTTTTACATCGATATTTTCAAATGCTACGTAGTAATGTTTACATTTTCGCCAGTGGCATATACGAGTATATCTGTACTTTACTTTTTATCTCAGCAGTAATTATTGTTTAATCAGTAAAAAAAAATAACTTGCTTAATTGCTTTCCATTTCTACCTAAATGAAATTTTGCGATTTGTTTACTTATCTGTAGCAATGTATGAATTTTTAAAAACATCTTAGATGTAATATTTGCAGGTTAGATCAAAACACATTTCATAAGAATATCTTTTAAAATTTTTGACGTTTTGAAATTTACTGGAAACAAAATTCAGAATTCTCCAAAAAACATTTTATAGCATATTTTTATAAAGAAAAAAAAATATTTGCATATTTATATTTTTATGGGCAAAATGTAATAAAATAGTTAAATTGGAGGATATTTTTTATTATTTATAGCTGCGCAATAAACCAAAAGTGGATCTTGATGGGAAAATAATTTTAACATGCATTTATGAGAAAAAAAAGAAATTATGATATCGTCAATATAAAAAAATTTGGTACTTTTCGGTTAGCCGGGCGCCAGTCTTATATTTGCATTCATATATACATATATATGCACATATATGTACACATTAACACATAAATATACACATACATATGTATATATATATGTACATATATATGTATGTAAATATAACTAGCGCCCGGCTAACCGAAAAGTACCAAAAATTTCATAGAATAGTTGAAAAATTTTAAGACTTTTAGTTTATGACACAACAAGACAACGAAAAATTTTCTGTGCACTTAAATATTGAGTCAAAAACTTTCTGCAAACTAATGTTTAATAAAATTATGTATTATATTAAGTTTACGATATGAATTAAAAACAATAGTTTAAAATAATTGCCATTTAATTTAAAAATTAATATAAAGAGTAATTATTTTGGTTAAAAAAATAATAAAGCATAATATCTATGCTAGGAAGACAGGTGATTCTGAGTAAAAAAAAAAAAAAAAAAAAAAAAAAATTCTGCAATTCAAAGCAAATTTTCTGAAAGGTTACAGCAGAGGAATTATTTTCCCATCAAGATCCACTTTTGGTTTATTATGCAGCTATAAATAAATAAAAAAATATCCTTCAATTTAACTATTTTATTATATTTTGCCCATAAAAATATAAATATGCAAAATACTTTTTCTTTATAAAAATATGCTATAAAATGTTTTTTGGAGAATTCTGAATTTTGTTTGCAGTAAATTTCAGAACTTCAAAAATTTTAAAAGATATTCTTATGAAATGTGTTTTGGTCTAACCTACGAATATTACATGTAAGATGTTTTTAAAAATTCATACATTGCTACAGATAAGTAAACAAATCACAAGAACGCAAAATTTCATTTAGGTAGAAGTGGAAAGCAATTAAGCAAGTTATTTTGTTTACAGATTATACAATAATTATTGCTGAGGTAAAGTAAAGTACAGATATACTCGTATATGCCACAGGCAAAAATGTAAACATTACTACGTAGCATTTGAAAATATCGATGTAAAAGACAAAAAAAAAAAAAAAAAAAAAAAAAAAAAAAAACCAAGTACAAGCAACCCTTAATAATTATTTTCTTTTCATAAATCATAAATACGCTTTATAAATTCATGTAGATGTATTTAATACTTCCTAAAACATAATTTACCTAGACAAAAACAGTACGACTAGTCAATGAATCCGTTTATTTATTTATTGAACAACAAACATATGACTTGTGTGCTTGACATAGATCCCGCTTTGCGCACACGTTTTAAAAATTTTGTATAATGATAAATAGTACAAAAAATATTTAGAAGAGTTGCTATTCCTACCTTGCATTATGTTGAATCAGCGTTACTCAAATTGTACACACGTTCACGTTGAATACAAACATGGACGCGCCGATCCGCCTCGCCGTCGCCATTGAAGAAAGAAAGAATTTTTACCTTAGCGTTGCCATTTTCCTTTTCGGTAAAGTGAAAAACGAGTCAATGCCAGGAAAATAATACGAAATTGATGACGCGTTAAAAAATTATCATGTCCATGGTCTCGAACTCATATAATGCAATTCATACTTTAGTGGTGGTCAAACAACTATCATGTTCCGAATAGTTATTGGATAACAAGATTTGACACGAATGCTGCTTCGCAAAAAGCTATCGCCTGTCTATTGCTCTTTTGGCAACACGTATGCGATACAGCTTTGTTTTGCCATTAAAAGCATGTCGCATTGTTATATGAAAATCGATATACCTAACAAGAATGATAATTCTAACATCAGTTGGTGAGGTTTTTGACAAATCTGTGTTTGCTGGGATGTAGCTTGTTGTTGTTGTTGTTGTTATTTTATGTCCAATGCGACATTATATTAAAGTAGGACACATAAAAGTGTTTATTAGTTACTGAAAATTTCAGTTCCACAAATATTTCAATTCACACATAAATTTTAGCAAACATTTCTATAACAATAATATTGCGAAATACGTTATATATGAGAAAAGATTTTTTAAAAACTTTTAATGAAAATAAAATATTGGATTTAGTTCGTGTCTTAATTGAGTTCTTAATCTCAATAGTTTCAACTAATACACAGAAATAATGATTTATCAACTTCAACACTTTCAATTTTCTCTGCACTCAACGCAGGGAATGCATATAGCAACAGTTCATAAACTGTGGTACTCGGACACCAAGAGCAACGCATCTTTTGTGGTCCGCGAAAAAAGCGCATTTTTTCTTTGGATTTTCGTAAACCTAAGAGTAATTTTAACAGTAAAATGAAAAAATAACAGTGCTGTTGAAAAATGCATTATCATCAGTTTATATTAAATGAAATCTGTAAAAACGAACCTGTCTGTATCGGAATCCTGCCTTAACCCTTCGAACGGCATGATGTATTTTTTTTTTTTTTTTTTTTTTTTTTTACCACTTAATTTTAACTAAAATTTGTACCACAATTTTTAAGTGCATTTAAATTCTATATATATATATATGTTGAAAAAAAACTGTAAAATTGCTTTACATATTTACAAGCAAATGTGTACGAAAATTTGTGTGTTTATTCTGCGGTTCAGGATTACAAAAACATAATTTCTTTTGCTTTAAAGTAGTTAAAATAAAAGAAAATCATGGTGTCAGTGACAAGAATATCATACATATATATTTGTTAAGGGGTCTCAGGACTCTTAAAGCTTTAAAATTTTCGAAATTTAATTTTCTTTAGATATTAAACTACCATCTTTTCTGAACATTTTGGTATAAATGTTTACTTGAAATTCCTATTAGAACAGAAGCTATGGCTTTTAGAATTATAAACGCCCAATAGCTGAAGTGGCGTTTCAGAAACTTTCAAGTCAATGTTCTCCAAATGACGTTTTTGGGGATAACGCGCACGATATCTCAAATCTTCTGAATTTTTTTTCATGAAATTTTCAAAACATATGTTTCATATTAATCTGTATAAACTGAACCTAACATTTCCTTCTTATTGTTCAGAAATATATTCTTTATAGGGGATTATACTGTTGAAAATTTCTAAATTTTGCATTAACTAAATACAACTTTGTATTAAAAATAGAAAAATGCTTTAAATAGAAATTTATTTAGGTTCAGAGTAATTATTACAACATGAAGTATAAGTAAGACTCAAAATTTTCATTCTACTTGCAAAATTTATTTTGTGATCGTACGCATAATCTGTTATGCCGATTTTCCGCTCGTCAAATGTCTGACATTTTGTAGCCCACTGTAAATTCTAATTCTGCATCTTGTAATTTGTCAAATACATGAAATGAAAGAACATACTTATATCCTTCATCCGAATATAAAATTTTGTTTTAAAATCAATTACATTTTAAGATATTATATGTTGAAAATGGTCTTTTTTTTTCGATTAATCCAATTTTAAGAGTCCTGAGACCCCTTAAGCCAAAAACTTGTGTAAAGGTATATTTTTTAAAGTTAAACTTACACTAAGTGCAAAATTACTTAAACGATGGCACAGTACTTAAAAATGTTAAATTATTTTAATACCTTAGTATACTTTCAACTATAAAACATAGTCTTCTTCGGAGGAATATAAGAAATACAACAGTTATTGACTGAATGCCTAATTTTCAAAATCCACGTAGATGGTGACGAAAGGAGTGAAAGTGGAAGTTAATTTATAGATCCGGAAACATTGGGAAAATAAAATAAAATAAAACATGGATATAGGGATTGGAAGATTACTTGTTTTTTTCTTTCTTTAAGCAAACTGAGCCAAGTTCTGGGTATATTGTAGGATAAAACGTCATTACAAACTGTATTTTCTTTAGTCACAATTTCTATTGATTCGCGGATAATTTAATCATGATAATTCTTTGAGAGATATATAATTTTTGCGTTTTCGAAATTAACTTGTATATGCTGCTTCTGATTAAGTCTTGACAGGGCTGTTGTAGGTCGGTTATACTTTAAATCTCTCAAATGTTCTTTAATACGAACTTTAATTCGTCCTAGTAATAAACTAAAAAAATAATATTTTTTAGTTTAGAGTCATATCGTCTTAGCAAATTTTACTATACAGTAGTTCCCTAACTTAGGTCACACCGCATTTACGTCTTCTGACCTGAAAAAAAAAATCCTTAATTAAGAAGCACTTTGAACTTTTTTGAAGACTTTTGGAAGAAATTTAACATCTCAGATTCAGTCACAGTCATAGGGGACTCATCGGATGAAGTTCATCAAAAAACAATGAGAAAGACTGCTCGCTTTCCTTCGCATAGACTAAGAAAACATCTGAAAATTTTGATTTTGTTTCTCTCTTAATTGATGAAATCGTCGAAAATTGAAGATAACTCAACTTACAGATGGATGCTGAAGATGTTTTTGAACTCATAAATTCCCCTGATACGGAATTAACAATCGATAAACTTGTCGAATTAAAGAAACAAAGTACTGTCGCAGAATTATATAAAGATTTTTAGTCTAGGGTTAAGGGGGAGATTATGACGTTTGCAAAATTAACCGAAGGACTAAACCTTATTAAAGCTAGAAGGACGGTTCTTGGGAATATTGATTCAGACGAGCAAAGTGAAGCAACGACTAGTAAAAAGCTTAGAAAATCAGTCTGCTGTTACAAAGAGTTTGTAAGAGAAAAAAATATAGTTTCAAACTTAAATTTTCACATGCCCAAAGGCTTGAACGGGACAGCTAGAAGAACAATAAATTATAAGTTAACAAATTATTGATTTATTCCAAATTCTTATAGTACAAACACATTCTTTCGCTAATGTTAAATGTATGCAACACAATACCTAAATGAAATAGAACATGTTCATTAGATTTTATTGAATTTTTAATATTTATCTTTTTTTTGCTCATATACATGCACCTCGACTTGCGTCGTTTTCGACTTTCGTCGCTAGTCTTGGAGCGAATTTCTGACGTAAGTTGCGGTATTAATGTATATCTATTAGTTTATGTATGAGGATTTCAATATTCTGCAAAAAACGTAATTTACGGGACTCTATTGCTTAACAAATAAGCATTTAGGATTTGAAAATGTTTCGGGCGTGATATGTATTATTAGCAGATCAATACCTTAGAGACATATGTGCATGTGAAACATTAATGCGTGCAATATATTTTTCATTTATTTCGATGACTTTTTAAATTAATTTTTATGTTTCATTTAAATTTATTTTTAAAATTGCATTGATCGTCCGTATTGTTCAAAATGAGAAGGGTTTAGGAAAATAAACTTAATGCTGTATGTTGATTTATCATTTATGCTATTCACCTTAAAAACGTGTCTGAAGTGAGCTGTTAGCTTAAAAAAAATCAAAAGTATTTATTAGCATAATCGTTTTAAACCTTTTGGGTCCGATATTTTTTCAATTTTGAGAACAAAATTACTTTGATGTTAATAGCGTTAATCTTACCTATCCAAATAGATTTACTGAAGATTAAAAAATATCTCATTGTCTGAAATCTAACGAATGTAATTATTGTATGAACTATTCAAATCATATTCAAATGCAAACAGGCAAAGGAAGCGTTTTTGTGAGACGTTTGGAAAATATCGTATAGTAGCAGTATTTAACGGCTGTTACAAATTTCTATATATATATATATATATATTTTTTTTTTTTTTTTTTTTTTTTTTTTTTTTTTTTTTTTTTTTTGCGTTTTATTACACACGATTCGTTCCAAAAAGCAACCCTTATTTTAAATTTAAAGAGTGAAATATATCTTTAAAATAAAGAAATCACCAACGGGGCAAAGAGAATTAAGAAAACTTTTATTATTATAATTATTACTAAATAAGAAAACATAAATTAAGTCATAATAAGAAATGCCTAAACATATAATATCATTATTATACGTAGATAGTAACAAAAGTAATTGTTAAAACAGAATAATACTCGATAAAAAGACATGTACTATTAATAGTACACCAGAAGCTAAAGGGTTAAACAATATTCTTTCACAAGAAAGCAAAGATCAAATCAATAACGAAGAACACAATATATTTAAAAGAGGATAAATGGAAATGAAATTAGTGCAACATGGAAGTAAATTTTCTCAATTATTTCTAAAGAAAGCGTATAGAATGGGAAGCACTTGATGTTAATGTAAATTATCTTCCATATAAAAACATAAATATGTGAGTTGTAAACGTAAGAAGTATTGTCTGCTCTAAAATATGATAAACATCCATTTAATTTTATATGCTTTTAATTATTGCTAGTAAAATCATTTGCTTAATTAATGCATCGATTCATCTTAAAATCTTACGTGCAAGACGTCACGAGTAGCAACGTTGTAATATTAGTCTTATATATTCTCTTGTCATTATTAAAGTACTATAAGTAAAACATTCTTTTCTTAAAAGGAAATTTCGCTCATTGTTTAGTTTGGAGATATTCTAGAAACTGTATAGTAATAAATATTTATACAAATTCCAAGATCGAAAATATTTTTCTGTCTTATTCTGAAACGATTTTACATCGTACTCATACTTATAAATAAATAATATCCTATAGTATGAAACCATTTATTCAATAAAATAAATCTAATTCTAAATTTTCTAAACATCTTCGCTTGAGGCTGTAAGAAGTTTTGTAAATATCCATTTAAAATCAATTTCTATGTAATAAAAATTTGTAAATGCCATTCAAATGTGTGAAAATATACGTATTTAAATTTCTATTTATTGTAACCTTAAATGCACAATATATGCTCTGTCTGACATAGATTTTGCACAAAAATGATTTCTCAGAAGAAAACTATAAGTAATACAAAAAATATATATCGGATTTCGGTAAATATAACATTTTAATCTGATAGACAAATTCCTTAATGATAAAAAAAAAAACCCTTTTTTTTAATTTAACTGAGGTTTAAGTTAAACTTGCGAGTTTAATTTTCCTTACCATTTTACCCTTTAACTTTTTATTTTCTTCTAAATTGTTACTTATAATGAATTTGCATAGTACCCATAGGACATTCAAATAAGAAAAAAAAAAGCAATTTAACAAATTACAACGACCATTTGGAAAATGATTTTTTCAAAGACTAAAATTTAAGACATAAAAAATCTCACGGAGCTGATCATACATTACGTACGCCATGGATTAAACATTAATAGTGTTATTACACGTAAAAATTGCAATCGACAAAAATCGCCTGCGACTCCTCAGATTTCCTGAAACTTACATATTATCCAAGCATTTCATTGGCTGTTTGGGAAAAGGTTTTTCCATCATCAGATTTCCAAGAAATCTGACGACCAATTTTAAATGAAATTTCATTCTTAAACTTCTAAACATCCCACAATATTACTTTATACAGCGTCGTATAGAGAAAAAAAAAATGTACTTTTAAATGCAATTTGTTTGAATGCTGTATCTCAATTTGTTTCTGAGTTATTAATTTTTTTTTGTAGTTTTTATTACTTTTTGTCACAGTGGCAACAGAAGTATCCATCTCTGTTGAAAGTAAAGGCTAGTGTATAGACCAATCAGAAAACGAATAAAATACTGATTAAACCAATAAAATGCTTCAGATATGCTTTTGATTTCCTACCCTGAAGAGGACAATAACCATTTTTCCAGATGGTTAATAATAACAATGTAGTACTTTTAATACAGAATTTTTGTATAGCATTGTCTTAAAGGGGTGTTAAAGAAGGGACGGTAAGGTAAAAAAAGGGGATGATATTGGAAAAAAGGGACGAAATGGTAAAAAAAAAAAAAAAAAAAAAAAAAAAAGGGACGATAAGGATGGAACTGTAGGGAAAATTACCACCTTCTTTTAGGAAAATTATGTTAAGACTAAGTGATAGCCACAATGTTCATTGATTTTTAGAAACAGTTGTTACCATTGGATTTTTTTTTTTTTTTTTATTTACCTCGAAAAGTGCAGAAAGAAACCTTGGGGACGGCGAGACTACCAATAAAGCCACGATGCTTGAAATTGTTATTTAAATGCTGATTTAAATTCTACAGTAAATTTCCTGCCAAAGAATTTTAAACATTATTTCTCTAGCATACTTCTGCATGAGAAAAAACTTCAAAAAATTTCTGTGGCTCCATCTGAAATGATTTTCTGTATAATTTTAGAAGAGGGATGATAAGGAATGTAAAACCCAGGGACATACTTTAAAAAATAATAACAGCCATAAAAATGTGTGCAGGTTAATTTTTCGCTACATAATTATATAAAACAATAGTTCCAGTTTCAGAAAAAAATTACATCGAATTATTTTTATTGAAACAATTTTATCCAGACAGCTCCAAACTTAAAAATCAGCATCAGGTTCACGTGAAGGTATAGGAGTTTTCCAGGTGTTTGGACCCCCAACATCGTCCAAAACTTGTTTATCTCGTTAATATTGTTGTGCAATCATGCAGTGGGGTGTTCCCCAGTATATGAAATAATAAAAATAGAAAAAAGTGTAATAAAATAAAAATTATTATTCAGGGACATGAAAGTCAAAAGATTGTGAGAATGCCCCATATACATAGACATATATATATGTGCGTAAAATATTCTTCTTTTTTCTAAGCTTTTGAACATATTATAGTGTGAGAGTGTTCTGTTAAATATTTTTATATTATCTCGACATTCTCTTTTAAATGAATATGCTATTTTATATTTTACTGATTCATTTAAAACTTGATATCAATGTAAAAAACTTAATTTTTTTTTTCACTATTGAGTCAAGAAGGCCAATTTAGTTAATCTCTGTTTAGTTCTTTGATTACTAACACAGTTGTTTTACATGTAAAAAATTTACCCACACATAAGGTTTTAAAATATCTGCATATATGGTACAAAAATTAATCTATATACAAATTAAAAATTTTATTTTTTTATTTACAGGGTTCGTACGTGTACCGTTATTTTCAAGGCCAAATATCAGTAATTTTTTTTATAGAAAAATAAATCTAGTTTAAACGCATGAAATTTCGCCTTATTTAAGGAGAGATTTTCTTGAAGAAAATACTGGTACCGAAGAATTTCTTAGTCTGGAAATTCAAGGACCCGTACGAACCCTGATTTAATCTAAAACACTTTACTATTGTGTTCGCAGTTTCATTCAAATAACATCTAAAAACTACCAAGAAAACAATAATTCGTTATTAATTTAAAAATATTTACAAGTTTTTTTTTCTGTTTTCAAATTCTAAACATCATCTATTGTAGCAGAAAGAATAGAAGCAAATATCCATCCAAAAAGTCATTTTCTTTTTACTAAACATTCTATAATACCTTTAATAGCTTTTGAAATGAAAAAAACCCTCCCTAATAGGAGACCATTAACCTTTGTTGCTATGACCTAGGTTGTCAATAAAAATGATTGATGAGACGTCGAATTTTAGTAACGCGGAAAATACACTGTTTCGGATTTCACTTGAAAATTTCAAAAACTAAAATACAAGCAAAAAACTTCATTTATATTTATGATATTTGAGAGATCTATGAGGTTACAATTTTTTTTGAAAATGATATTTCATATGTTTATTATTTTCATTGTTTAGTTTTTTCACCCGTTTAAATATGAAATGTTATACTTTAATGAGTCGTATAAGACTTATATAAATGATACGCTCTATTTCTATAAATTTAAAATTGACCTTTATTTTATGTATCCATTTATAACTAACAAAATACGATTTTCATATGCATAAAGAGTAGTTTAAAATGACAAAAATTTTAAAATTTTAACCATTGAACGTTTTTTTAACACTTTAATAAAATATTATTAAATTAAACAAGTTGGATATTGCACGTCAAACGTGACAAATGAACGTTCGTACTAAAACTAGTTTTATAAATATTTTTTGCACCGACTATGGTACTGAATGCCTATTTTAGTGCGCTTCATAAGTGCATAACAATTTCATTCCCTTCGAAATGCTGTAAATCATTAAAATGCACCCATTAGCCGTAATATAACGGAAAACTTTGACTACCCCTGTAATTAAACTATGCATCCGATTTTCATAAAATTTGAAATGACTCAACAAATTTTTTCAAAACTTATATATTTAAAATTTCAGATCAATTGGTTGTGTAGTTTTTGTTCTGTTATATGAGGACGGACGTACAAACAGGCGGGCAGACAAACGGAGGAACAGATAGACGGACTAAACGAATACTATAGGTCCTACGTATTTATCTAATTACGAACGCACCTGAAAAAGATAATCTTTAATTTTTTTTAAGTAAAAAGCTATTTACATTATAAGTGGTGACATTTTAGCAGATTAGCAGATTCGTATATGTATCACGGTACGGTGTAGAGATAAATTTGAGAAAAATTTAAAATCAATGAAACATTTTACGATTAGATACACAATTTCATTGAAATGTTTTTCAAATAACAAAAGAGTTATTGAACATTACAGTTGAAATATACGAAAAAATATGCTAATTCCAACTTCTTAAATTTGTAGACATTGACATGAAAAGACTAAAGAATCTAAAGAAAAAAAAATTGCTAAACAGATTTCCAGTAATGCAATAAGTGTTAATAAGTAGTTTTTTTACGCAATTTTAAAAACAATATATGAAAGCAGAAAAATTACTCGCAACTGTATATTTTTATACTTTTAATTATGATAAAAATGCTTTAAAATCTTACAAATGTTTGAAAATGAAAACTTAAAATTTCTTAACGAAAGTCCATTAAACCTACATGGTACACGGGTTGTTTACAAAATTGAAGTTCGTGAAGATGAATTTATATATCATACCTCGATTAAAATATATCCCGATTTTCTTTCTCACATTTCCAAAAAATAAAATATATGGAGAAAGCATCCCGAATTTTTCTGAACTTTAAGAGACCTGTGAGGTTACCTGATTTCTGCATATGCATTTATAATAAATATTATTTTCTTTAATCATTTCGTTTTCGTTTTCTTAACAGAACCTAAACATGTGTTTTAATTATATAGCCAATAATTTATAGTCCCGTAAAACAGTTAACTTTGTCTTTAACTATATGATTTTAATAGATAATTTAGATTATGTTATAATCATAATCCTACAAAATGCAATGGGTAATAAGAAAAAAAATCAACAAATACAGTAAATATAATTGATTGCGTTTGCGGCTTTTTTTTTTTTATTTTTAGAATATATATCGTAGAAATTTCATTTTTTCCAACCCCTACCTACAGGAATGTGAAAAGCTTCTTAAATTTGTTCTTTTGCATTGTATATAAAATTTTGCTTACTTTTTTCCAGTATATAATTTTGCATTTTAATGATTAATATTAATGTTCAAGAATTTTGCGTAAGAGCCTTATATAAATGAATAAATAAATGAAATATTAATAATAATGTATAATAATATAATTAAAATACTGAGGGAGATAAAATGATAGATCATAGTAAATTAACTATTTCCATTCGGTTATTATTATTATTATTATTATTATTAGAAAACGGAATAATTGCATGCAAATATCAATCTCAAAACTGCTTTTTTCTTAAAGCTGAATATTTTCTAATACCTTTAAAGTGCAAAAAGTTAAATTATTTATGCACAGATTATTAAATGCAACATCGTTCTACTTTCTGAATTAGGTTGTCAACAAAAATGATGGATGGCATGATGAATTTCCATATTTAAAAATTGCCTAACGGTTTTTGATCAAGTCAATTTAAAAATAAATTAGATGCAAAAATAATTTATCATTTTTTTCTCAACTTCAAATCATCTATGAGGTTGTATGTTTTCGGTAAAAGCTTTTTACATTTTTCTAATGTTGAGTTTTGATGTAGAATACGTGTCGGGGGGGGGGGCATGTTTAATTTGTGAGTGTCACGTAATGTATTAATCCACACAATATAATAATATAGCATTAATAGAACCATAGTTAATAGAAACACTAAAGCTATTATATTTTAATGCGTAACAGACAAAATATGTCAATGTACTGATTGGCCTTCTGTCGAAACCATCAGATGATATTTAAAACTTTAGTCTCGAAAGCATGCTCGGAGCCACCAATTAGTTTAGTCTAGCTGCGAAATCTATTGTGTTATAATCACTTTTGAGGTAAATGTTTCTGTCTTTTGTCACTTTATAAAATAAATTTAAAGTATAACCTTCATATTTAATATTTGTTTATATCTTTGGATATGGATCGTCCAAATTTACAAATCTGATGTATTCTGAAGCTTAAAATAAATTAACAATGTTTTCTAAACTAACCGTTCCTCTTATTATCAATTTCATGATATTTTTTCCAAAACTGAACAGATAATTTGGCATTTTATTGATTCATTTAGAATATTATAGTAAGGTTAAGATATGTAAATATGTTTATTAATTTGTGGATCATGTTAGATAAATTCATTATTTGTTATAATCGTCTTCTCGTATAAATGTATACTCGAATGCCGTTTTTTAGGTACTGTAGAAAACACATTCTTTTTTACCTGCAAAGATTTCACAGTCAGTATGCTATGGAGATATGTGCGTATGCGAGGTAGCAAAACGAACATGCATAACTATTTTCCAACTCTAATCAGAAAATTTTTACGATTGTCTCACACTTATAATTAAATATAACTCCAAATATCTGAAGGCGAATAAATATTTAAAATTAATTAAAAAAGTCTACAAAATAAAACTGCTGTCAAATTTTTAACATATATATACTGGGTGAGCAAAAAGTCCGCATAAACTTTAAAAAATCATAAAAACCGATAAAATAACCGAAATGAAAAACTGTTTGCAGGATTAGCATCTATAGGTCGCGGGATTTTTTTAAAGACAGAAATAATAAATAACTTAAAAACAGCCGATAGATGGCGCTGGTTCGTGCAATTTCGGTGGAAATGTGCAAATGAAACGATTTTAAGAACTTGCGCTCCTAATCCAGAACTTGTTCACATGAAATAACTTCACCAACAAAGCTTTATCCTTCATACTCTGCATCCTTGATCAAGTACACGGCTCACAACGGTGAACTAGTTCTGGATTAGGAGCGCAATTTCTTAAAACCGTTTCAATTGCATATTTCCACCAAAATCGCATGAACCAGCGCCATCTGTCGGCTGCTTTTTGAGTTATTTTTTATTTATGTCTTTAAAAAATTCCCGTGATCTACAGATGCTAATCCTGCAAACAATTTTTCATTTCGGTTATTTTTTCGGTTTTTATATTTTTTTAAAGTTTATACGGACTTTTTTTGCTCACCCGGTATATATATTTTTTTGAAAGAAATAATATAGAAAAATGTTGATATATATCATATAACAACATACATATATATATATATAATCCTAATGAAACGATTTTATGAAAGGATTTTATGGAGAGACTGATTAAAACAACTGATAACGTTTCACGTCTATTTCTCCTAAAATATGAAAGTTGACCAGGAAATTTACACCAATTATCCGTATTGATCCACAGATGCCAAAATTGTTAATAGTATTTTTAAACTTGAATTAGTTTACCAATTATTATTATTATTATTATTTTAATTTTATTTATATTTTTGTAGTGACAATCGGTAATGGCAACAAAATTTCTCCATTTTTTAAAGTAGAGAGTACGTAAAACTTGTTTAGATTATTAGATTTCTTGTTTTTCGCCAGTTTCAAATTGAAATTTGAAATAATATATTTTATTTCAAATGATAGTGAAACAATATTGAAATTAATTTATGTTTTTCAGGAAAATAAAATTAAATAAAATAAAAACATTTTTCACATTTCGATCATCCGGAATCAATTTTTTTAGAAAACAAAAATCGTATGTCAATTTCAAACTCTATAGACGGAAAAAGGGGTTTACTTTCAATTTTAAAGAGAAAATTAAATCAATAAAGAAAGAAAATTTTAAAATAAGAATTTATTCATTACATTTTAAAAGCAGAAAATAAGTAAAGTTACTTCAAAATCTTTACACATAAATATTAAAAAAGGACGAAAACTTTAAAATAGTAAAATTTTCAAACGCGAAACGCATTTAAAGATGATAATTGCGTCATTTCTAAAAGGCCCAAATATTAAATATCGTAAGATTAAAGTGTCTCAATTTAAAGTGCCTAAAATAGTTAAATTATTACACGTAAAAAACTTTTATTAGTGAATATTAAGTCATACTTGAAAAGCTCAAATAACATTCCCAAATACTTTTAAGTAAAATAATATATGTACCCGTGAATCTTAAAACAGAAAAAAATTAAAATAAATAAATTATTACATGACACATGCATTTAATAGGTTAAATTACGTCATATAATAAAAAGATACTTTTAAAACGATTTTTATTCCGGAGACATTTAATCTGACGTTACATCGTATAATAGTAGTTTCGTAGACAAATTTGTTTATGTATTACATCACTTAATACAGCATAAATACAGGTAAATGTATGCACAAAATACTTTCGATTTAGTTTGTATGAATTAGTATTCAATAAATACATATTACGAAATTTGGATATTCTTATTAATCAATACGAAAATACTAAATATAAAAAATGTAAAAAATACATAAAAACTACATAAAAATAATAATCTTATTAATTATTGCCAACCAGTTATAAAAAATGCTTCTCGATCAATGAATTGACCAGTAGCGGATGAAAAGCATTCTCCTATTTTTCAGAAGTTGAACAACAAATATTTCATGAATTTTGGGTTAAGTAGAACATAACAAAAAATATAAATTTCGTGTACATATATCATCGCTTATGTACAGAGTCCGTTTTCAAAACATAAGCTGTTGCTCAGATAATGATAGGTAGAGTCTTTCACAATTCTGGCAGCTAAATCGTAATCTCGTTTTGTCGACGTTCACACACTCGAACCCTTGGCTCAACGTAAACATGCAGCACCTTTCGTGATATCAACTACAGATAATTATCCTCCCATAGTCCTTGATTTCCTTGAGTTCCCCCTAGTCCCCCTAGTAATCTCCACTCGACTCTTTTACTCAGCAATTTTGCCAAATTATACAAACTTCCATAGTTTTATTTTAAACAACAAAATAACAAATAAATCAGTAAAACATTAATAAAAAACTAATAAAAAGTCGAATTAAAAATCACTTAATGACGTAACAAACACGTGTATTGTGTTTAATGTCAAGTGAATGTAACCTTTACGATCATCCATTATTGGCATTTAGTCCTATAGTTTGGCGATATTTTTTGGCCGACGTGATAATCAAGTAATACCATACAAACAATATACACTGTAAAAAATAACTTGAAAATGCTCATGATGGTGTATTATAATAGAGAAAATAATTCATGAACCTGTTCTTGAAATATTTAAAATTGGATCAAGACATGATATATCAACGTGCTTTTCACAATGATTTTCAATACATGGATCTGAAAGCTATTCCTAAGAAGACGGAGTTTTTTAACCTCAAACCTAAATGAAGAATATTCTCCAAAGCGTCGTTATAAAACTCAGAAAGATAGCGTCATTTTTAACTTAATCATTTTATACAAGCTAATTTTCAAATGTGTTGTCATTCCGGAAAGCAGACGTCATTTTTAGGGTTACATACTTAACACGTAAAAATGGAACCATTATAAGATCACTTCTGTGTCTGTCTGTATGTCACAGCCATTTTACTCATAAACTATTTGAAAAGTTAAAATTGGGGTAAGTAATAAAGACTATTGACCCACATATTTACAGATTATTAAACCTTTAGAAATACTTTAGTAAAAATGTAGAGGAGCTAATTAAGTCACTTGAAAAAAAATCTTTTCTATGTATATCATGTGGGGTATCGGGTGAAAGCTTTCGTAATGCTGAATTGAAAAATACATTTCTTTTAATTTTATGTATTACACTTTCAGCGATATGGGGAGAAAATGTAGTGCAAAAATGTGTCCCCACCATCTATTTTCGAATCTACTAAAACTAAAATTATGAAACAATTAGAGGTAGTAGATATTAATTTAAACCTTGCAGGAATATTATAGCGATTAAACCAAGTCACATGGTTTTTGAGAAAAGCTCATTTTTCCGTTACGCGCAAATTCAAATTTGCGGGCATTCAGAAAAGGTGTTGAGGAGCGTTGGGGTTGTATATCGTAGCAGAAGTATAAAAGCATTGTTGATTATGATTTTCGAAAAAAAAAATCGTCGGTAATTAGCCGAGATATAAACCCTTAAAGGCATGGACGGTTTGGACATGCATAATGACAGGAGCGGAATACTCTATGTACCATCGGCTTTTATAACCAACATAACAACTTTTAAGGATACATTTGTGTAATACAATGTTCAGTAGCAATATAAAAGCAATAAACGTCAAATTATTAGAAACGGACTAATTTACTTAGAATTTATCACATAAAAACTACGGGATTCGCGACTAGTTTGCATTGAGTAGATCTCTCAATACGCCTCCCTTGTCTTTAAAAGTTAATTAAAAACCTATCTGGAAAAACGCTGCACGGACCAAGGCGGCGTTCCTGCTTTGCGACCACCTTTCAAAGCGCGCTTAGCAAAATGCCAAGTTTAAACTTTGAACAAGGATTTCCTTTTAGCTACAATTTAAAAAGGAAAGATTATTACGACGCTGAATTTATTTTTATGAAATACAAAATGAAGTTTAAATATGCATTACTTTTATTGTCAATGCCGAATTAAGTTCATTATAAACAGATTAGGATAAGATTTACATAAGAGTTATACAGATAATCAAAATTTGATATTATTTTTTCTTCATATCTCTTTGAACCTTTACAGTATACACATTCAAAGTTTTCTAGTGTATTTACAGCTATATCAAACCCTTTTTTATAAAATCTTATTTTGTAAAAACATTTATACTTATTTTGCAACGCCTTTTTTATAATACAGTTAATAATTCATATATTTATTGTACGGAACCCTCTGAGCGCGAGTAATACTCGCACTTGTCCGTTTATTTACTATAGTGATGGATGATGCCATGGTAACCGAAAAATGTCCATTCAAACGAAAAAGCATGGCAAGGCGATTGCAGAAAATAGCCACTGCTATAGTTATAATATCATTCAATCTTCCGTAACCTGCTAATATATGCATATATATATTTTTTTAACAGGGCACGTTAGTATATTTTCAGAGGCTGCGAAGCCTGAACGGGGGTTGGTTCGCAGAGAGCTGAGCCCCCTATATACATAAAATTTAAAAAAAAATGTTTTCTCTATGATAAAAACATTAAATACTTTCTAAAAATGGAAAAAAAACTTAAATATTCGAATTGCTTAGCGGGGATTTTCTAAATAAAAGTCCTTTTTTCCCCTTTTTTATTTAAATAATCTAGTTTGTTAATAAATCTTATGGATGATACGATACGTATTAGGTATTTGTCATGTAAAAATATATCATATTTTCATTGAATATTAAAATATATATGTTTATATTATTTTTCATTTTTATGAAATTTAAAATGCCTTTAGGTGCCTTTGAAGGTCTCTTCAGTAAAAAAGTAATACTTTCTTTGAATAATACAGCTTGTAAATGCAAATTGAAGATTTTTGTTATTTAAAACTTTATATTAAGGAGAAACATGTCTACTAATTACTGAACACAATAACTTTTGTAAACATTTTATAAGCACATTCTAATTTGAAAAAATATATTGTTATGTTTATCTGGGGTAGTTAACCTTTTTTTTTACATGAAAACATTTTACCGAAATTTTTAGACATATGTAACATATGTAATAGTAAGGAAAATCTATTCGAGTTTCGAGTTGTATTTTTTTTATGCTTTAAGGTTGTGACCGCACTTTCAAAGAAAACAAAATCTAGTCAGTAACTATAAAGGAATTACTGGTAATTTATTTAAAGTTAACTTTAAATATAATTGAATTAAATAGTCTAATTCCGTTTTATTTAAAAAAAATAAATAAATAAAATGTATATGCAAATTGTATTACCTAAAACCACTTTTCATTATTCAAAATACATTTTAAATTTTATAAATCTGGAAAGCGTAAGAAATTAAATTTCTAAACGGGATATCATAAAATGTGTATTCTTTTTTTTTTATAATTTGTGAACAAAAGTGGTGTTTGAAAAAATGAATTTCTATAATGTACATAAGTTACAATAGTTTTCGAACGAATATTTTCAGAAAATAAAACATACGCAAAAATCTTTTTTAATATTTTAATTGTTAAATGATCTATGAGATCGTGTTTTTTCAGTAAAATATTTTATCTCTTTCCAAAGGCCCATTGAAAAATAGTAATAATAATTTTGAACAATTGTGTATTTCGTTGGTTAATTTTAAACTTTATATTAACGGAAAAGGTGATATTACGGTAACTGTACAATTTCTATTCTCGTCTATGTTTAGTGTACCGTTCTTACTTTTAATGATAGCAAAACATCAAGTCATCATTATCTAGATTCATGCCTGCATCAAAACTTTGTTCGAAGAAACTTCTTTTTGGGGGGAGAGATTAAAAAGACCTAAATGTGGACACACAAAAGCAAGTAGTGGACCTCTGTTTTTTAAACAAGTTTTGAAATCTTGTAAAAAATTTAAATGAAAGAGGACACCGGTGGAAATACGTGTTTTAACAAGAAAAATGTTTTCCTTATTACAAAATTGAGCGAATAGAATGAAAGAATCAAAATACTTACACGAAAAGCTAAAAAAATTGGATCTAATAATTTTAACAACTTTATACATGTCATATTTAAAATATTGCAATTAAATCCTAATGCGGAAATGGAATATTAGTCTCGACGTTGTGTATTAACTATAAACGCCTAGCCAAGTCAAGGCCTATTGTAGACTCATTTTTCAAAGCGTACAAGTAGCAGCTTGAATTGGATACCATTGTTTTCAAATAATAATTATTTTTCTACAAATAAATGTGAGAACAAATACTATACGGAAATTGCGAATCTAAATACACGCTTTTGTTCCACTTTAAAGCGAGAAATTTGGGAATTTGAAAAAAAAATGTCTCGTCAACGTAAAATGACCTTATTGAATCTTCAAGTATCGATTGAAGACATTTTTCTGACAGTCAGTTCCCCCACCTCCATTCCCTTCAATCCTTTCAACAAATTTAATCTTGTTACAGGTCTTATTGCTGTAAATTCTGAGGTATTTGAGACGAAATCTTTGTATTCAATCAATAAAATGCAAAATAGCATTTTCGCAGTGGTCGGTTAGTTTCAAAATATGTTCTTCTAATCCAGTTCTTACGCAACTATAATGCTATTGTCGGAATGTTGGCCGTTTTCAGAAGGATACTAACTTTTAACAGAAAGGTCCATTGCAGGTTGTAGTATTATGTCGATGTACTACCACCAATGGACGCCTGTAAAAAATTCAAAAGCTTAAAATTCAAAAATAAATTTAATAAATGAAACATTCTGATAAGTTTTAGTCATGCTAAAGCCAAATGAACACAAAAATGCGAAAAAAATCTAAACGTAGGCACAAACAAAAAATAAAAAATTGCCTTACACAATGCGAGTTGAGGTAACTTTGTTCATTAATCCCTTAAAAGATTCATTTTCAGGGTTTCGTTCTTCTGACGAAACCCTATTCGTCTCGCTCCTCTGTCTGGCTGTCCGTCACATTGTCTGCCCGTTCTCAAAAACTATATATGTTGGAGACTTGGAATTTTGCATACTTTTAGCTAAACACCTCACATCAAACGACAAATCCTAAAATTTTGGAAAAGTCTTAAATTTAATCCTCTGGGCTCTAACTTATGTATTTTAAGCTTTTTTTTTTTCTAACTGAGCCCCTAATTAAGTTGAAGACTTAAAGTTTTGCAAAATTATAGCTAAACACTTGCGATCATACGACAAATCATAAAATTTCGGAAAAGTCTTATATTTAATCCTCTGGTCTGTAACTTGTGTATTTTAAGCTAATTTTTCTAACTCAACCTCTAATTAAATTGAAGACTTGAAATTTTGCATAATTATAACTAAACACTTGCGATCACACGACAAATCATAAAATTTCGAAAAAATCTTATATTTAACCCTCTGGACTCTAACTTGTGTATTTTAAGCTTTTTGTTTCCTAAATGAGCCCCTAATTAAGTTGAACACATGAAATTTTGCATAATTTTAGCTAAACACTTGCAATCACAAGGGTCAGCTAGGTGGGGAGGCCTACCAAATGGCTTAAGCACTCACAAGCCCCACCCAGCGGTTTTCATCTACTACCGATGTCACCACACACACAAAAGAAAAAAAATAAAAAAAATAAAAAAATAAATAAAAGGGCCGAAGAGACCTACAGGAAAGCCAATTGAGAATATTAAGATTAAATATAATATAAATACAATATATACACGATGGAAAGCCCAATTTTTACTGGGCGTTTACGAGAGAAATTTAGATATTTGTAATTAATAAGATCATGAGATAATAGATAATAGGATTTTTAAACTTGTTGGAGCGGCAAAAGCTCAATTACTCTGCAAAGCTGGGCGTTCTGCAAAAATACAATAAAAGCTACGTATATGTATACTAAATTAGAAAGAGATTCATAATTTTAAAAATAATGTAGAATATAAAAAATAGGTAAAATAGTGAATAATTATGATGAATATTATATAATTATATACACATACAAAAGTTCAAAAGTCTATTGTTCTTGCAACAGTTCAATTATAGTTCAATCGTGTTGTTTGTGGCTAAGAGTTTATTTTGAATTGGTGGTATCTGTCTATTTGTTAAGATACGTTCTCCTCATCATCTATAAATGGCAAAACATTTTGAAACAAATAATGGTTGTTTTCTAAAACTTTCATACATTCAATTATCTTTTGACAAAAACTTGCAATCACACGAATAATTATAAACATTTCAAAAAGTCTTACATTTAACCCCCCGGTCTCTAATTTGTGTATTTTAAGCAATTTTTCTAACTCAGCCCCCTAATTAAATTGGAGGTTTGAAATTGAGCATACTTATAGCTGAACGCTTGCGATCACATGACATAAAAATTTCAAAAAGTCTTATATTTACCCCTCCTGTCTCTAACTTTTGTATTTTAAGCAATTTTTTTTAACTCAGGCGCTAATTAAGATGTAGACATGAAATTTTGCATACTTACAGAAGAACACTTTCGATCACACGAAAAATCATAAAATTTCCAAAAAGTCTTATATTATTTACCCCTCCGGTTTCTAACTTGTGTATATTAAGCAGCTTTTCTAACTCAGTCCCTAATTAAGTTGGAGACTTGAAATTTTGCATTCCTATAGCAGACCACTTGCGATCACACGAAAAATCATGAAATTTACGAAAAGTCTTATATTACTTAACCTCCGTCTTCTAAATTGTGCATATTAAGCAATTTTTATCCTCCCCCTTTTCACACGGGGGGAAATTTTTTAACTTTTGCCGATACCCCATTTGACCACTCTTTCATATTATGGACCATAGACTTACATATTTTAGTTCCAATTTTTACCGCCAGGGGGTGCCTACCTATCTCGGGTACTATGGGCTCGATAACCTCGACTAATATATCTAAGGGGAGATAGTAAAACGGAGTTTCATTTGGATATAGGTTTGTTTAGAATAGAGGGCGCCCCCTGGTTGCGAAATGTAGAACTAACAGATTTTGCAAAAGTATAAACTGATTTGAAATGAATATTAAACAAAACCCTGTGTGCGATCTGTGATCATACTTACCCACTTGTTTTTTTTTTTTACACCATACATTAAAATAGGCGCAAAACATAACTTTTTCCATACATTTATCTCATATAGGTTAAAATTGTCTCACCAAAATATAAAAAGTAGATTAAAGTTACAAATTAATGGTACCAAAAGCATTATTTAAAGAAGTAAGCAAAGTCTTCTTGACTTTAAGTGGTTACAAAATAGTTAAGTTGTTAACTGATGGCTTGAAATATCTGTAGTTAGACGCTATAACACTAGATAGTTGCGTCAGTAACAAGGAGAAGGTTACAAACTTCTGCAAACTTCTTACAAACTTCAGAAAAAAATATGGTCCTGGCATCTGGAATCTAAATTATTGCTCTAGAAAAAATAGTTCCATTTCATCCCTATAAATTCTAGTTCCCTTTCTAGAGAATTCTAGAGTATCCTACTAGAGTTCAAGAGGTTTTCCTATATTCTCGTTGTCAAACTTATTTAAAAATCTCTGCAAATAATTGTGAACACAACTATTCCAGAAATCAAGCGATAATTTCTCTCTATTGAAACGATTCATTATCGTTTGTTCATCTAGAAAACAAGCGACTAGAAATTCTATATCATTTCGTCTATTCAGCTTAGTTGTTTACTCTATGCGCATAGCTCGGAAATCTATATTTCTAGTTTAGGGATTCAGAAAATAACTGTTTATTCATTCTACACTGTTAAAAATTTGCAGCATTCTGTCCAGTCATTCGACCGTTAAAAAAAAACGGTTTCATAACCGTAATTTAACGATATTCTGACGATAAAATGGCCGCTAATATTGTCAGAATAGTGTTAAATTACGGTTGTGTAACCGTTTTCGGTAAAAACGGTCAAACGACTGTGCAGAGTGCTGCAAATTTTTAACAGTGTAGGGAAGGCGATATTTTTTTATCCTAAGAGAGCGCGACTATTTTTAGCTCAAATTTAAAATTATCCTATACTCTTACAGTACAATCCTAATCATAATCTCTTAGGAATATATACCTAGTCATTTTTGTTTGCGCTACTTATATATATATATATATATTTAATAAAATATTTCGCCCAGATTGTATTTATGGGATAAAATATCTGTTAAAATATAAAGTTGCATTTTTTATGTTCATATTTTATTCTAAATATAAAGCAAACTTTTGTTTTTATGTCATTAAAAATTAAAGATAGGAAAATGCATTTCAATAATGCGCAATACGTACGCCGATGTTCCATCGAATGTTTTCGACATACAAAATAAATGTAAAAAGGGTTTCCATAAATCTTAATTCTGCAAAAACAATTATTTTTAATTGTAATTCAATTTATTGTTATGCAAAATAAATAAATAAATAAAATAAATAAATGTTTCAAGAATAATAATTATCTCCTGAAATCATTAAAATTACTGAAATTGTTTTTAATGTAAGTATTAACTTTTTACGTCTGTTCAAGATTAAACATTTTGAGGGATTAAACATTCAGAGCAAAAATAAAAATTATTTAATAATTGGAAAAAAAAAATAAAGATTAATGGTTTTATTTTGATGAAAAGAAGAAAAGGAATGGAACAAAGAATGCGTATATTTAAAGCGGAATCTTAAAAAAATATTTTTTTTTCATAAAAAAAAAATGTATAAAGCGTAGTATAAAGTATAAGTAAAAATATAATTTTTATAATTAGAAAGAAATATATTAATTATATATTTTTAATTGCACGAATTTTTCAATTGCTAACTAGGCGTAGAACCATTAGGGTGAAATCAGTGTGCATAACTGAAATTGAATCCGATTCATCGGCACAGCGCACCAACACTCTACCAACTAAGCTACCCTGACGATACCCAGCCTTGCTTCACTCACTCTTATGTATTGGCAAGTCTACATCTGTGGTACTAGATAGAATATCTTCATGTGCCACAATTCTGAACCAGAGAAGAAATTAATCCCAGAATCAGTGAATCGATATATATATATATATATATATATATATATATATATATATATATATATATATATATATATATATATCGATAAGTGCTTGATATTGTTGGAAATTATGTGGTTATTGAACTTGGAGTAGTAGTTGGCGTATTAGTTTTGATATGGTAATGTAATGAAGTTGATAACTTTGTGTAACGTATGTCTACATATAAAAAAAATTTGAGTCATGAATTGTAAAACTAGTTTTGATTACGATACCGGCAAGATATGGGAATTGAAAAATGACCATAGTGCCCGGTCGGCTTCTGATTACATGGTAGGAAGTGGATCACAAAAAGTTACCATGGTTCGGATAATAAAGTGGAGGAACTGACTGGAGAGAGTAGAGATACTTTAGGATATGAGGGGGAGAGCCGGGATCATGTAATTTATGAAAAAAGTAAAAAGTTGAATAAAAATTATAAAATGTATGGAAACTACAGTAAAAATTGTAATTTTAATTGTTATAAAAATGTTATGGATTCAACAGTGAGTGGTAGTACTAGATATAAAACTAGATAAGTTTACAACAGCAAAATTTCAGATATAAAGGAGAAGGTAGAGAAGACTAGTATGGTAGAGAAGAAGTATAAAAATAGATATTTTTACAATAAAAGTATGAGAAATGAGGGGGGGGGGGAGGAAATTATTTAAAATTTAAGAAATGCATGGATAAAAGATGTAAAGTCTGCATCCATGCTGAAAAGGATAACAGTAATGCAGTGGATGAAAATTGTGTAAACTTTTGTAAGGTATTTAACTGTGTGTATAGACTAAAATGTAAAATTTGTAACATGTCTTACATAGGACAAACGTCTGGTCCTTTTAATATGAGATTTAACAACCACAAAAAAGATATAAGAAAGATAACGAGTGCGAGGGAAGAACAGGAGATTGAAATAGCACATTTTGCAAAACATGGAATTGAAAATATTGAAATATCGATTTTGCATATAGTTCCAAACAAGGCTGAAAGATTAATATGTGAAAGGAATATGATGGTTAAATACGGTACAGTGTACCCTTATGGTTTAAATGTTATGTTTGATCAAATTAATGTTTTGAAGAATTTTAGAAATACAATATGGAAAGAGTCAGTCTATGAAAAAATTAATCACGATTTGAGTTGTGAGTGTGAGTTACATAATAGGCAAAATGTCAAGGTTAATGATCTAAATTGTAGTAAGGATATTAAAAATGCTATTGTCAATATTAATTCCGGCAATATTGTTAAAACAATAAAATACATAATTTTCAGTGTGAAAAAGAAGTTAATACCCGATTTATTGAGAGAATTATATGAACATACAGGTATCGGAAACATAGATATAGGGAAAAAAGGAACATCCTTTTCCTTTTTTCCCTCTCTTGCACTGAAGAAGAATCTCGCTGTAGATTCGAAACAGCTGTTTGCTGCTTTTTCACGCATTATTTGTGCATTTTAAACGTTGGTTTACTGCATTTCAATATTCCTGCACAAAGGCTTTAATTGCTATTTTAACATAGATATAGGGTTTGATCTGTTGAGATTCAGAATAGGTAAGAAGAAACTTAATGGTTAAATTGAGTTGAAAAACAACAAAGTTAATACAGAGAATAAGATTTATTGTGTATTGGATTACATGGGGCACCATTTTAGGGGTGCCAATTTTAAGGGAATTTTAAATAAGTATAATGAATACCTGCCGGATAAAAACATACATATTATTAAAGCTTATAAATACGATAAACCATTAGGCAGAGTTATATTTAACTACAACAGTTACTCTAGGAATTTTCAGAGCTGTATTGAAAACAGTATTTGTCATTGTAATAAAGTTGAATATAATAAATACGTTAATTCAAATTACGGACATATTCTTACCGGGGATCTTACTATAGTGGCAGACACAAATCTCAGAAATTACATGAGGTATGGTACAAAATACAGATTGAGGAGAGTTGTGAGTAGAGGGTTAGCTATAAAACGTTTGTCAAATAATATAGATATCTTCATTCAAAAATTAATATATAAATATGGTTTACCAAAAAGCGTTTTTGAGGAATGGAGGCACTATATTTTAAAAGAATTTCAAGGCTTTTATCATAAAGATTTTGAGGGTGTCTCGGCTGAATTGATTAAAGCAGTAAAAAAACTACAGGATGATTTTATCATTACGTATGTGGATAAAGCTAACACTAACTATGCTATAATATGTAAAACATTATACGGAGATATTCTAAGGGAAACCTACAATAATGAGGGAAATTATCATTTACTAAAAACTACTAAACAAGTTATTGTAAACAGAGTGAAGGCGTTTTATAAGAAAATAAAATCAAAGCAAAATAGTGTGGAATTTCCTTATCTTGTAATGATTCCAAAATTCCATAAAAACCCAATTACTTTTAGAACCGTAACTTGTGGATTTGGTTCTTACCTGGAATGTGTAAATAAAAAAATTGTTGAATATATTACAAGAGATTTTCGATCAGGTTATAAATGATTATTCTTCGATAGTAATAAAAAATAGCTATGAACTTATAAAAAGTTTAAAAAAGCTGAAAAACATTACAGGATTGTATACATATGATTTTGAGGATTTGTATAATAGTATAAATTTAGATGATTTGAAGTACAGAGTTATGGATTTTTTCAAGAAATCTAAAGAGAAGGATATCAGTATTGAAATATTAACCGAATTATTTCAATTTGTTGTTTACGAAAATTATCTGTTTGAAGGGAAACAAATGTATAAACAAGTGAGAGGCATTCCAATGGGGGCCAGTTGTAGCTCCATCCTTGCAGATATTTATCTATTTACATATGAAGTCGGTTTATTGTTGGAAAAAGACTTAAAGATATACAGATATATAGATGATGTTTTGGTGGTTGAGCTGAATAACAATAAAGAAATTTATCAATTTAAATGTTATCCAGACACTTTGAATTTGAAGAGTGCTTCGGATGATCAGGGCAATTTCAACTACTTGGATGTTAATTTGGAGATTATAAACGGAATTTTAGTATATAGTATTTATGATAAAAGAAATTATTTTGATTTTGATACAATAAAAATATTAAACATTAATAGTAACATGCATGTTTCAATTTTTAGAAATATATATTTAAATGGTTTAAATCGTATTTCAAATTTGTGTTCAAATGTTGATAAATTGGTTGGTGAAATTTTTAACCTTTACATAAACGCCAGTAAACAAAATTACCCAATACATTTTCTGAATGATTTAACCTTCAATTTTATCAAGAGAAAAAGCTATCGAAATAAAACATTGGAATTGTTCGATGATGGTGATTTATCGATACGTGATTCCTATCGAAAATAGCTTAGCGATGAGGATAATCACGGACTTCATTTGACGGCTTTTGGGTTAGTTTGTTGTTTTCATTTTTTTTTTCAATTTCTATTTGTTTGGTCTCGGCGGGTGGGGGAGAATGTTTTGCACGTGGGGCATGTTTGGCCCCGCAGTGCAAGTCATAAGCCTTGGCCACTTGTCTTCATGTTTGGTTTTTTTCTTAGTTACTCTTGGTTTTGTTAATTATGGTTTTAGTTACAGTTTGTTAGATGTTTTTTTCGTATAATAAATTATATGAATTTGGATTTTTCAATATATATATATATATATATATATATATATATTCTGTAGTTACTATTTACCCCCGAAATATTGAATAATTTGTAACTACAAAATTATGTCTATACATGGTGCAAAGGAAAGTCCCTTTAACCTGAAAATACTCAAGATCGGAGAGAGCTACAGCTATGCCTCTGAGGTAAAGGTATTGTAAAGCGACTAAGCCCGATTTAATGCAAACGACTGCAGCGTCCCTAGTGGCAAAATTTGGAAGATAGCCAATACAAATCGAAAACGAAAAGAGATATAGCAAAATTTTCAATTAGAAATTTTTAGAGCATCAATTATTTAATACGAAACGACATTTTGTTTACATGGATAAGATAAATGTTTGCCTGTATACCCAAAGATGCCCGAAATCGATGCACTCCATTTTGTGTAAACGTTTGAATTGATTAGCCAAAAGTATGAAGAAATACGCACAATTTATTGTGGAAATACGTATTTATCTCAAAAAACCAAAAAAAGATAAACTGTTTTACAGTGATAAAAAGTTATTATTCAGTATGTTCGGAAAGTTCGCCATATTCCCGCGGCCGCCATCTTGTATTTTTTCTTGGAATGAAAACCCCTTTTGCTCCAAGTAGTAAATATCGTCAAGCAGCGATTTATGCGCATGTTAGGCTTCGCGGGATTGCCTTATCGATAAACGCCAACAAAAAATTGCCAAGAAATCCAAGACGGCGGCCGCAGGAATGTATAACATCTAAGCCAAGTTCGCCATTGCTCACGATACACGTTTGTATTCGTCAGAGTAATTCTGCATGCGCATTTCTCAGCATGGAACGTCTATTGCAAGCGCCTTCAATACGACGACATATATTTAATCTAAAATTTTAAATGCACTGGAAATTAAATTTTTACAAACATTACAACACAGTACAATGTCACACTATATAATGGTGCACTGCTACATTTCCGGAATGTGAATATGCAAAGTAGAATCGTCGCTCATCGATTTCGGAATTTTTATGGATATACAAGCAACAATTTATCTTATCCGTGTGAACCAAATGTCGTTTCGTACTAAATAATTGATGCTCTAAATATTCCTAATTGGAAATTGTGCTCTATCTGTTTTCCTTTTCGGTTTGCAATGGCTATCTTCCAAATTTCGCCACTAGGGGCGCTGCTGTCGTTTGAATTAGGTCGGGCATAGTCGCTTTATTATACCATAACCTATTTTTTATGTTTTTTAGGAAATGTTCCTTAGAGATCATTTACATCTAATAAGTAACTACCATGCATAATTTCAAGTTGCTAGTCCTTACAGTATCGCAAAAATAGCGATTTAGAATGTTTTTTGCTGCATCATTCCCCAGCGGGTAGAGTCATCGACATGAAATAGAGCCTATGTGAGAGCAAAGTCTGACGCCATCAATTTCCAACCATTACTTTTGAAATCGATTTTATACTCCCTGAGATTGCGTAGAAAGTCGCCATATCGAGCGTTTTTAGAACGCTTTTCCCGCATTTTCTCCCCTTTTAAATTTCAAAAATTTTAAGAAATATTCTTAGATATCTTTTATATCTGATAAGCAAGTACCATGCCAAATTTCATGTATCTAGTTCCTTCAGAAACACAGAAATCGAGTTTTTAGAACGTTTTTATTCCTGCACCACCTTCGCGGTTGTGGCATGGACGGCATACGATATACCGTATGTTGTAACAGGGACAAACACCATCATTTTGATAACATTAGTTTTGAATTCGGTTACATACTCCATGCGATTGCGTAAAAATAGCCTTTTAGAACGTTTTTTAGAACGCTTTTTGCGCGTTATAACACCTTTTAAATTTGGATTTTTTCAAGAAATGTTGTTAGAGATCGTTTATTTCTACTAAGTAACTACCATGCCAAATTTCATATATCGAGGTACTTCAGTAATAGAGAAATCGAATTTTTAAACCGTGTTTAGATCCTGCATCCTCTTTGGCGTACTGGCACTGACATAAAATATACCCTATCTTGGAGCAAGGGCTATCCCTATCATTTTCACAACATTTTTTTTAATCGGTTCGGTACTTCCTGAGATCACATAGAAATCGTAATTTAGAACGCTTTATCGCGCATTTTCACCTCTTTTAAATTTCAATTTTTTTTTTAGAAATTGTCATTTATATCTTATTAGCGACTACCACACCAAATTTCATGTTTCTAGGCCCTTCAGTAATACAAAAATCTAATTTTTAGAACGTTTTATGTTTCTGAAGCCCCATCGGGGTTGTTGTATGGAGACAAGATATAGCCTATGCTGGAACAGGGACTAACATCATCATTTTGATATCATTACTTTTGAAATTGGTTTGACACTTCCTGAGATTACCTAGAAACCGTTATTTAGAACGCTTTTTTAGAACGCTTTTCGTGCATTATCACCCCTTTCAAATTTCGAATTTGATAAAATCATTTCTTGATGATAAAAAAAAAGAACATTTTATAATTCAGCACTACAAAATAAACAAGAATCACTTATTAAAAACTGCAAAACATGACGCAATCTAAATTTTGCAGGCTACTGTTATTCATGTTTTCTTATTTTTCTTTAAGCATCTAGAAAAACATAAAATATCTTATTTATATATGTAGGATTTAAATTTAAACATACTTTATTTTCTTTATGACGTACATGATAAACAAATTAACTGATCCTCTGGTATTTTTATTATCCATAATTTGAAAGCACGAGTAATGAAAATTCACAATCACGAGATCAAGGTTTGGACATATTCAAAAATTAGAAAAGAGTCAGTCTAAAAAATAATGTTGTGCATGAAGCAGCGGCTCATTAGATGCCAAGGAAGGTATTGTTAAGCCTAATCAAATTAATCGTAAGAAATATGTTGTAAGTTTTAAGTAGGAAAGGTGCTGTATTTAGAAAAGTTTCAACGAAGTGATGTAAAGTTACCCTTATAGAATTGTATTAAAGTGTACGTATTGTGATTCAAACGTCTACTTATTTAAATTATCTATATATTAACATTTTACAATCAATAACGTCTACAAATTTGGGGGCTCGGCCGGGATTTTAAGCGACTATTAGTGGAATAAATAGTAAAATATTAAACGAAGAGAAATTGTTGTCAATCGCCAGTGTCAAAAAATGGATTGTGAATGAACAAGGCAAGTGTGTAAAAACCGTAGTCATATTTATCCAAGTACAACTTTGAAAAACATGGTATCCTTAAATAAAGCTAAAAGAATTGATCTAATAGTGAAGGAATGTGAGGAATGCGGAATTCAACCACCAGAAAAACCGACAATCCATGTCCTAATAAAGCTAATTAAATACTGGGAAGATTACGATGAGGATTTTATAAAGGACCACCTAGAAGTAATTGTGGCAGCTAGAAAAGCGGAATCAGAACTTGAAGAAAAGAAATTAAGAGCAGAGACTGAAGAAAAGAAACTAAAAGCGCAATCGGAACTTGAAGAAAAGAAACTGAAAATGGAAATGGAAGAGAGAAAATGGAGAATAGAATTGGAAGAAAAAGATCGCGAAAGAGAATTTGAGATTAAGAAAATACAACTACAAGAAAATTCAAGACAGCACATCGATGTGGACACAAGGACAAATTCAGGTAAGCAATATGAATTGCTTAGATTATTAACAAAATACGATAGTACAAATGATATTAGTTTATACTTGGCTATGTATGAAAGGCAAATGGCGCAAACGGGCATTGATAAAAACGAATGGGTCAACTATTTAATTAACCTAATGCCATTAGATGTGATTAATATAATAACCAGGGAGAGTGAATCCGAAATGCAAGATTATGACTGGATAAAAAGTATTCTTTTAAAACGGTACAAACTATCGCCAGAAGAGTTTAGGCTGAAATTTTTCTCACTCAAAAATGAGCCATCGGCTAATTGGCGCGATTTCGCTTATGAGATCAAGGTATATTTTAAACAATGGATCGACGGCCTTGAAATAGATAGCTTTGAGGAATTATCGGAATTAATTGTAGCTAATCAAATTAGGCATAATTTACCTGCGGAAACAAAGACACATTTTGCAGAGGAATTGTTAATAATAAAAAAGATAGACGAATTACTAAACAAATTAGATATTTACGAAACGGCACGAAGGGTTTGCAATAAACAAGCTATAAGGAATACAAGTGGGAGTTTTGAGGATAAACGATCGAGAGTGGCTGACTACGCCAATTCGAAAAGGCGCCAAGTTGACAATAGGCACAATGTGAACCATGGAAGAAACGAGGCACATATAATATGTTATAATTGTGGCAGACCTGATCACGTGAGTAAGAATTGTACCATGGGAAGTAAAACACAACAAAATTATTCAAATTATAACCCGCAACGTAATCAAAATTGGCGAGAAACGAAATACCAAGATTGGAGCCAAAACACGCAAAGAAAAGTAGTTAATACGGGCACGTTAAATGGAAAGAAAGGAAGAATCCTGAATATTCAAGGAATAAAAACAAACATAATAATCGATACAGGGAGTGATATTTCAATCGCCAATTCAAGATATCATACGGCAATAAACGCGCCAAAGTTAACCAGCAACAGTATATCTATATCGGGCTTAGGTGGAGAAGAGATTAAACCAACGGGTTATTTCTTGCATAAAGTTTATGTAGATGGTATAGAAATACAAGATAAATTTTACGTAGTACAAGAAACTGACAATGATTTAATAATAGGTAGAAAAGCAGTCGAAGGCTTGACGTTAAAAGTAATGGAAGATGTTGTTAAAATAGTAAAAGACAATTCAGTTCGAGTAGGATACATTAAAATTAATGATGTCCTTTCCAAAACAGATGAAGTAGCCACATCAAGTATAGATAACCATAATCGAGCTTGGGAAGATATGGTTAATATCAACTACGTAAATGCCGAGGTGGATTTGACTCATATTACAAATTTAACTAACAGAGAAAAAATACGAGAGTTTATAGAATCATACAAACCAAATAAAACAAAGGATACTGGGTTAAAAATGAAAATACTATTAGCGGATGAAAAACCTATCTGTGAACGACCAAGAAGGTTACCTCTAGTGGAACAGGAATAATCAGTAAGCAAATACAACAGTGGTTGGAAGATGGGATCATTAGACGAAGTTATTCAGATTTTGCGGCCCCAGTAGTCCTGAGTAAGAAAAAAGATGGATCACACCGGTTATGTATTGATTATCGGAAAATAAATCGGAAAATATTAAAAGATCGCTATCCACTACCGTTAATTGAGGATGTGATCGACAAATTGCAGAAGGCAAAAGTATTTACGACACTAGATCTCAAAAACGGCTTTTTCCACGTCGAAATTGATGAAAACAGTCGTAAATATACAGCTTTTGTAACACATGAAGGAGAATACGAATTTTTACGTTGCCCATTCGGATTGTGCATATCAGGTAATCAATTTCAAAGATATGTAAACACAGTATTCCAAGATTTACTACGAGAAGGCACTATCATTGTATATATGGATGACTTTGTCATTCCCTCAGATGATGAAGAAGATGGGATAAAGAAGCTGAAACGAGTATTAGAAGTAGCATCAGCGTATGGTTTAGAAATTATCTTCAAAAAGTGCCAATTCCTTAAAAAGAAAATAGAGTTCTTGGGTTCTATAATTGAAAATGGGACCATAAAACCGTCCGAAGCGAAAACAAAAGCTGTGCAAAATTTCCCTAAACCAACTACAACAAAACAATTACAATCCTTTTTAGTTTTAACAGGATACTTCAGAAAGTTTATCCCGAATTACGCCAAAATCGCCAAGCCTCTGAGTGATTTATTAAGGAAAACAAATTGTTTCAAATTTGAAAGAGAGCAGCTTGGAGCTTTTAATGAGTTAAAGAGAATACTATCAACAAAACCAGTTCTTCAATTATATAAACAAGGATCCACACTAGAACTCCATACTGACGCAAGCAGCCAAGGATTTGGCGCAGTTTTATTACAGAAAGGAGATGATGGAAAATTTCATCCATTACAATACATGAGCAAGAAAACTTCACCACAACAGGAGAAATATTCAAGTTATGAACTTGAAGTATTAGCCATAATAGAAGCTCTTAAGAAATTCAGAAATTATCTAATGGGAAATAAATTCAAGATAGTAACGGACTGCGCTGCGTTCCAGAAAACATTAAACAAAAGAGATTTAACACCTAAGGTAGCAAGATGGGCATTGCTCATCGAGGAATACAACTACGAGATAGAACATAGAGCAGCAACAAGAATGAAACATGTAGATGCATTAAGCCGAAACGTCCCGACAACACAATCAGTATTAGTGATAACAAGATCGCAAGGAGAAATAACGAAAAGAATCGCAATAGCGCAAAGGCTAGATGAATCTATACAATGCATCAAGTCGCTTATTAAAAATGGACCGTCCGATAATTACTTAGTAAAAGATGATGTATTATACGGATTCGAGAATGGAAAAGAAATATTGGTGGTGCCGGAAGAGATGCACCGAGAAATTATACTCAAAATTCATGAAAGAGGACACTTTGCTATATCAAAAACGGAAGATCTAGTGAAGCAAGAATTTTACATAGCTGGATTAAGGAAGAAAGTAGAGACAATAATCGCGAACTGTGTTGATTGTATCTTATATAATAGAAAGCAGGGAAAAGCTGAAGGTTTTCTAAACCCTATACCAAAAGGAGACAAACCATTGGAAACCTATCACATCGATCACATAGGTCCATTACCTCTCACAAATAAAAAATATCAATATATTTTCACCGTAGTAGATGCATTTACGAAGTTCGCATGGTTTTACCCAGTGAAATCAAAGTCGGCCAAGGAAGTAATAGAGAAATTGGAACTACAGCAAACAACTTTCGGGAACCCAGCTAGAATTATAACCGATAAAGGAAAAGCTTTTACTGAAAGCGAGTTCAAGGAATATTGTACAAAGGAAAGAATTGAACCTCTAGAGATAACAACTGGGATGCCAAGAGGAAATGGACAGGTGGAAAGAATACACAGAGTGATGATATCCGTTTTGTCAAAATTATCTAGTGATGATGAATCCAAGTGGTATAAGTATGTACCAAAATTACAAAGAATTATCAATAGCACAGTAACACGAAGCACCAAGTATAGTCCTTTTGAATTAATGACAGGAGTTAAAATGAAAGACAGTAACATGCAGAACATCAAGAAAATTTTGGAAGAAGAATTTACCGAATGTATGATGGAAGAACGCGAAGACATGAGAGAAGAAGCAAAGAAAAATATACTCAAAATACAAGAAGAAAACAAGGTGCAGTTTGACAAGAAAAGAAAATAGCCACGAAAATACAAAATAGGAGATATCGTCGCCATAAAGAGGACGCAATTTGGCAATACTATCAATCTTAAAGAAAAATATTTGGGGCCATATGAGATAACTGCAGCCAAGAATCATGATCGGTATGAAGTAAAGAAAGTAGGAGATCATGAAGGTCCAGGGAAGACGTCAACCGGGGCCGAATACATGAAGCCGTGGTCTATGGGTTAAACTCCTGGACGAGTCGGATAGATTAAATGTACGTGTATGTGTATTGAACCTATAATCAAAATTTTATGTGAAAGAAAAATGTATAAAAGTCTCAAGAGTGTAGCTGTTTAAACATAAAAAAGAAATAATAAGCCAAGATGATGATGTCGGGACGCCATCATGTCAGGATGACCGATTTGTAGGATTTAAATTTAAACATACTTTATTTTCTTTATGACGTACATGATAAACAAATTAACTGATGCTCTGGTATTTTTATTATCCATAATTTGAAAGCACGAGTAATGAAAATTCACAATCACGAGATCAAGGTTTGGACATATTCAAAAATTAGAAAAGAGTCAGTCTAAAAAATAATGTTGTGCATGAAGCAGCGGCTCATTAGATGCCAAGGAAGGTATTGTTAAGCCTAATCAAATTAATCGTAAGAAATATGTTGTAAGTTTTAAGTAGGAAAGGTGCTGTATTTAGAAAAGTTTCAACGAAGTGATGTAAAGTTACCCTTATAGAATTGTATTAAAGTGTACGTATTGTGATTCAAACGTCTACTTATTTAAATTATCTATATATTAACATTTTACAATCAATAACGTCTACAAATTTGGGGGCTCGGCCGGGATTTTAAGCGACTATTAGTGGAATAAATAGTAAAATATTAAACGAAGAGAAATTGTTGTCAATCGCCAGTGTCAAAAAATGGATTGTGAATGAACAAGGCAAGTGTGTAAAAACCGTAGTCATATTTATCCAAGTACAACTTTGAAAAACATGGTATCCTTAAATAAAGCTAAAAGAATTGATCTAATAGTGAAGGAATGTGAGGAATGCGGAATTCAACCACCAGAAAAACCGACAATCCATGTCCTAATAAAGCTAATTAAATACTGGGAAGATTACGATGAGGATTTTATAAAGGACCACCTAGAAGTAATTGTGGCAGCTAGAAAAGCGGAATCAGAACTTGAAGAAAAGAAATTAAGAGCAGAGACTGAAGAAAAGAAACTAAAAGCGCAATCGGAACTTGAAGAAAAGAAACTGAAAATGGAAATGGAAGAGAGAAAATGGAGAATAGAATTGGAAGAAAAAGATCGCGAAAGAGAATTTGAGATTAAGAAAATACAACTACAAGAAAATTCAAGACAGCACATCGATGTGGACACAAGGACAAATTCAGGTAAGCAATATGAATTGCTTAGATTATTAACAAAATACGATAGTACAAATGATATTAGTTTATACTTGGCTATGTATGAAAGGCAAATGGCGCAAACGGGCATTGATAAAAACGAATGGGTCAACTATTTAATTAACCTAATGCCATTAGATGTGATTAATATAATAACCAGGGAGAGTGAATCCGAAATGCAAGATTATGACTGGATAAAAAGTATTCTTTTAAAACGGTACAAACTATCGCCAGAAGAGTTTAGGCTGAAATTTTTCTCACTCAAAAATGAGCCATCGGCTAATTGGCGCGATTTCGCTTATGAGATCAAGGTATATTTTAAACAATGGATCGACGGCCTTGAAATAGATAGCTTTGAGGAATTATCGGAATTAATTGTAGCTAATCAAATTAGGCATAATTTACCTGCGGAAACAAAGACACATTTTGCAGAGGAATTGTTAATAATAAAAAAGATAGACGAATTACTAAACAAATTAGATATTTACGAAACGGCACGAAGGGTTTGCAATAAACAAGCTATAAGGAATACAAGTGGGAGTTTTGAGGATAAACGATCGAGAGTGGCTGACTACGCCAATTCGAAAAGGCGCCAAGTTGACAATAGGCACAATGTGAACCATGGAAGAAACGAGGCACATATAATATGTTATAATTGTGGCAGACCTGATCACGTGAGTAAGAATTGTACCATGGGAAGTAAAACACAACAAAATTATTCAAATTATAACCCGCAACGTAATCAAAATTGGCGAGAAACGAAATACCAAGATTGGAGCCAAAACACGCAAAGAAAAGTAGTTAATACGGGCACGTTAAATGGAAAGAAAGGAAGAATCCTGAATATTCAAGGAATAAAAACAAACATAATAATCGATACAGGGAGTGATATTTCAATCGCCAATTCAAGATATCATACGGCAATAAACGCGCCAAAGTTAACCAGCAACAGTATATCTATATCGGGCTTAGGTGGAGAAGAGATTAAACCAACGGGTTATTTCTTGCATAAAGTTTATGTAGATGGTATAGAAATACAAGATAAATTTTACGTAGTACAAGAAACTGACAATGATTTAATAATAGGTAGAAAAGCAGTCGAAGGCTTGACGTTAAAAGTAATGGAAGATGTTGTTAAAATAGTAAAAGACAATTCAGTTCGAGTAGGATACATTAAAATTAATGATGTCCTTTCCAAAACAGATGAAGTAGCCACATCAAGTATAGATAACCATAATCGAGCTTGGGAAGATATGGTTAATATCAACTACGTAAATGCCGAGGTGGATTTGACTCATATTACAAATTTAACTAACAGAGAAAAAATACGAGAGTTTATAGAATCATACAAACCAAATAAAACAAAGGATACTGGGTTAAAAATGAAAATACTATTAGCGGATGAAAAACCTATCTGTGAACGACCAAGAAGGTTACCTCTAGTGGAACAGGAATAATCAGTAAGCAAATACAACAGTGGTTGGAAGATGGGATCATTAGACGAAGTTATTCAGATTTTGCGGCCCCAGTAGTCCTGAGTAAGAAAAAAGATGGATCACACCGGTTATGTATTGATTATCGGAAAATAAATCGGAAAATATTAAAAGATCGCTATCCACTACCGTTAATTGAGGATGTGATCGACAAATTGCAGAAGGCAAAAGTATTTACGACACTAGATCTCAAAAACGGCTTTTTCCACGTCGAAATTGATGAAAACAGTCGTAAATATACAGCTTTTGTAACACATGAAGGAGAATACGAATTTTTACGTTGCCCATTCGGATTGTGCATATCAGGTAATCAATTTCAAAGATATGTAAACACAGTATTCCAAGATTTACTACGAGAAGGCACTATCATTGTATATATGGATGACTTTGTCATTCCCTCAGATGATGAAGAAGATGGGATAAAGAAGCTGAAACGAGTATTAGAAGTAGCATCAGCGTATGGTTTAGAAATTAACTTCAAAAAGTGCCAATTCCTTAAAAAGAAAATAGAGTTCTTGGGTTCTATAATTGAAAATGGGACCATAAAACCGTCCGAAGCGAAAACAAAAGCTGTGCAAAATTTCCCTAAACCAACTACAACAAAACAATTACAATCCTTTTTAGTTTTAACAGGATACTTCAGAAAGTTTATCCCGAATTACGCCAAAATCGCCAAGCCTCTGAGTGATTTATTAAGGAAAACAAATTGTTTCAAATTTGAAAGAGAGCAGCTTGGAGCTTTTAATGAGTTAAAGAGAATACTATCAACAAAACCAGTTCTTCAATTATATAAACAAGGATCCACACTAGAACTCCATACTGACGCAAGCAGCCAAGGATTTGGCGCAGTTTTATTACAGAAAGGAGATGATGGAAAATTTCATCCATTACAATACATGAGCAAGAAAACTTCACCACAACAGGAGAAATATTCAAGTTATGAACTTGAAGTATTAGCCATAATAGAAGCTCTTAAGAAATTCAGAAATTATCTAATGGGAAATAAATTCAAGATAGTAACGGACTGCGCTGCGTTCCAGAAAACATTAAACAAAAGAGATTTAACACCTAAGGTAGCAAGATGGGCATTGCTCATCGAGGAATACAACTACGAGATAGAACATAGAGCAGCAACAAGAATGAAACATGTAGATGCATTAAGCCGAAACGTCCCGACAACACAATCAGTATTAGTGATAACAAGATCGCAAGGAGAAATAACGAAAAGAATCGCAATAGCGCAAAGGCTAGATGAATCTATACAATGCATCAAGTCGCTTATTAAAAATGGACCGTCCGATAATTACTTAGTAAAAGATGATGTATTATACGGATTCGAGAATGGAAAAGAAATATTGGTGGTGCCGGAAGAGATGCACCGAGAAATTATACTCAAAATTCATGAAAGAGGACACTTTGCTATATCAAAAACGGAAGATCTAGTGAAGCAAGAATTTTACATAGCTGGATTAAGGAAGAAAGTAGAGACAATAATCGCGAACTGTGTTGATTGTATCTTATATAATAGAAAGCAGGGAAAAGCTGAAGGTTTTCTAAACCCTATACCAAAAGGAGACAAACCATTGGAAACCTATCACATCGATCACATAGGTCCATTACCTCTCACAAATAAAAAATATCAATATATTTTCACCGTAGTAGATGCATTTACGAAGTTCGCATGGTTTTACCCAGTGAAATCAAAGTCGGCCAAGGAAGTAATAGAGAAATTGGAACTACAGCAAACAACTTTCGGGAACCCAGCTAGAATTATAACCGATAAAGGAAAAGCTTTTACTGAAAGCGAGTTCAAGGAATATTGTACAAAGGAAAGAATTGAACCTCTAGAGATAACAACTGGGATGCCAAGAGGAAATGGACAGGTGGAAAGAATACACAGAGTGATGATATCCGTTTTGTCAAAATTATCTAGTGATGATGAATCCAAGTGGTATAAGTATGTACCAAAATTACAAAGAATTATCAATAGCACAGTAACACGAAGCACCAAGTATAGTCCTTTTGAATTAATGACAGGAGTTAAAATGAAAGACAGTAACATGCAGAACATCAAGAAAATTTTGGAAGAAGAATTTACCGAATGTATGATGGAAGAACGCGAAGACATGAGAGAAGAAGCAAAGAAAAATATACTCAAAATACAAGAAGAAAACAAGGTGCAGTTTGACAAGAAAAGAAAATAGCCACGAAAATACAAAATAGGAGATATCGTCGCCATAAAGAGGACGCAATTTGGCAATACTATCAATCTTAAAGAAAAATATTTGGGGCCATATGAGATAACTGCAGCCAAGAATCATGATCGGTATGAAGTAAAGAAAGTAGGAGATCATGAAGGTCCAGGGAAGACGTCAACCGGGGCCGAATACATGAAGCCGTGGTCTATGGGTTAAACTCCTGGACGAGTCGGATAGATTAAATGTACGTGTATGTGTATTGAACCTATAATCAAAATTTTATGTGAAAGAAAAATGTATAAAAGTCTCAAGAGTGTAGCTGTTTAAACATAAAAAAGAAATAATAAGCCAAGATGATGATGTCGGGACGCCATCATGTCAGGATGACCGATTTGTAGGATTTAAATTTAAACATACTTTATTTTCTTTATGACGTACATGATAAACAAATTAACTGATGCTCTGGTATTTTTATTATCCATAATTTGAAAGCACGAGTAATGAAAATTCACAATCACGAGATCAAGGTTTGGACATATTCAAAAATTAGAAAAGAGTCAGTCTAAAAAATAATGTTGTGCATGAAGCAGCGGCTCATTAGATGCCAAGGAAGGTATTGTTAAGCCTAATCAAATTAATCGTAAGAAATATGTTGTAAGTTTTAAGTAGGAAAGGTGCTGTATTTAGAAAAGTTTCAACGAAGTGATGTAAAGTTACCCTTATAGAATTGTATTAAAGTGTACGTATTGTGATTCAAACGTCTACTTATTTAAATTATCTATATATTAACATTTTACAATCAATAACGTCTACAAATTTGGGGGCTCGGCCGGGATTTTAAGCGACTATTAGTGGAATAAATAGTAAAATATTAAACGAAGAGAAATTGTTGTCAATCGCCAGTGTCAAAAAATGGATTGTGAATGAACAAGGCAAGTGTGTAAAAACCGTAGTCATATTTATCCAAGTACAACTTTGAAAAACATGGTATCCTTAAATAAAGCTAAAAGAATTGATCTAATAGTGAAGGAATGTGAGGAATGCGGAATTCAACCACCAGAAAAACCGACAATCCATGTCCTAATAAAGCTAATTAAATACTGGGAAGATTACGATGAGGATTTTATAAAGGACCACCTAGAAGTAATTGTGGCAGCTAGAAAAGCGGAATCAGAACTTGAAGAAAAGAAATTAAGAGCAGAGACTGAAGAAAAGAAACTAAAAGCGCAATCGGAACTTGAAGAAAAGAAACTGAAAATGGAAATGGAAGAGAGAAAATGGAGAATAGAATTGGAAGAAAAAGATCGCGAAAGAGAATTTGAGATTAAGAAAATACAACTACAAGAAAATTCAAGACAGCACATCGATGTGGACACAAGGACAAATTCAGGTAAGCAATATGAATTGCTTAGATTATTAACAAAATACGATAGTACAAATGATATTAGTTTATACTTGGCTATGTATGAAAGGCAAATGGCGCAAACGGGCATTGATAAAAACGAATGGGTCAACTATTTAATTAACCTAATGCCATTAGATGTGATTAATATAATAACCAGGGAGAGTGAATCCGAAATGCAAGATTATGACTGGATAAAAAGTATTCTTTTAAAACGGTACAAACTATCGCCAGAAGAGTTTAGGCTGAAATTTTTCTCACTCAAAAATGAGCCATCGGCTAATTGGCGCGATTTCGCTTATGAGATCAAGGTATATTTTAAACAATGGATCGACGGCCTTGAAATAGATAGCTTTGAGGAATTATCGGAATTAATTGTAGCTAATCAAATTAGGCATAATTTACCTGCGGAAACAAAGACACATTTTGCAGAGGAATTGTTAATAATAAAAAAGATAGACGAATTACTAAACAAATTAGATATTTACGAAACGGCACGAAGGGTTTGCAATAAACAAGCTATAAGGAATACAAGTGGGAGTTTTGAGGATAAACGATCGAGAGTGGCTGACTACGCCAATTCGAAAAGGCGCCAAGTTGACAATAGGCACAATGTGAACCATGGAAGAAACGAGGCACATATAATATGTTATAATTGTGGCAGACCTGATCACGTGAGTAAGAATTGTACCATGGGAAGTAAAACACAACAAAATTATTCAAATTATAACCCGCAACGTAATCAAAATTGGCGAGAAACGAAATACCAAGATTGGAGCCAAAACACGCAAAGAAAAGTAGTTAATACGGGCACGTTAAATGGAAAGAAAGGAAGAATCCTGAATATTCAAGGAATAAAAACAAACATAATAATCGATACAGGGAGTGATATTTCAATCGCCAATTCAAGATATCATACGGCAATAAACGCGCCAAAGTTAACCAGCAACAGTATATCTATATCGGGCTTAGGTGGAGAAGAGATTAAACCAACGGGTTATTTCTTGCATAAAGTTTATGTAGATGGTATAGAAATACAAGATAAATTTTACGTAGTACAAGAAACTGACAATGATTTAATAATAGGTAGAAAAGCAGTCGAAGGCTTGACGTTAAAAGTAATGGAAGATGTTGTTAAAATAGTAAAAGACAATTCAGTTCGAGTAGGATACATTAAAATTAATGATGTCCTTTCCAAAACAGATGAAGTAGCCACATCAAGTATAGATAACCATAATCGAGCTTGGGAAGATATGGTTAATATCAACTACGTAAATGCCGAGGTGGATTTGACTCATATTACAAATTTAACTAACAGAGAAAAAATACGAGAGTTTATAGAATCATACAAACCAAATAAAACAAAGGATACTGGGTTAAAAATGAAAATACTATTAGCGGATGAAAAACCTATCTGTGAACGACCAAGAAGGTTACCTCTAGTGGAACAGGAATAATCAGTAAGCAAATACAACAGTGGTTGGAAGATGGGATCATTAGACGAAGTTATTCAGATTTTGCGGCCCCAGTAGTCCTGAGTAAGAAAAAAGATGGATCACACCGGTTATGTATTGATTATCGGAAAATAAATCGGAAAATATTAAAAGATCGCTATCCACTACCGTTAATTGAGGATGTGATCGACAAATTGCAGAAGGCAAAAGTATTTACGACACTAGATCTCAAAAACGGCTTTTTCCACGTCGAAATTGATGAAAACAGTCGTAAATATACAGCTTTTGTAACACATGAAGGAGAATACGAATTTTTACGTTGCCCATTCGGATTGTGCATATCAGGTAATCAATTTCAAAGATATGTAAACACAGTATTCCAAGATTTACTACGAGAAGGCACTATCATTGTATATATGGATGACTTTGTCATTCCCTCAGATGATGAAGAAGATGGGATAAAGAAGCTGAAACGAGTATTAGAAGTAGCATCAGCGTATGGTTTAGAAATTAACTTCAAAAAGTGCCAATTCCTTAAAAAGAAAATAGAGTTCTTGGGTTCTATAATTGAAAATGGGACCATAAAACCGTCCGAAGCGAAAACAAAAGCTGTGCAAAATTTCCCTAAACCAACTACAACAAAACAATTACAATCCTTTTTAGTTTTAACAGGATACTTCAGAAAGTTTATCCCGAATTACGCCAAAATCGCCAAGCCTCTGAGTGATTTATTAAGGAAAACAAATTGTTTCAAATTTGAAAGAGAGCAGCTTGGAGCTTTTAATGAGTTAAAGAGAATACTATCAACAAAACCAGTTCTTCAATTATATAAACAAGGATCCACACTAGAACTCCATACTGACGCAAGCAGCCAAGGATTTGGCGCAGTTTTATTACAGAAAGGAGATGATGGAAAATTTCATCCATTACAATACATGAGCAAGAAAACTTCACCACAACAGGAGAAATATTCAAGTTATGAACTTGAAGTATTAGCCATAATAGAAGCTCTTAAGAAATTCAGAAATTATCTAATGGGAAATAAATTCAAGATAGTAACGGACTGCGCTGCGTTCCAGAAAACATTAAACAAAAGAGATTTAACACCTAAGGTAGCAAGATGGGCATTGCTCATCGAGGAATACAACTACGAGATAGAACATAGAGCAGCAACAAGAATGAAACATGTAGATGCATTAAGCCGAAACGTCCCGACAACACAATCAGTATTAGTGATAACAAGATCGCAAGGAGAAATAACGAAAAGAATCGCAATAGCGCAAAGGCTAGATGAATCTATACAATGCATCAAGTCGCTTATTAAAAATGGACCGTCCGATAATTACTTAGTAAAAGATGATGTATTATACGGATTCGAGAATGGAAAAGAAATATTGGTGGTGCCGGAAGAGATGCACCGAGAAATTATACTCAAAATTCATGAAAGAGGACACTTTGCTATATCAAAAACGGAAGATCTAGTGAAGCAAGAATTTTACATAGCTGGATTAAGGAAGAAAGTAGAGACAATAATCGCGAACTGTGTTGATTGTATCTTATATAATAGAAAGCAGGGAAAAGCTGAAGGTTTTCTAAACCCTATACCAAAAGGAGACAAACCATTGGAAACCTATCACATCGATCACATAGGTCCATTACCTCTCACAAATAAAAAATATCAATATATTTTCACCGTAGTAGATGCATTTACGAAGTTCGCATGGTTTTACCCAGTGAAATCAAAGTCGGCCAAGGAAGTAATAGAGAAATTGGAACTACAGCAAACAACTTTCGGGAACCCAGCTAGAATTATAACCGATAAAGGAAAAGCTTTTACTGAAAGCGAGTTCAAGGAATATTGTACAAAGGAAAGAATTGAACCTCTAGAGATAACAACTGGGATGCCAAGAGGAAATGGACAGGTGGAAAGAATACACAGAGTGATGATATCCGTTTTGTCAAAATTATCTAGTGATGATGAATCCAAGTGGTATAAGTATGTACCAAAATTACAAAGAATTATCAATAGCACAGTAACACGAAGCACCAAGTATAGTCCTTTTGAATTAATGACAGGAGTTAAAATGAAAGACAGTAACATGCAGAACATCAAGAAAATTTTGGAAGAAGAATTTACCGAATGTATGATGGAAGAACGCGAAGACATGAGAGAAGAAGCAAAGAAAAATATACTCAAAATACAAGAAGAAAACAAGGTGCAGTTTGACAAGAAAAGAAAATAGCCACGAAAATACAAAATAGGAGATATCGTCGCCATAAAGAGGACGCAATTTGGCAATACTATCAATCTTAAAGAAAAATATTTGGGGCCATATGAGATAACTGCAGCCAAGAATCATGATCGGTATGAAGTAAAGAAAGTAGGAGATCATGAAGGTCCAGGGAAGACGTCAACCGGGGCCGAATACATGAAGCCGTGGTCTATGGGTTAAACTCCTGGACGAGTCGGATAGATTAAATGTACGTGTATGTGTATTGAACCTATAATCAAAATTTTATGTGAAAGAAAAATGTATAAAAGTCTCAAGAGTGTAGCTGTTTAAACATAAAAAAGAAATAATAAGCCAAGATGATGATGTCGGGACGCCATCATGTCAGGATGACCGATTTGTAGGATTTAAATTTAAACATACTTTATTTTCTTTATGACGTACATGATAAACAAATTAACTGATGCTCTGGTATTTTTATTATCCATAATTTGAAAGCACGAGTAATGAAAATTCACAATCACGAGATCAAGGTTTGGACATATTCAAAAATTAGAAAAGAGTCAGTCTAAAAAATAATGTTGTGCATGAAGCAGCGGCTCATTAGATGCCAAGGAAGGTATTGTTAAGCCTAATCAAATTATTCGTAAGAAATATGTTGTAAGTTTTAAGTAAGAAAGGTGCTGTATTTAGAAAAGTATCAACGAAGTGATGTAAAGTTACCCTTATAGAATTGTATTAAAGTGTACGTATTGTGATTCAAACGTCTACTTATTTAAATTATCTATATATTAACATTTTACAAACAATAACTTCTACATATATATATATATAACACTCTGTCTAAATCATTTCTAAATTTTTAATCTTATTATAAAGTACCTACTGTTCCGGATTTAAAGAGTTTTCTAAATTTGTTTAAAGTAAAAATCGTGCTTAAATTATCTGTAACCGAAATGCTAGAGAAATTTTTGGAAAAGAACTGCCAAGCGAAATAATGGGCACAGTCTTTTTCTTCTTCTTTTCCGGAGAGGAAAACAATTATTTTCATTTAAGAAAAAGTATAAAGTATATACGATGGCAACGTCTTTCTAAGAACTAATTTGTTACAGTGAAACTGACTTGTAAATGTTTTAAAGCAAATATTATTTTATATCATGCTAGTTTTTTTTTATTTCTTGAAACAAACATGTATATATAGTCTTACATTATATAGAGATTTTGCATATTTTGTAATGTTAAGGTAATTATTGTCTGATTTTTTTAATTGTAATTCTCTATATTCATTAAACTAAGAAAAAAAAAATCCGGGTTATATTCAACATTAAATATTTACTAAGAGAACTAATATTGTACATATAAATTAATACTGACATACATTGTACAAGTTTGATTTTCATATTTTACAAAAAGGTTCTTCCTAAAAGACTTAAATTTTTTATTAAAAATACGAAAATATAAAAATGGGAACTTTCATAACACGCAGTTTTACCGCGTGCATATTTTACAATGAGATTCTTGCCAAACGACTTAAAATATTTATTAGAAATACAAAAACTTAAGAATGGGAACTTCACCCCTCACCCAACCCCAACGAAAAAAATTATGATTGTTTTGTCACGTGATAATGATAAAACTCTTTCCTCTGAAATCTGCATCACTTTTTTTATTGTTATTGAATGGAAGAATAGATTACACACTGCGTTCTTTCAGCCTTTTAAAATGATTATTTCACGTGTATCTCGGAATTAAATAATTACTCAATTTTCAGTTTTTAATTTTGCGTAAAAGTTTAATTCCTGCGTATAATTCAGTTCCCTATCTATATAAAAAAGAACAAATGTTTCCACACGTAAAACTGACTTATTTTTAAATTAAGTAATAGCTGATGATTAAAGTTCTGTTTTGCAATTTTCGTTACTGCAATTTTTTAAACGCATTTCTAGTAACAATAGGATCCTAACTAAACGACATTATGAAAGAACTGAGTGAATATATCTTAAAAGTGGAATTAGTAGAACGCTTATGGTAATGCAATTTTATTGTGTTGTTATCATCACCTACATCACGTTTTTTCTTGAAGAGGGTATATATATTCCTTATATTGTACAGGGTCGCATAAAAAATAGTAATATAAGTAAAAAATCGAGTATACGTAAAACTAGGGGTTTGGAGAACGCAGATGATACTGCAATTTTCATATGTTGTTACAGACACCTGCTGCATTTTTTAAAAATAATGTATACACCACTTATTCTTGCTGTATAGGACCGCGCAAAAGAATTCAATTACACTACCATCCATAGGCGGTAGTTACTGGAATTACATTTTAGTGTCATTATGATATTTGAAACTCCACTAAATATTTATATATTACTAAGGCTTAATGCGGCATGTTCTCTATTGAAAATATGTTATGAAACATTCATTGTTCTTTTTCAGGTTAACAAAAAACATTACATATTCATTCCATTTTATCGGCAATTACTTATGGAAAATACACCTTTTATGATTTTTAATTAACTTATGATGCTTCATGTGTTTCTTATATGCATTACCGTGTATTCAGCTAAGTTTTTGTACGTATTAAGCTTACTTACTATGATCCAGTTTCGCACAAATCTTCAAAAACAAAAAAACCTGTGGCCGACGTTGAAAACATATAATTTGATGTTTTTCCCGTTTGACTTTTTTACGCTGCTGGTGGAAAAATTAATGAAAATATTTGAAAATGAATTTTTCTTTTCTCATGTAACAACCATACGCAAAATTTGATAGAGTAATACTTTCTTTTACGCCGATTTCCCCCTTTAGCGAAGAATATATTAATCAAATTTTATTAGAAATGATTTTTTTTTCACTGTATCATGGCCATATAAAAGAAAAATAATACAAATGTATTTCTTTAAAGACATGCTTTCATTAATATTCACTAAAATGTAGAAAAATTATACTTTTTTAATACATTATCACAATTTGGCGATTAAACACAAGATTGCTTTGCAAATGTGGGGCCCCTTAAACTTTCACCGGTTCACTTGTTCATTACGCAACTTGGCCAAATTTTGGCTCTACTGTGGAAACGTGCCATTAGTACTTTTGAACAAATACTTTTGTTGAAACTGGTGCTGATTTCTCCATACGAAATAAAACTATAAATAAGTAATTATTAAATTTTAGTAGTTTTCTTGGGATGTCTTTAGAATAAAGTTGGCCACAGGACATTTGGGCTTGAATTTTGAAAATTTCCGTAACACATGTTTACGAATTTTAGTTATACTGTAGGCATGTCAAGTTTCAAGATTTTATTCCCATTGGTTTATGAGATATGGTGATTTTTAAAATTTTTAAATTTTGTCCCGTTGCCATCCTTAGGGATCGAATTTTTAAAAAAATCAATGTCCAATTCAAGTATTGTTCTCACTAATACATTCCAAATTTCAAAGCTCTGTTCAAACAGGAACTAATAAAAAGATTTGAATGACACATACAGACATACAAACATAATTGTAAGTTTAAAGAAAGCATAAAAAAAGTAGAACTGAATCCACACAATGTACATTTTCGATTAGCCGCGACGTGTGAGGAAATGGGCTAGAATTTTTTTTTTTTAATTGATAGTCTTATGTTTCACTGTATGATAGCTATACTGGAAGACAAAGTAAATGGCATATACTCAACGCAAATTTCTTTTGCGTTTATAGGTTCCTCTGCCAGGAAATAGGGTATCAAATTTTGATAAAATTCATCGTTTATATATTTTTAAATAACTTTTCAGGATAAGGTTGATCTAGATATGCATATATATACCGGGTGTCCCAAAAAGGACTGACTGATTTTAAAATTCAATAACTTGCAAACAGTGACAGATATTTAAAAAATTCTTGCAGGAGGGTTATGCATAAGGTCAAAAGTTTTATTACAGTGATTTTCGATTTTAGTTCGAATTACAAACAATAGATGGCGCTGCGATCAATAGACGCTGAATTCGGGCTCGATTTTTGGTACTTCGTGGCCCGGATAATACATTTCCATCTCCTTTTTCAGCATGGAACAAGAGAAAGGACCAGAAATCGAGCCTGTATTGAGCGACTATTGCTTACAGCGCCATCTATTGTTTGTAATTCGAACTAAAATCGAAAATCACTGTAATAAAACTTTTGACCTTATGCATAACCCTCCTGCAAGAATTTTTTAAATATCTGTCACCGTTTGCAAGTTATTGAATTTTAAAATCAGTCAGTCCTTTTTGGGACACCCGGTATATATATATATATATCTTTTGAAATTCATATACATAAAGCTATTTTTTGCAAATATAAATATATTCTACCTCTGTCAAAAAATCGATCATTACAGTACATTATATAGTTTCTGAATAAGCGAATCTACCAATTGGATGCGTTTGAGAGCAAAAATGAATTTAAAAATGAGTCAGAAAATAAGCAGTTTGGATTTGAATACTCCCTTAATACGATGATTTTTCCAACACAATCCGCTTCGGGAAATTCGGTTCAAAAGGCTCACTTTGCCAGCATGTTTTAAAATATATTCTGCCTCTATCAAAAAATTGACCATTACGGTACATTATATAGTTTCTGAGTAAGAAAAAATACCAATTGGAAGCCTTTGAGAGTAAAAATGAATTGTAAAATGAGTCAGAAAATAAGCAGTTTGGATTTGAGTACACCCTTACTAAGATGATTTTTTTCTTCAACCGCTTTGTATTTTTAGTTTGTTTTTGTTGTAAGAATTGGTCCTATCCAAAACTTGTCTATATAGATGTTGCAGACATTATTAAGAAGATATATTATAATTTCATGGGGATTTTATATCTTTTGAATTGACGGAGTTATGGATTTATTTCTTCTTCAAACGCCCTTTTTGTTTTTAATTTTTTTTGCGGTACGAATTGGTCCTATCAAAAACTTGTGAATATAAAAGTTCTAGATAATGTTAAGGAGATGCATGATAAAATTAATTGGATTTGATATCTTGAGAATTGACGAAGTTATCATTTTTTTCCCCAAAACCCCTATTTTTGCGCCCCTTGTGCCCATTTTTAACTTTATTAAAAATCTGTGATACATAAATTTTTGGCCCTATTTTTAGAAGTAATAAATTCTTTAAACTGATTCGATATGTACAAAAATTAAGAAGTTATGGGGGGGTTTTCAGTTTTCACAAAACTCCTCCCGATTTCCATCCCCTTGGTCCGATTTTGCCATTAACGAACATGACCGAGATTTTATGCCCCTTGATTTTATGCAATACATTGACGCGACGAATGGGCTGCAGGCTCTATGTATGAACAGTATGTGGCAATGCTACCAGTCCGCAATTCTATTTTGTACTTACACACTTTTTTAAAGAAATATATCTCCCCTTGTTTTCGACTTATTTAATCTATTCGTCTTATTAAATAAGTCGAATATTAATATTTCACAAATGTGGCGTCAATAAAGTAGTTTGAAGGGGGGAAATGGCGCACTGTTACCTCTGTTATGCCGCTGAGATATTAATTTTGAACATGGCTTGCGTCTCAGGACATACACTGAAATAAACAACGGAATTTTTACACGCAATTTAAAACATCTTAAATAATCTTTTGTTCTTTTTTATTATTATTGCCTATGCACTGCAGATAATATATTTTCATGCTCTGTCAGCTATTCAGGTTAAGGTATACAGAGTGTTGTCTAACAAATTCAGATGGGTGGTAGTAGGCATTAAGAAAATGGAACATTACCACATAAAATAGATTCGCAAACCACGTATGATTGCAATAACTTTCAGAAAAAGAAAGTATATCTATAAAAAAACATTGATTAGACATTGGGGAAGTACATTATAATAAAACAAATCAACAAAAAACGGAAGTGTATTATAATAAAACATCAATTACACCTTCATTGTAAATCTGATAATGCGTAATTAAAAATCCCTTCCGGCTCGGCCTACAGGCGGAGGTAGATTTCGAAGTTAAGTGTACTAATTTCACAAACAAAAACCAAATAATGATTAGAGATAAACCCACTTTAAAATTTTTATCTGGCCGCTTTTGACGAGTTTTTATTTCATTTTTATATAATAACTGGTTTTATCAGAATCATGTTAGGGCTGTATTGAAAAAAATACTTTTCTATGCTCAACAACTCGAAATTTTCTGGCATAACTCCATATTTATTTTTAATAGGAAAAACATGAAACTTGTTGATGTGATTTATAAGCGACATGTGTTTTTAATTTTCGTTCAATTAATTAAAACTTGATATATAGACAATTATTTTCTCAGTAAGACAATATTTTTCGCTTCTAACACAATCGCTTCGGGAAATTCCGTTCAAAATGCCCACTTTCACATCTTTTTTTGAAATATATTCTGCTTCTGTCAAAAGATCGATCAGTACCGTACACTATATAGTTTCTGAATAAGCGAATCTACCAATTGGATGCGTTTGAGAGCAAAAATGAATTTAAAAATGAGTCAGAAAATAAGTAGTTTGGATTTGAATACTCCCTTAATAAGATGATTTTTCCAACACAATCCGCTTCGGGAAATTCGATTCAAAAGCCCACTTTGCCAGCATGTTTTAAAATATATTCTGCCTCTATCAAAACATTGACCATTACGGTACATTATATAGTTTTTGAGTAAGAAAAAATACCAATTGGAAGCCTTTGAGAGTAAAAATGAATTGTAAAATGAGTCAGAAAATAAGCAGTTTGGATTTGAGTACACCCTTACTAAGATGATTTTTTTCTTCAACCGCTATGTATTTTTAGTTTGTTTTTGTTGTAAGAATTGGTCCTATCGAAAACTTGTCTATATAGATGTTGTAGACATTATTAAGAAGATATAAATTCATGGGGATTTTATATCTTTTGAATTGACGGAGTTATGGATTTATTTCTTCTTCAAACGCCTTTTTTGTTTTTGTTTTTAATTTTTTTTTTTTGCGGTACGAATTGGTCCTATCAAAAACTTGTGAATATTAAAGTTCTAGATAATGTTAAGGAGATGCATGATAAAATTAATTGGATTTGATATCTTGAGAATTGACGAAGTTATGAATCCCCAAAAACCCTATTTTTGCGCCCCTTGTGCCCATTTTAAACTTTATTAAAAATCTGTGATACATAAATTTTTGGCCCTATTTTTAGAAGTAATAAAAACTTTAAACTGATTCGATATGTACAAAAATTAAGAATTTATGGGGGGTTTTCGGTTTTCACAAAACCCCTCCCGATTTCCATCCCCTTGGTCCGATTTTGCCCATTAACGAACTTGACCGAGATTTTATGCCCTTTGAATTTACGCATCAGTTTGGAAGAGATTGGTGCAGAATTGTGGAAGTTATCGTGTCCAGAAGAAAGTGATATATATAGATAGATACATACATACATAGATAGATAGATATATAAAGTTTTTTACTGAGGGTGGTTTTGGGCTCTAGGGATCATGATCGGTGTAGATCTGCAAAAATTTTTCAGAAATTCCAACATAGGAACGACGCCAATAGGTAGTATTTCATACGAAATCTACCTAAAAGTGGTAGGAATTTCCATTACGTGGGCAGCAGTATGCCCCTTGACTCTCCACTATATCGATTACCAGTTATACGGTATTATCGATTGCTTGAGCAAGCCTGTTTTTCCAGAACTTTTCGTTATGTTATAAGAATTCACGCAAAACAAAGTACATATTGTTGCAGTTTCGTATCAATATTTTTATTTTTCTCAAAATTATTAACGTCAACCCAATTTCAGCTAGGACTAAACACCATTTTTTTGACTAAATAAGTGGTTTGCGAACCCATTATCTATTGCAATTTTACACCCACTTGATGTCATCATGTATAATTATTATTGTTCTGCATCTCTGTTCTGGAAAACTACTTCATACAATTGCATACAATATTTTATTTGAAAATAAATGTGATCTTTTTCTACATATGAAATCAATATCTTTCATACACTCTGTTAGTTATACGGTAAATTTGAAACTTTAAACAGGGAAATTGGATATTTTATTTGAGTAATTTTAGTTAAATCATTTTAAAAAGTTTAAACTACAATTTTCAGTCTAATGGTAGGGATATAATAAAATATTATATTAGGTCTGACATAAATATTTTTAATAATTTATTTGGATAATTGGTGAAGTATCATTGAAAATTTATCAACATAAAAAAAACTATTATTGTCAACAGTATCGCCTGTCGATAGCTACCTATATACTAATGTATTTAACATTCTTTGTAGCACAATTACAAAAATATGTTTATACTTTTGACATTAACACAAGTAGTACAATTTTATTACGTTAGTACATGCATTCACATATAGATTTAATTATTTTTTTTTATTAATATTGCATTTGTAAAGAAGGGATTAATAAAATATCTTCTAAAATTAAGTAAATTATCATATAACGAAGTACAATGAGTGGATAATTTGTGCACATTTCGGAATTTTTTATAATATGAATGCAGGTAAAATAAAATATATGAAAACTGTTTTATTAAATTTTAGGTATTTTATTTTTGTTACACATATAAACGTTTCGTTTATTTTACCAACTAATTGAATGTACAGAACCCCAAGATACTAAAGAATTTATTCCTAAAGCAACAAAAACAATTAAAGTGGTAATTGTGTAAATTAGCATAATTTAGTAATAACAATACTTTCATTGGAGATAATTAAGCATCATAATTCTAATGTTCGTAAAATTCTCCTTCAACTAATTTCCATGAAAATTGTCCATAATTTCATTCTCAAGAATTTAGGGAAAACATATTTCTAAGTATAATTAATTTATAAACGTAAACAGCGGAGATTGTGATACATTATTATTTTTATTTTTTTATGAGGGCAAACATTTTATAATGAATGTACGCATGGTTAAATATAATATCTGGTTTGTTTATCAAACAACATTTTTGTACCCAAATATTTAAACATATTTTTTTACTAACTAAATATACATGCTGTTCCTGAAATGTTGTTCTTGACAAATTCACCTCTAATTCTTTCAAAATTAAAAAGAAATAAAAAAAAAAAAGAAAAGAAAAGAAACATAATTATGGGCAATTTTGTTTTCCTGCATTTTTTCACTTTTATAGTAATTTTATTAAATAAAACAATTGATCTTATCCTAAAAAAAAATCTTTTACGAGTATTTAATGTTTAATGTTTAACTAATCAAATTAACTATCGCAATTAATTCATACATTAATTGCATATATTAAAAGGTTATTCCATGTTGGCGAAATATTTATCAAAATAACACCAACATCCAATAACGATGTCTGCAGATTAAGTTGCAACACCACTTAATAAGTATTTGAACTCTGTTTTTTCCTCAACTTTGGTAAAATTTTGACTTTTGTTTTCATTTTCATATGACTTGAAGTCTTTTTTTGTTGTTGTTGTTGCTGTTATAGATATTTATTTTAAACGTGTAAGCATAAACGTGTAAGCAGTAAATTAACCCTTTTTGGCACTTAAAAATTATACTCGTAAAATGGTGAAATGATTGACAAAAACAAAATCAGAGGCGTCGCAATGGGTTTTAGTATTTGTTATTGTTTTTCTGACTACCTTTCTGAGTTCTGTAACGGTAAAATAATTAAACTTTCAAGCGAAATACAAAAAGCAGCCAGACTAAATTTCTCATGTTTGTCTGTGCTACGAAAATATCACCAGACCTTAATTTCTCAACAGTTGTCCAACAACAGTTTCTCTAATACATCCTCCAAAACTTCGTTCCTTTCTCAAAAATCTACAAATATGAGGCTATTTTTACCGACTTCAAAAAAAGGAGGAGGTTATCAATTCGACGCGTATGTATGTTTTTCTTTTTTATGTATGTTCACCGATTGCTCCGGAACTTTTTGTCCGATTTATGTGATTTTTGTTTTAATTGAAAGAGGATACTCTCGAATTGGTACCACTTCCGTTTCATCGAAATTGGTTCAGTAGTTTTTTAATAATTCAACAAAAACCAATAAAATGAAGGATTTCACCCAGATTATCTTTCATTGTTGCAACCAGTTTCTCAATCACAAGCATAAAACTATGTATTCATATACGTTAGCGCCAAGTTGTCGCCAAACATGGCGCAGTTACGTGAATTATCGCCAAATTTGGAGGCCAAAATAAGTCGCCATAAATGAAGCCAACTTGGCTGTAACTGACTAATTTGTCGATATTCCCATTCATATTCAGTAATGGATCTTCCCCAATCTGTTTCTTCGCATTTTCTAATCGCAGTCCTATTTAAAATTCTCATTTGGCAACTTCCACTAGATAACATTAATGATAACTTTCCTGTATAGGAGTTTTGGAGAGAAAATGAAAATTTCAAGCATATTTTCTAAAAACCTATTAACTGTCTCGGTACTACTTAGTTATCCCGTCGACCAATTACCGTTCGCCAAATTATATAAATCGCCAAACCACTCGCCAAATTATACAAATTGACATAATTTTTATTTTAAATAACGAAAGAAAAAATAAATTAGTACAACATTAATAAAAATACAAATAAAACGTCGAAATAAAAATCACTTGATGACGTAAACACGTGCAACTTGCTTAAAGCCAAGTGAATGTGACATTTACGATCAGCCATTATTGGCATTTAATCTTATAGTTTGGCGATAGATTTTTGGTCGGCGCGATAACTAAGTAGTACCACTGTCTCATATACACACGGAAGTTTTTCAATATCTGTAAATTTATTTATTCTAAACAACCATTTGTCTACTTTTATATGCAAACACAAGTTGAGCCAAGATCCCTTATGCTGTTAAAGTACAGGATTAACAACAAACAAAGAAAAAAAGGAGTTACTCTAATTAGTATTACAGGCGGCATTGTTATGGTGCGGTGTATTTACATGGCACAGAACTTAAACATCAGTAGGCATAAGCATAATTGCGAAAGCAAGTCAGTGAGTTGCGCAGTCATGAAAACATTTGAATTGTATCAAGAAATGAGAGCAAGTAAATTTGAATCAGATTGCCCGATAAAAGCAAAAGGTGCGCAATACCAACAGCAAACATGGTGTAAAGGAAATGCGAATATCATAAGTTGCTTCCGAAAGTTCTATATATTTTGCAGTACTGTATTCACTAAAATACGTCAGTTACTATGCAGACCGATGACACTTTAACCAAGACTATTAAATGAGCATGACGATGAATTTCTAATCTTCCGTAATCGAGCCCACAGTTAAAGCTAGCGTGAAACAAAAGAAAATATCAGCAGCAATGTGGTTCAATGTAAATGTGGGTATCATAAAATATTTAATTCGCAAAACGCTTCAATGCACCAAATCATATTAGCTCAGAAACAACAATTGGCAGTGAACTGAATAACGGTAGATTACTTAATACTTTTAAAATCTCCACTGCCCAACGTATTGCAAATGATGATGCAACAAGAAACATAAATGCCTAAGTGAATTAAGCTGATTTTGTCAAGAAAAATTAAATACATAACCAAAAATAAACAAAATGCCGTCATGATGCAATGAGTTCTCAATTTCTCTATCAGAATCTTTAGATTTGGCGAAAGATTAAGCAAATAATTTAAATTATGAATAAAAGTACCATGCTGAAATGCGTAGCATACATTCATTTAAGCACATTGGCATTGCGTATACATTATACATTACATATTGGCACTTGCATAATATCTCCATATAAGAAAACATTAATGCCACCAAAAAATAATTTGTTTCTAAATTCTTGAAGCCACAAATGAATTATATATAAATTCTCTTTTGATACTATAAAAATTTCATCAATGACCAGCCATTTGAGGGAACACCATTTAAGACTTTTCCGCCGTAGTCTTTTCACGATCATTTTTTGATAAGTTATTTGGTTTTCATGTACCCTAATGACTCATGGTGCATGTAAACTCCGTCGCGGGTGCGAAGACCTCAAAGTTATTATGAATTATACCTCTAAGGTGCCTTGCCAGGTAAAGGTCTCGTCATCTGATTAAGCTTCTAAATTACAAGATTAACATGAGTAGCAATGCACAGGTGCTAAACAACAAGATATAAATGTTAAGTAACTGGCATAAAAAAGTTCATAATTAAGAAATAGGCACTCCCGATAGAAAAACGAATTAGGCGCTCATCAGGTTTATTATTACGATTAGGTGGTCTCCTACGCCGATGACAGGTATCAAAAACCCGTTCATCTAGGGCAACCCGGAAGATAAAAGCCTGGTCATTGGTTAGAAAGTATGAAAAATGAGTCATTGGGTCTCTGTTCTCTATTTCATAGAGCACTTTTAGTAAGCCGAAGAACTTTTTATTGTCAGTTTCCAAAGTTCGATATTTTTTCATGCGAGCAGCATCTCTTGTCGTTCTACCCATGTCCAAATAGAGAAACAAAAATATTCAATTTAAAAATAAAGCTATTAAATCTGAAGAAGAATAAATGTAACATATATATATAAAGAATTTTCACAGAAAACCCGTGTTATTAATGTAGACACAAATCTGGGCAAAAGTATTTACTTATCAAAATAACATCTTTAAAAATCCGTAATTTCCTCCAAAAGAATCATGCAGAAATTGTAATGCGAAAACACTAAAAAGTGAAAAATAAACTTTTTTACCAAAAATAAAACCGACTTCAAAACTACTACAAAGTAAAAAATAATTTTTTTACATAATAGTTAATAAGAAATTAAATTAAGAGCATTGTATTTATCATGCGTATTATTATATTTATGTACATTAATTTGATTTTTTGGAGTCGGTGCCAGCCAAGCCAAGTTCAAAATTAAAATTGTTCATCCAATACACATCGTGACAAGATTCAGCAAAGCCGTTTAGGAAAAAACATTCCATTGTCAATCAAATTTGACATCATCCTGCATTTGAAAATCTGTCTTTGGCTATGATTTTTTTACATAATAGCCTGTATAAACGTACTAATTTTATAATAACCCTAAATTTAGCACACATAGTTACAGCTAATCTCACTTGAAAATACACGTTTATAAAATCAGATGAAATGTTTCAAAAATGGTAAAATTAAAATTTAACTAAATAACAAATCGTAAAAGGTCTCGTAGATATTTGGATGTGTGTATGTTGGATAATTATACTTAACTTCGTTTGGCTGGCACCGACTCTAAAAAATCAAATTAATGTACATAAATATAATAATACGCATGATAAATACAATGCTCTTAATTTAATTTCTTATTAACTATCATGTAAAAAAATTATTTTTTACTTTGTAGTAGTTTTGAAGTCGGTTTTATTTTTGGTAAAAAAGTTTATCATATGAAGTACGATTATGACTCGTACGCAATTGAAGACAAAAACTTTCATTAAATGGTCCAATAATTATAATTTATGTTTTTAGTTTTAGCATTTTTCTTTGGAAATATATATATATATATATAGATAGATAGATAGATAGATAGATAGATATTTTGCGTATAAGTATCATTATCATTAAACACACATTGAAGGTATCATTTTAGTTGGAAAATAGAGCAATTTGTTTCATGTTCGGAAATTTTTTAATTATAAGTTGGGAAAATTTTGAACTCTCCCACCCGAAGAAAATTTTGTAGCTACGCTCCTGACCAAAAATTACTTACCAACTTCTTAGAAATTAAAAACGAACTTGAACAATGGAACAATGTTCGAAGCGTTCTTCGATTCCCTAGTTGCGTTGCAACTTTACATCCAGGCTATAAATATTGCCTGTTTCCTTGCATTGGGAGCCTTAGAAAAAATAAAGTTTAAACGCGGCTGGTGGCCACAAGTAAAAAATAAAGTAGAGAAGAAAAACAATTAAAAATTGTTAGTATAGCAATAAGAGAAAAAAAAAGTTCCATATGATCCTAATAAAATGTCCATGACAGTCGAGAAAGCTACCAAAAGGAAGCCCCAGCATAAAAAAAGACTCTTTTCAGAGACCATACATTAGTCTAACACAAATAAATGCAAAGCAAATTTCGAAAGTTTAGAAAAAAATAGAAATATTTACATATTTACAAAAATAATGATAAAAGATGATAAGTTAATGCACAATAGAGAATAAAAAAACGATAATAAAAAACATCACTGAGGAGAGTTCAGACTAACAGAACGGATAAAAGCACAAAAAGCATAGGAGAACAAGGGGAAAAGAGAACGGCGCCCGCGCAGTCTGGTAACTCAATGGAAACAGATGATAGAAAGAAACCATGTTAAAAGAACAATAAAATAAAATAGTAAGACAATTTATAATATTGAAAATACTAGAAATAGCAGTTTAGAAGAGTTTTTTTTTTTAATAACAAATCAATGCAAGAAAAAGCAAACGTTTAGCAGAATAAGAAATTATTCTTCATTTAAGTTGAGAAGGTTAGCAAGTTTGTCGAATTCGTTTATAATGACAATCACTTTTTGCATGGGGTTATCATATTTTTTGGTTAGAGTTGAAATGTTTTTGATGCAGCTTAAGAATTTTGTAATTTGAAAATTTTCCTTTATTTCATTGAAGGTAAAAACGAACTGTTCTAAATTTTCATTACAAAAGCAAAATTTTATTAAAATTTTCTTGGTGATAGTTTGTAAATTTGGACTAAAAAGAAGGTAGACCCGCAGTGGGATCACTGTGCTGGAAAAGGTTAAAAAATATATATTTTTATTATTATAGTAAAGCAGTGTTCGTAATTTTGTATAAAATTGACACTATTTACTGCATTATAGTAGCCTCGTATAAAATTGTGATTTTACTTATATTCAGTGTCTCTTAATTTTGAGTAAACTAAAAATAAACACATTTTTATATAGATGGTTTTGTAATTGTCTTATTCAATCACAAATACAGGTTTGTCACTTCAAGCGGAATTAAGATTTTTGATCATAACATTTACAAGGAAAAATATATTGGAATCGTCATTCCAACCATCATTCCTTTTCTTTAGGTACAATAACAAGAGATCAGGAGAAGTGTTGGGAACGGCTAGAATTAGTTTACACACTTAGTTTGGAATATACCTGGTGACCTAACTGATTTTAAAATTTTACGTGTTGCAAGTGGTGACATTTATTAAACCGTTTGGGGCCATGGGTGCATATGTGCACCCTCAAAAAGAGCATACAGAATTTGTTTTAGGCACCTTTAAAAATAAAAGTAATATTTAGTTTCTTTAATTAGAAAATTGTCGTGATTGTTTAAGTAAAGTTAACTTGTTTTAAAAAAGTGGTGCCTACCGAATAAAATTTGTGTAAAAGCCGCCGGTCCCGAAGTGGCTAAAGAAATTAGAAAGAAGGGCTTTATAAGATGGCAGAAGTTTTTTTTTTACTTTGATTAACCATCCACATTCAAATTAGCAGCGATAGATGGCGCTGCAAGCAACAGGTGCTAATTCCAGGACTGATGTTTTATTTCTGTCTTCTCTCAGTACTCATGCGACAAAAGTGTATTAAATAAATAGAGTCACGCTTAGCTGCCAATGCAATGTTTTTTTAGGGACCCGATACACATATTTAACCTCCTTATTTCGTATGGATACTGGGAGAAGAGAGATGTCAAAACATCGGGCCTGGATTTAGCAGCGAATACTGGCAGCGCCATCTATCACTGCTATTTGGAAATAAAATCCGTAATCGCATTAAAAAAAAGTCCTTACAATTTTCATAACCCTTATACAGTATATTTTTAATAACTGTCACAATTTGCAAGTTATTCAATTTTTAAATCAGCCAGTCAGTTTAGGCCATCCGGTAGCTGTTATTCATACAGATACAATGACTAAATTGTTGAAGCTATTTCAGCCCGCTGCATTATGTGATTATTTTACATAGAAAATAATCTTAAGAATTCTAAAGAAAGTTAATCTGATGAAATTCTCGTTAAATATTTTAAATATTGCTAAAGTTACAAATAACAATTTGGATTCAACTCGTGAAACATCTGGTATTTTTCACTACATATGCAGCTTGATAGTCTGGTTTCCTATAGAAACATTTTTCCTCTCATATATTTCCAACACTAAAAGTCCCTTTTTTTAGATACACACTAATTAAGCATCAAATTGCAAATATGTAATTTTGATATTTCATTTCTTAAGTATACATCCCTATTTTGTTTTTCAGTTTTATTAAATAGCACTGCATGAATTATGTTGTTGAACATTTTATTCTTTTGAGTTCTAAACCATATGTCTTTACATTACACAAAATTTATAACCGTATAAATTGTAAATAACCTTTCAAAATAGATAAAAATATCATATATCTTCAACTTACACTTTCTGGCATGTTACTCCCCGGCTTGTTCCAATTTAATTAAATTCATTCAGGATTAAAACAAATCATCGGTTGGTTTTAATATTTGAACACTTATGTACAGCTATAGTACAAGTATTAATAGGATTATATAATAGTTTTAACTTTATTGAAATCGTATCAACTACAGAAACGGAACTTCGTTTAACGAACATAAACATTCTGATGTTTATCAGTTGAATTGAGGTCACTTATTAATGATAAATCTTTTAGTTTTTAATGAAAAGCTTCAGTTCAATTGCGGTATCACTGCTGAGTGATTCAGACGGAGCTGTTCGCGACAGTATAATTAATTATTTTTAACTCTAAGCTTAAAACATAAAAAGTGAAAGATAAAGAATAAAAAATTAAATGTGTAAATAACAGTGTTTTAAACTATGAGTTGCTAATTTAACTCATAAAAAATATTAAAACATGTATATTTTCTGTATTCAAACGGTTGTTGTATTCGTATCATTCATTCATTACTAGATAATTGTCCTGATTTTAAAAATTATATTTAATACCTACACTGTGATTAATCACAATACTATCGCATATTGATTTTCAAATGACGTGAGCATAAATGACGTAAAAATATACTTATCTATTTTTTATTTTATATAATACTCCAGCGCAGGCGATCGGTTGTTAGGATTCCTAACTTTAATTACCACTATTTCCGAATAATAGTTCAATTCTTCTTTGACAGCCACTTTTCTCCTTATCAAATATATATAGTGCATAGTTTATATTTTTATAATCACAATATTGGTTGGACTACACGACGCACAGCGGATCAAAGTATAGGCGGTGTCGAACATAGGATTACCACGATAATATAAGCTTATATAAATGATGTTTTTTGTCACATTTAGGTTCAAATGAGTGCAATAAATGATACTGGAGAACTCTGAATGGTTTTTACGAGCAATTTCATAATTTTCGGTTTCAAACAGAAATTTAGAGATATGCTGGGATAACTAAACTGAACATGAAAAGAAAAAAAAGAAAGCGAGAAAAAGCATAGCAAATATTAATTTTATTATCTACCCAGGTTTTACTTATATCAAAATGTTTTTTGTGGAATATTAAATGTTTATTTAATTTTTAATTGACAACATATGTGATGTTTACATAACTCTTTAAAACCATTTTACAAAACTGCAACATTTTACTGCAACATTCTACAACTTTTTACAATGCATATTTATTATAGACATGATTTAGTTCTTTAAACGTACCCTTAATTAATTATTTTTTGCATATTTCTCTTTTATTTCAAAAAAAAAAAAATATTTCGTTTTTTTTATTAACTTCTTTTGAAATGTGATAACAAACATAAATCTGTTTCTGTTTGGAGAAAATGTAAATAATGGTTTATTTACAACAAATCATGTAATTGAACAGTGCGGGGTAATGTCCTGAGCAATTTATAAACAAAATTTAACAGAGTGTTTACGTATGTTTTGTGCAAATAAAATATAATGTAATATGCTGGTAGGAAATGTTTGTCAAAACCAAATTCCATTCTTCATTACATCTTGTTGGCCTGTTAGACCCGAGTTTTTGAGCGAAAATATTTCAAAATTGTATCAGCGACTGGAAAAAAATAATTAAAAAAATTAAAGCCTAGCATACAAATATAGCCATTGAATCACGAGATGCATTTAACTATTGTTGATTGAAAAGATATTCCTGCAGATTTAGATACATCATCATGTTCAACATCTTCTATTTGTATAACAAAATCTTCGCAAATAAATAATATTGATAAAATTGTTAATAGTAGTGTAATTTCGCAATGGAAACAGCTAAACAATGTTTCTCAAAATATCGGTGGTATTATATGCCACATCCTGTACATAAATTATTGATTCATGAGAAATTATATAATTATAAATTTTCATGTTCCAAATAGGCAATTATCAGAAGCTAGCTAAGCTCGAAATAAAGAGTTTCGGGAGTACCGGAAGTCCCACATGAGGAAAAGAAAGGGTCAAAAAGCATATAACGAAGACTTATTGCACCATTTGCTAATTACATCTGACCCTTTGATTTGCAGTATTAATCACAAAAAAAAGTGTCTAGAAGCAGTGGAACTTTCACATTAAAGCCCAACATTTTATTACTGGCATAAAAGAGCAGCCATTTATAAAAGTTCATTTAACACTGTGAGTCTTTGTGCTTTTCTTAATATTAATTTATCTTTTCTTGATATTAAATTATCTTTTCATATCCCTTCATCCTGCAAGGTTATTACAACATAATCTAAAAAATAATTCTTCTCTACAGCCAATTAAGCGTGTTTTGTGAAAACGTAAAATGGTGTGACAGCTTCTTAGAGGGTTTTAAATCCATTTATCTCAAAAAGACGCAGGTTTGCGCAAAAATGCCTTTACACCACATCGACGTATAGGCTTTAAGGAATTACTAACATGTGTTTGAAATTTCAAACAACTTCAAACAATTTAAGTTCTATAATTTTGAATTTCCTGAAACCGTTAATTTTGCATTTGTTTTTCATAATGTAAAACATTACGTAAAGTTCAAACAAAATAAAGATAGTAATGATCTAAAAGATGTTTCGTGAAATAAATAATGACATTTGAAATCTATTATTAATGCAGTTTACATGTGTTCCATTTCCGAGTCCTTTTAAAAGTCACTCAAATTCACGGAATAATTCCACTTCTTAAAAGGTGCTTTTTCCAGGCTATACAAATTTTATATAAAATTGCATAATCTGAAAAATAAACATATGTTCGTATTTTGTAGACATTCTTTTAAAACATTTCCTTGTAAAATATTAATTATTTAATATTTTTTTTCGGTCCTATGTTCGCACTTTCTTAAGGATTGATCCACTGTGCGACGTCCCCATTTATTATTATTTTTGTCAGTAATCCTGTCGTTAAATGTTCAAAAATATTTTTTGGATTTTTATCTTTTATTAAGGTTAAACATAATATATTTCTGAGCATTACAACAACTTATTATTATTCTGAAATTGCCCATTATGTGGAGTTGCACTTACGTTGGAAAACTAGGCTTTATACGTAAGATAAGTGGGCAATATAACATTTGAATTAGATAAGCCTTACACTGTTGAATTTGTGCAATGCTAGAAGGACAAGAAGATATGTTTCTTTTTCTACCTCTGATCAGGATTAGGACTCCGTAGTTTAAAGATATTATAGTAACTTATGATTAATATACAGTAGTTGGCAATAAGATATGTTTATATTGAATATGCCATTTTTAGTTTAAATGGCGTAAAGGAAAGTTTGGGGTAAATCGCTCAAACAATGCTAAGTAGTATAATCTACGTAATGTTTCTAGTCATAATATATTCATGTTGTAACATTTCATTTTAATTTATATATATATTATAAACCATTATTAATATATGTAGAATTTTTATTGTTTTAAAGGGAAGAAACTTCAAAAGATAGAGTTAAGATATTTTTTGTATTAAATGGCATGGAAAATTATTGCACATTTTGTAATATGCACAAAGTGCCTTGAATTTAGCGGTGAATTTTCATTTCATACAAAAATGTGATCTAATCTCAAAAATCACTACATTACATCATATTCTAACCTGCGAAGTCAAAGAACACATGCTAAATAAAATACACAGTTTTATTAAATTCATTAAATATAATAGTTTTTACTGTTTTTGAGAAAGACGTTGATTTGATACAGAAAGTTGGCTACCGTTACAATTTTTTACAACTTATAATTTCGGTACAATAGTGTTTATGATAAAATAAGTAATCTAAGTACTTTAACAGCTATCAATTTGTTAAAAAACATTTATATGTATATCTATCTACATATATATACATAGTTAAAAATTTTGCAGCAACTGGCAGGCTATTCGACCGTTTTTTGAAAAAACGGTTTCATAACCATAATTTAACTATATTCTGACCATAAAATGGCCAATAATATGGACAGAATAGTGTTAAAATTATGGTCTTGTAACCGTTTTCGGAAAAAAACGGTCAAATGACCTGCCAGAATGCTGCAAATTTTTAACAGTGTACATAGTAATTAGTATGAGCAAATGTATCCCGATATATGATGCCCTAGCTGTCACTCCGTTCTCAGAAATAGAATGAAATTTTGGCTTGAAATACTTTGAGTTATGCGCTCAAGAATCATATGAAAAACAACAGTTAAACTGTTACAGTTACAGTTACATTGACAAAATTTCGAAATTTTCAAATGGTAACACCTACTTTTAGTTGGAATGTGATCTCCACATTAAAAAAAAACATAAAAAGCGTTGGAACTTTACCTGTAGCACGAAAATCACAGTCGCTACACAGACTAAGAAGAAAAGAGAAATCAAATGTAGCGCTAAACAGTTCACAGCTTTCTTTCCTAATGAGGTCTCATTTCACACTGTGTCTTCGTCTCTGATATCAGTCTGTAGAATCCCTCTTGAAACGAGAAGCAGAGACTAAGTTACGCAGATTTGTTGGTTCGGCGTAAGACACCGTCATGGCTGACTTCGTCGCTCTAAGAAAAGGCACTGTAAAAAGCGTTCCGCGTATCTTGCTTCCTTGCACTCTGAACAACATGTCGCTTACAGGGAAATTGTAAAAATTTATTACCTGAACGGACAAAAGCCTCAGACAGATTCCTGTCTACCCCAGAAACCATGTGCTAGACCGAGGTTCTTATACTATAATATTTATATGGAACTTGATAAGCAAAACTGAAGAAACTGGTTATACTTGCGATCAATTTTAACCGGGACGAAATTCCGTTATTGTCGAAGCCATTTAAGATGTGCATGATATGATAAGCGAGTTATTCTTGCAAATATACGCGGTGTTTCACGCGTTCTACGTTTGTGGTATTCTACGGTAAGCAAAAACCTGCGTTCTGTTCTCCACATGTCTTCGTACCTATTTTATTATCTAGATTTTTCAAGCGAGTGATAAGCAACAGCGGCTAGATTTTGCGAAAGATTTCCTTATCCGATATGACGAGGATGACAGCTGGCCGTTACACATTCTGTGGACGGACAAGGCCGAATTCTCGTTGACTGCTAACGTTAATTCAAAGAACTGTGTCAGACAATAATCTATAGGATGGGGTTGCACTTCCTTTATACGAAGAAAAAGTAACTGTATGCTGCGGTATGACAAGCACTTCGATCCTATGACCTTACTTTATAAAAGAGGTTACGGCCGCAGGTCTACAAACATGTACGATGGCGAGTGTTTACTTTTTAGAAATAATGACTAAATACGCAATTCCGAATTTGCAACAGCGAGATGCTTAGTCTGACGTCGTGTGGATGCAAGATGACGTTCCCACACATTCGGAGTCTGCGTCAAACGTTTTTTAACATAACAGTTGGGTGACGCTCTGATCGCCCTCCATTTCATGTTACCATGGGTACAAAAGCCGGGGACTGACTCCACTGGCTTTCTGGCTGTGGAGATACCTAAAATCCGAAGTGTATTTATTTACTCTGCAAACTGCATCTGATTTGAAAGATGCCAAACATCACGTTCAGCAAATTTCTCTTTTCATGGTACGTGGTTCAGTGGTATTCACCATCTGCCGCAGGTAAAGTGTCATCGTGTGGGAAAGAGGTCACGTGGAATGTTTATCAAACACGATAAAATATTTCAGTTTTTGCTGCTTCTCCGTCCTTATTGGTTATTTTAGCTTCTGTTTCTAGCACCGGCAAATTTTGTGCTACAGATGTCGTTCCAATGGTATATAGTTTTTTCACTAAGTGATCATTTTCTATTACATAAAAGTACATACCAATAGAAGAAAAAGTAGGGATTGACATTTGCAATTTTCGAAATTGTGACACCGTACCGTAACTGTTAGAGTTTAACAGTTGTTTTACATATGATTGATGAGCGCATACTATAAAACACTTTAAACCAAAATTTCACTCACTTTCTGAAAACGATATGATATCTAGGTGCTCATATATCCGGATAGGTTTTTTTTATAATCACCCAGTGTGTGTACACATTTTGAAGCTGCCTCTTTGTTACTGTTTACAAATGTATATTTCAGAATATCTTTTCATCCTTGTTTATAGTGTATAGTGTGGACATGTATTCTTAACATATCTTAAATGCTTCATTTGATTTTTGTCATATATTAAACACAACTAAACACCTAATAATCCCTTTTAAATGGTGTACTATATAATGAGACGTTAACTACAGAATTTATTAGTGTTGTTATTATCGTTGATTGATGATATTTGGCTTATCCGATGAGATAAACAGGCTTGCATTTCGCAATTTAAATTTATCCAATGATATCAGATTAAAGGAATGCTGTAATGTAATACAAGTTGTTAAAACAGGCATAATATGCTCTGGATTTACAATACACAAATATCTTCGAAACTTAATGCACATTTAGGGATTCATATAGAAAGCATAAATCATATCAATAACGCATATTTCATGAAAGTAATTATAATAAATAACTATTTATTGATAATAAAGAGCTATTTTGATAAATGTTTCATACTCGTTTTCTTATTTTGATTTTCGCAACCATTTTTGGAAATTGAAACAAAATGAATTTGTCATTTTTGAGCATGTTTTGCAAAGAAAGCAAATTTAAGATGCCTCTAAACATATTTCAAGTATAGAGATTCTATTTATGTAAAATCTATTTAAAGTAAATACGTATCGCATTTCTCGAAATTATATTCAGTTGGATTCATTTTTAAACTCATTTTTTATTAAAGAAGGAGCTATATACATTAATGTGATAGATCTTACAAACTACCGTTCCCGTATACAATAAATACCTTGAAGCTGTTTGTTTATTATCTTTTTAGGGTAGATTGTTTTTTATAATTGATTTCCATACATCCTTTCTTGTCATAAGTTAAAAATATCTTTGTTAAAGCATAGTAAAAACTTAGGTGATTGTTGTCGTGTATCAAATATGCTTAGGCACTGAACTACTGTTGGTTAATGATATCATATGCAACGTGCCTCTAACTATAGAATTAATTATTATAGTTTTCCCATTCATTGAAAGAATTTTGTTTGGAAATAGGACTTTAAAAACAAACGCTCAAGAGTTCATCGCAAATAATTAAAAATATGATAGTATTAAAAGAATGATAGAATTTACACCGCAAATGTAATCCTACTGAAAATAGGAAAATATCATGAGCAATACAGAACCCAATTTTAAAGGGACAGTGGACATTTATTTGGGCAAAATAGACCCAAAAATTGAAAATTATTTTGGTACATATCATTATTCTCCAGTTCGCATCAAGGTGCGATTACTTTTCGCAAAGTTAAAAACGTTTCAATTTTGTAAAAAGACAGCCTTTTGACCCTTTAATATAGTTTAAATTTATTTTCCTGAAAACAGATTTTTCAACGTTTTTAGATTTTTGAAATACTCCATGCGTGATAATTTTTTTTTAATAAAAATTCATGAAATAGGTAAGGAAGGATCCTGATATTGTTTACTAAGAAACTGTGTATACATTTTAAAATTTGATTTCATTAAAATATTTATATCTGATTTTTATCTTTTTTAAATGCAAAATTTTGATGAAAAAAATATCGAATTCAGAAAAAAATCTCTAAAAAATTAATTTCAAATAATTTTAAAAAATTGAATTCAAGAGACTAAAAAATCTAACCACAGATTTCTTTGTAATAGAGTTTTAAGTGATTAAAATTGAAATTCGAGGATATATCTCAATAATTACATCAAAAATTATATGGAGCACATTAACATTCGATTTAAAATTTTAATTAAAAAATAATAAAATTACGAGGGTAGGTTGATAAGAAAAGCACACATGCTTATAGAGCGTAAACAAAAATGGCCTTCAGAAGTGTGCCCGGTATCATGTGAAAGTAACATTCCTCTTCTATACATGCGCATTGATTTGAGGTAGTTTAATTCTTCCAGTGTATTTTAAGAAATTGAAGTATGGAGACGTGTTCTAATTCTATGTCAACGCAAGTTAAACAGCGAGTTGTTATCGAATTTTTAATTCCTGAAAGAGTGACTCCTACTGAGATTCATTATTGTTTAAAGGCTGTTTAGGGTGACGATGCTGTTGATAGGTCTGCTGTAAATTTTATGGGCAACAAAATTTTGTGATTCCAAGCCTGGAAAAGCCATCATAGTTAATGAAAAAGTGGCGGACGTCCGATCTCTGTCATAGACGATAAACATCTTAAACTCGTTAACGATGTGATTAAAAATGAATTACATAACGAAACACACAAAAGTGTATCGTAAACCATATTTGAATATACGTTGGCAGAAATGAGTTATCCTTAATGGAGAACTATTTTGAAAAAAAAAAAAATATGATTTTGAAGTTTAAGGATTGTACTTTAATGTAAATTTTCCCCGATCTGGTTATTTATTTTTATTCGTGTTCTACAAGCATGCGTGCATATTTTTTCAGACTACCCTCCTATAATAAGATTGAAAATTCCTTTTAGTGTGTTTTATATACTTATGATGAAGTGCATATTTACACAAAATTCCAGATCTCTATGATGAAAAAAAAATAACGTCCACCGTTCATTTAATAAGAATGTAAGACACAAAGTATTAGCAGCCTACACTGTAAAGCGAGTATACACGCAAGCTTACGTTAAACCAATGGCAGTATTCATTTTTAATTTCCCATTTGTGTTTCAATATTATTTACAAAGAGATAAGATTTCAAACTGGATAATCAACCTCAATAAAAAATATTGAAATACAAAAAAAAAAAAAAAAAAAAAACCCTCTGTCATTGGTTAATCATTAGTTTAAGAGTTTCTTCTCGTGACCAGCATATTCTTCTTACAATCCTTTCCGATAGCAGTATCATAAGTTCATAATAATTAATGGATTTATTAGTTTAAAAATAAATATATTTTGTATCTTATGTGGCTAATATAATTACAGTTATATAAGATGTAAATTATGTTATCGTTTTCACTTTTCCCATTGCTTAAGAGCCCACATTAGTAATGAGAAAAAACTCGTAAATAATGTTAAACCTAGGGGAGCGTATATTTAAAATATAACTCTTATATTTTAATATTTAAAGTGATTTTTTAAAAATAGGACAGCTGATATTGATCTTTAGCACGGTTAGTTTTTACTTTTTCTAATTTAGTTGCAGATATAATTTTATAACGTTACTTTCATTTTCATAATAGGTTCCAAAAGTAGAAAAATAACTTTATTAATAATAGGCAATCAAGATTGAAAATGTACTATCTAAAAACGTTAGAGCTCGACCGCAGCTGTCCAGCGATAAAAAATTCTACTTTTCGAGAGACATATATAAGGGGCTCACAACCATATTAGGCCACGTCCATTTTGAAAAAATAAAGTTATATAGTCCATTTAGAAGTTGCATAAAATCTGTTTTATTCACTCCCATAGTGAACAAAGTCTGTTTTCACACACATTCTCATATATGGCATCATTTTACAGGCTTGGTATACTGTGGGGATGAGTAAAACAGATTTTATGCACATTCTAAATGGACTATATCATTTTTCTTAAATGCACTTGATCTACTATGGTTGTGAGCCTCTCATATATTTTGAGCAAAATTTGCTGCGCATTGTAAAAAGAAAACGCATAAAATAATTGCTACAATTACGCCTGTTATGGCTAAAAATATGAGGCATTTTTTGTAAACAATAATTTTAAGGTTGTTTCCACGCCTACGTATATCTGGCAGAAACACTCAATTGCGTCTATTTTAGGACTAGATTCTCGAACTTATCGTTACATTTCGATGTCAAAGAGACACATTGTTTTCTAAGACAACAATGTTTACCCTTTTGATGTCGGCGATGCCAATGTCAAAAATTACAAGTGAAACAAACGGCATCGACAAATTCGTGCTTCCGATGCTTAAATCGATCAATCCAATTTTTATTGCATAACTAATTTTTAAGCAATTGATGAAATAGATACTTTTCTGTCACATTTTATTAGACTTGGATATTATGTTATATGTAGCTATTTATGCACTGCCATCGAAATACTCAAGGCCAGAGGACACGAGTGTGACGTCATCTATAATCATCCGAATTCTCACTAGTGTTGGCATTCACACCGGAAAATTTTTAATAGCAATTTTCTTTTATTTTATTTGTGGGACATCTGTCATCTTATAAAACAATAATAACTATTTAAACATACTGGTGATAATTTGGAATACCCAAGAAAAAATCAGACAGATGCAGCAACACTGTGACATTCCGCATCTGGCTGAATTTTTATTTAGGGATTCCAGATTCTCACCAGTAAGTTTAAATTGTTATTATTGTTTTATAAGAAGATATGTATTCCACAATTAAAATTAAAAAAAAGTGCTATTCAAAGTTTTCCGCTATCAATTCCAACACTAGAGAAAAGTCGGGAGATCAGTGATGATGTCACTGCATGTGACGTCATCACTAATGTCTTCCTGTGCCCCCTGGCCTTGAGTATTTCGATAGCAGCAATTTATATCATTGAAAAAAAATAATATATGTGTATTACATATATATTTATGTAATAATTTATATATGCATTTCTATGATATTTCATTTAGATTTATAATATTTTTTTCAAAACTATACATACTAACAAGGAAACCACTTTTGGTGTTGCTCGCACCGAAACCTGTTGCATTTTGTAGTCCTATGCATAAAAGTTAGAGAATTAAATTATATGTTAAGATTATATTTTATATTTTTTGTGTACTTTTATTTTTTTTATTATTGTTTTTTTATTTGTTTATTTCACGCCAAAAGTGAGTTTAGTCGCCAAATATGGAGCTAAAAATGTATCGCCCGCTTTATCGATGGAGTATATGTACGGTATACGTATTTGAATTAAATCAGATTGGGATTTATTTGATAATTAATAGCATAAGAAGCAAGAATTAGTTTTTTTTTTTTATGCAGACGATAAATTTACAAATATTAAATATAATTCAGTTAAAAATTTTCAAGACCAATGAAAACTATTTTTTTAGTGAAATACAAAATAAGCACACTGTATACTTTTTTTGCGGATGGAATAAAGTTTGCAAGGTTTAAAATGAAATGTTGTTGTATTAAATGTTTTTTTTTTTTTTTTTTTTTTGTAAAAGTAATCAAAAAAGTAAATTAATATTATACAATTTAGAAAATTTACAATGCTAATTAAGTCGGACATTACAATTTCTAGTGAAGTCCAAAACAATGCTCAGCTCATATGCTACAAGCAGCTATGACATTCGGTTAGGGTTGCCCGAAAGCTCTGCTTTTGAAAAATACTTCAACTTTTCCCCCGCCAAAATTGTGAAGATAATGTTATAATTTTTCAAAATCAAATTCGCAGATTATTGAAGGAATTTTAAAGCTTTTTTTCAATATTTTATACTTATTATTGACTAATTTGCATTTATAAATGTTTTTCTTTAAAAAATTCTATGTTAATAATCCGATAAATAGTTTCGAAAATTGCATTTTCAGAAAGTTATGCTGCTGTAAAATCCAAAAATATTATTTTAAGAGGAAAATTTTATGGATTCTCAAACTTCCTAACATCGGACATTAAAATGCACCAGGTCTCAATGATAGATGAGAGCAGCAACAAAAGTAGTTCCCTTGTAAGGATTGTGGAATCTTTATATTGTATGCAGATATTATATTTTTTGAGGATGCATAAATCTCCAAAACCTATGTAAATTCAAAATGGCTATATAAGATGGCGGGAATCGTGTTGTTTTCGTAGAAAATTGCTAGTCAAAATATTCCATTAAGATAGCTATAGATATTTTCTGTATTTATTCATTAATATTTATTATTAGGTATATATTTTTTATTAAAGGAAAAATAATCTAAGAGAAATATACACGGATATTTGAAATTTCAAATTTATAATACAATATTTGGGAAAGGAATAAATTAAAGTGATTTCTCCCCAATTTATTTTCATAACTGGAAGCAAGATATCTCTTAAAATACTATATATTTTCATAGGATACGTTGCCCAGAATTTTAAGAATGTTTGATTTGAAAATTGAATTTTAAAATTAAACGTACAGTATAAAAGAAATAATAAGAAAAAGCAGTAAAGCCATCTTTATTGCAGTTCTTCACTAAGAATGAGATTTAGGGATCTAAACCCTTATTGAATTTCTAATATACACACATACATACAGGTATATAGTACAGGGTGTCTCAGAAAGGTCTCTCCAAATTTGAAATGGCATAGCTTAGAAACAGAGAGAAATAGAAAGGTGAAACAAGTGGTATGTCGACAGGACAAGTCTGGAATTTTTTAAGTCGCCGCCAGACAAGCCCCGGCAGAGCGGAACCCCACGCATGCTCCGGTCAAGACCGACGCGCTGCCCAGCGCACGCCACGTCGGCTATTCCCAAATCAGGACGAACGGCCGTCACGACAGTCCTCACCACCCAGCTAGAAAAACCAAGTGGTCCCTAAACTTGGTTCCCGACCCAGTAGCTCCCGCAAAACCTGCAGGAACCGGACGCCTATAAAGACGCTGGGCCCACGAACTGAACCGAGGCTTCCCGACCGGGAGTTACTTTACGGAAGCCCCCCCCCCCCCAAGATCAAATACCATTTTCCGGCAAAGACATTTATGTGGGCCAGCCGATAGGAAAGTTATGAAGTGACCCATAGCTTGAAAACCCGGGAGGACGTTGAAAGTCCCTCCGGCCGTAAAGCGACCCAGCTCCGGGCTTTTCGCCCAGACCACCCGGCTCAACCGACAGAACCCCTCGTGGATCACGCCGGGAACCAGTTGGCCCAGACTAGGTGCCGTTAGTGACCCCAGGCGGGCACGGAAAGCTCCACCTAGACGGAATAGACTCCGCCTCGCTAGGGGGTCGGATGGAATGGTGTCCCGCCCGCCCTCGCCGACTCGACCCCGCCCGAAGACAGAGAAGCCAGCGGAGGCCGACAGAAGCCCGCCCACCAACATCTTACCTCACGGCCGTCGAGGGTACCCTGGCCCGAAGAACCCTGACCCCGTGCAGTGACCGACCGCTACCTTTGTTAATGCGTTCGAAAATTAGGTGTAGACACCTCTAGGTCCTCATCAGTGGGCGAGGGAAACTCCAGTATCGCATAGACACGAAGGACCTAGATCGGACCAAGAGTTCCTCTGAGGAACGATGAGCCGCCGCGTTACCGGCAAGCCTCCGGCCCGTTTCCCCGCGGGGACAGCGTTCGATGGTGGACCTGCCGGCCGACCCCCTCCCAAGGGTTACGGCACGACATGGAGCAACCAGAACCATACTGGCCTCCCCATGCGACCGCTCCTTGGTCAACAGGGGCACCGCCAAACCCTACCCACCTTAGGGTCGGCTCACAACTGCTTCAGCTGCGGTCCTCGAAGGGATGAGCCACCCAGGTCAAAAAGTAACCTGGGCGCTGTCCGAAACCCTCGCCCTTCGGTTGCTCCGGGAGTCCCTGCATGGTGTTCCCGAGATCCCCGTCGTCACTAGCGAGTACCGAGGACTTTCCACTACAAAGCCCTCACTCACACCTCAGGCTCCCTCTTAGTCAATTGGTGGATGGGGTCCTATCGCCTTAGCTATCCTTTGCCCCGAGTCACCACCCGGTCTATGACCGGCTCTGGGATCGGACTATGGAGCGTCGCTACCCGGCTTGCCCAGAGAACCTAGGTGCCGGAGGTGATGCACGGCACTCATATGCTCACCTATGTACGACGTCCGTTACCCGTGGCCACCGGACCTTTGGCCTGTCGACCGCAGGTCTCTGGAGGAGGTGGCGATTCGTCCCCATCCGGCCCCCTCGCATTCGTACACAACGAACTCTGCCGGGCTTCCGGTCACCTCCCCCACTTAAGGGGTCGGGTCGGAACCACCCGGAGGTGCGGCCACATTTTGCCATAAGGTAATTATATCAGTGCTACTGCACTGATTTGAGAATTTTTATCGATTTGAGAATTTTTGAAAACATAAATTGTAATATAAATTAATAAATACAATTTAAGATACAATTGTCATGATAATGATTTTTTTATTTTTTTTTAATTACATAAACCTCCATTAAAGTACATTTTGGTAATTATGTTTTTATTTATTTAATATAATTTATATTTATTATACAATAATGTATATAATAAATTTAGTACTCTGAAATAATTTTCAATCTGTCGCAAGATTTTACAGTATAAATCTTCAGTTTAACTGTTTATTATCTTCAGAATGAATTGCAATCCATGTTTATAGTATATGGAAACCAGCATTGTTAACATATCCTAAACGCTTGAGTTGATCTTTGTCATATATCAGACACAATTAGGCACTTAATAACCCCTGCTAAATGGTGTAATATGTAATGAGGCGTTAGCTACAGAATTTAGTAGTGTTGTTATAGCCATTGATTGATGATATTTTGCTTAGCAGAGACAATAAACAGGCTTGCATTAGACGATTTGAGTTTATTCAGTAATATTAGATTACAGGAATGATTTAATGTCATAGAAGTTGCTAAATGATGTATAATATGTGCCTGTTTTACATCCAACATATACGGAACTGCATTTATATGGAACTATTTAGACCATATAATTTATGACACTACTCAGATACATTTCCAGTTTAAAGCTTTTTTATTAGCTTTTCTAAAATATAATATTTAAAATGAATACACTGTAAAAAAATATGTAATTCTCCACATGGAAAGTTACAAAAATCTGTATGCTTAAAAAAATTTATCTCTGCACTGTACAAAAAAACAAGGTGTAAATCTGCAAAACTAGTTTTTGTAAAGCTACAGATTTATGTAGTTTTATAGAAAAATCTATTAAAATTACAGCAATTCTTACTAAAATTATATCTGTAACCCTTGTTGCAGTTACATAAAAAGTTCTAGGCATTCCAGTTTCCTAAAAATATATTTAGTAACCTTACAGTTTTTTTTTTCTTTTTTACATTGCAAAAGTGTAGCTGTTACACGAACTTTTGTTGTTGCCCTTACTTAAAAAGTTCCAGGAATCCCAGTTTCAAAGAAAATGTTTAGTAACTTTACAGATTTTTTTTTAGCGTAGTGAACAATGTCTAAATTTAAATTATATAAATCATTACAATATACAAACATAAGTATACATATGATTTTTCAAATAAGAATAAGATGTAACTTTATATTCAGATTGCAATTATGGAAAATTTATTTCTTAGAAAAAGTAATGCAATATTGTAGAATATCGTTGAATATTTGAGAATTTAACTGATTTAATTAATTTAAATTTAAATGTATATAATACTTATCGTAAAAAAAGTAGTACTTTATTGATATTAAAAGTGAATCGGGAATCCTTTAATTTTTACCAGCTTTGGAAAAAAATATATATATTGTCGAGTGTGGTGTTGTTCTTACACTGACCGTTAAAAAGGAGCTTAAAATTTATAGAAACTTAAAAGACCTTTCATATGAGCAAAAAGTGAAATAAGATTTGTGAGACAAAACGCGCAACTACGAGAAAGTAATCTCCAGAGAGTTCTTTAAAGATGTTTAATAACAATTGAAATCAAGCAAAGAAGTGCCATATTAAGAGCCACATAATTATAAACAACGAAGTTCGTAGCAATATATAGTCTAATTTGAGCCGATGAAGCTCAAATCCATGATTAAGGTTGAAAATTTCCGAAGGAAGAAACGAGATTTTTGAAATGATAGCTTCGGTCGAGGTTCGGTCAGGATGAATTTTCAGCCGCATTTTCGGAATTCAGTCGCAACTCAGATTTTCGGCCGAAAACGAAACTAAATTTTCGGTCGATCTCTATTAAAAACATAAAACCCGAAATAATCCTATCACGTTTTGCCATAGGGTAATTATATCAGTGGAGTAAAATCGATTTGAGAATTTTTGAAAACATAAATTTCAATATAAATTAATGAATACAATTTACGATACAATTGTCATGATAATGATTATTTATTTTTTTAATTCAATAAACCTCTATTAAAGTGCATTTTGTCAATAATGTTTTTAATTTTTTTAAATATAATTTATATTTATTATACAATAATGTAAATAATAAATTTAGTACTCTGAAACAATTTTTAAGCTGTCACAAGATTTCATAGTATAAATCTTCCTTCTAACTGTTTATTATCTTCAGAATGAATTAGGTCACAATTTGGATCACACGTATAATTAATTAATAAATATGTATATTTAATAAATACGCGTAATTAATTAATAATTATGCATATTCCATATTACGTATAATGAACTAATAATTATTTATTTTTATTTATGTATTAATTAATTTTATGCATACAAATTAAATTAATTAAATCACAATTGACCTGGCAAAGTAGTTTTAAGTGTCCCCATTAGTTTTAAGCATGTTTTATTCTTAATTAAATTTTAGCCAAATAGTGGCGTGTATATAAAGATAGACTTTCCAACCTAGTAATTGATATATGTATTTGAGATTTACTATGCACTTTTCGCTATCGAAAATAAAGTATGTAGCGTTCACAGTTTATTTACAGAGACACTCAAAAGTATTCCATTACATTTTGGTCGATAGGGAAATGTCGTAATTATGTAAATACTTAGCACCTATATTCGTAGTTTTGTCTAACCAACCGAATTATTCGAAACTTAAAATATAAAATCGTTGCATAATTTTGTTTAGCCTTTTCAAATTTTATGAAAATCGAATCAAAAGTTAAAAAGATAGTAATTTAAAACTTTCCATTCTATTAAATTCTATCATATATAATTAATTCAATGAGATCCCATATAGATAATGATTCTTGGCTGCCATGGTGATTAGGTCCTATTTAAGATGGAGTCATAGTATTTACGTATTACTGAATTTAATATATACAATCTTTAAAAAATTATTATTGCATTTTTGTATAAGAGTGCAGCAGCTATTGAACCATGATCTGAATATTTATTAAACCAGTTATAGTACGAACGTTATAGTACGAACGTTTACACCGCATTTGCCACGTAAAATACCCGACTTGCTTTGTGTGTGAATAAGAGAAAAGATATGATTAAGCGGTTCATATCTACTTTCATTTTTATTATTTTTCATTCACCAAAGCGGGCGCTGTCCTTGAATGCCTATGGAGACAGAAAGGTTGTGAAGATTTTTCCCCTTTTGTTTTATAAATCATTATAAAGTGCGTTGCCAGAGAAATCTAGAAATTGAAGACTATTTAAGTAAAACAGTTATCTGTAATTATATAAATACAAAATCCTGAAACAATTCGGGAATAGTTAGCGAATAAAATATTGAATTTTGAATAACTTTTAGAAATTCTTAAATAACTGATTTCTAAATACACAAAGAGCCTAATTATCTTAAAACTATATGTATGTAATAGAAACTTTACTACGGTCAAAATACTGATTTAAATAAAGAAATTTAAAACAGAAAATATCTATTTTATTATATGATTGTGTTTGCTGGAGAGCACTTGCTTCCAACATCTATTCCAGTCGCATTATGAACATTTTGCGTATATTTATAATTTTCTTTTAAATGCATATATTTCTAAAATAGTCTAGATATCAAACGAATATATAAGTTTGATTTTTATAATGTAGAAAGATCGAGATATCCATAAAAAATCTCATACATGTAATTATAGTATATATATATATATATAATTGTTGTTTGTCTTATAATGAGAGTTTTACGCGAAGCTGCATCTTGTATCCCAGACAAATAACACCTGCTGCATTTCTACAGGCTTATAGGTGCTAAACGTGATCATCTGTACGATACAGAACTGGTAATATTTAGGGTAAATTTATAACAGGGAAATTTGAGGGCAATAAAATGGCCCTCATTTTTTTATGGCAGCTAATATTTAATGTCAAGAAGGGATACTAATTTGGTTAAAGAACTGCATATGTGAAAATTATGCTGGCCGAATTTAATATGAGCGGTCACGTAGTTGGGGATTCTACAGCCAATGAGGGCGACTATAATTGTAAAGGCCATTGTAATTGAAGGGGCTTCCGGGAAAGGGATTTTTTTTTTTTTTTGAAAAGCATAAGCTCATGAAATCTAGTAGCACATAAATAAAGGTCGTATTCCTCATATCTTAAACAGCAGTGTGCCCGGCGAATGCCGATCCTGATCTGATGAACGGCGCAAATTGAAGGCTCTCTTCCGATGGATCAACGTGTCCGGACGCCGAATATTAGTCTGCCAGACTTATGATAAAATCCCTGCTGTCCAAGCCTGCCTGGCCAGAACGACTATGATCCTTCTTTCAACGCCCTTAATGGGGTAATTGCAAGGTATTTATCACTTAATATAAATCATAACTGATAACAGTTTATTTGAGAAATTAGGGCTTTCGACGACTGGAATAATCATCACGACTGGGGTATACAATCTATCCAAATTATCCAAAATTAGTAATACTAAAAAAAAAATAACATAAATGATGATCATTAGATCATTATAAGAAAAGAACACAAGAAACGAAAAGAAAAGAACATAAAAAAGAAAAGAACATAAGAAAAAGAAAATAAATGATCTTCAGTAAGTTTGAATAAAAAATCTAAGAATGTCAAAATCATATTAAAGTTATTAATAAATTCTTAATTTCTTTTCAAATATCTATAAATACACGATGCGATATATCACGTTGTGGAAGCGTAAGACCTTGTTTAATATATTCTTGTTTGCATTTAATTTTCTTAATTTTGTGTTTATATTTAAATTTCTAAATAAATTCATTTACTGAAAGTATAATCCTAGTCTGTTTTAGTTTGGTAAAAATTGATGTATGTAATCTCTTTTAGGCTTAGTCGATTTAATTGATTAATTTTAGGTACATTTGATTTACAATTGTATCGCCAATTTAATTACTAATTTTTCTAATAGATATTTTATAAATATATATGTATTTCGTAAAATTACACAACGCATATTCTTTTTTTATTATTATTTCTCATAAATTTACCTAGTTAAGGTGAGCTTTGTATTAATTCTCTTTTCTTAGCTCACGTCGCACTATGTCGGGAATTTAATTTTAATATACGATCACAGCAACTTATGTGTTTGTGTAAATTAAAATGTACCAACATGGCTTCATGGTGGAGAATGGCAGTGTTGGACAGATATTATTAAAAAAAGTACCAGTTACAAATAAAGTCTATCTATTTCTTTCCGGCATTGTTAAAATAATAAAGTGCACCAACGTTTCCTATGTTAAATTACTCATTCTATAATGCTATTGCTAAAAGTTTGTCTGTATGAACTGTGTGAATTTAAGTGGCTGAACTGGAAGTGTATCGGTAATTTAAGCCAAAACTTTCTGGGATCGATTCATGGCCTGGACACTTTTTCACTCAGTTGGAAAAAATTAAGCTTATATGATATATTTACTAATCCGAATGATCGAGTTAACACATTAAACTGTATGTTTTAACAAGTATTTAAGTCAGTATATCCGAGTAAACCAGCTTCAGTTGTAAACAGGTGTTATGGTGTAATTTAAGTGGTTTAAAGCAAATATAATTTACATAGAAAAAGAAATAAATATAACGTTCTTTTCAATCATATTCTGTTATATTTCCTCTTTTACGGATGTGGTGTTTCAGATAAGTGGGTGGTCTTTGTTTTCATTTTTCTCATTTAGAGATAGAGGGTGGAATTTTGTCCTTGGATGATCTTTTGTCTTCAGTCTACTTGTATGTCATCCGTATGGTGGTACATATTCGATTACAGGATGTGAGAAGTTTTCTGACATAACCTTTGGCTGCCTAAACAATAAATTCAAGAGGTGATTTTAATAATTGACATTGTAACTGAGAAGTGAAATTAGTTTCCCATTACTAAATCCTTGTCAGATGGCCAGTGGAGCAATAAATTTACCAACGAATGTCTAGCATAATCCCTGGGATTATTAAATGTTTTAAAGTCAGCTTTACCCATATATTACGTTTTTATCTTTGAGCCAGGAGGGCTTACGTAAATTTGAACCAATTAGCCCTTAGGAAATCCCTGGTTAGAGTGAGGTGACATTCTGCCGCTACAAAATTTTGGACAATTAAAAAATAGACTTAAAAATAGATAGAGTTGAAGGGAAAAGATAGCTGAATGAGACACATTTCCTTGTTTGAAAAAAGGATTACTAGTACGCCAAAACATGCCGTCCGTATCCCAAGCCCTGAAGAGGAAGGATTCGTTTGAATATGGGTGTCGGCTCTCTCTCTTTATATTGATGACGATGCCGAAGTGATAGCGATAGATCATCGAATAAAGGGAATCTGTTGTCTCTTTACCTAATTTTATTTTGATAATGTTGCCGATCATCGAATATTAGGAGTCTACTCTCACTTTCTTTGTATTTTGATGAGGATGCCGAAGTGATAGCGAGCAATCATAGAATAATGGAAGTCTACTTTCTCTCTATTTTAGGTAGGTTTCGTAACAAATACTACCTACTGCAATCTCACTATGTTGGAATTTCTGAAATTGTTTTGCAGATCTACGCCGATCGTGACTCCTAGAACCCTAAACGACCCTCAGTTCAAATCTTTATATATATATATATATATATATATATATATATATATATCCATCTATCTATCTACCTTTTTCAATCTATACTTATATATATAACTTTTTTATGGAAACGATAACTTCTATAATTCTGCTCAAATGCTCAAATCTTTTCCAAACTGAAACATAAAATCAAGAGGTAGACAATCTCGGTCACGTTTGTTAATCGACAAAATCAGCCAAAGGGGGTGGAAATAGAGAGGGGTTTTGTAAAAACGGAAAAAACCATAACTTCTTAATTATAATTCATATCGAATCAGTTTAAAGTTATTATTACTTCTAGGAAAATGCCCGAAAATTTAGGTATCACAGATTTTTTTTAAAATTAAAAATGGGCTCAAGAGGCGAAAAAAATGGGGTTTTAGGAAAATAAAAATTCATACCTTCGTCAACATATCAAATTAATTTAAACTTATTATAAATCTTCTTAATATCATTTACAACTTTTATGTTGACAAGTTTTTGATAGGACTAACTCTTACCACACAAAAAAAAATAAATAAATAAAATAAAACGAAAAAAATGGGGAGGTTGAGGAAGAAAAAATTTATAACTTCTTCAGTTCACAAGATATTCAATCCGCTTAAAATTATTATACATCTTCCCAATATTATCTACATCTTTCATACTGAGAAGTTTTTGATAAGACCAACTCTTTCAGCAAAAACAAATTAAACAAAAATAGGGGTTCACGAATAAAACATCGTGTTACGGGTGTACTCAAATCCAAACAGCTTATCTTCTGACTCATTTTTAAATTCATTTCTGCTCTCAAATGCATCCAATTAGCAAGTTCTCTTATTCAGAAACTATATAATGTGCTGTATTGGTCGATGTTTTGATGAAGGCAGAACATATTTCAAAAAATGCTGTCAAAGTTGACATTTTGAACAGAATTTCTCGAAGCGATAGTGCTCGAAATGATATGGTCGTACTGCGAAATCAATTGTTTGTAAATCAAGTTCTAATTTATTGAACGAAAAATAAAAACACAGGTCGCTTATTAATCTCTTTAAAATATCACGCCAGCAAGTTTCATGTTTCTACTTTTAAAAATGATAGTCCGAGTGCTACACGACCAAAATAAGGTGAGAACTGCAAATCGTGATAAGAATATACCGATTGCTCAGTATGTACTTTATATTAATACAATGCATTTCAGAAGGGGAGGCATCGCGTAAAGTCCTGGGAATTCAAGATGGCGGTTGTTTTTCAAAATGGCGTCATTTTCTGAATTTTCTTACTATCCATCATATAAATGTATGTTTGAGGTCGATTTCGATGTTTTTAACGTCAAAAAGTTTGTTTTTAATACTTTCCTTCATAGTTGAATGAGTTTATGAATTTAGTTAGTCTGTCTGCCTTCTTTCCATTCTATGCTCTAACTCGCTTAAATTCACTCAGATTGTCACGTAATTTATATATGTTATTGAAGTTTACAGTAATATGTTCCGAATAAAAATGAAGTGTATAGGTTTTATAGTCCGTTTACAGGGCCCTCAAAAGTATTCCATTACGTTATTGTCTATTAGTCCGGGTGCTACGGTTGCGAAAACAACAAATCGTGATAACAATATACCGATTGTTGATTATCTACTTTGTATTAATACAACCCATATAAGATAGGGAGGCATCACATAAAGTTGGAAAATTAAAAAAGGAATTTTTCAGTTTAAAAATACCGAAATTGACATCATAGACACTTTTTTATGATGTATAGGAATAAAAATGCAAACTCTTTTGAATAACAGACGTCATTTTGAATCCCTATGTATTTGCACGATGCCTCAACTTCTTACATGCATTGCATTAATATGAATTAGACACTGACCATTCGGAATATCTTTATCACAAAATGCAGTTTTTTCATACCTAGTAGCTTCATTAATAACAGTTGATTTAACTGATGAGCTTTATAGAATTTATACACGATTTAAAAACGCACGTATTCTTTTTGTGGTGTGTCACTGTAAATAAACGATAAATACTATGCACACCTTATTTTATAGTTATTTTCTTTTAGTGCATCTCACTCATGTATGTCAATTTGAATGTGTTTCAGAGATTTAAACATGATTAAAACACACTGTAAACGATTTCCCCATAGATAATAACGTAATTGAATTTTTTTGAGGGCCTTGTAAACGGACTATAAAAACTTGAATTTCTACGACTTCACGCGTAAATTAAGTAGCCCCGTCTTATATGGACTGTATTAATATAAAGTAGATACTCACCAATCGGTATATTCTTCTCACGATTTGCAGTTTTCTCAACCGTAGCACCCGGATTTATAGACAATAACGTAATGGAATTCGTTTAAGGGCCCAGCAAACGGACTATAAAACCTATAAACTTCATTTTTATTCAGAACATGTTATTGTAAACTTCAATAACCTATATAAATTACATGACAATCTCAGTGAAATTAAGCGAGTAGCGATATTTAAATGAGTTAGAGCATGGAATGGTAAGAAGTCAGACAGACAAACGGACAGACAATATGAATTTATAAACTCATTCAACTATGGCGGAATGTATTAAAAACGACATTTTTGACATTAAATACATCGCAATAGACCTCAAACATACATTTATATGATGAATAGTAAGAAAAGTCAGAAAATGACGTCATTTTGAATAACAGCTGCCATCTTGAATTCCCACGACTTTACGCGATGCCTCCCCCTCTGAAATGCATTGTATTAATATAAAGTACATACTCACCAATCGGTATATTCTTATCACGATTTACAGTTTTCTCAACTGTAGCATCGGGACTATGAGTCCGAAAATATGTCAGAAAATTTCGAGTTGTTGAGCGTGGAAAAATATTTTTTGAATATCGCTTTAATATCATTCTGATAAAACCAGCTGTTACAGGAAAATGAAATTAAAAATTCGTCAAAAGCTGCCAGATAAATCTATAATCTTGGTTTTGCTTTTGCTGGTGAAATTAGTACTTAACTTCGAAATCTAACTCCGCCTGTAGGCCGAGCCGTCAGGGATTATTTTTTATTTTGATGAGGATGTCGAAGTGATAGCGAGAGATAATCGAATATTGGGAGCTGCTTTCTCTACTCTCTCTCTTTATTTTGATGAAGATGGCGAAGTGATAGTGAGAGGTCACCACTTTCTCTCTTTATTTTGAGGAGGAAGCAGAAGTGATCATCGAATACTGGGATGTTGCTTTCTGGAGAACAGGATGTTATATTTACGGTTGGAGTTGGATTGAGCTAAGGATCATTGGGTGACTAGAAGTTTGTCAGGAAATTTCGTCTGTTTAGTGTACGAATTTTGAAGATGGCAACAAAAGAATATAGCAATATTAAGAACCAGCCAACGCGGCTGACGCTGTTTGGATGGCTGATTTGCAATGGATATAGAGTATTTTGAACGGAGCAAGAGTGCCTGGTTTTCATGGACATTCTTGTAGGCTGTTTCTCCGCGGCAGTGTTGCTGTTCGACGAGTGGCGCCTTTGTGATATAAGTAAAGAGTTAATATATTTTAATACGGTGACCATCCGCTTTTGTGTGTGAGTGACAACGTATGGTATTGTAAATCGAATTGACAGACTTTATATTCAAACTTTACTTTGGGTATGTACTATGTTAGAGAAGCAAGTTGCTGAACTTCGGGTAAGTCAGCTATTTTATGTTTATGCGTTTAAGGAGTAAAAAACGGAAATTTTAAATTGCTACTTAATTTAATTCAACTATACGAAGGTGTTTTGTTAAAATTGGTTAAATGTGTAATCTTACCTTATACCAAGTAACCATATCAATAATTTGAAATGTAAATTTTGTAAAAAAATGTTTGTTAATGTTATGGGCAGAAATTGGAATTTTATTTGAAGTTTGAGTAACTGTTTATTATTTTTAAAGTAAAGTATTAAGATTAATTTTACTTAGACATATATATTCAATTATTAAAAAATTAAATATATAATTATAATTTGATTTGATTGACTTAAGCTAAGCAGGTGGATCACAACGCAATCTTAACTTAATTTTAGTGCATTTATTTGAATACTAATAAGACAAATTAAATTACTTAGGTATTTTAAATAATAATGATAATAATAATAACTAAGGAATAAGTGTTTCTTTATGAGAATGCATGTATAACAAAGATAAATGAAAACTAACTAGAGAAGCAAAACATAGCAACGGTATATTTATATACAAAGAAAACGGTTTTAACAAAATGCCTTATAACACAGGCATATCACATATGTATGTTATTATTTTTTCACATATTAACCAAGATGTTTCGGCTACAGAAATTTTAACGCAATATTATAAATATTATACATTAATATGTATAATAAATTGCGTACTTGATTACAAGCTCTGATTCAGTTTTACTATAACATCTTGAAGCTTCGTGTTTATTATCTTATAACAACTGAGTTATTTTAGAATGGATTTCAGTCCTTGTTTAAAGTGTATGCAAACCAGCATTGTTAACACATCGTAAAAGCTTTAGTTGATCTTCGTCATATATCAGAGACAATTAGGTACTTAATAACCCCTGCTAAATGGTGTAATATGTAATGAGGCGTTAACTAGAGAATTTATTATTGTAGTTATTTCTGTTGATTGATGATATTTCGCATAGAAGAGGAGATAAACAGGCCTGCATTAGCTAGTTTGAATTTATTCAGTGATATTAGATTACAGGAATGCTTTAATGTACTACAAGCTGTTAAAGCAGGTATAATATGTTCATGATTTACACTCTATAAATACCTAATAAACATAAATGCTCGCACAAGGAATTATTTAGAAGGAATAATCTGTAGCTACTTTTAAACATTCTAGTTAATTTATTGTTTTTTTTTTAATAGTTTTAAATAGATAATTTGAAAGAGTGACGGAAAAATATATATTTTAAGGAAATATTCATAATTAATAAATCATAAATGTAAAAGTGATTTTTATACAAAAGAAAACTTTTAAACATATAACTCTGGTAATTGTACTTTTCATGTTAGGTTAATTAGCATTACAAAAAATTTTATTTGGTAATTTGATCAATCATTTTTAAATCTGTATATATATATATGTAGGGTGGTCCTTAAAAAATTAACTTTTACAATTTTTATGGGGCACCCTCCTATTTTGTTCTATGTATAGAATAAAGACTTCCACAAAAATTTCAAAAGTTTATAACATTTTTTAAGGGTCGCTACCAAAAATTTTTTAATACATATTTTGTAATTTAATAATAAATTATTAATACAAATCCATTGTCATTGCCAAAATGAGTCATGCTATGATATTAGATTATAAAGAATGTCATTTGTTTCAAGTTTCAATATATTTACGCAGTCTATTGTTCAAAGACAAGGAGAGGATTTCATGTCTACACTCTATTCATCTCAACTTGGCAAAATTGTGAAAGGTAGAGAATCTGTCTTGAAAAATAGTTCTCCATTATTTTTAAATTTTAAATAGCTAAAATGCGTAGGAATTTATAAGACAATGTATATAAATTATAGAATTTGATTTTTTTATATTCGTAAAATACTAAATGGCCGTATTCGTATCAATAGCAGAGCACAAAACTTAAAAAAAGACTTTTCGAAAAGCGTCCCTTTGACTGTTCACTGGGATTGCAAAATTTTAGAAGACATTTCAGGATCTGAAACTGTAGACAGATTACCCAATATTGTTTCAAGTTAAGGTACTGACCATTTAACTAGCTGTTCCAAAACTTGAATCAGGAACAGGGGAGGCAATAGCTTCTTCTGTTAACGAAACATTGGAGTTGTGGGGATTAAAAGCTAGTAAAAATGTATGACATTTGATATAACATTTGTTAATACCCGATTATCAAAAGTTGTTTGTACTCTTCTGGATTGGAATATGAACAAAGAAATGATTTGGCTTGCCGTCATCACATCTTTGAAATTATGCTTGAGGATGTTGCTGTCTCTCGGAGTTTCAAGTGGACCAGACATAATGTTATTTAAACGATTTAAAATTTCGTGGATGTCTATCTATTATGGCACATTTCAGACTCTTATGACTGACAATTTAATCAATGAAAAAAATAACACGTAATGCATCAGAAAATTAAAAATTGTGCTCAAAATTACCTTAATGATTTTTCAACCAAAGGGCGGTTACAAGGAACTGATAGAGCTTGCCTTCATTTTCTTATGTGGAGTACTCGAAAAAGTTGTTTATATTAGAGCCCCAGATGGATTGCATCGGGTTCCATGGATGGTGAAGGCCATATACTCGCTTAAGATTTATTTATTTAGAGATCAGTTTAAACTCTCTAAGCAGGAAGAATCTGGAGTTCGTCAAGTTTGCTCGTTTGTTGTGAAAATCTACATTCTCAGCTGATATCAGGCCCAATGATTTATTGCTCCTGAAGGATTTGAAAAAAGACGAAAATGTAAGTGAAATCATTTCTTTGTGTGTTTTGAAGAAGTTCCTAGGACATTTCAGTACTTCACAGAAGAGCTACTTGCTGTTGCATTCTTCGATGATAATATATTTTTTGAAAGTAAAAGAAAAATGGAGCATGTGTTGAAAAATAAAGAAAATTATGAACCCTTGAAACGTACACGTGCTGATCCTGATGGCATTCTCCAAAATGACTTGCAAGATTTTCTAACAATCAGCACTCTGAGGTTTTCTTTAAATTATGGATTTACCTTCAGACGTTTTCGAAACACATGTGACTAACTGGAATGAAATTGAATCCTACAAGAAATATAAGGTACTAGCGACTTAAAGTCAAAGTTGTTAAAGATGTAGCTGAATGTCGGGTAGTACTCATGGAGGAATACAATAAACTTCATACAAAAGATAAAGAACGAAAACAGTATTTCAACAATGTGATTATGTCAATCCAAATCATTTCTTTTTTCATATTCTGTTCCGGAAGAGCACAAGTTTCTTTTGATAATCCGGTATTAACAATGGTTATATGGAAACTCATACATCTTACTTGCTCAGTACTCCCTACAACTGAAATATTTCGTTAACAGCAGCCTCCCTTATTCCTGATTGAAGTTTTGGAACAACAAGTAAATGGTCAATACCTTTACCTTAAACGGTAATGGGTAATTTGTCAGTTTCAGATCCTGAAATGTCTTCTAAAATTTTGCAATCCCTGTGAACAGTCATACGAAAGCTTGCCGAAAACTCTTTTTTTAAGTTTTGGGCTCTGCTTGCCCGGCTTCGAATACGAATATGGCCATTTAGTACGACATTTTACAAATATAAAAAAATCAAATTCTATATTTTACAAACATTATCTTATATATTTTCACGCCTTTTAGTTATTTAAGATAAAAAAATAACGGAGTACTATTTTTTAAGGCGGAATGTTAGATTCTCTACCTTTCACAATGCCGCCAATTTGAGGTGAAATAGAGTGTAGACATGAAATACTCCTGTCTGTGTTTGGACAATAGACTGCGTAAATATGTTGAAACATGAAACAAATGAGTCTTTACAGCCTTATATCATACCATGATTCAATTTGGTGATGACTATGGATTTGTATTAATAATATTTTATTAAATTACAAAATATGTCAATTTTTAATTTTTTTTTTTAAATATTCAAACTTTGGTAGCGACCCTAAAAAATGTTTTAAACTTTTGAAATCTTTGTGGAAGTCTTTATTTTATACATAGAACAAAATAGGAGGGTGCCCCATAGAAATTTTAAAAGTTAATTTTTTAAGGACCACCCTAATATATACAGATATATATATACACACACAGAGAGATATGGTGTGTGCGTGTGTACATGTATAATACAGTTTAACAATGTTTTGTAAACTGTTATAGTATGAGCACGGATTGGAGAGTATTTTTATGTTTATTCGCACCACAAATTACAAAATGTTTCATTTGTGGTTGATCCCTCTTACAAATATCCTCGTATAAGTTTACGGCAGGTCTTACTTTTCAAAAAGTGATGTGAACAGAATAAAAACTTTTCTCTAGGAAGTATATGGCCCCATTACGTAATTAAAAGGTTAATATACGATTTTATACGTTTATCATATTTTCTTATACCCGTTAAGGTCTATAATTAAAAATCATATAATTCATGTTGTATTTCTATACGTGTAAGGCTGGATTTTTGCGTTTTTCGTGTATCCAATTTCAGCTTCCAATGATTTTCTAATCTGCTATAAATGTTGTGTAAATGGTAAAAAAGAATGACTCATCAGCACATTTTCATTTAAAGTTACTTTTTTTTTAAAGTTGTGTGCATTCTTTTGCAATGCAGCATATACAAGAAAACTGTATCACCCATTATGTTATATTTTGCAAAACCCGCTTAAATTTGATATTTTCAGCACTTAAGAAGAATTAGTTGTATTGAACATCATATTAATCTATTCTGTTTATAATACTTGTTTATAATATTACATGTGTATCTTAAAAATTGATTTAAAAAAGGGGGGAAATGCATTTTGTATGTTTTCTTTTAAATTATCGTTCATAAAAACATATCCAGTGATCAAATTATTAAAAGGAGGATGCAGGAATCTGGTACAAGACAAAAAATCTTGACCATAGGTACTTACAATTAATAATACTGTGTTCGGAGTCTATTTACAAACTACCTCTTGCAATTAAAGGAATCGAATTTCAATAGTATACATTTCAGTACACTGGTGAATATTTTTAATAAACTAAAGATTAGTTTCAACATCAATGAAAATTTGTCTGTATAGAATGATAATCATTCTATCCAAAATTAAAATAATGAAATTTTCATGGACCTAACAATTTCTGATTCCTAGCTATGAAAAGATTAGGGCCAAATTTTTGGTATGGAACTCTATTTTGCAATATCTATGATGTTCGTAATCCACATATTACCATATATAACATAACTCGGAAAAAAAAAACATATTTATGAATAAATGTGTAGCTTGCATTTATTTTTTTTTCTAAAAAAAAAAAAAAAAAAAAAAAAAAAAAAATAGCACACAAATATATCATATGTAAAGTTTCTTATGAATTCTGAAAAGAGAGAAAGGGTGACATTTGTTTATCCTTTATTGCTCTTTAAGGTTAATAGACTGATAAGGGGCAATACAAGTTTCAGTAATCGAATCACTTTTTCAAAAAATCCGTCATATTTGGGAGGTCTAAACGTAATTAAAAATAATCGAAAGAGGAAATACAAATAAAAATTTACTAATTGTACTAAATTATTGAACAAAAAAATGTATAAATATGCTGCTTTATTATAATTTCTATCAACATCTGAACATTTACTAATAGAAATGTTATGTAAACACTTTTACGAAATTTAAATAACAAAGAATTAGTTTGTTTTTTAGATTTTTTTTTTTTTGCCTTTTATATAGTGCGTAGGTAGATAGTAAGAGATACTCCCAAATTCCCAAATCCTCCTATCACAATTCCATCACAATTTATAGACCGAAATCTTATACAAAGCAATTGATAAAAACCATTATCTACGTTTCATTCATCAATTTTTCTTCCAACAATAAAATATTTTCTCCTTAGTAGTCAATGCATGACCGCATATAATTTAGGCAACGCCCATATTTAGATGATTGCAATAAATATTCTTCAGCGATTGTTTTATAAGAAAGAATATTCACAAAAATATTTGCAAAATGTTCTCTGTTGTGTAAAAACAATTTATTGTGAAATAACAAAGTAAGATCCTTTTTAATATGACATTATAAACTATAATTTCTAAATATGTAGTAGTGCTTTTTTTTACGTATTTTATACAAAAATAAATATTTATTTATGCGCGATCATTTCTTTGCACAATTTTCTAGACGTCAGTACACCAGAGGATGTACCCAGAAAGTAAATGTCGTGATTTATTTGAGAAACAGGACGTATAGGAAGTTTATTTAAAACTATAAACGGTATACGGCGTATATCACCGTATACACTCCATTGCATCCCTGACGAATGTGTACAACCAATACTATATTTTTATGTTAGTTAAATGTTCTTTTTTATGCTGTAAAGACGGTTTGTTGTTAAGTATAATAAAATGTAATTTTTCCTTTGAAATTTTGACACAGGAATTTCGAAATATTACATGAATAATATCTTTAGCCATGTTAAGGGAAAAGTTTAAATGTATCATATTACATCGTCAAATTGTGAAAAGTGTACATCATATTTGTACTTAATTTACTTATTTATTTAGTTTAAGTAAAAATGATGTTATAGATTTTTTTTTTTTTTTTTAAGAATAAAAAAAAATGTTATGGCAATGTAAGAAACGTTTACTTATAGGATTTTAATTTAAAAAGGATTATTTTCCTACGGATTATCAGTAGATTTCTATTGAAATATTTTAAGATTTTAGAAGCAATATATATTTATTACTTTATTGCGTGGTATCGAATTGAAAAATCTAAATATATATTACGCTAACGTACGTGGCACAGAAATCGCGATTATTTGTTATTGTTTAATGGCAACGAACAAGAAACGCATCTCATTAGTTACTGTATAAAAGTCCTTTGGCTGGATTTAGGACGATCGGGTATATTTACGTTTCGCCACGGCGCGCGGCGTTTCTCTCTTTCGCTGCAATTATGGAGCTTCAAAATATTCATTTGAAATGTCCGTAAAAGATCTCGGCGGATGCTTGAAAGTGAAGAAGAAGAGAAAATCCAAAAAAATTGAATCGAGAACGCCGTCAAACAGAGCATAAGCAATCGTCAAAATTTGCTTATTAATCGTAGAATGCACGCGTTGCTTCTTAAATCCAAATTACTAATTAAAACGTTACGGGGCATAACTATGGGACTTTAAGTGAAACGTGTAATTTTTGAAAAGCACTGTATTAGAAATGCGAATTAAACAGCTGCAAGAAGTTTACAAAACGTTGTCTAGACGTTGCACCATCTCGCACCCCTCTGTACGGAACTGGGATACAAATTTCAGATTCATTTAAGAATATTATTACGGCCCCACCAGAAGTAAAAGACAATAAAACTTGCGGAACGACGGAACGAAAACGACCAGTGATAAATTCCATTTTATGCAGGTTATTTAAAGTGAATAATGCATAATAGCATTTTTTTTTTGGTGGGGAGGGGGGGGGGAGGAGTGAGCTGGAACTTTTTTTTTTTCGTTTATTGCAAGATTCCATTAAAGACAGGCTTTACTCTATTAGAAAGTAAATTTGCTGGATGGTACTTTAAAAAAAAAATCTATATTAGTAATATTTGCTTACAATTTTATTATGTCCTTTTCAGTATTGCAGTTTATGTTGTATTTGTAATTGTTTTTTTCATCTAAAGATTTTAAATAAAAAAATTAATTATTGAAAATTAATTAAATTTTAACTGAATTCATCAATTAAATTGGAATAAAAAATTTAAAGTATGAGACATAACTTTGAAACTGAATAAGAATCGGGACCTGGTAATTTCCACCGTCATCCCCGCCCCCTTTGTACGGACCTGCGATAAAATTTTCAGATTCATTTAGGGATATTATTACGCCCCGGGTAACGCTGGGCGGGTCAGCTAGTAAAGTAGAAATCGGTTAATATGATCTCGTATTAACCGTAAACCTTACTAAAATCTTAAAAAATACACTCATAATTTAATTAAATACTACTCAAATGATCACTTAACCCGATGCTAAAATTAAGTTAATTTCATAAAGTTAACATAAAATATTAATTCTTAACATTTATTTAAAGAGTAAATTTCTTTAAACGGATCTTTTAGTTACAGTAAATCCCAGTTCTGACTTCAAAGCCTCTATAGAACTAGTTATTAACATGGGAAATGAGCAACGCACAGTAATTTAAATGAGCCCTTCATTTTTAGCCAGAAAATCTCGACTAACATTGCAATAGTCGCTGGAATAGTCGAGCTGTACATTTCACATAACATATGAATTTAACAATGAAAAGTCTGGTTTTTATGGTCCAGAATCCCGATTTTAAGATTTCCCGATTATTTCCCGATAAAGATCTTTATCACTACCTTTTTTCTTCCATTCTATCAAACTTCGGGACATTCCTTTGCATTATTCTAGGTACAGAGTCTCCGTGAAGATTGAAGTTTTGTCTGTTAAAATTGAAGAATTAGTACATATTGTCAGGGAATCGTAATGTAGAATTAATACCACTGATACAGAAGAGTGTTAGATGACAAGAGGCTGCTATTCTAATTCTATTTATCTTTTTAGCTTACAATTACATTGAAATGCACTGTTTTTGTACGGCTAGTATGTGTGATTCTGCTTTTGTAGCTTTTAGAAAGCACGTAATTGTTCTTTTAGTTTCTTCTTATAGTTGCAATATTCATTGCAATATGCGTGCTATTGATTTCTCGTATCATTTAAATTTAACAGTCGAGAAAAGATGCATGAAACAGCTGGTTAATATGGTCCAGAGTCAGGATTTAAAGAAATAAACGTATAAGCAGTTTCATTTATGCTACTTCTTTATCATTGTTTAGTTGCAAATCCTTCCAAACGGGCGGAATTTGAAACTTCGTTATTCTTCCCTTCTACCTTCCATTCGTTCAAGACATCGTGACATTCCTTTGCATTGCCCTGGATAGAGGGTCTCCTTAGAGATGGCAGTTTTGTCTATCAAAGCTAATGAATTTCTACATTCATTAGAACCCCTATAATTCGAACTAACTGGGACCGATACCTGTCCGGATTACAAAATATTCAGATTATCCAAAATTCCGATAAAAATAGAAAAGAAAAAGATGCATGGAAAAAAAATGTAAGTTATAAGTAGTTAGTAGTACAATAAACATGCTCTTATCCGGCATCCCAAGGTCTGGCATGTTCGATAATCGGGCACGACATTTTGATAAAAAAATAGTATTCCTTGATTAAGCACCCCTGATGTTCACAATAATCCAATGGAACTACAGAATTTGGAATTACGTAACAACCCATTACAAACGGTACAAAATCGAGAAACTATAAATTGCTCAGTCACGATGCCGACGGGAGAAAGAAAAAAAATCTGTAGATAATTTCCGAAATCCAACTATTGAAAGAAAAAATACATTTTATCATCTTAATTAAATACTTTTTGTATTTTAAAAAATAATTTTATAGTGATTGGCAAACAAACTCATATTGTAGATTCTATTTAAGATGGCTCTACTAGTAGGCCTGGAGTGCATGTTTTCATTTTATATTCGCGTACATATGTTCTACTTTTACATTATTGAGCATTTTTTAATTCTATTCAATTTGTTTAAAGATGAAAAACATGCATTTCTGCCATTTTTAGGGTTTCGTACTTAAAAAGTAAAAACGGAACCATTATAGGATCATCCTGTGTCAGTCTGTCTGTCACAGCCATTTTACTCGTAAACTATGGAACGTTGAAAGTTCAAATTGGGGGGAAGTAATAAAGATTATTAACCCACATATTTACAGATTATTAAACATTCACATATATATTTAGCAAAAATGTTGACGGGCTAATTAAATTACTTGAAAAAATAAATTTCTTCTTTGTATATTGTGTGGAGTATCATGTAAAAGCTTTCATAACGCTGAACTCAAAAATACATTTCTTTTAATTTTGGATATTATATTTTCCAAAATATCGTCGAAAATTTAGTGCAAAAATACAGGGTTATTATAATTAAAGTTTAACTTTCAAAATGCTGTAAAAAAAGAACCACTGGTCAGAATGGCTTCAAATTTGAAACGAATATACCGGAGGAAGCGGGAAATGGTATGGCATACGAAAACAAAGTTCCAAAGTGTCTCAATAGATGGCGCTGTAAACGGCATAACGAAAGTGGAATCGGGGTCAAGTGACATAATCGAAATACGACGGTTTTGTCATGAGTTGCACAGTAAACCAACTTACTGTTCAATGTGCATGAGTGTTTCGGTTGTTTTACGAAACAAATGACTTCCAAGTCAGTCAACAGTTGTGGTACTGTTAGTGGAAAGTCCATCCACCACGGCAAGGTAGTACCACATTGGATGGGACAAATCGAGTTTTAACTGTCCTTGGGCCAAAAACCGCATAAAAAGTACATAATGATTCCTGTTTAAATTTTTATTTTTTCCAAAAACCGCATAAAAAGCACATAATGGCTCGGTGTTTAATTGTCCTTGTGCCAAAAACGCATAAAAATCACTTAATGATTCGGTTTTTAACTGTCCTTGGGCCAAAAACCGCATAAAAAGCGAATAATGATTCTGTTTTTAACTATTGCTAGACACGCGATGAGACAACCGATAACGATTATCGGTTTCAACTTGTGGCGGACAATGGTGGACAGCATATGAAACCTGTCTGCCGCATGTCTAGCAATAGTTAAAAACAGAATCAATTTTCGCTTTTTATGCGTTTTTTGGCCCAAGTACAAATAAAAACCGATTTTTCCCATCCAATGTGGTACGACCTTGCCGTGGTGGATGGACTTTCCACTAACAGTACCATAACTGTTGACTGATTTGGAAGTCATTTTTTCCGCAAAACAACCGAAACACTCATGCACATTGAACAATACGGTTGGGTGCTGTGCAACTCATGACAAAACCGTCGTATTTCGATTAAAAATGTCACTTGACGCCGAATCCACTTTCGTTATGCCGCTTACAGCGCCATCTATTGAGACACTTTGGAACTTTTCTTTCTTATGCCATACCGTTTCCATCTTCTTCCAGTATATTCATTTCACATTTGAAGTCATTCTGCCCTGTGGTTCTTTTTTTACAGCATTTTGAAAGTTAAACTTTAATTATAATCACCCTGTATGTCACCCCACATCTATTTCCGAATCTACTGAAACTAAAATCATGAAAAAAAAATTGAAGGTTGTAGACGTTAATTTAAATTTTGCGTGAAAATTATAGCGATTACACTAGGTCACCTAGTTTTTGAGAAAATCGCGCTTTTCCGTTATACACACATTTCGGTTTGCAGGCATTCAGCAAAGGCGTAGAGGAGCGCTGGAGGTACCTATCGTAGCAGAAGTATAAAAGCATTGTTGATAATAATTTTCGAAAAAAAAAATCGTCTGTCATTTTGCCGAGATCCTAACCCTTAAAAACACAAACAATTTGGACATAACATAATGACAGTGGCGGCATACTCTATGCACCATTGGCTTTTAAAGACCAGATAACAACTTTTAATGATAAGTTTGTGTAATGCATTGCCCAGAAGCAGTATAAAAGCAATAAATTTCAAATTGTTTAAAAAAGAGTAATTTAATTAAAATTAATTACATAAATACTGTGTAATTCGAGACTAGTTTGCATTGAGTGGATCTCTCAATACGCCTTTCGTGTCTTTAAAAGTTAATTAAAAACCTTTCTGGAAAAACGCAGCACGGACCTCCTTTCGAAGCGCGCTTAGCACAATGCCAAGTTTAAACTTTGAGCCAGTGTTTACTTTTAGCTACACTGTAAAAAAAAAGATTATTACTACGCTGAATTTAGTTTATGAAATTCCAAATAAAGTTTAACCGCTTGCGCTATATGTCGTACATCACGTCATGCTATTTTGGTCGTTTCCGACAATGATATACACAGCGTATCTCATGATATATGGCTGAGCATTTAATTAGACATTCCGAATTCTCGCCATAAAGTTTTAATTCCTATTTTTGATTTACAAGATGATTCACTTTCCATAAATAAACTAAAAGAAAATTACAAATTACATTTTTGTGGTGTGAATTCAAAATCTCTATTAAACAAAAATTTTCCAGATGCGGCAACACTGGTGGCTAGTAGACATACATCCGCTAACAGCGCCAGAACGCAAGGGTTTAAATAAGAACAACTGTTATTGTCAGTATTGAATTAAGTTCATCATAAATAGATTAGGATAAAATAAAAAAAAGAGTTATACAGAATAGCAATATTTGATATTATTTAGGCTTCCTATGTCTTTGAAATTTTATGGTATACCCATTCATACTTTTCACGTATATACAGCTATACCCAAACCTACGTTGTTTAGTTTTTTACAAAGTCTCATTATTATTTTACCAACGATTCTTTTAAATAATACAGTGAATAATTCATATATTTATTGTGCGGAACCCTCTGAGCGTGAGTAATACTCGCACTTGACCGTTTCCGGAAAGTGCGTAAATTTTCGGAAGTTAATCTTTTCAATAAATCTGTTCAAGTATAATTTTCGAAAATAAAATCGGTTCGGATTAACCGGAATTTCCGATTAGCGATGTTCTGCTGTATTTCCTGACAACTGTAATGTAAAATCAATATCGGTGAGAGAGGAGAGAGTTAGATGACAAGTGTTTTCTTTCATAATTTTACTCTTATTTTTAGCTGAAAATTGCAATGGAGTCTACAGATTATCTACTCCTGTTAGATGTGATTAGTTTTGCCAGGTGTCCCACATAAATCAGGGTTGCAAATGCTCTTGACACCACTAATTTCTTACGGTTCATTTCCATATCTTTAATTACACATAATTCTGGCATTACATAAGGTGAAGAAAATGACTTTAAAATACTCGTGTGGCGAGCATTTGGAGCCCCCATTTACGCGGGGCATCTGGCAACACTGGATGTGATGCTGCTTTTGTAGCACGCAAGAAGCACGAACTTCCTATTATAAATTATAATGACACAGGACCTTTGAGCTTCTCTAAACGATAAAAAATATGTCGATTTTAAAAATAACAAAACACAAATAATATGCAATTAAGATCTTTTTTTTTTCCTTTTTGCCTAAAGAGTATATTTTTAACTACCTTATTCAGAAAATAAATGTTGTATATACAAAATCAGTATTTAAATTTTAAATTTAAAAATTCGTCTCACTAACTGATTAAAATCATTCACTAATTAAAATCATTCAGTGCTGCGCACATAATAAATCTCTAAATTATGCTTATACTGTACCTGGCAACACTAGATGTGATGTTACTTTTGTAGCATGCAAAAAGCGCGAAATCCCTATTATAATTTAAGGGGGGACAGAAAATTTGAGTTTATGAAAATGATTAAAAAAGTCGCTTTTTTAAAGTAACAAAACTCAAATAATATAAAATAAAGATCTTTTTTTTTTCCTTTTCGCCTTCTTAACTATATTATCCAGAAAAATAAATACTAATATATACAAAATCACTATTGAAATTTTAAATTTAAAAATTCGTCTCAGTAATTGCTGAATTAAAACCCTTCAGTGCTGTGCGCATCATAAAACTCTAAATTATGCATATAGAAAATAATGTTTGAACAAAATAGAATCATAACACACCTACTTCTGAATTAAAACGAAAATATGTTCAAAAAGTTGTATTTAAAATTTAATTTTAGTACAAAATAGAAAAAAAAAATCAAGTTTTTCATGTGCAAAAAACTAAATAACCATAAACAGTGTTGCCAGTGGGCTACTTTTTTTCAATTCAGATTTCTTGATTGGCACCACTTTTTTTGAAACGATAAAATTCACTTTCTTTTTGCCTTAATTAATATGTCATTAAACAAGGCAGATTTTACCATTTCAAAAAGTGGTGCCAATCAAGTATCTGATCTTTAAAAAAGTAGCCCATCTGGCAACACTGACTATAATATGTGCATTTTTTGGTTTTATCGTGAAATCTATAAAAAAAACCCATATTTGGTTACTATTTTAAAGCTGTAGCTTACATAGTTTAAAATAAACAGTGCGTGCAAACTTCAAATATACTAATCTGAGGAAACGCGTTTTAAAGTATCAATATCTATGGACTTTCAACTGCGCTCGCAGTCTGAAAATGATTATAACTGAAGAAAAAATGCAGATTTTTGAATGGTGTTTTTCGCATAGTGTTGAAAAATTAAAAAATATACAGAATAAAACAAAAACCAAGTACCGATTTTTTGGAAGTTTAAAGGTACTGCGTCCCTTAAGTTATAAACCATTCTTAAAGTGCAGATTGCTCGTTCTAAACATATCCTTGCCATAACCATACTCGTATTAAACTAATTCCACTGTATATTACAATATGAGCATTTTTGTTTGTATATAAATTTAACTATAAAGAAATAAAGCACTGTAATGTACAGAACTTTTTTTCATTCCCTATAACTTATACATTTTAGAACGCCATATTTTCCCATTCAGCTGTAAAAAAAAGAAAAATATATTTTTGATAAGTTCCGCACACACCAGATTTGTTTTTGACAGAGATTAATTTGTAGTTACCATATGGTAAAGACGCTATTTAAAATTTCTTTTTTAAAAGGGTCATTAATTACATCATTCATTACAGAATTTAAAAAATATGCCTGCTAATGAGCTTTCATTAATTTTGCAATTTATATGGATATATCATCTGTTGTAAAAAGGAAATATAGAATTAATTTGTAATTCTTATTTTCAGAAAGATATATAACATTATTTCCATCATTTTAAGTGGGTTTTTTGTGTGTATTTTACATATTTCATTTTTTATGAGTTAAATTTGACCAGCTGTAATCGTTACTATAAAATAATTCCTATAATAAAAAGTATAAAAAATGCATAAATTTTCTTTTAATGAAGCTTTGTGTTAGAATAATATACATTATATAACTGCTAATAACCATTAAATGAAAGCATTTGTTTGTTTTAAATGGTGATTTTTTTAAACGCTTAAATTTATAATATAATTAACGTGATTAGTCGGAAAATATATTCGGGAAATTTAAATAAGAGGAAATTAATTTCATTATCTTATTTATTTATCTTATTTATCTATTTTTTTAACAGCGCAGTCGTATTGTGCAGCAATCTTTGTTTAGTCGATATACTAGGAACAATTCTATTGTACAAGAAATTTGTCATATATCGTGAATTAGTGCACACATTAGCGCACATTAATTATCAATTAATATTTATAAATTATATAAAATTTATAATTATATAAAAAAAATCTTTAATAAGTTTTTCTACGATAAATTTATTTTAGATATGAATTAATATGTAGTTACCTTCTTATAGCAGCGGATTTTAAAATGCCGGTTTTTATAGAGTCATTAATTATGTTATTCGCTATATTTAAAAACAAATAGACTTATAATCATTAGTTTGTCTTTTTTTCCATTATTTTGTTTCGATTTCTGTTAAAAGTGTTATAGTTTACAATGTATATTTATTTAAATATTGATTTAACAATTTATATATATTATAATTACTCTTCCAAAAATATGTATTTTAACATATAGCACTTTTATCTGAAATCGATTTCTGGAAGCTTCAAATATATGAATTCAAAATTTTCTCACATTCCGACTAATATTATTTATGTCATGAATAAAAACTTCACTCACTGCAATCTGACTTAATTTGTTGACAAAATTTCATTTAGCATTATGATCTCCAATGTTTAAACATGTATAATTTATAAATGACTTAATTCAATTACATCCCGTTTGATAATACAAAGTACATTTACAAAATGTTCCAAATATCATGTAAAAATTAGGTGTTATAATTGAAGAAAGAACAATGTTATAATTTCAATTAATAGAACCCCAACACAGCATAATTTTAAATAAAACATCAGTTGTTTTTGGTTACCACCAGTTGAATGTCATCCTATGATTTTCGTTAGAGTAGGTAATACATATCCCCCATTACAATACCTGAATTTTACAATATATTTTTACGGCGAAATATATATATATATATTTGTAAAGGGAATTAAATTTAATGCTTATTCATTATTTTTGGAAAATTAGTTTTAAAAATAACACAATATTAAAAAAATTCAAAATACGAATGACATTTTCAATGATTGAGGAAATTTCTTAAACCTCCTTTGTGCATATGGATATCATTTTTTTTTTTTTTTTTTTGTAACAGAATATTTTAGTTGTAGAGTTAGCCTTGTATGATTGAAAAATTCGTTAATACGAAAGATAAAAAGTACTTTACGGAAATATTTGTATTAAAAAATTAAAATGGCGTTAAATGATGCTTTTACTGGTGGACTGAAATGAACTGAAATGAATTCAAAAGTATTTTCTACCTATGTTTAGATGAATTTAATAAAATATTTAATATTATTATAAGGAATTTATTTTATGTATTTTATAATTTAGTTTCATTAGGAATGTTTCAAATCAAGCTTTAAAAGGAAACTATTATATTAAATACAATTTGTTTGTTAATGCTGTTTGTAATGCATTTTATATTATGATATATTTATATCAGAAGTTAAAAAAATCTAGTTTGAGTAGATTTTAGTTTCCGAACCCTTTACAGAATAATATGTATAAAGAAAACAGAAATAAACTTTATAAGAACATATATCATAAAATTATAAATGTGAAATGGCCCCATGTTCTATTATATATTTATATATAAACACATATATATTATTTATAAAGATCATTTTTTTTAAACTATGACATAGTTTTCAATACTTTTTCATTTTGTCTATTAAAGACTGCAAGTTATGATAAATATCGAAATTCAATTTACATTCTAATTCCGATGGAAATTTTAAATTGTATTAAATATGCAGGGTGGTTCAAAAGGTCATGTCCAAACGACACCTGTGGGTGTGTCAGATCATGACGAGCAAGAATTACATAGGAACTGGAATTAGAAACGCGATTGTGATGGTGCAATTGCATCGTGACCGTGACGCAAAGAAAAAATAAGAAACGGTGTAAAAAGACCTTAATTTTACAAAATACTTAATCGAAGTACAAAATAGAATTGGAAATGTTACAACTCATAACAAGTGCTCAAAATGTGCCCCTTTAGTCGTGATATATGATGCTTCACATCGGTGCCGCATAGAATCGCGAACATGCACCAATTGGCCAGGAGTCTCCCGAACACGTGCCACTGCTTCAGCGATCCGTGCCATGGGATCCATGGCCGATGGAATTGGTGTCTCGTACACCAGAGACTTATGATATTCCCAAAGGTAGAGATATCCAAAGGGTTTAGGTCCGATGATCTCGGTGGCCACGGTACAAGATCCATTGGAACGTGTTCGCGATTCCATGAGGTGCCAATGCGAAACATGCATCACGGATAATGGAGCAAATTTTGAGCCCTTGTTATGAGTTGCAACAGCCCTTGTTATGAGTTTTCATGTTTATTTTGCACTTAGATTGAGTTATTTGTAAAATAAAGGCATTTTTTGCACCGTTTGTTATCTTTTCTTTCCGTCACGGTCACGATTAAATTGCACCGTCACCATCAACTTTTCGACCCCCAGTTCATATGTAATTCTTACTCGACATGAACTGACCCACCTACACATGCCGTTTGCATATGACCTTTTGAAACACTCTGTAGAATTTCGGCATTTTTAGCCACTCTTCCTCATAAACATGCAATTAAATTTCTTTCTATTTTAACTTATTGATAATTCACTCCGTGTTTTTTTTTTTAATTAAGAGACTTTTATTAAATTACGTCTCATTCTAATGAAACATGACTTGTATCGATAAAATATAACTATGAGCAATACAAATATGTTATTGTAATACCGAGTGATAAAGGAAATATTTGGCGGTTTTCTTTGGGCGCAAAGGCGTTTAAAAATTGTTTCATACCAAGCCCGTTTCATGTTTTGTACGAAAGAAGTACATTTCGTGCCGAAGTGACCTGTAACATATTAGTTTGCAACGATCACGGTAAAGCCACTGAATTATAATCCAGTCATATTCAGAAATGAGTTTTAAAACACTTTTATTTAAAATTAAATTGGACAGTATGATCATAGAAAGCCTTCAATATTTTGCGTAAATTATGCTGCGAAAAAAAATTGCTATTTCAATATTTAAGAAATGCTCAAACTTCGACTTCCACAAATAGTCTTTGAAACTTCACGTTGATAGCAACTTCCTTAAACTACTAGTTTTTTCAGCTGCAAAGATAAACGTTGGCACAATCTTCAATTCAAAAACGTGGAAAACTCTTAGTTTGTGATAAAAACTTACCTAAGGCCACCGATGGTAGACCAGACTTCAGCTTAACAACGTGTGGCGGACACATTCCCTATAAATGCCCCGACGAAAGGTCTAGATTACCCGAAGAGCAAGACAAAACCTAAATCCGAAGACACAGACTCTCGCTTCACCTTATATACCCTACAGTTTGAGCGACGAGCCTAATTTCTATAAAATAACAGCAAATACAATTAACGGTAGGGTTCAAGAGATTCACACATACCTTGGAAAATTGCGGTAAAATAGAAGAGAGAAGTCTCTGTTGCGCCAATGTTGCATTTTGAATGTTTTGTGAAATGTTCTACGCCACACTCATACTCAAAATACTAACGACCAGTGTTTTCGCTGGTGTTTGATCGACATTAGCGATTTGGCGAATGATAAATAAATAAAAAAAATAGCGAAATTAAAAGAAATCTTAACAATACAGGTTCGACGTGAAACACTGAAAAATAAATCTATCTTTAGACCCTTATTGTATAACTTTTTTCCAATATGTTCTAAAATAACCTATGTTCTGCAATTCCTTATAAAATAGAAATTCGACTATCTGCAACAGAAACTATTTAAAATAAGTACATTCTAAACATCTCCTAAATGTGTAAATGTTTGAGACATTCTTTTAGCAGTCTAAAAATAAATTAAAAACAGCTATCTGTGATTTACCGTTTGGAAAATATACACTAAAAATTGCAATGTAATTCCGACTCTTAATCGATGGAAAAAAAACTGCATGGACAATGATACTTTGCTTTCAACTAATAAAAAGTATGGTAAATGGCTAATTTCAACATCACATTTCAGCAAATATCTTCTCTACTTGGCGAGTGATGCGAATAATTTTACCGGTGTGACATAGATCGTGCTTAATTGACAATACAGAAATATCTATTGCATAATCCCCTGTGTGTCTTTGGCTGTTGCTAAAGTGAATTGCTGTTGAGTCAGTATCTTTATAAATAAACCAATGTAAATGGCATGGTGCGATTGCACATGAAAGCAACATCAATATTTCAGTAATACAGATACGAATCTCGACTGTATTGGTACTCCACAACCACAAAAGAGCAGAAATTAAGCAATCGTAATTTGGCGAGTTTGATTGTTCTTTTACTCGCCAAATGAAGCCTTTTTTGGCGATTTGGCACAATGGCGAGAGGGAGCAGGAAACCATTTAGAAACCCTTTATAAGTGAGTCGCTAGCTCACTACAAGCTAAATGGGAGCTTATTCAAGTTAGTGTCGTCGTAAAATCACCCTAAAATAAAAAAAAAACAGTCTCTGGAGACCTAAACACCAACGAGCATACATACAGAATCGCACATGGAACCATTAAAAAAATACCAAAAGCGAATTCATTGAACTCCAAACAATAATGATATATCAAAAGTGTCAAAATCTCTTTTTCATCATGATAACAAGGCTTTTTTACGCTATATGGATTTGGAAAGTAAAAAATATCTATTATTTAGGAAAGACAATAGAAATCTGTTTCTGACACAGATTGATATGGTAATTACCATACGTCAGTGGCAGTGTTTAAAATACTTCTGTATTTATAGGGTTATTAATTATATAATTCATTATTTAAATAAAAAACAAATTTGCTAACGAGCTCCTATTAATTATGTAAAGTGTATGGATTCGTCATCTGAATGAAAAAGGTCTGGAGAGATAATCTTAAAATACTTATTCTGAAGAGGGATTATTTGCAGCATTTCGATTTTTACAATTTTTATATAATGAAGAATATTCGATTATATATATTAAAATATTATTTTTATTTACAAAATGTATAAATGTACTGTCGGCTAAAAATAATAAAGAGAACATTCTATACATTTTTATCACCAAATTGTTGGTAAAAAATATAAATTAATAATCATTCCATTTTGAACTCTCTCTTTTTTTCAATTTTTGGTAAATAAAAGGCTTAAAAGGCATTCACTGCAATTTTAACTAACATAAAAAGAAAAACCTATTTAATTCATCATATTGGATTTTTCGGTTACTTTTACTTCCAAATATCTAATTAGAATTTATTCAATGAACACGTTTAGGAATTTTTCAGGTGTAAGTAATTACTAAAAAGAAAAACCTATTTTATTTTCTTCATCATATTTGGATTTTTCGGTAACCTTTACTTCCAAATACCAAATTAGAATTTATTCAAGTCCGACGTTTAGGAATTTTTCAGATGTAAATAATTACCAAAAAGAAAAACCTATTTCATTCATCATATTTAGATTTTACGGTTACTTTTACTTCCAAATACCAAATTAGCAAGAATTTATTCTATGAAGAACGATTAGGAATTTTTCGGGTTTAAGTAATTACTATGAGAGTAAAGTTCTTTAAAATCTTAGTGTTAAATACATCTTTAATTGTTGCGAAATCAACTGCAATTTGGCTACAGTTTTTTAAGAACAAGCCAAGCACTCCTTGTTTCAAAGAGTTGAAATTTTGGATTCACCATTTGAATTTTCTAGACATCAGTTTCTAATATACTTTTTATAGAATATAATACATAGTTTTCGGTTATTAATTTTATTATAAGAAAGCCGTATGGATTTAATTATTGTTTCATTATTCAATATAATTTCATTCTTATGATTTTCTTTTCTGATATTACATTGCTATTTCATTATGTTTGTTATCATTTTTATTAATTTTTTTATGATTAGAGAAATCTCGAAAGTACAATAACGTGAAATGATATTAATATTTTTAATATTATGCTTTTTTAATGAATATGTATGATGATAAATAATGATAAATGTATTAGCTTTCAAAACCTTAAAAATACTCATACATATTAAAGAAATATACTTATAATTGATTAATGAAAAAATCACATCAATTTTGTCCTACTATTAAACTCACAAATTATTTTTCGCCAAAGTTATAGAAATGCACAGTGCTGTTAGACATAATCAATTTCATTTATCTAACTTTTAAACTGCGTAAAGCACGTTATTACAAAAAATGCTTTGCTTGGGAACGTAGAAAGAGGCATCTGGAAAACAAATATCCATTTAAAAATTCTTATATAATAATTCAACCCTTATCCTGTTTGTAATAGGCTAAAGGGGGAGAAAATCAAAACGAAAATTTCCATAAGCTTCCCCATGAAATCAATCACTTAATTTGACACTTTGGAAAAAAAGAAGAAGAAAATTGCCTTTTATGTTTCCAGTTTTCTCATAGAGGGAACAGTTTATACTTTTACTGTTTTCAATACAAAAAAATAAATAAATAAATAAATAAATAAATAAGTTTCCTTTATTAAGTTTACATCAAAGATCCATAACAAGATTAATTAAAATTGTTATACAATAATGATATCTTGTTATTTTACGATATATATATATATATATATATATATATATATATATATATATATATATATATATATATATATATGTAAATACCAATCTCGTTTTAATATTTTGTTCGTAATAGGCAAAATAATAAATAAAATCTCCCCTCCCCCCCAAAAAAAGCTTCTCCACTGAATATATCAGTGAAATTATCATATATTTTCATACGACGATTTCATTTTAGTTTCATGAGCTTTCGTTGTGGCGATGAATTCTCCAAACTTTTATTGCATACATAAACATAATCATTATTTTCTATTTATACGAAATAAACATAAAACATATTTCGCATTAAATAAAAATTAAATTTTATTCTCAGTAAAAAATTATTCTTAACGAGAATAATTTAAAAACTGATGGATTTTCATTTAAATTTCTCATTAGAAGAAATGCTCTATATTATAATTTCCGCAATTTATCATTGTTGTAAGAAATAATATGCATGTGTGTGTGTTAATCAAAAATAAATATTTACAAAAGCATCCTCATAGAATCAATCACTTAAATTGACATAGCGGCCATTTAAATATTTCCTATTAGTACTTATTTTTGTTATCTATTTTAAAGAATAATTTCATTAAATTAAATAATATTTACGTATTTGTTTTTTCCAGATTAAGGTACCTTCCTCTTTCCTCTTCAAAAACATTTGAAATATGCATCCTCTCAGAAAAAATAATTTTAAATTTACTGTAGTTTATACTTTTTTTTTTTGACATTTTTACGTATAGCTTAAATCATCTTTAAAGCACTGGTGTACAACAAGAAACGTTGGGGATTAGACAAAACACATTATTTTCCTTTTTTTTTTTTTACATTGTACGTTTTTGCATTTATCTGCTTCATTTATAATGAAACAAAAATAATATTCATGATAAAAGTATCAACATTTTTGTTTAGTCATAATAAATTAATACCAATTGACAAGTTATAAAGCAATAAAATATTCCATTCAGTTTACAACACCTTATTTATACAAAAGATGTTTTCTTATTCCTATTATTCACGATATTAGTTTCGATATGAAATAATAATCTCATTACGTCTTCCAATGACGTCATTGGAACCAAAACTCCATGACGGTATTTTAAATAAGAAAGAACGAAGTATCACACTATACCTGATTCTATAGAAAAAAAAGTTGAAAATACTTAGTTATATTTGTGTCGTCTAGTTGCAAAACCGGCCAAAATTTCAAAATTGGAAATTGTAATTTGAAAGTTTTGGAGATGGCCGGTTTTTCAACGAGACGACACAATTAAACTAACGTTAATTTTTTTTTTAATTAAAAAAATAAACTTTTACAGATATTTGGTAGTCTTAAGTTAGACATTACGACTTTGCTTAAATAAATAAGCATTTAACATTCTTATATTAAATAAATATTTCATATTAGTTAATGGAGAGTTATCTGATCATGTATTTATGTTTTAAGATCTATATTAGTGATATTGGGATTTAAAATTACAAAATCAGAGGTACAAAAAAAACCGAAAATTTCCGAACACTGCCTAACTGGGTTAAAATAGTTTACTTCTTTGTGTTCATATTTTATTCATGGTATTTAATGAAATAATTAAATAGTTAAAAATAAATAAATTTACCTCATGTACAGATGAAATATATTTAGTTACATTTTATTAATAAATGTATTAGCTTTCAAATCCATATAAATACTCATACATGTTAAAGAAATAAATTTGTAATTGATTAAGGAAAAAATCATATCAATTTTGGCTTACTATTAAACTCTCAAATTCTTTTTCGTCAAATTTATAGAAAAGCACAGTCTGTTAGACATAATCAATTTCATTTATCTAACTTTTAAATTGCGTAAAGCACTTTATTACAAAAAATGCTTTCCTTGGGAACGTAGAAAGAGGCATCTGGAAAACAAATATCCATTTAAAAATCCTTATATAATAATTCAACCCTTATCCTGTTTGCAATAGGCTAAAGGGGAACAAAATCAAAACGAAAATTTCCATAAGCTTCCCCATAAAATCAATCACTTAATTTGACACTTTAGAAAAAAGAAGAAGAAAATTGCCTTTTATGTTCCCAGTTTTCTCATGGAGGGAACATTTTATACTTTTACTTTTTTGAATACAATAAAAAAAGAAGTTTCCTTTATTAAATTTACGTCAAAAATCCATAACAAGATTAATTAAAATTGTTATACAACAATGATACCTTGTTATTTTCTGATATATATATATATATGTAAAAAATAATATTGTTTTTATATTTTGTTTGTAATAGGCAAAATAATAAATAAAATCTCTCCCTCCAAAAAAATAAAAGCTTCCCCACTGAATATATCAGTAAAATTATCATATAATATATTTTCATACGACGATTTCCTTTTAGTTTATGAGTTTTTTTATTGGCGATGGATTTTTCAAACTTTTATTTCATATATAAATAAAATCATTATTTTGTATTTACACGAAATAAACATAAAAAATATTCCGAATTAAATAAAATTAAATTTTATTCACAGTAACAAATTGTTCATAACAAGAATAATTTATAAACAATTGGATTTTCATTTAAATTGCTCATTAGAAGAGATGCTCTATATTACAATTTCCGCAAATGGAAAAATCATTTCTCAATTTATCATTATTGTAAGAAATAATATACATGTGCGTGAGTGTTAATTAAACATAAATATTTGCAAAAGCTTCCTCATAGAATTAATCACTTAAATTGACATTCAAAAAATACCAGTTTCATGTTAAAATTGTATTATATATTCCCTGCTTCCTCGTTTAAGAAACGCTTTATGTTTTCATTTTTAAGGAAAATTAAAAGAAACATTTTTTATTTTTTATTTTTTATTTTTTATTTTTTATTTATTTATTTTTTTTTTTTTTACTTCCATTAAAAGAAAGCTGAAATTATCCTCAAAACACATATTTAAATTACATAAAATCATTATTCATTACAACTAGCTAAAAGATTTTCAAAAAATTTACATATTAGCAGATCCAACTGGATTTTAAATTTAGATTTCCCACAAAATTGTATATTATTCGCCAAATGTAACTCAGGACAGACTTATGTTTAAGTGAGAGTTTTGCAAAGAACTCGCTAAAAAGAAATAAATTATTCATTTATTATTAAACTAGCAAACCCCGCGGCTTTGCTCGCATAATATTTGAAATATGCCAAGATATATTTATATGTCTAATTTTTATTAAAAGAAATTATACTTTTAGGAATAATTCAAAAATTTCTATTTAAAACATAGTTTGACTTCATTGTTACACTGTATTAGGCAGAAATTAGACTTAAATTAATAAAAAGAAATAAAACTAAATAAATGGTAATTTAGAAAATATTTTGAAACTTTTATGCTCAATTAATACGCTTATTTCAGTATTCATTTGAAGTTTTGAATTCATTAGAAACCACCTTCTTACATCTTCAAATTAAACATCATGTCAAATTTCAAGTCCTACCACCTCTGCGAACATAAAAGGCTATCTTGAAATAGGAACTGTCACCATTAATTTGCCAACATTAATTTTGAAATCGGTTTGTTATTTAATAATATTCCACAGAAACGTAATCTAGAAAGCTTTCAAAGGCATTTTTAGAACGTTTGTTGTTCCTGTGATCCCCAGGTGGTAGAATCATCCGCATAAAATACAGCCTGTGTAGGATCAGAGATTGTTACCATTGATTCGCTATTATTACTTCTATATTCGGTTTCTATTCCCTGAAATTGCATAGAAATCGTAATTTAGAACTTTTTTGGAACGCTTTTCGCACCTCCCCTTCGCTTCACCCATTTTTAATTCGAATTTATTTTCGACAGTCCTTCGAGGGCATTTATAATTTATAAGTAACTACCATACCATATTTAAAGTTTCTAGCCCCTTCAGTATCACAGAAATCGCAATTTTGAAAGTTTTTTGCTCCTGCAACCCTCTAATGGTAGTGACACAGACATAAAATATAGCTTATGTTTGAGCAGGTTCTGCACCAACAATTTGTCATGATTATTTTTTAATTGGTTTGGTATTTGATAAGACTGCATAAAAATTTGTAATTTAGAATGTTTTTAGAACGCTTTTCGCTCACTTCATCCTTTTAAATTTGGAATTTTCTTTCGAATGTTCTTAGAAAGCAGTTGCATCTTGTAAGTAAATACCATACCATATTTCTAAATGTTAGACCCCTCAGTTATGCAAAAAACGCAAATTAGAACATGTTTTGCTCTTGCACCCCCCATGGTAGTGACAGCAACATAAAATATAGCCTGTGTTGAAGCAGGGACTGTCACCATCAAATTTGCAACCATTACTTTTGAAGTAGGTTTGGTATTTCATGAGATTGAGCAGAAATCGCAATTTAGAACGTTTTTACAACGTTTTTTCGCGCATTTACACCCCTTTTAAATTTCCAAATTTTTTCGAAACTGTTCTTAAAGATCATTTACAGTCGGCTCTTGTTAATTCGAACTCGTCGGGACCACAAGAAATGTTCGAATTATCCAGAGTTCGAATTATGAAAAGTATGAGAGAAAAACATATTTAAAGGGGTACTATTACAAAGAAATTAATGTTATAATATTTTTTAAATTTATTTCGGCTTTTATCGTTAGAATATGACTTAATATTAAATTAAAAGATATAAATATATAAATTAATTATTAATATTAAAGGAATATAAATAAAATATAAAAATTAGTAATACGAGGGTGGTTCAATAATTATTGTCCCGAATGTGCATAAAATATTTGTACTGCGATGGTTGGTGTGAAATATTGAAGCCTAATGTCTTAGATGCCAATATGCTCAATTTCAGAACTGTAGCTGCTATATTAACATTTTTTCCCCTTTTTGGTATGAGAAGTCGCACCTAGCTTGAAAGGGGGGGATGTGGGGGGTTGTGAGGAGAAGCCCCACACATTTGAAATTTGAAATATGGCCAAATGTACGAGTGGAGTACATTGGGATGTCTCACAAAAACCCATATTTGTGAGCTCTAATGCCCAAGAATTTGACTACAACACATCAAAATTTTTACGATGTTATTTATTGAAAGTTCCGTAAAAACAAGTATGATGGGGTGGTCCATAAGGCAAACGTGTCTTTACAGTATCAGAGTATCAGCCCGAATGGTACATTTACATATCGAATGCACGCCACATCCACTGGAATATCAAGCCAATATGAGAGTTACGCAAACGCCAAATTATCCGTTGCATAGAAAAACAATGGGAGAGAATGTAAATTATTGGCGAATAAACTGATAATGACAAAATCGTGAAAATAACTTCAAGCAACCCTACCAAAACATTAACAATACGTAAACTTTATTCATATTATAAATGTCAAATATAATTTTATGATTAAATTTATTGCCTGATTTAATCAAATGCAATAAAATCAAATGCAGTTAAAATGCAAGAAATGGATAACATCCCCTTGTTAATAAAAATGATCGCTTTCTTTTATAAACAAAGCAAAGGAAAATTACCCACATAAATATTGTAACTAAAATAGATTAGTATTACATTAATATCGAAATGACAGCAATGTAATTATCGTAAATCAAGTATAACTTAAACTGTTGACTTGCAGATATAAAATAGCGAAATCAAAATCATAATAAATCATTTCGTTAAAAAGACATGTTTATTATTTTATGTTTTACTTCCGCATGAAAGAGCCGAGAAAAAAGCCTGAAATTACTTTTTAACAAATCCATTTATGACTGACTGAATACATGGAAAGAAAAATAAAACATTAATTTAAAAAGAATAAAAAGGACAATATATGATGATTGCATCATCATATATTATTACCCCTAGCACGCAAAAAATGCTGACTCTCGGCATGGCTTGATTCCACAAATTACATAAAAAATATATTCAAAAACACTGTACTAAATCAATATATACGGTACTAAAATTACAAACATTTTCCTCATTATTTTTTTTGGAAAAATAAGTAATTAGAAGCTTCTTGAAAAAAATAAATAAATGCGCAGATCTGAATGTTAATAATAATGTCTATATCACGTGATAAAATTGATTGTTCATCAATCGAAACTTTCAAAAGTTTCTTATTGTTCTTTTTAAATAGTCGACTATTTTCAATATGATTGTTCAAGTCATTTGTCTTTAATAAGTTGGGGAAGGTGTTGTTCCTTTGACCACTTTGCAATATTTTAATTTTCGTAGCTTAACTATTAAGGCTAAATTCAATTTCTTTGTTTTATTATAATCTGCATCATCTGGTTTATCATATGTAATTTTTTCAAGTTTCTAGTATTACTTTTATTATGTTTAATTTCATTTTTAAAAAATAATAACATTGTGGTCAAAGGTACAACACATAGTTGTACTTTTGACCATGGGTTGTTGTACCTCTGACCAGCCAATTAGACAACGCAACAATGAAGAGAAAAAAATGATTTTATTCAATATCATTGTTTCTTGCGTTTAGGGTGCTGCTTTTGTTTGTTTTTTCAGCTTCAATTATTAGCTTTTCAAGAGTATCAGTCAAGATACGAGATTTCCCTTTATGTCGACCCCTGTTTGACATTTTCCTTGCTTGCACTTTTGGGTGAGGTTTCACAGTTTCAGGTGTTATGATAAGTGGCGATAAATTTAAACTGCTACACTGAGGAATGATATCGTCAGTTTGAGCTGCGCCACCCGCTGATGGTTTATCAAAATCAGATTCATTCAGCATCGGTGTGTCTGTTACAGTAGCTGCAAGAAATTCGTCATCAGAAAAAAAACATTATCATTGAAAGGCACGATTCCTGTAACCTTAAAACCTTTCATAATATTGTTTGGAACTACGGCATTAAAATCTGCTATGTCCATAAGTTCAGCAATGTTGTAGATTGAAACAGGCTTTCTAACATTTCCTGGAGCAACCATCCAGTTATTTACAGCTTGATTAAAAAAGACTTTGAAAGGACCATAAACACCCTTACCAAGGAGTTGCATTTTATTGCTAGAGCGTGGATGAAACGTCATTAGTCACACCACTAGCCTTGGATAAAACAATTATTTGTATGGTAATATGAGATTCATGGTTATTAAATAAAACAATACAGTACTAGGTCTAACATTTTTCAGAAAATGTTGAAATAACTGTTGGAATATCGTCTCATTTGACCAGCCTGATGGGTTTGGAGCCCCGATTAATCCAAGAGGCGTTCTGTGAAGCATAAATGGTTTAAAGTTGACAGAGGGAAAACAAACAAAAGAGGAATGATGTATCCGGATGCACTAACAGCAGTAATCATAGTGATAGTTGCTCCCTTTTCAGCAGACGTTACCTCTCTAACTTATTTTTTTCCTTTGAGGGCTGTGAGTTCAGGAGGTACATGAACTGTGCTTACCCCAGTCTACATTTTTTATTATTATTTATGAAAAACTAAAGTAAAAAAATATCGTGAACTAATTTCAAGACAGTTGTTGTAAGTCATAAAAGTTTAAATGTTTAGAAATTTTTTAAGAGTGTTATACCTTTGACCTGGTCAAAGGAACAACAACTGATCATGGTGAGAGGTACAACACCATGCTAGTGAAAATTACAACGCATGCTACAGTTTTAGGGTTAGGATAATCATTTTCACAAGCCGCACCATATTTATAAAAGTCTATAGCTACCATGTCAAATTATTTCTATTTAACAAAGACATAGCACAAAATATATTATTAGGCAAAATATTAACAAATAAAAACTTACATTTTTATCATGGAAATGGTTTACTATTATTTACAGGAATGCCTTTTGACTTAAATAATCCACAGTAGGATGCACAAGCCCTCTAGTGAAGGAACTATGCACTAATTACACCAAAATTCATAAAATGCTGCTAGATGGCGCTACAGCCTAGGTGGTCAAAGGAACAATATGGTCAGAGGTACAACACCTTCCCGTACTGTGTCCTTATTTATGAAATTCTGAATAGGACATAAACAAATCTTTGTTTGTTTGTTATAATTGTTGCTAGCATAAACAAACATTTTTTAATATGTTTTATACTTGACATTCACAAAATATAATATATGTATGCATACAATGAAATATTAAACACAAAATTATATACAAAAAGTGTGAAAAATAAATGAATGTGATATTCGTGCAATCCACACAGGAGAGATAGAAAAACTATGCACATGTGGCATCGAAGAAAATAAATATCTCCCCTTAAACTTGTAATAAATAATTACAAGGAATATGACCGCAGTTTATGGCTTTGGTCCTAAACGGGACAGGGCGTAAAAGGAAGGAGGACCCACAGACATTAATATTTAATATCTGCAAATCCCCCGCTCCGCACAAAATCAGAGAATCCTCTGACAAGTTTGGAGCCACCTAGACTTCAAAACAAAATTGTCATAAGGGAAGTTGGCGAACCAACTTCCAAAGTGTATATGTGCTCTCAATACAATGAAATGCAGACCCCGTGTGGGCGTTTAATTTTGAACGGGTCACATTTCAGCAAGGATGAATGAAAAAATAAAAGAAAAGATAAAATAAATCAAAGTTTTTTTTTTTTTTTTTTAATGCAATAATGTGTAAAAGACATAAATCTAGAGTATTGAGAGCGAAAAGTGTCATAGTCGAGAATAACTATATTCTTGTATTTTTTTACTTAATCCACACTTGTTTTAAAACTATCAATTCCATAAGGATGTAAACTCTTTTAACTTTTAATTATCCCTTATGTTTTCAAATTGTAAACCACTGCTGGCCATAATGAAACTTAAATTAAAAGGTATCAAAGTAACATTTAAAATACTAATTAAAATAAAATTTAAGCTGCAAAATCTTTTTTTTTATGACTGAACTTTAAAAAAATGTCAAACCTTCTGCATGGAGCATCTGTGCATATATAAAAAAAAAAAAACACATGCCATATGGAACCAGCCACATGACAACAAAAAGAAAAGAAATGCCGGCAAAAACATACAGGTAAAACAATGCAAAGATACTACATGCAAAAGAAACATGGATGAGCAGAGATAGTGACATATTTATTTCCTAGGACGCAAATTATAGGGATGGGGTTGATTAAGGATGTAATTGTTGTTATTAGAAGGACTGTTATTATTATTACCATAGCTTAAATCAAATAAATAACCATTGCGAGGTGGGGCAAGCAGTAACCTGTCAATATGAACTCTGATTATGGAATTGTTGTGATGTGAGTTTACCTGTTTGAATGAAAATGAAACAGGTGAATGTTTCTTTACAATTATGTATGGTCCTGTGTACTTTGGCTTAAATTTATCCACCGATTTCAAATATACAATGTCTTTTTCGCATATAGGTCTTAACTTTGCTGTTCGTTGATGATATTGATTTCTTTTAACTTGTGAAGATGTAATGTTTTCATATGCTTTTATGTAAATACCCTTTAAATCATCCAAAACTTTATGGATTTCAAAACATTGATTTAAAAATGGTTGATTAGCATATAAATCATAAGTGTCAAAAATTAAGGACAATTTACATCCAGAGTGTAATAAATTTGGCGAAAAGGCAGTGGAAGAATGTTTTGATCCGTTATATAAATTATTGTGAATAGCAATAGAATTTTCAAATGTATGACCTTCTTGCATTAACATATTAATTGAATACTTAATAGAAGTATTAATACGCTCCGAAATCGCATTACAAGCGGCATGCCCTACCGAGGAGTGGCTGATTTTAATACTTAAAGTATCATTAATTAATTCATAAACATGTGATGTAAACTGTTTTCCTAAATCTGACAAAATTCTGTAAGGTCGACCGAAAGTTGTTATGTATGAAAATAAACATTTTACAATTTTAGGAGCAGTAGTACTGTGTAACGGATATAATTCCATGTGGCGGGAAAAGTGATCAATGACAGTTAAAATAGATTGACCATTTGAAAAAGGGCCAACTAAATTAATTGAAATAGTATCGCCAGGGAATTTAGGTGTATAAGTAGTTTGGAGAGGTGCATTAGGTGTCCTGTGATGTTTAGCTTGTAAACATTTGACACATGATGAAACAAAATTTAATGTATCCCTGTACATGCCTTTCCAACAGTAACGGGATGAAAGAAAATCATATGTTTTACGCAGTCCAAAATGAGAGAAATGTGAAATAGTTAACACTTTAGGCTTAATAGAATTTGGAACAATAATAATGTATGAATAGGTATTATTAGCAACATTGTTCTTCTTTAACATCAGCACTTTGGAATCCGGATGAATAAAACAAGATGGAAATTTTTCACATGAACCATTCTTTAAAATTTCATTGTATATACTAGATAACTGAGGGTCTTTAGATTGTTCCTGTACTAAAGTTTCATTCGAAATTTCTAGAAGAGGGTCTTTTTTCTTAGAATTACCTGTTAGTAAACAATTGATAATCTCATGTTTAGCACTCTCATCTACACCATTTTCAATAATGGGCAAAGCCTGATCTACCTCGTGAATAAGTTGAGGGTTAGAATTTAGAGTTTCAATATTATCTTCCTTGAAATTGCATCTAGATAAATAATCTGCCAATACGATTGAATTACAAATTCACGATTGAAAAGGTAATAATTAAAAGCATTAATAGATTTAACGATGGCCATCAGCACTAATTTCAAAGCTGGATATCTTCGCTCAGATGGTTTAAGTGACTTAGAAAAATAAGCGACAGGTAGTAATTGATCATTATGTTTTTGAAGAAGAGCACCTGAAATTGCAGTACCTGAGGCATCAGTGTTTACATAAAAATTCTTATTCCAGTCCGATAGTCTAACCACGGGAGGTTGAAAGAAAATTTTCTGAATATCATTGAATAACTTTTGATGAAAATCAGTCCATTTGAAAGTAGTATTAGGCTTAATTAAATCAATAAGTGGTTGTATGTGCTCAGAAAAGGATGGAATTAAACTTTTGTAAAAAGTTGCTAAACCAACAAATCCTTTAACTTGTCTTTTAATAGTTGGAGCAGGAAAAGATTTAATTTTCTGAATGTTAGCATTAATAAGGGAAATGGAGTGGTTTTCAATGTGAAAACCAAGATAGTCTACTGCAGAATTATGAAATGAACATTTAGATGGTGATAATGTAAGATTGTACTTCTTTAAAATTTGAAAAATTCTTTCTAATTTTTCATAAGTTTCTTGAAATGAGTTAGAACCAAAAATGAGATCATCCTGGTATACATGTATACCTTCAATTTGCATATCATCTACTAGCAAGTCCATTAAAGTTTGGAAATAAGCACTGGCATTCTTTAAACCAAAACATAAACGTTTAAATTTAAATGAACCAAACATACTGCAAAAAGTAACCTTTTCTTGATATTCTTTAGGGAGATCAATTTGATGATATGCCTGTTTAAAATCCAATGATGTAAAGAATTTATACTTCGAAAGATTTGAGATTATAGTCTGGATTTTAGGAAGTGGATGTGAAGAGCTTTGAATGATGGTATTTAACATTCTTAGATCAAGCGCAAGTCTATATTTTTCTTTTTCCTGACCCATCTGTTTTCTGTTTAACCAAAAGGATGGGACATGCCCACTCTGAACAGCTACGATCGATAATTCCAGCTTCTACTAATTGATTAATCTGAGATGAAGATTCTTGATGGAGGGCCTGGGGAAAAGGAAAAGGTAGAGTTTTTATGGGGAAGTCATTAATAAATTTTAAGTTTGGCTTGAACATATCAGTATGTCCTAACGTTTTCATACTTTTAAAAATACAGCATAATGATCTAACAGTAACTTTTTTAGCTTTTCTGCCTCTTGTGAATCAAGATAATTTAATTTAAAATCAGAAGAGGATAGTTCTAATTTCCTCTGTTGTAATATTTCTTGAGAAGCCTGAATAAAATTAACAAATAGTTGAGAGTCCTTTTTAAAATCCTCTTGAATGTTTTCAAAGTCATTAACATTGTCAAGTATTTCATCAACTTGAGTTATGCATCCTATATTTGTGTTTTTGTTCAAATACACATTTTCTTTAGATATATTTTTAACATAAATATTAAATTCATCAGATGCATGTTTCTTTACCTTCTTTTCATACTGATGTTTACTATCTTGTAGCTGAATAATTGAATCAAAAACCAGAATATCCTTAGAAAATGCATTACTTTGGAACAAATATGGAGTCTCATGTAACATGTTACTAGTTTTAACGGTGACACATTTGACTTCATCCGGATGCAACATAAGTTTACTTTTTAGAGTTACATCTTCAATAATGTGAGTGTCTACAGAAATATTATGGCATTCCGGTGATGCATCATTTGACTCTATACAAGTAAACGGTATATGTAAGTCATTGAGTTGCCTAATTTTATTTGACAAATCTAATGTGATGTTATATCTTTGTAGAAAATCTAGCCCTAGAATGCCATCAAATTTGTATGACTCTGGTATATCTACAACATAAAAACAATGTGAGAATAATTTACGATTGATCTTAAACGAGAAACGTATACATGCTATAAATTTCAATTCAGAGTTAACCGTTGTCAGTGTAACATTGGAGCCTAGACGTTTATATTTAAAGTTGTGTTTAAGATTTTCAAAAAGTTTCACTGAAATTAAAGACGTGCTGCTACCAGTATCTAATAATAAGAAAGCATCTTCCTTGGCAATGGAGGCCTTTACAAGAGGAAGTGCCGGAGAGTCTATATTGACATTGAATATGTGTTCATGAATCTCACTCTCTGTCTGGGTAGCACAAATGTTTGCAATTTTTATCGTAGACTCTGTTTGTGATGCAATCGAGTTAACAATTCTTTTAGAGGAAAATTTTGTAAGTGCGTGAAATTGTGTGTGAAAAATGGTTTGTGTATCTGTTGCTGAAATGTCTTGAATTTGTTGAGGTGTAATATTATCAGCGTTATTACACCTCACCATGAGTTTAACCTATTCTCGGGGGCTGTGACAGCATGTGTCCAGAAAGAAAAGGATCTTCTGAGGGGCTCGTGACACTTTCTCTTGGAACAAGGGTAGAGAAAACGAAAGTGGAGGAGGGCGGAGATTAGTGTCGTAAAAGTGTCAAATCCGTAAGTAATGACTTCACGCGCTCAGTACAGAATGACCAGATATTCTCCTTTCAATCACACGCCAGTTTAGGTAATAGTTCTCTTTTATGCGTACGTTATTTTTTTGTTAGTGCCTTGCTTTCGACATATTTTTAAGTTTTATTTGGATTACCAAATGTCGAAAAAGAGGATTTTTTATTTATTCATTTATTCACTTTTTATTTATTTATTCATTTTATTCATTTATTAGATCATATATATATATATATATATATATATAATTTTATATAGATCTAATTAAAATTTAAAAAAAAAAATGGAGAAAATGTATGAACAACAAAATATACGGGGCGAAGAGGCAGAGGTAGGGTGTATATGCTCTACGCTTATTATTATTATTACAAAATATTAGAGTATTTTTTTTTTGTTCTTTTTTTATTACGCATTAAGCCCTGTGTATATACATAGTAGGTTGTGTGTTTAGATTAATATCATGAAACGTCTGTGGAAAGTCTCTATCCTATTTTTTTATTTTTTTTTTCGCAAGCGGGGGTGGGGGGGAGGGGGGGGGGAAAGAAAGAAAAGAGGTAGAATGAGAGGGACTGATTCGTTTACTCAGAAGAAATAATTGTGATCTAAAAAAGATAATAGCAATTGATCTTTTTTTTTTACCTATAATTGTATTTTTGTGAATGTAGAAATAATTTGTTCAACATTCAAGATATATAAGCAATTAAAAAACTATTTTTTTCTTCTTATTATTATTTTAGTATCCGATAAATATCTACATTTCAGATTCTTATTGAAGTTGTGACTATAAGGCAGGCATGTCAAACACGCGGCCCGCGGGCCACAACTGGCCCGACGATCATTTATCTGTGGCCCGCGAAGCCTTTGCCATTTTACATTTATTTAGTTATCCCTTGCATAGTGCCTGCCATCAGTCCAGTTTTTCCAGGGACCTATCGGGTTGCATTATTACTAAAATCATCAGGGTGGACATTTATAAAAAATGTATTCAAAAATGATTTCAGGAGAAAATTTTTGAATTTCAAGAAACAGTTTAATCTGTTTCCCTCTCCTCTAATAATTTATGTTCAAATTATTGTTCAGAATTTATTACTGCAGCTAATGAAAATTCAGCACGATTCCATATTAGCGCCATGAATACGGAGTTTCAAAATTTCTGTTATTATTCATCTATCGACTAATTTTTAGGGTTCCGTACTTAAAAAGTAAAAACGGAACCATTATAAGATCACTCCTGTGTCTGTCCGTCTGTCTGTCACAGCTATTTTAATCGTAAACTATGGAACGTGGAAAGTTCAAATTCGGGGAAGTAATAAAGACCATTGACCAACATATTTTCAGATTAATAAACATTCATAAATATATTTAGTAAAAAAGTAGAGGGGGCTAATTATGCTACTTCAAAAAAAAAATATTTTCTTTGTATATCATGTGGGGTATCCCGTGAAAGCTTTTGTAACGCTGAACTAAAAAATACATTCCGTTTAATTTTAGGTATTATATTTTCAAAGATATTGTTGAAAATGTAGTGCAAAAATATGTTCCCCCTCATCTAATTCCGAATCTACTGAAACTAAAACTATGAAAATTTAGAGGTAGTAGACGTTAATATAAACCTTGCCGGAAAATTATAGCGATTACCCTTAGGTCACATAGTTTTTGAGTAATTAGCATTTTTCTGTTATACACGAATTTCAATTTACGGGCATTCAGAAAAATTGTTGAGCATCGCTGAATATACCTATCGTTGCAGAAGAATAAAAGCATTGTTGATAATGATTTTCGAAAAAAATCATCGTTAATTACCTGAGATATTAACCCTTAAAGGTAGGGTCAGTTTGGACATACACAAGGACAGGGCGGCGTACTCTATGCCTAGTTAACGACTTTTAATGATATACATGTGTAATGTAATGTCTAGTAACAGTATAAAAGCAATAAACGTCAAATTGTTAAAAACATACTAATTTAAGGGGTCTCGGGACTCTAAAAAGTGTAAAAAAAGACCATTTTCAACATTTAATGTCTTAAAATGTATATGATTTTAAAACACAATTTTAATTGGAATGAAAGATATAAGTATGTTCTTTCGTTTCATGTATTTAAAAAATTGCAAGATACAGAATTAGTATTTATAGTGGGCTTGAAACTATTAGACATTTGTCGAACAAAAAATTGGCATAACAGTATACGCGCAGGATTACAAAATAAATATTGCAACTAGAATGAAAATTTTAGTGCTTACTTATACTTCAGATTGTAATAATTTCCCTGAACTTTTATAAATTTGTATTTAAAGCACTTTTATATTTTTAATGCAATGCTGCATTTAGCTATTACAAAATTTTGAAAATTTCAACAGTAAAATCACCTAAAAAATATTTTTTTGAACAATAAAAAGGAAATTTTAGATTCAGTTTATACAGAATAACATGGAATATATGTTTTGAAAATTTCATGAAAAAATATTTAGAAGTTTTTGAGGTATCCTGCGCGTTATACACAAAAACGCCATTTGGAAAATAATGACTTTAAAGTTTCGGAAACGCCGCTTCAGCTATTGAGCGGGTATAATTCTAAAAGCCAAAAATTCTGTTATAATGGGAATTTCAAGGAAACAATTATATCAAAATATTCAGAAAAGATAGGAGTTTAACATCTAAAAAAAAATAAAATTTCTTAAATTTTGAAGCTTTAAGAGTCCTGCGACCACTTAATCCTTTCCAGCACGGAGTAATTCTATTTAAAAACTTATGAAATAATGAACTGACAGCAGAATTTATAAACCAATTTATTAGAAAATGCGAACTTGCTTATTTTCACGTACATGATAAAAGGAAAATTTTAATTAAATATTCTTGGTGCCATTTGTCTGTTTTGGAATTAAAATTAGGTGTCCGTTTTTTAAGGACATCGCCTTCGAAATATTTAATTAGAATGAATCGCATAAATACTGTGAGATTCGCGATAGTTTGCATTGATTGTATCTCTCAATACGCCTCGAGTGACTTTAAAAGTTAATTAAACACCTATCTGGAAAAACGCGGCACTGACCAAGGCGGCGTTGCAACTTTGAGACCTCAATTCGAAGCGCGCTTAACAGAATGCCAAATTTAAACTTTGAACAAAAGTTTTGTTTTAGATACACTGTAGAAATAAAGGTTATTACTACGCTGAATTTAGTTTCATGAAATGCCAAATGAAGTTTAACTATGCACTGCCTTTATTGTCAGTACCGAATTAAGTTCATCATAAACAGATTAGGATAATATTAAAAAAAAAGAGTTATACAAATAGCTATATTTGATATTATTTAGGTTCCATATCTCTTTGAACTGTCATGGTATACCCGATTACACTTTTCTAATATATACAGTTATACCCAACCCTATGTTGTATAGTTTTTTACAAAGTCTTAGTATTTTTTTAGCAACTTTTTTTTCTTTTTCTTTTTTTTTATAATACAATTACAAATTCATATATTTATTCTACGGAACCCTCTGTGCGCGAGTAATGCTCGCACTTGACCGTTTATTTGAAATACAATATGCAACCATTTATTATTTTTCAAGTCAAATAAATTAATTTGAACCAGGAAATGTATTTAATAAATGAAATAAAAAAGTAGCGACATGTAAATAACTATGACATGTTTTATTAAATAGATTTTCTGATTTAAAATAAGGGGTATTTATAAATGAATATCGGGGATTTGGCGTAGTATTTATTACATAAAACTAAAAATTATGATTAATACATAAAATGAAAGAGCAACTCAAACAGTTTTACCTACAAGCTTACAAGGGGTCAATGTGAGCACCTTTTGTTATACGGCACAGATCAAGTCGATAGCTCAGTTTTTCCCAAACATTGATTAGCAAAGAAGTTCTGTTCTGACGCTCACCCGATCTGACGCCATGTGATTTCTACCTGTGGAGTTCATAAAGAATCGTGTGCATGTGCCTCCACTACCAGCTGATCATTGCAGATGTTGGAACAATGACCCCACAAACACTAATCAACGTTTGGTAAGAACTGAGCTATCGACTTGATGTGTGCAGTGTGACGAAAGGTTCTCACATTGAACACTTGTAAGCTTGTAGGTAAATCTGTTTGAGTTGCTCTTTCAGTTTATATATTAAATATAATTTTAAGTTTAATGTAATAAATACTACCAAGCGTTAAAACCCCGATATTATTTTAGAAATATATATATTTACTTTGAGAAAGGACGGAAGATTGACAGCGATACCTATGCTAAATCTGTATTAGTGTGTACAATCAATTATTAAAATAAACGCAATTTATAATATTCAATTTTATTTATTTATTTATTTATTTATTTTTTGGGAGGAGGAGGTTGATAAAAGTAATTGTTAAGTGTTTTTTCGAAAAATTAACATAAACTTATTATGTACTTAATGTTGGAACTTTGCATTAAAATTTCTTTAACATGGCTGTGTCTTGTACAGACAAATTTTCTTCTATGCAACGATAATGTTATCTTTTTTTTTTTTTTTTAAGCCCTTCGGGACAGGCGGCTTTTACACAAATTTTATTCGGTTAATACCACTTTTATTTTAAAAGTTACCTTTACTTAAGGCTGTTTTCAAATCCAAAAGGGCAACTTTTTGACATAGGTTTTAATTTATTTTTGTTTGAAAATGTATGAAACTAGTAGATGTTGTTGTTCAGAAGCTATGTAATCGAGCTGTTTTTTCCGTTTTTTGCAAACGCAGTAAATCTTTCAGGAAATAGTGTAAAAATGGGCGTTTTGAAACGAATTTCAACGCGAAAGAAGATATTCCACTGAAGAAAGGATGAAAAACGTGTTTGTCACGTGATCAAAATAGCTTATAACTCAATAGATAATTTATGTATAAAAAAATGTAAAACACAGCTCGATTCCAAATCGCTTCCATTGTCAGGCTTCTCCATTTTTCCGTTAAAAAATGAATTTGTAAATGTGTCAAAACGTTTTGCGCTTGTTGAGCAAGGCAGTTGAGAACAGCCTTAAACAATCACGAAAATTTCTAATTAAAGAAACTAAATATTACTTTTCTTTTTTACTGGTGCCTAAAACAAATTCTGTATGCTCTTTTTGAGGGTGCATATATGCACCCATGGTTCTGAACGGGTTAATGTGGCCCGCGGCGGTAAACGAGTTTGACATGCCTGCTATAAAGCATTCAATATGTAAGGTTTTTTTTTTTTTTTTTTTTTTTTTTTTTTTTTTTTTTTTTTTTAACCGATAATTGTATTTTTGTGAATGTCTAAATAAATTGTTCAATATTCAGGATGCAATTTATATAAGCAATTAAAAAACTATTTTTTCTTCTTATTATTATTTTAGTATCCGATAAATATCTACATTTCGGATTCTTATTGAAGGCTATAGGGCATTCAATATGTAAGGGTTTTTTTTTTTTTTTCCCAGTGTGTCTCCAATGTGTCTATCTACACATAGGATCTTTAATTTGAAAAGAGGGGGGGGGGGGGGTCACATCCAGATTTTTCAAGGCTTCATAAAAGGAGCCCTCTTCTTCAATAGTCAGAGCAGTTGTTGTTGCTTCTGAGAAAAATAATTTATTCTTTCAATCAAGCGTTGCAGACACTTTCAGTATTTTTTCTTTATAAATTTGATATGTTCATTTTGAAAAGTTAACTTTCTGTGTAGTTTAACGCGTGTGAATAAGTTATTGATAAGCATATACGAAATAATATGCTGGAATTATTAAAAAGGAGGTAGGAAGTGGGGGGACTGTCTCTTAACTATGTAGCACTTTGGATGGTCTAAAAATCTATCGTTATTTTTAAAATATTAAAATATTTTTATGAAAACTTCAATATTAATCATTTACTTTAAAAGTAAACAAACGCATCACCGAAGATTACCCTCTGACTTTCATTTCATCCAAACGCAATTTACTAATACAAATTATGACAAATGTCATGTTTTGAAGATTATTTAGCTTTCAGTGCAATATTAGAATCGCGTTTTTAACGAATAATAGTTTTTAACACTAGAACGGCGGGAAATTTTACTCAAGTTTTATAAAAATATTTCACATCACAATTTTTACTTAAAACTGTTTAACTTACTTATTTAAGTTATTTTTGTGCAGCATATATTAATCTTAAATTATAAAAAGTTTTCTGGTTCGAATCGACATGTATTCATTTGGCAGGGGTCAAAATGACCCCTCGCCGCCGTTCTAGTGTTAAAAATAAACAAATCAACATGAAAATGTACATGCAATTTCTATTTATTTAAAAGGCATATTAACAGGACATTTCTGACAATGCACTTGTTTTTCGTATTGTTTCGTAACACAAGATGATTTTCAAGGAATTTCAATTTACATTGGCAATAAGCTGGAATATAGATAGAAATGTCTGTCCATTTTAATACTAATCTATTCTTTTTATAGAATCATTTTATTATTTTTAATTAATTTTTTTAATTTGAGAATAAAATTGAAAAAAGTTCTTAGAATTGTGTGAATTAAAACTTACAAATAATGCTTAAAAAAAAAAAAGGCTTTCCTTAGGATTTTTCAAAAACTTATTTTTTATTCAAAAAGCATCATTTTCAGTTGGGTCGCGAAGACTACAAAACTCCAACTGGTGTAGAATTAGAGAGGGTGCATTACAGAAGCTGCTGATAAGAATGAAAAGAGAGGAGAAATCTCTTGTAATTGCCTCCCTTCAGAAATCTTTTAGAGAGAAACGAGGCTGAGTATTTTCGATCCCCGCGAGACGAATAGCCCCTCACAAGAACTCTATGCTGGATTGGAAGCCCACAGGAAAAGGTTAAATTACGATCTCTAAAATTATCGTGTCGTTTAAAATCATTGTTTTGTTGATGAAATTGTCGTGTGCAGGCACGTTGCCATTTAAAACAATTGGTGGCTACATGACCGACTCGAAAACAAAGCTGGCAACGTTCATTGTTATGTCTCTGAAAATTTCGATGTCTGGGGGGGTGCTTGATAAGTATTACGAGTTTTATAAAAAAAATTTAACTCCTGAGACTTTCTATACTTGTGTTGTCTGACCTCAGGTGATTGTTTATGTTCCTGGGATGATGAAGTAGCGGCAAAACTTAAAGTATTAATTTTCTCGGTCAATTCCGCTAACTGTATTTGAATGTTGTCAGTCACCTGAGAAGAAGCAGAATTACTCGTAAGAATGTGATCCTGACTAAAAATATCTTGTAAAGTTTGGGCTCTCTCAATCGCATTTTCGTAATCCTTAATATTTTTTTCCTGAATTTTAATTTTGATTGCAGAGGGCAAACATGATAATAATTTGACAAATTTAATATTATCCAAAGCAGTTTTCTCAGAAATATCCGGATATACTTTTGTTACTAACAAATTTAAACGGTGCGCAAAATTCCGAATATTTTCATGGGGCAAGAGGGTTGAATGATTAAGATCGTTTAGAGATGAGGCGGTAGAGCTCACAGCAAAGAATATCTTAAATGCCTTCTCAATGAAGTCGAAACTAGTTGCCTTAGAAAGGATATCATTTTCAATTAAGTATTTTTTCGCTGGACCTTTAAATTTAGACTTTAAAAAGATAACCAGTTCCTCTTCATCTAACTTTTTGATTTTGCCATACGCTGATACCTGATCAAAAAAAAATTAATGAGGGTAGGATCACCCTCAAAATCATCCACAGAAAAATTAAAATTACGAGACTCTGCCATTTTAAATATGAACTCTATAATATATACAAACTAGAACTTAAAAAAATTACTACACTTTATCTTACCAAAATAATATAAATATACGCAACAAAATTGTCATATCAAAACAAAAATTTTCACTTACTTTGGAAGAATAAAACAGCTCCATATGAAAGCAGGCGCACAAAAAAAACATCAATATATTTACGAGTACTTTTTTAAAATTATTATCTAGTGAAATTATATATTCATTCCTTTACTTAAAAAGTACTCAATAGGAATAATGCACACTTAAAAATTCAGTTATATTTTCAATAAACAGCTAATAAATACACACTCTAAATAAAAATTGCAGAGATTATTCAGTGATTAGTAGATATTCAATGAAACCTATGTACACACAAAAATGCCAAAATAATACTAGCATAATTATTTACGATCAAAAATATGCAAAATCAAAATTAGTATTAAAGAAATTTTATCTATTACTTACGAAATCCCTGAATAATCTCACATTTATGTATTACCATACTTAATTTTTTTTGTAACATTTCTATTTGTTTTCACCATTAAAAAAAATTAACTACGATGACACTGACGACAATAAAAAAATCGCTCGTCAGAAACTATAAAAAGTTCTGAGAAAAAGAAAAAAATAATAATAATTATGTAAATTTGATGGACGTGTTGGTGAAATTAAAAAAATCACTCACCAACATCCATTAAAACAAAAACCACACCGCTTAGTAAAAATTTGCCCAAAATAATTGCAGATAATTTAAGAGGCACTTGAGTACTAACGAACACATTGATTCATCATCGGACACCATGAAGCTTATGCAGTGGTATTCTCAGGTTTCACCACTCACACGGGGGAAATATACACCCTGCCGCTTACTGACATAAGGAGCTCCACACACTCCACTAGAAGATTAAATCCAGCACATTAAAATCATTCAAGAACACGGGAGCCCCCGGACACGACTCCGGACTTTGACAGCGGAATCAGGAAAGCCGGACTGACATCCGGGACCAGAGCAGCAGCAGCAGTGATATGCAACATGGGAGCAGCCGACGAAATGCAAATCCGTCAGTACATCAGAGAAGATTCGGGACCAGGAACAGCATGAGTAACCGGCACGGGAAGCCTCCATATATTATCAGGAAACTTTCGGGACAATCAGGATCGCAGGACAACAGCATCGGGACCATCACAAAAACTGGAGAAGAGGACGCTAGCAGCATCAAAACTTTGGCACCACCCCATCGTACTAAAAGTTAAAAAAAAACGTTCCCAGTCAAAACTATTCGGCACCAATTTGTGTGAGGAAAAGCCCCACACATTTGAAATTTGAAATATGGCCAAATGTATGAGTGGAGTACATTAGGATGTCTCACAAAAACCCATATTTGTGAGCTCTAATCCCCAAGAATTTGACTACAACACATCAAAATTTTTACTATGTTATTTATTGAAAGTTCCGTAAAAACAAGTATGATGGGATGGTCCATAAGACAAACGTGTCTTTACAGTATCAGAGTATCAGGCCGAAAGATATATTTACATATCGAATGCACGCCACACCCACTGGAATACCAAGTCAATATGAGAGTTACGTAAACGCCAAATTATCCGTTGCATAGAAAAACAATGGGAGAGAATTTAAATTATTGGCGAATAAACTGATAAAGACAAAATCGTGAAAATAACTTCAAGCAACCCTACCAAAAGATTAACAATACGTAATTTTTTTTTATATTATAGATGTCAAATATAATTTTATGATTAAATTTATTGCCTGAGTTATAATGCAAGAAAAGGATAACATCCCCTTGTTAATAAAAATGATCGCTTTCTTTTATAAACAAAGCAAAGGAAAATTACCCACATAAATATTGTAACTAAAATAGATTAGTATTACATTAATATCGAAATGACAGCAATGTAATTATCGTAAATCAAGTATAATTTAAGCTGTTGACGTGCAGATATAAAATAGCGAAATCAAAATGATAATGAATCATTTCGTTAAAAAGACATGTTTATTATTTTATGTTTTACTTCCGCATGAAAGAGACGAGAAATAAGCCTGAAATTACTTTTTAACAAATAAATTTATGACTGACTGAATACATGGAAAGAAAAATAAAACATTAATTTAAAAAGAATAAAAAGGACAATATATGATGATTGCATCATCATAGGGGTGACAGTGAATGACACGTGGCTACTGTCTTTTGGACTCGGGATCATAGTTATGTAGTGACGTTCATCCACTGTCACAAATCTATCACAGAACTGTTTCAGGTCTGGCTCCATACCAGCCTTTCCTCCCAACACCCCCTCCCCCTTTCAAGCTAGGTTCCACCTCTCACCCCTAAAAACGAAAAATATTAGTTAATATAGCAGCTACGGTTCTGAAATTGAGCATATATGCATCTAAGACAATAGACTTCAATATTCCACATCAACCATCGCAGTACAAATTTTTTATACACACTCGGAACAATAATTATTGAACCACTCTCGTACAGTATAAAACAACTGCATTTTAAAAATTTTATTAATTGTACTATAATTTTCTTGCCTGAAATTAGATGAACATTTAAAAAATTATTTACACTATTTATCATCACTTTGACAAAATTTATCAATTGTTGTTTGCTTAATCCTGTTCATTTTTGACTTTTGAAAATAGGTTTCCCCTATCTTTAATAGATGTCCACCATGTGGATTTCTAGGAATGTCACTGGGTCAAATTCTAGAGAAAAGATTAGGAAGAAGCACAATAGAAGAAGGGGGTATAGGTGTCATTGATGGACAGACGGTGCACTAAAGCTGCGAACGGACGTTTCTACTAGTTGCGATCAACAGCCGGCTTTATTGATCTCACCAGTCGGTGTCTTTGATTTTTAACGACTTTAACAGGAAAGAGACTGATGTCCAGCAAAAGAGGAACCTTTCCTTCAAGTAGAGTCGAGCTCCTTATCTCCTAGCCCATTGTTGATTCCCCTCATTCTTTTGTCAATAAACTTCAGATGGGTTCGGAATAAAAGCTTTTCCAAGAATACTGAACAAGCAGGCAAAATACGCGTGCGTACGAAGCCTAAGAAAGCGGATATCAAATGCATAGGATTATATGTATACTAGTTCAGAATAATTCTGTCAAAAATGAGAGAAAGAAAGTTATTTCAAAGATTCAAAATCCGTGAGAAAGTAAAAAAAAAAAAGTCGAAAAAAAAGAATTTTCGTTAATTCGAATTAAACGAAGTCAAGAGAAAATGAGTTCGAATAAATGAAAATTTTTAACGTTATTCTGCCATTGAACATTTCAGGACTTCATGTTTAGTTCGAATTAAGCGGAGATTCGATTTGTCCGATTTCGAATTAACGAGAGCCGACTGTATTTCTAATAAATACGTACCTTGCCTAATTTTAAGTTGCTAGCCCCTACCGATCACAAAAATAGAAATTTAGAACGTTTTTTTTGCTCCTGCAACCTCCAGGTGATAGTGACACCGACATGGAATAGCGTCTATGTTAGAGCAGAGGCTGTCAGCATCAATTTGCCTACAATTACTTTTGAAATCAGTTTGATTCTTCCTGAGATTGCTCACAAATTGGCATTTAGAACGTTTTAAGAACGCTTTTCGCGCATTATCACCCCTTTTAAATTTCGAATTTTTTAAGAACTGTTCTTAGAAATCCTTTATATCTAATAAGTAACTAATATTTCAAATTTCATATTTCTACGCCCTTCAGTAACGCAAAAACAGTAATTTAAAAAGTTTTTTGCTCCTGCACCCCCTTTGGGTTAGTGGCACCGACATAAAACATAGCCTATGTTAGAGAAAGGGTTGTCACCAACATTTTGATACCAATATTTTTTAAATCGGTTTGGTATTTCCTGAGATTGTGTAGAAACCCCTATTTAGAACGTTTTGTAGAACGCTTTTCGCGCATTTTCACACCTTTTAAATTTCGAATTGCTTAAGAACTGTTCTTAGGCATCATTTATATCTTATAAGTAACAAATATTCCAAATTTCATATTTCTACGCCCTTCAGTAACGCAAAAAACGTATTTTTAGAACGTTTTTTGCTCCTGCACCCCCTTTGGAGTAGTGGCACCGACATAAAATATAACCTATGTTCTATGTTAGACTAACACCATCATTTTGATACCATTACTTTTGCAATCGGTTCTGTAGCTCCAGAGATTACCTCTAACAAACAATTTTTACTTCTTTATAATATTAGTATAGATTATTTGTCATTAACCTTAATAATTATGTAGCAAAGTTTCACAAATATTTGCGAACAATTATATTACTATTAATATATATATATATATATATTTAATCGCAAGGAGATACATGCGAATTTCTAAACACTTTCAAATGCATATATATTCCCAACTTTGAAATTGGAGTTCGAGTTGTCAGCTTTGAATTTTGAGTTCGAGTTGCCAACTTTGAATTCGAGTTGCCAGCGCAGTCTCTTATAGACCGGGAGGAGATGGCTGAATAATCCATCACCTCAATGAGTTGCTATTACAAATGACCACGTAGACCGAATCCAGTGTTTTAATCGCGTGAATACAACGGAAATAATTACGAAGATAAAAACTCATCCTTAAACTACTTTCAACGTTTCTGCAGGTTATCTCATATAGTGTGCAGTGCATGTAACAAACTTTAATGTTATATTTAGAAAACGTAACAAAGAACATGAGATACATTATGTTGAAATTGAAAATTAAACATATTTTATAATTCAAGAATTATAAGCATTTTTCTGCTATAATTTTTAACTGTGAAAGCGCGATTTTTCTTCATAATTTGATAGTCATCTGTATACAGAAAATTACATAATTCCAGTCATAAAATGTGAAAATTCAAAATTAAATCGATTATACAGTGAGTTGAATTTCAGTTCCTTTCAAAAAGTAGGTGGAAGGTAAAGCGTTTTTCGCAAGTGTAGTTTTTGATTAACAACCGTATACATTTTGTTTATTTGTTTAATGTGTATGGGGGAACAATAAAATCAAGCCACATTACAATTAAACAAGAAACATCGCAATTGAGGATTTATTCAAATGTTACATATTGATATCAATTAAATAATTTGTTATTTGTTTGAAGTTACGTAAGAAAAATTATAATTTGTAAAATATTCTTTATCACCTAGTTTGAATTAGAAATCAGCCTACATTCAGCTCATTATACGACCGGTACAGTTCAGAATTTTCATGATATATGACGGCACAGTTGTTATATAAATTTATCTTTATTATGACTACCAAATTACGAAAAAGCTTTTTTATATCGTTCGCGCATACCCAGTTAAATGTTTCAGTACATTTAATCTCATTGCACCACATATTTAATATATGATTTTTGATAGCTATATAATATTTCTAATGCACTCGGTCAATTTTTTTAACGTAGCATTAAATTTAAATAAAACCCTGATAGATAAAAATCAGATAAATGCAGTAATTTTTCTTAATGTACGGTCATTTCATCATGAATGCGCTTGCTGTTTCACATGTATTAAGTAAACTTTGTTTAAGTCTGAAAAAAAAAATCTTACATTTACACAGAATTTCAATGATTTTATGTACACGATGATAATTATTTCTTTATTTAGATTATTGTAGGTGCCATACCTGCCTTTGTGACAAAATCTTTGCTGAAAAATATAAAATTACAGGTGATTTTTACATTCTCGACAATCAAAACGATTCGCAAAACATTTATCTAGATATTTGACAAAATGTCTGAATTGAATGCATATAGTAATTTTGACCATATACATGTACATATTAGGTCAATCGAAAAGTTCTGTACAATAATGTTATTTTACGCCTACTTTTTTTTTTAATTCACATTTCTTCATTGGCGCCAATTTTTTGAAATGATAAAATCCCGATTGTTTTCCCATTTCACATTAAGGAGGAAACAATGGAAATTTTACCATTTCAAAAAAGTGTTGCTAATGAAAAATCTGAATTAAATAAAAAGTGGGCGTGAAATAAACATTATCAGGCAGAACTTTCCGGTAGACTTAACATATATATACGTTTATGGTTCCCGTTAGGGAATGCATTTTAGTAGAAGAAAGAACATTTATTGGGGGATGACAAACTTTTTTATGCTTCGTTTAATCAGAGGTGCTTTATGTTTTACAAAATAAACGTTAATTACTGAAATTTTGAAAAGTATTTAATTATTGTTGCTAGGTTTATGAAACATTTGGAAACTATTTTAGATAATTTGAGAACATATATAAACACAATTTTTGATAGTCCTTATAAGCATATTTTGTTGATATAGAATAAGACAGTTTAGAATGTTTTACAATGGAATAATTAGCTCCTATTTCGGAATTAGAGCATTAAAAACTTCAATTTACCGTACGTTGAAGTAATAAAAGATATAATTTTATACTCTATCTTATTTAAAATTATTTCACTCTAGATTAAAATGAAAAACAATTGCTTTTAGTATTTGAAAGATCAAGAAATGGCATTATCATTTGAAAATGATTTCAGGCATCATCATGCTTTAAGCTTGCAATGCAGTAAGGATGAAGTTACTGAATTCAGGATTTTCACATAAATTGATTTCGTGAAATGATTCGTTAAGTCAGGGCTGCACTATCGCGCGATATAATGCATAAAAATTACTTTTTGTGTGTCTTCGTAATGTTAAGTTATCCGACAACATTTAAAAGCACATTTTTGGCAAATATCAAAAAGTAATATAATGCTTTTATTCAAATGATTGTAAATTTAGCTATTCAAAATGTTTTATATTTTCTTTGTACTATCATTAGTTATGGCTCGTTGTGTTACTTGAAAAGGATAATTTCTATAGATTTTCAGAAAAGAAAATAGTATATTTTCGGAAAACCTTGAATTTCATGAACAATCACTTAGGAAAAGTTCAATCTCCAGACATGTGGCATGTGGCATAGACATACTTATAAAAAAATCCGATCTCCTACGATTTAAATAATGTTGCGAATGCAGAGAGCTCTCGCTTTAAACATCTGGGAATTTTTAGAAATTTTATACTTATTTTTATTAATTAACATATAGACAATATGTAAAAAATAATCAAGGATTTAATTTCAACCTACATATCTAAAGAAGTTTCTATTTTACGGCTTAGATTGTTGCTCGTTATATTTAATAAAATGACTTTCTCTAAAAAAAAAGATCATTGCATAGTGTCCAAGCCTTATAATGCCTCTGTGGTAAATATATTTATTACACTTTGGTTATGAAAAAATAATATTGCTGATTTTATTCCAAATATTTTATTGTAAATGCCTATGATAATTTTTTAATTTTTCTAGCAACACTTTTTTACGTAATCCTAATTGTGCATAGTGTGTACTCAAAATTTCTTTAAACGTAGGAAATATATTTTGCCAAAATAGACAACGCAAAATAGTACTTTTGTTGCGAAAATATATTAATTATTTTCCGTTTTTGCACTTAACCAAAATATAAAAAACACGTATCAATTTACAATGAACAATTAAATATCATGGATTATCTATGTTAAATATAGATGAACAACCTTTTCCCTCCAAGAAAAACCCACATATGCCATTTACGAGAGAAATTAATAATAATTTATATTTGCAAACATCATTTATAGAGACCATTTTAGAAATATACGACAACATCTCAATTTGAAAAACTAGAATAAAATGAATTCTTGCGCGATGAGAACAATTCGCAGGCAACACCTAAATCAGCCCTTTTAACTATATAGCTATTATGTTTTTTGAGATTATTTATTTTTATAAAGAACAACACAGCTTTATAGTTCTTTATAATTAAATAAATCTACAATGTATATTTGTCTTTATAATAATTAATGCAACCGAGAAATTGAAACTATATTAAAACACAACAACACTGATATGACATTTTGAAGATAGCGTATGCCATAGTTAGTAACTGCATTTTTTTTTTTTTTTTTTTTTTTTTTTTTTTGCTAGAAATGATTCTGAAAAATAGTATTCCTCTTATTTAATCTCATAATATAAACATGACATAGAAAATAAATTATATTTTTAAAGAGAACGTATACTATAGCTACTGCCCCTTATGTCCTTTAGTTACCACTATTTCTGAAAAGTAATATTCTCTTTATTCAAACGCAGAATTCCATACTCAGAGGGGGCAAAGCTTACTATTCTTAAATAACAGTAAGAAAATATCATACCAATTAACGGCTATGCATAGTTTTATGTGGTTCAACAAGAAAAGTTGATTTTACCTAATTGCAACACAACATTTTATATAATACAAATTTTAAAAATATTACGTCTTATATATTTAAAAATATAATATATCTATTATGAATTTTAAAAATATTACGCAATAGAACATTTCTATTTAAAAATTAATAAATTATTACATTATACGAAAAATGAAATGGCATAAAATTTTATCAAACTTACGCCGTTATGCATTTTTAATAGTACACAATGTTAGCGTAATTTATTTGCAAAGCTAGTTTACAACCACGATAGAATTTAGTAGTAATGTTATAGTTCATGCAGTGCAAAGACTACCACAAGTGTTTCTTTGTAAACTAACATTTTAAAGAATAGCATATCCCTTGGGAGATAATTAAGCGTCATAATCCAAATGTGGAAAAAAAAGTCTCCCAAAAAATTTCTTAGAAAGCTTTCCATAATTACACTTTGTAGGTATTTAGTACATTAAAAATACCAGGCTGTTTCAGTTTAAAGTGAAAACAAATGGGGCATTTAAATCATAATTCTGTTTTTCTACATGTGTAAAATATGTTTCTTCGAAATGCGTCTAGTAAGAAATCTCTTTAAATTATTTCGTAAAATTTGGTCCTTTTCCTTGGTACTCCAATTTAAATCTATACTAATAAAAGAAAGTTACGCTCTGAGTACCTGTCTGTATGTCTGTGTGTGTAAGTGTCTGCGATGACCAAATAAATCTACTGCAAGTAGAAGTCTGAAAATTTAGGTGAGGATAGTCCAAGACAGGTCCTCATGCACCTGATGCTCGGTTTTTTTTATTTTTTAAGGGCCGGGGGCCCTGGAACCATAATTTTTTATGTTCTAAATTGTTAGTAACTTTCCCCCTTTTCATCCGATCTTCTTTGTTTTTGGGGCCAATTCTCCACTTAGTTATGCCCCCCATTTCTACGTTCCAGTTAAGATCCTGGCCCTCTGGAGCCCGGTACAGAGCCCCTTGAAGATTTTGCGCTCTAAATTGTTAATAAATTTCTTCCTTTCAATCCGATCTTGATTTTTTGGGGTCCTTTTTTCTATTTAGGTATCCAGTTAAGGTCTTGGGGAAGGCAGAGTCTCGTAGGGTCTAGTTCAGGGCCCTTTTTAATATTTTGCGTGCAATGCATTTTTCATATCCTAATTTTCTCACCTGCTCAGTCATAATTTTAAAATTGAGTCTTGGACTCTTCTCCCTGGACCAACACCTTCATATTTTTATTGGGGACATAGGAACTTTTTAAAGTATTTACCCAATTTTTTGCTTATTTCTTTGAAATATTATTCTAATGAATAAGTCATACCCTATGATTAATTGTGACTAATTGAAGATCTAAAGAGCTAAGTAATAAAACATTTTAATATGTTTACATGCTACGGCCTTCATCTTAACTATCAATTGGCCCTTTTTGACCCCTATATTATATCTCCCTTTAAAATTATCAGATTTACTAGGTTATTTTTCCTAACAACTTCTTATGTCCTCCACTACTATATGAAGAAAACATTTTCCTTCCGACTTCAGCTACCACCAATTTTGAATATTAATCACCTTCCTTAGCCCTTGATGCAGCTTCTTTAAAAATGATCCGAATCGCTTGAAATTTCCTTTAACATTCTAACGTACTGTGATTATTTTAAAATCGAATAAAAAATATCTTTTATATTCTAGATAAGGCCCTGTCCCCTTAGCGAACGGTAAAGGTCCCCTTGAAGTTTTTGTACCATAAATTGTTAATAAATTACTCCCTTTTAATCCGATCTAGTTTTTCGGAACACTCTTTCTATTTAGTTTTTCTTCAGTTTCTATATTCCAGTTAAGACCCTGGGCCCCTCAAGCTTTTTACATCTTTCACCCCCTAATTTTCTTATTTTCTCAGTACATATTTTTAAAGTTTTAGTATTGGACTCTTCTCACCCAACCAACAACCTAATATTTTTATCTGGGCCGTAGGTCCCTTTCTAAAGCATTTACACATTTGTTTGATCATTTCTTTAAAATTTTATTCGAATGATTAATTCGCATTCTATACTTAATTTTGACTAATTGAAGATATAAAACGCTAAGTACTAAGACATTCTAACATGTTTTCATGTTAGGGCTCTGCTCTCAATTATCCGATGGCCCCTTTTGGTACCCCTAATTATTGCTCTCTTAAAATGGTCCGATTCACTACCTATTTTTTCTAACAAGTGTTTAGGTCCTCCAGCTACTACATGATAGACACAAATATTTCTCAGACCTTAGCTACCACTAATTTTGAATATCAATCGCCTTTGTGGGTCCTTGGTTCAGATTATTTAATAATGATCCGAATCGCTTACAGCGTTCTTTAGCATAGTTTTAACGTCCTCCGATTACGTTAAAAACTAATAAAAACATCTTTACACCCAACTACACTACAGTTAAGGCCCTGGCGCCCTTGGGAACTTACAGGGCCATTTGAAGTTCCTTCACCACAAAGTGTTTATACATTGTTCCCGTTTAATCTCTTCTTCATTTTTAGAACCATTTTTCCATTTAGTTATTCTTCCGTTTCAACATGAACTTTAAAATCCAGGGGCACCCTATGATCCGGTCCGGGGCACCTTGAACTTTTTTGCAGCATGCATTTTCATCCCCTAATTTTCTCGCGTTCTCAATGCATAATTTTAAAGTTGAGTCTTCGACTCCTCTTCTAGGACCAACACCCTCAGAATTTTTTTGGTACCGTAGGGCATTTTTTAAGCATTCCTCTCATTTTGTGCATTTCTTTAAAATTCTATTCTAAATATTAATTCATACCTCTTGCTTAATTTTGACTAACTGAAGATCTTAAGTTCTTCAACTAAAGAACTAAGACCGTTTAACATGTTTCCATGTTAGTGAAGTGTTCTTAACTATCAGTTGGCCCATTCGGGATCCATTATTATAGCTCCCTTAAAAAATATCCTATTCAATAACTTTTTTTCTAATAGCTTTCTAAGTCATCCAGCTACTACATAAACGATAAAAAAATTATCTACTACCAATCTACTTCAGCTACTACCAATTTTGAATATTAATCTCCTTCTTGGGGCCTTTCTTGCCGTTTCTTTAAAAAATATCCAATTGTATTACAAGTTTCTTTAACATAGTTCAAGCGTCCTCCAGCTACTTTAAAACATCTAAAAAAAGTTTATTATATCAAACTACATTCCAGTTATGGCCTTGATCCCTCTGAGCCCTGTCATCCTTTATACCTCTTCTACCACCTTTTTCGAATATTAATCTATTTTTTCTGCAACAACTTATGTTTACTCACTACAGCCGTAACTTAAAAAATCGCGTTACTTTAAAGGTAAATTTAGATAAAATATTTTATCCGTTTATTAAATATCGTGCTAAGGTTAAAAGTAATTCATGAAATTTACAGTTGGGTTAGGAGAACCTTCCACCGCTTGGTGGCGCATTCTTTCCTGGGACTCTAGGGGCCCATTTTCAACGGGATTTGGTTCATTCAACTTAGATTACAATTTAGCTTCTTTCTATGTTTTGAAAGTCTTAGACCTCAGTTACCAACATTGTCGAACATTAATGGTGGATTGTTTTGTCGGATTTTATGGGCTTGATTACTACGAGGTTTGGCTCACTCAAATTGGCTTTCAATTGTCTCCGGCAAGTGCGGAACACTTCCGGTACATGCTGCGTTAGGTAACGAGGACTCAGATCACAGGTTCATTCGGAAAGAAGTTTGTCGCGGATACACTAGACACCGCAGAAGGTGTTGGTGTCTCCGAAACTAAGTTCATTTAAAAGATTTTAAAAATATATAAAATCATAGGAACTTGAGTTTTGTTTAAAGTTATTGTAACGGGCCCCATGCAGCGTCGGGCGGGTCAGTTAGTATTATATAAAATTGTAATTCAGTATGTTAGAAAAGTAATCACATGTAGTAAATATATTTTTATTTTCTTAGTTATCATATGCAAATTTTGGTTAGTATTACGATTTGAATTTGTTATCAGAATTTTCTGATGCATTAAAAATATTTTTTTTTCTAAATTCACATTACTTAAAGCGTTTAAGTGCGCAACAATATTTGCAAAATTCTACGGAAATCAGCTATATATTGAATTAATTATTTTTCGGAAACCACCGAAGCAAACATTATTTAAATGGCTTTTAACACGTTGAGGGCCACGTCAGTCACCGGTGACTGACTGTGTAAAATATGATATAAAACTGAAAATATATATATATTGTTTTATGTATTTCTGAAAATTTATTTAAAATTTACTTCACTTTTATTTATTACAGGATTACATGGCCATAATATATTTACACAGCTGTATCGAGTAAATTTCAACCTGTTAGTAGTGCACTTTGCATTGATATACCACAATACCAGAGCTTCTAAGCAACGCGCGTGGCCTGACGGGGATTTACTTAAGAATTTGCGTGGCACTTAACGTGTTAAGAAATTTTGTACGTCAAAATCTGAATTTGAAAAAAAAAGTAAAGCCAATTCCTACGCGTTGTGAACAAATGCAATGAAGATTTACTCTTATAATAACTAATGCACACAAGATAATGAAATTGTGTAAAAAAAAAAAAAAAAAAAAAAAAAAAAATGTATGACATTTTGAAGATGTCGTATAGCATAGTCACTGGCAGAAATTGTTGTTGTTGTTGTTGCTTGAACTGTTTCTGAAAAGAAGTATCCCCCTTAATCGCGAAATATAAACAGGATATAGCAGATATATGATATTTTAAAAGCATTTGAAACGTTCAACGTATTTTAAAACGTTATTTACGCTTTATTGTTACCGCTATTTCTGAAAAATAATATTCTCTTCATTCAATCGCAGAATTGCATGCTCAGAGAAGGTGAAGTTTACTATTCTTAAATAAAAGTAAAAAAAATCATACATATTAGCATATATGCGTATTTTTATGTGGTTCAACAAGAAAAGTTTTATTTACCAAATGACAACACAATATTTTATATAAGATTCTCTATTGTGGATTTAAAAATATAACACAGCAGAATATTTCTTTTAAAAAAATGTTACATTAGTATATGAAATATGCATAGACATAAAATTTTATCAAGCTTACGCGATTATGCATTTTTAAAAGTATACAATGTCAGCATAATTTATTTGCAAAGCTAATTTACAAGCACTACTGAATTTAGTAGTAATGTTACTGTTGATGTTGGGGAAAAACAAGGCAAGTGTTTCTTTGTAAACTAACATATTAAAGAATAGCATAACCCTAGGGAGATAATTAAATGTCATAATTCAAATGCTAAAAAAAAATCGACAAAAAAATTCTTAGAAAGCTTTGTATAATTGCACTTTGTAGGTATTTAATACATTAAATGTGCAAGGCTACTTTAGTTTAAAGCTAAAACAAATGGGACATTTAGAGTATAATTTATTTTTGTGCATGTGTAAAATATGTCTCTTCTAAAATGCGAATAGTCAGCAATTTCTTTAACTTATTTCCAAAAATTGGACTTTTTCGTTAGTACTTCAATTTAAATCCTTCTATATATATAGAAAAAGTTTTGATTTGGAAATGGACCAATGTAAATCTGCGTAGATATTCCCGGTACATCGGCATCCAATTTGAATGCTTAAGCGTGGTTTTTCTTCGTTAATATTAAAAAAACTGTTGCATACAAAAATATGAAAATCGGTGGTGTTATAGAGAAATGTTTGATAAATACGCTGATGCAGATAGTTGTCACATCGAATAATTATTTTAAGATATATTTAATGTTAAATTTGGTCAAAGTCGTTCCATTAAAAAAGTTTTATAGGAGCAAAAGTTATACATAGATATTTAATCATTCTTAGATCATTTTATACATGAGTTCTCGATGTGTAAACTGCATTTAGTATTTTAATTTGACTCATTTTTTGAGGTTTTATTTCTATTTTAAATTCAAATTTTCAGCATTTCGAGAGTTATTTTTTACATATTTTAGAAAATTTTATTAATTTAAACTGTTGCCAACTGTATAAACAATAATTAATTTTAATTTGAAGCAAACAGTAATGTTTGCTTCAAATTAAAAATTTATTTTATATGTGACTATTATAAACAGAAAATATAAAAAGCAGAAACTCGTTGAAAATTACGTCATAAAAAATATATTTACACGTTTATTTTAAAAGAGAAAGAATATTGTAAGATAATAAATCCATTAACATGCGTTAGAAGTCTTAAAATGGAGAATTTACGTCACATTTACGTCACATTACACTTATTACGTAAGATGAACAAAAAATAATATTGCAAAACAGTTTAAATTTAAAAATTGCACGAGACATTTATCTGATATTTTAAGATGATCATAATATTTCTAACAAAAGTATTTTTGCGTGAATATTAAAAAGAGAAAGAAAAGTTTGGTGAAAATTACGTCAGATTATAATTGTCAGATTCAAATCATAATTCAATCTTCCGAAATCTTTTTAAAGCCGATCAAATTAGCGTGCTGTTAGAGTCTCCGGTGTCTGAACGGGGGTTGACGAGCTTAGCTCGTAGTGGTAGAGCCCCCTAATATTATATATAAATTTAATTTAGATTGTTACAAAATAGGTCACAAGTGGTAAATATATTTTTATTTTTCATATTTATCTTAATTAATCTTGTGCATTTTTTTTTAGAATATCGAGTTGATGTTGTTATCAAAAATTTCCGATGCTTTTAAATATTTTTTTAAAACAAAATTCACATTACTTAAAGCGTTTAAGGTTGCAACAATACTTGCGAAATCCTACGGAAAACAGGTAATATTGAATTATTATTTGTTTCTCGGAAACTACTGAAGCAAACCATAGAAAACAACTGATATTGATATAATCTTTTACATGGAAACCACTGACGTGATTTCAATACATATTTTATGTCATTTTGTTGACTTAGCTATATTTTCGACGGTTTCTTTTTCTCGAAAACCTATTTCTATTTGTATAATTAAAAATTATTGGAATTACAAAAACGTAACTTCTTTTCTAAATGCATACTTTTAAATAATTTTAGCAGCAGTTGAATTGCACATTTATCGTTCAGCAAGAAATAAAATTTAAAAAATGCAAAAGTTACGTTTTTGTAATTTCAGTAATTTTTAATTATATAAATAGAAATAGTTTTTCCAGAAAAACAAATCGTCGAAAATATAACTATAACAACAAAATGATATAAAATATGTATTGAAATCGTTTCAGTGGTTTTTAAGTAAAAGATTATATCAATATCAGTTGTTTTCCATGGGATTTAACCGTTGCTGTTCTCCATACTAGTACAGTATTGGGACGCCCCACAGTGGTCCCAAATCGCGAGCAAGTGGCCAAAAAATCCTTTCTGGCTTTCCTAGTGGTTGTATGCCCTTCATTTTTCATTTTATAACATTCTAAATGACATTACATTGCGAATTTAAACTAAATGTAATTGGGGTTCCAGGGGAGGGGATTTGGGGGGTCGCAATAGAGGGGCCAAGTTTTTATTAAATTTAAATTTTCTTTTTTACAGGATTTTTTTTACAGTAATGAGAACTTTCACTTTTGATTATGGGGAATATTTTGCCTTTTTCAAAACAAATCGTCTAATTCAATAGATGATGAAAATGTGAAATTTTAACCCCCACTCTCCCTCCCTCCCTGAAAATATACAGGTTAAATCTTATTTTTTTTATCTCTTTTTAATGTTATTGCAAAATAACAATAAAGAGCAATCAGTAAAATACATAAATAATCAATCAGCAAAATTTTTCACCCCCCCCCCCAATACATCCAATACACATACACACGTGAAATCTCCCCTTTTTTCCATTTGCCTCTATACCAAGGAAATTTTAAAAATATCATTGCTATTTTTAAATTTTTCAGCATCTATTTACTATGAATTAATAATAAAATCATTAAATTCATTAATTATATTACTTTAAAAATTTTCGCCCCCCCCCCCCCTTTCTTTTGCTTATCTCTATTACACAGAGAATAATACCTTTGAAATTCCAATAAAAATGAAGAATCTGCCTTTGTTACTTTATTTTGGTAATATTAAATAAATAACTACCTCACTAATTTTCCAGTATATTTGAAATTTCTGCTTTTCCAACCCCGCCCCCCTCTCCACTCCGGTATAAAATTCTAACATCCCTAACAGTTTTAAAATTTTTACAAAAAGAAAAAAATCAAAACTATGTTTTAATATGAAACAATATTACATCTTTTCATCGAAAAATAAAATATAATCTTTTTTAAAATTATTATTATTTAAAATTTAAATTATTATTTAAATTATTATTATTTAAAATAATTATTTTTAAATAAACCTTCAGAAAAGTGGATTTACACATTTCAAGTAACTGCAACATTTCATTCCAAGGGTTGAGTGAAATTTTCATACATTTTTTTAATTTTTTAAAGTATTAAAATATTCATTAAAATTCAAATGTGCATATAAATTAATACAATTAAATAAACATTCATATAATAAACTGAAAAAAATAAACGTAATAAAAAAATTTAAAATAGATTTATATGACGATACATGAAAATTAAAGTAAAACATAATAATACTACTTAACCCGTTCGGAACTATGGGTGCATATATGCACCCTGAAAAAGAGCATACAGAACTTGTTATAGGCACAAGTAAATATATATATATATATATATATATATATTTAGTTTCGTTAAAATTTAGTTAAACTAAATATTTAGTTTCTTTAATTAGAGCATTTTTTTTTATTGATTAAGTAAAGGTATAGGTTTTTAAAAAAGTGGTGCCAACCGCATAAAATTAGCGTAAAAGCCTCCGGTTTCGAAGGGGTAAATAATAAAATTTATTTGTAAGTAGGTAAAATATACTTTTCAAATAATCAGGAATTTTAAAACATTAAATGATGTTTTCCAGTTGATTGAATTTCCCATACATGCTTGTTGATAGAGTTTAGTATATATATATATATATATATATATATATATATATATATATATATAAACTGAACTTTTAATATGCACTTTTGAAAATAAGGTCAAGTTTTAATATTATTTTTGATATAAACGAAAAAAGCAAGGGAAAAAATTCTAAAAACAAATTAAAAAATATGCATAAAAGATATCTCCTACTCTTACCCCCCCCCCCCCCCACGAATTAAAAAAAAATGAAATTGACAGTGTTATGTTAATTAGAATGTTGCATTATATAAACACTGACAATTTTGGGTCAGTGCGAAAATTAGATTGATTTTAAACCCGATTAACCATTTTGGACTAATGCTCGCAATACCAATGTCCAACTTCAAACTGCTATTTCTCAAAAAGTCTCAATAAATCTCTTGAGATATGATTTTAGAAGGCTCATTCTACATTTTGTACTATAAAAGTCCGAGGAATTCGGAAGGAGTTTTTTTATATATCACTTTTTATGTACAAAAATTCCTTAAAACTATGTATTTTTTAAAAATTCCTCCTTTTTAAACTTTTGAGATTTTTGCAATCGAAAAATCAAATTAAATATGTAATTTAATGTTGTTTCAGAGAAGTGCATAGAAAAAATTGAGAAACTATCTGAAATGGTCTTAGTTAGGGTGTGAATGCAGCGAATTTGCCTGAAATTCACGCAACAGCAGAAAACGCTAAAAACTTCTAACTTCACATAAGCATTGCTAATTCATGTGAGCTGATAAAAGCAAAATATAACAGAATATAAATCTTCAGATATTTCTAAATACTGTAGAATTTATTTCATTTCGAAATACGAAACTTCGATTTTCTGATTTTTGGCCACATAATCGCGGTTTGGGACCACTGTGCGCCGCTGCAAATTAGCAGTTTCGTCCAAAAAATAATAGTCTTGTGATTTTATTTTTTATTCCTTTCTTTCAAACTTAAGCGTATTTATACAATTCTGAGAGATGATTTTGACGGGGGGGAAATGCAATATTATTGTTCGGCGTTTCCAAATGCGGCGGTTTCATGAATGTGAGCGTAAATGAAAATTGTAATCTTGTAGTTTTTATAAAGTTTTGTTAATTATTTGTTTCATTTTCATTCGTTTTTCAAAAGGCGAAGTCTCCTTTCCCTACTTTTAATTTTTATTTGGTAGAAATTCAGTAGTCAGGTTAGGGCTATTTGGATTACACAATCTTTTTAGGGTTTCGTTCATCTGACGAAACCCTATTCGTCTCACTCCTCTGTCTGTCTGTCACAGAGCCATTCTCAGAAATTATATATGTTCGAGACTTGAAATTTTGCATACTTATAGCTCAACACCTCACATCAAACGGCAAATCATAAAATTACGAAAATGCCTTACATTTACCCCCCATGGGATCTAACTTGTGTATTTTAATATTTTTTTTTTCTAATTGAGCCCCAAATTATGTTGATGACTTCAAATTTTGGATTCTTATAGCTGAAAACCTCACATCAAACGACAAATAATAAAATTTTGAAAAAGTCTTATATTTACCGCCCATGGACTCTAACTTGTGTATTTCAAGCTTTCTTTTCTAACTGAGCCACTAATTAAGTTGAGGACTTCAAATTTTGGATTCTTATAGCCGAACACTTGCGATCACACGAAAAATCATAAAATTTTCAAATAGTCTTATATTATTTTACTCCTCCGGTCTCTAACTTCTCTATTTTTAGCAATTTTTCTAACCTCCAAACTTTTCACCCGGGTGCACTTTTCTAACTTTTGCCGACACTCCTTTGACCACTCTTCATTATTGTGCACCATAACTGTACATATTTTAGTTCCCATATTTACCACCAGGGCGCGCTTACCTATATCGTGTGCTATGCGCTCGATCCCCTCGACTAATATATCTGCGGATAGTTTGTAAAACGAAGTTTCGTTCGGATATGAGTTTGTTTAGAATAGAGTGCACCCCCTGGTTGCGAAATGTAGAACTAACAGATTTTGCAAAAGGATAAAATGTTTTGAAAGGAATATTAAACGAAACCCTCTGTGCAATCTGTGGTCACACTTACCCACTTGTTTATATTTTGTCGATTGTATTATTTAACAAGGTGCGGATTAATTATTATGTCTCTATTACCGAATCTTCGAGACATTTTACAGCCGATTCATAACTAAATTCATAAATTTCCAAACACTCTAAGGCACTTAAAATAGAAGAAATGGAATAACTTCAAAGATATTTAATCATTTCTTACTTTTTTTAATGAATCAGTATAATGGATGGATATTTCAAATGTTTTCCAAAAAATTGTAACTAGTATCTAATCCCATAGAATTGATACTTGGGAATTTTTCAAGAGAGAAAAAATCGCCTTACATACAATATTTCAAATGAAAACCTAATTTCAAATTGATTGCTTAATAGGCACAAAGGCCAACCTAGTGAAGAAGATTCCATACCGGGACTCGATCCCGGGCCATCAGTATAGCGCACTGACTTTCTAACGACTAAACCACATGGAACGATACCCAGCCAGGAACTTGTCACTATTACAGGTTGGTAAGGCTACAAACGCAGTACAAGATGAAATAATTTTCCGTGAGTCACCGACATGGGGCAAACACGAAACTTAATTAAATCAACAGATTTAATTATTTCCTAATTGCTAATTTTTATTTTGTTTAATTACGTATAACTTTATTTATTTGTATATAGAATTAGTTTTTATTAAAATGCTTCATTATTATCCTGTTCTTCTGTGTTGTTTTTGGGTAATGCTCTTGTGTGATTGGCTTATGCCTTCTGCTTTCCTATTGACTGTTTCCTACTCATGATTCCATATTGGCTGTTTCTTCAACTTGTCCATTTCCCTGACCTGTTTTCTATCAGTCTTGCTGCTGATTTCAATGTAGTAGGACGTGTTCTCTGTGCATCCCATATCAATGAAAATCCCCAATATTTTTTATAAAAGTTTGTTATATATATATATAAATAAAATAGAGCATCAAATTTTATATATTTGACTATTTTATATATTTGACTTTTGAATATTATATATTTTTATAAATTTTATATAACTTTTAAATAAAAGTTTAAAAAAAATTGAAAAATTGAAAAATTTTGAAATTTTTTCGAAAAAATTTCAATTTTTTTTTTTTTACCTTTAAATTCAAATATTTAAAATTCGATGCTCTATTTTATTTATACATATAAAACTAACTTTTATAAAAAATATTGGGGATTTTCATTGATATGGAAGACGCATGGGGCATTTCGAAGATTTCTAAGACGACGCGTAAAATTCCATTTTTTCTCAAAAATAATTTTTTGTACATTTTTTATGATAAATGCATGCCATAATGCATATAATGTATCCTTGAATAATATTTAGGTGAAATTTACAAAAAAAAAAAAAAAAAAAAAAAAAAAAAAAAAAATATTTTTAAGGATTTTAAGGTTTCTTGACCCCTTAAGACGAATTGATAGAGACCTCATTCATTAAAATCCATCCAGCCGTTGGGATGTTTCGAGGTTATAAAGAAATCCACATACACAGATACGCGTGAAACAAATAACCCTTCTTTTCAGTCGGGTAAAAAATCGCAACTTGCAAGTCAGTTCAGGACAACCGGCGACACTCTTTTTTTAAACTAAACGTAATTAGATGTTGGCATAGGATCGCAATCTTTTTACACTTTCACCGTTTTTTTTTTTTTTTTTAATCATTTTTTAATGGAGATCTTTGCCTTATTAAACACTTTCTGAGAGAATTTGCTGCATTTTTTCGCAGATGCCTGCAATTAAAAATGTCAATGGTTTCTATAAGGAATCTGTGCTACTGCCAGCTATGCGTCCGCAACCGGCAATAAAATAATCAAAACTCAACTACAGATAAAATAAATGTTATCTTCATTACCAGGTTTCATAAATGTAACAAAATGCCATATCATATGCATCTTACAGTGTAATAAAATTTACTAACAATAGTGAAAATAATAAACTATATTTTGCTGAAATACATGTGGCATCCACTGTAATAATTAAATGTCCTTTGAAATTCTGAATTAAAATTCCCTTGCCACGTATATTTCAGTACTGTATACTAAGGGTTAAAATTTGAGATTAAGCAGTTCCAAGGGAGACCGTTTTTCTTCCTTATTAACTGAAGTCTGCATTAAATGACGCCAGCATTTCAGTGCCATACAATTATCCCTTGTGTTGTATATATTAGATATTGCTTATGACAGAAATTAAAATGAATTCTTTAATAACATTCTGCAAAATAAAATAGCAAAATTCGCAATTTTAATAAAAAATCAAGTTAAAGACAATGTATAATTATAAGAGAATAAAATAACCAGGACAAGCAAAATATGCAATTAAATGCACACTGTAAGAAAAAACGGAAAGAAAACAGTAAAAAATACTGTAAATATTTCACCAAGCACTCAAAAACAGCAGTTGCGTTAATTTACAGTGATTTTAGCGAAAGATCGAAAGCGACATCTATCGGCGTTATTCACTACCTCTGAAAAAGGGAGAAAATACAATAGGCAAGGAGGAAGCCGGATATTGTATCGTGTAATGGCCGCCATTACATGTGCGGGCTTGTGCATTCACAATTAAATACAGAAATACCCGCTGTTTCTTGGATTATTTTAAAGAATAAAAGTAAGTTTTATCTTTTTGTTTTCTTATATCATCGTTTTAATAATATCAGATCATTTTTATTATATACTAGCAAACCCCGCGGCTTTGCTCGCGTAATATTTGAAATATGCCAAGTGATATTTTTATGTCTAATTTTTATTAAAAGGTACTAACTAAATTTTTATTTTATTAAAAGGTAATATTTTATTTTATTAAAAGGTAATATTTTATTTTATTAAAAGGTAATACTTCATTTTATTAAAAGTTTTTTTTTTTTTTTTTTAATTAAAAGGTACTTATTACTTTTAGGAATACTTCAAAAATTACTATTTAAAACACAGTTTGATAAAACATTATTATTACACTGCATTAGGCAGAAATGAGACTTAAATTAATAAAACTAAATAAAACTAAATAAATGATAATTTAGAATATGTTTTGAAACACTTATGCTCAATTAATACACTCATTTCAGTATTAATTCAAAGATTTGAATTTTTAGAAACCATCTTGTTACATCTTAAAATTAACTATCGTGTCAAATTCCAAGTCCTACCACCTCTCTCAACATAAAGGGCTATGTTGAAATAGGAACTGTCAACATTTATTTTGAAATCGGTTTGTTATTTCCTAATATTCCACAGAAACGTAATTTAGAAAGCTTTTAAAGGCCTTTTTTAGAACGTTTGTTGTTCCTGTAAACAACATGTGGTAGAATCATCGGCATAAAATATAGCCTGTGTACGATCAGAGACTATTACCATTGATTCGCAACTATTACTTTTATAATCGGTTTATATTCCCTAAAATTGCATAGAAATCGTAATTTAGAACTTTTTAGAATGCTTTTCGCACTTCCCCTTCGCTTCACCCCTTTTTAATTCGAATTTATTTCCGACAGTCCTTCGAGGGCATTTATATTTTATAAGTAACTACCATGCTATATTTAAAGTTTCTAGCCTTTTCAGTATCACAGAAATCGCAATTTAGAACGTTTTTAGCTAATGGAAACCTCTGGTGGTAGTCGCTCAGATATAAAATATAGCTTATGTTTGACCAGGTTCTATCACCAACAATTTGTCATCATTATTTTTTTTTAATCGGTTTGGTATTTGATAAGATTGCATAAAAATTGTAATTTCTAACGTTTTTCGCTCACTTCATCTTTTTAAATTTGGAATATTCTTTCGACTGTTCTTAGAAGGCAGTTGCATCTTGTACGTAAATACCATGCCATACTTCAAAGTTTTAGATCCCTCAGTTTTGTAAATGTGACAGCAATATAAAATATAACCTATGTTATAGCATGGACTATCTCCATTGATTTGCAACCATTACTTTTGAAATAGCATTGGTATTTCATGAGATTGAGTAGAAATCGCAATTTAGAACGTTTTTAGAACGCTTTTGGCGCATTTTCACCGCTTTCTAAATTTCCAATTTTTTTCGAAATTGTTCTTAAAAATCTTTATATATAATAAATACGTACCTTGTCTAATTTTAAGTTGCTAGCCACTACCGATCATAAAAATCGAAATTTAGAACCCTTTCTAGGTGATAGTGATGCCGACATAAAATAGAGTCTGTGTTAGAGCAGAGGCTGTCAGCATTAATTTCCTTCCATTACTTTTGAAATCAATTTGATTCTTCCTGAGATATTGCTGACAAATCGGCATTTTTACGTTTTTAGAACGCTTTTCGCGCATTTTGCTCCTGCATCTCCTCTGGGGTAGTGGAAACAGCTATAAAATATAACCGATCTTGGAGCAAACTCTATCACCATCATTTTTACACCATTATATTTGAAATGGGTTCAGTACTTCCTGAGATTGCATAGAAATCGCAATTTAGAACGTTTTTTACAACGCTTTTTGCGCATTTTGCCCCCCTTTTAAATTTCGATTTTTTTAGGAAGTGTTCTTAGATATCTTTGATATCTTATAACTAACTAACTTTCCAAATTTCACGATTCTAGGCCCTTCCGTAACGCACAAACCGCAATTTAGAATGTTTTTCTCCTGCAGCCCCTTTGGGGTAGTGGCACAGACATAAAACAAAGCCGTTGTTGGAGCAAGGGTTGTCACCTTCATTTTGACGCCATTATTTTTTTAATCGGTTTGGTATTTCCTGAGATTGTGTTGACACCAACATGTAGAACGTTTTTTAGAACGCTTTTCGCGCATTTTCACTCCCTTTAAATTTCGAATTGTTTGAGAACTGTTCTTAGAAATCCTTTATATCTAATAATTATCTAATATTTCAAATTTCATATTACTGCGCCCTTCAATAACACATAAATCGCATTTTTAGAACGTTTTTTGCTCCTGCACCCCCTTTGGGGGTAGTGGCACCGACATACAATATAGCCTATCTTGGAGCAACGGTGTCATCATCATTCTAATACCAATATTTTGTAAATCGGTCTGGTATTTCCTGAGATTATGTAGAAACTACCATTTAGAACGTTTTTTAGTACGCTTTTTGTGCATTTTTACCCCTTTTAAATTTCGAATTGTTTAAGAACTGTTCTTAGAAATCCTTTATATCTAATAAGTATTTATATTTCAAATTTCATATTTCTACGCCCTTCAGTAACACATAAATCGCATTTTTAGAACATTTTTTGCTCCTGCACCCCGTTTGGGGTAGTGGCACCGACATGTAACATAGCCTAACTTGGAGCAAGCGTTATCATCATCATTTTGACACCAAATTTTTTAAATCGGTTTGGTATTTCCTGAGATTGTGTAGAAATCACCATTTGGAACGTTTTTAAGAACGCTATTTGTGCATTTTCACCCCTTTTAAATTTCGAATTGTTTAAGAACTGCTCTTAGACATCATTTATATCTAATAAGTAACTAATATTCCAAATTTCATATTTCTAGGCCCTTCAGTAACACAAAAATCGCACTTTTAGAACGTTTTTTTGCTCCGGCACCCCCTTTTGGCCTGTGGCACGGACATAAGATATAGCCTATGTTCTAAGTTGGACTAACACCATCATTTTGATACGATTACTTTTAAGATTGGTTCGGTTGTTCCAGAGCTTACCTCCTACAAATAAACAATTTTTACCTCTTTATAATATTAGTATAGATTTGTAAGATGCGAATTTAGTTTTAAGACACGTGTGTATCACGAGCATAGCTTTCAGTCATTTCCCCTAGAATAGGTATTTTGTCATTTGATTTTTATGTAATTTATTTACTCACTCAGATATTATTTGCGTATAAAACACGAGTATAAATATAGCTGGAAAACTTTATACATGCAGATTTTTTTTTTTTTTTTAAAGAAGATTGTTGTTTTTTTATTTATGTCTTATTTCGTTACTATTATTATTTTCAAATTCAGTTTATGCGTGGGCATTCGAATATACTTTCTAAACAACGAAAAATATTTTACTCGCTAACGTTTTTCGGTTCACGTTCGGCGTTAGTTTAAATATTTTTTATTCATTTTATGTATTAATATAATTCACTAAACTTTCAAATCTTATCACCTGAGTTGAATTTCGGCGAATAATTTATTTTCGCGTATGTGCAATTTTTAAATCGGTTATTATGAGTAGTCTGGACTAGATGCACTATTTTATCAATCCCAAAAATATTACAAAAGTTTGTTGAATTACGTAGCATTAATTAAAAGCATCTCGCATATTTCTTTTGTCAATTATCTTTTACTTTTTATGAGAACAATCTTTTCATTATTATTATTTATACATTTTAATGACAATTAGAGATTGGTAAAAGTTGCTTGACCCCCTAAGTTTTTTTTTTTTTTTTTTTTTTTTTTTTTTTTTTTTTTTCCTCGTGTTTATTATACAGCGACACTTAGAGATATTTATAGGATTAAATTTTGACTTCTAAAATTATCTTAGCGCAAAAAAAAGTATTTTATCAATAAAGTTTTCGTATAAGCAAATTGCACACAGTAAAATCTTTTTATTAATTATTTGTGTTTGACACTTTAAATACCGGAAAGTTTTTTACATCTGGGGAGGGGGGTGGGGAGGTGAGGCATAACGCCTAAATTGAATAAACAAAAATGAATGAATATCATTTATATTTTAAATATCATTTATATTTTATAATGCATATGAAAAATAAATGTAAAACTATTGCAGATTTGTTTATTATGTAATTATTATGTAATTTAGACTAATAGGAATTTAAAAAAGAATAAAAAATAAAATCTAGATAAAAAATAAAATCTTCTTTTGTTATGATTTATCGAAGAACGTATTATCTATAGGCAAATGACTGAAAATTTTGTTGGTGATGTACATGACCAAAAAACGATATTTGTATCTTGCATAATATATGACAGAATTGATTGTATGACAATGAAATTAAAACAGCGATATAAGTAAACAAAAAGATAATACTTCGTACCCAATGTCTATAAAATATATTTCAGAATAAAATGACATTAACAAAATAAATAAAAAATACATTACACGAGGGGGGGGAGGGGGGTGATAAATCAAAAATATATCAACAACAAAAAGAGCTGAAAATCTACAAAACTGCTGTAAAATCTAAAAAACAAAACTGCTGTAAAATTAACAGCAAAAAATGCTGAAAATCTACAAGAGAGCTGTAAAATAAAATTAAAAAAATGCTGTAAATTTACAGCAAAATTTACTGGCACCCATATTGCCTGCATTTTGTGCTGTAAAATTACTGTGATTTTTTTTTTTTTTACAGTGCGCTGTACTATAGGAATTTTACTTTAATTAAAGTAATTGCTGTTTTTCGTGATAGTTGAATAAATAACAGTATAATTGAATATATAATCTTTTTCACAGTGCGTAGTAAAATCTTGTAGACAACATTTTTAAAAATTTATTTAAGAGCTAACGAAACGAATAAGAAAAACGAAATAAATTATATAAAGATATAATGGTGAAATAAAAATAATCAAATAATCAAACAACTTTTAACCCTTTCGTGACGGGTGATGCATATATGCATCGTCAAAAGGTGCATGTGAAAATTGTTTTTGGCATCATTCATATATAAATGTGATATTTGCATTTTTTAATTAGAGGTTTTTTTTTGTTTTTTTTTAGTTTTTTTTGGCTGAACAGGTGAGCAGCATTAAGGGATTTCCTAGCAGATATCAGCTCAACACCCAGACTAGGAATTGAAGTATCTTATGTTATTATGAGTCATTGGGAAAACTTTAAACTGTAGTTGAGAACTACTAAAGAGTGAAATTTAATTAAATTGAGCAAACATTTAAAAATTATGATTAAAAAAGGAAAAAAAAAAGTTACAATCTAAGTTAAAACTTAACAAGAACAGAAATCTAAATTAGAATCATAAAATGTTCAATAAATAGTCAAGCTGTAGTTGAAAAATAAAGGTTTAAAAAAAAGGTAAAAGTTAGAACTGTTCAGTGTTGCTCTCGGCAAGCTAGGGCAAGAAAAGCTACAAGTAGCAAAATCCACATTAACCAAAAAAGAGACTAATCAGGGCCATACATTTTTATAATCTCTATAACACTTATAGAGAGATTTTTTTATAAAGAAATAAAAAGGGTTTTAATAAAAGATACATTAGACAGAAGCAATCATAGCTTGGTGTACCCAGATGTTACTGGCATTTTACAACTAAAAATTGATTAAAAAACAACTGATTAAATAAACAATTAAATTAAAAAAATCAAAAAACCCAACTGCGTAAAATGCAAACTAATTAATTATTTCTTATCAATGTGAAACTATTTTGTTTTTCAATTCCTACTATTAGCTCACACTCTCGCTATATATATCTTGTTCGAATTTTCAGTTGTTAATAAAATACTTATTATTCATCCAATCAAGCTTTTTTTAAAAAAAAGTAGTGGATTACACTTGATGTTAATCCAGTTTTTTTTTCAATATTAATTCATTAATTAAATTAAATTTATTAATTTACAATAATCGAGAGAGTCCTCTTCTTGATCAAGGCATTTTAAGCGCCACTCAAGAAGAAAGAAGAATGGGAGAAAATAAAATTTTCTTATTGTCCTAAGAAGAAATTGACTTAAAATACTTTTTTTTTATATTACTTCTTTATATTACTTACCTATTTTTTTTTATTTACTTGTATTGATGACTTTTAAGTTGTGTTTAATTGTTAGTTCCTATCTATAAACACTGTTTTGATGAGGTCTATAGATGTCTATGATGGTTAGAGTTGTAGTAAAGCTAGAGATCCACAATATATACACAACTTCCAGGTTGTCTAATATTTTAACGGAGCTTCTTACTGTAAAATAGTCAATGAAACATCGTCTTCATTTTGAAAGATCTATCCAATGATATGCCACTCAATATGGTGCGTATTTTTTTTTTTTTTGTCTCTACCGCCATTTTGTATTTTACGCCCGCCATTTTGAATTTATAAAAACAAAACCTAGCCTATAACCATCGGCCGTTAAGACGAATTGGTGGAGACCTCATTCATTAAAATCATCCAGCCGTTGGGATTTTTCGAGGGTATAAAGAAATCCACATATACACAGATACGCGTGAAACACATAACCCTACTTTTCAGTAGGGTAAAAAAAAAAAAAAAAAAAACGGTGCCAACAAAATAACATTTGTGTAAGGGACGCCGTATCGAAAGGGTTAACAGTCATAGATTTAATATAAAAGATAAAAACACGAAAGTACTTTTCCAAAAACTTGTTGACAACCGGTGTTAAGAACCAATGTAAATACTGGTATCCAAAATTTGCATATTCGAAGGTCATGTGCTTGTGATGCAATAGTTCCCTGGGATAAAACATATTTCTTTTTCCGTTTACGACTGATTGCAAAGATGCCTCGCATAGTGCAGCTTTCCCAAAAAGAAATTTTGAAAATTTATCATTGGAAGATTCGTAGATAGAAAGTTGTGGACATTGCAAAAAAAAAAAAAAAAAGTGCACGCAGCAGGATTGATATTGAACAAACTCTGTCAAAAGGAGTCAATTTTTAAACGAAATTCCATTCTGGACGACCAAACAAAAATACAAAACAACAAGACAGACAGATTTTGAGATTTGTTTAAACCGAGAACTTGTCTGTTCGGTCAGTTTTTAAAGATGAAAGCTTTGCAGTATCAAAATTCACGGCCCATCGACGGCTGCAGGCAAGCTCATTTTTTGAATATCGCAACATGCATAGTTTGCCACAGTTTACAAAACGGAATAAAGACGCTCCTGCTCAGAGGCCCAAAATCACATGAATTGGACAGATTAATTGATGAGGGTTCTTTTAGGTGATGAAAAGAAATTTAATTTAGATGGCCGCGATGATTGGAGAAATTATTTGCACGATATTCGCAAGGAACCACGGACTTTCCTGAGCAGACAAAAAGAAGGAGATTAATTATAATGGAACAACAGATAATACTTTTAAAAAATTCTTCAGTGTTCCTAAGATTACGAGAAAACACTTGAAGTACAGTTACTTCAATTTGGAAAGTTGCTAGGTGGGACAAAATGGATATTCCAGCAAGACACAAGACACAAGAACAACGAATACAAGACAATTGCTCCATTCACGTTTCCAACTGTACAATATAATAATTTATGTAAAACCAAGTAAGTATTATACAAAGTAAGCGACTGGCCAACCATAAATCCTGGCCTGAATCCAATAAAGGGCATCTGGGGAAGATTAGCTAAGAACGTAATGTTAATGGTCTTCCATTTGCAACGGTTCGAGATCTAAAACTGCAAATTAAAAGAAGTTGATTTTCATTAAGTCAGAATATCTTCAAAGTTTTGTTTTGAGTATGCTTCTTCAAGTTTTTGAAGTGATTAAAAATAACGTCTTAAAAATTTGAACTTTAAAGGACGTAAACGAGTTGCCTACAAAATTTTGAGACTGTAAAATACATGTTTTAATTTTTATCACAAAGTATGTGATTGCGTAATATTTTTCTTGATTTGTATTATTATTGACTTGATATTATTTGTAATTATAAATTGTTTTTCAAATGTTATTCCTCTTTATGAGTTATAAAATAGGAAACACCTTTGTCTATAAACTTTTGTTACGCACTGTACAACAATATATTCCAGTTTTATAATTCACTACAAAATTGACCTGTGACGTAACATTTTGATTGGGTCAATGGATGAACACTCGAATAATGAGGAATTTGGCGATTTAGCAGGCCAAAAATAGTTCTTACAAAAAATAATATAAAGTAGTTAGTTCATCAGTTTATCATATTATTATACTTTTACAGAACTTTTACTTTAGAAAATATGATTTTGTTTATCGAGAGTATGTGAAAATGGTTATGACACTAACTTTAATTACAATAAAACATTAGCTCTGATTGCCATTGTATTTTATCCACAAATCACTTTATACAGATATACTTAATACAACTTATACTTTATCACTTTATACTTTTATACTTTATACAACTCAGAAATTAAAATTTCTGACGTCATATTGCAATTTGTTTCGAAAATTCGGAAATATTTATTTTCTGTATGTAGGTAGAGATTCAGAGATTCTTACATTTTTATCATGTTTCTCTGTTAGTTCTGAAATAGATCTTAAATTACGCAATATTTCATTTATTATTTATTTCATCATTTTATTATTTATTTCATCATTTATTTTATACAACATTATAAAGCTCCAATTTTCAGTACTTTTACAACTTATGATTTTTCGAAAGTAGAAATTTTCCATTTACACTTTTATAGAGTAAATCAATCATAATGGGCTGAAATCATGCTTTTATTAAAGACACATATTATTTATTTAATGCAATGAAATTAATGTATTACAAATAACATACTGAATGTACATAAATGAGTACTTATAATATGACAAAATATATAGGTTATTTATTCAGAAGATGCAAAATTGTATTTGGGATAACTTTAATCACTATCCGATTGTATTCTATTTTGACGGGCTCTAGCACTAAACCATTCAGGAAGAAATATAGACCGTCTTTACAAATGGTTCACATATTACGTTTCATACAAGATAAGAATGGATAACGACTGAGAAGTAAAAGATTTAGAATGTCCGCGTTACACTTATTTTCTTCGAATTCGACTAATCTAGTTTATCTTTACAATCCTAATTCTTATTTGTCGGCAAAATCTAGGTCAGGCAGGCGCTGGATTTTTCCAAACGATTTTTTCTTGTCTGTATGAACAACAATTTGAAAAATTAGAAGTAAACTCTAAAAAAGTTTGCATCTAGATTGACATAGTTTTTGAATTTGTGTTTATATTTGTATGTCATTTGTGTATTATTCGCCACATACTCACTTTCAATTTAGCAAAATTGCACAATATTTATCATCGTTCAATGTCCACAGAACCTATTTCAGGTAATGTAACAAACGTGCATTGGTGTGGTCTAACGAATATCAACTGAAGTTCTAAAGATGTCTCCTCATTTGCGTAATAGTTATCCATAGTTATTTATTTCTATTTGTAGCGAATTATAGGAATGATATATTTTCATAAGAAAATGTCCGGCTGTTTTTATAGCACTTTAAAAAGATTTGCTTCAACAAACATTAACAAAATCTAATCAGTGGATAGCTTCTAATAAGTTTTTGCCTGATCATTATTTAACTTTTTACTTTTAACTGGAAGATGTAGGGCCAACGTAATTTATTTTATCACTGTCAAAGCATTCCGGTGTCCAGCAGTATATAGTTTTGATTAGATAGCATGAGAAAGAACTTCAAGATATGCTTTGCTCTGTACTTCTTCGGTTTTGCTTCTTTTGCTTCTTGGACTGTAATCAGCGAATAATTTCTCTGGACATCTTGGAGGCACAGATACTAGTAATTACTAGAATATTAATTGGTACGAAGATGAATCTTTTTTAATCATACAATACGTCTTTTTACACATTTATGCCATATATGCTAAAGTTCTTATTTTAATTTTTAAAAATTCCTGCTTTATATGACGCTTGTGCTGTTTTGGATAATTATCTGCTTTAATAAGAAAATCCTAGAGGAATTCTAACTTCTGATCTAAATTAGCAAATGCTGGTTATTTATAAAGTGAAAGATGGTTTCTTTGATATAATTTTCATTCCAAATATACACTTTTTGGCTAGATATGCAAATTTGAACTATTGTACATCATCAGGTAACAATTTGATGTAAAATCTGTCTTTTAGCTAACATAAAATAAATTTTCCAAGAAAGGAAAATGAAATGTTTATCATTTACAGAAAGACTGATTTACTTCTGATAAAAAATCTTCCAAATTAGTGCTTATTAGCATCTGTTATTTTCAAAGATATGAATTCCATATTTGGAACTCGTAATTCCCCCCTCATCGGAAAGTTTAACAAACTCCTTATACGATATTGAAACTAACCATAAAAATTTCCAAAATATAAGGTACGTTTCATGACACTTTATCGTATCATTTATTACCTTCGCAACAACCATTTTAAGAATGAAATAAAACTTATGACGTTTTCAGACATTGTTAATAATTGGCCCAATATCGTAAAAACCTTTTTTAAAAAATGCAGAATTTTATAATTGTTAAAAACGGACAAAGGTCATTAATACGCGTTTTAAATTAATTCTATAAAACGTATAATTACTTAGAACTACCGCGATAGATTTAAATCAAAATTTCTAATTTTCTTTAAAAAATAACAAATATATGTACTTATTTTTGATATTAACTTACATCAAAATAATATGAATTTAAAAAGGCTCAACTAAACGGTAGCACTCAACTTGACACAAACATTTCTCTGTGAAGTTTTTCTTCAAAAATATTGTCTCATCTATTGGTTTGATTTCTAAATATTTGCTATTTTGGTAGGAAAATGATTAAAATATCAGCACGATTTGTGAAATTCATTTAAATATCATTAAACATCTTTATTTTTTTAAAGTATGTATTTGATCAAGGACACATTTAGAGAAATGATTAATTTAAAAAATATAAATATATTCCTGGGAAGTATAAACATAATTTCTTGGCATGACAAACCATATCTATTCCAAATCACTAAAAGTTTGGAACAACAACAACAAAAAAAGATTCACACTCATATGAGAAGTCACAAAATGAAATTTGAGAATACAGTCTACCGGTATAAGAGATTTTTGATATGTGTGGTTCTCATTCGCTCTGACATGGGAAAATTATATAGCTATACGGTAATCCTGCAACTATTTACCTTCCCTGTTAGACACATATTTCTCTCTTCAATTGAGTTTTGGTAAAATTTACTTTTAGACGGCTAAATCACCCAAATGCCCATCTTATATCCGTTAGCAATTTTGAAACTATTGTGTTTTTGCCGGAGGCGTGAGTTTTTTGCCGTCATCATTGTACAAAATAGTTTCTTGATGTCTCAATTCCCAATAATACAATGAAGTTGCATTTAAATAAATAATGTACAAACTTTTTGCTAATGTACTCTGCTTGGTGAAAAACTGTCAGTTTTGTCTGATTTGCAATTACGTAATAAGCGATGAATGGAAAATATTTGGGAAAACAAATTTGTGATCATTAACCCGCGGTACGCTTTAAATGGAGACGCATTAAGCAAAGTCCACAGTACTTTAATTATAGATCCTGCTCATGTAAAATAATAAAAAAATAAAAATAGTGTTACAACCCTAGGGTTAATTTTATATTTTATAATTGTTCTGCTTCTGACTGGGTGGCAGTAACTGTAGTGCTTATAATTGATTTATAGTTGAATTGATTAACTAAAACCAAGAATTGTTGTATCCTTATTGTTGTAGTATTATGCTGTTTAACAGCTTGTTAAATCTTATTTTTAATTATTTGTTATACATAAATTAGTGCGTCTGTAGCATCTTGAAACGAGGAACATACCCTGAATAACAATAAATATTAATAAGTGCACTTAAATCTCTTTTTATTGAAGGGACGAAAACTATTTATTTTGAAATTAAAAACACAAACCAGAAAAACTATATGAAAATATTTTAATTATAAATTTTAAAAGTGCTCGCGTACATGTCATTGGCATTTAGTTGCCCGTTCAAGATACCTAACTACCACTTTTGAGACAAAAGTTAGCTAATCCTTCTATATATATATATAAAAAAAAAAGTTTTGATTTGGAAATGGACCAATGACAATCTGCGTAGATATTCCGGGTAGATCCACATCCAATTTGAATGCTTAAGCATGGCCTTTCATCGTTAATATTAAAAAAAACTGTTGCATACAAAAATATGTTATAGAGAAAATGTTATAGAGAAATGTTTGATAAACACGCTGATGCAGACAGTTTTCAAATCGAAGAATTATTTTAAGAGATATTTAATGCTAAAGTTAGACAAAATCGTTCCATTAAAAAAGTTTTATTGGAGCAAAAACTATACATGAGAATTTAATCATCTTTAGATCATTTTATACATTATAAGTTCCCAGTGTGCAGATTGTATTTATTTTTCTTATTTGATTCATTTTTTGAGGTTTTATTTCAATTTTAAATTCAAATTTTCAGCATTTCGAGAGATATTTTTACAAATTTTAGAAAATGTTATTAATTTAAACTGTTGCCAGTTGTATAAACAGCGCAAACAATAATGTTTACTTCAAATTAAAAATTTATTTTACGCGTGACTATTATAAACAGAAAATATAAAAAGCAGGAACTCATTGAAAATTACGTCATAAAAATTATAATTACACGTGAATTTTAAAAGAGACAGAATATTGTAAAATAATAAATTCATAAACATGCGTTAGAAGTCTTAAATAGGAGAATTTACGTCACATTTATGTCACATTACACTTATTGTATAAAATGAACAAAAAATAATATTGCTAAACAGTTTAAATTTAAAAATTGCTCGAGACATTTATTTAATATTTTAAGATGATCATAATATTTCATTTCTAGCAAAAGTATTTTGACGTGAATATTAAAAAGAAAAAGAAAAGTTTGGTGAAAATTACGTCAGATTATATTTCTCAGATTTAAATTATAATTCAATCTTCCGAAATCTTTTTAAAGCCGATCAAATTATCGTGCTGTTAGAGTCTGCGGTGTCTGAACGGGGGTTGACGAGCGTAGCTCGTAGGGGGCAGAGACCCCTAGTTTAATAAAATAAAAAATTCATCCTTCTATATATATAAAAAAGTTTTTATTTGGAAATGGACCAACGAAAATCTGCGTAGATATTCCGGGTAGATCCACATCCAATTTGAATGCTTAAGCATGGCCTTTCATCGTTAATATTAAAAAAAACTGTTGCATACAAAAATATGTTAGAGAAAATGTTATAGAGAAATGTTTGATAAACACGCTGATGCAGACAGTTTTCAAATCGAAGAATTATTTTAAGAGATATTTAATGCTAAAGTTAGACAAAATCGTTCCATTAAAAAAGTTTTATTGGAGCAAAAACTATACATGAGAATTTAATCATCTTTAGATCATTTTATACGTTATAAGTTCCCAGTGTGCAGATTGTATTTATTTTTCTTATTTGATTCATTTTTTGAGGTTTTATTTCAATTTTAAATTCAAATTTTCAGCATTTCGAGAGATATTTTTACAAATTTTAGAAAATGTTATTAATTTAAACTGTTGCCAGTTGTATAAACAGCGCAAACAATAATGTTTACTTCAAATTAAAAATTTATTTTACGCGTGACTATTATAAACAGAAAATATAAAAAGCAGGAACTCATTGAAAATTACGTCATAAAAATTATAATTACACGTGAATTTTTAAAGAGACAGAATATTGTAAAATAATAAATTCATAAACATGCGTTAGAAGTCTTAAATAGGAGAATTTACGTCACATTTATGTCACATTACACTTATTGTATAAAATGAACAAAAAATAATATTGCTAAACAGTTTAAATTTAAAAATTGCTCGAGACATTTATTTAATATTTTAAGATGATCATAATATTTCATTTCTAGCAAAAGTATTTTGACGTGAATATTAAAAAGAAAAAGAAAAGTTTGGTGAAAATTACGTCAGATTATATTTCTCAGATTCAAATTATAATTCAATCTTCCGAAATCTTTTTAAAGCCGATCAAATTATCGTGCTGTTAGAGTCTGCGGTGTCTGAACGGGGGTTGACGAGCGTAGCTCGAAGGGGGCAGAGACCCCTAGTTTAATAAAATAAAAAATTCATCCTTCTATATATATAAAAAAGTTTTTATTTGGAAATGGACCAACGAAAATCTGCGTAGATATTCCGGGTAGATCCACATCCAATTTGAATGCTTAAGCATGGCCTTTCATCGTTAATATTAAAAAAACTGTTGCATACAAACATATGAAAATCGGTGGTATTATAGAGAAATGTTTGATAAACACGCTGGTGCAGATAGTTTTCAAATCGAAGAATTATTTTAAGAGATATTTAATGCTAAAGTTGGACAAAATCGTTCCATTAAAAAAGTTTTATTGGAGCAAAAACTATACATGAAAATTTAATCATTTTTAGATCATTTTATACGTTATAAGTTCACGGTGTGCAGATTGTATTTATTTTTCTTATTTGACTCATTTTTTGAGGTTTTATTTCAATTTTAAATTCAAATTTTCAGCATTTCGAGAGATATTTTTTTACAAATTTTAGAAAATGTTATTAATTTAAACTGTTGCCAGTTGGATAAACAGCGCAAACAATATAATGTTTACTTCAAATTAAAAATTTATTTTACACGTGACTATTATAAACAGAAAATATAAAAAGCAGGAACTCATTGAAAATTACGTCATAAAAATTATAATTACATGTGAATTTTAAAAGAGACAGAATATTGTAAAATAATAAATTCATAAACATGAGTTAGAAGTCTTAAATAGGAGAATTTACGTCACATTACACTTATTATATAAAATGAACAAAAAATAATATTGCTAAACAGTTTAAATTTAAAAATTGCTCGAGACATTTATTTGATATTTTAAGATGATCATAATATTTCATTTCTAACGAAAGTATTTTTACGTGAATATTAAAAAGAAAAAGAAAAGTTTGGTGAAAATTGCGTCAGATTATAATTCTCAGATTCAAATTATAATTCAATCTTCCGAAATCTTTTAAAGCCGATTAAATTATCGTGCTGTTAGTGTGAGTCTGCGGTGTCTGAACGGGGGTTGACGAGCGTAGCTCGTAGGGGGCAGAGCCCCCTAGTGAAATAAAAAAAATCTAACATTTGAGAGATAATAATGCGCGCATTACCGGGACTCAAATTCACAAACACACAACGTTCCAGCGCTCTTAACGCCAACCTCTGTTGCCAAGCGCTTTGGCGAGAAAATGAACTTACACGCGCATGAATTCATGCTACAGTCTATTTTTAGTATCGTAGTTCGAAATTTGCATGTGCGAATATTTATATTCGCTTTATATGAATATTTTGGATACGCTTAAAAAGTTCAAAGAGTTTTTTTTTCTTCTTTTTTTAGCTTTCGCAGATTAATTCAGTCTACAAAAATTGTATTATCGATTATACTAAGTCGAATATTGATGCTGTTAGAATAAGATTATCGCTACAAAGTAAGGATACACATTCCAAATGAATACAGCACTGCAATAATCCCACAAATTCAATAATAAAGTAATGATCATGTTTAGGTTTTTACTTATTGAAATTCATCCTAATTAAGTAAAATTTTTTATTTGTTTTAAATAAATTTGATAGCCGTGCAGAGAAGAAAATTAATTGCGTGTTCCATTAATGGATAAATATGGAAAAAATAAATAAAAAGAAGAAATGGATAAAATATCCTAAAATCTTTGAAATAAATGCAATTTTGTAAATGGCCAATAGTATATAAAATTCAGTTTTCTATTACTTTGAAAAAAAAATGAAAATTTTCTGCTTCCTAAGTGGTTTGACTATGAAGTATGCATGAAAAAGTTATGAAAAAAAATAATAAAAACTAAATCATTATTTACTATTTATTTACGAATCAAAAACTTGGTGTGTGTGGGGGGGGGGGGAGGGGGTGGCATTTTGTGAAAAGCAAAAGTTATTTATGTGAATTATTTATATTTTTGTGAAAAATAAATTTTAGAACGAAAGATGAAATACAGTTACTAAAATTTGAGCAAAGTATTAATTAATAATATCGGCTTTAAGTCATCCTGTAAAGTTTTGTTTTCTAGTGACCTTCCCGTAAGGCATGGTGACGTCACGGCGACGTCGTTGTGAAGTCACACTGTGACTTTGTGACCGTCGATGTGACGTCACGTGACGTCGATGTGACGTCATAGTGACTAGAATGCGAGGTCGTTATGGCCGTTTTAGAGGTCGTTTGTGACGTCACATTGTGACCACTCTGTGAAGTCACGGTGTGACAAATTTGTGAAAAGTGTGTCATTTGTGACTATTTTGGCATTAACTTTGTGACGAACCTGTGACGAAAGCGACAATGCTTTGAAGTCACACTGTGACCAATTTGTGAAATATGTGTCATTTGTGACGAACTTGTCATAAACACTGTGATTTCAAATGAAAATCAAATTTCAAATTAATTGCTTAAAAGACGCAAATAGTGAAAATGATTCCATGCTGGGACTCGAACCCGGGCCATCAGTACAGTGCACTGACATTCTACCGACTAAATCACATGGAACGATACCCAGGCTGAAAAATTTCTCACTATTACATGTTGGCAAGGCTACAAACCCAGCACAAGATGGAATATTTAGCGTGAGCCACCAACATGATGCAAACACGAAACTTAATTAAATCCAGCATCGATTGAAATTATATTAATACTTGGAAATTTTTCCAGCGAGAACCATTCGCTTTGCATACAATATTTCAAATGAAAATCAAATTTCAAATTAATTGCTTAAAAGTCAATTTTAATTTGAAATGTTGTATGCAAGGCGAATGTTTCTCCCTGGAAAAATTTCCAATTATTAATATGGTTTCAATCGATGCTGGATTTAATTAAGTTTCGTGTTTACCCCATGTCGGTGGCTCACGATAAATATTCCATCTTGTGCTGCGTTTGTAGCCTTGCCAACATGTAATAGTGAGAAATTTTACAGGCTGGGCGTCGTTCCATGTGGTTTAGTCGGTAGAATGTCAGTGTGCTATACTGATGGCCCGGGTTCGAGTCCCGGCATGGAATCTTTTTCACTCCTTTGCGCCTTTTAAGCAATTAATTTGATATTTGATTTTCATTTGAAATATTGTATATAAGGCGAATGATTCTCTCTGGAAAAATTTCTAAGTATTAATACAGCGATGAATTTTAAAATAAACTTTTGCTGTAAATATAAAACCTTATTTTTTTACCGTACTTTTTAGCAAAATATCGCTATTTTGGAGTCCTATTCTTCTAAAACATTTTAAATTTTTCCACTTAAAAAACAATGCTTATCAACTGCCATATTTTTTTATTAAGTTCTATGCTTGATATTGAGTTCAAGCTTGATATTTAGAATGTGTAAGTTTTTTTAATTTGTTGTTATTAGTCATTGCTTTATTAAATATGAACATGGAGACTAACGGATATTAATACAACTATTATTTATAGAGCGGCATGATAAGCGATATTTATTTAAATTTTTTATTCCCGTGTATATTGTATTTTGTGAATATGAGCTAAATAGATTTGGTATGTTTTATAGGAAAAGACTGATCTAGGAAATAGAAAAAAAAAAAACGATTAAGAAAAATCATGCGTTAAGCATAGATTATAAAATACTTTCCAACACTTTCTGAATGCTTTAACAAGACATCGTAATTTAGGGAAATGACGTAAATAAGATAACTAAGTAAACATTTCAGAAAACGCATAAAACATTTGAAAAACTGATTTCAACAGTTACCGTCCATAGCCAAATATGTTTTCCAATTCTTTTGAACAGCCCTGTATTTGATCTGTAGGTTGATACACTGAAAAAAAAAATGAAGTACTCAAAAATGAGTAATCCGACGTACTCATATCGAATTGAATATTTTTGGATCAAAAATGAGCCTATGCTTTCTCTATTTTGAAACATCACATGTTATAAAACCCAAACAAACGAATAGTTTTGTACCCTGTAATGGTTCATTTCATTTATAGCGGCATAGCGGCATAAATGATGTTTATTAATGTAAATATTAAATTATGCACAGCATTTTAAAAATAATTTAAAAGTACTTGGCAATAATGCTCTTGTCATAAAAATATTCGATTTGAGTATCTTGCTAAGAATTTTGCTGTTTTTCTTAATAAATAATCAATTAAACATTTCTTGTTAAGAACTTTGAACGGGAAATAAATGTCAGTACATTTTTACTTTAAATTTTAGGTTTTTTGTTTTTTTTTTTGGGGGGGGGGGGAGTGCATAACGATTCATATTTCATCACAACCATGGAATAAAAAATGAATACATGTGTTTCTCAACTTTGAGTACATTTGGATCGGAGCTATTTTGAGTATGTGACGCATTTAAAATTGGGTACTTCTTACTCAATTTTGAGTACCCATTTTTTAAGTGTATATATACTATATAATGGGAAAATTTAGTTTAGCAAGAAAACGCCTAACAGGTTGAAATTCTTTTTCAGCAATTTATACTAATGTAAGGAAAGATACTTGAATACTTTTGTACAACCCTGTAGTTTACCTAGAATCTTTATTACACGCTACTATTTAGTTAAAATTTAATTCAAACTAAGACACTCTTAAAACTGCTGAAATCACATTTCCAGAAATTATCATTTATAGACGGCCTTGTATCCATTTCCTTGCGTGACCCTGTGTATCATTTTATCCATATTCTACAAACATTTATTGGTAAATTAAATGCAGTTCAGCGAAAAAAAAACATAACTCATTTAAAAACCACCTTTAAGCAATTTGCGCCCATACCCAGTAATCCTTACGAATACTTTTGTGTAGCCTTGTATAGGAATTATAGCATTTATATACACGATACTATGCATAAATATAGTGAATCATAAAAGCGCATATCATAATTAAAAATACATTTCCAGCAAACATCGCTAATGAACAGTACTTTGGATACAATATAGTATCTGAAATATTTTGAGTGTCCCTGTAAATGCTATATACGTATTATTCGTATTATAAATGAAATAATTTATAGTATGTAAACCTAAGCGACATACATCAATTTCATTATATATGAAATAGATTAACATAATTAAAGTATGCTGCAAACAATTCCCTCCACCCCTATATCATTATGTATTTGAATTCCCTTTTTAGCCCTGTAAATGAACAATAGCTATTCTGTGCATCGCATAGTCAACAGAATGCATATTTTAGTGCCCTTCATAAATGCATACAAATTTTATTATGTTTGAAAGCGTGCGTAAAATCATTAAAAATCATTTGAAACGATTTTTTTCCATAGGCCGTAATGTAACGGAAAACTTTTGGCTGGCCCTGTAAATGAACAAAGCATGCTACAAACTTCATTACAAATAGGTACCGTGCTATAGTAAACGTCAATAACATCCAAAAATTTCAGGGCAATCCGAGTATATTTTCGGGAGTTAGAGTGCGGACAGACTGCTAGACGCAGAGACAAACCTAAGTCATAAGCACTTTTCAACTTATGTCCTTATGTATCCTGTATTATATGAACTTTTAAAAAATATATACTAAAGCAGTTTAATCTATAACTTCCTATCAGGCATGAAAAACACTTCATTTGAATGCTTAAATATCATATTTTACTTTTTAGTGCCAATAATTACGTGTATCATAAACGTAGAAAATGAATTTACAATAGAAGAAAATTTAATAACCGATTCAGAATGTCTATAATTAAATGTTTGATTAAAATCACAAGCACAAAAATTCTTACATACAATTTAAAAAAATAAATATACCAATTTGAAAAACACTAAAATTAATAATTAGTATTTATAATTGTACTATTAAACAACAGCAAAATACAATAAATAAATTAAATGCACTATTAGATTTAACAATATCTCAAAAATATTTCCGTATGGTATAAGGAATTACTATTATTTCATAATTTTGGCAAATGTTAAATCTGAAAACATTGGTTTGAAGATTTAGGATTTAAAAAGATAATTTAAAATATTATTAGCACTAAAAGAAAATTCTTTCAAATGTTTCACTACTGTAATATGTAAAAATATATTTTCCCAGTATAATGTTAATTTCTAATCTGAAACAGTTTCGTAATCTCATGATAATCGAACATCATATTTAACCCCAAAATAATAATAACTATAAGTGTTAGTAATCAAAAAATAGTAAGAAGCCGATAAAATAATTCCAAATCATTGTCGTTCCATACATTTTCAATCTCAAGTAAGAGTAAATTAATGTTTATATTAATTCCAGTATGAACTTAAGCCTGAATCAGTCTCTGCGCAGATTTTTTTTTTTTTTTCAAGCGATGGCAGATTAAGATATTTTTCTTTACAGTTATCGAATTGAAAAATATCGCTTCTGACATAAAGATCAGTCTCTTACAAATATAACATAAAACTATTTAACTCATAAATACAAATCAGGAACAAAATATTTAAATTAAATAACACTTACATATACGTTCCATTAATATCCGTGTATCCTAAAATGGTCATTTCCTTATCTTAAAGTGTTGTAGACTTGGTGATGTTCTAAAAACAGTGAACAATTTCCCGCGTCTTCTCATATTTATTTTTCTGTGGGCAGACGATTTTCAAGCAGGTGTTCTGTTACAGATTATTTGTTTTTGTATACAAGAAATATTGAACTTGAATGTGCAGTAATTTTCTGAAAGTATCGTTAATTAAAATTTTGTATTTGAAGACATGTCCTATATATTTAACCTTTTCTTTTTATCCGTACCAAATAATTCAAGTTAAATGTATTGTAAAGTTTCTTTTTTCTAAATAATCATAATAATAATATTCTTAATTAGAGTTTATTAGATAAAACATTGTTTAAATTTTTAAAAGGTGTAAAAATAAATTTAATGGTATTAACGACCCCCCCCCCCTTTTTTCTTCTTCTTTTTTTTTAAAGTAAAGTTTGTTTTGCACAAATTTTGTATATTTCTTTTATTTTCGGAAAATGCTAATTTTATTTAAAAAGTCTGAAAGAAGTAGAATTTATGACTTGAATACAAATTATAAAAATATTCTAAAGCAAGAAATGCATAGATGACTAAACTCTGAAGACTCTTTCTACGTGCTCATTAAAAGGTGCAGATTTAACTGTAATAGAAAATTTTTAGTTTGAAACCACAGAAGTGTTTCGAATAATCCTGGTCGGTAAAAAAAGAAAGAAAGAAAGAAATTTCCTCCCAGCAAACTAAATATGTAAAGTGTATAAATTTAATAATCCTAATTCTAAATATATTATCCAAATGCTAGATAAAATTGAAAACATGAAAAAGTATACATTCACTGTCTTAGATATCAAATGGATAAAATATAGCCTGAAAATTTAGTTTATTAATGCTTGTATCGTGCACTTTATTTATTATGCCCCCCCCCCCTCTCCCCTTTAGTGACAGAATTTACCATTTGCTATCCACTAATATATTTTCATTCCTTATGCCGCTATAACTCGTGACTGCTTAAAATATTTCTCTTCATTTTCAAAGATTTTTGAAGTTCATATTTTTGTCACACTGTGACTTACAATATAGTGGTTTTTTTTGTCACATATGTGACGTGACGTACGTTACATAGCAGTGACATAACAGTGACGTCACATTTTTTCTTAATTGCCAGAAAAATATAATTTTACAGTAAATAACATGTTTTAAAGAATTTTCGTAATTTTTTAAAGCTTTCTAAGAAGTTCACATCTCAGTCACAATGTGACATCACTGAGTGGTGGCATTTTGGTCACAGATGTGACGTGACCACAGTGACTTACAGTGACGTCACAATGACGTCACTGTGACCATGCATGCTATGAGGGTTGTTTTGTTTACAAAATGTACATTTTAAAATCTGACAAGATAAAAAATAATTAATGAAGGGTATGTTTTTATGAAATGAACATTGTGAAGAGGCCTGTTTTATTAAAAATAATTTGGTGAAGAAGCTATTTTTATTAAAAATAATTTGGTGAAGAGGCTATTTTTATTAAAAATAATTTGGTGAAGAGGCCTGTTTTATTAAATTGATTTTTTTCGAAAGTGCCCAAATTTCGCCTGCAAGCTATTTTTAACTTATTATCAATCAGCAACAAAGCCTTTATCTGAGCTTAGATGCAACAAGTAACTAAGATAATTATGGTAAATTTTCATTTATTTATGGTGATCATTTAAAAAGAGCGGATTATATATTATTTATATTACTTATATTGTAGAGCGGAATATATATATATAGATACATATAGATACATATATATACATATACATATATATACATATATATACATATATATATATACATATAAATATAACTTATATTTATATTACTTATTTATATTATAGAACGGATCTATTAGAATAAACATTTCACTTATTCACAATATGCATATAGATGCATATACATATACGTATCATAATTATTCAGTGGATGAAATAAGGACTTGTTATTGCAATGTATTTAGTACGTATGTTTGCACTAGATGGCAGCACACACTACGTAGCACAACAGAGATAAATACTTTATAGCTTAAGAGGAAAAAAATACAAAGTTATAGAGAAAATTATATATTTGCTTGTTCACAATATATAATGCATGCATATCTATTACAATTATTCAGAAGGTAAAGTAATGATTTAGTATTTCGCACTCGTATTCTTGCAAGTATTCCACAAACAAAAAATACGCAGTTGAATGGATAAATTAAAGTAGCTTCAGATTTTTGCAAACATATTTGTATGAGAACACACGCATGCGCGTCGAAGTTCATTTTTGTGCCAAAGCGCTTGGCAACAGAGGTTGGCGTTAAGAGCGCTGGAACGTTGAGTGTTTGTGAATTTGCGACCGGGACACTTGAATATAAATAAAATAATTCATAATAATAGTCCAGACTGACTCACATAAAGTCTAAATATAATCGAGAAACCTGCATAGTACAGTGCTGTATATAAAATGATCGCATAATTATGTATACCTGTAATACGAATTTACGTGTATATTGATATAAAACGTGTGTTTTTAAAATGATTACTACTTCCGAAAAGTAGAAGAATGTTTCCCCACTAAAAATATTTTTTATTAAATTTTGTTATATTACGACGAATATAGGATTTTTGAATGTTTTCATGGAGATGTATAATTTTTCTAGGCATTACCAATATTCACGTTTCCTTGGAGACATAAGATATTTATAAATGTCAAGAAATAATATTATTTGAACAATGAAAATGCTGTTTATAGTTCAGCTTTATGTAAGTCAGTATTCCATGAAATTAGTTTTAATACGACTTAAACATATTATTAACATTATCCCATTTTTTAATACTAAAATAAAAAATAAAAGAAACTTTTCTAATTTGTCAGAGATTTCTTAATTTCTTATAAAAGAAAACAATAAGTGAAATAAAATCATAAAAATGTAATTGTCTTCTAAAAATTCTTTTAAAGATATAAAAAAATTAAGTGTTACCGATTTGTTTACTACGATTGACTATTTACCTCTTTTTATTCATAAAACATACAGCGGTATAAATTTACTATTTCAAGATTTGACTGTTTTATTTCTTAGATAAATATCATGGAAGAAAGAAAAGTTCTAGTTCAAATATTTATTTTATTATTTATACATATTTAGTATTTTACACTTCAAATTGAAAAGGACAAGTTCGTTTAGAGCATTTTCATTAATTCAAAAATTAGTTCCAATTTTAACTTTTGTTAAAACTGTTGAATGTATATGCCGAAAAATAATGTTTTGTATTAAAGAGTGCTATGCATATGAGAATGACAATTTTATTTACTGCGTAATATTATGTTTTTCCGTTCTTAAATGCTAGAAAAATATTCTTTTAAAATGGGCACGAAATAATTTCAATTTATAAAATATAAACTCATTCTTATTAAATTTTGAAGAAAATTACTATTTAAAGAATACGAGTTGAAAGGAAAGTTACGTTTCAATTCCACTTTTAGAATCTTATTATGATGTGTGGAAATCGAGCTAGCTAAATATGCAAACTACTTATCGTAAACCCTCTCGCTGCGCCGCCCGAGATGTTCTCGGGCATGGATTTTTCCATCTAATTAATGCTATTTGGACATTCCCAACAGTTATTTTTTAGCGAAAACTTTGTCTGATTTAATCAGGACATTTTCCCCGATTACGATGCTATACCTATACCTTAATATAACTCTAACTTACTTTTCAAGTTTTTAAACTTAACTTTAACTTCCATTTTTCTCTATAATTAAAGTACTTATTCTAGTAACTATCATTAATTTTTCTTAATTTAGTAGCTGTAAACAGCTACACCTTTTCTTTTTTCCAATGACTCTTTAAAATTGTAAGACATCATATCTCAGCCTGGGTGTTAAGTTGCCGGGCAACTAGGAAACCCCTCAACGCTGCTCCACTGTTCAGCACTGTTCAGCACCCCGATTATGATAGTCAAAAAATTCTGCTTTAAAGAACCGGTGATAAAATATTAAAAATTCTGTAAAAAGACTCTCAGCGCGAAGAATTACTTATGCAGCGAGAGGCTTAACGTTGAAACTTTGACTAGGTATATTAGCCCCAGTTTAGCATTGTGACGTCACCGAAACATCAATGTGACTTTGTCACCGTCAATTCGACGACACGTGACGTCAAAATTGTCATTTAACATATTGAATATTATGGCCGTTTTTATGGATTTCCGTGAGACCAGTTTGAAAAAGAAGGGTGATATTTGAGACGATTCAGTATTGGGATGATAAGGTTCGATTGGTTATTTCTTTTAATGTAGTCGGGATTGGGTGTCTTCATCGTGTTGGGTAACCAGATTCAGAAAGAACCAACAAGAGCTTATTTTGTGAGCAGGTTTCTTTTTCGTTTTTCCTGAAGGAAGGACTCTGATTATAAATTTGACTAGGATCGGTTAACCAGGTTTTACGTGAAATCGACCCTTGTACGGTTTTGATAAAAAATAATTACTCGACTCTATGGAAGATTATCCGAGTCCGACCTGATAAAAAAAAACCGACCTGATTAAATACGCATTGGTCGGAATAGAACAAAATTTCATTACACGACGAGAAGCAGAATCGACACAAATATCGCTATTGTTTGTTTAAAGTCTTAAAATAACAATTTTATGGATTTCTAATAACCTTTCCTGCAGCAAGTGTTTTTATATGTAACTTTGAAGTTTATGCTAGTTGAAAAAAATATCTTATCTTAAATTCTTAGTCTAATATTTTAAAGGCACATAAAAAACTATTATGAATAAAAACTCATGTAGAAAGAACAAAAAAAAAATTCCATACTTAATACTAAATTAAGATGCTACACGTATTAATTTATAACGCACATTTGTCATAAAGATTAAAGAGCTGGCATATTTAAAAATATATTTTTTATTTATTATTTATCTTATTACAATAAGAAATTCCTTAAAGGCATATTGTGTGCCATAAATTCAATAAATATTTGAAATTATATTTATAAATTAAATTTAAAAAAATCTAAATATGCTTCTTAGTTTTTAAGAAGAAAAAAAAAATACCTGCATTCAAATACTTTTAATCATTTCTACTTTTATAGTATTACTTTAAAGCTACTTTTTAAAAATTCGTTGCATATATTTTTGAATTCCAAGAAAATATTTAGAAAAAAACTGTATCTTATCTGAATTTTATTTAAAAATTACATATTAATAAGTTTTTTTATTCTATTATTTCCCTTTTATGATTTATAAATGTATATGCTTAGTCAATTTAATATGGTTAGTTCGATAATAATAAAATGATGATTAGTAAACATCTTCTACAAGTTTTTACAATGTGTGCCAACGTAAGAATATCAAGTTGCTTTTGTGATTTATAAGTTTATATTCTTACGCATTTCAATATGATTAGTTTGATAGTTATAAAACGATGATTAGAAAGATTCAACATGTGCATCAATTTCAGAATATCATGAGGTTTTTTTTTTTTGTGATTTATAAGTATATGCTTATACGTTTTGATATGGTATATATATGGTATTAATAATGATAAAATGATGTTTAGGAAACATATTCTACGGGATTGTTCAATATACAAAAGCGTAAGAATGTCATGCAAGTATCTTAACTCAAAGTAGTATGTACTAACATTACTATATTAAAATATTGGATAATTACTATGCTGTAATATAATATTAAAATGACAAGGTATTACGCACATTGAGCAATATAATATTTTTTAAAATTTGAAGTAACGTTGATATAAAATTTTGTATAAAGCTGAAATGTATCGAAATCTGAAAAAAAAATATTTCGAAGAAGATTTACTGTAGTAATATTTTTTATTACAATTACCTAAAGGATAATGGATACAACAGAACATTCCAATGAAAAAAAAATTAATCTTATAAAAAATGCTGAAATATGACATTTTCTGGAGCTAACACCATTATGTACATTACGCCTGAATTGCCAGCATTATTTACTTCCTAAGCTCATTTTTAAACAGTACTGAAAATTGCGAGAAGTATGTACCAAGAAAATAATACAGACAAGCGTTTCTTTGTAACATTTCAAAGAATAACAATAAGCCCATGGCAGATAATTAAGCATCATAACTCAAATGTTTCTAATCTTTTTCTTAAAAATAATTTTTACAAAGCTTTCCGTAATTGCATTTTGAGATCTTTCATACGTTAAATCACTCAGACTATCATTTAATTAAAAATAAATGGAACGTTTAGAGCTTAAGGCTTTTTAATCGTTCAATATGATTAAAATGCCACTTACTAAATTACGCATTACAGGTAATGTTTTAAGCTTATTTTTCACCCAAAGATGTTTTTAACATTAGTACCTTATAAATAATATATAAGGACATCAGAAGCCAAGGGGTACAAGTGACAAAATTTCGATTTGGAGTAAATTGAGTTCAAAGATAATTGACGTTAAAGTTGAACATCAATAATAATTGACTGAATTGAAATAGGAAACTGCTGCTTGTTTCTCAGTGGTCTTTTAACTCTTCTTTGAATAAATGTGAAAAAAGCAGGGTGCAATTTTCTTTAAATTTTTAATTAATCAATATTGATCATTATTCGGCAAAAGTGGTTGATCTCTAAAACACAATACATAATCTATACTTTCCTATTATAAAGAGGAAAAAATTGTTTATTTGTCGGAGATAAGCTCTGGAACTACCGAACCGATTTCAAAAGTAATGGTATCAAAATGATGGTGTTAGTCCAACTTAGAACATAGGCTATATCTTATGTCGGTGCCACTACCCCAAAGGGGGTGTAGGAGCAAAAAACGTTCTAAAAATGCAATTTTAGCGTTACTGAAGGGCTTAGAAATATGAAATTTTGAATATTAGTTACTTATAAGATATAAATGATGTCCAAGAACAGTTCTTAAACAATTCGAAATTTAAAAGGGTTGAAAATGCACAAAAAGTGTTCTAAAAAACGTTCTAAATGGTAGTTTCTACACAATCTCAGGAAATACCAAACCGATTTAAAAAGTATTGGTGTCAAAATGACGGTGACAACGCTTGCTCTAAGATAGGCTATGTTTTATGTCGGTGCCACTACCCCAAAGGGGGTGTAGGAGCAAAAAACGCTCTAAAAATGCGATTTTAGCGTTACTGAAGGGCCTAGAAATATGAAATTTTGAATATTAGTTACTTATAAGATATAAATGATATCTAAGAACAGTTCTTAAACAATTCGAAATTTAAAAGGGGTGAAAATGCACAAAAAGTGTTCAAAAAACGTTCTAAATGGTAGTTTCTACACAATCTCAGGAAATATAAACCGATTTAAAAAATATTGATGTCAAAATAAGGGTGACAACCCTTGCTCCAAGATAGGCTATGTTTTATGTCGGTGTCACTACCCCAAAGGGGGTGCAGGAGCAAAAAACGTTCTAAAAATGCGATTTATGTGTTACTGAAGGGCCTAGAAATATGAAATTTGAAATATTAGCTACTTATTAGATATAAAGGATTTCTAAGAACAGTTCTTAAGCAATTCGAAATTTGAAAGGGGTGAAAATGCGCGAAAATCGTTCTAAAAAACGTTCTAAATGGCGGTTTCTACACATTCTCAGGAAATACCAAACCGATTTAAAAAATAATGGTGTCAAAATGACGGTGACAACTCTTGCTCCAACATGGGCTATGTTTTATGTCGGTGCCACTACACCAAAGGGGGTGCAGGAGCAAAAAACGTTCTAAAAATCCAATTTTTGCGTTACCGAAGGGCCTAGAAATATGAAATTTGAAATGTTAGCTACTTATTAGATATAAAAAATTTCTAAGAACAGTTCTTAAACAATTCGAAATTTTAAAGGAGTGAAAATGCGCGAAAAGCGTTCTAAAAAACGTTCTGATGGTGGTTTCTACACAATTTCAGGAAATATTAAACCGATCTAAAAAATAATGGCGTCAAAATGATGGTGAAAACAACGTTTGCTCCAACATAGGCGATGTTTCATGTCGGCGCCACTACCCCAAAGGGGGTGCAGGAGCAAAAAACATTTTAATTGCGGCTTTTGCGTTACGGAAGGGCCTAGAATCGTGAAATTTGGAATGGTAGTTAGTTATAAGATATCAATGATCTCTAAGGACATTTCCTTAAAAAATCGAAATTTAAAAGGGGGTCAAAATGCGCAAAAAGCGCTATAAAAAACTTTCTAAATTGCGATTTCTATGCAATCTCAGGAAGTACTGAACTGATTTCAAATATAATGGTGTAAAAATGATGGTGACAGATCTTGCTCCAAGATAGGCTATATTTTATATCTGTTTCCACTACCCCAGAGGAGATGCAGGAGCAAAATGCGCAAAAAGCGTTCTAAAAACGTTCTAGATGCCGATTTGTCGGCAATATCTCAGGAAGAATGAATCTGATTTCAAACGTAATGGTAGGAAATTGATGCTGACAGCCTCTGCTCTAACATAGACGCTATTTTATGTCGGTATCACTATCACCAAGACGTTGCAGGAGCAAAAATCGTTCTAAATTTCGATTTCTGTGATCGGTAGGGGCTAGCAACTTAAAATTAGGCAAGGTACATATTTATTAGCTATAAATGGTCTTTAAGAACAGTTTCGAAAAAATTGGAAATTTAAAAAGCGGTGAAAATTCGCGAAAAGCGTCCTAAAAACGTTCTAAATTGCGATTTCTACTCAATCTAAGGAAATACCAAAGCTATTTCAAACGTAATGGTTGCAAATCAATGGTGACAGTCCCTGCTATAACATAGGTTATATTTTATGTTGCTGTCACTACCATCTGAGGGTTGCAAAAGCAAAACATGTTCTAATTTGCATTTTTTGCACAACTGAGGTGTCTGATACTTTGAAGTATGGCATGGTATTTACTTACAAGATGCAACTGCTTTCTAAGAACAGTCGAAAGAAAATTCCAAATTTAAAAAAAAATTAAGTGAGTGAAAAGCATTATAAATTACAATTTTTAAGCAAACTTATAAATTACCAAACCAATTAAAAAAATAATGATGACAAATTTTGGTGATAGAACCTGCTCAAACATAAGCTATATTTTATGTCTGTTCCACTACCACCAGAGGGTTGCAGGAGCTAAAAACTTTCTAAATTGCGATTTCTGTGATACTGAAAAGGCTAGAAACTTTAAATATGACATGGTAGTTACTTATAAAATATAAATGCCCTCGAAGGAACGTCGAAAATAAATGCGAATTAAAAAGGGGTGAAGCGAAGGGGAGGTGCGAAAAGCATTCTAAAAAAGTTCTAAATTACGATTCTATGCAATTTCAGGGAATATAAACCGATTATAAAAGTAATAGTTGCGAATCAGTGGTAACAGTCTCTGATCCTACACAGGCTATATTTTATGCCGGTGATTCTACCACCTGGGGTTCACAGGAACAACAAACGTTCTAAAAAAGGGGTTTAAAAGCTTTTTAAATTACGTTTCTGTGGAATATTAGGAAATAACAAACCGATTTCAAAATTAATGTTGGCAAATTAATGGTGACAGTTCCTGTTTCAACATAGCCCTTTATGTTGAGAGAGGTGGTAGGACTTGGAATTCGACATGATGGTTAATTTTAAGATGTAAGAAGATGGTTTCTAAAAAATTCAAAACTTCAAATGAATACTGAAATGAGCGTATTAATTGAGCATAAAAGTTTCAAAATATTTTCTAAATTATCATTTATTTAGTTTTATTTCATTTTATTAATTTAAGTCTCATTTCTGCCTAATACAGTGTAATAATGATGTTTAGTCAAACTGTGTTTTAAATAGTAATTTTTGAATTATTCCTAAAAGTAATAAGTACCTTTTAATAAAATAAAATATTACCTTTTAATAAAATAAAAATTTAGTTAGTACCTTTTGATAAAAATTAGACACATAAATATTACTTGGCATATTTCAAATATTACGCGAGCAAAGCCGCGGGGTTTGCTAGTTAAAAAAAAATAACTTATATTTCTTTACCTGAAAATAAAAAAGCATATTTCCAGGTCGTCTGTGCACTTAGTTCAATTTTTTCAATTTTGTCACTCATACCCCTTGGCGTCTGGGGTCCTCATATATTACTGTACGTCAGGAAGACAGTGAAAAAATAATAAATATATACTTAATTATTTTTAATATAAACCATACATTTTTTTTATCGTTGGGGTATATATTCAGTGTCATTTTAAAAGCATTCCTGTTTTGTTTCATAATTCTCTGAATTTCAGGCGTTTAAAAGCTATTTGAACAAATTCATAAACATGAGGGGTTTTTTCTTCCGTAAAAAAATAAATTAAAACTTCTACGTGCCTACAAAGACAATTGAAATATATATATATATTAAACTAATCATCACTCATTAATTCTTGCTTTATTTTGATTAAATATTTTATTAAATACGTAATTTCAGTATATTAATATATATATATATATATATGTATTTAATCTCAGTATAGATAATCCAGTTCAAATTTAAATATTTAAATATTTTTCATGGTGTTGCGTAAGTGATACAACTCACATGCATAATTCATAAAATATATTTTAATTTAATTATTAATATATTGTCATAATATGTCGTTATTTCAATGTTATAACACTATTAAATCGCCACGATTTCTAACGAACATCAGTTAAGTTGGGTATATCGAGGCCAAAAATAACGCCAGATTTTCAAACATGACAGATCGTTGCATTGAAATTCAAATGCTAGAAAGAGAGCCATAAAAATGTTCATATTTAAAAAAAAATTGATACGCAACAATTATCATCTACCCCCGCTACTCGTATTACAGTCGGCACGCAGTCGTTTTCATTCACGCAGAATTTACCATAGCCGCACCATATCCGGGTAGTTCTACCGCATAATTGTAAAAACTATAATAAGTAAGTTTAAAAACACCAGACATTAGCTCTTTAAGATTATGACGTTTAGCATTTCAGACGACGAGAGGCGTCATTGAGCTAATAGATTAAGCCTTGGCCTACGTAATAAGGAACGGTCTACTGACCTAAAACCGCGGGACGACGTACATAGTCGGATTTAACGCAAACCCTGCCAAAGATCCTCAGTGGATAAGATTACATTTTTTTAATTTATACCATTTTCAGATAACTGATTGATCAGAATCAATCACTTTTGCCGCAGGGTTGCACGATTGGACAAAAATTTTGTGCCGGGTTGAAGCGTCATGTAGTGATTTTTTCGCACATTATAGTCAAATGAGCTTAATTTCTTATTACGTTTGCCACGGTTTGGCTAATTTTACAGCTAGTTGATAATATTAGCTGATAGTGAAAGTTGAGGAATTACTAATGCAAGGTATAATTCACAAAAGCGGTATAAATTGAAAGAAAAACATTTAAAACTGTTAGTAAAGTAAATATCCGGATTTATATCACATAAATGCATAATACTGAAGAGAAACTAGATATCTTTCAAAAATTTTTTAAACTGCCATTTTACAATTAATTGAACATTAAACTGAAAAAGTATACTAAAACATATTAAACGACAGATATTAGCATAGTTAAAACCTTTACAGCAGAAAAGTAAACAAATCAGAAAATAAACTTATATAAAAAGTACATTTGTATTTTTATTTCAAAATTAAATTATACTTAAATAGTAATTAATAATTAAAGGTATAATTAAAACTTTAGAATACTTTCACAACATTCATATATGTTTAACATATATGTTTAAAATTTATTTTACAGAATTATCTTAAACATAAAACATTTTTTTTAATATTAATTTGTTTAATCATTGTTCGTCATCATCATTTGTTCATTCTTCAATATATCAATCAATCTATTTCTCTGAACTAGCAAATATAAAGTGTATAAAAACTACATAAGATTTTCAAAGTTTTGATATGTTTAGCACCATTCAATAATTATAAAATTCATCATATCCATAAACATATTCTAATTGTAAATTTATTTAAAATGTAAATCAGCAATTTTGAATTAAAATATGAATATTTATAATAAATATCGTTATGTACGCCATTTACTATATTTTACATTAGACATATAAAATCAGAAAGGTTTTCTATCGTTATTTGCGACACACGAAACAATTTTATTAATATATTGCAAACATTCGAGTTGAACTTGACCAATTTCAAAGCCCTTTATATACTGACCAAATTCGATAAGTTGTGTAATTCATATTGAAGCGTTAACTGCGGAATATGATAATGTCCTTATCCTCGTTGACGTATGATATTAAATTTAGTATAAGTTACAACCTCATTGACTTTATGCACTTTAAATGCTATTTAAAGGCGTGAATTCTAGTGAATATCAAAGGTAAATTATTAACACAGTTTGTCTCAGCATGCATATTATGAGCAATAATTATATTCCATAATTATATAAGTGACATTTAAAGGGATTGTATATATATATATATATCATATATAATCAATGAAAAAATTATTGCACAACTGGCGCTAATAGCAACTCATATCAAATGCAACAAAGATATATTTCTTACTTTAAAATGCAAAAACACCATAACTCAGAAAAGAAGGTGTATATCTGCAATATTTAACTATAAAAAACTTTTAAAAACTTTTAAAAAACTTTTACCAAACTTTTAAAAAGTTTTTAAAAAGTTTTTTATAGTTAAATATTGCAGATATACACCTTCTTTTCTGAGTTTCGGTGTTTTTGCATTTTAAAGTAATGAAATATATATATATATATATATATAACTTATATTTCCATATGTATTAAAAGAAATGGTCTGATAATAACTGTATATTTATTTTTAAATAATAATACTCTTACACATGAAAAATATAAATAAATACAAAAAAATGGTAATGAGTTTGTGTATTACTAAAATTTTGTACATTTCTAAAAATAGTTTTTTTAATTTATTAAGAAAAAGGAATTTCTAAAGATTCCGTTAAGAAACATACATTAGTCAAAAAAAAAGAAAAGAAAGAGAGAGAAAAAGTGCATAACCTCCATACATTAATCTTCATATTGTCTCTGAGAGACAGGTAACTTTCCACTATGAATTTTGTTTACTTTTCGAATAGGAAAACAAATTTTGCAATAATTGTCCTATAGATATATATTATTGTGCTAAATTTAAATTTTCAAATATTAACAGCCACTTCGAACACCATATTTTAGATCATTCAATCAAGTCAGGCGGGAAAAAAAAATATGTACTTTTTAATAAATACTCATAAAAGAAAATAAAATGTTTTGGCTTTTTATTCATAAATTTAGAAAAATAAAATTAATACATTATAAGCAAACGTAGCGGTAACATTAAATCAGTTAGGTAAAAAATGATTCCGAATTTTAATGTAAAACCAACTCGCTTCAGATGTAAGAAATCACCATAATTTTCCTGTTACAGATTAATATTTTCTTTTCAGTGGATGCTTTGATAATAGGAGATGATCCTTTTAGATCAGTGGTTCCAAACCTTTTATTCGCCACGCCCCATCAAATCATCTGGAAAGTCACTATCCCCCCCCCCCCTCACTTTGTGAATTATGTTTTTATTTACGTAAAAAGTTAACTGCATTCACTCGGCGAAAGCATATTAAAGACTCAACAATAACTATTCATTTCACATTTTGTAACTTATCAGAGGTGAATCTTCTGTTATAAACGTGTTTTCGGTATAATTATATAAATGCAATACGGCTATACATCTTCGCCATTGTGCCAAAAATACTTTTATTTTAGTTTCCAACTTACCTCAATGCTAAAGAAAAGTGTTTTACGGTTGGTATTTTTATCTTCAGAAAATATCTTTAAAAGAAACTTGCATTTAGCGTTAAAATTGATAACATTCACATTTTTAACATTCACAATTTCACTTAGTAGAGTTGGTAGAAAAGCTATATCTTCTATCTAATGATAACATAATAGCATTTCTAAAATTTTCATCTTTATCAATTTTAAATACCGTATATACTCGCGTATATGTCGACCCCCTAACTTTCGAATGTAAATTCTAGAAAAAGTAAAAAAACCCCCGTATAAGCCGACCCCCTAACTTTTTGCTTCAATTTTGCAAAAAATCAAACCAAAGACTTCACTTGCCAATGCAAAAAGGTAGCAAGTTAACAAAAATCATTGATTTTTTTTAAATGATAAATTATTATTATTTGTATATTTTATATATTATTTTTCCATTCCTACACATAAAATGCCTTATTTTTGCAGTATTCGGAGTTTTTGTTTTTGCTTTTTCAGCTGACTCGCGTATAAGTCGACCCTCCAAATTTGCTTACCGAAAATTGTCAGAAATTCCTCGACTTATACGCGAGTATATACGGTAGTCATTATTTCCCATCAAAAGACATTTTCTCTGTCCTTCTTCTCCCAATATCATCAGTTGTCTTTTATGCATTATCTTATTTTAAAATTTGAGATGTATATGGCATCATGCAAATTTATTTACTGTGTAGGATACCTGCACTAGATCTATGTACTATATTTACTATCAACTAATTTCATTTTCTAATGCTATTTAAGATTTAAAAATTTTATAAAGTTGGTCGTACCACGTTCGGATACTTCGGATACTTCATATATTTTTTGTATATGTTCAAGAAAAGCCATATATATAATACCAAAAACGCATACTATACTTCTACTTCCAAAACTCCTTAACGACTGAGAAAAATTAACAAAATAACCAAGGAAAATTCTTACTAACAAAACCATGAACGAAAAGGAAAGGAAACATCCAATGGAGACAGACTGCAAGGCTAAAGACTTGCATGCTGGGTTATACCGGTAATTACTCATGAAACTTCCCCCATGTCTGTCGAGACCAAACTGATCAAAGGAAGCATTAAACCGGCCATAGAAAGCAGTAACCCAATTCAAAAAGAACGCCACATCCAGACAGAGCTCTTTATAAAGCCTACAATTAATTGGCGATGTTTTTAATCGCCAAAAGTAATTCATCTCGATAATCTTTATCCTTAACGAAATTGTTTGTTAAACTATTTATGAAACTAATAGGATAATTCTGAACCATTGCATGTTGATAGGGATTTATAATGTCATTTATTATACTATTATGATTAGAATTTACCTTTGCAATCCTTATCAAACTATTGATAATGATATTTCTGTAAATGGAAATATGTACATTGGAATTAAAATTTAATATATTTATTGTTTCAAAATTATAATCTATTCTCTTATCTTAAATGCAAGTACTCAAGCTACCCCTCTCGATGTCAGTAGTGAGATCCAAATAATTTACATGTTTTACGTCATGTGAAGTTTTCTTTAATGTCAAACCCTGGGGATAGTAATCCAAATTTAAATCACTATTGGAATCGTTAATCCCTACCAACAATACATCATCAATATATCTAAAACTTAAAAAATCTTTATTTAATGTTTCATTAACCTCGTATAAAAATAAATATATATCTGCAAGTACCGAGCTGAAACTACCCCCCATAGGTATACTCCTTATCTGCTGAAACACATGCTTGCCATCAAATAAATAATTTTCATTAAATACAAAATTAAATAAATTTGTTAAATGATCCAATTTTATACCCAAAGTATTGTACCGCTTAAAAAAGTCAAAAAATTTATTTTTAAGATAGTTAAATCAATACTATTATATAAATCTTCAAAATCATAAACATATAAACCTTTTATATTACTCAAACATTTCAATCCTTTAAGCAACTCAAAATTATTTTTTATTATACATGTGTAATTTTGTTTTAATGCCACTTCAAATAAACTCTGCAAAATATCCAAAAGCATTTGATTAGCAACTTCCAAATAAGTGCCAAAACCACATGTAATTGTACGAAAGGCAACGGGGTCCTTATGGAATTTAGGAACCAAAACCATATAAGGTAATTCTTTACTACGTTGTGTGTATTTTAACCTTTTGTAAAATGCACCAATTCTACTCTCTGTCTCTTTTACACTGGTATTAAACAACCTATAATTATGTGTATTATTATAACATGGTCTTAATTGATTACAGTATAGATTTTTACAAATAATTGCAAAATTTGTATTAGCCTTATCAATATAGGTTATAACAAAAGTACTCTGTAAATCCTTAATAGAATCTTTCAAAACTTTATATTCTTCTATCGAAATCCCATCCCCCCCCCCCCGTTTTACCACAGTAAATTGAACTCAATTCCTTCAATATATTATGTTTCCATTTCAGAAAAGTTATTTATGGCAAGCAAAATTGGTTCATTAGTTTATGTATAAACATTTCAACAGTAATTTTTAATCGTTTTTTTTTATAGAATCCTTAGTGTTTAACCTCTTTAAACGAAATTTTGTATCGTATTGCATATAATTCCTCAATGTTTTTTCCTTGACGATATTTATATTTCCGGTCAATGTATGACCGTGATACATATCCATATAATCACTATAACTTGGATCATGACAATGACATAAATTATTATCATCGTTTCTACCGATTCCTTTTGAAAAATTATTATAGTTAAAAACCATACGACCTAAAGGTTTATCGTATCTAAAAACCTTGACAATTTCCATGTCCTTATCTGGAAGCAAATCATTGTATTTATTAAATACCTTGCCCATATTTATACCACGTTTTTTAACCTCTATGTAATAATATATATATATATATATATTATTACATAGAATATATAGAATTGTATATATATATATATATTTTTTTTTTTTTTTTTTTTTTTTTTTAAGTGGCAAAAGATTTTTTGCGTGGCAAATATGAGAGCGAATTATAATAGAATCTCTTTCAACGAATAATCGGAAGCCCTACGAAAAATTGTAAAATTCAATAAATGTCAAAAAAATTAAAACTTCAAATATCACAAAAATATATCAAAATCCTTTTTAAGTAGTACTCCTATAATTATTCTGATATCTATTTTAAACTTTTAGATGAAAACTTTTTTTTAATTCATAAAACAAACTGCTTTCAAAATTTTCTTTGTATTCAGTTTATTATCAGTGTACAACATTACTTAAAGAAAAAAAAATTAATAGCAAATTGATTAGAAACAAATTTAGACTTAATGTCAAATGTAAAATGTCAAAATGCGTCCAATGGTTCGTACGCTCCACGGTGGGAATCACTACTTTACGCTGCTAAAATGTAAAATTGACCTATATCTCGAAAATCAATGATTTAAATTATCTGTACAGTTACATATCGATGTTGCTTACAATTGTAGCTTTTTTTCTGTAAAAAAATGTACATCATATTTCATTATTTTTGTATATGAATTTATCAATAATTCCATAATTTGAAATCTGTTTTTGAAAGGAAAAAATGCTGCATTGTCTGTGCGTCAATGCATTGCATCTCATTATAAAAAAAATCAACCGGAAGATTTTTTGGGAAGACATAAATAAAAATTTGTAAGGTTAATTAACATCGACAAACTTTGAAACATCTTACGAAGATTTTATAAAAATTACTTCTTTGATGAAACGACACCAACGGGGCTTGTAATGTGCTCTGTGACAGGAGCTCGTTATGGAGCCATGCTGCAAAATTACGTCATACCAGAATTGCAGCAGCGTAATGCACTGAATGACATCGTTAGGATGCAAGATGGCGCACCTCCACATACAGCGAAGTCTGTTCGCAGGTCCTGGAACATCATTTTGGCTACCGCGTCATCTCAGATAATTTTCCATTTCCGTGGTCTCGGGGATCCGCCGACTTCACCCCTATGCATTTCTAGTTATGATGTTACCTCAAATCTAGAGTGTACATGTTCAATTCGCAAACGTTGCAAGATTTGAAAGACTTTCAAACAAGATATTTTGAACAACTGTCATGCTGTGTTACGTTCAGCTGTATTGTCCAAAGTCTCACGTATGCAATGCGTATTTGCCTGTGATGGCACCTATGTGGAAAATGTTTAAACCAAATAAAAGTTTTCTTTTCTCCGATCTGTGTCGTGATCACTGATTGGTGTCTTCCCTCTGACATATGTAAATATCCTCAGTGCACCACGATCCTGTTTTTTTTTTTACCGTTCGCACAGTTGATTTTTGCGCGGGTATAACGCGTCCGTTTTCTGTCATACCGTCCCAACGCTCCTTTGGGTTTTCGTATGCCCTGAGCATTTTGCGACGGCGAAAAATAGACTTTATTCTTTGAAAATTTTAAGCTTTTGTGACTATAACCGTAATCGTGAGCGCCACTTTGTTGCCATTCACAGAATACCGGGCTCATACCTCTGAATAAGTATATCTGAAATCTCATCTCGATTGGTTGAACAGACTGGCCGTTAGAGGCCCATATATTGGCAATTTTTTTATGAACCCACCACCCCACCCCCCTCATTATATGTGTGTGTGTCTACAAGTATATTTTTTTTTTCGGAAAAACGTTGTTTTTCCCCCTCTTGTAATAAAATACACAATTTAAACAAAATTTCTGTGAAATTTTTTCACTAGAAAACACATTAACGTTGAATATTTATTTCAGGAATCGTTAGTGAGGAGTTGCCTAAATTGGCAACAACCATACATTTACTACTTTCTAGAAAATATTTTATTGTTTCGAAACACGTTTGATGAATGATAGCCGGACCCACTCCAACTATTGTTTTTTATATTAGATTTCATTTGTATATCTGAGCCCATTAATTTGATGGGACTATAATCAACATGTATCGAAAAAAGGGGAGTTTTCTCGATATTTATTTACTAATAAGAAAAAAAAAACTAATAAAAATATCGACTCAAACTTTATTAGTAGTGTGTGTTTACATTTGAATCATCGTAAACTTAACAAAAGTTATAACGATACAGCGTTGTTAAAAGCTGGAATAACAATCGGCAAAAACGAAAGCCGATACTAACATTTTCCTAAATCACCATATAAAAATCTGTTTAGTATCAATTTTTTAGCTACTACGCCTACTTAGTAATGCTTAATATTGCCCAGGCGGCCATCTACATATGGACATTGTACCAAACTTAATAATTTTTGTAGTACAAATAATTTTGACATTATATTAGAACTCTATCGTCAATTATTATCAAAAATAGTAAAATGAGGAAATTTTACTCCCATAGTTATGTTACCTAAAATTATTTTCAATCTTAGGTTTTTTATCAAAAAATATAGATTTATGTTCAACAACTACAATAGCTTATTTGTATGTAATATATGTTTATAAAATGATATTTTTTACAGACGTATACTGCGATTTCTAGAGTCACACAACATACATTTAATTAATTGTAATATTCTTCAACTTCTTTGCATAAAAGTTAATATATCTTCAATTCTTTATTATCTTTATTTTGCAGATGGATATACATGCATTGATATTAGGCACCTATATCATAAACAGTTATATTTACAATCTTTTTTATTGGCTGTTTTATTTAAGATTACTTAAATCTACTCTACAGTATCAGAAACTGTAAAGAATTGCTTGTTTCAGTGTTGGAAAATTGGCGCAGACGAGGAGCCTATTGACAGCACTAATTTTTTATAGTATTCTTCACCTTAATAAAACTCACAAATTCTGTCATTAGATAAGGCGAAAAATACCACTAAAATTTACTGGTGTCAATAGGCTCCACCTCTGCGCCAATTTTCCAGCACTGTTATTTGGCAATTCTTATGTATTTATAATTCAATGCGAAACCATCTAAGTAATTTTTATGCCATTTTAACTGTGGTAGCACCTGACCAATAAATGCCTCTTTTATTGCAAATTTTTAAAATCGCACAATTTCCACTATATAAAATGCAATCTATATTATAAAGGACAAACATATCTGTGCGTAACGCATACGTCATTTTGCAAATGGCAACACTTTAAAATTTGAAATAAAATTTTTCGGTTTTACAATTTTCTCTACTGCAAATTTTTTAACTTCTAAACATCGGACATTTTAAATTTTTACACCGTCATATATAGAAAAAAAAATGCTCTTTTAAATGCAATTTGTTTGAAAGCTGTATCTCAATTAATTTTTGAGTTATTAATTTTTTTGTAGTTTTTAATACCATTTTTCCAATCGTGGCAACAAAAGTACCCCATTTCTATTGAAAGTCATTGAAAGTAAACGAAAAATAGTCGAAAATAGGAGATTACTGTATATTTTTCTTGCCATTTTCTCATAAATCCTGAAAAAAATGTTGAAATTAAAATACATGCTATGTCAAGAATATTGTCTGTTATTCCGCGATAATGATGTCATATGCATACTTTTCTATAGACTAAGTTTAAGACTGGATTGTAAAAGTGGATTGCTTTAGCGGATGCAAATGGCGTGATTTTATAAAAGAGCGTGTATTTTATTTCTTAAAACTGAATTATGTTTTGTAGAAGTGCGTCATTTTCACAGGCCAGCTGCTTTCAAATTATTCACAGGTGAAAATGCTTCACTTTTGAAGATAGTGTAATCGAAATCACACACTGATAAAACGCAATGTTTTACAAAAAATTAGAGTGTCTTTATAAAAGAGGGGTGAGATGCAAATAATAGCGATTTATATTACAGATATTGACGATTCTCACCTGGGTGGATTTGCTTCGCCGAATTAGACAAGCAAACAAATAACACGAGGTTTAAAATGATATCATATTCCTGAAGTGAAGTTATTGTCCAAAATTCTCTCAAATAATAAAATTTTAATACATTTCTTTAGGACATTCTACTATAATTTTATCAAAATAACATAATTTGCTTAATTTAATTTTTCACAATTTTATATAACCTATGTATTTAAAACACAAGAGTGTTTTTTAGTCATCTGCCCTGATCTTTCTGCTGAACCAATTTTAGTAATATATATTTTTTTCAACTGAAAGCTGTTCATTTGTAGATGTGATCGCACTCTTTTTTTTATATCCCTACTTTTATATTTTAATTTTAAAAGGATTTTATTAAATTTCTCCAAAATGATGAACATTAGATAGCTTTCATTACTGCAGACAAGTGAGAAAAAATGAGGTATTTTTATCTTAATTCACGCCATTTTCTGATAAAAATGACTATTTTTGCATAACGAAATTAATACTTCCTTTATAAACAAATAAAAGAATAATATTAAAAACCCCAATCTAACATATTTGTGAAAGACAAATTAACGAAATTAATACTTCTTTTATAATTAAGAATAATATATATATATATATAAAAAAGAAAAGAAAAGAACACCAATCTAACATATTTGTAATCATACAATTTAAATTTTTAGATCATCATTTTTTTTTTTTTTTTTTTTGAAATGGAATTTGTTTGCAAAGTTCATCTCAGTTTACTGATTGTCTATGGTTTTAAAAACAATTTTAATGCATGAAATATTTTTTAATTTATCTATATCGCGCGGAGCTCGATTACGAATGATTAATCCGTTTGCCCTTAAAACAAAATAAAGAGTTCATCATTTTCTTACGACTAATATCTATTTTAAGAAGCTTTCCTAAGAATAAATAAATAAAATAATATAAATAAAACACAAATTTAACAGACATATATAAGCTCTGAAATTATCATAATATAAAACGATGCCGTAAGTATGAAAATCTTGGTTAAATAACTCTTAGCATGCGGATAATAGGAAAATATCGCTTTTGATAAATTTCAAAAATTTATTTAATTGTATAATTCGTATTTTTCATATGAAAAATGCTTTTTTAATGTATGTGGACAATCGAAAAAACTTATTGCATATAAAAAATTTATTAGTTTTCAATTTAAAAAAATATTTTCACCTATATTCTGTAACCCGGGAAGCCCGGGTACGATCCACTAGTTTATTTAAAAACTATCTGAATTAACTGATTTTTTTATGGTTTTTAGTATATATTTTTAAAAATATGTCTTTATTACTTGCAGTTCGATTACAAAAGACAGACCAGTTTGCAATTAAAATAGTATAAATGATATAACAGCTGATTTTTGCTAACGTTTAATAAAGAAATTAAAATTTCTTAAATAAATAAATAATTTAAATAATAAAATAATCTAAATAAAAACCAATTTTAGCAGATTGTAATCAAAGTACTCACTTAAACAACTTAAATTATGAGAATACAAAAAGGCTGATGCAAGTCGCGAAATCTTTAGATATTTCTTCGGCTATTAACATCTAGCATGAGGCTAGTAAGAAAGTATTACTTTTAATAAATTTTAGAACTTTATTGAAATACATTATTTATATTTTTCATGTCAGAATATTTTTTGGTGTTGTTAGTAGGCAATCTAAAAAATATATTAAGTGTGTAAAACTACAATCAATAAAAAAGTTATTAAGTTTAAAAAAATTGTATTTCACACACATTCTGTAAAACGGAAAGTCCGGATTGAATACCCCCAGTATGATTTAATTACATGATTTTGCTTTTTTTTTCTATATGAAGTTGTGATGTTCCCGCATAGTTTTTATATATTTTTAACCATATTTTTCACAATTTACCATATATAAACAACACAATGGTGCTTCGCATCGCAATATATATATATATATATATATATATAATAGACATTAAAACTAACTAAGTATTTATTAATTTATCTTTCTATAAAGCAATTTAGAATAACAGTTCTTCAACAAAAATCAGTCGGATAAAAAATTATTTTATTCTTGCATATGAAACGATTACAGCACCATATATATTTTTACATATATTCTATTTTTTTCACACATAAACATATATAAATATTACAAAGGTCTTATAAGCGTTTCATATCGATAAAAGCATAATTATATACTTGAAGTACATTAAAATTTGCTAAATTATTTTTCTTTTTATCTTACATAATTTTGAAATGAAAACTGTAGGAATAAATTAATGACGGATTAAACAGTGACGCCCAAATGCCCTTGATGAATTTCAATAAAATTCTTACGTTTTCCTTCAAATAAATATTTAAGTAAGTATTTCGCGTACGGGAATGCTGATTCGTTGAAAAATATTCCCATATTAGAAAATTTTGCATAATGAGATTACAAAAAAAAAAGTTCATAAATTTACCCATGGATAAATGGATGCCTTCAAAAACGAGGAAATGTATAAAAAATTGAAGCGAATCAGCCACAGCCTTAAAGGTCATTTCTTTTATGCAATCTACAGGCATAATCAAATATCCCTGAATTTGTGATATTGCTACAGTTAGCAAAAACGAAGAAAGCCTAAAAGCAATGTGAAAAAAGGTAATATTATTGACAAAGATTTTAATAATATATCTCTCTACTTCCATGTGTTCTCCTTTAGGGCTAATAATACATTGGCTTTTGGGCTCTTTCTTTCCACTTGCTGCACCTCATGGGGATTTTTAAACCCAAATTCTAAAATTTTGCTTATCAAATAATGGTAGAGACTAAAAATGTTACCTCACCAGAAAAAATACCCGTCTCCTAATCATTTTTGATTCCAGATAACTTCTCCATAGCAAGAGCCACACGCAAAAGGACATCAGGGGTGCATCATATCTCCCTTTGTCCGCCCGCAAAAACAGCAAGTGATGTATAAAAAACGAATGTCGCCAAACATTAAATTTTCGGCTGAAATATTCTTATAGCTGCTTACGTGAGAGATATTTTTTTTTAGATGGAAGTTTTAAATTAGAGACATTTGATTCGGACAACCTGTAATTTCACTGGAGAGAAAGCAAATGATAAAATCAATTTTGTTTAATTATTTTCTCAATATGATGCAATACATGAATAAAAAGAAGGTAGATTTCAAAGAAAGTAGATTGTAGAAAATGTACGGTCTGTAAATGGATCTCTTTTCAATAACATGCAAATTTAGGTTCCAAAGCAATTCTAATTCCGCTATATATCCTCCTGAGACCTGGCATCCATTTAAATGGATGTTTTGGTTTCTCCTTCTATTGCGTTAAATTTCATTGTAGCAATCTAAAACCAGTTTGACATGGTAATGTACGAATCAAAAATCAACATTCAGATTTTGGATTTTGGCAACGGTAACTACTTTTTTACATAATGGTGTAATAAATGAGTCAAGTTGGAATTCTACGTTCTGCTGGTAAGTTTCGTTTTTATGTTATTTTAATTTGTTTAAACTACTTTTTTTTTAATTAATAGCAGATATTAATATTTTCCTTATATTTTTTATAATAAATTCATTCTTTCCCATACTTTTAGCATTTAAAAAATTATTTTAAACCGAGTTATGGCCTGAACACCCATTTACATGGACTGTAAAACAAAATTAAAAAATAGAAATTTATTAATTTCTTTAAAAACACCCTATTTGATGACTATTTGTTGAAAAAAACTCATTTAAAAAATATATATATGCATTATATTTTGCTTGGGTCTCAGGAGGATATTCTTTTATAAATGCTTTTGTAAAAGGGAAAAAATACATTAAAATGATGCGTGTTTAGTTAAAAAAACGGAAAAAAATTGGTTGAACAAAAATTACATGTTACTATTTACTTACTGAAGAATTCCTCTAAATAAACCTTATACACTGTACAAAGAAATAAAAACTATACGGTTACTAAGAATTTTCTATGAAACTGGGATGCTTAGAACATTTTATGTAACGGCAACAACAACAAAAAAAAAATCATGTAACAGATACACGTTTCACTGTAAATAAAAAAAAAATATTTAATATTACTAAATTTTTTTTAGGAAACTGGGATACGTAGAACTTTTTATGTAACTGCAACCAGAGTTACAGTTAAAATTTTAGTATTCTGTAATTTTAGTAGATTATTTTGTAAAGATACATATTTCTGTAGCTTTGCAAAAACTAGTTTTGTAGATTTACATATTTGTTTGTACAAATTTCTATAGCTTTACTTCTGTAGAATCACATCTTTATTTTACTGCAAACAGTTTTTTGTTGTAAACGGATTTTCATATGGTGAAGAACAACATTTCAAACAAATCTGCAGATAGAACTAATACTCAACAAATTTAGGAAATAGCGAATGGACAATTATATATCGGGGTGGCCTGTATAACTATAAATATATGTATATGCTACCATCATTATTGTATACATAAAATAATTTTAAAGGACTGTAAAAGAAAATGCCTTTTTCTATATAAATCCAATAATGGAATCTGAAAGACTGAAAAAGAGATTTAGGATATCAAGTTTTGCAGAAAAGCTCGGACGTGAAGTGTTAAGCAATGCATATTAAAGGAAATAATTAATTAGTAATTTACAATTTTTATATATAGAATTAAGAAATATTGTATAAATTTGATATCTAATATATGTATTTAAATACATACGCAATACGCAAATATTTTAGAAAATTATTGTTTTAATTAAAAAAAAATCCCTTCTTTATATTTCATTGATAAATGCTATTATGTCATATTAAGAACATTCATTACCGTAATTTTCTAATTATTTATATGGCTTATTCACATTTCTAAACTTTGTTCTCTAGATAATAGGAAATTGTTAAAATTATTATGGTGTCATACATAAATTAGATGAAGTCAATTTTATATTCAATCTGTAAAAAATCTCCGATAAATTGCTCTCCAGAGAAATTTATTTAAGGTATAGATTGATGTATATTCTGCAAATTAAACTGATGTGGTTTAAAATACCCCCAATGATTTTTTCGCGTGCTATAATTTATTTAATTTATTACTTCAACAAAAACTCTTTTAGTTAATTAACTTTCATTAAAAATGCACGTTATACATTTTCTTTTGGAGTATTAAATATTTTAAGTATTTTTTTCAATGCTTGCTTTTATTACAAAAAAATCAATAAAATCGTTGGACTATATTTAGAATTATTCTCAAATTTATGCTTAAGGTACAAATGCCATAAATGTATTTAATGAATGAATTTGTTTTGACAGAATGAAAGAATGATTTCTTCATTTCTTCATAGTACCGCTATAAATTTCTGATTTTTCAAGCATTTTCCTTTGTTCAATTAATTTTGGATATAAAGATTCCAAATTAGTTTTTGAATTACACAGAAATACTTTGATGTTCTTGTTATATCACAAATAACATTTTAACAATAAGAATCAATAAATTAAATTTATTCAATGCAATTGTATGGATCTTAAATTCAATTACATATGTATTCAAAAAAGAATTCTGACACATAAATTTCTGAACTTGACGCTTCATAAATCAGAAAATATTACCTTTTGGAAAAGAACGATCACAAGTTTTTACATTGTGATGATATGTCAAAAATTAAACTTGTTTAACAGTTGAGATAGTCAGATTTCAGCACAAAAAATTCACGCAATTTTATGTTAATATTACGAGTATTACCAAAGAATGCTTTCAGATAGAGGCAGCTTGTTTAAAATATGTTTTTCAATTTTTAATTTGGTCGATCTTTATAAGATAAGTAACTATAGACATTTAATGCATTTTATCATTATAAAAACCAGGTTATTGAACATCGGCAACACCCGTTATAGTTTATCCTCCCTATTGCGAAGAACATACGAGAAATTGATTTAATCATTTAATCAGAAAACTAAATACATCATTAATATTTAACACTGCTTTAGATTGCAGAACCACAACGGTTATGAGATAAGAAAAATTACTTTTCCGTATTCAGATAAGCCTAAAACGGAATACAGACATGTTCAAAATTGACGATATTTAATCATTCTTGGAAAATAAAGATTCATAATAAAAGTTATTCGCGTTAAACATACATTTTTCGATATTACAATCGCTATTTTCTTCTGAAAATAGGTTTCTATTTTCAATTTAATGAGGAAAGCTTTTTGTTTTATAATTTAGTATATTAGGTTACCTTGGACTTTTATCGAAATCTAATTTGCCGAGTGCCAAACGTATATTCTGTAACATTCAAACTGAGAAAGAAAATGAAAACTTAACACGAAATGCAAAATTATAAAACTTATAGAGCATTAAAATGAATAATGTGTAAGATTTTATCGCTGCTTGAAAAGTTAAATGCAAAATTATCATAACTTCTTCACATAATTGAGGCGATAAGGAAACATATATCAGATATTGTTCAGTTAATATCAAATGAAATCATCTGGTTATCCCCTACCTCGCCTATCCCATTCAATAAGGAATATTGGAAAAACAACAAAAAACAAAATCACTTTACCTTTAAAAAAAAAATTTTTTTTTTGACAAATATCGATACACAAAGATCATGCATATGTTTAAAAACATCTAAAATTGAAAAATACCAACCCCCCCCCCTACACACACACAACGCCACGAAAGCTGAACAGATGCAAAGGCAAAATAAATCATCCTGTTAAAATATTTTTGTTTTGCGTAATTAATAATGCTTTTGGAACAAGAAAAAGTAATGTATCTATAACTCATTCTAAACAATTAATCAATGTGTTAACTCTTTTAGGGACAAGACATTTCAGCTCAAAAAATGTTCAAATAATTAATTCCCACCGCAATTAACAAACAAATTTATTTGAAAATAATCAAAAGCCTTTTTTCCCCCCCCACGTTTATTATGAGGTCGAAATTGTACTAAAAAATTACTGGGGCCATTTGAATATTTATGCATTAAAATTAACCGTTTGCAGACTGCAAACGGCGCCCCTCAAGGGGTTAAATTAATTTTGTAACAGGTTATTTCAGCGGTACTTATAAGTACCGTCAGTAGATAAAGGATTAATAAGGTGGAATAACCCATAACACATTTAAAATACTAATTTCTGGAATTACCATCAGTAGTTGGCAATTTTTTGAAATCGTTTATGCATCCTTGGATATAATCTATAGAATTGTACATAGTTTAATACGAAGTGTGCCAAAACTTAGATCAGATTCCCATTCAAGAATTTCCCGCAATAAAAAGAAATGTACTCAATATCTTTTGTGTTGCCTTGATTCTCCGTCAGCAATTTCCGTCATTTAACGGAAGCGTAACCAAGAACGTTTGTGCTACCTTTATATGATCTATAGAATTTATGTACACCAAATAATAGACAAAATGTTAGTTTAAGTTTAAAAACGCGTAAGTATCACAACTTAAAATCCAAAGGTTTAAAAAAAAATGTTAAAAATGTGAAAGGTTAAAATCCAAGAAATTGATTTTACTCGTAAGGTAAGTAATAAATTGAGGAATTAGCAAATGATCTTAAAACAGTTTCATTGTCAATTCCAGCAATAATTGTAGATAGACAATAGTGAAAATAAATTATTTTGTGAGTCACTGTAAAGGAAAGAAGAACGCTATGCACCCCATATTCTAGTATAGTAAGTCTCTCGTAGTTCACTTCAATGATACATATCATTTTAAATATCTTTGAAGTAGCGTTTTCCCTCATATACCATATTTTAGCGGAATTTTGTTGAGTATCCCTGAAAATGAACTATAAAACTTATACGCATTTTAAATCACGGACATGTTATAATAAACCTCATTAACATATATCAATTGCATGTTTTTTCCGGTATATTTACCTGAGTTAGATCACAGATAGACAGACAGGCAGACAAACTGGATTCATAAACACTTTACAATTATGTTGGAAACGGTTAAAAAGTCACAAAATTTATATTTAAAAAATAAAATATTGTTATATTTTAGAAAATCAATTATTTCTTAGACATAAAAATAATTTTTTTTTGTCACACATCGATTATAATAAACGTAATTTTCTCTATTTAACCCCTTCGAGACGAGCGTCTTTTACAGAATTTTTAATCTTTAATCACCAATTTTTTTAAACAGAAATTTTTGCCTAGTTGAATGTGGAAAATGCTCAGATTACATAAGGCGAAATTTATAATAAAAATTTATTGGTGAGAATAATCACAGATTCTGAGCACCTCACGCGGCACAAATACCGGTCGCTCATCCCCAAGGGGTTAAATGATTTTCTTTAATAATATTCAAACATACACATGCTTTTCGCTTGTGCTAAAAGTTATTGAATCACATTTTATCAGCACCTTTATCATAGCATATATCCCCTCATGCATAAAACGTACTTCTTAAAAGGAAAAAAAAATATGTGCATGATTTAAAGAGGAAACAACATTTGGGAAATCCTATCACAAACAGCTGACACTGATGCATATTTTGATGTATACTCGGATATATTTTGTCATAATAAAAAGAAAAGAAAAAAAAAATCTAAAAGAGTATACCATTACTAGGTCGTCAAAATTCGTGGTCTCAGGACCACAACCTAAACAAAGACTTACGTTTAGCAAAAAGATATTTAGTGTATATACTACACTATATACGCAAAGGTGACCTGCCACTTGCGATTTTAGACATGTTGTTAAATATCTAGAAAATTACATGAGGAATTATCCTAATGCTCCAGGTGTGTAAACAGATTAGTACTGGTCATAAAATTCCGTGTTGATTTTTTCCCGAAAATCCATAGGGGGTCGTACACACATTGAAAAAGAACGATTATCTTTTGGATAACCCTGTAAAAACTAATGTAGCAAAAGCGTTAAAACTGTAGACTATGATTAAGTGCCTTATTGAATAAACTGTGTTCAGTTTTATGAGGATAGCATGTATACTCGTAGCGAAATTAATTTTTTTTATAAAAAGAGTCCCAAATTTTTGCCAAGTTTTTTGCTTATAATTTGTAGAGTTCTTAATATAAGAAAAAAGTTATTTTCAGAAATTATAATAAACAATATTGTACACAATACTCTGCAATTAGAATTAAAAAATAATAAAAATTGCATGAAAAATGAGCACGTTTACTAAATAATGATTCACTGCGCATGTCGGAATGTAATCAAAATATAATTTGCATAATGTGTTAGCTAAATGTAAAGAGCAACTTTTGTGAAAGTCTCAAAAACATAGTTTGAAAAGTCTGAAAATTGTCGTTGATAGAATAAGCTCAGATCCTTTATTCCAAAAAGGAAGAAAAAAGATGAGGGGTTGTCAAAAAAAAAACATTTTGTTTTTGGTAAGACGAAAGCATATTTCTTCAAAAGAGAACATTTTCCACTAGCGAAAATATTTTTTTCCTTATAATAAAGCGATTATAGATGATTTTCCCCTTCAAATGATATAGTTATGTCTTATTATTATTATTGTGTATTATTATTATTATTGTGCTAAGGTAGAGTTTTTACTGTTTGTTATCTTTAGGCGATCATTGAAAGTCTGTATGGGGTGGGGGTAAACGTTTATTGTCATTTCCAATGACTCCCAGGAAAATTTCCTTACACACAAAGCTTTAACCCTTTTCGGCGCGGAGTAATTCTATTTGTAAAATGATGAAATGATGGACAGACACCAGAATTCACAAACAAATTTATTAGAAAATAGAAACTTTCTTATTTTCGCATACTTATAAAAGGAAAATTTAAATTAAATATCCATTGTGCGATTTGTAAGTTTTGGAGTTAAAATTGGGTGTCCTTTCTTGTGGGCACCGCCGGCTAAAGGTTAACCGTTTCTCCGACAAAGAGATTTCCGATAATTTTTCATAAATACGAGGAAGATATTTTTCAAATTTCGTTAATGAAACATCAGTTGGAAATGTTTTAAAATAACATATTATTTGCAGTGATTTCTTTAAAAAATGCCTGTACTTGCAGCATGTATAGTACTGCAGCATGTATTGTGATAATAGTTCAGATGAAACAACAAATCTTTCGCATCGTACATTACTGAGGAAATCTGATAAAAAAAAAAAAAAAAAAAAAAAAAAAAGACATTTGCATGCAAATGCTGAAACTAATGAAACGTACTGAATTTGAGTCAATCGCTTTCAATCGAGTGAATATTGCAAATAAAGTATTTGAATATAGTAGTGATGTTGTTAGTGTTAATATAAATAATAATCGTGCATACAACACTAGTGAGAATAATGACTACTATGCATGTAAAAGCTCGTGAAATCTAGAGCAGTATGAAAATAACATTGATGGTAAAAAATGTTCATTCGGCATATCTTCAGTAAATTACTCTTTTCAAGAAGTTAGACATCTCTAACTGCACTAATAATAAGCTCGAAGCCGCGGTTGTCGTCCGGTAGCGACAGTGCCACGAACGCTTTTCAATGTTTAATTTAATCAATTTCCCTTTTAAATCTGCCTGTTATCAATTTTTCGATTATTTTTTTTTCTTTTCCTTCCTGACTTCCGCTATAGGGTCTCGGTAAAAGGGACTTAGGTAGGGATCTCTGACGGTCTCGTGCAGCGCCGCGCTCCGCGAATTGTGCAGCAGTTATGGTATATAACAGAAATTTGTAAAATACTTTACAATTTGATAATTTATTAGGTTAGTAAATCAAATGTGTTACTACCATTTCTTTCGGATGAATCGATATATACTTTCACTCATTGGAATGATAAGTGCCTTGAAGGTGTAAAATAGTTAGTAAATATACATAATGGAATTCTTAGCAGCTCACTTTCGAAAGAATTTAATGTTATTAAAAAATGCGTACAAAAAAGTCAAATTGGTTTTCCAAACATGTATAAAAATAAAATAACAACATTTGTAAAAATCTGAACCTTCATTCGACTGAGACAGATTAACGAAATATAATCAACAGGAATAAAAAAGACATACGATGCCAAAAAAGTGAAAAATTTTAAGTACATCAATTTCGATTGCATGATGAAATATCAAAAAAGGGAGAGCATATCTGAAATACATCTACAAAATGCATCCGGTGATTAAACCATATGCGTGAAATGAAAGCCTTATCTGAGGGTAAAAAAAAAAAACGAATATAGATTAATTATTAAATGTTTTCGTATAATTTTATGATAAAAAATCATCAAAATACCATAGAAATAACACTTTTGGAAGGTTTTTTTTTACTCTGAATTTAAAATTAAATTTTTCAATATCATATAAATCTTTCAGTTTTAAAATCTCGTAATTTAGTAGTACTTTAAATCTCCTTTATAAATACTGTTTGTGTTAATTTTTCTTCTATAAAAATAATAGTCTGATATTCAATCACATCCATTGCCTAAATAAAACCTAAAGGAAATAACAATAAATTTTTAAAAAGCTGAAAAGATATGTAATTTTGTATTTTAATCATTGAATTTGGTTTCGATGAAAATATATATATATATATATATATATATATATATATATATATATATATATATATATATATATATATTGCTGAATGCTTACCTCACTTTCGTACAAAAAATTATTTGAATTTTTTTCATATACGTGTGTATATTTAGATTAATTATTATTATTATTGTTATACAACATTAAAATATTATTTAAATAAGCTTTACGAGATACGTTTCTAAAATTTATTTCTCCGCATTACAGATTTTATTTTCAGCAAAAGACATAATTATATATGACTAGCAAACCCCGCGGCTTTGCTCGCGTAATATTTGAAATATGCCAAGTGATATTTATGTCTAATTTTTATTAAAAGGTACTAACTAAATTTTTATTTTAATAAAAGGTAATATTTTATTTTATTAAAAGATTTTTTTTTTTTATTAAAAGGTACTTATTACTTTTAGGAATAATTAAAAAATTACTGTTTAAAACACAGTTTGATTAAACATCATTATTACACAGCATTAGGCAGAAATGAGACTTAAATTAATAAAATGAAATAAAACTAAATAAATGATAATTTAGAAAATATTTTGAAACTTTTATGCTCAATTAATACGCTCATTTCAGTATTCATTTGAAGTTTTGATTTTTTTAGAAACCATCTTCTTACATCTTAAAATTAACCATCATGTCAAATTCCAAGTCCAACCAAGTCTCTCAACATAAAGGGCTATGTTGAAACAGGAACTGTCACCATTAATTTGCCAACATTAATTTTGAAATCGGTTTGTTATTTCCTAATATTCCACAGAAACGTAACTTAAAAAGCTTTTAAAGCCCTTTTTAGAACGTTTGTTGTTCCTGTGAACCCCAGGTGGTAGAATCATCGGCATAAAATATAGCCTGTGTAGGATCAGAGACTGTTACCATTGATTCGCAACTATTACTTTTATAATCGGTTTATATTCCCTGAAATTGCATAGAATCGTAATTTAGAACTTTTTTAGAATGCTTTTCGCACCTCCCCTTCGCTTCACCGCTTTTTAATTCGAATTTACTTTCGGCGTTCCTTCGAGGGCATTTATATTTTATAAGTAACTACCATGTCATATTTAAAGTTTCTAGCCTTTTCAGTATCACAGAAATCGCCATTTAGAAAGTTTTTAGCTCTTGCAACCTTCTGGTGGTAGTGGAACAGACATAAAATATAGCTTATGTTTGAGCAGGTTCTATCAACAAAATTTGTCATCATTATTTTTTTAATCGGTTTGGTAATTTATAAGTTTGCTTAAAAATTGTAATTTATAACGCTTTTCACTCACTTCATTTTTTTAAATTTGGAATTTTCTTTCGACTGTTCTTAGAAAGCAGTTGCATCTTGTAAGTAAATACCATGCCATACTTCAAAATGTTATACACCCCTCAGTTGTGCAAAAAACGCAAATTATAACATGTTTTGCTTTTGCAACCCTCATATGGTAGTGACAGCAACATAAAATATAACCTATGCTATAGCAGGGACTGTCACCATTGATTTGCAACCATTACTTTTGAAATAGCTTTGGTATTTCCGTAGATTGAGTAGAAATCGCAATTTAGAACCTTTTTTAGGACTCTTTTCGCGCATTTTCACCCCTTTTTAAATTTCTAATTTTTTCGAAACTGTTCTTAAAGATCATTTATATCTAATAAATATGTACTTTGCCTAATTTTAAGTTGCTAACCCCTACCGATCACAAAAATCGATATTTAGAACGCTTTTTTGCTCCTGCAACGTCTTGGTGATAGTGATACCGACATAAAATAGCGTCTATTTTAGAGCAGAGGCTGTCCGCATCAATTTTCTTCCATTACGTTTGAAATCATATTCATTCTTCCTGAGATATTGCCGACAAATCGGCATTTAGAACGGTTTTAGAACGGTTTTCGCGCATTTTCCTCCTGCATCTCCTCTGGGGTAGTGGAAGATATAAAATACAGCCTATCTTGGAGCAAGATCTGTCACCATCATTTTTACACCATTATATTTGAAATCGGTTCAGTACTTCTTAAGATTGCATAGAAATCGCAATTTAGAAAGTTTTTTACAACGCTTTTTGCGCATTTTGACCCCTTTTAAATTTCGATTTTTTTTAGGAAATGTCCTTAGAGATCATTGATATCTTATAACTAACTACCATTCCAAATTTCACGATTCTAGGACCTTCCGTAGCGCAAAAGCCGCAATTTAGAACGTTTTTCTCCAGCACCCCTTTTGGGTTAGTGGCACCGACATAAAGCATCGCCTATGTTGGAGCAAGGGTTGTCACCATCATTTTGACGCCATTATTTTTTAGATATGTTTGGTATTTCCTGAGATTGTGTAGAAATCACCATTAGAACGTTTTTTAGAACGCTTTTCGCGCATTTTCACCCCTTTTAAATTTCGAATTGTTTAAGAACTGTTTTTAGAAATCCTTTATATCTAATAAGTAGCTAATATTTCAAATTTCATATTTCTAGGCCCTTCGGTAACGCAAAAATCGCATTTTTAGAACGTTTTTTGCTCCTGCACCCCCTTTCGGGTTATGGCACCGACATAAAACATAACCTATTTTGGAACAAGGTTTGTCACCATCATTTTGACACCAATATTTTTTAAATCGGTTTGGTATTTCCTGAGATTGTGTAGAAACTACCATTTAGAACGTTTTTTAGAACGCTTTTTGTGCATTTTCACCCCTTATATATTTCGAATTGTTTAAGAACTGTTCTTAGAGATAATTTATATCTTATAAGTAACTAATGTTCAAAATTTCATATTTCTAGGCCCTTCAGTAACGCTAAAATCGCATTTTTAGAACGTTTTTTGCTCCTACACCCCCTTTGGGGTAGTGGCACCGACATAAGATATAGCCTATGTTCTAAGTTGGACTAACACCATCATTTTGATACCATTACTTTTGGAATCGGTTCGGTAGTTCCAGAGCTTATCTCCGACAAATAAACAATTTTTTCCTCTTTATAATAGGAAGTATAGATAAATATTTTAGTTTAAAAATATTAAGTATTCAATTATATACGTATTAAAGTTTCTATTTTATTTGTTTTTTTAATCTAATCAAAAAAAAAAAAAATCTTTGGTGTGAGTTAGGGTCAATAATAAGTTTCTATTATTTTTTTTATATTTATTTACGAAATAGCTCTTTAAGAAAAACATGTCTAAGTAATAATAACATTAGAATTATCTTAGATTTGATATTGATTACGATGAAATATTATGAATATACAATATTGAAAAATTATTAACAAAACATTAACTGTAAACGTGTAAAAATCAAATTTGCTGCTTTTGTTGGTCTTTTTAGGGTTCCGTACATAAATTAAAAACGGAACCATGAAATGTTCACTTTTGTGTCTGTCTGTCACAGCCATTTTACTTGTAAACTTCAAATTGGGGGAAGTAACAAAGACTACTAACCCGCATATTTCCAGAATATTAAACTTTCACAAATATATTTAAGAAACAGTTAAATTAAAAAAAAAACCCGATGCGTAAAAAGCGAACTAATTAATTATTTCTCATAAATGTAAAACTATTCAACTCCTACTATTAGATCACACTCTCGCTATATATATTTTGTTCAAATTTTCAATCGATAATAAAATACTTTTTATTCATCCAGTTGAGCTCAAATACATTTTTTTTAAACATGTAGTGGATGGCACTTGATGTTAATCCAGTTTTTTCAAATATTAATTCATTAATTAAATTAAATTAATTTTCAATAATCGAGAGAGCACACTTCTTGATCAAGGCATTTTAAGCGCCACTCAAGAGGAAAGAAGAATGGGAGAAAAAAAATATCTCTTATTGACCTAAGTAGTAATTGACTTGCATTTTTCCTTTTTTATATTACTTGTTTATGTTACTTACCTATTTTTTTATTTACTTATATTGATGACTTTTAAGTTGTGTTTAATTATTAGTTCCTATCTATAAACTCTGTTTTGATGAGGTCTGTAGATGTCTATGATGGCTAGAGTTGCAGTAAAGCTAGAGATCCTACATACACAACTTCCAGGTTGTATAATATTTTAAGGGAGCTTCTGACTGTAAAATAGTCAATGAAACATAGTCTTCATTTTGAAAGACCTATCCAATGATATGCCACTCAATAGGGTGCGTATTTTTTCCGTCTCTACCGCCATTTTGAATTTATAAAAACAAAATCTAGCCTATAACCATCAAGCCGTTAAGACGAATCGATAGAGACCCCATTCATTAAAATCCATCTAGCCGTTGGGATGTTTCGAGGGTAAAAATGAATCCACATGACCAGATACGCGTGAAACACAAAACCCTTCTTTTCAGACGAGTAAAAATGGGAGCTAAGTAAGTTATTTGAAAAAACAAACCTTTTCTTTGTATACCATATGGGGTATCATGTGAAAGCTTTCGTAACACTGAACTGAAAAATACATTTCTTTTAATTTTAGGTATTGTATACTCAAAGATATCGTCGAAAATGTAGAGCAAAAATATGTTTCCCCTCCCCCTCTATTTCCGAAATTTCTCAAGCTAAAATTATGAAAAAATTCGAGGTAGTAGACCTTAACTTAAATCTTGATGGAAAATTATAGCGATTACACTAGATTGCATATTTTTGAGAAAATCGCATTTTACCGTTACACATAAATTTCGCTTTTTGGGCATTCAGCAAAGTTGTTGAAGAGCATTACTCAAATACATTTGACCCACTTTGATTTATATTGAAATATTTGTCAAGAGGAATAAAATCAGTTTTAAAAAAAGGAAAACAACTTTATGCTGCATGCTTTAATTATTATAAAAAAATATTTTTCAAAATGTAATTTTTCAACAAACCTGTTTAGGCGTAATGGCAGAAATTGGAGAAAAGTTTTGTTTTGAATAGGATTTTGTCTGACCAGGTATAATTGTACAACAGGAAAATGAAATCTTAACATTTAAGACAGTATTCCGATAGATACAGGTTCCTTTTCCATAGAGTTTCATGCATTATAATGTCCGGATTTAGTAGCCACTGAACCACTACTTTTTGTGACATTCAACCTGACAACTTCAGTTGTCACATAGTTTGGCTTCATGTCACTCTATTCATTGTGTTGAAATTTGCCTACATACCTTCCTAAACTTTTTCGATTCATGCTATGTTCTTTTGCAGCCGCATGAGTACTTATCTTATCATTAACATCTTTTAACCCTTTCAGAGTTCTTTCAGTACTAAAATGTTGAAATAAATGTCTGGCACCAGAATATGTGAACGAATTTATTTGGAAATATGGAAAAGGCTATATATCACATGCGTATTAAATTTAATAGATATTAGCAAAATTCTGGTGCCATTGGGAAGTTTGGGAATTAAAATAAATTGGTTTCATAAACATACCACTGCCCCTTAAACGGTTAAGACTGCTGCTTTCGTAATTTCTAGACTTTTCCACTGTTTCAATTTATCTATTGTCATATTTAAATAGAGGAAGTTCCTATCAAATTTTGCATTTATATTTCTATTTTTTTTCGTGCAAATAGCAATTTTTTACATCTTTCGTTAATTAGTTTTAGATGTTTTCTTTTAAATCATCCCCATTTTACTGTACCTTTGCAGGATAAATTTACATTTATTTTTATATATAACCGTTAATGTTTCATTATGCACAGTGTATAATAAAAGTATTTCCAAAACCCCGTAATTAACACATTGGCTACGGCAATTTTTAACAAATCTGAATTTTAAAACAGTAAAAGCCCCTCCCTGTTGTGAAATTCTTTAGTAAATAGGTGTTCTAGAAAGGTTTCCCAAGTTTATGCATCGGTAAGTATCTTTCAATGAACGATTTAATATATAATGTCTTACAATCTAAAAAAATATGGACAACATGATATAAATGCATTTTCTGTAAGGTAAAAGTCACGCTTTTAGTCAATGATGTATTTCAATGAAAACGAGAATTCTCGTTTCCCGTTGTGAATGTGTTAAGCGAGCTTTGAACATTTGGTCAACCGACCCTCACAGTGACTGGGTCAAGCCCTCCCCATAGCCCTTTTCTTAAGAATAGCACGTTGTTATGTTAAGCCTAACTTACTCTACATTCTTTATGCCTGGAATGAAAACTCGATATTTCTGCATTCTTGAAACCTTCTTACTTAAATTTCTGTGATACAGTGAAAATAGCTTAACAAATATTTCTAAAAAACACAACTTTTAGTTTGAAAACACCCCACAATTGAATTTTTCCACACCTATTTCGATTATCTGTATGAAACAGAGATTGTTATTTGAGTAATCCGGCAGCTTTGGTTGACACCTATTGATAAAACTCTGAAAACTTTTAAATATGAAAACTGTTGGGTGGGCAAGTCTCCCGTATGGTCAACCCTCCCTAGTCTCCCCTATATTAAAATCAGTAATACGGAAATAATATAACTCCATCATAAATATGATGTAATAACCATGGCAATCTAGAACCATTACTTATCATGGGATTTCAACGAAGGAATTACGTATGATAAGATTTAATAGTGTGAAGAAAAATTGCATTAATATCTTTTGAATTTTGATTCAATTTTCATAAAATTTGAAATGGCTGGACAAAATTCTGGAAAGATTATATGTATTATTGTCTGAGCGAAGCGAAGGCATACAGCGCAATATTATTTTCAGATCACAAACAGCTACGATGGATATTAAAGCCATGGCCTACTAAAAGATTGCCTAATAAAAATATTTAGTCAAGCATAACTCAAAAAATATTTGTCGGATTTAGTTTCTGATTGCTTCAGAAGGTACCTATGCGGGTAACCTACTGAATGCACCTACTATGAAAAATAATTTGAAACCTTTAAAAATTACATTAAAAAACTGATAAAAAAAGCACATTTTATCTACATACGTCACGGAAATTTAGTGTACGTCATTTTCATCACCGGCTGGATGTTTTGGTAGAAAATCGGATTACAGCACATGGAGCAAAAAATATGCACGCATTAATATTAAAGAATAACAAAACCTATTTAAACAGGAAAATATATATGGATTTCTTTTCTATTTTAAAGAAAAAAGCCAAAATATCTGAAGTGTATACTAATATTATAAAGAAGTAAAGTTTATTTATTTGATTCTTTGTAGGATGTAATCTCTGGAACTATCGAACCGATATCAAAAGTAATTAAAACAAAAGTATCAAAATGATTGTGTTAGTCCACGTTCAAACATAGGCTATATCTTAAGTCAATGCCACTACGCCAAAGGGGGTGTAGGAGTAACAAACATCCTAAAAATGCGATTTGTATGTTTCTGAGGGGTCTAGAAATATGAAATTTGGAATATTAGTTACTTATTAGATATAAAGGATTTATAAGAACATTTCCTAAACAATTTGAAATTTAAAAGGGAAGAAAATGCGCAAAAAGCGTTCTAAAAAAACGTTCTGAATGGTGGTTTCTACGCAATCTCAGGAAATACCAAACCGATTTAAAAAATAATGGTGACTACCCTTGCTCCAAGATAGGCTAAATTTTATGTCGGTGCCATTACCCCAAAGTGGGTGTAGGTGCAAAAAAGTTCTAAAAATGCGATTTTTGCGTCACTGAACTGCCTAGATATATGAAATTTGGAATACTAGTTACTTATTAGATATAAAAAATTTCTAAGAACACTTCTTAAAAATTTCGAAATTTAAATGTGGTGACAATGCGCGAAGAGTGTTCTAAATGGCGATTTCTACGCACTTTTATAAAGTATCCAATCGATTTGAAAAGCAATGGTTATAAATTGATGGTGACAGCCCTTGTTCTAACATAGGTTCTATTTTATGTTTGTGCCACTACTACCTGGGGCTTGCAGGAACAAAAAAAAAAAACGTTCTAAGTTGAAGTTTTTTTTTATTAAGGAAGAAGATAGAATCCCGAAAGTTGGAATAGTTGTTACTTGTAAGAAATCAATGATCTCTAAGAACATTTCCTAAAGAAATCGAAATTTAAAAGGGGTGAAAATGCGCGAAAAGCGTTCTAAAAAACGTTATAAATGGCGATTTCTACGAAATTTTAGGAAGTATCAAATCGATTTCAAAAGTAAAGGTTATAAATTGATGGTTACAGCCCTTGCTCTAACATAGACTCTATTTTATGTTTGTGCCACTACCACCTGGGGGTTGCAGGATCCAAATACGTTCTAAGTTGCGGTTTTTGTGTTATGATAGGGCCTAGAATGATGAAATTTGAAAAGGTAGTTACTTATTAAATATCAGAGATCTCTTAGAACTTTTCCTAAAGAAAATTGAAATTTAAAAGGGGTGAAAATGCGTAAAAAGCGTTCTAAAACAAGTTCTAAATTGCGATTTCTATGCAATCTCAGGAAGTACTGAACCGATTCCAAACATAGTGGTGTAAAATGATAGTGACAGCTCTTTACCAAAGATAGGCTATATTTTATGTCTGTTTCCACTACCACAAAGTGGTGCAGGAGCAAAAAGCGTTCTAAAAATGCGATTTTTATGTTATGGAAGGACCTATATTCATGGAATTTCGCATGGTCTATACATATTAGATATAAATAATGTCTAAAAACATTTGTTTAAAAATTTTAAATTTAAAAGGGTTGAAAATGCGCGAAAAGCGTTCTAAAAACGTTCTAAATGCCGATTTGTGAACAATCTGAGGAAGAATCAAACTGATTTCAAAAGTAATGGTAGGAAATTGATGCTGACAGCCTCTGCTCTAACATAGACGCTATTTCATGCCGGTGTCACTACCTCATGGAGTTACAGAAGCAAAAACCTTTCTAAATTTTGATTTGTGTGACCGGTAGGGGCCAGCAACTTGAAATTAGGCATGGTACATAATTATTAGATATAAATGTTCTTTAAGGACTGTTTCGAAAATATTGGAAATTTAAAAGGGATGAAACAGCACGAAAAGCGTTCTAAAATCGTTCTAAATTGCAATTTTTACACAATCTCAGGAAATATCGAATCGATTTGAAACGTAATGGTTGCAAGTTGATAGTGACAGTCGCTGCTCCAAAATACGTTATATTTTATGTTTCTGTTACGTTTTAAAAGAAATGATTTCGTTTTAAATGAAAAGACTGTAATATGAATATGGTATGGGAAAATGTTTTGGCCATTTATCACCTGCGATTGGGGCTAACATAAAAGTAGCTATTGCCATGGGGCAGAGATGTCATAATATGCACAACGTTGGCGCGATTTTTTTCTAACGCCAATTTTGCCAAAACCTCTTTTTCGAATATCAGTTACATATATATTTTTAAAAAGGGAATAACAATAAATAAAAAGTTTATTAATAACTATAGAAAAAATATAAATATTATTTTAGAAAATAAAATAAAAGTAAATAAACGAATTATTAATAAATAAATAACAACAACCGGGTTACCATACCAAGCAAAATAACGAAACTTTGGCGCCAGTTAAGTACACCTACTATAAAATATATGACATTAGCCTCAGAAAATATCGTGCCAACCTGCTGCGTATATGACATCTGTGCAGCAATAAGTTCATGGTATGCGAAATAAAAATATGTTATAACCACTCTTCGTACAAGAAAATTCGCTAATAATTCAGATACACAGGCAGTGTTGCCGTCAAACAAAAATAATACTAACAAGAACATTGTTATAACTGTATGAGAAGTATAATAGTGATATAAAATGTGCTTTGAGCAAACAACCACAGAAGGAGTATTTTACATATGTTACGAATGAAGCTTGATCATCAAGGTACTAATTAATTATATAACCAACAGATATATAAACAAAAGTTTAAATTAAAATGTAAATATTTGCAATCTCTGCCCCCCCCCCCCCCAAAAAAAAAGTTACCGCAATGATATTAACTTGGCGTTAAGCGACGCTTTTTAAAATCCTACATTGGTTGCAAACCAGATTACGGAACATTTCTATAACATTTTATATAATCAAGGTACCTCATTTTTAGCCAGGTTAAAATTTAGACAAGAGCATTTTTTTCGCCAAAAGCAACTTTTTTTTTTCGCATGAGTAATTTAGAAACAATTCTTTGATGTTGAAAGAAAATGTTTTGACTTATTATCTCTTATTATTATTTTTACTTATTTGTATTTTAAAAAAAGTGTCAAAGTTGTGTTTTTAAATGTATTTAATTTATGCATTTCAAATGAAATGAATGCATTACGAAAGCTAACCATTTATCTCCTGTATCAAAATAATTACCTTTTACCATGTGTCTAATACCCTTCATGATACTTTGTTGTTACATACGCCTTGGCGCTTTTTTTTTTTTAAAGTTTGACTCATTTCGGGTTTAAGAAAGCGAGATTTTTTTGCCAAATGATATAAACGACTATGAAAATAAAAATGAAGACGAATTAAACTGGTTTATGTATGTATTTTAATAAGTACATCTGCTAGCATGTATTAAATAAATTATTTATGTTTTTATACAATAAAAGTTAAATGGCTCCTTTATCTACGTGTATGCTAATATTATAAAGTAGTAGCGTTTGTGTGTTTCTGTAAAGTAATATCAGAAACTACCTAGCCGATTTAATAAATAATGGTTTGAAAATGCTGATGACAATTTCTGCTTCAACAAAGACTATATTTAAGTCTGTACAACAACCTCCATGGGTGCAGGAACAGAAAAGTTCTAATATTCTGAATTCTGAGATATTATTTGGGCTAGAAATTTGAAATTGTGTGCGGTGATTACTTTTAAGATGCAAATACTTGTTATGAACTCTTTGTACAAGGATCGCAATTTTAAAGTTAGAAATAAACGTAAAACGTTCTAGAAAGTTTCTAAATCGCAATTTATTTGGAATTGTTAGAGAAAAATAATTGAAATTTCACATGGCTATTACTTTTAAGTCGTTAATGCCGGCCAGTTAAAAAAGAAATATTAAAAGGGTGCACCATAAAAAAAGATCTAATCTGCAATTTCTGTGATACTATTGGTCTAGAAACTTAAAATTTTGCATGGTAGTAACTTATTAAATCTAAATGCTTGTTATAGAAAGAATTCAAACTGTAATGCACACATTAGAATGAATTCTAAAACAATCGAAATTAAGAAGACTAAATAAAGCGGACAAAGTTCAAAAGATTATCTAAGTAACGAAATTATTAGGAATATTCAGATGAAAATTTGCATAAATGTTGCTTTTAAGACGTAAGCACTCGCAATAGAACAATTTCTAAAACTTTCGATGTGTTTAAAATGATGCAGGAAGGAAAAACTTTCATTTTTTTTTTTTTTTTAACTTTGAAATTTTTGGACAGGATACTTTTAAGATGTAAATGCTCCCTAAGAATGGCTACTAAAAAATACAAAATTTAAAAAGATGAAATGAACTGAAAATGTTTTAAATTACTATTTATTTGCATACTTAGCGATAGAAATTTTAAATATTTAATGGAACTACATCACCCCCCCCCCAAAAAAAAAAAACATGCAACTTAAATGCAACAAAACGGGTTGCTACTTATCTAGCGCTGAATAACTTGCGTTAACGTTGAATAAATGTCGGTATGAAACAGCGAGTATTTTGCACGAAAGTACCTGTCAAAATGTTATTTCTGTGGGCAAAACTGTTGAAAAGTGTCTATTTAAATTTGATGTGCAATTTTTTTCAGCTTCACTAATCTAGAGAATATTTCATAAGGTCATTTTCTCAATCGTCATTGGACGATTTTTTATATAGTAACATATTCGGCTAATATTTTTTTAATCGGGTTAATATTGACGTATTTTAGCTTGCATGATTTGTTGGAAAAATATGTACGGATTTTTAAATTACTCGAAAGGATATTTTCTCTACTTAAAGGTTATGCAGACGAGATATTCCAGATCTCGAGTCATAGCTTACGTTGCAGCCAATGCGATTTGTTTGTGTGCAGGAGCAAGTGGCCTACCTCGATTGGAATAAAGGTATCAATCCTGTCAGGTAACTTATGTATTTTTTTTTTCGGACAAAAGTTGAATATTTTTCAGACATTGTGAATTAAATATGGTGTGAATTAAATATAGCAACTCATTTTCTATTCTTGTCAAGAGTTATTATTAAATCTATGTTCTTACTAATATCGCTCAGACTAATCCATCTGAGGGAAGTCCTAGTATTTCAAATCTTTCGGTTGGGAAGTTTTTACGCTGTTGTATGCGGACAGACGGACAGACTGACTGACTGACTGACGGACCAGACTACGACAATGGGAGCTACGTATTTATATAATTACGAAAGCACCTAAAAACTTAGTCCTAATACAAATATATTAGACGTCAGCTTTGTAATAATGGATTTTCTAACTGCATAAAAACGTAGTTAGACACCTCGATGAAAAAAATGACTTCGAAGGTATTGCATGTATTTCTTCTTTTATTTTTATTAAATTTTAAATATTTTTAGTATATTTCTGGTGCCAGCGTATCTGTATTTTTTATATTGAGAAAAATGATCGATTTGTACCACCTTTTAATTTGTCTTTGGTTTAATATTTTCCATTATTGTTACTCACTGCAAATTGATTCCACGTCTCCCAAAAAACCATTTGTAGTTTTTCTCGGTTATATTTGAGAAATTAGCTGTTAATAAGAATATAACAATTTCAAAACCTTTTGCAGTACTTTAGCTAATGATTAGTAAGAAAGATGGATGATAGAGCATAATTAAGGACTGCAATCAAATTAACTTTAATTTAAAAATAATTATTAAATAAAATGGAAAAACAATTCGCATAGAGAAGTGTGATTCCTGCTCCGATGAAATCTATTCATTACATCCTGTATATTAGCTATGTGAAGTATGTAGGCTTAATTGGGATATTTTTTTCTCTTTTTCTAATTTGCTTTTTTAAAATGTTTTCTATTAGTTGAATATGCAGACATTTAATTATATTTCCGAAATGCAGGAAACTCCCACTCATTTTGGCATTCATGAGCCAAAACGACTCAGACATCTACATCACATTCTTTTAGCAATATACTTAGCGCCTTTTACAGAACAAAGATGATTCGGCCCTATTTATCTGTGTTATTATTATTTAGTTGCTGTCCATTGTGTTCCGCTGAGATAACTACAGTATGCCTATATTCAGATATACATTTTGCGCTATTTTTGAGGTATCGTTTTGTGAACAATGCAAACATGTTTTAAAAATGTAATAAATTATATTTTTATTTTGCAATTCCAAAATTATGGCCACAGAACCATCAGTTAGTATGATAATTTGTTTAAAAAATACATAATAATCGATTACAATATAGATTATTTTCCAAACTTTTTGGCTTTTTTCCTAAAACGGGCTTAATAAAAATTATACATGTACACAGAGTTTTATTTCATTTTATTACAAATAACATCGACAGCATTTTCAGAAAGCTGCATTAGATTATCTTTATTATTACTTGAGATACCGTTATAACGGAGTTAATTTATTATTAAAACAAACAAAAAATCTTGTGTCCAGCATAGATTATGAAAAACTTACCACTTACCAACTCATTCAGAATAATGTAACAAAACTGCACCATTTAAAAAATTAAAGTATTATGTTTAATTCAACCATAAAGAAACGCATAACACATTTCAAAACCCAATATTAGCTGTTGCCCTCTACAATTGGAAAATTAACCGAATTTTTTAGCAGCCCTGTATAGGATATATAGATTCGTATCTATTAATTACATGCATGGCAAAATTTAGTTCACTTAAGAAATACATATACTTCAGTTGAAAATTTTCTTTCAGCAATTTCCTCTAATAAGGAGAATGGTAAGTGAATACTTTTGTGCAGTCCTGTATATGAGGTACAGAATTTATATATGACGAGTAACATACAAAAATTAATGAAATTTAAAAGCGCTTACCGAATTTTAAACCGTATACTCCAGCAATTATTATTCAAAGACAGTTCTGTAACCGATTTCTTTTGTGTGTCCCTGTAAATGAATAACAAATGCCATTAATGCCTTGTTCTAACATTATCGTAGTGAAATTCAGTGATTTATATAGGTTTCAATACATTTGAAATAGCGGAAATAAAATTATCTGCAAACGATTTTTATGCCATGATGTAATGTAATACCTTTGAGTACCCCTGTAATTGAAATATTAATTCTATATACTTCCTATGCAATACCAAACATGCTTTCGTGACCCTAAATAACCTTTATCAATTTCATGAAAATCCGAGTATATTTGCGGGAGTTAGAGCGTGGACAGACGGACTGACGGCCAAATAAACCGAAAGCATAAATACTTTTGAACTTTGTTGAAAAGTGTTAAAAAGAAGATTTTAAAAAATCATCATTTATTTGGAATTAGCCATTTTTTTGTCTTTCACAACTACATTTTGTAAATAGAACGTTACGCAATGAAACTAAAGTTACCTTTTCCCATGTCCGTAAATGTTAAAATATCGTTTGGAATTTCGAAATTTAAATTAGTGTTGAATATGTATTCCTGTTTTATTTGTAATCATATTTCTGCAATGATAGCAACAAAAGCACTTAATGATTGACAAACAGAAGAAAGATATATGGAATAATGTGATAATGCTTAGCTGTTGATCTGATAACTTTGATCTAGTTTTACATATTCAATACTCATGTGAGATACTTCAACATTTACTATAATTAGGGAGAAAAACCCAGTTATTGACACCTAACTAGTAACTGACACTTGGGCAAAAATCTAACTTAAATAAGAGTTTTCTTGTAAAATTTTACAAAGTAATTACATCTGGTGATGACTTATTTGTTTTAACTGTTATAACTTATGTTTCGCTTATTTCTTTTTAAAAATAGCTTTAGTGTCAGTTACTGGAGTTTTTAAACATTTGTTATGAACCAAAAAATAATTTTTAGAAATAAAATGTATAATATTTTAAAATGTTGCCAACAGTAATTTTTTAATGCGTCTATACTATAGTTTAAAATATTTATATATATATATATATATATATATATTCAAAACATTGTAATAGGGATTTAAACATCAAAGAAACCGTAATCAAACCGTAAATAATTTCTGAAGGGCTATACTTGAATATATAAGGCAGATATTTATCCAATGACAAATTCTTACTATGCAATTTAATATACATTACATGAAATTAAAACGAGGGATAAAAAGTATGTGTTTTTGCAAAAAAAAAGTAAAAAATAAAAACAATAATTTGTATAAATGAAGAATCCAAGTTTATTATATGTCTATTCATGTAATCAATTTTTATTAGAAATCTAAAAATCTATTAATGTAAACTACAAATATATACAATATTTTGGTTGTAATTCTAATATTTAAACATTTCTGAGAATGCACAAATTTCGTTTAAGATGCAGCAAAAAACAAGGAACTTATAAAACTAGGAACGATTAACTTTCTTTCTGAAATAATAATGCGCCAAAACAGGAATTTAAGCTTCACACATTAAATGTTCTTTAAGTTATTTGTTGTTCATTATAACCAATATTTTCTCAAAAAGACAGACATGACAAACATATTTATTCTAAAATCTATACAGTACCTTTTGATAATACTAATTATGGAAAATAATCTTCTAATAATACTAAAAAAATAAAGACTTTTTTAAAATTAGTTGCTTAGTATAACGTTAAAATATTAATATTTCTCAATAATGATATTTACTTATCTATAAATAATGTAAACTTTAAATGCCGGCGTAATTACATTGGGCTTCACATAGATAGGAATGTATTTCAATTACATTTAGATGCTTTAGAACACACAGTTTTAGATAATAGCATTTACTGAAAAAAGCTTGAAATTTAATTCGTAAAATTATTGGAATATAAACGAAATGGATTTAGATAATAAACAAAATCTTCAGCTTATTCATATAAAAAATCATCAAAATCAAAGTCCATCCAGATTAAGTTAGAATCTATGTATTTAATATTGTTTACACTACAGCTATTTCAAAGGAAGTTTCTTGTTAAGCTTATTTGTTAACATTGCAGAAAATTCGAAACATTTTGCTTAAGAAGCAGCAAAAAGTAAGTGTAAGCGTTATTTTGAAATTAACCTTTTTTAAAAGCCACCATCTACACAAGAGAGCTATTTAAGCTTCTTAATCCAACTGTTGTTAAACTTTTCCTTAATAATCTTTTATTTAAATCCGATTTAAGATGGTTTTGCAGAATAAGATAGACATGCTTTTTTGTTTGTTTGTTTGTTTTTTTTTTTTTTTTTTTTTTAAGAATAATTTATTTTTGAGTGAAAATAAAATGTAAAATAAAAACATGAATATTTTTAAGACTAAATTTCTTTATGAAATATGTGAAATACTTTACGAGATAAAAATTATCATGTTTTGTTATTAATTATAATAATTTTGTTCAAATTAAGATATGAAAGAAAATAACCATTCTTGAAACAGCTTGAACCTTTTTTTTTTAACTTTAAACTTGGGATCTTTTATATGTGAATTACACACACTAAATTATATTCAAATTCTGAAAAAGTTTAAATTTATCAAAATTTCAGCAGCTTTTAGGGTAGTAGAACCACGATGCATTTTCATATTTTTTTTTTTTTTTTTTTTTTTTTTTTTTTTTTTTTGTATAATAGGTTTTTAATAACAGCATTGTTCTTTAAAATTTTGTATTTATTAAAATAGATTTACCACATAAAAATATAATACATTTTTTCATATCCAAGTTTTAGTATGGCCTTATACTCATATGCAGTCGGAGGAAATAAAGACAGAGACAGAGTCAGAGCGCAGCCACTTCAATCTTAAAATTGTAACAAAGATTAGCAGCAATATCCGTCCGTTAGACTGGAAGTAATTCACTCTTTCAATTTATGTTGTAAAAACCAATGTCGGGGGATGCAAGATTAAAGTTTTAAATGAAGTAAAATAGTTTTATTTGACTGTTGACATTTTTGCAACTCAACTAGAGTCATTTTCAAGACAAATAAATAATGATAATCTGAAATTGCACGCTCTATGATGCAGTGAACACAAACGCCATCATTCAGTTTTTCATGTAACGAACGTTACTTTTTAATTTTATTTGATTGTTTACTTCTATTTTCTAAACCCTTGAGTACCTTCGAACAAGAGTTTTGGTAAGTTGAATGATGCTGTATCGTTACATATGTTATTTATACGTGTTAGAATCTCTATTGTTTCTCTTATAATGGATTAATAATATTTGTTCGAGAGGAAAATTATATTACTTTCGTTGAAATTTATATGAATAATTTCTTCGTGATATAATCTTTCCAAGGCTGTGGTTTTTCTATTATTTTTAATATCAGCTATATGCTCCTTATTTCTGCATTTAAATTTCCTGCTAGTTATTCCAATATAGTAATTATTTGACCATTCTGCTCTAATTAATGATATATATTATACCCCTGATTAATTCTAAAAATCAATTGGATCAATTTTAGTGCAAATAATATTGTTCAATTTTGGAGGAGGCTACTAAGCAGATATTGAAGATCTTAAAACTGTATTTTAATTTCTCAAAAAGCTTGAATAATATGAATAGGATAAAGTTTGTATTTTTGCGAGTCAAATTTACGTTCAGGCTTCTTATTATTGGTAATATTCACGATTAATTTATTAATATATTGAAATTAAAAACCATTATTATAGGCAATCCTATGAAAATTATTTAATTCATTATTAAAATTATTTTCAGTACATATTAGAAAAGCCCGTCTTATGAAAAATCTATATGTAGAAATTTTATAGATAAAGGAAGATTATGCATTATTTGGTACGGTAGCCTGGTTAGCCATGGGTGTTAATATCAATTATTATTTATTTGTTTTCAAAATGACTCTGGATGAGTTGAAACATATCAACAGTCAAATAAAACTAGGATAGACCGGAGCACATTTACGCGGTTTTTTGTCAATGAATTTTCTCATTTTTATGTTTTAACTTAGGAAATTTTAGACATCGTGGTTTTATAAAGCAGTTAATAAGGTCAAAATGCGTATTCAGTTGTTGCCCTATTTGTGTTTTTCACCTTAAAAAAGGTCCAAGTCTTTTGCGTTAATTTTCCCCGTTCTCGGGGCAAGTTTACGCATCAATTGGGCACGTTTAAGCATATTATAAGTGATATCAAGGAGTAAGTGGAATAAATATTTAATCAAATTGAAATGTTTTATTTATAACTTAAAACACTGTTAAAAAAAAGTTAAAGAGAATTAATTAAAGAAATTTTTATAGGATAAAATGAACATATTATACCACAAACACTGAAAACACACTACAAACACTACACACATACACACTATGAAAACTACACATACTGAAAACATTATACATAAAACTTATTGCGAATTAAAAACAGAAACTTTTTAGTCATCTTCATCATCATTGTATCAATTTTTACAAACAAAAAATAAAGTATTTCCTTTTGCACACTTCTCATGGGACCACATTTTGCATTTAAGACATTGAACTCAGTCCTGCCACTTCTTACGTTTACACAGCAAGAATGTGTGTAAAGGTTCCCCGATGTCAATGCGTAAACGTGCCCCGTCGATATGGTTGGTTTTATTTTTAACGTGCGACGGAAATTAATAACATTTCTGTTCATACAAATACAGTTCTCAAAAAAGAATAAAATTCTGCTAATGCTCATGTATTTGTTTATCCTTAACTACTTATTATTAGTTCACAATAAGTTTCAATATGTTCCACACAAAATACACTCACCTTGACAGAAAACAGATTATCTGTTTAGCATGCTAGACCGAACTCCACTAATGCTCAAAAACGTGTGAGAAAACACGGTAGGGAGCAGCATCACTATATCATAACTGGTGGCTCGCCAGTTATAACTCGTTTCGAAAAAAGTGCACTGCTTCAACGTGCCCCATGCGTAAACGTACCCCGGTCTACCCTATTTTACTGTTTTTAAAGTTTTAATCTTACACATTTTTTTGAAATTAGAAATAATATAATTATTACACGATGTTAAATTGTTTTATAAACTCTGATATTTTTAACACGAACACCTAATTTTGACATTAATATTTGGCTTTTTCTGTGTTTTTTACCTTAGGATACAGAACGACAGGAATGCTTTCATGCATTTTAAGAATTATGTAAACCTAAAACTTTGACCTGCTAATGATAAATTCATTTGAAGTCGTTATAAAACATATTGGAATGCGAACAATTTTTTTTTTTTTTTTTTTTTAATGTAACTCAATAAACTATTTGGTCGAATGAGCTGCAATTTTGGATTCGCATGCTTGGAGTGTCCCAAAATCAAATTCTGTGGAAAAATTCTTTTATATTACAATGAAAAGTTATTTTTCGAAACTAATTAAAAATTTTATTCTTTCTTTTCACAATACACTTTGAAAAACATACATATTTTAACATAGATATTGATATAAATCAATTTCTGTAAGATTCAACCAAGTGAATCCAAATTTTTTTCCTGATTCCGTGAAATAGCTCTTAAGTTCTGATTTTAAAACTGCTCGCATTGCAATCTGCTTTTCAACGATTACAAATTAATTGAAAATTGAAATGTCCCAAATTTTAAACATACGCAATTCTTAAATTCTTTGACAGAATGACGTCCCTTTTGGAATCTCCAAAAAACATTTACCTAAAAAGTCGAAAAGGATTTCAAACACCCGATGATTGATTTGAAAATTTCAAAGTTTGATACATTTCATTACGAAGACGATTGCGTATTTTTTTTTCATAACATAAATTAGTTTAAGACATTATTTACAGTCGAATGGAGATTGCTGTTTTATCCTCTGACGATTTGGGGATTAAAATGTATGGAATGCTCATTGCTTTTTTGTTCATCCGTACGTACATCAAAACTAATTATTGAACTCATTGATTAAAATTATTGCGAATGTGATAAATACTATATTGAAAATTATTATGCAGGAAAAAAACGTTGAATGTAATAAAAATACGAAACTAATTAAACTGAAATGATATAAAGGCATTTCTTTTGCATTATAAATTATATATTACTACAGTTTGTGAGTCGTTTTTAATTAAGACACAAGTAACCATACCGATAATTTTTTTATCGATTGTTATTAGATGTCATAAATAATCTTATAATTAAAAGAAATATTTTAATCAAGAATTGTTGTATATTTAGTTAACAAAAAATTTAGCTTTTATACATACTTATATATTACCAGAATTCATTTTAAATCATGACTCTAATTAATAGTCAATAATTGATAAACATATTAATTATTAATTAAGCATATCCATCTCTAATTTAGCATTAAAAATAGGAATAAGAGAACTGAATTAATAATTGTCACGATTATGAATTATTAACTATTGTTTTAAATCATTATTTCATGATTGATTTAAAGTACACATTTATTTTGGTTAAAAATTGAAAATATACATCATAGCTCTACCGTACCCATTTTGTATAAAATGCTTAAAAATATATTTTAGAAATGTATAAAGTGTAGGTAAAGAGTAAATTTAATATTCTCACATGCATTAAACATGCAGTAAGCATCGTGTATGAAGAAGGATATATCTACAACATATTCTATTGCATGTATTCTTATACATTTGTATATAGATAGATGATGGATATAAATATATAAATATATAAGTGTACAATTAAGATTTTATAGAGAATCATTCAATATGTATTAAAAAACAACGTGACTTAACCACATAAATCTTATTATTTGATAAAGTGACTATACAATGTACAATTTCCAAAACTTTCTGTGTTGCTGTTTTAAGTTTTTCTTTTATGTGGATGCATACGATAACAGGAGACAGCTCTTTTAGACTAAGGGAAGGTAAATGTAGCTATATCTACTACAACTAAAAAGTTGCAAAAAGTGATAATTTATATGCTGATATTTATAACATTTTTATGTATAATTTATGCTGTGGATTATTAAAAATTTTCGAACGTGAACGTATTAAAAAATTTGATAATTAAAAAGTTTTTTTGAATTTTAGAAATGTCTAGGTAACGTTCGGTTCTTACTATGAATCATATTAAAAAATAAACTTATCAATCGATGAATGGTAAATGGTGGAAATGAGGACTGGTGGTAATTGAGAACTAGTGTTCCATATATTTTGCTTTTATAATACTTGGACTACTCTTTCGGATCAGGGTAAATACAAACATTTGTATGTGTAGCTACATTCATAATCTATGACTATATATCATTATGTATCATCCATTATTCCTCACTTTTATTTCGTTATCTGTCATACATTATCAATCATTGCATTGGTCCAAAAGCAAGACAGTAGAAATAATAATAATGATAATAATAATAATAATAATAATAATAATAATAATAATAATAACAACAACAACACATACAAATACTTCCGTTATACTTGAAATGAACGTTTGTAATTTGTATTTAATATTAACATTCTCAAAATCTATACAGATTGAAAAACGAAAAATCATGCAGCAGACAAATTTTATGAAACACTTTCCAACACTACGTGATACTATTTAAACATTTTTTCCATAAAGCGGAATCAGATACCTAGATAAGCAACACAAACACACGCACACACACAAAAAAAAAACATAGTAAAAATCCTTTTGTAGCAGTTTTTGTCCATATCCGGTAATTTGGTCGAATGCTGTCGTTTAGCACCGTATGCGATTCATAAAATTTATACCCAGCATTCAAAATGAGATCTGTTTAAAACACGATACCACATATTAACCCTTTATATACTGACGGGTACTAATAATTACCATTAAAAGAACATGTTATAAAATGCATTTAATGCATCAATTAGTTGTAATACAGATTAGAATGAGTTATAGATACATTACTTTATCTTGTTCGAAAAACATTATTGGTTACGCAAAACAAAAATATTTTTAAAAGGATAATTTCTTTTGCCTTTGCAACTTTCTATTGTGAGGATATTATATTTGTACATTTCCTAATTCTACATAAAACTAAAAAACAATTTAAAATAAAATATTTGAGTGGGATTATAAATATTGCACAAAATCCTTAAAAATTTAAATTTAATTAATCCTTCCAAATCCTTCAATCCTTCTAAAATCCTTCTAAAAGTTATTAAAGGATTAGTTAAATCTTATAATGTAGTTTAAACAATTTAAGGAAAATTCTTTAGAAGTTAAAATTTTCATGAATTCATAATTCTGTACATAAAGTGTTAAACACACTTTCAGCAATAATCAATCTTATTCCGTCTTTTAACCGATTTCGTTTGTACGTCTCTGTAGTAAATGATAAATGCTACGCATTGCATGATCTAAAGAAAACGTGCAGTGCACTTCAGTGATTTTGTTACACTTGAAGTATCATAAAATCATTAAAGTGAGATCATTAACAGATATTACGCGATGGATCATAATGTAATGGAATTCATTTGTACGTTCTGTAAACGAAGTATAAAAACTACTTATTTTAGACTCCGAAAACATTTTGTAGTCATCTAAATAATGAATATCAATCTCATTATGTTTGGGGCCTAGTAACATCAATATAATGCACCACTGTTTACGATTCTTCCACAGTAGACGGTAATATAACAGAACTTATAATGTGTTCTTGTAAACGAACTATGAATGCTACGCAGCTATCTTTCAATACGTTTAAAAGCGTTTAAATCCCTTAATTTTTAAATGCTGCACAGCTTTTTCTCTATAGTAAACTAAAATTACATATACAAATTTCATTGCAATCCGAGTGTATTTACGAGAGTCAGAGAACGGGTAGAAAGACAGCATACAGATTAGCCAAATTTATGAGAGTCAGAGAACGGGTAGGTAGACGGATAATCCAAATTCATAAATAATTTATAAAGATGTTGGGGAGTGTTAAAGATTCATAAACTATTAATTTATCGGCGTTTCCTAATCCAGAAACTCGAATACAATATGAAATATTCATGTAAATGTTTGAGAAAGCAAATTGACGGTGCATTTATTAATTTGTAGACGACCATCAAACCCTACTTAACGAATAAAATTGAATAGCAGACATTATTAACAAACAGTTGGTACCAATATCTTTGTATAGAATGATGTTCGGCAAAATTAGTAGGAAGTATTCTGTTTTTACTGATTTTTAGGCCAACGACTTTGTATTATTTTGAATATGCTTCTTTAATCTTATAAAAAGGGACAATAATTTCATTTCAAAGATTAAAGTCTTTTTTAATTATATAAATGTACTTTTGTGAGAATAAAAATAAGATTTCACTTTGCACCACAAATGTTTATTTCAAATAACATACTTTTGAAGACAGTGTTTTAAATTTATTTTCGTATTTAAAATAATACAACGTCTAAATACTCGCCGCTATAATCTTTTGAATATTGAGCATCTTCACGACAATTCCCAGTCACTTAAACAAACATTCCCGTAAGCGTTTCGTACAACAAGCTTTTAGGTATTACTAAATCAGTACATCTTTAACGATAAGCTTGGAGTAACATGGGAAACATATACTATGTCTGAATCCTTCATTATCTTTCGGTACTGATAGTTAAACGCACAAAACGCGATCCGCCTATATCTTGTATTCATTAACGTATGTCTATTATTGCATGTTTTTCATTATTATGGAATATCGATATGAATTATTAAAAGAAAAAAATGTTTTTAATGCATTTTATGCCTTTTACATGTTTGCAATTGTTTAAGATATAACATAGTCCAAGAGCTGTTAAACATTTTAGGGAAGGTATTTGAGGCATCCTGAAAATTTGTGCAACACTTCTTCTGTAATGCCTGAATACCAAAATCGAATGTCTGGCTGAAGGATCGTGGCCCAAAAACTGTGCCAGACACGTGTCAAGTGTCATTTTTTGACTACACAAAAAAGGTATTTGAGGCACGCTGAGATTGAGTAAGAATAGTATTTATGCTTAGAAAAAAATATTTTGAAAATGACAGACACTTTAGTCGGCCCAAAACCTGTGCCAGACGCATGTCAAGTGTCATTTCTTGACTACCCAAAAAAGGTATTTGAGGCACGCTGAGATTGAGACAGAATAGTATTTATGCTTAAAAGAAAATATTTTGAAAATGATAGACACTTTAGTCGGTCCAAAATCTGTGCCAGACACGTGTCAAGTGCCATTTTTTGACTACCCAAAAAAGTTATTTGAGGCACGCTGAGATTGAGACAGAACAGTATTTATGCTTAGAAATTTTTTTTTTCAAAATGACAGATACTTTAGGCGGCCCAAAAACTGTGCCAGACACGTGTCAAGTGCCATATTTTGACTACTCAAAAAAGGTATTTGATCACGCTGAGATTGAGACAGAATAATATTTATGCTTAGAAAAAAATATTTTAAAAATTACAGACACTTTAGTCGGTCCAAAAACTGTGCCAGACACGTGTCAAAGTGCCATTTTTTGACTACCCAAAAAAGGTATTTGAGGCACACTGAGATTGAGACAGAATAATATTTATGCTTAGAAAAAAATATTTTGAAAATGACAGACACTTTAGTCGGCCCAAAAACTGTGCCAGACACGTGTCAAGTGCCATTTTTGCCTACCCAAAAAAGGTATTTGAGGCACGCTGAGATTGAGACAGAACAGTATTTATGCTTAGAAAAAATATTTTCAAAATGACAGACACTTTAGGCGGCCCAAAAACTGTGCCAGACACGTGTCAATTGCCATTTTTTGACTACCCAAAAAAGGTATTTGAGGCACGCTGAGATTGAGACAGAATAATATTTATGCTTAGAAAAAAATATTTTGAAAATGACAGACACTTTTGTTGGTACTTTCTACTTGCCAGACAACATAGAATGTTAAACGCGAGTGCCAGTAAAGCTGGACTTGCGTTGCCCCGCTGAAGATCCATTTACTGACTTACGATACAAACAAAGCGTAAATAGCGTTGCACCCCTTTTCCCCCTTTATCCTTAACCAATGAACCCCCAAAACTAACCAGGGAAGTTCCTTAACATAATAAACCAGCATACCAAATTCGGAGCAAATCGAATAATTCTGCATGAAAAACCGATTTATCTGATTTAAGGGGAGGGTGGACTAACGCCCCTTTTCCCCCTTTATCCTTACCCAATGTACCCCCAAACTAATAAGGAAAGTTCCTTAACATAATAAACCGGTATACCAAATTCAGAGCAAATCGAATAAATCTTCATGAAAAACCCATTTATCTGAATTAAGGGGGGTGGACTAACTTCCCTTTTTCCCTTTTATCCTTAACCAACGAGTCCCCAAAACTAATCAGGGAAGCGGCATATCAGAATGAAACAAGAAAAAAATGAAGCAAATGGGACGTTTCTATCAAGAGTTATTGCGTTACGTACGTACAGAACCGGCGGGCACATAAGGCTTTGATAGCCTGTGATCTAAAAATAAAATATTTTCGATTATTTGGCGCTAAAAGACGAATGTGCACGTGATTTGGCGGGTAAAACTTTTCCTCACCAAACGCGGATATTTTAATGCATCTGAAAATTGCTTGTTAAATGATTATTCGAATGCGCGGTACTTAAGGAATTTAAACTTAAACAATGAAATATTTTGTTATTTTTTCTATAAGCTTATGTAATATATACAAGTTGCGCGTTGCTGAAGTTATTTAATTTTCGGACGGTTTCACCGGCTGGATAAATTTAAGTGCACTTTAAATGTAACTGTCCGATTAAGAACTATTTCATTATATATTTCGAAATTAAATAAGTCGTTGTTTCTATGGCAACAATACTTTTCTCATGTTGTCTCCGACACTAACACTATAGAACACAAATCGACAGTGCTCAGAATCGGAACCTTAACTTTGAGTTTAAAGCAATTTTAATGAGTTTAAATTTTGTACTAACCGTCATTAAACGATCGTTAAATTTCATTACATATAAATGTATATGACAAAATCATAGTTATAAAAGTATATTTATATACTTTTATATAAATATACTTTTAAATATACTTTTAAAAAGACACTGGAAGTCCAGCTTTACTGGCACTCGCATTTAATATTCTATGTTGTCTGGCAGGTAAAAAGTGCCAACAAAAGTGTCTGTCATTTTCAAAATATTTTTTTCTAAGCATAAATCTTTTTCTGTCTCAATCTCACCGTACATCAAATACCTTTTTTGGGATGTCAAAAAATGGCACTTGACACGTGTCTGGCGCAGTTTTTGGGCCGACTAAAGTGTCTGCCATTTTCAAAATATTTTTCTCTAAGCATAAACACTATTCTGTCTCAATCTCAGCGTGCCTCAAATACCTTTTTTGGGTAGTTAAAAAATGGCACTTGACACGTACCTGGCACAGTTTTTGCGCCGACTAAAGTGTCTGTCATTTTCAAAATATTTTTTTCTAAGCATAAATACATTCTATCTCAATCTCAGCGTGCCTCAAATACCTTTTTTGGGTAGTCAAAAAATGGCACTTGACACGTGTCTGGCACAGTTTTTGGGCCGCCTAAAGTGTCTGTCATTTTCAAAATATTTTTTTCTAAGCATAAATATTATTCTGTCTCAATCTCAGCGTGCCTCAAATACCTTTTTGGGGCAGTCAAAAAATAGCACTTGATGCGTCTCTGGCACAGTTTTTGGGCCACGATCCTTCAGCCAGACATTCGATTTTGTATTCAGGCATTACAAAAGAAGTGTTGCACATATTTTCAGGGTGCCTCAAATACCTACTCAAAAATGTTCAACAGCTCTCCTACTAACAGTTACGTATATTGCAAGGAAATAAAGCCTTATTTAAATGGATAATGTAATGTCTATGAGTATAAATTACATTTTATTTATTGTGCGAGCAGTAAATGTATAACAAGTATTTATTTAAGGAAATTTCCTTGAATTTATTTTTCATTATTTCAGATAGTTTTGGCATGAGTAGTTCAATATATTACATCAGTAGAAAAATAACAAAGCATTTATGTAGTTTTGTTAAAAATTACTTTCTAAAAAGTACTCTCTAGTTTCGATACTTCGTTTTTAAAACACACAATTAATTACAAAAATAGATTTATCTTCAGTATAAGGGATGTGACTATTGAAGTAGGGCCAAATTCTTGAAACATTTCTAAATAAAAAAAAATAATAAATGCTAAAAAAAATAATTTTTAACAAAAGCTTATGATAATCAAGGGTTTTTTAATAATACAGTTAATTATTCATATATTTATTGTACGGAACCCTCTGAGCGCGAGTAATTCTCGCACTTAACTGTTTATTTAATTTAAAATCGAATTTCTGCTCCAAAAACTTTTTATTTTTGGTGAGAGGAGAGCATGTTTCTTCAAAACAGAACATTTTTCACTAATCAATATATATTTTTCTTTTAATAACGCAATTATAGAGAATTTCCCCTTCAAATGATATAGTTGTATCTTATTATTATTACTAGAAAGATAGCCCGTCAAAAATGACGGAAAATGAGATATAAAGATATATACAGCACAGTGAATAAGTTGCTACAAAATACGTTGACAAATTTCATATTTTCGCCAAAGCCATTTTCTCCTTCTCGCCAAAGTCCTTATACTGGAAAAATACTTAAAACACATTAAAATCAGGCAGTTAGTAAATCAGATAGTACAGCGCCGTTTAGTGGCGGTTTTTTTAGTAGCATCGGTATGAAGATGTAAAGACGTGCATTTTCGTATAGTACAATATAAACTGACTCATACATTTTGAAAAAAACCTTAAATGCGCAATATTTAAATTAAATTGCGGTGAGCTTGATTATGAAAGATTAATGGTTTTAAATTTGGAAACTCGCAAAATTTGGCAGCTATCGCCAAGTTGGCTTCATATATGGTAACTTGTATTTGTCGCCAAATTTGGGGACATTTCTTCAAATTTGGCGATATTTCGCCATGTTGGTCAAACTTTGGCGCTATTGTAGTAACCCGTCATTGGTGTTTTTCAACAATTACTAATTTCAATGAGTCGGTCCTACCGGAATTGTGGGGGACACACAGAGACTTTCATTTTATATAAATAGATTGTGTGATTGTGTATTGCTGTCATTATTGTGATAATATAGACTTTTTATTGCTCGTTATCTTTAGTCGATCACGGAAAATTGGTATTTGTGGAGACGAGGGGAGGGGTGAACTTTTATTGTATTTTCCATTGACTCTCATGATAGTTTCCTTACATACAAACCATACATAATTTTAAATTCTTCCGTTTCTCCGAAAGAGCGATTTCCGACCACTTTTCCTAAATTTGGAGAAGATATTTTTCAAATTTCGTTCATTAAGCATCAGTTGAAAATGTTATAAAATAGCGTAATATTTGCAGTGATTTGTTTGAAAATGTCCAGTACTTGCAACATGTATGCATCTGCAGCATGTGTTGTGCTAATAGTTCGGATAAAACAGAAAAATATTTCCCATCATACTTTACTGAAGAAATCTGATGAAAAAAAAATATGATTGGACAATTTCATGCAAATGCGCACACTGCTGAAACGTTCCGAATTTATGTCGATCGCTTTCAATAGATTGAATATTGTAAAAAAAAATAATAGAAAATAGTAGTGATGTTGTTAGTGTTAAAATAAATAATAAATATGTATATAACACTAGTGAAAATAATAACTACTATGCATGTAAAAGCACGAGAAATCTCAAGCAGTACAACAGTGAAAATAACAGTGAAGGTGAAGATTTTTCATTAGACATACCTTCCGTAAATTGCTCCTTTGAAGAACTTACAAGGAACGTCTCTATACAGGCATATTCAGAAAAATCTGAAAAAATTAAAGAATGTTCTTCTGATGTGGATATATATGTTTATAAAAAAAAAATGGCGAACCTCGATAGATCGTTCGTAAAGAAATAATGGAAATTTCGTTTATTTGGAGATTTATCATCGGTCGTCGATGAAATGAAATTTCGAAAAGTACTTTTTTATATCGAATACTCTTTAAGATAAAGATGTTTCATATTGAACTTTTCTAAATAAATTTAGTGTAAATAACTTTAGTTTTGTCGCTTTTACTGGGATTTAACTATAGTTTTGTCATATATATATATTTATTTATAATGAAAGTTAAATATCAAATTTGATGAATTAAAACAAAATTAAAATAAATCAAAATTGTTTCAATATCTCAAAATTAAGAAAAATTGAGCACTGTGGATTCAATTTTGTTGCCACTGAAACAAATACTTCTTTGATATTGAAATGAATAACTGTAGCATTCTTTATCTTGTCTTTTATTTTTTATTTATTTTTTTATTTTTTTGGAATATGCTTATATATATGAAAATATTTTTTATATATGAGATTGTTTTTAAAGCAATAAAATTAAATAACAAGCAACATAAACTTGTAGTAAAAAATGTATTTATTAAACTCTCTCATTGTTTAAGGGGGTCCGGGACACAAAAATCTTCAAATTTTCAAAAAGAAAATTTACTGTATTAAAAAATGTTCTGTCGTTTTCTGCTTAAAATGACGTTTAAATCATGTCTCTATCTTAATTAGAACAGGAAATATTATTTTTTTTCGTTTTGGTTTGTTTTCAAAATCTACCTTTCAAGCTATGGTTGTCAAGGAAACGACTTCTTGTGAAATTGCGTTCTTCTTCATGATGGGTTTTTTCACCATTACTCATATTTAAATTGTTATAAAACAAGAACCGTTACAGATAAACGGTTCAAACTTGGAACATGTCTTTTTTAATAGCTTTACTTTAATTTAGATTCAGCAAATTAAAAACTATATCCTACTTTCGAAAATATGATTTTTTTTTTTTAAAGTTACATCATTTTTTTTCTAAATTTAACTTTAAATATTTTTAATTTTTATTTAAATTAATACTTTTTTTAAATGCTGAATCTAAATTAAAACTTATATATTTCTGTTTATTTAAATGAAAAAAAAATGAAATTCTATAAATAATATTTCGAGTTATAACGATTTTAAACTACCCCACTTTTTTAGCAAAATTTAAAATTTAAATTTTTAAATAAAAAATTTTGAGAAGTTTTATCATGCTACTTTGTTTACAAATGATATGGTTAGCCATCACAAAAATTTCAAAATTTTAACTCAATAAATAAAATTTTTTTGAAAATGTGTCCCGAACCCCCTTAAGTTTAAATTCATTAAATATTTTTTACACGCATTCTGTAAATCAATTAACAGTTAATATTCAGGTGCATTAAAATCATTTGCTTTTGGCGAGGAAAGGTACTACTTGCCAAATAGCGTAACGCTTTCGTCTTTTCGCGCCAAATATTCTATAATATTTCATTTTTTTTACAGACTTTCTACTGTAAATCTGCCGCTAAATTTGACTGATCCTTTATTACATACATAAGTAGTTTAATTGGTTATTTTTCAAAATATTCTGAGTATGCCCGGTCTGGAGACCTTCCTTGTTAGATATATCTAACTACACTAATAATGAGCTCGAGGACGCTGCGGTCGTCCGGTATTTTTTGTGCTCCGAGCGCAACCTTTGAAGCTCTTCGATGTCATTAATTTAATCAATTTCCCTTTCAAATTTATCCGGTTTCAAGTTGTCAATTGTTTTTTTTTTCTTTTCCTTTCTGACTTTCGCTATAGTGTTTCGGCAAAAGGGCGAAGACAATGACCTCTGACGGCCGCGCCGCCCTCCGCAAATTGTGTGGCGGTTATGGTGCAAAACTAAAAATTTTAAATTACATGACAATTGTATAATTTATTAGGTTAGTCAATGAAATATGTTGCAATCAGTTCTTTCGGAGGAATCGATATATACTTTCACTCATCGGAATGATAAGTACCTTGAAGATGTAAAACAGTTAGAAAATATTCTTAACGAAATTCTTGGCACTTATGCATTATGCATTATGCATATATTATGCATTCTTGGCACTTTCGAAAGAATTTAATGTTATTGAAAATGCGTACAGAAAAGTAAAATATGTTTTCCAAACAAGGTAGAAAAATATAATAAAAACGTTTGTGAAAATCAGAACTTTCATTCGATTTAAACAGGTTAACGAGATATATTCAACAGAAATAAATTAGTCGGAAATTGTACGTCAAACGTGGCAAATGAGGTGCGTTTATATTATAACGAAGTTTTATAAACATTTAGATCTTGGTGGAAATATGTTGCACCGTTATGCAAAAATCCCAATACACTGTAAACTGAAATGTCCTAAATTCAGACACTTAAGTGTCTGAAACGGAGTGTTCAATTTTCAGACATTTTAAAATGTCTGAATTTTTAAGACACTTGTATGCGTCTGAATTTAAGACACTTCAAACGTCTGAATAGCGGCCATCTTTGAACATACTTTTTTTTAGCATTACATGCCACCACGTTCGACCAAGCTAAACTCCGCAGCCATGTTTGACCATGCTGAATCTCCGTGTCCATGTTTGACCATGCTGAATATTCCCCAATAAATGGAAAAATATTTTATCATAAAACAAGGCAGGGTTTGTTTCAGAAGCAAAACCTAATTCGTGAGCATGGGCAAACTAGGTCTTGTCCCTCCCACTCCGCCCCCCACCCCACCCCCGATTCTAAGGGCCCAAAATTCTTTATAAAATTTTGGTAAAGCTGATATTTTGAATCTCTTTCGATGTTGCACTGATTATAATCGCTATTTTGAACTTTTAGAATAAAATACGATTAAAAACAATAAATGTATATTTATCTAAATCCAGTAAAACGCTTTAATAGCAGACACTGCGGGACATCGGAATTTGGCCACTATTCGTAGGTGTCTGCTTTTCAGAAGTATGCACATATGTATGAGTTGCTCTTTCTGACAACATCACATATTATTTATATTTGTATATTTTTAACTAAAAAAAGCTGACACCTCTGAATAGTGGACGAATTCCGCGGTCCCCGAGTGTACACTATTGATAGGTTTTACTGTATTTAAATAAATATAATATTTTTTGTTTTATTTTGTTTTTAATCTTATCTTAATCTGAAAGATCAAAATATTGATAAAATCAGTGCAATTTCAAAAGGGACTTAAAATATCAGCTTTGTGAAAACTCCATACCAAATTTGAGGACCTTCTGAAATCAGAAGAGGGGTGCAGGTCTACAGGTCAGTTTGTTCATGTTTTAACTTTTAATCATGTCCTGCATCTTGAAGAAGAACAATCCTGCTCTATGATTCATTAAATAGAAATGTATACTATTTGTGAGTGTTTATTATGAAGGTTTTTTTGCATATTCTTTCATCCAAAATAATCTTCCCGACTCCCTTGTTATAGTGCTCCTAATTTGGGCCCTACTGTCTAATCGTTATAGCGATAATCACTATAATGTGGAAAAAAATCACAATCTAATCTAAAAATTGTAAAATCTTTCATTCTTAGTTCTTTAAAAAATAATTATTTGCGGCTCCCATCGCACATGGCTTCAATGCTTAATCCTTAAAACAATTATCAGCATAATATAATAGTTTGCTAAAATAGTTTTTAACTCCCAACAACCCCCCCCACCCCCCCCACAAAAAAAGGTGCCCGATCTCTTTTGTTTCCAATGATGAACCATGTAAAATGAATGGATCTAGGAAATGAATCTAAGAACAGAAATTTTAGAATAAATTATGTCTAGTCTGAAAATTTAATGCAAATCAATAGCATAAGCATACACTATATGTAAACAAATATCTGAATTTCAACAGAAAACCGATAATTATATTACAATAAATAACTTAATTTAAAATTTTGAAATTGAAATGGTAAAAAACCTGATTTAAATTCTCACATTAAATTATAGCAGAGAACTGCACTTCATTGCCAAAAAATAAATAAAATAAATAAATAAAACACAATCATAACAGAATAACCGCTCATTAAATGTAAACAAGCATCTCAATTTCAGCAAAAATCGCATAATCACAAAATGTATTATTTCATTTAAATGCTCTAAAATGCATACAGTAAACTCTCATTAATCTACAATACATAGTCAAATGCAAACAATGAAATTTATATTCAAGGTTTCATAGTTAAGTAATCGTAGCGTTTTCCCGTTTTTCATTTTTTATAGAAAGTTACTTTTTTTTATTTATCAATCTTTTTGCTTTACTAATTCATTCGGTTTTTCAGTTTAATAGTTGCTTCTCTGTGAAACATTAAATTAAATAATGATAAATATAAATATAAGTATTTTTAATGAAACAATTATTTCTGAACTGGAATTGTTTTTTTACAAACTTGCAAGATAAAATTTCAAATTATAAATCTAAAATATTGAAACAAACAGCAATTAAATCAGTGTTTCAGAAAATTAAAAGTATTCAAACATGAATGTCCATTTGGATTTGTATATTTACATATGTATGTTTTTTTATTGCTATGTATTAGGGTGTCAACGATTTAAATCAGTTGATTTAAATCGGCGATTTAAATCGATTTAAAAAAAAATCATTTATTTAAATCAAAAATTCCCTAAATGTTTAAAATGACATAAAAAAAGTATTCAAATCTTAGATGAACATAATTTGTAAAGTTTCTACGGGTACTGCAACTTATGAATACACAAAACAAAGCTTTAAATAAAATTGTTTCTAAGCGTAATTCCTGAGTATTGTGAAAAATTTAAGTACAGTAAGATTGTAAAAAGCATGGTTTTTATCTAATAAACATAAAAAGCATTTAATTTAAAAATGATATTTAAATCTAATATAACTTACAATGTCATAATTTCCTTTTAACAATCGAGTTATTTATTCTTTTATATACAATAAACATAGCAATAGTGTCAATGATTTTAATCAATTAATTTAAATCAGATGATAAAATCACATATTTTCTGATTTTTTAAAATGGTGTGAAAAAGCATTATAATCAGTAATGAAAATGATGTGTAATGTTTATATAAGATAACTTAATTGCTGAATAAATAAAAGAAGCTCTTTTAAAAAATAAAATTGTTTTAAATATTTTAAATAAGTTATTTCTTTAAAAATTGACAAAGTTTTTATCATAAAACTATATTTTATTTAAGTGGATATTTTATAGTTTCTACATATATTTTCATAACTTCTTTTGATTAGTAGTTAAATTATTCCTTCTATATAAAATAAGTGCAATCTATTATTTTCTGTTGATAAATGAATTAGAAGAATTTCTGAGTAAAATTACTAGCTGCTTTATCAATTTATCAAACTATTATTTGTCACTTTTTTCAACCACTTTTTCAAAAATTGTAGATTGTGTTCTTAATTAAAGTGTTAATTGTTTAATAATTAAAAATTTAATCTGTATCATCAATTTAAAATTAAATGCAATTTATCAATAACTTAAAAATATAAGCAGTATTTAATATTGGTTTACATAATTATTACAAAATATTAATGCACATAATGTTGTATGTTACTAAAGAAATTTTTAATTTGCAGTTTTTTGTAATTTCTATAATTACATAATTAAAATTTTATTAATTAAAGCAAAAAAACATAGATTATGTTAGTAATTGGTGGGTTATTAATTTTTGAAATGCTTAATTCTTAGTAGACGTTTAATATTTTAACACAAGGAAAAAAATAAAAAAATCCGATTTAAATCAAAAAAATCCTATTTTTTTATTTATTTTTTTTAAATCATGAATTTTTTACACCCTACTATGTATAATTTAATTATACGTACATCATTTAATTTTGTGAAATTAATGATCTTTCCAATATTGAAGATATATTTTATTGCGAATCTTGTATTAAATAATTATATTTACATTTTAATATTCATTTCATTTGGCTTTCATGGAAAATTGTCAGAGAAATACTTCTGCTTAATTTGCTTTTAAGAACCATCAAATTAATATTGATATACAATAAATATCTTATAGGATTCAGTTTTCTTGATAAAAAGTATAAGTTTATTTCCTTGAAGTGCACTTTGAATTAATTTTACGTTTGAATAGAATAGTAAAACAACAATAATAAAAAATTAAGAATAAAGTTATTTTCTTTCTCTTAATATTTCACATTTTCTTTCAAATATTAACCTTTATAAAATCATTTCATGTTATGAGGACTTTTTAATGAATAAAAGAAAGAAAAGAAAATGTTAGAAAAAATTAAATGTCAAAATATATTAAAATTTTTTGAACAACCTATATTTTATATCTTGTACAAGCATACTTAAACAGTAACGAGTAAAAAAAGGAAAAAAAAAGAGGAAGGAAGGGGGGGGAATACAGAACCAGTTAAATCTCACATTTTATTCCTAAAAGGAAAATTCCTTAAAAAAAGTATTTGGCTCTGTCATGAGTCATTGTTCTTACCTATACACATCTCCCCCTCCTCCACACACACTTTTTCCTTTTTTTCCCCTTCTGTTCCATATTATATTAATTTTCTAGTTATGATGCTATTCAATTTTATTTATTTATTTACTTTTTCAACATCATATTAATTGAAGAACATCGATTTTGGTTCTTACTGTTTTTTCAAAATGGCTTTGTGACGTGAAATTTAAATACGTTATTGATATGGAACATGAAGTACATCTGAATGTACTTTTTTGTATTATAAACATGTTTTCACAAACTTATATTAAAAAGAAGAAAAAAAAAAGTCATACAATTGAATATTAGAATAAATTAGATTTTTTTAAAGAGTGGTTTAATTTCCATAGGAAAAATAAAAAATTGATTTATAAAATATTCAAAATTTCACGATGACATCATTCTGATGCGTTTATGATTCATTTAATACACACACGCACACATAGATATATGTATAACAATATGAGAAATAACTTCTAGTTTCAAAAGTTATTGTGCCTAAAATTTACCATTTTTGTCTTCTTCATGTAAATGCATATAAATAAACATTGGGGAAACACCAGCAATTTTATTTGAAAAATGTACTTATGCAAGTAAATATGTAACCTTCTATCTTCTTCCTAATTTCCATTTTAAATTTGTAAATTTTTTTTTATTGAAAAAAAATCAAAAACACACACAAGTTACACACACGCTAAACACATTAGTCTTCAAATTCTCAAGTTTTGAAAACCTAATAACTTCAAATTTCAAAATTTATTGTGCCTAAAATTTACTATTTTTTTTCTTTTTCATATAGATGCATATAAATAAGCATTGGGGGAAAAAAAACAGCAATTTTATGTGCAAAATGTATAAATGCAAGTAAATATGTAACATTCTAGCTTCAAATTTCCATTTTAAATTTGTGATATTTTTTTTTTACATGAAAAAAAAAATAAAAACACACACTAAACACATTAATTTTCAAATTCTTAAGTTTTGAAAATTGAATAACTTCTAGCTTCAAAATTTATTGTGCTTAAAATTTTCACTTTTTGTCTTTTTCCTGTAAATGCATATAAATAAACTTTGGAAAAAAACCCAGCAATTTTATATGTAAAATGTAGGTATGCAAGTAAATGTCTAAACTTCTAGCTTTTTCCAATTTTCATTTTAAATTTGTAATCACTTTTTACTTAAAAGAATAAAATCGAAAAATCAATATTAAAATTAATTTTCAAATTTTGGAAACATAAACATAAAATTTTGAGCAATAAATCGACATAAATTATGATTTATTTACTTACTTTTTTTAGAGGAAATCAAAATTATCGCTGTAAAAAATATTTTCAAATAACAATTAACTATTAAAATAATGGAAATATTTAATACTGATTTTATATATCAGAAAGTCAGAATATTTTTTTTCTTTTAACTGTCATTTATATAGTTTAAAAAACATAAATAGGATATGTAATACAATTACACTTACTTTCAAACCAAATAATATCATGTCGAACTTATAAGATGTATTTAAATTGACATTTTTAAAGTTAAAAAACGTTTTTCCAAATACGCCTCACCCCTCCCCCACAGAAGAAATGTACAATTCTAATTATAAAATATAAAAAATAAATCACAAGGGATGTTTTATCATTTTATAATTTTTATTCAGTATTGGATATAAAGTGAATTGGATATTTTTTATAACGAGCAAAAAATTAATTTAAAAGTCAGTCGAGAATAAAATATAGTTTTAACCGCGACAGAAAATGTTATAAAAAAAAACTCAACACATTGATCAAAGCGTTAAATTCATACACATCAAAGTTTAAAAAATAAATTAAAAAAAAAATTTAAACACAGTATTTCTTCTACAACAAGATTCGGAAATTTTACGTTTTCTCTGTTAATCTTGATTATGATATAAAATTTGTAGAAGACTATAAAAATTTACACAAATCATGGAACAATTAAAAATATTTATTAGATCTAAAAAGGTACAAATAAGATAAACGCATAGTATTCGTATACAAATCATTTAAGTAATAACTAAATAACACTATTTAAGTGAAAGTTTCATTCTAAACAAAAATCCTATTCTTGTAAATATACACACAAGAGAATCCTTACCTTTTATGTGTTATGTTTAATCCATATATAAATGCCAATGTACAAATGTAAATCCAAAATAATAAGCGATGTTTACTTGACCTGATAATCTTTAGACTTTCAAGAGAAAGTCGAGAATTAAATATATTAAAAAACATTTGATAACAGCCATGTTTTTTTTTTGTTTTTTTTTTTTTTTTTTTAAATAAGAATATCACTTAGTTCACGTTCTATCAACTTTTTGACATGCAGAATAAATATATGTATAGCAGGTACGTGGAACAAATAACATCTAGCCAGCCGTTCAAAATGAAAGATCCTTATAAATATAACACTTCCACATATGGAATGACGCAGCCACTATTATAATGTAATTACAAAAAATTTCACATGTAAAATAAAGACCCGATCTCAACAAAGAAGTTAACGTAAAGTGCTGAACGAACGTTTAAATTTGAACGCGTCAACGGACTCAGAACTTAGAGGCAGAAGTCGTCTGACAAAGGAAACCAAACGGTCAGCATTTGCGGTTTACTGTACAGTGACTCATTAAAACTTTTTTATCAGCCGAAAATAGAACGTTACATAAGAAAAAAATGAGAACATTTTCTTTATTTGGTATTTTTCATAATGCTTCCATTTATAAATTATATTAGCACAATTATTAATTTTCATACTTTCACGCATAATATAATATAAACTGAAAAAAATGTCGTAACACTTACAAATATTACAGCCAGTGGCGCAGCCAGAATTCGGCTCGGAAGGGGGGGGGGGGGTTAAATGTTGATAATGGTTATCGCGGGTTACTTGAATCACCGGTTAGTTGAAACAGTCTAGTTAATGAATGAAATCATGATGATTTTTTTCTCGGTTAGTAGAAGCACTTGTTACGTTGATCGGGATTCATTTAAACAGCATTTTACAATATTACAGTTACAAAACATAAAATGCACCTATGAAATAACTATTACTACTATGTTAGATTTATAAAAAGTGTTTAAAAAATGATGGGGAAAACTTTAAGAGATGAAAGAGCACAGTACAGCAAACAATTTTTGTACGGAAAACCAGGAATCCATTGTTCAGTCAAAAATACACGCGGGGTTTTATTCCAAGTCAATCCCGAATTCTTGTTCCTAATTTGAAAATTAATTAAACAATTTTAGCAAAATTTTCAATAGACCTTGTGTCAGATATTACAATATCACGAGAATTGGTGAAGTTTACCATCATCCGCGTCCAAACAGTGCTGAATTTTAGAATGCAGTTGACGTTATTATATATCCGTGAAAAATTAGTATAATTTCGCCCACCCCAACAGTTTTTTCAAAACTTGCATATATTTTTTAAATTCCATTGTTCTACAACTAAAATTTTCAATTTATTATGGTTAAAGAATTGTCATTTTCTAGGCAATAAATGTTATAGACGATAACAATTTCTAGGCAATAAAAATAAGTATAACGTTTGAAAAAGAACCAACATGTGACGAAATCCTGTCTTAAACGGAAAAAAAATGTGTTTATTCACACAAAATGAATATAATAATTTGTGTGAAACATCGAATTTTCATGAAGCACGATCTTCTTTATACTTAAAAAAATAATAAAATTTATTTTTCCAAATGATTACACAATTAAAAACTAACAGAAAGGGGAACTAACAATTTGTCGACAGAGAAGCATCCCTTCCCTCTTTTTCTGAACCGCTAGTCGAAGTCTATTTTTAAATCCTTTTTTTTTTTTTTTTTTTTTTTTTTTTTTTTTTTTTTTTTTTTACCTTCACGTATTTAAAATTTATCTTAAATTGTGAGATAAGGATTGTTCAGCAGGGCAAAATACACTATCAGAAAAAAATGTTATAAAATTATTCTTGAATATTTAATTACTTGCTAAGTTTTTATATTTCTTTTACACAAAAAGTTTCTTGCACGAGGCGTTCTGATTAAAATAGACTTAATTTAGCTTATTTCATGTTTATATTTTTAGTTTCAGTTAGGCAAACTAGGCAGTGGATTCCAGACACATCTGTTCAAACTTTCCCCTTCCTACATTTTTTTCTGAGATCACTTATATCTCTTGACATTTAGGGAGCGGCCGTTCCTTGAACCTTCATACGTACGCCTAAGAGTGGAAGTAGTTTTTGAAGAATTTGATATTTTGTGAAAAGCTTTTTTTGCTACTTATTACAACTTATTGTTACATATTAGCTACTTATTGTTTAATTCCAAAAGTCAGTAAACGGACATTTACAATTTTGGTAAACGTCCTTATGGTCCAGCCATGTTGCTTGTTTTATAAAATAATACCAAATTTAGTGCATGGCACAGTATTTTAAACATCTTTCATAAATTCGAAAACATTTTCTGATAATGCTGCCATATATATTGCGATACAATTGTATCTACGGTTATCATACACGTGATATTGAATTGTATTACATATTCAGACACATAAGTGTCTGAATTTCTAAATGTCTTAATTTCAGACGCATGATCATTATTAAGACATTTTTCTCAGTTCATTTATACCATGATCATAGTAAGACACTTAGGTGTCTTAAATTCAGACACATATGATGTCTGAAATTTCACATTCAGACACTTAAGTGTCTAAATTACTTTTTCAGTCACATATGTGTCTGAATTTAAGACGCCCCTATTTGCAGTGTACATGTGAAATATTTTAACATAATTAAAATACGCCCCAAACAATGTTTCCCCTATACCATTATGTAACTGAAAACTTTTGTGTGACCCTGTAAATGAATAGTAAATATAATTTGCACCGCATATTCTACGGAATGTATATTTTAGTGTTATTGATAAATCCATATCTATTTCCTCGAAAGAGTTTAACATCATTAAAATGCACTTGAAACTGTTTTTTCGCATTGGCCGTAATGTAAATGGATTCTTTGACTGTCCCTGTAATTTAACTATACATCCGATTTTCATAAAATTTTTAATGACTCGACAAAATTATGCAACAGTTATATGTTTTACATTATTAACCTTTCGGTTGGGTAAATTTTGAGCTGTTATATGCGAACGGACGGACAGACGGACTGAACAACGAATATAGGGGCTACTTATTTATATAATTACGAACGCACCTAAAAAAAGATACCCTGCTAAAAGAAGAAGAAAAAATGTTAAGTACATCAAATTTGATTGCATGATAAAATATCAAATAAAGGAGAGCGCATCTGAAACACATCTACAAAATGCATCAGGTGATTACATCATATGCTTGAAATGAAAGCATTATCTGAGGGTAAAAAACGAAAATACATTATTAAATGTTTTCGTATAATTTTATAATAATATATCAGCAAAATATTATTTTATATAGCCCTTTCGGAGGGTATTTCTATTACTCTGAATTTAAATTTTTTTTAATGTCATTTAAATCTATCAGTTTTAAAATTTTGCAATTTAAAAATTAAAGTTTTTATTTTTATTTTTATTTGAAATCACTTTTATAAAAATTATTTGCTTTAATTACTATTGTTTAAAAATAACAGTCTGATTTCAATCGCATCAAATGTATAAATAGACCTAAAGAAAAAAACCATGAATTTTAAAAAGTTGAAAATATACATAATTTTAAATTTTAAATATGGCATTTTATTTGGATGTAAAAAATACATTATTGAATTTTTACCTCATTTTCGCACAAAAATTTATTTTATTTTTTTTCATTTACGTGTGTATATTTACGTTAATTATTATAATAATTATACAAGATTAAAATATTATATAAACAACCTTTAGGGGATACGTTTATAAAATTTATTACTCTGTATTTCAAATTTTATTTTCAACAAAAGACATGATTATATATTATAAATATTTTAGTTTACAAATACTAAGTATTCACCTATATACGTATTAACATTTTTATTTTATTTGCTTTATTTATCTTAAAAAAAAAAAACCTCAAACTGTGGTGTGAGGGGGGGGGGGGGGGTGAAATTTAAGTTATTATATATATATATATAATACGAAATAGATCTTTATGAAAAACATGCCGAAATAATTATAACATTAGAATTACTTTAGCTTACGAATTGCTTACGGTAAATTATTATAAATATACAATATGGAAAAACATTGACAAAACATTAACTTTAGTCATGTAAAAATCAAATTCGCTGCTTTTGTAAGTCTTGTAAGGCCGCCTGTTTTGTAATAGAGGTTTATCTAACTTCATAAAAACGTAGTTAGATACCTTGATGAAAGATAGGCATTTAATACCGCTATGCTTTACTGTCTTTTTTTTTTAATTAAATTTTAAACATTTGTCATATATTTCTGGTGCCAGTAAATCCGTATTTTACACATTGCGAAAAATGATCGATTTGTACCATCTTTTAATTTGTTTCCGGTTTAACGTTTTCCATTATTCAGTTTCACAGTGAAGAATTGATTCCATGTCCCGGAAAAAACAGTGTTGAGTTTTGCTCGGTATTTTTTAGAATTTAGCTTTTAACAAAAATATAACAAGTTCAAAAACATTTGCAGTACTTTAGCTAAAGATTAGTAAGAAAGATGAATAATAGAGCATAATTAAGGATAACAATCAAATGAACTGTAAGTTAAAAGAAATTGCTTAATAAAATGAAAAATACCAAAATTTCGCTTAGAGGGGTGTAATTTGTGTTCTGATGGGATCTATTCATTACATCCTATTAGCTATATGATATATGTAGGCTTAATTGTGATATTTACTCTTTTTTTCTTATTTGCTGTTTTAAAAGTTTTTCCCTGAGTTGAATATAAGGACATTTCTTTATATTTCAGAAATACAAGCTCCCATTAATTTTGGCATTCACGAGTCAAAACGACTCAAGCAACTACATCACATTTCTTTTACCAATATCTTTAGTGCCTTTTACAGAATAAAGAGGATATGACGCTTTATATCTGTATAATATGATTTAGTTACTTTCCTTTGTATTCTGCTGAGATAAATACAGTATGCCCTGTATTTTCAGATACACATTTTGTGCTATTTTTGAGGTGTCGTTTTGTCGAAAATGCAAAACTGTTTTGAAAATGTAATAAGTTGTATATATATATATATATATATATATATATATATTTTTTGGCCAATTCCAAATTTATCGCCACAGAACCGCCAGATAGTATGGTAATTTGTTTTAAAAGAAAAAACGTAATAATTGATTACAATATAGATTATCTTCCAAACTTTTTTGTTTTTTCCTAAAACGTTGTTAATAAAAATTATACATGTACACGGAGTTTTATTTCATTTTATTGTGAATAACATCTACAACATTTTCAGAATGTTGGATTAGATTATCATTATTATTAGTTGAGCAATCATTATAACAGACCTAATTTATTATTAAATAAACGGTCAAGAGCGAGTATCACTCGCACTCAGAGGGTTCCGTACATAAATATATAAATATATAAATTTATTATTTAAAAAACCGTTGCTAAAAGAATAATAATACTTTGTAAAAAGTATACAACGTAGGGTTGGGTATAGCTTTATATACTAAAAAAGTATGAATGGGTATACCATAAAAGTTCTAAGTGATATAAAGCCTAAATTAGAGTAAACACACCGGTAGTGGGCCACTTAAGGACATTTATCTATTTATTATTAACGTATTAAGGAATTCTAAAAGACATATTTTTTAACCTAGTCTTAACCTTCACGTATCGGAATAAACATTCAATGTTTCAAAATGTATTCTTCGGAAAAGAATTAAAAATTAAAAAAGTTACCTTCCTCTATGCTCCACTAGTAGGCCTAGTAAATTTTTGATGCTCCAGTAGTGGGCCTAGTAAATTTTTGATGCTCCAGTAGTGGGCCTTCCAGAAGTGGACCACTCCAATTTTGAGTTTAGTGTAAAAATACTGAAGTTATACTTTTTTAAAGTTCTAAAATTGAATATACACAATAATGAAATTATACATGGAAGTTTAGATGACTACGTAAAATAATCTCACTAGTAAATCTGCAGATCAGGGCCTCAACTTCCGTTCTGTAAATCAATTTTAATTTTATCTCACTTTACATATAAGCTTTTGTTCTACAAGCTGTAAAGTATTTTTTTAGACTAAAACAGGGTGTCCTTTCTTATCTTTTAAAAATAGCTAATTTCCAAGAAGCTAGTTTTAGAGCTATAATTTTAATTGCTGTACTATTTCATAGTTTTTTCATCCGGTGAAAATCCATTTCCATCAAAATAGTTACATCTTCTTAATGTTACTAAATTTAATTTTTGTGCAGTTCTTGCGATCTATAAGTTATATTTTAAAAAATCTGCTTATATGCTTTCACTTGTTAAACAGTAAAAATATCCCATATTCTGTGATCAAAACTTTCTGAATTGTGTTACAATGAATTTAATGAATTTTTAGCGATTTCTGTCATTAAAAATGCATTTTCTGTGTTTTGTACGAGAATGATACAAATGGTAGAAAAAAAATAATCAGTTTTCATCGACAATAATAGTAGACTTGTTAGCAATTTTTTTCTATCGAAATGCATAGTTTTTTACTCTCTACATAAAAGTCTGTTATATTTTGTAATTAAAAAAAATCTGCCTTATTTGTTATTTCGCAGTGGGGATAAATAATAATACAAATATAATAAACAGGATAATTAAAAGTGAAATGACTGCAAAACAAAATGCTTTATCCCAAAACGAAAAAAATCTCAAAATGTGAGAGGGGTTTACAGCCAATTTATTACAAAGAGTACTTGAAACTTCCAATGAAAGAGAGGCATCAGACTCGGGCAATAATTTCCTGACTCTCTCTTTTTTCACATCGGCTATTTTTTAACACTTTCTTTCAAATTTTTTTTTTTTTCTCTTTCGGTTTTTCTTTTTTTTTTTCTACATCTTTAGCATTTTAAAGATCTTCTCTTTTCTTATTGAAGCATTTGGGGAGAAGTCACAACTGCAGGAAGTTTCTTTCTTTTTCTTTGTGTTACACCTTCGCCTTCTGGTCAAAAAAGAACTCTTTTGAAGGGTTGTAGTACGTTTTTAGATGGCCCACCATTTGAAGGCACTGAATGACTGACAGTGTCAGTTGATCCTTCTTGAATGTAAAGGTCCACTTGAGCATCTTCAAAAATTGCTCTTTGCTCCTGCTCAATAGTCTCAGTATCAACAGTGTCAATAGACTCTTAGTGTATGCCCCCTTGACAAATATGACTGGTGTACCCTATAACAAGTACAGTGTAAAAATTGAATAAATAATTGTAAAAATATATACTGAAGTGTTTGGTATCCAAATTTTTTCTCATAGATTGCATGGGAAATTGATTCCATGTTCAAGTCTCCTTCGTCTCCAATCATAAGTAGTAAAGATATGTTTGCTCCAAGGGCCTTTCCATTTCCCTGTATTTTCTAAGGAAGATTTAATTATTTCATCTCCAATTTTATCTTCAAGAACTTCCAAGAAAGGAAAAATTATTTCTATCTCCTTTATTGGTGATATTATCACTTTTTTATGTTAGTGTGGATTCAAGAGTTACTTTCTTTGGATCCCATGGAACTAGTCTACATGCTTTGAATACATTCACAATTGTTGCAGGAGTTAAACGATCTAGTGCTAATTTCAAGACTGGTGTAAAGTCATGTTTCTACATCTGTTTGGCTTCATGGGTTGTTCTGAAGTTCACTATTTCCTGTCACCAAGCGCTTTTAAGAGTATGGAAAACAGCAACGTCCATTGGTTGCATTAGGTGTGTGGAATTTGGGAGAAAGGTACCATTCAATTCCATGATCCGAACAGATGGTGAATAAGTTAGATTCAAAGATCCATAAATAACACTACATGTCGCTCTATGCAATGCTTATTTAAGATGGCTCAAAAATTTTAACTTTTGTCTTGAGAATTGAACCTTTGAAGTATAAATTATTTTAGATATTAATTTCTTTTAATAATCATAAGTCTGATAGCTTAGTGAAGTTGCAATTTCGCTGCTCCAGAAGTGGGCCACTTGTGCACCAATAGTGGACCCTGGCCCACTACTGGTTCTAATGAACAAAAACCTAAATAAATTATATACAAAATCTTAGAACCTCAAAAAATACTTAATTAAAATAAATTAAACATAAATTATTTTTTGGGGTATATGCACCAGTATTGGGCCTCCATGTCCACTACTGGTACAATTTAAGAAACTGTGATCCAGAAGTGGGCCACTCCTTAAAATCAATATAATACTCAATTTTTAAGTTTTCAACTAATCTAACAAATTATTTACAATGTAATCGAGTGTATGAATGGAAGTGTAATTTAAAATAAACCGTAATATTAAAGAAACAACGCTTTAAATAAAACCTTATCTCTTAATGAAATCACTAAGAATTTGTCCAAAAATCTGTGTTTGAAGCCACTGTAGAATATAAACGAATATATCTACAGGAAAATAAGAATTATTCCAAACTTTTTTATGGAAAGTTAACATTTAAGGGCATTAGCTAATCAGATTTCTTTTAGTAGTTTTTCTGAGGTGGATTGTGAGCTTTTTTTTTAAACTTTGAAAATTAGTGGCCCACTACAGGTACGTGGACCACTACCGGTGCGTTTACCTTAAATCAAACATTCCTATTCCGTATAACTTTTTTTAAATCTTATCCTAATCCATGTATGATGAATTTAATTCGCTATTGACAATAAAAGTAGTGCATGTTTAATCTTCATTTGGCATTTCATAAAACTAAATTCAGCGTAATAATTATGTTTTCTTTTTAGCGTATAGCTAAAATAAAGTATTTTTCAAAGTTCAAACTTGGCATTGTGCTAAACGCGCTTTGGAAGAAGAACTGAAAGTTGCAATGTCACCTTGGACCATGCCAAGTCGTTTCGAATTAAATTTTAAAGACACGGGATCCGTATTGATAGATCCACTCAAAGCAAACTAGTCGCGAATCCCACAGTATTTATGTGATCTAATTAAATTAGTCTGTTTTTTTTATCAATTTGACGTTTATTACTTTTATACTGCTACTGGGCATTACATTACACACCATCATTAAATGTTGCTATCCGGGTTTTAAAACCCGATGGTACATTTTGTACTCCGCCCTATCATTATGTATGCCCAGACCTTCCGTTCATTTAAGGGTTAATATCCCGGCTAATTACCGACGATTTTTTTCCAAAAATCATTATCAACAATGTTTATATTTCTGCTACGATATGTACCTGCAGCGCTCTTCAACACCTTTGCTGAATATCTGCAAACTGAAATTTGTGTGTAACGTAAAAATGCGCTTTTCTCAAAAACTATGTGATCTAGGGTAACCGGTATAATTTTCCTGGAAAGTTTAAATTAATGTCTACTGCCTCTAAATTTTTCATAATTTTAGTTTGAGTAGATTCTGAAATTGATGGGGTGGAGACATATTTTTTGCTCTACATTTTGGACGATATCTGTGAAAAAAATAATACCTAAAATTAAAAGGAGTATATTTTTGAGTTCAGCGTTGCGAAAGCTTTGAAACGATAACCTATACGATGTATAAAGAATTTTTCTTTTGTTTCAAGTAACTTAATTGGCCCGTTTACATTTTTATTAAATATATTTGTGAATGTTTAATAATCTCTAAATATGTGTGTGGATTGTCTTTATTACTTTTCCCAATTTAAAATTTCAACGATCCATAGTTTAACAGTAAAATGGCTGTGACAGACGGACAGACAGACACAGGAGTGATCTTATAATGGTTCCGTTTTCACTTTTTAAGCACGGAACCCTAAAACAGAAGATCTTAAAAAAATCGTCATTAATTTGGAATTAATCATTTTTTTTTGTGTGTGTGTGTTTCACATCTACCTTTTGTATATAGAGCGTTACGCAATGAAACTAAAGTCAATTTTTTGCATGACCGTAAATGTTAAAAACGCGTTTGAAATTTCAAAATTCAACCTAGTCTTCAAGATGTACATTCTTGTTTGACTTTTAATCTTATTGATGTAATGATAGCAACAAAAGAACTTTATCATTGATAAATGGAAGAAAGAAGGGATAATGTCTGATATCTAAACTGGTGAACATATACCTTTGTTTTTAGATTTATGTATTCAAATATTAATGTGAAATACTTCAAGATTTACCATAATTAGGATGAAAACCCCAGTCATTGATACCAGACTAGTAACTGACAATTAGCAAAAATCTAACTCAAATAAGTGTTTTCTTGCAATATTCTACAAAATAATGCTATCTATGTGTAACTTGTTTTTTTTTTTTTAACTGTTTTAACTTATGTTTTGTTTATTAGTTTTTTAAAATAGCTATAGTGTCAGTAATTGGAGTTTTTGACCAATATTTATGAACAAAAAGTAATTTTTAGTAATAAAATGTATCTTTTTTCAAAATGTTGCTAACAGTAATTTTTAAATGCGTCTCTACCATTCTTTCAAAAATGAAAATAAGAATAAAATACTAGATTAATTTTAAAACAATTATTCTAATTGGTAAATAAATCATGCCAGATGTAAATTTCCAACTTGGCGAAAAATGTCCGGACCAGGATTCGAACTAGGGATTTCTTGGCTGAAGCAACCAATGGTCTACCATCTGAGCTATCGTGGACGAATCTGGTGTAACTTTTTCAAACAGATAACCTTACCACCTGAGCTATCTCGGAAGAATCTGGTGGAACTTTTTCAGCCAGATAACCTTATTGATTATCAATAAGTTTATCTGGATGATTCTGTGAATCCGGTGAATCTGGTGAAAGTTTCACCAAATTCGTCCGGGATAGTTCAAATGGTACAGCACTGGCGGCTTCATCCAAGAGATCCCTAGTTGGAATCCTCGTCCGGATAATTTTCGCCAGTTGGAAACTTACATCTGATATGATTTATTTATCAATATGAATAATTGAGTTAAAATTAATCTAGTGTAATTACGTATCCAGCAAGTTATGGAGTTCGATTAACTGCGATTTATCCTCTTGAGCTGAAACAGATTTAAAACCTGATGCTACAATCAGTAATGTTATCTAGGTGAAAATGTTCCACCAGATTCGTCCGGAATAGCTCAGATGGTAGAGCATTGGCGGTTTCAGCCAAGAGACCCTGGTTCGAATCCTGGTCTGGACATTTTTCGTCCACCTGGAAATTTGCATCTGATATGATTTACTTATCAATTAGAATAACTGTTTTAAAATTAGTCTAGTGTAATTACGTATCCAGCGATTTCTGCAGTTCCATTACCTGCGATTTATTCTGTTGAGCTGAACCAGATTTCAGACCAGATACTATTAATAAATAAGGTTATCTGGGTGAAAACGTTCCACCAGATTCGCCCGGGATAGCTCAGATGGTAGAGCACTGGAGGCTTCAGTCAACAGATCCCTGATTCGAATCCTGGTCCGGACATTTTTCGCCCAGTTGGAAATTTATATCTGAAAGAAAAAATAAATTCAAAACTTAGTCATTATCTTAATGAAAACATAGTGAAACTAAAATAGGGATTTCAATACCAAAGAATCCTTAAGATGTCAATTCTTAATCTTTTCGGGACGAGCGTCTTTTACAAAATTTTAAATAACTTATCACCGGTTTTTCAAAACGCAATTTTTTGCCTAATTGAATCGGGAAAATATTTTTCGTTAAATAAGGCAAAATTTACAATAAAAAATTACTGGTGAGAGTAATCAAGGATTCGGAGCACTTTATGTGGCAAGTGTACCGGTCGCTCATCCCCAAGAGGTTAAGTACTATACGTGAATACACAAAACAGATATTTATCCAATGACAAATCCTTACGATGTATTTTGATATACATTATATAAAATTAAAACAAGGGATAAAAACAAAGCCTTTTTGCAAAAAAAAACAAACAAAAACAATTAAATTATATAAATAACCAATCTAAGTTTATTAGAATTGCTTCAAAATGTATGTGTCTATTCATGTCATAAATGTTTATTCGGAATCTAAAAATATATTAATTTAGACTACAAATGCTCACACTAGTTTGGATTCGAATCTAATATTTAAACATCGCTGGATTGGACAAATTTCGTTTGAGATAGGTGAAACCGGGGCTAGTAGTGACATTTTTGATATTAGCCGTAAGATTTGAACTGAAGCGAAACATTTAGTGTATCATATCATTAGAGTAACTCTTGCTTAACATATTTATAAAAAATTATTAACATTATAACGCTTTTCATAACACAAAATTAATTCTGCGTAACCTCAAAATTTGTCACTACTAACCCCCGCTACGGGACAAGTTGTGACATGCTTGGGGCACATTGTGACACATAAATGACACATACAAATACATTGTAACATATACAAATTATGTAAGAAAGGCGATTAAATGGGATATCTTAAATCAAGAATGAGAATTTTTTTTTAATTTATAACGTTCTTAACACAATAAAACACTTTCATGTTTTAATAATATTGTAAATCAAATGAAAATAAAATAGTTAAATTATTAACACTTGTAAACTCTTAGTCCTTTATAAAGATACTTTTAGAGACACTTAGCAATAAAAAAGAAAAACTAAATTGTCTTAATCAGGAAAGAAATAAAAAGTAAGCCAACACTAATCTTTGGCCATATTGACCTTTGACTCGGTAGCCTACTTGAACATGTAGGCCTATATCCTATATTTTTAATCACTCATTGTCATCGCTTGTTTCAGCGTCTGATTTGCAGTTAATATAAATATAATAAAGTTCATTTTTGGTACATTTGACATGCGCCCACCTTTTACATGTCATGCATTGCACCCAGTCTTCTACGGGTGTAGAAATTTTCTATTGCTCCAAGCAAACTAGACATAAGCAATTTTCGTCATCCTCAGAGCTATCCAATACTTGCTTCTACCTTTTTTTTCAGTAACCTAGGTGTAATTATTTTATGCACTGCTTGGCCTTTCCATATAGTTTCTTTTTTGCTTTTTCGTCTTCAATTCGTTTTCTGCGTTCTTTTGCTTTTCGTTCTGCTCGAATTTTTTCTTTTACGAGTGTTTGTTAGAATGGCAGATTTCAAACATTTACGAATAGATCGCTTGCCTTTTCGAGGTCATGCTTTAGGGAGGTCTTATTTCTGTAAGACTTACCACTGATACATTGCTATTATCAATTGTCATAGAATCATCTAATTTAATGAGATTTCTTACTTCTGAAGACGGTACTGCAATCTCACCATCATTGATTAAAGTTATTGCTAAAGTGCTTGGTTTACTAACAGTTTCATATTTACTAATTTTTTTTCATTGTCATTCTGGTCTTTAACGCTCTCATCTCTGATAGATAACGGTCGATGAGTTACTGAGGAGCATAGGAAGTCTTCATCTGTAAAAATGCTCCTATTAAATTCCCAAATTCTACTACAACGAAATCCCGCTAGAATAATTTTTTGAAGTGGCAGCACTAGAAAGGGCTATTCTGACAATACCTAGTATGTCATAGATGGACATAGTGCTTCCAGGATGCTGGGGTAAGTAGTGACACTGTCACAACGTCCCTCTTAGACATCGTCACAACTAGCCCCGCGTTACGCCATTTTGAACTTTATTCATTAGTTTCCGAAATGTTGGCTTGATTAACAAATGAAATACATAGAATAACAGCTCAAAACATAAGCATTTAAATAATGTTAGGGATGTTTATATACCTCAGTATCCCTAGTGGCAATGACGATTTCAACGTAGGTCGCAAAATTTACTTTTCCGATAGAAAACAAGATAAATATTTTTACCTCGAAAACAACACAACGCTATAATTCAAAACACACGCAGCACACTGAGACAATCAACCTCTTCACTCACATGACGCGACAGGTGCTGCAACCTATTGGCTCAGTCAGGAAGCTCGATGGCACAACTTGCCCCAGTCACAACTAACCCCGGTCTCCCCTACAGCAAAAAATAAGGAATTTATTATTCTTGTAACATTTAACATTCTTCGCAAATAATAATACGCCCGAAGAAGGAATTTAAGCTGCATACATTAAATGTTCTTTAAGGATGTAGGATATCTTTGAACACGTCGAAAAATTAAAAATATAACTATGTTCCAAGCTTCACTACTTCTGTAATAAGTCAAAAATAAAAATCAAACTTCATTTAAATATAAAATCATATTTAAATTTATATTTAAAAAAAAATATATATATATATATACTTGTAAATTTATAAATAAATATTGAAATGATAAGTTTAAAAATATATGATAATAAGAGAAAATAATCTTCCGCGCATGATAAAATCTGAAAATATGCATATAAAGAGGAAATTTTGGCGAAAATAAATGCATAATAGAGTTACCTTCATAATAAAACCAGAATATTTGTAAAAAATATTGACTAAATTGAAAGAATTAAAAAAATTGACTTTTTGAAAAATATTTTTAAAGAACAAAAACAGAAAAAAAAATAAAATTTTACATTTTTCTGATTTTAAGTTGTAGATAATACAAAAATGAATATGCGGTAAAAATGTCATATAACTGCCATGCATAGTTTTTTAGTAACACTGCGCGCAGTATCAAAATTCATCGTTTTGAATAAACACAACGCAAAGTTTAATTATCCTATGTAGTCTTAATAAAACTGCCGTAATTAGTAAAGTAATGGGGATTTTTTAATGCGGTTTTTTGCATACTGTTCAGAAATTATTACGGAATCAAAATAAGTATTTAAAAAAATTCGAAAGTTGATGGTTTAAAGGTATCCTAACCCCTTAAGTTATTTGTCTTTCTTTATTACCGTTATAGTTTGAAAAAGACTAACAGAACAAACATTTTTATTCTAAACTCTGTACCGTACGCTTTTTTATAACACTAATTAAACAAATTAATGTAACAATAAATTAAATTACTAATAAATTGCAGATTTTTTATATTAGTTACTTAGTATAAACGTAAGATATTAAATATAATACTTCTTAATAATGATATTTACTTATCTATACTAATAAAACCAAGTTTCGCTTTGTCTGTATGTGTGGCTGTTTGTGTGCGATGGATAGCAAAATGTATAGGATGTACGAGTATACGCATTTTTGTGAGGCTAGCCCAAAGTGCCTCCTGATGCAAGTGACATTCAGAATTTAAAATTTCTAAGAATTTGCTGAAATATTAATTAAACATCGCAACTCACTCTCATCAAAAAACTATGTATTTCATATATGACATGCGCATGCGTACAAACTCATTTATGCATCAAGAGATAGCGAAGAAACGTTTTCGACTCTATTTCTGTTCGTTTTTTGTTTTTGCTTTTTTAATCCAAATTAACCAAGCCGGTCGGTACAGCTAAAATTGAAAAATACATTTTGAAAGATCGTACTCTTACGTTTCAAATGACGCAATCAATTCAAAACAATGTCGCAGTTAACTCTTTGAGAAAAAAATTCAAAAAGTGTCGTCGTCCCCCCCCCCCCCCCCCCCTTATTGCAACGCACTGCCAGGAATCAATTTTACATGTATCAACAAAACAAAGATATGCTCTTGAAGCTGATACCCTCTTCTAATCTATAGTGGATTTGGTTTTTAGAAATACGCAATTTAACCCTTTCAAATACATCAGCTAACGCAGGACACTTCGCGCCTCACTGAGACGATATTTTTTCTACGCTAAAGGTATCTAAACGTCTCTAAAAAACGAATTTTAGAGAAATATTTTTGGAGCATCTCAATAGACCATATATACATCTCCTACAGACCGTTCGGAAGGAAATAATTTTTTTCTTTTTTTTTTTAGAAAATAAAATTTGTGAAAACATTGACGAAATCAGTAAAAACCGTAGTGTTTTACGCTGTTTCTCTCGCTTTCGGTACTGATAGACAGAAAAAAATAAAATTATTCAGACAATAAAATACTAAATAGCTTATACTTTCAATATTTTTCGGAATATTTTCATTTAAAAATTTAAAATAAAAAAATGGGATTAAAGACATAAAATCATACAATTTTGAGGTTCATTTAATGATAATTTATTACGGTCCCAGGCGACGCAGGGCGAATCAATTAGTCTATAAATAATTTAAACTTTAAAGGCCAGCACAATGCAGTTTAATTACATTTTTATATTCTTTGAAACACATAGCTATAAATATAACATTTAATGAAAAATGCTTCACATTTAATTTTCAAAAATATTGGAATATAAAGGAAATGGCTTTCTGATAATAAATAAAAACATTTTCTTAGGTTTTCATATAAATAATCACAAATGTCCATTCAGATTACTTCAGAATCTATTTATTTAATATTGTTCATACTGTAACTATTTCGATATAATTTTCTTTTTAATATAATTTGTAAACATTGCAGAAAATACGAAACATTTTGTTTAAGAAGCAGAAAAAAGTAAGTGGAAGTAGTAGTTTCGAAATTAGCGTTTATTAAAAGCCACCATCTACACATCAGAGCGAATTAAGCTTTGCAGTCCAAATGTTGTTAAAAATTTCCCTAAAAACCTATGCTATAAATCCCGAGATGGCTTTGCAGAATAAGATAGTAATAAGCTTTTATCAGAAAATGCTTTTTGAGTATAATAGGGTGGAAATTTAAAACATGAATATTTTTAAAGCTAAATTGTTCTATGAATTATGTGAAATACATTTCGAGATAAAAATTATTGTGTTTTGTTATTAATATAAAATAATTTTGTTCAATTGAACATACGGAAATGTGCTAGAAAAAGACTGTGTCCTGTCTTGCTTTTTCTAGCTCGCTCTGTCGTGATCTGTTTAGCACTGTTGAAGAATCTCGCTTGTGGATTCGAAAGAGCTGTTTGCTGCTTTTTGTGTATTATTTCTGCATTTTTAACCGCTTTTTTCTGCCTTTCAATATGTTGGAAATTGTTAAAGGTGGATAAAATATTTAGTTTTAAGGTATTGGCTGACTCAGAAATTCAAATGCAATTTCAAATATTTGCGTAAATGTTTGAAAAAGGATTTATCAGTTTGGCAACCAAATCGTATTCAAAGAGTAAAATTGAATATTAAAGATTAATACTAAGCAGGTGGCACCAATATCTTATAGGATGATATTCAGCAAAATTAATAGAAAGTTTTTGTTATTTTATCCTTCATTTTAGGCTCACGTTTTTTCATTATTTTGAAAATTCTTTTTTGCTCTTATATATATATATATATATATATATATATATATATATATAAACAAAAAAAAAACAGTAATTTCGTTAAATGCATTAAAGTTTTTAAATTATAAACTTAATTTTATAAGAATTAAAATAATCATTTGCTTTTGAACAGAAATTGTTATTTCAAATAACATAGTTTTAAAGAGTTTTAAATTTATTCTCTTTTTTAAATTAATGCAGCATCTAAATGATCGCTGCTGAACTTTTGAATATTTACCATCTACACAGCATTTCTCAGTCACTTAATCAAACATTCCCGTAAACGTTTCTTATAACAAGCTTTTAGGTATTACAAAATCAGTACATCTTTAACGGTAAACTTGGCAAACATTATATATGTCTAAATCCTTCATTACCTTTTGGGTACTGAGAGTTAAACGGACAAAACTTGATCCGCCTATATCTTGTATTCATTAACGTAGATCGATTCTTGCATTTACTTCATTATTATGGAATATTGATATGAGTATTTAAGAAAAAGGATTTTAGGATTTTATGCAATTTACATGTTTGTATATGTTTAAAACATAACAGTTACGTATATTGGTAGGAAATAAAACAATATTTATTGAGATCAAATAATGTTTATGAATATAAGTACTTTTTAATTGTACGAGGAGTAAATGCATAACAAGTATTTATAAACGGAAATTTCCATGAATTTTATTTGTTATATTTTTGAAATATTTTAGGCATGAGTTTTATCACAGAAATTTTATAATAATAAAACAGTTATGTATTTTTGTTAAAAAGTAATGCAAAATTTAATTCAAATGCTTACCAGAAAAAATGGTTATTTGCACAGAGAAAAAATATTTATTATGAAGAGAGGTATCATGTTTTCATATTTAATTTGCATCCAAGAATATTTGACTGTTGACTTCTTTTAAGGTTAGAAAATGTTTCTAATAAGAAAAATACAAAATTATATTAAAGCGAAGTTTGTTATCAATGTGGATATACAGTTTTTTAATAAGTTTATTTTTCAGACAAATAACTAAAAAAAATTTTTGTTTAACATTTATTATAAGTATACTTAAAAAAAAAATACTTATTATAAACATAAATAAACAATTAAATTTTAAAAAATCAAAAAACCCGACTGCATAAAAAAGCGAACTAATTAATTATTTCTCATCAATGTGAAACTACATTTTTTTTCAATTCCTACTATTAGCTCACACTCTCGGTATATATATCTTGTTCAAATTTTCAATCGTTAATAAAATACTTATTATTTATCCACTAAAGCTCAAATAAATTTTTTTAAACTTGTAGTGGATGACACTTGATGTTAATCCAGTTTTTTTCAAATATTAATTCATTAATTAAATTAAATTAATCAATTTTCAATAATCGAGAGAGCCCTCTTCGTGATCAAGGTATTTTAATACCGACAGAGCCCTATTCTTGATCAAGGTATTTTAAGACCGACAGAGCCCTGTTCTTGATCAAGGTATTTTAAGTGCCACTCAAGAGAAAAGAAGAATGGGAGAAAAAAAATTCTCTTATTGACCTAAGTAGGAATTGACTTAAAATATATTTTTTTATATTACTTCTATTTATTACTTACCTATTTTTTTAATTATTATTAACTTGTATTGTTGGCTTTTAAGTTGTGTTTAATTGCTAGTTCCTATCTATAAACACTGTTTTGATGAGGTGTATAGATGTCTATGATGGTTAGAGTTGCAGTAAAGCTAGAGATCCTACCTACACAACTTCCAGGTTGTGTAATATTTAAATGGAGCTTCTGACTGGAAAATAGTCAATGAAACATTGTCTTCATTTTGAAAGACCTATCGATTGATATGCCACTCAAAAGGGTGCGTAATTTTTTTTTCGTCTCTACCACCATTTTGTATTTTATGGCCGCCATTTTGAATTTATAGTAACAAAACATAGCCTATAATCATCGGGTCGTTAAGACGAATTGATAGAGACCTCATTCAGTAAAATGAATCCAGCCGTTGGGATGTTTCGAGGGTATAAAAAATCCACATACACAGATACGCGTGAAACACACAACCCTTCTTTTCAGTCGTGTAAAAATGACACCCGACTTCTTACTTGTAACATGTGTATATTTTTATTTGTAATTTTCAAATCTTACTACTGAAATTCACATTTACTTTGAAATTACTGCTTATTTTTATAAATTTCGATAAAAGACATCTGAGTGTAATGTTTCAAATGTACCTATAAGTTCAAAGGAGCTGAACGTATCAGCTTGTGAAGGCGCCTACCTTCACATATTAATATTAAGACTTTTCCTCTTTCCCCCCCTTTAAAATTACATTTTTTTAAAATTCTTAAATTTAATTATCTGTCTGCATTCGGATTCAATCTGTTTTTAGCGCTCTTTTCCCTTCATAAATTAAGCATTCAATTCTCAGTCTCTTTAATATTTTAACCGCAGCGCACTACAGTTAAAAGAAAAGAAATCATTTCCTTTTCTCGCCTAATAACTGGATTCTAATTTTCATCCTTCTGCCTTAGTTTCATGATATGCAGAAATTAGTCAGACATATTACTTCTACATTTTTAGCCGTTGGTCCAGATGTAAGATATTAGTCATTTCAGTTATTAACCCTGTCTTTATTTTGTTTTGTTTATTAACGGGCGCTTCGGCCGCTTCAATCCCATGAGAACTTTGGCAAACCTATCGAATGTTCTGTTGCGGTTTATGTGCTATAATTACCAAGTAATCATCTGGCGTTAAATAGTTCTTATTAATCTTTTACATTCCCCATTCAATTTCAATTATTGTACTTTGACCACATGTCTTCCTCTCTTTAATCTCGCCATATAGTATATATATTTGGCGAAATTGTGTATGTAAGCTTGCCAACACTCCAAATTTCGAGAAAGTGTATTTTGGAGCCAGACTAGCTTCTGAACTCGCATGATGTGAATAAAAAAATTGTAACGCTTCGCTCCCTTCTCCAACATGGGCCGTGTAATTCTCGGCGGTGGTGGAAACGGTCCCGGTGCACAATAAAGACCTTCAGAAAACTTCTACCTTTTATTATCTCAGCAGTTCCTTGCCTCGATCTTAAAATAATTAACAATTGATTTTTTTACCTTAGAGTCTGTATTGAAGCTTAGCAAAATGAACCACCTGTGCAACAACAAATAACTACTTTACAAAAACTGGACAACTCCGTTACAAAAACTTGGTGCTTAAGGCCGGCATTGCCGAGGTTACATTTGGAGAAGCGGAGCACGTGATATATATATATATTTCTTATTCAAAATAATTACTAATACTGGATTATTACAAAAAAAACTGTTCAATTTTTTTTTAACAAAAAACTGCAAAATTCATGGACTATCAATTATGGACTATGTTCATTACAGTGGCTGTTTGCACGCTTACCTAGCCTGAAATGTCCACTACACTGGTACTGAGACGCAATAATTATGACACCTGTAGTACCCGGTCAGCCAGTTTGATCTTTGAGTGTGCTATCCAAAACAGATGTCTGAAACTATTTGCTGCTATTCCAGAACAGACGTTCAGTGAATGTCGCCTGCTATACGAAATAAAAGAAAAAAAACTGGTTCCCGTGATCCTGAATTAAGGTGAAAATGAAAGACGCCCTCGTACAGCACTGTACCGCAGATTTCCTGGTGGTCATCGGAAAATCCATGCATCCCCTTCCGGGGGATTCCGTCACAAAGTCCGCCAAACACCTCCTCTTTATTTCCAGCAAGAAGAGAAAGGAATAAATTATCATTCATGATGACTCAAAGTATATTTTTCTCTCGCCGCCGAAGCAAGATTTTTTTTTTTTTTTTTTTTTTTTGTGTGTTGGATGGATGCGCCGTTTTACAAACTTTCAGTAGTCGCAGCCTTTTTAATTATTCTTCGGTTCTGTGCGTTGTGTTTTGAGACATCTGCAAATGAACGTGTGAATTTAAGCAACTGATTGATTTCACATAATTAACATGGAAGTTTATTCCTAAAGAAAAAAAAAAAACTTTAAATACAAGTAAAATTCACTGGGGGCGCACACAAAATAAATAATTTTCCCTTCTCTATAAAAATATAATATAAGGTGAAAACACAAGAAATTAATTACATAAAAAAAAAAAAAATCATTTTTCTTGTCTTTAGTATAACAGGTAAGCTATTCTTTTTTTCCTTTTACAGTATTCAAGTCATGTTACTCCCATAACTACATTTTATGGCTCCTATGATATAAAGGCATGCTAAATTTAAGTATTTTAAAGTGGTATGAACTCTGGACAAATACATAATATAATTTTTTTTTTAAAAAGGGCCAATGAAAAGAAATTTGAAATATTACTTTTGGTTCTTGTACCTGTATTTTCTTTAAGGTATAAAATTTGATAGTTAGATGGCAAGTTTTATATATATTTACAGTGTAAATTGTAAAGTATTTTTTTTTTTCGTTCTTGCACTTTTAAAGGTAATGTTTGCTCTCTCCTTACCAGTTTTGTGCTTGTGCTAAAGGCAGAATTATACTTTTATGTTGATTCCTAAGTAATACAGTATAGATACTGTGTGATTTTTTTTGCTACCTTTTAACAGTGGATATTGAAAATATTAAAGTATTTCAAATAATGATGTTTTAGTTACGAGGATTGATTTTGCTATATATATATTGAGATAAAAAAAATATGCAAAAAAAAAAAAATCCTCATGACTGGATTATATTGCTCTTTTAATATATATCTATATATATAAGTTATGATGGCTTCTTACTAAAAATTAAGCATTTATTTTTATTAGTAACAGGCTAAGATTTTGCATGTCTAGGGATGCACTTCATATCCAGTTCAGTTTCAAAGTTTTTTTTTTAATTTAGATAAAAGATTGTCCAAATTTTTTTTCTTTCTTTTCACATTTCCGATTCTTATTTAATGCATTATATATATTTTTCGGTGTGACACAATGTTGCAATTCTGAGATGAGATGTTGTTTTTTTTATCTCCATTGGCCTAGGATTGCTGAACATGGTTGCTCTCGCTTAATTTCTTACATCATTAGCGCTGGTCGCATTTTTCCCCCCTTTTTAGATATTATGCGTCTGCAACTGATATGTGTCGCATTGCATTTTATATAAAAATGTTATCTATTATGATCACAGACAAAGTTTTTATTATTTTGGTTCGTGTACTTTTAAAACTCAGCAATCCTGTTGTAATCAGGCAAGCTTTCACAATGAAAGTGAAAACTTAGTTATAAAAAAGAGAGACATAGTGTATAAAAAAAAGATAAATAAAATAACTTAAGGTAATTTTTTTCCCAGAGCTTAATGTAATTTAGATACAAAAAAAATAAGGTAAAAAAATGAAAAGGCTTAAACTGGTACTGGACTGATATTATTTTTGATTTTTTTTTCTTCTTACTTGTTGTGCTTAATATATTTCTTGTGGTAGCACTTCCTACAGGTAATTTCTTTTTATATATAACATTTTATATGTTTTTTTATGTGTATATTATATGTTTTTTTTATGTGTATATTATATGCTTTGTCAGTCATCCATATCAATAAGATATGAAAATTTTAATACTCTAGATTACTATAAATATTGGTCTTGCAACTTTTATACTTAAGGATAAACACTAGTGACATATAAAAAAAAGTGAGAGGAATTAACTATTAATGGCAGTTAAATTTGCTCAGTAGTTATTCTTTTTCAGTTGGTTGCTACTAATTTGAGACAATTACATTTGCGATCTAGACAGTACACTGTTCTGTTTATATACATCTCTCATAGTCCAATTTACACGGATTTTATACATTTTTATTCACGTCTCATTAATTTATTTCTATAGCATAGGTTAGGCTCCTTCGTTTTAAAATATAGCGCGAGTCATCATATCTTAAATTTTTATTATTTCATTAAAAAAAGTCTCTTTTTCCTTTTGATTTCTATTTCTACTTTATAAAATTTTATAACATGAGTCGTAAACATGTTATGCATGTGTTAGATATCAGTATGCTTGTTACTGCATACACACACAATTTACACGCACACTACATTTTACATGTGATTATATTACTTGAGGTAAATTTTTAATTATTGTTTCCTGTGTTGTGTAAGTGCTTTTTTTTCATTGCGCTATGATCCGGAAATAGCCCAATGATTAAGGGTGCATGTTTCAGTTTTGGCTAAGTGGATCGGCCGTCCACTTTCTCAAAAGTGGAATATATTACTTACATGATACAAATGTTCAATACCTCGCATTAATTTACAAGGCGTTCGCGCTCTCTTTTATTTTTTTTAAATGCATAATGACGTATCTCTCGTACTATTTGATACTCCGTACATGTTTTTTTTTTTTTTCTCACTCTAGCTTACTATGGGCAGATAGTGAAGTTAGAGGTTTGTCTGCATCAATTTTTTTTAATCTCATGTACACATTTTTATGATTTCAAGTTTAACCCGGTACTACATACACACACATATTTACATTTGCATTTCATATGGTCTTGTTTTGTAATAATTTTATGACACTCACCTTGGTTAAACATGGTCATGATTCTGTGTGCTTGTACATTTTTTTACATACCTTCTCAACATTAGTGTACATTTTCACAAATACATAGTTTTCACTATTTTAAAGTTTGCGTATTTTTTGTTGCCTTGACATTTTTTTATTTTCGGAATGTTACTGAATTTTTTTACATAATGTAATTCAATACAATATTTGCACATGCATCTTAAATTTACATGCATGAGTTAATTTCTAGCTGGTATTTTTTACACATTTGTTAATTTTGTTTGTTTACGCGCGGCTGGTGACTCGTTGCTATTTTATTTATAACATAAGGTATTTTATTATAGCTGACATGATAGTTGATATCGTTGAAAATGCTGTTTTTATAAAATTTATTCAAATGCATAATGTGAGCTGTTATGTACACTTTAGTTATTTTTTAAAAAAAGCTATTCACATATAGTCATTAAACTAAATCTTTGGCATTTTCTCACATTTTAATTTTTTTAATTAGTGAGTTACAGTCTCACAGATGTCTTGTGACGGTTACATACACTCATAGATCATAAAGTATAACGCGTGGTATTTTGCTATTCGTTTTTTTTCTCTTTTCCAACCCTTTACTTGGAACATGTTTGGCTTGGCATAACTGCTACAGTTTAGCGTAGAGTTATGCAATCTGTCGTGCACTCGTACATTTTATGCACACTTCTTTTTAACGTGATACAGTAATAACTTTGGCAGATACACCTTTATTTTAATTTTTAACCCTTAGTTAACCATTTATGCAACTTTTTTTTCTTTTCACAAGTAGTTCATGTGTTGGATATTTATTTATGTTATACAAAATTTGCTCAGTTAGAATACAATTTTGTTCATTCATATACATACATTACACTAGTTCATGTGTTGATTTACATATTTTGTTCATTTGTTTTTACACATTGTACTTTGCTTACGATCTATTCGACAGTATTCCTTTTTGTTTTTTTTGTTTCTCACAAGTAGTTCATTGAGTAATACACACTGCCTGGTTTAGAGTATAACCAGAGTTTCACACATTACACGGAGTTCTTTGCTTTTATTAACCCTTATTCATTACATTTTGGTGATTAACTCGCTAATTATGTAATTGAATCTCACTCGTATGTTAGTGTTTTGGGTTATTACACACCTACTGTCCGTATATTTTGTTGGCAAAGTGCATAAAAATGGTAGTTCATTGAGACATTATTACAAGTAGTTCATGTGGAATTATACAATTTGTTCATGTGTTTATTTACACGTTGTGTATGCTTGCGTACACACTTATTCATATGTTTTATTTCAGGTAATTCATGAGTTTGAGGTTTCTTTTTCCCCTCCCTTCACACACATGCAGTTTTTTTTTTCCTGTTACTTTTCTATCTTTTAAACTTTACACCATGTTTCGATATTAAAATGTTCTATCAGTTTTTATATTTTTTAAATTTTAACAGAGTTGTTTTTGTTTATTTTGTGTGTTTACATAATGTCATAACATATCAATGACACATCACTTTGTCCATGTACAAAGATTTTAAAGTTACTAGGAGTTATCCGTCACATGACATATTAAATTACACACACATTTCGAATTTGTTGCCTTTTAACATGTAGCATTTTTTTTAACACTTTCATTCGATACTTCTTACTTGAAGGTGGCAGATCGAGTAAGGTATCTTGTCACACTATATTAAATCGTATGCAATTTCTTAGTAAATGTTTTTAATATTTTTTGCCAGGGGTTAAATTTTAATAAGTACACAGATGGTCTATACATGAAAGTTCCGCAAAACTAAAACCTTTACATATCCTTTTTTTTTTGTGCAAATTTCATTTACTGTGTTTGATTCTCATTGGTTATCGAGGGAAATTCCTTTTTTCTTTCACACTCATATGTCAGGATTTTAAGGATTTCTTTTTGGTAAACAACACTTCTTTTTCTATATTTTGCAAGAGACAGTTTATCTTTTGCGGTAACACTCCTTTTCCTTTTTTGTTTATTTAACGTAAAGGTATGGATCCTGTCAATTTTACACTGATGCGTTTTGAGTATATATATATATATATTTTCAACGAATGCAGCAATATCTTATGAAATTTACAGTAAAAAAAAAAAAAAAATTAAATCTAACCCTTTGGTAACGATTTTTTTTAAATACGGTACACTTTTTTTTCTCTTCAGTTACATTTTGCTGTTTGGTGCTTGGTGCATGTAGAGAATTTTTGTTCATAGTTAACACACACAGTAGTTCATAGTTTATGTTAGAGTTCATAGAGAAAACCCTTACACGAGTTCATTGCTTTGTCAATTCTTTGCTTGCATCAGGGACTAATTGTCACTGTTTTTAAAACTGATTTTCAAAACACTTAGGCATTTTACTACATTGATACATTTCTTTGGTTCAGTGTTATATTTTTCCACTTCAGGTCACTGTGATACACTTCTATTGTTCATTTGTATACTAGCACACCTTTGTTATTTTCTTATGCTAGATATTTAAAAAAAAAGGGTTTCTTTTTTTGGTAACTTTACAGGATTACACCTTACCTTTTTTTCATTCGGTACCTTTCTTGGCTATTCAAGGTATTTCACGTGATATGATACTTTTCTTATGCACGATTTTCCAATCACCCAGTACACAGGTGTGCATTATTTTTTGGTTTTTGTTATGCTCATTGACACATGTGGTTTATTATTGGTATGTACCAGTCGTAACACCAAACGGTGTTATTTATGACTACATTCACACACACACATACATACTTTTGTGCCACCTGTTGTATAATGCTTATTAAATTTCATTAAATTTATTGTACATTTTTACCATTTTTTTAAGGGGTACTTTCTCTGGAAAGTTCTGACTACCTCTTGTTTATACCTTATAGGAGTGCAATATGTTTTAAAATACACTTTAGTTAAATTAGGTTCTCAGTAAAACACATTCAGTCTTTGGTTACAAGATAAAATGATGGCAACTTTCAACTTTTAACAAATAATTTACCTCCATCTTCCTCTCCTTTTACCAGTCATACCACTTTTAAAAAAACTTGAAATGTCACAAATAGTGCTGAAAATGAACAATTTTTATATTTACTATATTATGGAATCTTTTGTCTTTATATACAGTTCATGTCTCAAAATAATTTTATAAGTTGGAGTATGACCAACTGTTGTAGCAATTGTGGAAATTGCTCTTGCTTGAAGTGAATGTTCAAGCAATTTTATATATTAAAATCTTCTGGAAATAATTTTTAAAAAAAGATAACTGTGTGCACACGTTAAAAAAAATAATAAGAAGAAAATAAGAAAACAGCTGTCCAGAAGTATTAACTGCAGTTCAAAAAAATTTTCAATATATTTTATTTTGGCAAGTCTTTGGTACCAACTTGCTTTGTCATGCTTATAGGCATGCTTTTTATATGAGACATGATTTATTTGTTCCTTATATATTTAGTATTTCTGTATATGTTTATAAACTGTTGGTCACCGGGTTCCCTCTACAAAATATTACATTTTTACATATTTTTTTTATGTGTAATGTATTTGAGGGAAGACATGGGGTAACTTTTTTTTTCTCTCGCGGTGCACTTCGTTCTTTTTCGGCTGTTGGGGAGATATATGTGAAGGCGCCTACCTTCACATATTAATATTAAGACTTTTCCTCTTTCCCCCCTTTAAAATTACATTTTTTTAAAATTCTTAAATTTAATTATCTGTCTGCATTCGGATTCAATCTGTTTTTAGCGCTCTTTTCCCTTCATAAATTAAGCATTCAATTCTCAGTCTCTTTAATATTTTAACCGCAGCGCACTACAGTTAAAAGAAAAGAAATCATTTCCTTTTCTCGCCTAATAACTGGATTCTAATTTTCATCCTTCTGCCTTAGTTTCATGATATGCAGAAATTAGTCAGACATATTACTTCTACATTTTTAGCCGTTGGTCCAGATGTAAGATATTAGTCATTTCAGTTATTAACCCTGTCTTTATTTTGTTTTGTTTATTAACGGGCGCTTCGGCCGCTTCAATCCCATGAGAACTTTGGCAAACCTATCGAATGTTCTGTTGCGGTTTATGTGCTATAATTACCAAGTAATCATCTGGCGTTAAATAGTTCTTATTAATCTTTTACATTCCCCATTCAATTTCAATTATTGTACTTTGACCACATGTCTTCCTCTCTTTAATCTCGCCATATAGTATATATATTTGGCGAAATTGTGTATGTAAGCTTGCCAACACTCCAAATTTCGAGAAAGTGTATTTTGGAGCCAGACTAGCTTCTGAACTCGCATGATGTGAATAAAAAAATTGTAACGCTTCGCTCCCTTCTCCAACATGGGCCGTGTAATTCTCGGCGGTGGTGGAAACGGTCCCGGTGCACAATAAAGACCTTCAGAAAACTTCTACCTTTTATTATCTCAGCAGTTCCTTGCCTCGATCTTAAAATAATTAACAATTGATTTTTTTACCTTAGAGTCTGTATTGAAGCTTAGCAAAATGAACCACCTGTGCAACAACAAATAACTACTTTACAAAAACTGGACAACTCCGTTACACAGCTTAATGAACTTCAGCTGAATATTCATTAAAATCCCTAAAATGTGGCATATTTATAATCTTCTTCTGACTAATCAACCGCTTTTACAGGCTTACCTTAAGCAATTCGCTTTTCCAGATTTAAAATATTACTCTTTTTGTACATGTTTAACGATAAATTTGAGTAACATACAAATCTCTATATATCTCTAAATCCTCGATTGCTTGCTGCAAAATGAAAATTAAATTGACTTAACTTATTCCGTGTATACAATGTACTCATTAAAACTAAGCCTTCGGTGTTACAGTCCATTAAAGCATCCGGGTATATAGCGGTGAACCCTAGTTTGTTGACAATGGTTCGTAAGTTGCTATACAGCATATGTCTCGGATAGAATATCATGCAATAATGGGAACCCAGTGTTTAGTTCGCAACTATTTTATCGATCTAAAAAGGATGAAAAGTTGAGAGAAATTAGCAAAGCCCGTAGACGAACTCTAATCATGTTCCACGATAGTCATATGGGCTGACCAAATCGACTCTGGGTACACAGTCTTTAACGTTGTTCAGGTATTTAATACTATTCATTATCGAGTCATTGCTATTGTTGTTAATAAAGTTTAGAATACAAGTATATAAGAGTTATATACATAAAGAAACTTTTTTTTTTTTTTTTTTTTTTTTTTTAACAAAACGAAACATGCGGTGATCTTTTATCCCTTTAAGACCAAGCAGCTTTTTGAGGGTTTTTTTTTTTTTTTTTTAAATGAAAATAATGATGTAGCTGAAATTTGTAACTGATAATTCACTATCTATTGATAAAATACATATAATATAGTTTCTGTTAACTAGCACAATCACTCGAGTCCGGCATTTATGGAATAGATAACCCAGGAAAATAGAGTTTTAGTTATTGCCTAACCCGCACGATCGTGCGAGTCCGGTCTTAAAGGGATATAAACTAAAACCTCTGTAAAATGGCATAATTTCATAATTTCTTATTCGTCATGATTCATGATATTTTTAAATTTTGTATAACATGACATTGATATGAATGTATTTTTTTTAAATACAGTTTTCGATGTTTATTTATCGGCCAAATGATAAAAAGGACTACTAAGTTAAAATAGTTATTTTAATAAATAAATTACAGTTTTATTTCTTCTCTATTTTTACATGTCCAATGCTCTTTAGTTATAAACAAAAATACTGATTAATTGTTGTTAAAAATGCTTAATATTAACTTGCGCATTATATTTTATTACGTTAAATTATTTGTATGCATGTTGAAATGGTTGAACTATTCAAAGCTTTAAGTAAACATTTGTCACGGGAAAAATTATGTTGCATTTTTTAGGTGTAAATTTAAGAAATGGAAATAATCGTGACTTCTAAATTATGATTACTGTTTCTGGAATACTGAAAAACTAAATAATAATGTTAAAATTTTAGGTAATGAACATTTCCTAAAAAACGTTTTAAATCAATTCTATGTAATATTCAAAGAATTATTTTATTAAAGAATTGCTTAACCCCAGAATATAGTAGAAATACTGATGAGAAGAAATCCACAAATTTTACATCAGTAGATTTTCACATCGATATAACTTATAAATATTTACTTTCTTCTAGGTATGAACCAGTCACATTAAAATAATCATGTTAAGAGAAGACAAGACATATTGCCATCGTATGGGAAATATGCAAGCTTGAAGAATCGTTTTCAAGGAAACTACCCGAACGATTTTGATGAAATTGGAATCCATATTCACCGGAGTAGGCTCGAGATTTATGGCAGACATTTTGTTCTGCTACTAAACCTTTTTTTTTTTAAAGCAATGCCAATTTTTTAGAACTTTTCTATTTTCAGAAATGTGTTTTTTTCTGAAACTAATATATTTTTGAAAAACTATCTGCCACATATGATCTCCTATTTTTTAATCGAAATTGTTCGACTACTTTAGGAGTTCATGCGGTTTTTAGGTGAAAAGTACAATTTTTCGGAGAGCTAAAATCTTAGATACTGGGAAAGTCAGAGATGTGTGACATTCTTTCATAATTTTATCAAACACATGAATTAAAGTATATATAAACACTTGTAAAAAAATTTGTTACATAAAATAAATGACTATAAAATGTTAGAGTAAATTTAATGTGAGTTGTCATGGTGTTCTAGTTGTGTCTTCCCTTAAAGCACCTCTTCAGAAAACGAACATTACTTTCAATATGTCTCATTAAAAGCCTTTATGTTTAGATAAGTTCTTAAGTCTATAACACTAAGGTCATCATCGTAATTTCAAAGATAAGGTCTAAGGTATCATCGTTAACATTATATTTGTCTAAATCCTTCATTAGCTTCCCTGTAAGATAATTAAATAGACAATGCGTGATCCGCCTACATATTATAGGTGAAAGTACAGTGTAAAACCGTTTAGTCTGGTGAAACCGAATTCCTAACTTTTAATGAGCTACCGTCTTTAGGCCAGAAAGCCAAGCAACCATTGCGATATCTCCACATAGCCAATTATGTAAATTCTATATATAAGGGATAATCTTATGATTTTTCTGCTTTAAATTTTGCTCATTTTCTAAATTCTTAAATATGAAAGCGTTTGAAAATACTGAAATTATTCACATTTATTATTATATATTTTATCATATTTCACAAAGATTAATTTTCGGCAATTAAAGATTCGCTAGCATTTAAAAGGGCATTTATACGGCTTCCTTTCTGATCGACATTTTATTCGAATAATGAAGTATAATTTATGTGCAATAAAAATAATATTGAAAAACAGCAATTGAAGAGCTCATAAAGAATTATTGAATAAAATACAGTGAAAAGCTTTTGGGCGAGTTTAGTTATGAATTTTATAATGTCAATAGAAATAGGAATTGTTACGATTATAGCAATTCTAATAAAGATAATTACTCTTTCGTCTGTAAATTTTAAATCATTAGTCTTAAAAGTGTTACATTATTATTTTAGTTCCTTAGTCAAAATTGTAAAATAAAATGTGTTGTTTCAGTTTGAAAACACAGTGGTATCTTTTTCATTTTCTGTAAGTTTAACAAACCCCTGTGGTCTTAATTCCGGATGATTTTCTATTTATATATAACCATTTATTCATAACAGTCTACTGAGCAAATGATACATTATGATTATATTGTGGTTAATGTTTAAGTGCAATGTATGTGCGTAGAGTTGCAATAATTCATATTCAAAATTCTAGCTTTAAGAAATAATTAATTATGAAATATGCAATTTTACCTTATTTTCATTAAACATTAAGTCTAGTAATTTACTGCACATTATTCATAATTACAGAATATTGTTAAAGACAATGGGAAATAGCCTGTTAAATGCATTATTTGATCGTTAAAATAAAGAAAACTGTTAATTGCTTTTACTAAAAAAGAAATATCTTTCAAAACAACAGAAATATACATGTTTGAAGAGCAAACACATATCAGTAGTAAAGAAAATGGATTAGCTATTTGTGACAACAATGTTTCGGAATGTGTCGTAAAATTTAAGATAGCGTGCCTGGTAGTTGGATGATTAATATATTAATTATTTTATATTTTTGTTTTTTATTAAAGTCATTTATTTTTATCTATGTCATTTTATTTATTTCATAAACCAAAATTCCGATCAATTGCATTTTTGATTTTTTAAATATATTTTGCGCATGAATATATTTTTGCGCATGAATATATTACACTTGAAGAACGTTAAAGTGCTTTAACTTTTCCGTAGATTTGTTAAAGTGGCTTATGAAATAAAGCATTCTAGTTGTAATAATTGTTTATTAAAAACATAGACTGTTTCTAAATATGGATTTAAGATCTTGAATGTGAGGTGATGAGATTGGTAAACTTTCGGCAGAATAAAAAATAATATTCAAATAAAAATTTAAAATTATCTAGTGCGACAGTTTTTAACTGATCCTATTTAAGCAAAGGAAAACCCCTTTATAAATATTGAAAATTGCGTGCAATAACAACAAACGAAAGTGTGCACAATTCTTTCAAAATGGAAACGAAGATTTATAAACACAATTCAGAAATAAATGCTATCTCATCGGTAGTTTGTTTATATTTCTTAATTTTTAGAATCAATGTTGTTTTTTCTGAATTGGGTTTATAGGTCTTAGTTTCCATATTAAACACAGATTTTTAAGTTTTTTTTTATTGTGTTTATAGTTCTTACTTTGTGTGTTCAAAGATTTTCATTTTTTTTTTTTTATTGGGCCTAATTTTCATTGAATTTCATGATTATTTTCTTGCCCTGAATCCAATATTGATTGTGTTTTAAAAAGAATTGCGTGCACATAACTGCATTTTTGCTTTACGTTTTTTAAATTGATATATATGCATTTTAATTTTTATTCCAAAAAATGTATTTTCTTATTAATAATTACTTGTGTAATCATTTCAAATGCATCATTTAACGACAGATGGCAGCATTTTATTGATTCATTTGAAAGCACACTGGAATTCATGTTTAAGAGTAATACAGATGACAGCAACATATCTTAATATTTATGCCTTCCTATGCTCTACATCATTATTCCTTGGTCCTAATCATAATTATTTTTTTTTAATTAGCAACATGTACAAATCATCTGTTATACTTTTGTTTTGCTTTATCATTGAAACTCACTGTAGATCTTCAGCTGGTAACACGCTTTTCTTTTTTAATCCATTTCAATCCAAATTTTTTAACTTAAGATTTTTCTGGCATTTTATTTTATGGATTTATTGTGTGCGGTCGGTCTTATTTTGCATTCTTTAGATAGTTATGGTTAATGCGAAGATAAATCTGTACATGTTATTTGTGGTGATTAAGATAATTGGGACCTGATGAATTTCCCATGATTCCACAAATTTCCATTTTTCCAAGGTTTACAGTGTTTTCAAAACCATGTTCACTTCTTATGAGGATTTGTTTCATAGACTTTTAGGGTGGTTTATACATCATTTTTAAATTGGATAAATTCCTTTATTATTTATACAATCACAATTCTTGTTTATAATTTGTAATGTTTTATATTGTTTTTATATATATATATATATATATATATATATATATATATATATATTAGAAGTATATTTTAAAGTCAAATTTAAAGTAGAGTACATATTTGTTAAATTGATTTTTGTATACTTAAACAATAACAATATGCCTTCTGATCTATAAGTATTTATTCAGAATAATAGTTTTTTAATTTTTATTGCTTTAATAATCACATATTTAGAAAAGCTTTCTTTATTATTAAATATTGTAAATTTCGAATTTATTCATAGCTTTAAAATATTTCATAATTCGAACGTTTCAATAATTATAACCTTCTCTTCATTCACCAGCCACTTTAACAACATTCCCTTAAGCGTTTCGCATTACAAGCTTTTAGATATTACTAAATTCGTACATCTTTAACCATAAGTTTGAGTAACATTGCAAACATTATGTCAGTCTATGTCCTTTATTAAATTCCGGGAAATGAGAATTAAACTGACAAACCTTGATCCGCCTATATCTTGTACAGTTTAATGCATCTCTACTCTGGTATGTTCTTCAGTAATACAGAAAATAATTATGAATAGTTTGTAAGAGAAATGTTTAGTTATTTATTTCTTATTTTTTACTTCGTATATAAATAATAATTTGAAAAACAAGTAGTTTATGACAGTTATTTGCATAAATATACTAATGCTTTTTTTTTTCATTTTTCCTTACACAACATTCAAATGTAAACGCATAGCATTCGTTTATAAACTGAAGCACCAATTGAACTGATTTTATAAAAGCTTTTTATTTTTTAAAAAAAATTAATAAAATTAATACTATTACTAATGTAATAAGTATATAAAATTTCTATAAGATTAGAAAAACATTGCTATTGAAACGGTTACTGTAGATTTCATATCTCATTTAAAATTGTCAGAAGTAATTAAAAAAATTGTTTCATTTTTAATAATTGAAAAAAATATAAATCTGGTACATCCAATTTAAAGTGGCAGTTGAATTGACATTTATGGGCTGTACATACATATCGTAATTATTTTAGCGTTCAGGAAGGGGGATCTGGCACTTCATATCGTAAGATATTTCAAGAGGGAAGGGGGAGGGGTAGTCTTTTTATATCGTTATCATTTTTAATCCAACCAAAAGTTTATATTTTTGGTATTTTATTTTGTTCCTTACATCTTTATAATCTGTTAGCTATTTTTATGAAAATAAAAAGTAATTATTAAAACCGTTAAATGACTATAAAATCATTTCATTCCAGAATATGGAATATTCCAACGTTTTCCGTTCCTATCCCTTTGCCACATATGTAATTCATTGTTAGAGAATCAGGGTTCGAAATGATACTTTTTATGCTAACTAGACAAAAATGAGGAAGACCTGTTTCTTATAATTAGTTCTGCTTACCCTCGCGCAGGTGGTGAGTGCAATAAGACAATATCACTGTTGAATGTATTATGTAACAAAAAACTATTATAAAATACTTATTAAGTATTTCTTAGTGTTTTGTGGTGTAAAGTTATTTCATATATAATTTATATTATTAGTTTTTTTTCTTCATATAAGGGGTCTCGGGATCTTAAAGCTTCAAAATTTACGAAATTTAATTTTTTTATTGGATGTTAAGCTCCTATCTTTTCTGAACATTTTGATGTATTTTTTCCCTTGAAATTCCCATTAGAGCAGAAGTTATGGCTTTTAGAATTGCACCCGCTCAATAGCTAAAGCGTCGTTTCCAAAATTTTGAAGTCTTTTTTTTTCTCCAAATGACGTTTTTGGGCATAATGCGCACGACATCTCAAAAACTTATATAAAACAAATATTTCATGTTAGTCTGTATAAACCAAAGATAAAATTCCCTTTTTATTGTTCCAAAACATTTTTTGCTGGTGATTATACTGTTGAAATTTTCAAAACTTTGCAGCAGCTAAATACAACTAAGCATTAAAAATACAAAAATGCTTTAAATAAAAATTTATTTAGGTTTAGAGTATTTATTATAATCTGAAGTATAAGTAGGTATCAAAGGTTTCATTCTAGTTGCAAAATTTCTTTTTTAATCCTGCGCGTAAGCTGTTATACTAATTTTCTGCTTGTCAAATGTCTGACAGTTTGAAACCTCCTAAAATTGCGAATTCTGCATCTTGTAATTTTTTAAATACGTGAAATGAAAGGACATACTTATATATTTCATAATAATAAAATTTTCGTTTTAAAATCATGTACATTTTAAGATATTAAACGTTGAAAATAGTTTTTTATTTTGAAAATGTTTTTCAATTTTAAGAGTCCTCAGACCCTTTAAATATTTCTTAGTTTTATGTGGTATAAAGGTATTTCATATATAATTTATTTTATTAACTTTTTCTCTTTATTTATTAAATCAGTAAAGCATGCTAATAACCAACGTATAATCTGTATATCATTGTAAATTTATAAAAAAGAAACCAAAGAAAGAAATTGTAAAAAAATGGATATTTCAAATTATATCATTTAAAGGAGGTTGGGAGATTTTCATGGAATAATAATGCATGATATCGTAATGGGGTAGGGGTTCAAATTTTGCCGAAAATTTTATAGCGTTAAATATTTACAGCCTCTTACAAAAAAAGTTAAAAGAAAATGGTAAATCTTGTAATCATTAATATTAATCATTGTTGCATTTATAGTAAAGGGCATTAATAGAAAAAAAATTGTTTTTGTATTTTCTCCCTGGCTTGTAGGCAGCATATAAAATAAAGGTTTTCTAAAACAAGTATTTGAATATCTGTCACTTATATATTTTTATTCAAAAATAGTGGTAGTGTAAAATCTGAAGGTTTGTAGTTCTATACTAGCATAAAAAATAACAGTTTAAATGCTTTTCTATATTTGCACAAGCATTATTTATACGACATTTTTTCATAATGCTTAATCACGAGCACGTTTAACACTTTTAACATATCTGGTGCATGGACTTTTCAAATTATTACATCTTTTGAACTCTGCATAAAATAAAGGTTTTATAAAACAAGTATTTGAATATCTGTCACTTATATATTTTTGTTCTAAAATAGTGGTAGTGTAAAATCTGAAGGTTTGGTAGTTATATACTAGCATGAAATAGCAGTTTTAATACTATATTTGCACACGCATTATTTATACGACATTTTTTCATAAGCCTTAATCACGAGCACTTTTAACAGTTTTAATATATCTCGTGCATGGACTTTTTAAAGTATTACATCTTTTGAACTCTGCAATGTTAAAAATAACGAAAACAACAGATAAAAATAAAAATAAAATTTCTATAAAACATTTTATAAGGAAAATTGTTTGAAAATTTCACAATTTTTGTTTTAATATAGAAAAAAATCTAAATATAAGTATATTTCCAGTGAATTTAATTAGTTAAACGTAGCAATATAAAAAGTTTATAATAATGTGATTACTAAAACGAAAACATTTCTAAATGTTGTAAACTCAAAGGAATATCAATAAACGTCAAAGAATCCCTGCTTATTAACAAAGATATTGTGCACTTATTAGATGATGCCAATGTCTTACGATAACCCGAAATTACAAATGCTAAGTATTTCTAACTGAAAGTTACACAAGGTGTCCAAGAATTGTTGGCCACTTTACAAAATTAAATTAATAATAAATGGTAAATAGTAACAGCGTATTTGAATTATGTCTTCATAAGCGAATATCAAAATATTTTTTTCTGCATAATTTTATACTAAATATATCTCATAGATGTCATTAGATTTACAAAAAAGGCAGTGAAAAACATTGTGTTGCTGTGACTGGAACGTGATTCCGCAGAAGATACTGCTTTGTGCGCTCTATCCGCACTAGTGAACACATTTGCCTCAACCAACAGTTCCCCAAAAGATGTGTTGGTCGTGTTGATCCAATTATGTGGCCTCCTAGATTAACAGATTTAACCCCCTTGAACCATATTGCATGCTTGGATTTTTTGCAACAGGACTTGATTAAAGCATGGGCAAACTCAGTAGTGTCCTCTCCCCTCCCCGTACAATTTTAAGGGCCTCAAATTAGATATGTAATTTTTAAAAAGCTTATATTTTAAGTCTGTTTTGACATTGTAATGATTATAATCAATATTTTGGACTTTTAAAGTCGAATAAAATTAAAAAGAAAATCTTAGTACTGTAAAACTTTTGAATTGTGGGCTACTCGGAAATGCTGAATTTGTTGAGTATTGTTGAGAATTGAATATTTTGAGAGAACACTTTTATTTGCCAACGTTTGAAGATATTGCTTCTAAAATGGCTGGTGCTCAATTTTTTAGCATTTTGGATGCTAATAAGGCTTTTTGGCAAATTAAGCTATCAGAGGAAAGTTCAAGATTAACAAAATTTAACACTCCATTTGGAAGGTTTTGTTTTTTAGGGTTACCACATGGCATTTCTACAGCTCCAGAAGTGTTTCATAGAAGTTTTAGTGAAGTTTTTGGAGGAGATGAAGGAGTTGAAATATATAGAGAGGATTTATTAATTTGGGGAAAAGATAAAAAAGAACATGATATGAGGCTTAAAAAAGTTCTTGAGAAAGCTCGTGAAAGAAATATTAAATTATTTGAGTAAGTGTAAAACTGGAGTAACAGAAGTTAAATATATAGGACACAAATTTTCTAAAGATGGTCTTAAGTCTGATGAAGATAAAATTAAAGCAATTATAGCTATGAAACCTCCTAATAACGGTAAACAACAAAAACTTTTTTAGGTATGATTACATATGTTTCAAAAATCATTTCAAATGTTTCACAAAAAACCGCAATTTTGAGAGATTTAATTTAAAAAAGTAATATATGGAATTGGAATTCTATTCATGATTAATATTTTTTGGAATTAAAAAATATTTTAGCAAAAAATCCGGTTCTGCAATATTTTGATGTCTCTAAAGCAATCACTTTATCAGTTTATGCCAGTAAAGATGGATTAGGGACAGTGCTTCTACAGAATAACTTACCAGTTACATATGTATCTCAAGCTTTAAATGATGCTCAAAGAAACTATGCACAGATAGAAAAAGAGACATTAGCTGTGGTTTTCGGTTGTGAGAAATTTCACCAGTATCTTTTTGGAAGATCTTTTAAAATTGAGAGTGATCATAAATCTCTTGAAGCAATATTTAATAAATCTTTTGATAAGTGCCCTGCAAGATTACAGAGAATGAGAATTCATTTACAATCATATGATTTTAAACTTTTTTACAAACCGGGTAAAGAATTGTTTTTAGCAGACGCTTTATTTAGATCATTTTTAGTAGAAACATGTGACTTTTTGGAAGGTGATATCGAGGCATACGTTGGTATGATTACTGAGAGTGTCCCTAAGTCAAGTGAAAAGTTCAAAATTTTTCAAAAAGAAACACAAAATGATCCCGAATTATAAGTTGTATCTAACTTAATTTTGGAAGGATGGCCAGAAAATATATTTAAAGTTCCTGAAGTTGCAATGCCTTATTTTAGTTTTCGTGAAGAACTGACAGTTGCAAATAGGTTAGTTTTAAAAAAACTCTCGTGTTGTTGTTCCAAAAAATCTTAGAAATGATACGCTTAATCGAATACATTATGGGCACATGGGTGTTGAAAAATGCAAGAACAGAGCACGAGAAATTTTGTTTTGGCCTGGTATGTCAAAAGAAGTAAAAGATCTTGTTTTAAATTGTAAAACATGTTTGTCATATAGAAAACCAAACCAAAAAGAACCATTGATGCCAAAAGAAGTTCCATATGGCCCATGGGAAGTTTTAAGAACTGATTTGTTTCACTTCCAAGGTCGAGAACATTTGCTTCTTATAGATTATTTCAGTAAATATGTAGAAACAGCTTTATTAACAGAAGTATCAAGTCTTGCTACCATTAAGGCACTAAATGGTGTATTTGCACGCTTTGGCATTCCCAAACTTCTTTATTCTGATGATGGACCGCAGAATGACAGTTCAAGGTTCAAAAAATTTGCAAAATCTTGCAATTTCCAGATCAGAACATCAAGTCCCAGGTTCCCTCAGTCAAACGGAATGGTTGAAAGACACAGATTGTTAAGTACATGCTTAAGAAACCTGATTTTGATAAAAAAGACCCATATTTAGCACTTTTAGAGTACAGAAATACAGCAATATCCAATAATATTCCTTCGCCATCAGAATTGTTATTTGGTCATAAAATTAATGGAATTATGCCACGTAAAGAAGATTTTTTTCCTACTAACCAATATGATGAGATTCGACAGAAGTTCATTACTCGACAAGAAACTAAGAAATCTTATTATGACAGAGGCTCTAATTTTCTTAAACCTTTGCAGGAAGATGATGTGGTATTTTTAAAAGATGGTACTCAGAAAGATGCAAATCAACTCGCCAAGGTTTTAGGAAATGCTGACAGACCACAATCCTATGGTATATTAAAGGAAGGTGGACATATATTAGAAAGAAATAGAAGACATCTCCACAAATGTCCTTGTATTATGAAGCTCCGGTGTATTCATTGAAGTTATAATAGACCCTTTTCTTGTCTTGTTTTCGATCCGATTTTCTTCTTTAAAACGTTTTATCACATACTGCAACATAAAATTGGTTAACTTAACTAATTTAGCAATATTCCGACCAGATTTATCAATACTTTGATGAAAGATAATCAATTTTTGAATGCTGTTAGTTTTTTCTTACGACTACGAGTCATATTTAAATAATAAATAGAATATTACGGAGAAAGCAAGCAAAAATTAAAGCCAAACGATTTCTTAAATCTCCGACCAATGCAAAAATAAAAACAAGTTGGAAATTGCTCGTCAAACGTGGCAAATGAAGTGCGTTCGTACTGTAACCAGTTTTATAATTTTTTTTGCACCGCATATTGTACCGAATGTATATTTTAGTGCACTTCATAAGTGCCTATCAATTTCATTCTGTTCGAAAGGCTATATTATCATTAAAATCCACTTGAAGTATTTTTTTTTTCAAATTGGCCGTAATGTAACGGAAACTTTTGACTGTCCCTATAATTAAACTATACATCCGATTTTGATAAAAATTGATATGACTAGACAAAATTTTGCAACAACTATATATTTAAAATTTCATACCATTTGGAAGGTTGTAACATCATAAAAAGGCACTTTCAATAATTTTTTTCCCATTACCCGAAACCTAACGGAAAACTTATCACTGTCCCTGTAATTAAACTATTTTCATAAAATCATTCCTATTTTCATATTTCCTATCAATCATTCCTATTTTAATAAAATTTGAAAAGACTCGACACAATTATGCAACAATTACGTATTTTAAATTTCTAACGATTCGGTTGGGTAGTTTTTGCGCTGTTATATACGGACGGACAGACAGACAGACGGAACGACGACTAAGGTGCTACTACGTATTTATATAATGACGAACGCACCTAATAATACGACAGACGTTAATACTATTTACTAATTTATCCAAAAATGTTTCAGTGTACGAAGACTTTTGTGGTGTATTCTTTATCTACTTCTTTCTGTTTTAATTTTTATATAAAAAGAAAATCAATCAATAATAAAGAGGAATGTTGAGAATTATTTAGAGTAACATAAAGTTGATGCGGAAAAATATTGGACTTCATATTCGAATTCTATTCTAGGGAAATGCCTTTTTACTATAAATTTCTACAATGTACGAACACTTTTGGGAGGCACTGTATATATATATATATATATATATATATATATGTGTGTGTGTGTGTGTGTGTTGGTGTGTGTGTGTGTGTGTGTGTGTGTGTGTGTGCCTGCGTGCGTGTGTGCATTAGTTTTTATTCCAAACGATATACTTTTCTAGTAATAAATACTTGTGTAATCATTTTAAATGTATCATTTAACGATAGATGGCAGCACTTTATTAATTCATTCGATAGTAAATCGGATTTCATGTTTATATGTGATACAGAAGGCAGCACCATATTTTAATATTTATGCCTGCCTATACTCTACATTTTTACTCCTTGGTTCTACTCATAATTATATAGGGGAGACAGGGGCAAGTTTTCCAACTTTTTATATTTTTATTTTTGTATTTTTTTTACTTTTAACTATTTTGATATCTACAGGATATCATTGTATTCCCTAGGCCTTTCTGTACAAACTAGCACAATTATTTTTCAAAAAACTAAATATACTTTTTAACAAAAAATGGTTAAGCCTAATCATGTTGCGTTGGAAAATGTGCCCCGTATGCGGGGCAAGTTTTCCTGCCTACTAAAAATGGTCAGGGGTAAGTTTTCCAACTATACTTTAAATGGTAAAACACAGGTAATAAATCTTGGTTGTTAATTAATAAGTATTTTTTATTATGAACTAAATGCACAGTAATATAACAGTAACATAAAAAACAGTTTTAATCCATTTTACATTTCAAGACGAAGGTCCAAACAGCTTTGGATTTTGTTTTTTTCTCGCCCCTTTTATCGGATTCTTTTGCAGTTTCCCTTTTTTTAGATTAATCTTTTTTTTTTCCATTTTCAGTTGATTTTTAACAGGAGAATCAGTCAGTACAATACTTCCTATTTTTCTTTCCATGCCGTGTTTGCCTCCTTATTGCAGCCTTCGCAAATGTCCTAACTTCTTCTGGTGTAGGCAAAGTTTGTTTGGATGTAGAAGGAACGCCTTTTTCATAAGCAATAGGGAAATTTTGAGTAGAACTTGAGGAACAGCTTCTTTGGAAGTGCTAGCCTGCGTTGGTTTAGAAGGATTAGATGCTTTCGTTGTTTTTTTTTTGTTTTTGGACGGGGGGGGGGGGGGGTACAATCGATTATTGAGGAAAGTTTGAAATCTTTTCAGGGTTGTTGGTGCTTTCAAGATTTGGTGCGGCAGGAGCTGACCTGTCAGAATGTAGAATGGTATAAAAGCAGAATCTGTAAATATTTCAGGATCCAGTAGGAAAATTCTCTAACGTTTTAAACCCGCCGTAATATTGACTGTGGATTAATGCCAATGGCTCTAAGCACGGTTAATTTGCTTTTTGAGGGGCCCATACATGCTGTGATCTCAGAATTGTAGCTTATGACTATAACGGCTTTACCGTTATATATTCATTATTCCTTCTCTCCCCTCAAAAAATCAACTTTTAACCTTACTGGTTTATTATAAATTGTCATTATTCTCCCCCCCCCCCCTTCAAATAAAATATTTAGTTTAAATTTGACATTTTATAGTTAATTTCATATGTCTTTATATATTCTCTCCCCACCCCCCCCCCCTCTCACTACTGTAAGTTTCACTTTTACTTTTTAAAGTTCATTTTAAATGCAGACATCATTTATCTCGGTTCCTTTTCTCTCTTTCAAGTTCACACGATAGAAAAAGATCTTAACCGCAGCTATTTTCCATTGAAATAAAGTAAAAGAATAAAATACAAGTGAATGTCTGTTTCGCTTCGCAGCCGACATACGTAATGCACATTTTCCCAGCCTCTGGGCTTGCAATGGTATTCAATTCTCACCCTTGTACTTTGTCGGATACAAACCATATGCCCATTGCTGACTAATTTTCAGCAGTCGTTATATCTGTAACGTGCATATAAAATCATTTGTTCCTATTTCTTTAAGCCTCCCTGCTTACCGCTGGAATGTTATTTAGTGTATCCCTAAAGGGGCCCGCAATGGCATAGTTTTTAACTCAATGTAAAACTCCATGATTGTTTTGTCTATCCAATTTGTTTTACGCCAAACATCATACATATGGTTGACTAATGTTCGCCAATCTGTAAGTGTTGGTAACAAAATCTCACACACTCTTGCTCCTGACGTCGAGCCATGTAAACCAAAATCAAGCCCCGCTGTGGGGCGTCTGCCCATTCGGCAGTTATCGAAACTTTCCCCGTATCTCTATACTGTTCACGGTTCTACATTAAAAGGTATTTCATAATAAAGATGTAAGTCCTCTAAACTTTTGTGTTGGAGTTTTTTTTTCTCTTATTCATATTGTGAACCTGGGTGTACGAATCACCGCCACAATGACTGTAAAGGCATAATTAACATAAAATGGATTCATTAAAAGAACCCATTTTAGAAAAAATTGACATTTTATTATATTTTTCAATTTACCTTGTTTTTATATTGATAGTTTTACTGAAATGACTAACTGATCAAACGGGTTCGTAGTATATATTGTTATTTGGCCGATTTTACTACAATAAATACATTTTTGATAAAATAAGACTAGATCATTTAGGAGGGAGGACGTTTTCAAACGAGAAACATGTTGGAAAACATGCCCCGTACGTTGTTGGAAAACCTGCCCCGTCGCGATATTTGAACTCTTACACTACCTGGACGAATAGCGGTGTAAGTTATTTGCAAAACAAACACATAGTTACCTGAAGAAATAAACCTTTTTTTAGTGCATGCAATGTCAAAACAGTAAGTTTAACACAAGTACGTTTTTTTTTACGTTTTAATAAAGAACTAAAATTTTACTCACCGTTAAAAAAATGAAAAAAAAAACAGCTCTCCAGACGAAGTGACAGCAGCTATTAAGCTATAACTTTTGCAGATGGTGTGTAAGATGTTGCCACATCAGCCAATTTACTCCCTAGCGGCTCATTTAAAAACTAAAGCTAGCCCCTATGGAAAATGTGCCCCGGTCTCCCCTATATTTTTTAATTGGCAACATTTGTAAATCATTTCATATACTGTTTTTTTGCTTTATCATTCAAACTCAGAGTGGATCTTCAATTGCTAATATTTTCTTTTTTAATCCATTTCAATCCAAATTTTTTAAGTTAAGTTTTTTCTGGGATTTTATTTTATGGATTTATTGTGTGTCATAGCTTTAATTTCGCATTCTTTAGCTAGTTTTGGCTAATGCAAAGATGATACCGTACATGGGATTTGTGGTAATGAAAGTAATTGGGGGCCTGATAAATTTGCCTTGGTTCCACAAATATTCAATTTTCCAATGTTTACTGTTTTTTCAAATCCATGTTGCACTTCTTATGGGGATCTCTTTTCTAGACTTTTTTGTTGGTTTGTATATCATTTTTTATTTGAATAAATTCCTTTATTATTTATACACTCACAATACTTGTTCATAATTTGTAGTGGTTTATAATGTTCATATATATACAGGGCGATTCAAAAAAGATGGGAAAAATTTTAAGAGGTGATAGTACACACCCAAACCAACATTTTGTATCAAAGAATGCATGGTCGAAAACTAAACGTAAAAAAGTAGGAGGGCGCCAAATTTATGTTCTTATACGAGGCAAAAACACACAATGAACGATTAAGTTAAGTTACGAAAACAAATTTAATGGCTTTTGATTACAATAAGTGCTCAAAACATTGACCGGCAGCCGTTATGCACGCAGTACAACGGCGAAGAACAGATTGGCGAATTTTCTGAAACACACCAGGCATATCGCGAACTTCCCCTACAGCAGCCGAAAGCTTGGCGACAAGTTCTTCTGCGGATTCAATGGGAGTCTCATACACAAGAGCCTTTAGCTGTCCCCACAAAAAAAATCGAGACATGAAAGATCTGGTGAGCGCGGTGGTGCCTGGTGTTTCAGAAAATTCGCCAATCTGTTCTTCGCCGTTGTATTGCGTGCATAACAGCTGCCGGTCAATGTTTTGAGCACTTATTGTAATCAAAAGCCATTAAATTTGTTTTCGTAACTTAACTTAATCGTTCATTGTGTGTTTTTGCCTCGTATAAGAACATAACTTTTGGCGCCCTCTAACTTTTTTACGTTTAGTTTTCGACCATGCATTCTTTGATACAAAATGTTGGTTTGGGTGTGTAAAATTTTTCCCGTCTTTTTTGAATCACCCTGTATATATATATATATATATATATATATATATTAGAAGTATATTTTTAAGTCAAATTTAAAGAGATGTAGCCGGCTGTATATCAGAAGTACACATTTGTAAAATTGATTTTTGTATACTTAAACCATAACAATATACCTTCTTATCCATAAATATATATTCAGGATAATATTTTTTAACTCTTACTGCTGATATAATCACATATTTTGAAAAGCACTCTTTATCCTAAATATTGCAAATTTTGAACTTATTCACATGTTCAAAATATTTCATAATTCGAGCGTTTCAATAATCAAAACCTTCGCTTTATTCATCAGTCAATTTAACAACATCCCCTTAAGCGTTTCGCATTACAAGCTTTTAGATATTACTAAATTCGTACATCTTTTACCATAAGTTTGAGTAACATCGCAAACATAATGTCAGTCTAAGTCCTTTATTAAATTCTGGGAAATCAGAATTAAACTGACAAACCTTGATCCGCCTATATCTTGTAACGTTTAATGTATCTCTATTCTGGTATGTTCTTCATTATTACAGAAAATAATTATGAATAGTTTGAAAGAGAAATGTTTATTTATTTATTTTTACTTCGTACATTAAAAAAACAAGTAGTATAGCAGTGTTATTTGAATAAATAAGCTAATGCTTTTTTTTCTTTTTTTATTACACAACATTAAAACGCAAATGCAATGCAGTCGTTTATATACTAAAGCACAAATCGAACGGATTTTATAAACGCTTTTGATTTTTTACTTTAATTTTATATTAAAAAATAATAAAAGTATTGGTCAGATTACAAATATATAAAATTTGTATGAGGTTATAAAAACATTGCTATTGAAGCGGTTACTGTAGATTTTACATCTCATTTTAAAATGTCAGACGTAATTAAAAAAAAAAAAAAATGTTTCACTTTCATTAACTGAAAAAATAGAAATCTGGTACATCCAATGTAATGTGGCAGTTAAATTGCCATTTAGGGTCTGTGCAGATATAACGTAATTACTTTAGCGTATAGGGGCGGGTTCTGTCTTTTCATATCGTAAGATAATTCTAGGGGGAGGAGGTGTCTTTTGGTATCTTTATCATTTTTCATCAAACTAAAAGTTTTTTTCTGTTGTTGTTGTGGTTCCTTACTTCAATATAACCTGTTAGTTTTTTTTTTTTTTTTTTTGTGAAAAAAAATTATTATTTACCATTAAATGACAATAAAATAATTTCATTCCAAAATATGGAGCATTCCAACGTTTTCCATTCCTATTCTTCTGCCTCATATGTAATTAGTTGTTAGAGAATCTAGGTTCGAAATGATACTTGTTATCTTTACTAGATAAAAATGGGGAAGAATATTGTCCACCTATTTCTTATAATTAGTTCGGCTTACCCTAGCGCATTTTGTAAGAGCAAGAAGACAATATTACTCTTGAATGCAAGCTTATTAAGTTTTTATTAGTGTAATGTGGTATAAAGATATTTCATATATAATTTATTTTATTAACTTTTTCCCTTCATTTAAATCAGTAAAGCATGTTTATAATCAAAGTATAACCTGTGTATCCTTGTAAATTCATAAAAAAAAACCAAAACAAAGAAAGACATTGTAAAAAAAAATAATAATAAATAGAAAAAAAAATAGACTGATAATGTTATCATTTGGAACAGAGGGGGGGAGGTATTCGAGGAATAATAATGCATGGTATCGTAAGGGGTGTTAAAACCCCCTTTCTGTTGAAGGTCTGGCGAAAAAGCGGCATTGTCAAGAATTATTGTAACCCATTTTTATTTACTGCGTTTTATTTTTAATGTAGATGTAAAGTAAATTTTGAAGCGAGTCGTTGGCTCTATAACCGGCTATATCTGAACCAGGCTTATGACTTGGTAATAATAAATATGTTAAATTTAATTTATCGCCGAGTTTTATTTATCAGTGTACATGAGTCACATTTTACTGTAAAAGGTCTAACAGAGTATTTAATTGAATTAAGTTGACACTGATCTGATTTAAAGAAAAATTGTTTATTATTGTTTCCCAGAATCTTCAAGGGGTAGTCTGTCCAAATTTTGTCGAAACGTTTATAACGTTATAGTATAATATCTAGAGCCACTTGCAAAAACAGTTGAAAGAAAATGGTTTTCTTTTAGTTATTAATATAAATTGATTGTTATATCTATAGTACAGAGCATCAAAAGGAACAACTGAAAAAAATTACATTTTGTATTTTCCGTCTGACTTATAAGCAACATATAAAATAAAAGTTTTCTATAACAAGCATTTGTATGCCTGCCACTTTTATTCTTATTCGAAAATAGTGGTATTGTAAAATCCTAAGTTTTGGTAGCTTTATATTAGCATAAAATATCAGTTTTAATATTTTTCTATATTTGTGTAAGCATTATTTATACAACATTTTTTCAGAAGCCTTAATCACGAGCATTTTTAACACTTTTAAGATATCTGGTGCTTGGACATTTTAAAGTATTACATGTTTTGAACTTTGCAATGTTAAAAATAACGAAAACAACTTTTAAAAATTATACTAAATAAAATTTCCATACAACATTTTATAAAGAAAAGTTGTTTGAAATTTTCACAATTTTGTTTTGATATAGGAAAAATCTAAAGGTAAGTATATCTCCAGTGAATTTAATTAGTTAAATGTAGAAATGTAAAAAAGTTTCTATTAATGTGATTACTAAAACGAAAATATTTCTAAATATTATAAAGTCAAAGGAATATCGGAAAAGATGTCATAAATTCCCATGGCCGCCATCTTGGAATTCTTCTTGGCGTGAAAACCACTTTTCCGCCAAGTAGTAAATGTCGCTAAGCACCGGTTTATACGCATGTTAGGCTTAACGAAAATAAAATGTAAATAATAAACAAAACTCGTTAAAGTGGAAATCACTGAACGTAGTATAAGCGCTACACGCTCATTAACCGAAAAAAATATCACTGAATTCAGCAGTTCTCGATGTGTAGCAATCTTAATATTCAGCAGTTCTCGCTGTGTAGCAATCTCAAAATGCACAAAACTCATAAGGCAACAACATCTACATAAAATTGTCAACATACTTTCACAGACATCTGCTTTCTTGAAAGCTCAGGCACAAAATACCTGCTAACATCACAGTCATTTTCCAAAATAGTTTTATGAATACACTGTAAACAAACTTATTCGTCAAAATTTCATCTTATTTCTTAATTACTTCAGCAAGAGCCTCTAAACGGACTACAGAACCCATATTCAATCAAATACATCCAATAAATTTAACATAAAAAATAATTGACAAAAACATACAACACGACATCACAAGCAAAACCGGCCTTCTCTCGTACTCGCAACACAATCTCGAATGAAAAAAGGGGGTTACCTGAACACGTCACGACAGAACACACACGTCACACGGGGTTCCACATATCGATAAAGATCGCCAACATAAAATTGCCAAGAAGTCTGAAAACATCCAAGATTGCAGCTATCTGGGAATATACGGCATCTAAGCCGGAATATCAAATAATGGCAAAGAATCCATCCTTATTAACACAATTTATCTGCACTTTTTAGTTGATGCCAATGTCTTCCGATAACCCAAAATTACAAATGCCAAGTATTTCTAACTAAAAGTAATGCAGGGTATGCGAAAATTAATGGACCCTTTACAAAATTAAATTAGTAATAAACGGTAAATAGTAGCAGGGTATTTGAATGACGTATTTCTAAGCGAATGTCTAAATCTTTGCTCTGCATAACATTATACGAAAATTATCTCATAGATGGCACTAGACATGCCAAAAAAGAAAGTGAAACACCTCGTGTTGCTGATGAATTGGAACGTGATTCCGCAAAAGTTACTGTTTTGTGCGCCCTGTCTGAAATGAATGTTATTGGCTTTTATTCTTTGCCGAAAAGACCATAAATGTTGACATTTATTTAGATTTGCTGAATAATTTCACTATCCCTCAGTTCCAAAGTTTCCACACTAGGCAACGCCTGTGCACATTTCCTCAAGCAACAGTTCCAAAACAGATGGGTTGGTCGTTGTGACCCAATTCTGTGGCCTCCTAGATCACCAGATTTTATAACCATAAACCATAATCCATGCTGAGTTTTTTTTTCGCAACAGGACTTGATAAATAATGGGCAAACTGAGTAGTGTCAGCTCCCCACCCCGTACAATTTTAGGGGCCCCAAATGAGGTATGTAATTTTTAAAAAGCTTATATTATAAATCTGTTTTGACATTGTAATGATTATAATCAATATTTTGGACTCTTAAAGTAGAATAAAATTTCGAAAAAAAATCTCAATACAGTAAAACTTTTGAATTGCGGACTCCTCGGGAATGCTGAATTTATCTGCTATTCGGAGGTGTTTCTGAGATAAAGAAATAAATATATGTTGAAAAAGGTGAGTGTTCGCTAAATAAAGTTGTCCGTATTAAGTCCTGCATTTTTTATATACTTTTACCTCAGAAAAGCACACATTTCTGGAGAGCGGAAAAATTCCACTGTCACGAGTACCTGTTATTGAGAGGTTTTACTGTATTTAGATAAAGATATATTTGTTGTTTTTAATCTTCTTCTACTCTAGAAGTTGAAAATAATGATTAGGATCAGTACAGTGTCGAAAGAGACTTAAATTGACAACTTTGCGAGAATTACATACCAAATTTGAGAGTCCCTAAAATCAGGCTGTGTGGGGAGTTGAGAGAACAGGACCATTGCTAATGGTACCTACATTTGTCTCAGATTCAAAGGGGTTAAATAGTATGGCTTCGTATAAATATTCTAAAAAATGGCTGCAGTTAGGACGAGAAGTTTCTGAAATTCAGACTCAAAAATTGTCTGAAAAAAAAAAATAAGACACTTTAAAACTTCTGACAATTGCACATTCCGATTCAGGCACTTAAGTGTCTAAATTTCAAACATTTATATTTACAGTGTAGATGCGGTTAAATACATACGGACTGAAATCGAGTACCGCATAGGGCTACTACGAGACACGAAAGGATCGCCTTTTGAAATCTATTAACTTTTGTATCCATACACCAAGTTAGTGATTATATCTTAATGCTACCGTTTTAATAATAATTTTTAGTTTTGTAAACTGTCCGACAATAGTCGGACACTCCATTTTTTACTGCAAAGTAAATATTAGATTACATAAATTTCGCGCAAATGAATTAAGGGCACCAGAAGGTTTAAAATTGTGAAATTAAACTGAAGTAGACTGCGTAACCAGTAATTTATTTATACTAGTATTTCCTTTTGTATTTATATGTGTTTGCTTTATAGAAAAAATAATTTTATTTTAATTGTCGTAAACAGTAACTTTTTGAATTGTATCACAACCCGGCAGTAGTCGCATGTCAGGCTTTTTGCAACACCTTTTAATTATTTTCTCCTAACACAGTTCCTCTTACAACTCGTACAACCGTAATTTACGGATGTTTCGTATCAATCTATACGAAATACGACATTGTTAAAAGTTCAAACTGTATCAAAATAATAATAACAAAAGTACAGTTAATTCACTTAACTGGACAATAAGACTCTTTTTATTAAATTAAATGTAAACTGTATCTTTCATTTTATTAATTCGCTTGGTATGACTGCTGACACGGTTGACTATTTTTTCATCCTATATTTGGCAGAATTTTTTCAAAGCAAAAAATATTTTACATAAGCTTAGACAAAATTCAGTGTTGCCAGATAGTGGAAAGTAAATTCCCCCATATTTCTCAAATTTTCCCCAAATGAAGAATTTTATCCGAGAAAGTCCCCAACTCAGTTTCTACTTAAAAAAGAAAATTTTCACTTTTCAATTTACCACTATAAAAAAATTTTAACAAATTTAAACTAAATTTTTTCTCCAAAATCAAGCCTTTTTTTGAAAAAATTCCCCATTTATATAAAAAAAAATAAACATTTAAAATAAGCAGAAATTTGCCTGCATATTCGCAACTAAACGAAGAGAATGAGAGAGATATTTTACAAGTAATTTTATGCTTGTTTCCTAAATTATTTCCAATGGAAGATGCTGGCCTATCATCACATTAGCTCCATCTACATTTATGCCAATAAGTTTTTCTAGGTTTAGACCGTGTCTAATCAGCTGAGATTTGAATAAATCTGAGATGGTGTTGTCCTCCCCTGTTTCTATCTGACTTAATCCTATAAAACGTTGTTTTCAATTTTTTTGTCATCCCTTCAGAACTGTGCATCTGTCCGCGATGGCTAGGAAAATCTTACGAACTTATATTGTTGATATCTCCGATTTCTGTATTTTATTCTCGTTTTCTAACTCAAAATGGTGTTTGAGAGAGATGCAGTGTTGTCAGACGATTAAAAGTAAACTTTATATCAAATAGTGAAAAAAATCCCCAAGATTTTCCCCAAAAATGTTGATAGTTCCCAAAAATTTCCCCATGAACTACTTGTCCCCATAAAATTTCCCAAAATGGGGACAAAATTTCCAATCTGGCAACACAGAAGCAATTGGCAGGAGAAATATATTAGAACATATTTGTTTAATAACAGTGGTGCGAACAGAATATAAAATTAGTCGCCTGTGGCAGTCCTCGGTGGGGTATGTTAACATGAAAACATTTCTCCTAGCAAAAAAAAAAAAAAAATAAATAAATAAATAAATAAAATAAACATGGTACAAATATAGCACGTTTGGCTCTCATAACGACAAACAGCAAAAATCTGAGCTAAAATTTGAACATCATACTTCTATTTCATAATTTACCCTCAAAATATGCAATTAGTAATAATTGAGAATTATGTAACTACATTGCTGTGGATCAATAATTTATGAAACATTGATCCTACACTGTAAACATTGGAGAAATTTTAAATTAAAAATTTTGAAATTTTGATTTGAATCGTTTCAGCTTTTTTGGTGTTGGAGGAGGGGGGAGGGGGTGTTTTTCAATTCGGGAATGTTTTCTATATTTCTATTGTAAGAACATTATCTTTGTGAATTTCCTAATTCTACAAAATACCTAGGGTGAGCTTGGACAGCTTAACCTTTAAAAAGGCCATTTACTGCACCAAAACTGATCCACAACTAAAAGAAAAAAGAATATTTCTGTGGTATGAAGGATGGGGGAAATTTTTAAAACTTTGAATACCAACACAGTTCAGCAAATGGAACTTATTCGAATTTAAATTGTAAGGAAAAAAAATCTAGTTCAAAACGAGTTTAACCTGGGTAAAATTAACTCCCACATTTTACTGACTAGAGCTGTAAGTTTGGCTTTATGCAGTAGTAATTTGAATATCTTTGTATCCTAAAATTCAGTTATTACAAATAGAAACATTGAGTATTTTCTTTAAATAGCTCATTTTTGCAAACCTCTGGCTGAGAATATTAGCCCCCGGTACGGTATGCTATTTCTTTCTTCAGCTTATTTTGTGTCGCCTCCAAAAAAGTTACCTTACAGAAGCCAACAATAAACAAAGCAGATGTATCATGTAGGATTAAATGATATATATCATTTTTTTTTTAATTTCTACGCATCGCACATTTTCAATTTTTAGACCGTCGTAATGAAAAAAAAAGTTCTTTTAAATGCAATTTGTTTGAAAACTGTATCTCTATTTATTCTTAGAATACTATTTTTTTGTAGTTTTTAGCGACATTTGTTTAATTTTCCAAACCATTTGTTTAATTTGTTTAAACTCCAGTACTCCATTTCTGTAGAAAGTAAAGGAAAAATAATTGGAAAATAGCAATCGTATCTTTTTGTTGCCACTTTCTCATAAAAACTGAAAAAAAGTAATTAAAATACGTGCTATTTTGAAAAAAAAAAAATAAATGAATTGGTTTCTTTTTGCTGCGTTTATGTATTATTCTGAGGTAGTCACGTCCTACCGAAACTTTATTGTAGATTTTTATGATTGGATCGTAAATGGGGAATTCTTCAGCGGATTCGGATGACGTCGTTTTATATAAATAAAATCGCGTGTTTTAAGTCTTAAAACTGAGCTACAGTAGAGTCCCGATTACCCGAGTCGCACTTAACCCCCATATTTTCTTCTGATGGACTTATGGCTTCTATTATTATGAAACAGCCATTATAAATGAAGTGTTAGGTGAAGATGAAAGAGCAGTCGTAAAAAGTTAAAACTCTGATTTTCTGGTCAGAATGGGGGAAAAATGGCCATAATTTTGCTCTACTGTATCTATATTTATATACATATAAATTTATTTTTCATCGGGTTGACACTAAATTCTGGAAAAGCAGAATTCCTGTTTTGTAGTTATTAATCTTAGTTCTCTTGTTAGGGAAATGGGTCTTAATTTTGCGCTATTATCAAGGATTTTTATGTATAAAAGAAAGTAAGAAAACGAAATAACTAAAAATTAATGTTGAAACAAAATGTCCTTTAAATGGACTAGGTCATAATGTTTTTAGAAAGCACGCCCTTTTTATGATGCATATCGTTGAATTGAGGATACATTTACCGAAAAAAGACATGAATCCGGATGCCCTATCATCTGCCATTTAGTTTCTTATGCTGCAAATCTAGAATTTTTAACACGTTCGCTGCAGAGCTACGAGTATACTCGTAGCTTTAATATTCGTGGTTTTAATTTATTAATTACTTTGTCACCGTTATTTTAGAATTAAAAAAATTGCCTTATTTATTTTCAGAAATTTCGCTGTATTAGTAAAACGAAATTTACTTTTCTGAATTTGTGGTGGCAAACGACTTTCAAGAAGAAATTTGAAAATTCTTACTTTATAGGCTTGGCAGTGAACGTGTTAATACTGTTGTTTTAGAATTTTTATTATAGATCATAGTATTATATGTACAAGGGTTGGACAAATATATGAAAACATCTAAAAAAACATATTATCATGTCCTTTAAATCCCTTCTTACGGAGCTCCCATCTTATTGATTTAGTGCTGACAGACTTTATCAGTTCGACATTTAGTTCAGCAGTGACTTTTGCAGCTGTCGGCTTCTTATTCTTCGTCACAATCAACATTAATGACCGTCTGTCACATTGATCCTACACACACTTTTGTCCGCATTGTGATTTAACGGATGATGTTTTTCGCTTTGCCTGTATGCGGTATAAATCTTCAATACGGTGCCTCTTGAAACAAGAAAAACGTCGTCTACCTTTGTAACGGAAACCCACCATATGAGCACTAACAATTTGTCCAAGTAAGAATTCACTTAGATGAGACGCAAAGCGCTCACAAATATATAGAACACTCTCCTGACAACGACTGACACTAGCAACGTATTGAGGGCATTGTACACGTGGCGTTAGTGGGAAAATACAACAACCCCACCCACAGGATTAAGTAGAATCAACATTTACGCTCAAGCATGCTTTTCATGAGGTTTTTCCATATTTTTGTTCAACCCCTGTATGTCACTATACATTCCGTTAATATGTTCTATTTTAAAGATTTCGTGATTTGCCATTTTTTTAAACTTTTTATTTTAATAAAAATAAATCATCCTTTAATCTAAATTAAAATTTATTCGCGTATTTCGCAGTTAAAGGAAACGTGTTTCATTTTCTATTATTAAGAATAGATTTTTTTTAAAACTGGCGTAGAAAAAATTATAAATCTAAATATTATGAATAAAAGATCATTTTGAGAGCATTTTTTAGAATATTTAGCTTTTAACTTTTATAAAATTCATTTATGCCGTGCCACAAAATTTGTAATTAGCTTTCTTTAATGATATATTTTCAGAAAAAAAAATTATATTGTTGGGTGACAAATGTTTACGGACTGACGTTCAGGAAGAAATAATTATAAACTAGTAAATCTGCAGATCAAGAGCCTCAACGTCATCTCTGCAACTTATTGTTTTTAGCAAATTTTGCTTAATATTAATCTTTCTACAAAAACAAAATTTAAACTTTTAAATTACACAAACATTTATAGAAGGAGAAAAAAATATTTCGATGGTTTCAGACATTAGAAGCGTTAAATTAAACACGTTGTTATGTAATGATATTCTGAAATTCTCACGAGCTACTTATTCTAGTAATTTTTATATAATAAAGCAAATTTCTTCAGGGGGGGTGCCCCCCCCCCCTGAACCCCCCGTTGTGTAATTTATTTTGTATTTGTAATTTTCTATTGATTGAGTTAATGATTATCCTATATCTTAGATTCATTTTTACACTGCGATTTATAAGGATAAGCAACAATTTGGTCAAGCATTTTACGTTATCCTAATATCCATACAGCAGTATTTACTTGCCTGCTAACCACAAACATCTGTATCTAATGCATAAAGAACTTTTGGAAATGTAAACTGAGACATCTAATTTAGAAATCTAATAATAATTTTGATTACCATTCTGCAATATTTATATCTAAGATCTAATCTAAATATCTAAAAATGTACTCGATAGCATTAACTTACTAAAATCACCCTAAAGTAGGGGGAGTTCTAAACCTAACGGTTAATAATTCATCATCGTGTCCACTTCCAATTGACTAAATAGATAAACGTGATATGGCGCCGTTAAGTATTTTTTGTGATAGCCTTTTAATAGTATCCACATTTAATTTAAAATCGTGATGTTACAAACACCGTTGAAATTTGATGCACACCTGTGTTCAGGTCAAATTACGAAAGGTTAACTAACCTTTTATTTCCCTTAGCCGGGCATTTTGTTTCATTTTTCGTAATAATTTATTTTACACTCTACAAGCTGTTACACGGAACGTTGTTCACGTAGCATTAAAATAGAGATAAATGCATTAAATAAAACATTTCACTCACCACCAGACATGGCAAGTCTCAGGCTTTTTGCACAACACTATTACCTTACAGAAAATGTTGTTCTTTTAAATCGCGAGATGTTTCAATTAAATAAAGTAACATATTTTGTATTAAAATACTGGTATCCAGAACGCCGGAGGCTTGGCAGCCCTGCTCCTCTTAATAGAAACATATATAGTTAACCAACACTTTATCACATTTTATAGGAAACAATACGGAATTTCTTATTTGTATGGCCTTACATATACCTCAGTCATAAAAATGTAAAATTTTGTGCCAATTAATATACGCAATTGCGAAAATGAAATCGCAACCAATGAGAAAAGGAAGGCCAAGTAAAATCGTGTAAATCGAGGAATCTTTCTTCGTAGTGTGGGAAAATACCACTACAAAAATTAATTTAGGTGGTATTTGGTGTGAAATGTTTATATGTATTCATTCCTGTCCTATTTATCTTTTTTATTATTTGTAATTTGCTGCATTTTCCCTTTGCACGTGGAAATCTTACAAATTAAAATGAACTCTTTGGGAGAAATTGTTATTCCCCTTTTTTTTTTTTTTTTTTGGCAACAATAAAGTTTATAAAGTTTAATAGAATAATGTCAGTTTATTCTGTATGAAAATAACGAACTTTTTCCTTTATAATCAAAATAGTTGAATACATAAATAAAGATATTATTCTATATAGTATATAAATACTATTTTCATTTCTGCGTTTAAATCAATTTATATGCAAATATCTATACAAAGGCATTCATTAATTCATTCCTTTTAACTTTGATTTGACTTTAAAAACCATACATACTTTCACATTTATGATATTTTTAGATGAGATATAGTTGCTACGCAACGGTTAAAAGAAAAAAATGAAATATAAGTAAATTCATAAAATAAAATGTTTTATATTATTCGAACACATGTATAAAATTCCATCATAAGTTATACACCTAATTTAAAAGCTCTGACAAATGTTTTGACAAAATTGCAAACTAATAGGAATAATTTACGACTCTTATTTAAAAATTTCAGCATCAAAAATTTACCATTTAAATCCATTTTTTATATGAGCCATTTCTTTCAACAAATGAAAATTTGAAAATCGTCTGACTTGCCATTGAAAAGCATTACAGAGCAAAATAAAATATTCTATATTTCCCGAACGAATGAACCAAATTTAACCAAAAACCATACAGCTAAGTCCGAGTACCTCATCAACATGCCACATTAATTTCAAGCCGATCGGATGCTTTTTGCGGCAGTTATCGCGGAACAGACGGACAGACAGACAGACAGACAGACAGACAAACGGAAATCAAAACTTTTCGTGTCTCCACAGTAAGCCTTCACTGACGTTTCGGCAATTATTAAGTTACATCTATTAGATTCCATAATTTTCATTTTTGGTGGAAAAAAAGATTCCCCATCTCATTGCCCGTTTGACAAATTTGTTTCTTATATTGATGCATAGTAACCATATGGCACTGACGAGATTTTAAATATATCATATTTTAAGTTGCGATTCGTTATGTCATTTATTGCTCAATTAAACAATTAGTGTGTTTATCGCCTCTAATTTATTTTGTAAATTAATTTAAGATTCGATTGTTCATATTTTTATATATTTGTGCGAAGTGTTTTGTGGAATCATTTAAATATTTTGTAATTATTAAATAATTAATAATAGAACCGTGTTTGTTTAAAAGGATTCAGTTTTAAAATTGAGATAAGAAAATTGATATATTGTAACTTACAATAAAAAATATTCATGAATTTTAAATGATTTTTTTTTTTTTTTTTTTTTTTACATGTAGATATTGTTTTTCACGTACTCTAAAATAGAATATACTGTATCCTAAAGATGCAATTGTAGTAACCCAACTTTAAATGATAGATTTAATAACGTCGTATTATACGCAGAAATGAAAATACATTTTTAAATGCATCACAAAAGTTTTAAATAGCGCAGCTATTATTACGTAATAAGAAAAAATATCCATTTCTTTTTTATATGTGGAAAAATAAAAATACGGCAAATTTGTGCAGCAAGAAACAACAAAAACACACCTAATGACCCTTATGCAGAAGGATGTCTAGGATGAAGCTCAAAAATACAAAATCTTGTAGCTGAAAGCAATTATATTTGTCTGAAGAAAATGCCTTGTATCTAAAATAAATAGCATTAATTGATGCAAATGTATTTGAAGCAAAAAGTTTTAGTTGAGAAAAATGTTTTGTAACTACGGTAAATACTTGAAACATGTATAGTTAATGAAATGCATTATTAGAAGTAATAAACATAATATTTTCAATTGCATTTCTGTACAAAATATTTTTATGTACTTCAAAAACTTCTATTTTGTATAAAATGCATAGAGTTGTTATTTTTAATATTGCGAATGTGATGTACCAATAAAATCACAAAAATGTATTATGTGCAGGTAGAAACTTGTTCATCATCATTTTATTATTAAAACATCTTCGTAATGTTTCAAAGAAAGCCTCAACAAAATTTATCATTTTAGTTGACACAGTAGAATCTCTAATATACGTTAGTAATACTCTTCTGTTTGAAATAAAAATAAAAATTAAATTAAATCCTACATCACAGAAAACAAAGACAAATAAGATTTAAATCCCATTGTTCCAACATGATGTTATTTATATTTCATGAATTCATGTCTTAAAAAAAATCAAAAATAAAAATGTTTCATTTCATTACCATTGGGCGTTAAAACAGCTTTGTAAAATCTTTGAACATACTGAGAAACTTCTCTATTAAAGAAACATGATGCACTCTATCAAACTATTCACTTTAAAATTCGAAAAACATTTTTAGTTTGTAAAAGTGTCAAGTCAAAGCATTTAGCTCTAAAGGTAATTTGTTAATGCAATATCTTCCTCTTTGTATTCCGCATAATCCTTAAAGAGAGAACACATGTTAACTGGAATTTATATCCGGCAATTTTTCCCATTTATACATGTTCAAGTGCATTTTAACTGACTACTTTCTACGAATTGTGAATCAGTTCTTTAATTATGTTAGAAAAATCAGCTTTGAATCGAAATGAAAACTAAGCTTTTTTAGACACGCATTTTTAATAAACAACCTTCTTTTACGTAAGAATTGCATTTAGTTTGCAATTAAATATGAATTCTTTAAAGATTTTAATTATCTTTTATGTAGCTCCATGTGTGTAGCACAAACACTTTGTTTTTTTAAGCATCTAATTTAACCTCTTTGAGCTATAAAACTTATTTATTATAATGTTTCTTTTTGATACTTATTAAAGTTTTTAATCAAACTTGTTGTTCAAAATGTTTTTATTTGACTTCCAAAGAAGCGGAAGGTTTGCAGTTTTGGCATGATAGTATAAAATGTTATGATTCTATTAAATAAAGCCAAAACAGCACATCTGGATTGTAATCAATTTTGGCACTTCCATTGCAGGACACTGGAAAGGACATTTCAATTATTTTATCCCTTTGCACTTGAGTTCTTATTGGTATGGAGAAACCAGCAACTAGTAGAGTTTTTTAAAGCAAAGACAGAAATTTATTTATTTCAAGAATATCAAGAATATATGTATTTATTTGACGCCAACTGTTTTTCAATATGAAATTTTATACTTTGACCCGGACCCTTGTCATTAGTGAAACTCAATAGCATATGTGTGAGGTATCAAATTACGAAGCTCAATGAGAGAGGAATCAAATGAGCTATAAAAATCTAAATTCGCCGCCAAGGATTCTTGTCAGTCACCTCTCGAGTTTTAGCAATACATTGAGTCCTGAGTGTGAGTCTTCTCTCATATTGTCGCAATACAATGAGTGGTTAGTGAGAGTCACCTTTATATCAGTAAATAAATAAATAGAAATGTTTAATTCATCTTTAAAAAGTTAAACTTACACTATGTGGAAAACTACTTAAAAGATGAGACAATATTAAAAAGATGTTAAATTATTTTAATACCTTAGTACTTTGAACTATAAAAAAACATAGTCTTCGTCAGAGAAATATAAGAAATACAAGTGTTATTGACGTCTAATTTTCAGTATAACCTAAATACAACAGCCTTGTCAAGACTTAACCAGAAGCAGAATATACAAGTTAATTTCCAAGACGCAAAAATTATATATCCCGCAAAGAATTATAATGATTTAATCATCCGCGAATCAATAGAAATTATTACTAAAGAAAATACTGTTTGCAATGACGTTTTATCCTACAACATATGCAGAATTTGGCTCAGTTTGCTTAAATAATCATAAAACGAGTAATATTCCACTTCCCTATATCCATGTTTTATTTTCCCAATGTTTTCCGGATCTAAAAATTATCTTCCACTTTCACTCCTTTCGTCACCATCTACGTGAATTTTGAAAATTTGACGTCAATAACAATTGTATTTCTTATATATTCTCTAACGAATACTATGTTTTTTATAGTTGAAAATATTAAGGTATTAAAATAATTTAAGATCTTTTTAATATTGTCTCATCTTTTAAGTAGTTTTGCACATAGTGTAAGTTTAAGTCTCCTGTATAGTTGTCATAATACAGGGTGAACCAAAAGTATTGTCCTGATTATAATAATTCATTAGAAATTAACTGTTTGTATAAAAGGAAACTTCTTGTATCATTGGATAGGTCAGGTTAAGAAGTTTCTTTTGTGAAATAAATGGCGCGATTGCACTAAAGGGGTCTTTGGGAAGGAGGGCATTGTAAGGAAGATATTTTCAGCCGAAATGGTGTCCATTCAAGAGAAAGCTCAGTGTGTGCTATGGTTTCACGGAACGAAATCATCCATTAATGTTCTTCGAACATTTTGATGTTGATATGGATGAAACCCTCCTGATGCAAAATCAATAAAGCGATGGTATGACAGGTCTAAAGAGAAAAGGAAGCGTTGCTGATCTGCCCAGAAGTGGCAAGCCGAGTGTGAGTGAAGCAACTGTTGAACGCGTTTGGTAATCGTTTTAACGGAGTTTTACTCAATCAACTCATGAATTTCAAACATCTGCTGTTAAAGCTACTGTGAGTACTGTAACAGAAGACATGTTAAGAACACTTGGCGGGAATAAGAATACCACTTAGACATTCTCCGAGCTACTAAGGGGGCACATGTTGGAATTGACTGAGGTACGTGGTCTTATAAAAAAAATTATAAAAGTACTTACAGTTTATATTCAAAATATTAGAATAATTGAGAAAAAGTAACAAGAAAAAATTATTTTTTATTTATTTATTTTTGATACTATGTAAATGCAATTAAATTTCTTATAAATTAAATCTGGAATGTTTAGATAAGATTTTAACATTTGCAAAATATAAAATACAGTACAATAAATTAGGTATGCAGTTTTCTGAAACACATCAAAACATTAGAATAAAATTTAGATTGGTTCAAAATATTAGAATATTTTATTTTACGCAACAATATTACCTTATGAATATGAAGAAAATGGTAGTTAATATTTTGTAGCATCCCCTTTAGCTTACATAACAGCGTACAATCGATCTTGCATACGATATACAAGATATTTACAAACATTTCTATCAATATTAGCCAAAATAGACTTTATACGTGCAACTAACTCAGTTTTACTTGAAGGAGAATTTTCTTGCAGTTTTTTTTTCACTATACACCATAACTTTTCGATGGGATTAATGTCTGGTGAGTTTGGTGGCCAAGGAAGTCCCTTAATGTTTCGTTGGCGGAACCAATTCTTAGTTGACATCGAAGTATGCGGTGACGTTAAATCTTGTTGAAGGATGAAATCATCTTCAAATAAATCTTCTGATGATGGAATCATGTAATATTCCAAAATTTCTTGATATATCGGAGAGTTAAACTTTTCGTAGACAATGCATTACTTTCCAGGTCCTTCTGCACTCATGCAACCGCAACCACAAACCATGGCACCACCAGTAAATTTTACAGAACATTTAAGGCATTCTTTATCAAATGATTTTTGCTTCATTCTTCGAACTCGAATACTTTGATTACCATATGAAACACAAAATATACTTTCATCACTAAATAATACGTTTTTCTAATATTCTTCGCTCCATAAACGTCTTGATTTACACAAATTCAATCTTCTACGCTTTTGTTTTGCAGTCATGGGAGGTTTTGCTTTCGGTACACGAGATTCAAACTTAAATTTATGGAAACGTCTTAATGTTATCGATGTAGAAACTTCAACTCTTTCTTATTTCCATTTTCGGTGCAAGAATCGCACACTTTTAAAACGGTTTTTCTTAACTATACGCTTCAGTTTCCTGTCATCTCTATCAGATGTTTTTGGTTTTCGGCCGTCATTTCGGCGATTATTTTGAAATATTCCATTTTTTTAATACTATGTTAGTATTTTACTAACGCTTGATTGCGAATAATGTAAATAATTCGCTATATAACATTGATTTTCACCGTGCCGATACAAATCAACCATACGAAGTTTAATAGATTCAGGAATATCACTCACACGACCCATTTTATGACGAAAAAGCAAACGAACTGCAAATAGAATACTGATTTAAAAAAAATAGTCTGCATTTAATCTATGATGCCATCAGTTATGAATTGGTGATAATTAAAGAAGAATTAACGTGGAATATTCTAATATTTCGAACCACTTGAATAAATATTTTAATATTTTGACTTTTCAAAATAACTTTTTGTCAGTTAATCTTTCAAAAATTATATTAATTTTAAGATAGTAAATAAGTTTAATCAACAATAAGTTCTTAATAAAAATATCGCATTATTGCATTAAAATACATTAAATTACCAAACGATTTTTTCAATTTGTAAAAAAAAGTAATTATTATAATATTTTGAATATGGTATTTACAATGTATCAAAACAAACACATGTATAATTATAATAGTTTGAGCACAATAAATATTTATAATCAGGGCAAGTCATTTGATTCACACTGTACAATGAGTGGTGAGTGTGGGTCACCTCTCGAGTCGTCGCAATATATTGAATGGTGGGTGACAGTCACCTCTCAAGTGCAACGGATTAATAAATCCAAATAAGAACGACATAATAAAACTGAAACTCAGTGGCTTACCTAATATATAAAACATATGGTATACCAAATGCTTACTCTACATATTCTATATGTGATTTTTTTCGAACAATATTTGTATGAAGAAAATGAGTTGCAAAGCAGTTATGTAGAAACAAATACAAGGTGAATCACTTCAATCTCAACTCGGGTTTTTCTTCTTGACATTAACTTTAATCAGAATATTTTAACGGAATTTACGGCAGTTCTGCCTTATTTTGTGTACAATGAATTAAAATTACTAATTGACGTATCACCCATTCGTGTGAAATTCTAATGAAGAATAAGATAAATGATTTTGATTGTAGCGAGTTCTTCATTAACTTTGAAACTAGAGGAATCATAGAATCATTTTGATAAGCACTTTCATTCTGTCTTTTTTCTATATCTTTTATACATGAAAACTCGGAAATGCTCCACAAAATATTTTCCGAAATTGAGATACCTGAGTTCCAACTTATCTCATTCAATAGTTCTTTATGTTATACACAATATATAACTATATACCATATATAGAGTACATGTGGGATTAAATATTTAGAAGCAGCAGAGCTCACTGCGAAAACATGTTTTGTATGGGAAACAAGGTTCGCAATCAATTAATTTTAGTTATTTATAAAGGTTGTCTCACTCCCTTAATTTCTCGAGTCTCTCAGTGTCTCACTCCCTAAAGTTTATATATCATATATAGAGTATATTGGGAGTAAATATAGTTGTTATAAATTTTATTACACTTGTGATTTCTAATCAAAACAATATGATTGGTTAACAGCTTATTTCTCACATTTAAATTTTCTAGTTAGATAAGTTTCGTGATTTTCAACTGTATCAGTCAAACTTTTCTCTCCAAAAAGGAAAAGTATACATAAAAAATAAAAATGTGTATTAGTGAACTAGTTTGGATTTCTATTTTGGACCTTTTAAGGGGAAGCTTCTGCTCTGTGTGCTTTTTAGGTAATCTAAGCTGAATGTGGATAACTTAGCACATGGTGTTACAGATTAAATTATAATGCACATTCAGCATTTTCCGTAATGTCATGACATTTAACACAAAGCGATGCTATTTTTTTGAAGATTTTGCGAAACGTCTTCATCTATTTTATTAATTATTATTGAAGATGTAAACGAATATTCCAATTTTGTAGAGAGTGAGATAATCTTTATGACTAACTAAAATAGGTTGATTGCCCTTGTTTCCCATGCAAAACATTTTTTCGAAGTGAGCTCTGTTGCTTCTATATGCTTAATCACACATTTATGATACGATATTTCTGTAAAAGTTCAAAAGCGTTTAATATTGTACTGCGATTAAATGAACATGTTTACTAAATTTAGGAAATCTACAGACCTACAGGCTGATAAAACATTTCCAGAGTGTAATTAGTTTTATATATAAAGTATGATAATGTCGTTTATAGTTCCTACAATAGTGTCAATCTAATTATTCTAAATTTTAGCTGAAGATTAATTATATGTTTTCCACCAAATATTTTGTCTGATCCTACTTATGTCCTAATTTCCTAATCCTATTTGATGCTAATTGTGTCTAATCCTGTTTTATTCTTCTATATTTTAACGGTTCATCAAATGATATTCTAGACCATGTAATGCTAACCTATTGCACGCATGCCGACATGGCTCGCACGTCAAATTATTTGAGACCCGAAAATTTTAAATTTGATAATCATTCTATAGATAAAGATTCTTTTTCTTTTTCATATAACGGATGGAAATTAGTTGAATATGTTCATACTCTCTTCACAAATAGTCTAACTGTTTTGCATGAATTTGCATTGAATTCTTTGCAAATCATCAGCAAATCCAAGTGCAAATCCTTTTGCATTTTTATTAGAAATAATAATAATATTAATAAAAAAAATTCTTCAAATGAATTTCAAATAACACCAATGCAATAAAAAAATCAAATGAACTTATCTTTACTGTCTGTTAATAATAAGAAAATATGATACAGGTACGTAAAATTCTTCGTTAGACGTACAAAGTCAAAGATCTAATTAATTGAATATTAATATAGTTTTATGCAAATTGGATTATTTTAAGTTGGACGATGCATTAACGCATTTATGCCTGAATTTTTGTTTTCTCAAATTTGTTGGTAAAATCACTTTAAAATGTTTCAAAATCAACCGGAAAAATACTAAAAAAAATTACAATAAAATATTTTTGTATTTGATAAAATGTAAAGGTACTAAATATCGGAATATCCATATGTGGAAAAATGCATAATATATGTTTTGCCTAAATTTATATAAATTAAGCTTTTAAATTGTATAATAGAATACTATAATTAGTATTTTTATGAACTATTAAAAAATATATTTATTTCATAACATTATAAGTAGTATTAATAATAAGAATAATCGTAACACAGAAAAAAGGCCTTCATTAAAGCAACTAAATATCAATCTTATGCTGTCATCTCTAGGTAATAGATAAATACATTTATAGACAATTACTTCATACAATTTTAATGTTGTAAAGAAGAAGAAAATTTCAAAAAATTCTTAAAATTCGAAAGTCCCAAAAATGTGACGCTAGGCATAAGTGGGTTAATAATAAGTTAAAAAGTATTAAAATACAAGTTTCTAATTATTATCATTGGTACAGTTAAATGGATTCGTAAACAATCTATTCTGGAAAATATTTTTTTGTAATCATTTGGCTAGTTCTTATTTATAATTCCTGACATACGCGCGTAAAGATGTTCGTCATCTTGATCTAGAAATAGGGTACAATGTAAAGCATTCGTCATAACGTTACTCCTTAAAATTGGTGGCAGCATTCTGCTACCTATTCTAAGGAGTATTTAACTTATATTCCTGATATAACGTTACACAATAATAATTTGAATTCGAATTATGGTATTTTAGGGAGTAACGTTATGACAAATTTTTTACTGTGTAATAATTTGAATGTGTACTTGATGTTTTGCTATTAACCAACTCTCAAGAATGTTTTAGTTTTTAAAATATTTAATATTTTATCGCGAGTACGACCAAATAGAATTTTGTGCCGAATTTAATCACAGAAATTGTGTGAACAAATAAGGCAAAATGAATTTTCGAATAGTAATGGTTGTTAATAATAAATGATTCTGAGCATTGTAAACTTTATGTATAAGTGAAGCTTATTCGTCGAGAATGTGTGAAATATGCTTCAAATAATGCTTTACATGTTTCGTTATATGAAATGTAAATTTGTTTGATCAGAATTTGCGAATTCTATAAGAATATAATATACCCAAATAAAACTGAAAAGAAGTTCATATATTTTTTTTTAATTTGTTAATATGTAAGCGATATAAATGGAAAAATGTGTTCAAAATATTGTAGAATATACTATTATGAACTTTGTTAATGAAGTTGTGTTCCTTCTAATTTTGGGAAAGTTTATTATTTGAAATTTTCACTACAATCCTTCCAGACAAAATTGGTTAGTTATTTTATTTTTATTTATTTATTTTTATTTTTTTCTTTTGCTCCAACAAAATTATGACAAAAACCGCATCTTTAAAAGGGTATGTGTTGTGCTTTTGTGAAAATTCTACGTTATAAATGAGAACCATATAGAAAAAAGTCCTTCCGGCCAGTGCCGGGAGGAAGAGGTGGCTTTCATATTCCTTATTTAAAAAAACTTATATCATTCAAACACACGAAGCTCAATTTAGTGGAAACCGAATATAGGAGATTCAATATTAATTTTTATCAATATAATGAATGAGAATTTCGCGAAATTAGTCAGCTTTATCCAAGCTGCTTTTCTTTAAAGTAACTTATATTTGGCTGCCAAATTCGGCGATTTCTGAAAGTGCGTGCCATTTAAGACAACGTGGTGGATGAGGCTAACCAGTGAACTTGGTCGAGACCTTAATAATTGCTGTGCACATGCTCACTCACATCGGAATCGGTTGATATATACGAGTGCTGTCGCATGCAAAAAATCAGATTTTTCAAAATGTCACCCACAATAGAAATGGAAACTGCTATATCTGAGCCATTTTTTAAGATAAAGACAAATAAAAAAAGGCTCCTGAATCCTTATATCAAGGTCAAATACTTCAGAAAGAAACCTTTTTCAATTTCTAATTTTTTTGCAACTCACTTTAAATATATATATATATATTTATTTAATGGCCGCCATTTTGAAACAAGATGGCTAATGAATCTGGCAGCGAAATTGGTCAAGGTATTGATGCATACTATCCACATGCCTTCTTACATCGAAATAGGCGAATACGTGTGTTATCGCGTGACAAATACAAAAACTTTGCAAAATGTTAGCCATGCTAGAAATTCAAAGTGCTATAATTCAACCATTTTTTAAGATATAAACAAAAGAACAAATTTTTAGAAACAAAAACTGCTCTGGAATCTTTGTATCAAGGCCAAACACATAAAAAAATCATTTTCATTTTCCAATTTTTAATACCTCATTTTAAATTAATTTTTTTTAAAAATGGCAACCCTTTTGAAACAAGATGGCTAATGAAGCTGGCCAACGAACTCGGTCGAGACATTGGTATGTACTATGTACAGAGACAGACCAAGTTACATCCAAATCGGTTCATAAATACACCTGTTATCGCGTGACAAAAATCAGGTCGTTTTAAAATATCAGCCAAAATAGAAATTCAAAATGCTATTACTCAGCTATTTTTTTTAGATATAGACGAAACAAAAACTGTTCCGGAATCTTTGTATTAAGGTCAAACACATACAAAAAAATCTTTTTCATTTTCCAAGTTTTTGGTATCTCATTTTAATTTTTTTATTTTTGAAATTTTTTTAAATGGCCGCCATTTTGAAACAAGATGGCGGATGAAGCTGGCCAACGAACTCGGTCGAGATATTTGTATGTACTATGTACAAACCAAGGTACATCGAAATCGGTTCATAAATACGCCTGTTATTACGTGACAAAAATCAGGAAGTTTCAAAATGTCAGCCACGCTAGAAATTCAAAATGCTATAACTCAGCCATTTCTTAAGATATAGACGAAACAAAAACTGCTCCCGAATCTTTTTATCAAGGTCAAACACATAAGAAAAAATATTTTTTCAATTTTCAGTTTTTTGGTACCACATTTCAAATTTAAATTTTACTTAAAAATTTAAATGGCCGCCATTTTTAAACAAGATGGCGGATGAAGCTGGCCAACGAACCCGGTCTAGACATTGATATGTACTATGTATAAACGAAGTTACATCTAAATCGGTTCATAAATACGCCTTTTATCGCGTGACAAAATTCAGGACGTTTCAAAATGTCAGCCACGCTAGAAATTCAAAATGCTATAACTCAGCCATTTTAGGTAGCTTTCATTACAAAAAGCTACCTATTGCAGCCGTTCGGAGGAAAGCGATTTCAAAAAATTTTGGTATATTTTTATCGATCATGACCCCCAGACCCCGAAACCACCCTCCGTTCAAAAGTTGATATATTATATATATATATATATATATATATATATATATATATATATATATATATGTATATATATATATATATATCCATATATATATATATATATATCTGATGTTTGTCATACTGTAACTCTCGTATTTATGAACCGATTTGGATGAAACTCGGTGTGTACATAGTACATACCAATGTCTCGACCTAGTTCGTTGGCCAGCTTCATCCGCCATCTTGTTTCAAAATGGCGGCCATTTAAATTTTTTTTTTAAATTTAAAATTTGAAATGTGGTACCAAAAAATTAAAAATTGAAAAATATTTTTTTCTTATGTATTTAACCTTGATACAAAGATTAGAGAGCAGTTTTTGTTTTGTTTATATCTTAAAAAATGGCTGAGTTATAGCACTTTAATTTCTAGCGTGGCTGTCATTTTTAAACGACCTGATATTTGTCATGCGATAACAGGCGTATTTATGAACCGATTTGAATGTAACTTGGTGTGAACATAGTACATACCAATGTCTCAACCGAGATTGTTGGCCAGCTCCATCCGACATTTTGTTTCAAAACGGCGGCCATTTAAAATTTAAAAAAAAAATTAAAATTTGAAATGTGGTACCAAAAATTTGAAAATTGAAAAATATTTTTTCTTATGTATTTGACCTTTATACAAAGATTCTGGAGCAGTTTTTGTTTCGTATATATCTTAAAAAATGGCTGAGTTATAGCACTTTGAATTTCTAGCGTGGCTGACATTTTGAAACTTCCTGATTTTTGTCACGCGATAACAGGCGTATTTATGAACCGATATGGATGTACCTTCGTGTGTACATAGTACATTCCAATGTCTCGACCGAGTTCGTTGGCCAGCTTCATCCGCCATGTCGTTTCAAAACGGCGGCTTTTAAATTTTTTTTAAATTTAAAATTTAAAATAAGGTACCAAAAAATTGGAAAATGAAAAAGATTTTTTCTTATGTGGCCTTAAAACAATGATTCCGGAACAGTTTTTCTTTTGTCTATATCTAAAAAAATGGCTGAGTTATAGCATTTTGAATTTCTATTGTGGCTGTCATTTTGAAACGACCTGATTTTTGTCATGCGATAACAGACGTATTTATGAACCGATTTGAATGTAACTTGGTGTGAACATAGTACATACAATGTCTCGACCGAGTTCGTTGGCCAGCTTCATCCGCCATCTTGTTTCAAAATGGCGGCCATTTAAAAAATTAAAAGAAAATTTAATTTAAAATGAGGTATAAAAAAATTGGAAAATGAAAAAGATTTTTTTCTTATGTGTTTGACCTTAATACAAAGATACCGGAGCAGTTTTTCTTTCGTCTATATGTTAAAAAATGGCTGAGTTATAGCACTTTGAATTTCTAGCATGGCTGACATTTTGAAACGATCTGATATTTGTCACGCTGTAACACACGTATTTATTAACCTATTTGAATGTAAGAAGGAATTTGGATAGTATATAGCAATGTCTCGACCAAGTTCGCTGGCCAGCTTCATCGGTCATCTTGTTTAAAAATGCCGGCCATTAAATTAAAAATATATATATTTAAAGTTAGGTGCAAAAAATTAGAAATTGAAAATGATTTATTTCTTAAGTATATGACCTTGATATAAGGATTACAGAGCTTTTTTTGTTTTGCCTTTATCTAAAAAATGGCTCAGATATAGCAGTTTGAATTTCTTTATGTGGGTGAAATTTTGAAAAATCTGATTTTTTGCCTTCGCAGCACTCGTATATATCAACCGATTCCGATATGAGTGAGCATGTGTACAGGAATTTCTGAGGTCTTGACCAAGTTCACGGGTCGGCCTCATCCACCATGTTGTCTTAAAATGGCAGGCACTTCAATATATCGCCGAATTTGGCAACCAAATATAAGTTACTTTAAATAAAAACATCTTGGATAAAGCTGACTAATTTCGCGAAATTCTCATTCATAATGATTTAGTATTGATAAAAATTAGTATTGAACCTTCTATAATCGATTTCCACCAAATTGAGCTTCGTGTGTTTGAATAACATAGGCTAGCTTTTTAAAAATAAGGAATATGAAAGCTACCTCTTCCTCCCGGCACTGGCTGGAAGGACTTTTTTAAGATATAGACGAAACAAAAACTGCACCAAAATCTTTGTATAAAGGTCAAATACACAAGAAAAAAAATATTTTTCCATTTTTAATTTTTTGGTACCACATTTTAAATTTTAATTTTTTTAAAAAATTTTAAATGGCCGCCATTTTGTAACAAAATGGCGGATGAAGCTGGCCAACGAACTTGGTCGAGACATTGGTATGTACTATATACACACCGAATTACATCGAAATAGGTTCATAATTACGAGAGTTACAGTGTGACATAGGTCAGATTATATATATATATATATCAATTTTGAACGGAGGGTGGTTTCGGGGTCTGGGGGTCATGATCGATGAAAATATACCAAAATTTTTTGAATTTGCCTTCCTCCGAACGGCTGCAATATGTAGCTTTTTGTAATGAAAGCTACCTAATAGACTCGTACCTCTATGCGATATGTGAAGAAATTGAAATCAAAGTTGATAAATCACATGCAGTTGATCATTACGCGACAGAAAATCTGAGATTTAGCGATATTGTTGGGAAAATAATAAAAAATATTAACAGAAGGCATTATTTTAAGTGTTCAGTTATGTAATGAAGTTTATGGAAAATCTTTTGAGAACTGATTTTTAATGTTATTGTTTTTCTAAGATTTATAACTACATTTATCTCAAAAAATTATCTCTGATTGTGTAAAATTATATTAGGATTTGCTTGTGGTGTAACGTATCACGCTTTTTAGCATGTTTTTAATATAAAGAGAGAAGAAATTGATTTGTACATGTATGTTATGGTATGTTGTAACGGAAAGAAAAGCGATTCCAATTAACGAGAATAATCTATTGAGGCTGTAAAATTTTAAATGTATACCATTTTTTTTTAAATTAATGATACAACCATATAATTAAGATAACTTTATTTCTTAACGTATATTGAACACTTTCGAAATTTCAATTGTGAATTTATCCTCCACTAATAAAAACAATTCAGCGATTTTAAACCTTTTTAAGACAGCCTGAAATAGATGATAAAAAATGACAGATTGAATACTCCTTTGATGTTGAGATAAAATAAATCACTTTTACTGTTTACTATTATTTACAAAATGCATAAAGATTAGCTTATTCAAATAAATTGCATAATAAAACCATTTAGAATGAATGCAGAATGCACAGTTCTGATTTATACAATTCAGTTACTAATTATGTCAACAATATATGCATCCGTTACACATACGTTATACATAACATTAAGTAATAAAACATTAAGTAAGAGACAAAATATTCTCGTAAAAGCAAAAGTTATAAAAAATTCTGCGAAATCTAATTATTTTAAGCTTACTTCAGTATACAATATCTCATAAGTGTAAAAACATCATCTTAATTTTCTACTTCAGTTAATTTGTAAACATCACTGAATATACTAGAAATTTTATTCAAGGCGTAGCAAAAAATGAAGGCAAGTATTTCTCTGTAAATTAGCTTTCTTAAACATAAAATTTTGCCCAGGAAAGATAATTAAGCTTCATAATTCAAATCTTCTTAATTTTTCCTTTAAAATGTGTTCTTGAAAAGTGCTCGTAATTTAGCTTCGTGGAACCACGTAAGGAAATAAATACCTTAAAAAGTTATTTTAGTGTGAAAATAAAGTAAAATTTAATGTTTTGAAAAATTATTTAACCCTTTGACGGTTAGGGAAACGAGAAGTTTTCGTTTACTTAATTCGCGCAGCATTACAAGTAAACAGTAGTCGAAAGTGGCAGCTGTTTTCCCCAGCCGTTCTTCCGAAAATGTCACCCTTCTCTGGCGATGCCGTAGATAGCTCGCCTCACGCGTTTTAAAAATTACTTAAAGTATTTGTAGTACATAAATAACAGTTTTTACGCACTTTAAAATAATTAATAAATGATTATTATTAATTAGTAATTTATAAATGATCATAATTATAATCAATTATATAAATAATAATAGTTAATTATAAATATTAGACAAATATTAAATTGAAAGGACTAAATAAATACAACTAATGTAAAACTTTATGAAGCATTTAAGTTCAATAACCTAAAAATATTTTTGTGTGTGATATACTTTAAAACATGGAATTGCACATAATGGGGCATTACAGTCTTTGCAATAAGTACGTGTTTCACGGCGAATTCTTTTACCATTGTCATCATTTTTGTTGCAACATATCACACATCGTCTAGTAGGTTCTTTCTTTTTTTTCTGTAGGTGGAATATAATCAGGAAAGTGGCGTGCTGACAATCTTAAAGTGTTCGAAACTGTTTCAGCAGGTTTTGATTTCAAATGTCTGTGAGTGTGATATTTTTCAACAATTCTTTCAGCTAGCTCAATTCTGAATTCCAAATTTGATTTTTTGTTCCCTTTTTTTCCACAGCTGAAAAGCATTAAAAATTGTTATGTCCAATAAATAACGAAATATTTTCTTGTAATATTTCCTTTGACGAGATCGAGTTACGTCATAGTATCCAATTTGCTGATCCATGCGATCTACACCGCCCATCGTGTTATTGTAATCTAAAGCAATCTTAGGCTTCTCTATTTCCACGTTTTTCAATTTATTTGGGACTTTTACGATTTCAGGATTATGAATTGAGCTTATAAAATGAACATATTTTTTATCTCTCCATCGCATTATCATCATCTTACCTCTTTGATAGGCAAGTAAGTCTCCCTTTTTAAGCTTTTCTGTTTTCAGTTCCTTCGGTAGATCTTTTCTGTTAGGTCTTAATGTTCCAAAAAAATCAGTTTTAGATTTCAATAAAATTTCCCCTAACTCGGGAGAATTGTAGTAATTATCCATAGTAAGGCAGTATCCTTTGTTTAATAGCGGCTTAGACAATGCCAAAACTACCTGAGTAGAAAACGAACATTCTTTATTTTCTTCAGATATATCTGTGCCTTTACCGACATAAATTATAATAGACCACACGTATCCACTATGAGATTCACATAACATAAACGTTTTGATACCGAATCTGGCCCTTTTAAGTGGTAAGTATTGGATCCAAGAAAGTCTCCCTTTATACAACAATAGACTTTCATCAATACATATGTCTTGTTCGGGTGTATAACTTCCGAAAATTTTTTCTGTAAGCAATTTAAAACTGTCCATATTTTTTTTTAGTTTTGGCTGAGGATGAGAACAATCAGTGTTTTCATTTCTATCAAAATGAATAAATTGCATAATAAGGTCAAACCTTCTCGAACTCATGAGGTTAGAAAAACTAGGAGTTTCAATTAACTTTCTTTTTGACCAATACATTCTTACAGTTGGTTTCGTAATTATTCCTTGCAAAATTAATGTTGCAAAAAATACTCTCAATTCATTCGCATTAGTTTCACGCCAATGATGACTTCGGGAATGTTCTTTGCTCTTAAATTTATTTAAATTTTCATCAGCAAAAATGTTGGTTTCAGTAACAATATGATTTACAATCTCATCAGTAAAAAACAGCTCGAAGTACTCTAGTGGGTCAGAAATATTTGTCACGGAAGCTTTCATGCCCACATCGCCAGTAAAACTAAATCGGCTAGGAGCGGGAGAACTTGAATTAATTTTACACCACTGTCGAACACACGAAAAATCTTCCTCATCGCTTGAATCGTCTTCTGAGCTTGATATACTGTGAACAAAGTCTTCATCAGACTCGAAACTTGATAAGCTTTCTGTATTACAATCATAATCATCATCATAATTATGTAACTTTCGCTTTTGAGCCATTTTACTTTACAAACACCCTAAAACACGCGCCAAAATACGCATAAGAAGAAGAAGGTAAAAAAAAAAAAAACATCCCCCTTCATTATGAAAAGAAATTTATGGGACCCGTACTGCCATCTTTAGGCAGTAAAACTAACTAAATTTCGCGAGTCGGAATCGTTTGTAACATAATCAATGCAGAATAATAACGGTGAACGAGGTCAGCTCGTCAGCGCGTTGGGGAAAATTTTCACTACGCGAGTAGGGCTCGTTTCTAACCATTACGGTCAAAATTTTGCCGACGAGCGGAACTCGTTTGCGCGCATTACGAAGCAAGATTCGATTGCGAGCTGAACTCGTTCATAACCGTCAAAGGGTTTTAAAAGTGAGTTTTTTTTATATGATTTCCGAATTCTTTGTGTATTTTTAGAAAAATAATTCTTTTCATTTTATTTAATTAGGTCACTTAAAAAAAGCTACAGTTTTTGGAAGTTGTGTGAGTATATACACTGGCCTCCAAACGTTAAGGTACAGGAACTGGATGCTTTCGATTGCACACGTTTTGTCGAATAGCTACCAACATTATAGGCGAATTGTTCTTGAACGTCAAGGATGTAAAGAACATGTTTTATTTTATATTTCTCGGTGAAGATTTATCGGTGTGTACAATTAAGGGGCTAATAATAAATTTAATAATAAAATAATGTTTGCGATCACCTAAGTAACAGCCCTTAGCAAAAAATGACATAGGATTTTTTATGGAAACATATGGTTTTATATGGAAAATCATAAACATTTTATGGCATTATATGTAAACATACTGTATCCATGTGGTAAACATTCTTCTTTCTATGGTATTCCATAGCAAAGTGTATGGTAAAATTATAGGGCAATGAAATTTACCATATATTCAATGGTGTTCCATAGCATGATGTATGGTAAAATCATATGATAATTGCTTGTATCAAAATTGTATGGTATTCCATAGCATCATGTATGGTAAAAACATATTTCTCGGTATGTAATTAGTTGTACCATAAATTGTATGGTATTTCAAAGCATGGTGCATGGTAGAATCTTAAAATTTGGGATGCACCGAATATTCGGTATCTATTTCGGTATCCCGCCTATTGGGCCATGTTACCGAATGTTCGATTAGGCCGAATATCAAACTATTTGGTATGCCGAATATAAAAGATTTTGAAATGCTGAATATTCGGTATGGCCAAATATCGAAATATTCGGCGAGACAGAATACTTAAAAAGCCATTAAAAAAACATTTTTGAAAACCTTAAAACAACGTCTATTTTTAACTATCAATTAATAAAGATATTTAGAATAATTAGAAATAGAATTATAATTAAATAAAAGAGAACGCTTTTACATTTTTTACTTGCTATTTAAAAATTATCACGTAAGAAAATTAACCAATAATGACTTTTTATTTAATTTTTTAATACTTTGAAACTCTGAAATTTAAACGTATTCGGCCGAATATTCGATATTCAGATTAATAGTTACAATTCGGCTAGCCGAATATTCGGTATTTGATTTACATGTTGGCCGAATATTCGGTATTCGGCCAAAATCACTATTCGGTGCATCCCTACTTAAAATATACAATACCTTTTGATATTTGATAATGTATTGATTTTTTGTAACTATAGTACAAAAAAAGTTGTGTTAAAAAGCCGTATGCTAATTTGAGTCCTTGTATCTGATTTCGATAAAGACCAGTGTTGAATTCAGGGGGTGGCCAGGGGGATCCCCGTTCTCCGGAGCAATGAGATGTCCGCTCCTACTCCCGGGAGATTTGAGATTTTGTGTTTTCAATGGTCAAAAAGTGAAATTTCTCCCTGGAACTTCATAATGTTCCCCTCCCCCGGAACCACAGAAATCCCTCCCAAAGAAAAGTGTCTGAATTCAACACTGATAAAGACCGCGAATCATGCATTTAGATTATGAGAATGACAACGCCTGCCATCGCCATGTTTGTTTTGTTTACCTCTCACTCTGTAGCGTCGCTTGTGCGGCTTCATGTTTACTAAAAACGAATACGAAGTAACTCCATCAAAGCATCCTGGCTACATAATTACTGGACCTATTCAGGTATTTATTTATCTGTTTTTTACTTTATTTGATCTCAATTTCATTTATATAAAGTTTGTTATAACAATATTCTTATGTTTGTTAGATTGTTAAACATTTTTTTACACGTGGTATGTTGAAATGAAAGTGGATTTTAAGTTGTCACTGCAACATTATTGATTGCCCGAACAAATTAAAAATTATTAATGAACTGTATGTTTACAGGCATAAAGATATTCAAAATGTTTGTAAACAACCTTCTATGCCATAAATCTGCAATAAAACTTGTTACATATGCTCATGTAAAATTTTTTATTTCTGTATTTATTGCAGTACATATTTAAAGTTTATTAATCCTTATATAAAATTATATGTACATATATAAAGATTAGCGTTTCAGTAAAGTTTTAAACCTCTTAATTAATAATATTAATTTTAGTAATCTAATCTAATTTCATAAAAGAATTTTATTATCGAAGTTTATAAAAAGAAATTACAGAGAAACCACGATTTGAGCAGGAGTAACAGTTTTTTACAGTTTTGAATTAGATGATCTTCAATTTTTTCATATAATTGAAAAGAAAAAAAATCAGAATAGTGTTTTACCTATTAAGTTTTCATGTTATCTGCAATATGTTTTAGTTTCTAATTCATATAAACTATAATAAATATCATCAAAACATATTCTTTATAATTTAATAAAATATAATATTTACAAACCCTGAAACCTAAACAATATTTGGCAATTTATCAATTTATTACCTGTTACCGGCTAATGGAAACATTCCTTAAAAATGTATTAATTTAAAATGAAGTTTTAAGAATATTAAAATGATGTTGCGGACATGTTCTTAATGTGTTGGTGTTGTGTATATATTTTGTGTTATTCTAGCACACAAAGTGCAAAATTGATTGCAATATTCCATCGTTACATACATAAACAAAGTTAAATTAGAATGCAAATAAAATGTACCTATAATATTATATTTACTTTGGTGAAGGTAGTTTAATTACACTCAGTAAATGGCTGTACTATAATTCATTTTCCAATTATGATTGTCTACTCAAGGTTTTCTTTAGCATATTTGCTAAATGACTACTCACAGGTATTTTAGCCTTTTCTTTGGTGAAGAGGGAGGGGTGGGGGGTATTCTTATGAATTTTGATAATTTAAATTTAAAGCTGAAAATTCATGTTGTGTATTACTTGACTACTAACATTTTCATAAAAATTCAAAATTTACTTTTCCAGATTTTCTTTTCTGTTTGGATTTTTCGTTAAGTTTTATTGACATATTTTTGAAAACCTTTTGCAGTGTAAAAAAAAAGAAAGGAACACAGCTTAAAACCTGTATCAACTGTCAGTATTGGATATCTGATCATGTGTCAGTGAGGTTTGAAAAACGTCATTGCCTTATGAAAGAATTGTAATAGTATTAAATATGGAGAAAAAGAGCTGCCGGGCGGGATTTAATAAAAGAGGAGCACATCGCTTTCCAAAATGGCACTCTTTTGCCCTGTTCATAAAGCATATTTTGTGATGGATTATTTAGTGTTCCCTTTTAGTAGAATTTTATAAAAATTTTCACTACGACTAGTGACTTTTGCGACGTATTCCAGCATACAGTCGAAGAATCACGATATTTTCCTGTGACCATTCAACGAATTTTGGATTTTTTTTTTTCGCAGTTGACAACACTTAAAATTTTCTGGATTTGTCCCTGCGACTTACTGGTGAAATTCGCAGTATGCAATTGAAAATTGTGTGCATTTTTTAAACGATATATGGACGCATAGATTTTTTATTTATTTATTTATTTTTACGCCAATTCGATCTAAGAACACTCTAAATTAAAATGTCTGAAATTCAGACACTTAAGTGTCTGAAACGGTGTGTTCAATTTTCAGACATTTTAAAATGTCTGAATTTTTTCAGACATTTTTTGTGTCTGAATTTCAGACACTTCAAACGTCTTAATAGCATCCATTTATTTTCAAGCATCATACGTAGCCATGTTTGACCACGTTGAATCCTGGAAAAATATTTGGCTGGGGTCCTGCCCCCTCCCCCCCCCCCCCTACAGCGTGATTTTTTTGGTGTTCTCAATTTTGGTATGCAATTTTTGTTAAGCTGATAATTTAAATCTTTTACGACATTTTACTGATTATAATCAATATTTTGAACTTCAGGAGCAGAACAAGATTAAAACTAAAAATATTTATCTAAATATTAGATTTTTAAAATTTGTTTTATTTTTAATCTTATTTTACTTTAAAAGTTCAAAATATTGATTATAATCAGTACAATTTCGAAACAGATTTAAAACATAAGCTTTACAAATATTGCACATCATATTTGTGGGCACTAAAATCGTAGGGGGGCGGGGCACGGCCCAGTATGCCCATTCTTTAATTAAGAAGTTCTTTTGAAAAAAATGTAACCCTGCATTATTGTTATCTAAATTGAGATGTCCGGTACTCGGGAGTATCCGTTGTGGAGGTTAATGGACATTCCCGAATAGCTGAAGCATCTATTTAGCGAATACTTTTTTAATCCGCATGGCATACCTATTTGTATATTTTTACCTCACAAAAGCAGACATCTCCGATTATCGGACAAATTCAACGGCAAGGGCTATTGATGGCTTTTAAAGTACATGGATAAATATATATATTTCTTATAATCTTGTCCTACTCTACTTCATATAATTTAAAAATAGATTTTTTAAAAATTTATATTGCCACATAGGCAATTTTACATATATATCAGATGATAATCACAACTATGAATAAATAAATAAATATTCTATTTTATCCCTTTGTACTCGAGGGCTCCGGAGCGGAGACATTAAAAATTTGTCTTCAAACTCGAGGGCTCCTCTACGGAGACAATGCAAATAATGTTGTGATACCTGTCTAGAAAAGCCAAGATTACATGGTATCACAAAATTATTTGCATTGTCTCCGTAGCGGAGACCTCGAGTTTGATGATAAATTTTAAATGGCTCCGCTCCGGAGCCCTCGAGTGCAAAGGGTTAATATTGAGAAAAAAATTACTTCGGTATTTTGTTTATTTATATTTTGTGTTTTTAATCTGGTCCTACTCTAAAACTTCAAAACTTTAATTATAATCAGTGCAAGATTTAAGGTATCAGCTTTACGAAAATTTCATACAAAATCCCCCCCCCCCCTCCCCGAAAAAAAATGAAAATCCTTATCATTTAAAAATTAGATTTTTTAAAAATTTATATTGCCACATTGGCTTATTGTTATCATTCCTATTAAACACTTTTCATTAGATATCTTTAAAGTAAAATAAAGCCGCAAAAAAAGAAGTTACCACATAATCACTATGATACACACTTGCGATGCTTATCAGTAAAGTCTAATGGGAAAATGACCTTCGAAGTGAAATATATTTTCTACACGCAGCAAAATCAAAATAAACAAATGATTTCCTTTTTCCTCACTGGGTTACATCTACGTTTCAAAGTCAAAAGCTTTGCACATTTAATCTACTCGGTAAAAGATTTAATAGCTTTAGAAATATATCTAAGAAATATTTGAGATAAATATTCTTTTTCAATTATATATAAATTTCATAAAAATCAATTGATTTTTTTTCCAAAAGCGAAAGTCTATAAATATATTTTTTAGTTTAAGCTAAATATTGTTCAATTGAAAAGAAAAAAAAAAAAAAAAAAAAAAAAAAAAAAAGGCAATCTCGAAAATCGGGATTAAAATTGAAGCGGGATCCCGGGATATCAATCCGGGATTGTAATCCCTAGCTAGGAAGTAAGAAAGCTTTATGAGATCTTTAAAAGTTTTTTTTTTCTATTTCCTTGTGGTCGTTTAGTATGAGATAAGCATTAGTCATTGAAACTAAGAACTGCCATACTGAAAACAAAACAAAACAAGGGAATGAACTTAACTTTTAAATATGTCTGTTTTTTAGTGATGTTATTACTTTAAATTTGAGAAAAAAGATGAGAATAAATAATACATAATTTGTAATAAAAGACAACGTCATAAATTAAAAAAATATATATACTTCTAGAATTTTTTTTTTTTTTTTTTTTTTTTTTTTGCAAATAGATTCAAAACTAATAAAATTTCATGTAAGATTTTGTTTAGTACAATAAATAAAATCATAAAAGACACTAATTTTAGTACTATAAAGAAATTATAACACTTACTTAAATCGCTGTTTGCTAGAGGTAAGAAAAATTCCTCGATTTGATATTTTAAAAACTACCACAACCACAGTGAGGGAGAAAGACTTGCACCAGTTTAAAATGTAATACCATAATACATCCGACTAGCCATATTTAAAGAATGAGATGTTTCATCCTCAAAACAGGACCTGCCAGACAAAAGTTTCTTTTTTTGCCAGCTTCGACAGGACGAAGATGAATAACACAATATTATTGATATAAATTAATACGAGTTAACAGTAAGCCCATTGCACACGCTTTGTAGAATTTCCGGGTGTAATCTTCAACCGTCGTCTACTTCTGTTCTGTGTCTATCCCGCCCTTATATCGACGACAGCTTCTAAGAGACATTTGATGTCGAGCACACACGTCAGATGTATGTATTCAATAAATAAATAATCCAAGTTAATACGAATTAAAATCACAGTACTTCATATTTCGCAAAAAACGAATTAAAATACACGCGTACATAAAAACAAACTTCGTTTGAATTACAACGTATACCACTTCGAAGGAAGACATCTAAAGCGCGTGCGCAACTGGGAGTGCGAGTGCCCCCTGGTGGTTATTGCGTCGGAAGAATCAAAACGTCTTAAATTAAGACACGTTTAAAGCAATGAAGTGTCTTAAAATAAGACGTTTGCGGATATTTTAGACATTATTCTCAGTTCATTTGCACCATGGTCATAGTAAGACACTTATGTATCTTAAATTAAGACATCTATAATGTCTGAATTTTCAGATTAAGACACTTAAGTGTCTAAAATTCTTTTTCAGTCACATGTGTGTCTAAATTTAAGACGCTTCTATTTGCAGTGAATTCCGGTTTTTATCCCCTCAGTTCCATTGACAAATTTATTTTTTTCCCTCTTGCGACCAATTGACAAATTTCAGATCCCTCCCCCCTTTTCTTCAGCCAATTAGCAGATTTCATTATTTTTTTCCCTCGCCCGATTGATGAAATTCATATTTTTTTTTTCTTACAGCCGAGATCGATGTATTTTGCAAGGAAATTAACAGAAAAGGTACATCAAAAAGAGCAGTAAGGATCAACGGGAACATATGTAGTTTGAATAGGGCCACCATAGTGTTAACTATAGGTAAATATAGTTAACACTAGGTAAATGATATTTTCTTCTGGTGAATAGATAAATGATTTCTTCATTAGTGCAATATAATTGTAGGCTTTAAAGTATAAATTTTATTTTAAGGAAAGCAATTAGAACATTTTAATTAAGCATTTTGTTTCAATAAAATGCAAAAGCAAAATAAGGTTAATTAAATATAACTTTATAAATTGTGTGTTGAGTAAAATTAAGCTTTTTGATAAATATGTGTTTTAGGAAAAAATTGTAAAATTAAATTTGTTTCTTATGCTGTTTTGTCATATTTTACATTTTTGTCTGCTTTGGAAATTAAAAAAAATTAGTAAATACTCCCCGAAGATACATTGATTAAGAAATGGAAAGCTGATGCTGTTGATTGTATGAGAGATTATTTAAGGAGGGCTGAGCGTATTAGCCCCATCACAAAATCCTATGGTATAAGATTCTTATTTAATTTTTTCATTTGGCTACTTTCCATGTTGATTTATTTATGACAAGATAATATATTAAGATAAGTGATAATGCTATATTTATCAAATCATTGGGACTATAATAGCTCATAATAATATTTTGGGGGGAGAAAAAAGAGTGGAGGGATGTGAATTTTTTGTAAGGTACTTTCAAGTTATGAATGAATAAAAACTTCATTTAGAAGTACTTACAAAAATGTTTATTTAAGAAAATAATGCCCTTTTAAAATACTTTACACTGCTCGTTTTGGCAACAAATTATTTCAGTCGCACAATGCGTTTTTTTTTTTTTTTTTTTTTTTTTTTTTTTTTTTTTCGACCAACTGATAAATTCTGAGATTTTTCTACTCAACTGATTGACGAATTTAGGGTTTTCATCATGTAAAACGTAGACAAAATTCACAATCCCCCCGTTCAACTGAAAAAAAAATATCTTTCCCCCTCCCACCCCCTTGTGCGATTGAAACCTAAAAAAAACATTCTTCAAAATTTCAAGCGGTTTTCAGTTTTTTTAGAAAATAATGTTGACTGTAGACTGTTTTGGCAGAGCCAAAACCTGCCAACCCTTTTTAAATATTTTGAACATTCAACAACCCTTACTGCTCTTTTTGGCAACATATTTTTTCAGTCGCATGGGGCATGCTTCATTTTTTTTTCTTGTGGGCTCACAATTTTTTAGATTTTTCATTGCAACAGATTGATGAATTTCGTGGTTTCATCCTGTGGCAGATAGAGAAAATTCACAATCCCCCCTCCCTTGTGCGATAGAAAACTAAGATTTTTTTTTACTCTTTAAAGTTCTAATTTTCATATCCATAATACCTAAATTCTTCAGTTAAAAGTGAAACCTGGGTGTAATATTGCATTAAGTGTGAATTAACAATATATATATATATATATAAAATCAAGTGATCTTAAAAGGTACATTTGTACCTCATGGGACTAGTTTGCTGCACTAAGGATATATTAAGCTAACTACCGCTGGATTTCTTTATGTAATTCTTACCTTAAGATAAATATGCTAATTTTATATAGCTTCTTTCATTCACTTCAAAACAGAAATCAGTTGAAGAAGACATTTATATAATATATATATATAAAATATTTCCATCTTTTCCAATGTTTAGTACTGTAATTTCAATTCCATGTTGCTCTTGTTATAAGGATCAGTTTAAATAGAATTTTATAATGGTTTATACATCCTTTTTAATTCAAATAAATTCCTTTATTTATATGTTCCCATTAGTTGTTGATAATTTGTATTGGTTTATAACGGTTTTATATATAAATTTATTTTACTATTATTATTTTTTTATTTTGAATGGGTTTCATAGTAATATTTTTGAAATTTGTAGCAAAATTTCAAAAATTTCAATTCTACTTGTATATTGCAGTATTATTAAATGTTAAATTAGATTTTCATAAGTCAGTGTCATTGATATATCTGTAAATTTATATTGCAAATGGCTATACAATTTTACTAGCTTTGCTGCTTGATCAACTCCTAAACGATTACGTAATTTTCTCCATATCAGACCAAATGTAGAAAAGTATTGTTCTATTGAAGCTGAGGTAGCTGGTGATGAATGTAAACAAAAGAAAAACTGACAAAATCCAGGAGGAAACTTATCTTTTTCACTCTTTTTCACAATAATCTGCCACCATTTTTATGCTGAAAACTCCTTTATAATACTTTCAGTGAACACTGAAGCAGGGTAATAAATGGGATCATTAACCTTAAAAGCTGTAACACCTGGAAAGTAATCAGGATGGTGTTCAAGCGCCATCTTTAAGAATGCATTAAGATTTAAAGCCTTTTATCTATTTAAATTGGCATATTTATTTATTTATTTATTTATTTATTTATTTTTGTAAATTTGTTAAACATAAGCCTCAGATGAAAGTAATTGTTAAAATGTTTCATTTTATATTTTGGTATTCCCCTTTAATTTTTTTTTCTCATTCTCATACCTTAGATTAAATAATGATACAGATGTGAAAACACGAGGAAAAAAAAAAAAAAAAAAAAAAAAAAAAAAACACGGTGGGTTTTTCAAGTGGGCCCGTAATTTAAATCAACCAGGTTTTTTTTTAAATCTTTGATTTAAAGCAACTAAAAAAATGTATTTGAAATTTACGTCAAGATATTTTGTGATAACCATTATGTTTTGCCATATAAATGCATTTTAAATTTAAACAGTGGGAGAGGCTTAAAACTCAAAATCTATGTTTTTTTTTTTTTTTTTTTTTTTTTTAGTTTCACTTAAATCAAATATCACATTTAAAAATAAAAATTCTAAATTAAAAATTAAAAATAAAGAATCTCAGCTAACACGTTACATTGTACACACTGGATATATTGTGAAAAATATTAAACGATTAATGCATATAATATACATTTACCTATTGGAAACATTTAAACCTTATGCGATTCTTTCTTAATACAAAAAAAAATGAAGATCTTCTGCAATGATACAGAAAACGTTGGAATAATTAAATATATGTCATTCAAAAGTATTTTTATTCATATTAATGTAGAGATTTCATTTTGTCCTTGTAAACATACAAATTGTTAAAATAATTTATTTATGGACAGATTTGGAAAATAAAAATAAGGATTTTGCTGTTAGTAATCTGAAATATGCTTATATATTTTTTAAATATAAGTATAATTTTAAGTACTTATAAATTCAAGCTAATTAATAACTTCTTAAGTTTTCAAAATGTATATATATCTGATTTAAAATGTTTTAAACTAAAATCAAATCCAACGTTGATATTCACACTAAATTCTGTAATCGCTTAGAAACTCATAAAACTGAAAAATTAGTGTGTGTGTGAGTGTGTTTTTCGAGCATTTTAATAACAAATATAATAACTTTTTCAGACCCATTGAAATTTATAATATATAAATGATCATCTTTATGTGTGTGTAATACATGCTCAAGCTCATTAAATAAATATTGTAGTATGTATTCCATAATATTGTATATAATCTAGAATAGATATGTTTAAAAGAATACTTAAGTAGTAAAAATTACCTGTATACTGTACAAAAGTCCCAAATCCCCTGCCCCCCCCACCCTGACTGAAAAAACATTGTTTTTTCCATTGTCCCCCCCCCATTTGTGTAACAAAGCTAAAAGAAAAAAAAATTCAGGTAATTTTCAGTTTTTTTTTACTTTTTTTTTTTACAATAATGTTGACTGTTGACTAATTTGGCTGGGCAAACTGCCCGACAGCCCTTTAAAAATATTTTATTTTAAAAGGAACCTCCTCCCCCGTTTCTTGTGCAATTGAAAGCTAAGACTTTTTTCCTTCAAACTTTCTAGCGATTTTCAGTTCCAGTGCTTTTTAAAAATAGTGACTGTTTATAAAAATAGTTGGCTGTCGACTTTTTTCGCAAGGCATTTTTAAATATTTTGCACATCTAACAACCCTTACTGCTCTTTTTGGCAACAAATTTTTTCAGTCGCACGAGGCAGGCTTTTATTTCTTGTGACCGACTGATAAATTTTGAGATTTTTCTTTGCAACCGATTAATGAATTTTACGGTTTTATCCTGTGACAGATAGATAAAATTCATAATTCCTCCCCCTACCCATTCAACTAAAAAGTTTTATTGTATTTTCCTTTGCCCCCCCCCCTTCTTTGTGCAGCTGAAAGCTAATTTTTTTCCTTCAAAATTTCAAGCGATTTTCAGTGTTTTTTTTAACAATACTGTTGACTGTATCCAATTTGAAAATTTTTTTGTACTTTTCAGTTAACCAAGTCCCAGTGTTATATATACATATAAAGCAGAGTTGAATGTCAGTATTGTTGTTCACCTGCATCTCTTAAGCCTGGCTGTTCGACCAGGAGGTTCCAAGTTCGCTCCCTGATGTGGACAGCGAGGACAATTTCGAGCTTAGCCCACAGTATCTGAAATGAGCCTGGAGTTAGTGATGCGCCCAGTGCCTGCACGTAAATATATCAGCTATTTGCAGCCTGTTTTTTTTTATTTCTAGAAAAAAACCCTATGTTTATACACAACTATTTTCTGTTAATAATTGAATTTTTTCTTATTTTTATTCATTTCATTCCAATATTTATTTATATATATATCTGTGAATTTTATTTTAAAATAAATGCGACAGTAGCACTTTGAAAACTTAAAATTTGTTTGTTTATTTATTAATTTTCAAATTTTTAATTTTCAGATTTTAATTAAGTTTTAGCTTGTAAAATATATTTAAACTAGTCTCCCATAATGTATGCTAATCACTGTATGATGCTACTTTTATTCATAATTTAATTTACTTGCTCAATCCTTTGCCAAATCGGAAGATTCTGATAGAGAAATCAATAACTCTGTTTTTTATGTTAGCCAAATGTAGGTAATAAACTGCCAAACATTGTTACCATCGCATTTTTTCGTATTTCATTAGTATCATTTAAAATATAGTCCTTTCACCAATTTTATTTATTATACATAACTTAAAGGCTGAAACATTTAAAATTCATGACTTTCACTTATTTCTTAGAGAAAAAAGTAATAAATTTCATAAACCATGACATTTAATTTCAATATCAAAAGCATTGGTTTAATTTACCACACGAAATATTTGGCAAGTTATAAAATGCTATTGGCGAGATTATTGCCTGATAACATAAAAGTACTAAGAATTCATTGCGATCATGGCAACTTTTATGTACTTTTATTTAAAAAAAAAAAAAAAAATATATATATATATATATATATATATATATATATATATATATATATATATATATCATAGAAATGATCGCCTTGCATATGGAAAGCAAAGGGGTCAGCCCGCTGGAGTCACACGATGTTCGAATACACCAATGCAAGTGTACGAAAAGAGCATTACATCACTCTAGCGGCCTGTAAAAAAAGACAATTGGGATGGACTGCCGCAGCCTGTCTTTTTCATTAGCCTCGGATAAAAGGCAGGTGGTCAGTCTGCTTTGACTGTAAATAGATCTCGCACTTGAAGGTTGTAAATTGTGCGTGTTTCGAGTGTTTATGGAATCAAGTTCTGCTTAGTCAGACGTAATCGAACCTCTAGTCATAGTATGTTTGTCATACGAATTGAATATTTCCAATTGAGTGAAAAAATGCCCAAGCCGGGAATCAACCCAGATCCTTGGCTTACAAAGCCAATGCTTTACCATTTAAGCTAACTGGTCTGACAACCAGCCAGCATATTTCGCTCATTTAAAAAAAAAAAAAAAAAAAAAAAAAAAAAAAACCTGCCAGTTTTCCAGTAGGAATCGGAAAAATAGTTGCCCTTATCGTACCGGAATAATTTCCGACACAGCTTGGAATAAAATCCGTAAAAATAAGGCAATAGTCAGTAAAACGGTATTTTACGGATTTTATTCCGAGCTGGGTTGGAAGTTACTCCGGTACAATAAGGGCAACTATTTTTCCGATTCCTACCGGAAAACTGACATTATTTTTTTTACAGTGCTGGTCTGTCATGTAGACAGCTCAACAGAATAAACCCCAAGTATGGAACTCCATATAAACGATGGATACGTAGATGAAGTATTATTTTAACACAATCAAACTGACTGGTAAAGTTATCATACGAATTGAATATTCCCAATTGAGCGAAAAAAGGCCCAGGCCGTGAATTGAACCCAGATCCTTGGCTTGCAAACAAATGCCGCCTTGGGCATTTTTTCGCTAAGTTGGAAATATTCAATTTGCATGATAACTTTACCAATCAGTTTCATTGTGTAAAAATAATAGTTCATTGTATGTTTGCTTTACTTGCATAAAAACTGCTGAGCGCCTGCGTAATGTCGTACAAGGCTAGTCGCACAAGGAAGGCTTTTTTTTCTTTCTTTGTGACCGACTGATAAAGTTTGAGATTTTTCTTTGCAACCGATTAATGAATTTCATGGCTTTATCCTGTGTCGGATAGATACTCCAACTTCCAATTCAACTGAATTTGTTTTGTTGTTTTTTCCTTAGCTCTTGTGCGACTGAAAGCTAATTTTTTTTCAAAATTTAAATGATTTTCAGTGTTTTTTAACAGTACTGTTGACTGTTGTCCAATTTGGCAGAGCGGAGGGTACTTTTCTGTTATACAGAATCCATTGTGCAAAGCGTAATAGTTGGCGCAAAATGAAAATCGCGTGAATTGAAACATTTGAAAATAAAAGAAAAAAACATTGTCGATAGTAAAGTGAGCCTGGCACATATGTCATATATGCATCGAGTACTTAACTGGCGCCAAAGTGTCGTTATTTTGCTTGATATGGTAGCCAGGATATAGATGATATGGTAACAATATTTTCACCAAATTAGCTTCGGAAAAAAATCGTGCCAATATGGGGCATATATGATATCTGTGCCGTGAGCCTTTTAAATATATAACATTTGAAAATTATAGACTTTTACGAACTATGGCATGTCTATACGAATATATGTACATGGTGTATGGTATATATGTATATGGTATATGATGGCATAAATTACAAACTATAGCAATACGTCGCATGGTTTACAATAAAAATCCTTTTCGCGAACAAGGTTGAAATAATTAGTGCATTAGCATACATTTTGGCATGGTGTACGTATAACGAAAAAGTTCCGAGCAGAGTGCTAGGCAGCTGTTTTTAAATATTTTACACATCTGATAACCGTTACCGCCTCTTTTTAACAACAAGTTTTGGTACTTTTCAGTTAACCGGGTGTCAGTGTTATATATACACACTAGGGGGCTCGGCCCCCTACGAGCTACGCTCGCCAACCCCCGTCCAGACACCGCAGGCTCTAAATGCACGCTAAATTGATCGGCTTTAAAATGATTTCGAAAGATTGAATTATAATTTAAAAAACAGTGGCGATCTCCCTTTAAACGAATTTCTATTCATTTCTCTTTGATTGGGGAATTTTAACGCCAAATCCGCTGCGGTACTACTTGATTATCCCGTCGACCAATTTCGCCAAATTATATAAATTGCCAAACCACTCGCCAAATTATACAAATTGACATAATTTTTTTTTAAATAACGAAAGAACAAATAAATTCGTACAACATTAATAAAAATACAAATAAAACGTCGAAATAAAAATAACTTGATGACGTAGACACGTGTAACAACATTTCAAAATAAGCTAATATAAAAGGAATTAAACAGAGTCTTTGTCTCCTGGTATTTTTTAACAAAGCGAAAAGAAAGTTCTTTTAAATGAGACATTTTAAATTAATCGTTTTTAATCTGACGTAATTTTTACCAAGCTATTCTTTCTCTTTTAAATAATCGCGTGAAAGTACTTTTGTTAGCAATGAAATATTATTTGCGCTTTCCTAACAAAAATAGTTGAAAATATCCTCTCAAAATATTAAATAAATGTCTAGCGCAATTTCTAAATTTAAACTTTTTTGCAATATTATTTTGTGTTCATTTTATGTAATAACTATAATGTGACGTAAATATGACGTAATTTCTCCTAAGACTTCTAACGCATGTTAATGAATTTATTATTTTACAATATCCTTTCTCTTTTAACGTTCACGTGTATACTTTTTATGACATAATTTTCAATAAGTTCCTGCTTTTTATACATAATTATTTAAATCTAATTTGAAAGTTTTTTTCCTGTTTATAATAGTCACGTGTAAATAAATTTTTAATTTGAAGCAAACATTATTGCTTGCGCTTTTTATACAGTTGGCAACAGTTTAAATTAGTACAATTTTCTGAAATCTGTAAAAAATATCTCTCGAAATGCTGAAAATTTGAATTTAAAATAGAAATAAAACCTGAAAGAATGAGTCAAAATAAAAAATTAATGCAATCTGCACTCCGGCAAATTCTAACGCATAAAATGATCTAAAAATGATTACACTGCGATGTATAGTTTTTGCTGCTCTAAAACTTTTTTAATGGAACGATTTTGTCCAACTTTGGCATTAAATATCTCTTAAAATAATTCTTCGATTTGAAAACTGTCTGCATCAGCGTGTTTATCAAACATTTCTGTATAAAACCACTGTTTTGCATATTTTTGTATGCATTATTTTGCTTAATATTAACGAAGAAAGAGCTCCGGTCACAAAAAATTCAAAACCGGCGGCGGCGGCAGCGGTAGTTACTTTTTTTTAGAATAGAGAGATATACATGTGTATATATATATATATATATATATGTACTTATATGTTTATGTGGTCATTGTCGGCAATGAACGATTTCTTATGTTGCTCAAAACATAAATTTAAATTAATAAACACATTTATTTGATGAAATTATTTAATAAAGTTATTGAAGCTATGACATATTTGAATTTAGTTGATTACAAGATGTATTTTAATGTTTGTGCATGTACTAAATTTTAAAATTTATTTTTTTAATAAATTTCAACGGTATCGATTATTTCAAAATGCTCCATGTGCATAATTTTTTCTCTGATTCCTTTGAAAAATTTTATGGCTGTTTGTCATTATATATTTCATAAAACTGTGCATTTTTTTAAAACTAAATATAATTTCAAAAGTTAAAAGCAGCTAATATCAGCAATACGATGCAGAAATCCTGAAAATTTCATAAAACAAAGATTTTTTAAAAGAACCTTGTATATTAAAACAGATAAAATTTGATACACAGTTTCATTTATATGTATAAATCAAACTTGCATTAAAAATATTGGTGATATTAATTGCTATAAATTGTGCATGGAACAGTTCGAAAAATTCTTCGTAACGCTACAAATGTTGTAGTCAACGAATGATTTCTTATGCTCTTTATTTTTCTCAAAACATAAATTTAAATTGTATAAACACATTACTTTGATGAAATTATTGAATAAACTTATTGAAACTGTGGTTATATGTGAATTTAGTCAATTAGAAGGTATATTTTCATATTTCTGTTTTCATTAAGCCTTAAAATTAATTTTTCTCAGTACAAAAATTTTGTCGATATTATTAATTCAAAATGTTCCATGAGCATAATTTTTCCTACAATTGCTTTGTAATTTTTGATCTTTATGAAACTTTGGAACCATTACCAAATATGGAAAGCTAGTACAATTTTGCTTTATTTTAATTTTTTTATAATATGCTTTTACTCTGTTACTAATAACTTGTTTATTTGATTTGACAATTTCATAGTTTATTCCATTACCATAAGCCTCCCTGAGTAATTTACCATATAATGTTTTACAAATAATTGCGTATTTTTTTTATAATATGCTTTTACTCTATTACTAATAACTTGTTTATTTGATTTGACAATTTCATAGTTTATTCCATTACCATAAGCCTCCCTGAGTAATTTACCATATAATGTTTTACAAATAATTGCATAATATATATATTTGTATATATATTTAATAATATACAAATGTCAATAATATTATTACTTTAGATTTTAAAGACCAATTTAATAATATCATACTCAAAGACTTACACTCTATTATCAATACATTATTTATAGAATATTTCCCTTTATTAAATTTACCTGATAGCATTGATACTGACTACTTCACATCTTTGACTAACTTTCTACTATTTCATAATTTTATTTTCCAAGACAATGCTTTTTTTATTCAAATACATGGAATTTTTCAAGGAGCTGCTTCATCAAGTATGTTATCTGATTTATATCTTTACTTTTATGAACGTAAATTTATTAACAATAATATATTGCTATACATACACATAGATGATATAATTATTCTTTCTGTTAAAGATAATAATTCTACATGTCTTCCTGTAAAGTACACTTCTAATCTAGAACTTAGTACTAATTTTCCACATAATTCTAGTGTCAATTTTATGGATGTTAAAATTAATATTCTCCCTAATGACATCCTGACATTCCATATTTATGATAAACGCAATGAATTTTCATTTAATGCAATTAATTTTAAGAATTTCAATTCCTGCCTTTATATTTCAGTATATAGAAATATTCTACTTAATCATTGTCTTCGTATCAAATGTTTATGTTCCTCTTAATTCTTACAGCCTAACATTTTTAAATTAAAGCAAATAGCATTGTCTTATAATTATCCCATCTCTTTTATATCTGCATGGCTCAAATCTTAATATTCATTCTTTTCTGTTTTTTCCTAACTTTTTACCAGTATAGGCATATAATATATATTAAAAAAAAAAAAAAACTAAAAAAGAGAATACACTGTTATGGAGGGTGGGTTTTGGATTGCAGAAAAAATTATAAAAACATACACAACAATAAATTATATATATATATATATATATATATATATATATATATATATATATATATATATAGATAGATATATAGATAATATATGTATATGTAGATTTATATATAATTTTAAAAAAAGTATGTGTGTGAATGTGTTTTTCCCATACATTATGCACTATTAAAAAAAAAAAAGAAAGAAAAAAAAGAAAGAAAAATACCATTTCGGAGGGTTGAGGTTGGGAATGCTAAAAAAAGTTAAAAACCTTATATGTTTATATATGTGTGAGCCTGTATATGTGTATGTATAAATGCTTATATATTGTATGGATATATTTAAAAATAAAAAATAAAAAAAACACGGGGCATCATGCATTTAACATCATAAATTTCTTAACAATTTTCACATATTGCTTCATAATACAAGGATATATTTCACTATCTCAATATTCCTCATTTTTTTTTAAATTTTCACATTTAGTTACATAATACAAGGCTATATTTTACTATCTCAAAATATTCCTCACTGTTTTTTAAATGTTATTTATATTCTCATTTTTTATATTATAATATTTTGTCTTTAAATTATTTAATTTAATAAATTGCCCTTCTATTTATTTATTTTTATATAATTCTTTATTTTATTTTTTATTAATTATTCCTATTCTTTATATTATTTTTGTATTTACTCATTAATTATAAAGTTTATTGCTATTTTTTCATTCTACTTCAACTAAATGTTAATCTAAGTCATTTCTTTATTTTTTCAATCAATTTTATTCTTTTTTTTTTTTGGGGGGGGGGGGGGTGTAAAGATAGCAGCACCAAACATTATTGTTAATCATCCGGTTCCAGTTTACATTTTCCTTTCTCACACCAGATGGCAGCACAGTTATGGGTTTCAGTCTGATAATCAACTGTAGGCCCACATGTTAAAATAGTCCTAACTCAATTTTACCATCCAGTCATGCTGCAGTTATGCTTCCTAGTATGTAATTTAGGTATTTTGTTCTATTAATTTTTAATATCCCGTGTGAGGTGTATCTTTTTTAGATATCTTGGATTTTTATTATCTTTTTTCTGTTATTTTTGCGTTATAATGAGCTAAATTTTGTCATTTTAGGCTTAATGCCGACAAAATTGGATGTAACAACGCATTTCTATGAATGAAATCACAAGCTCCTCTGAAGATTCTGTGAGTTCTTCATAGTTTCTTATTTTACATACTGGTTTCCTATGCTCATTTCTAATTCATCTTTAGAACTTTACGAATTTATTCATATATTTGTGATTTGAATTTTATTATATATATATATATATATATATATATATATATATATACATACATACATAATATATATATACACATACATATACACATACATAATATGTATAATATATATATATATATATATATATTAACATAGCCCAGAACGCAAATTGAATTTATTGTAAATACTGTATTATCTGCATTATTGGCAAAATGAGAAGAAAAAGTCGGGGATATCATTTTATATTTTTGACTAAGTAAATGGATAGTGGGTCTTTCCTAAAAGAAATGTGTCCTCCTTGATGGACATTATCCCTTTAATTAAATTGTTAAAACAGCTTATGAACTGTCTGCATATTATTAAGTAATGGTTATTAAGAAAATATTTTTTTCTTAATCTCTGATTCATAATTAAATCGTCTTTTGAAATATCAAACTTGATAAAAGAAAACAGATAAAAATAAATGACGAGAGTGTTTAGTTATCATTCACCAAATGTTTTACCACAATAAAACAATTTGTCCTTGATACTAAATGCATGGCTGCATACAATGTCGGCAACGCCCAGCTTTCAGAACCTGCTGTAATTATTCATTGCCGATATTTTCCATCTTTAATACATTCGCAGAAATAATCATGAAACGTGATTGTGTAGTAAATACCTTTCATCACAATAGTGATTTCGTTTCTTTTACGTAACAAAATGTATATATACAAAATTTAACATGGTATGAGTGTGATAGAAAACTGTGTCAAAATAATTTATTCATAGTAATAAAAATATTTTTTATCTCTTAGTAAATATTACGGATTTTTTATTTTTTTATGCGTGTTCTATTCATTTATTTTGATCGTTTACAATTTGTTGTTTATTTATTTTTTATCTGGAATCTGATATTTTGGAAAGATGAAAATGTTTTTGTATGGTTAAATATCCTAATCTTCTATACATGATACTGTATTTTAGTTTCTTCCATACAATTCTTTTCAACATACGATTTAATTCCCTAGTTAGGCAGTTTCACCCTTTTTTTTCTTATCATAAACAATTAAGTTTTATTCTTACGCGACTTCCAAGAAGGGTCATGTGTTTCACGCGTAAGTGGATTTCTTTATACCCTCGAAACATCCCAATGGCTGGATTAATTTTAATGAATGAGGCCTCTATCGATTCGTCTTAACAGTCCGGTTGTTATAGAATAGGTTTTGTTTTTGTAAATTGAAAATGGCGGCCATAAAATACAAAATGACGGTAGAGACGAAAAACAATTACGTACCATATTGAGTGGCATATCATTGGATAGGTCCTTCAAAATGAAGACGATGTTTCATTGACTATTTTACAGTCAGAAGCTCCGTTTATGTATTACACAACATAGAAGTTGTGTAGGTAGGATCTCTAGCTTTACTGCAACTCTAACCATTGTGGACATCTATAGGCCTTATCAAAACAGTGTTTATAGATAGGAAATAACAATTAAACAGAACTTAAAATTCATCAATAAGAGAAATCAAAAAATAGATAAGTAATATAAAAAATGGTTTCACATTGATGAGAAATAATTAATAAGTTCGCTTTTAACGTAGTCGGGTTTTTTGATTGTAAAGTTAATTTTTACTTGTTTTCTTTGTGCTTTATCTTTCCATTTTTAGTTAATATCAAAACGATGTTTCGTTTATAACAGTATCCTTCGTAAGAACGTCTTTGAAGCATTAGTGTAATGATTCTTTTTCAATACGTTTTTAACGTTCAAATTTATTTTTTGATTTTGTGTTAGATACAATTACTATTTTCATTTGTACTTTTTTTAAAAATCCATTTATGATTTCTAAGTGATAAAAAAAAATATTTTTTTAGAATTTTTATTTTATGTATATGATATTAGCAAAAAGTTTAACTCCTAAATTTCTGAATCATAGTCAAATCGAATTTTAAAAAGTAAACCTCAAGGAGCAAAACAGACCAAAAGAAGATTTATTTGCCGTTCATCAAACGTCATCAAGGTAAAAAAAAAATGTTTATTTGATACTTCATGCGTGATTCATCCAACATCGACATTTTTCAAATGCCTGCATTGTTTACTCGTTACTGATAAATTGTTACATAAAATATGAAATTTATTACGCTTACCTGCCTTAAGTTCCAAATATCATTCACAGTTAGCCCGATACAGCATCTAACTCTAATGATACTCAGAACAAACTTCTGCTTTCAAAACCCAAAAAACGGTTTTGGTGCACTTCATAAACTGCAAGAAGGGCACAGAGCAAAAAAAAAATAAATAAATAAATATATATATATATATATTGGAGTTGAATACCAAAAAAGATGGCAAATAAATTGCCACCAAAAGTGGTTTAAGGAAAAACCTCCTGTAAATTGGTGTAATGAAACTCCACACAGATGATTTCTTTCATGAAATTATCAATGTCTAGCTGACAATTTAAAATTCGAACTCAAACCTTTCATCACATCCTCCAATTGATTAATTGTGCATTAAATATATGCCATACATAGATTCATTTCTTTTGCTTTGTTTAAAAATTGAATTTTAGATAGGAAAACAGAAATTACAACTGATTTCTCAATTCATTCCTTTTTAAGGAAGAATTATATTCTAAACAAGTTTTTATTTTTTAACAGAAAAGGAAATCTGCTTCAAGCAACAATTTCCTAATAGATAGAAAAACAGAAGTTTGGAAGGAAGAATCTATCTTAAAATTGTTTTGGAAAAAAGCGAAAGAAATTAATCCATGTATAACTTTTTTCGCAATTAAACTAGTTGATGATGAAAGATTTTGTTTCGATTAAATCGATACTGCACGCATACAAACTACACGCATCAAAATTCTACAATATATCTATTAACTTCCGCCGTTTACTAACTATTAATTCCTTTGGCCCAACTGCCCATTTTAGTATATCCTACCGTTTATCTCTGAAACAGATTTATGCAAATAATCAGTAACCGCTAGGGGCAATTACCTTTCATAATATAAGAGAATATATATATATATATATATATATATATATATATATACAGTGTGTCCGGTCTCAACGATGTCCAATGGCTAATTCGTAAACCGTTAGTCATAGACATATAGTTCCAATTACAAAAAATGTTTTAAATGAGGTAAAGAAGTATTTTTAAAGCGATTTGAGTCAAGAAAAACATTTATTTAAAAATTACGAAATTTAAATTTTTATACGGTCCCCCGGTCCTATAAGTGATATTTAGGAAACTTTTCCTATTCCTCTAACAAGTACGGCAAAAAAAGTCCCATTCATCTAACCCTAAAATTGACCGAATTATGACATTTTCAATTTTATGACTTAAACCACTTTTCTGTAACTGAAACCAGATGAGTTGGACCAAGCTTTCAGGGGTCGTACGCGAAATGCTTAAAGTATTATAAAGGGCATCCACTCCAAACGATGGTCAATTGCTAATTCCTAAACCGTTAGTCAAAGACATATAGTTCCAATTACAAAAAGGTTTTAAAAAATATAAAGAAGCATTTTTAAATCGATTTAACAGAAGGTGCTTCCCCCGTATAAATATTACGGTAGTGTTAATTTTTAGTAATTAACTTTCAGATTGGTTAAAATAATTGAAGAAGTGAGTTTCAAAACTCGCCTTATCGAGAAAATCAAATTTTGGGAAATCGCGTAAAACTTTTAAATGCGCCCATTGGTATCCATTGAAAATTTGGAGATTGTAGTGTTCGGTACAGTTATACAAATAGAATCGATTGACAGAGAAACACGATTTTTTAAATTTCGGATAAGGTCAGTTTCGAAACTGACCCCCTCAATAATTTAATATATGTTTTGATTTAACAATATTTTCCCTAATTTTTAATTAAAAAATAATAAAAAAAATTAACTGATCTAATGAATATTTGCTGAGGGGAGAGACAGTGGAATTTTCAGAAGGGGTAATGTAAATATAATAACAATTATTATTATTTTTATCGTTACAATAAAATGACAAAGGGAACAAAATCTTAAAAAAAGAAAAGTTAATTAAAAAGAGAGAATGTGGGCGGTTATATGATGTCCGACCTTTAATGGATAAATCTGTGCTCTATTAGAATAAAGTATTAAAATATTGTAACAATTTTGTTATGTTTATTTAAATGATTGAAGTAATCGCACAGGTTGAATCATATAATTCAAATAACTGATGTTTATTGTAAAAGAAAATAAAAGTGATACGAGGATCATTTTCAAAAATGGACATATTAATTTCCTTAACATATTCAGAGCAACCATTCAAAAGTTATGTATATATTAAAAAAAAACATTAAGATGGTACAAACAAATTACTTACAAATTGAGCTTTCTTGTGTCTGTGCTTTGGACGGGAAGGATGGGGGGGGGGGGGAGATGTAACAAAATTTGGAGCGGAGATTTCAGGGGAATTATACAGCTGTTTAGTGTTCATTACTACAACAGATATTGCTGCATTAAAAAAAAATGTAGTTTTCAGGATTATAAAATATGTGTGTATGAGAGCCAGTGAGGGAAAAGTTTAAATTGCAATTTCAGGTGGAATTTAGATTATGGATTACTTATTAATTATTGCCGCAATAAAGAAGACGGACCTTTTTTCGCCAAGTTTTACAGCGTGATAATTCTTTGCACATCACTAGATTTTCGCTTTTTTTTTTGAAGACTTCATCTAAATTAATCTGCCCCTTAAATTTCTACTTCCCCACTTTTTGCTTCACCTGCACGCAAATTTAAAAATCTATAGAGGTTTAGATATATTTTTTTACTATTCTACTCTATTTGTCTAATTAAATATTGCATCTTCTAAAACTCCACGCCCGTTAAAAATTTTATTTCCTATTGTCTTAATTATAACAATTAATTATTAGAGCATAAAGAGGTAATAATTTTTAAAATTATTAAATTTAAAATCATTAAAAAAAGATTCAAATTTATAATTTATATAAGCAATTATAGATTTCAATTATAATTTTATTTAAGTATAAATTACTGATTAAATTAAAAATATATAGACATACTCTTAAATTAAAAAATATAAAAAGTATATTAAATTTAAAATTATTAAAATTAATAACTTTATTAAAATGTTAGGAAAATTTTCTACTTTGTCTTTGTAGTTAGCCGCTAATTTATAGTTATTGTAAGTTACTAATCATCTCAATCCTCCCTAAAATTTATACTCCCCCCCCCCCCCCAACTTTTTCTCGGCCAATACATACTGTCTAAAATTATGTATGTATTTTTCCCTATATTTTATTTTATTATGCAAGAAATAACTAACCAATCTACCACATCAACCCCCCTGAAAATTCTACTCTCTCTTCCCCCAACTCACGCGAAAACACCCGTTCGCTATTGTTAATCCCATGGAAGTATTTTTTTTTAAGATAGCTCATCGCAGAATATCCCCCCCCCCCTCCTGTTGTACATGATACAGATTACCTTTTTTTTTTTGTTCGAGCGTGGGGGCGATATTTACACATTAAAAGTTCAAATAACGCAAGTTAATATTTAGAATTGATTGATTGGATAAAAAAAAAAAAAAAAAATCCAAATAGAAAACTAATTTAATATAATTCTATTAATTCTAAGATAGTTTAGTTTTTCTAATTCTCCTGGTCCTCATACGAATCACTTTTTTTTATCAAAACTATCCTCTGATGGCTTTCGTCAAGCACGATTCCCGCCAAGAATTGTCACTTTGATGCTGAAACTCTGACCAATCAAATTACGAGATACATCATAAATGGCAAAATGTGGTTGGAAAAAAAAAAAAAATATTTTGTTTTAATATGTGAGAATGAACAAAAATCTCAAAATATATTTGTAATGTTAATTTACTATCAATGTTTAATGTTAAATTTTATATCTGACGATTATTTTTATTTCTAGTAAATTTGTGACTGACCCCTATTTTGCAGCAAAAAAGATACTCCAACTTTAAACATCTATTACACGGTCTATTTAAATCGCAGAGGAAAGGGACTTTTTTTTGTCTTACTTGTCAGTGAAATAGGATATTTTTACTAAATATCATTTATAGGACCTGGGGACCGTATAAAAATTTAAATTTCGTAATTTAAAAAAAAAAATGTTTTTCTTGACCCAAATCGCTTTAAAAATACTTCTTTACCTCATTTGAAACATTTTTGAAATTTGAACTATATGTCTATAACTAACGGTTTACGAATTAGCCATTGGACACCGTTGAGACCGGACACCCTGTATATATATATATATATTACATTTAACACATATATACCGGGTGTCCTAAAAACGACTGACTGATTTTAAAATTCAATAACTTGCAAATGGTGAGAGATATTTAAAAAATTCTTGCAGGAGGGTTATGTATGAGCTCAATTTTTTTTTAACAATGATTTTCGATTTTAGTTCGAATTACTAACAATAGATGGCGCTGTAAGCAATAGGCGCTACATACAGGCTCGATTTTTTTGGCCTTTCTCTTTTTCCATGAGGAAAAAGGAGATTAAAATGTACTGAGTGATTCCCGAAGTGCCAAAAATCGAGCCTGAATTTTACGTCTATTGGTCGCTGCGCCATCTATTGTTTATATTTCGAACTAAAATCGAAAATATCTGTAAAAAAACTTTAGCTCATGCATAACCTTTCTGGAAGAATTTTTTAAATATCTGTCACCGTTTGCAAGTTATTGAATTTAAAAATCAGTCAGCCCTTTTTAGGACACCCGGTATATGCATGCATATGCAAAAACAAAGATAATTAGAAATGGGAAATAAAATTGTATCATAATATATTACCAATTGTTGATAATTGATTTTGTATACTTTTTCGGGATTGAGATTTTTTTTTTTTATTACTTCTATGTTAAAACACTTATTTCACTTCTATTTAATATTTAATAATTTTTAATCAAATTTTCCTGTTTCTACGGATACTTTTGTGATGCCAGTTAGAAAGTCATCTCAGTAAACAGTGAAATATTAGTATCTTTTCGTACGCTATACGTCATTCTTGCCACACGTCAATAAAAACTTTCTGATCAGAATTACAAATTTAGTAATTTAGTAAACCAATTCCTGATTTTCTTCCTATTCACCAATGAAAAAAATAATAAAGGTTTTTAAAGATCATAAATTTCTATTTAATTGTTTATTTTAAAATTAGTTTTTGATGACTAATTATATTTTTTTATAAATATTTTCATTTACACATTAGGTAATTTTATTGTATGATATTTCATAAATTTTATTCTATTGTCTTCTGCGATGTAAACTTTATTTATAATTACGATATTTATATTATTAATAATTTTGCTGTCAATGTTTGGTCCCTTTTTACATGTTTTAAGTAATGACTTTTAACTTAGAAAACACCCGTTTTTTGCAAACTTAAGCATTGCATCAAAGGTAAATTATTTTTTCACAAACATCAAGTAAAATCTACTATTTCACAAATATCATTTAAAAGTATATATTTTTTAATGACCGGATAAGTTAAAAAATTTGTATTTTGAATTCTATCCATTTGCCACTTTTTTGAACAAAAAGCCATGACTTTTTTTATCAGTATTTATTATAACTAGTCGGATGTACCAATCGTAAAACTCTCTTCTATCTCATGCATGTTAATACTTCAAAATTCGGATCACAGTGACAAAATTAAATGGCGATCTATGCTTATCATGAGGATTCTAAAAAGATGAAATTCCGTGCATTAGTTCTTGAGATATGATTATTGCAGAAATCGTGAAAATTTAGCAAAATGCAGCATATCTGCGAAACCTATTGGGCGATTTACACCATAAACTAATTATCAACTTATGTCAACGTCTAACTGATTATGAATTTAGATGAAAATTTTCGAATTAGTTCTTGAGATAGAGCTATTGAGGAAATCGTGCAGAATGTAGCTCAGCAGCGTCACCTATTTGGCGATTTACACCAACACGCAATCAGCATTATTCCATATCAGGGACTATCGGAAACTGAAGGTTGATAAAAATGTTTCCATTAATTCTTAAGATAGAGCTAATGCGAAAATCGTGTAAGTCCTCCAATATCCAGTATAGCAGCGCCACCTGTTGGGTGACTTACAACAAAACGTAAATAGCTCAACTCATATAGCTGAATCTGAAGTTTTTTGAAAATCCGTGCATTAGTTCTTGAGAAAGTGCTATTGTGGGAATCGTGAAAAATGCAGCATAGCAGCAGCACCTGTTGGGCGATTTACACGGAAAACTAATCAGCAACAATTTTTATTATGGACTATCTGAATATGAATTTTTATTAAGTTCCGTGCCATAGTTCTTGAGATAGAGCGCCCACAATATTTGTGTCACATACAGACAGACAATGTCGCAGAATCACAGGCAGACATTTTGCAAAAGCATGTTTTTTGGGATCCCTGACACCTAAAACGAGTAAATCCGTCGAAAGCCGGAAGTCGAAAATTTTCACGAATCCAATACTTCATTTCGTGAAAAGATAGAAGAAAGTAAAAAATGATTAAAAGTTTCACATTGGAAAAATTCATTTATTTCAACATAGTTTATTAAATGAATACGAAAAAAAGTTTATATTTCAATGAGAAAAATAATGTTAAAAAGTATAAAATATTCTTTGATTAATTTCTCTCAAGAGAAATTAATTCCATGTATAGACAGACATATGTTAGACAAATTAATGTGGAACTATTTAAAATATTTAGTTTTTATTTGTATATTGTCATTATTTATGTTATTTATTACTAAAGTGAATAATGAGTCTGAACTAAAATGAAGAATCTACCAATTTCTCAATATTTATTCCTTTGTTCAGTATATAAAACTGACACAATAAATTCATTTCAACGATTACATATACTATTTATAAATATAGAGTAATATTATATCTTCCATTCTCTTTTTTTTAAATTGCACTTTTTAAATTAACAAGAAAAAAATGTGTTAAGCATATATTATGAAACATTTTCGAACATTTCCTGAAATTCTTGCTCTAACAAAACTTCGTTATTTAGCCAAATAAGTTGAATAATATAAATAAGTAAGCATTTTAGTAAACCCATAAAACATTTAAACAAGTAAGAAAAATCATGCGTACAGCATAGATTATGAAACACTTTCCAACACTCCCTGAAAGCTTTAACGAAACTTCGTTTCTTAGGGAAATAAGGTAAATAAGATAACTAAGTAAACATTTAAAAATCTGATTTCAGTAGTTACCGCCCATAGCCAAATATGTATTCCAATTCTTCTGAACAGCCCTGTATTCGATCTGTATTTTGATATATATACTATATAATGGGAAAAATTAGTTTAGCAAGAAAATGCATAACAGGTTGAAATTCATCTTTCAGCAATTTATACTAATAGATGGAAACATACCTGAATACATTTGTACAGCCATGTAGTTTACCTAGTACCTTTATTACATGCCACTAATTAGCTAAAATTTAATCCAAACTGAAGCATACTTAAAACTACTGAAATTACATTTCTAGAGATTATCACCCATAGTCGGCCATGTATCCAAATCTTTGCGTGGCCCTGTATATCATTTTATCTATATTCTACAAATATTTCTTAGTACACTAAATTCAGTTCAGCGTAAAAATGCATAACTCCTTTAAAACCCACCTTTAAGCAATTTATGCTCATACTCAGTAAACTTTACGAATTCATTTCTGTAGCTCTGTATATGAACTATAGCATTTATACGCACTTTACAGTATGTATAAATATAGTGAAGAAGTAGGTAAATGTGATCACAGATCGCACAGAGGGTTTCGTTTAATATTCCTTTCAAAACACTTTATCCTTTTGAAAAATCTGTGAATTTCAAATTTCGCAACCAGGGGCGCACTCTATTCTAAACAAACCTCTATCCGAACGAAACTCCATTTTATATACTATCCGTAGATATATTAGTCGAGGGGATTGGGCCGATAGTACCCGAGATAAATAGGCGCCCCTGGCGGTAAAAAGTGGAACTAAAATATGTAAGGCTATGGTGCATAATATGAAAGAATGGACAAAGGGGTGTCGGCAAAAGTTGGAAAAGTTCTCCCTGGGTGAAATGGGCGGAGGTTAGAAAAATTTGCGTAAAATACCCAAGTTAGAGCCCGAAAGAGTAAATAATATAAGACTTTTTGAAAATTTTATGATTTGCCGTGTGGTCTGAGGTATTCAGTTATACGTATGCAAAAATTCATGTCTCCAACTTAATAAGGGCCTCTCTTAGAAAGAATTGCTTAAAATACATATGTGGTAGCTCAAAGGGTTAAACGTAAGACTTTTTCAAGATTTTATGATTTGTCGCCTGGCATCAGGTGTTCTGCTATAAGTATAAGTAGAAGATGTATCTGGCGTAAAATTTAGCGATTATATTTCTATTGATCAAGATGTTGCAACATGTGATGTCCCAAGCATAGAAGAAATGTGTGAGGATGCAAAAAAGGAAAATAATGGCGAAGAAGCAGAGGATAATGTTCATGCCATAGAAGCTGAGCCTACACCAGTGCCAAGTCTGTCTGATGCAATTACGGCATTTGAAACTGTACGAACTTTTATATATGCACATGAAATCACAGAAAATGATCAGAAAAATGTTGTACCTCTTGAAAATTTGTTGTTTAATTTAACAAATAAACGAAAAACCCAACATAAAATTACTGATTTTTTTAAATAAATATCAATTTTCTACAACTTCGATTTATTTCTTCTACAGTTTGGTGAGTAAAAATTTAGTATTTATTAGTAAACTGTATACATTGCATGTATTAGTAATGCATAAACATTGTTTTTTTCGTATTTTGACGTTAAGCCGCATTCATCGTTTTTTTTCACCCACCTCTTGAAAAACGATGGATCGGGGTTCTACTGTAATTATTGTATCATTATAAATTGATTATGCATTTATTATGAATTTAATAAATTATTTAATGACTTAACAATTAATTCGTCGATATAAATTGATTATGCACTTATTATGAATTTATGCATTATCACAAATATTTTTAGTAATGAAACATTCAAAAATCATAAAATATATTCTATGTTTGTATGGGCGACACTGGGAAAGTTAAATTTTAAAGTAAAGTGCTTTAACGCGCACTCTCCATATATTTCGTAACATGGGAAGAAACACACGATAAGACAAAGGCGAGTTAAAATCTTGTATCCTTCATGCAACCGAGATTATTTTATTAATTGTATAATATAAAGCTACATTAAATCCAACCGTATTTATAAAACGTAATATATTTGCCATCAAAAGATTTTTCTCTAATATTATCGGTTTTGGGATAATATCTTCTAGACAAAAAATAAATAAAATCCATGATCACGTCTTTTATTTTACATTCATAATTAAAAGCATATTTTCATGTATGATTTTATATTCACATGCATATATTGATGTGCATACATTACTTGTTTCGTATGTTCAAATGAAAAAAAAAAGTCGAAATGCATTATGGAATAGTTTTTTAGCAGTGTTTTGATGTAAGAAGTTTCTAGTTTATCCGTTCTTTTTGAAAACGTTAGTTTTTTTCTGTTCTGCAGTTTTTGTTAGTTGTTCTGTTGAGAATTTACATAAATGAGTTCAAATCCGGCGACTTGTTAAATGTGATTTTTTTAAAGTAAGTTTTCGTGTAGTGATCTTGGAAATTTTTTGTTAAACAGGGTTCCAATTTCGATGATAGAAACTCAAAGAAATTATTGATTGTCTCTTCATTTCACAAGGTATTAGATTGACTCTGAAATGTATAACTTCCAAAACATACAGATGCATACTACTTTCGGTTTTTGTATAAGAAATTAAAAATTTCAAAATATGAAACCAGCAAATTTAGTGAAATGCAAATGTGCAGTCGTGACAAAAAGTAAAACCCCCTACTAAATCTACTGTAAATCATCCTCTAAAAATCTGGCTGGTCCAATCAAGTAGTAATATGTCTACTAATTTATGTACTTAAAAATATGTTTATGAGGTCATTTACATATACGTTATAATAAACACACAATTTTTGCGTAATATTTAAATACCTCATTATATTTTACCATCGGATACCAAACGGGGAAAATTGTTTCTACTAGTTTAGACGTTACTAAGGTTTACAATTTGGACCTCATACTGTTAACGTTTAAATATTTGAAAAGAGATTGCAATGCGAGTTTTTCGCTATTAAAACTACTTGGCGGAAGTGCTGCAGTTTTGAATTCTTATGCTAGATACATATAGAAATCGATTGCAGTTATACTTTTTATCTGTTACAATTTTTTATCTAGAAAATTAATTTCTTGATTTATGTACTTTTTAAATAACTTTTCCAAAAGTATGTGTTATAAAACATTCACATATTAACAGATGTCATTTTCTGGTACTTAAAAATATTCAAATAGAAAATTACAAGTTATTCTTCCTTGGCGTTATTTTTTTTTAAATTATAAATCTCTAATTAATTTTTTCTTTATTATTTCTTCTGAACAGTACATAATATTGTACGTCATGAGATTACAATTCACCTAATTAATTTTATTTTAGCAAATATAATACATAAAAATAAAGACCTTATTGATATGTTTTTTTTTATTTTTATTATTGTAGTTATAAACGTATAATGAATGTTTGCACAACATTTAGTTATTTATCTATTTATTATTTTCGTACTAGTTTGGCATTATTAGAAATTATTTGCTGAGCATTTTTTATATGTTAAAGAACATACAAGTTATATATTCCTTAGGATTTGACGTAAAAAAAAAAAAAAAAAAAAAAAAAAAAAAATGTTTTATTCTTAACGTATTAACATTAAAACTATTCTAGTTTAAACGTAACAAAAGCCAAAGGAGTCTACATATAGATAGTGTAGGTGAATATTTAGTATTAATATTTACTACATACAAAAAAAAGTTTCATATATAGATATATATATATAGCACTGGCCGAATTATTATAGCAACAGGAAAATTTACACATAAATCATCCTAGAAGTTGCTGTTTTATATTTATTATTCGTAGAATACATATGCATTATTTGCAATAAACATATTTCGAGATGTCCGCGAATGGCTTTTAGTGCTTCGTGTGTCCACCTTTTGCAGAATATGGCTATACGTCTTGCATTCCTTAGATGTACTTCTGAATTAGTCGTGCCATTTCATCACTATGATGCAATGCACTCAGTAATCGATTAATCGATTATTAAGTTGACCCTCTTTTGTTGCTGTAATTTTGTTGACTATGGTATTCCAGTCAACAAAATTGCAGCAACAAACACGTTTCAACTAATTGAGCAATTAATTCGTGTATGGCATCATAGTGATGAAATGGAACACCTGGTTCAGAAGAAGGAAAGACAAGAAGTATAAAGACAGTGATATGCTGATAAAGGCGGTATTCCATTTCTAAAGGCAGAGATGGTACAACAGTCCTGGGATTTACTAAAGAAAAACAGATCAAATTGATTGTTATTAGATAATTTCTATGCAAGGTTAGGAAAATATATGTAGTTAAACAGATGAGCAATACAAAGTGGAAAAGGCTGGAATTAACCCAAATCAAATAACGGCGGTATGGTAGTTCGCGTATTTCGTTAGAGTGTATTCAATTTTACAGTACCTAAAAAATTGGAAAGGATATTCAAATCTGTTTAATACGTGTGTAATCCTAGATGTTTACGAAAATTATATTGTTAAAGAACTTTCAAGACACAACTCGATTATTAAATGCTACCTTTATATTAAATTCATATTTATTACTACCTAAGACAATACAAAAAGATGAAATACATAAATTAGATCCAAATGATGAATTTTAGAAGACTAAAGATCAAATATTACTAAAGAGTTAAAATTCAAGTAATGCTTAAAAACTGTAGAATGCAAATTTAAAGTTATTTAAGGTGGAGCAGACAGTTTTGTTAATTAGGTGTACATTCATTCATTTGCCAAAATATGTCATGTGAGAAAGTAAAGTGAAATTGTAAAAATATTGCAATCTTGTATCTGTAAATGTATTCCTAGATAAAAAATTTAAATATTGATGGATAAAATTTTTTAACATATATTATTTCGAAGAATACATTCAATATACTGTCGAACTTGGTTAAAACGGGAGTCGATGGAATTATAAAATTACATTATTAACTTTTACTCATAATCCTGAAGATAAAAGATAGATTTAGAACATTTATATAATTAATCTACTGTATATACTTCGCTAATTTACACATTCCCAGCTTTAAAAAAGGTGTAAAAAACAACGGTTCGTGTAATTTTCTCATTAAGACTGTGAGATAATAAATCAGCATACGGACTTCATGCTATGAATTTTTCATCTTTTACACAATAACAGATGAAGTAATACCTCAATACTATAGACAAATACGCGATGCTTTGTTTACACTGAAAGTTTTATATCCACTATAGAGTGTTTTGATGAACTAAATGCCATATTGTTATAATTAATAAAATAACATATGTTTAATTAATTTTTTTTCAACATGTGTTACATTGCTAAACTTCCTGCCTGTAGTTAATTGCATAAATTTTTAAAATATATTATAATTATATTAGTATTCAAATCATCTTCATCGGGACCACTTATATGGGATGCATTCGTTTCTGTTTCTATATGTAGAAAATCCTGATAGCTAAATGAAAAATATCTATTCTAAAATGTTAATTTCCTATTTGTCTTTTAAGAGGAAATGGCTTATATACATATATATATATATATATATATATATACGGTGAATATAGCGAACAGTATAATTATCGTTATGACGGACGAATCAAAACATTTAATTTATCATTAAAAAATCAAATTTCATCTTTTACTTTAAAATTTAACTATGGTACTGAGCATAATTTAAAAATATAATATCAAAAAGGATAAGATATCTATTTAACTAAAATGAGGGGAGCAAAAAGAGAAAAGGATGCTTGTTAACTTATCTTGTTTTGTATTTATAAATAAAATTCTCTTTTTCATTATTTATTCATTCAGATTATATTAAATATTATAATAGTTAACGTTAACTAGGGAAATATTTATTTTTATATTTCACAGACAAATAAATTCAGATGTAGCTCTATGATTCGTGATTAATAATAATTTAATCATGATATCAATATTTAATAATGAAAACTATTATAAGCCAATTTTTAAACGTCTAATAAATAAAAGGTATCGTAAAATAAAGATTGCTAGTAAAAATTAGAATTGCTTTATACATTTTTTATTCATATTTAATTATTCATAAAACGTTCCAAACATGCAGTCTAGAGAGTCAGAATTTTAAAGAACAAAATTATGCTTTATTAAAAGGAAAATCGACAGTATGTAAGATTGTCTAAGCTAATTGATTTCAGAACCTTAAAAATGCACTAATTCTTTATTATTTAAAATGCAATAAACAAAAAAAAACCACATTATAAGTTTTTAATAATCATAGGTAAAACATTTAATAGAAAGATATGCAAGAAATTTAATAGGTAAATGTTGCTCATGATAAATTATTAATAATACCTTTGAGTTAAAATCAAAGGCTCTTGAGAAACATAAAGCAAACTGATAAAAAATTCATGCAGTAGGGATAAGGGTAATAATTGAGTTTTTCATTACATAATTTTTCTAGATATTTTTAAAATATCGTTACTTCTTTTATTCAAGTCATAACGAAAAAGAAAGATTTTAGAAAATCTTAAATTATTTCCTTTGCTTTTACTAATTTTGCATCGATGCAAACAACATGTTTAAAAAACAAGAACAAAAAACCGCTCTTTAAGAATATTTTAGAAAACACTTTCAGCACTTTCGAGATGCTCGTTTAATGAGGTGGAATATATTGTCTACGTAAAAGATTTGGCGAACGGGTAACACATTTGGAATCTTAATTTCAGGAATTACTACCAGTAGTCGGAAAATATTTGAATTCGTTCATGCAGCCTTGAATATGATCTATATATTTGTAAATAGCGTACTACATAGTATGCTAAAACTTATATCAGATTCCCCTTCAGCAATTATCTTCATTAAAAAAAAATCTCATGCGCCGCCCTTTATACCACGTATAGAATTCATGTACACCAAGTAATACACAAAAGGCAATTAAATGTAAAAAGGCATAGCACGACTAAAAACACACTTACAGCGATAATTGGTAATAGTTAGTACTGTAATCAAATTATTTTGTGCATCCCTATAAAGGAACTATGAACACTGAGCATATCATATTCTACAGTACATCTCTAGTACAGCACCTCAGTTTCGTATATAAATTTTAAGAAGCTTGATGTAGTGGATATCATTAAAATACACCGTAAACGATTTTCATTCTTCTGCCATTATGTAACGGAAACCTTTTGAGTATCCCTGTACATAAACGAAAAAAAGCTGCACACATTTTAAATACCGATGATATAATAATAAATCTCATAAAATCTATCAATTGCATGATTTTTGGGAGTACTGTTACACAGGAAGACAGAGAAAACCAACTCATAAACAATTTTCAACTATGTTGGAAAAGTACAAATAATTTAATAATTTTCAAAGAGATATAGATTATTATAAAATATCTATTTAAAAAGTTACTTTAATATTATTCAATGATTCTGATGCTTTTCTCACATCCAAAATGCTGACTTTTTTTCAGCACACTTATAGTAACAAATATCCTCATATATGGGCAATTCCATCGTAACTGACGTAACATTTGATCATCGAATTTTGTTTTCAAAACTATGTAGAAAATTTACTGATAAAGCTAGAATAAATTTTTACAATTTAAAATATGTCTTACTAAGGACTTAATACCCAAATACCTACAGATTATTTAGATCTCTCTTTTAGTCCCCAAAATTGCATTTGAAAATTCTGTAACTGACGTAATATAAAATATACAAACATTTTTTCTGCCTTCATTAAAGTGTAAAAATTGTCAAAAATATCCCGTTAAAAAAGTGATTTAATGTTCTCAACAACACTAAGTAATGCCAAATTATAACAGTAACTTGTTTAATTAATTTCTGAATAATTAAAAACAAAAAAATTCCATTTACACGTGTAACTGACGTAACTTTTATTGTGTAACTGACGTAACATTATGACTTTGCAAAGACAATGATGGTACTTAACTTAGTTTGTAAACAGTAATTTATAATACCTTTTTATTAGGATTTTATTATAGAATATAAAATATCAAGTTTTCCAATCATACCCTTAAATTAAATATATTATAAATTGTATCCCCCCAAAAAAATAATTTCCTGTGGAATGAAGTTGAATATATGAGTTGCCCATATATAATACTAACTCCAACAACAACAAAAAAAATAATAATAATAAAAATCAGTACCATGATTTAAGATGGAAACAACAGTTTCGGAATCACATCTAAAACGGCTGAGACTGATGTATTTTTGGTTACTCTCTTTTGAATACCTTTTCATGCAAACATTGAATTTACTTTAATAGAAAATGGAGACACAATAGATTACGTTACCTTTTCTAAAATTATTTTTAAATACAGTAAATGTAAAAGTGGATAGTTTGATATTTTGTTGTAATTCTTTACATAAAATTTCTAGGAAAAATTAAACATTTCTATATAAAAATTCTTCTAATTAAACCACGTTTACATTTTAGTTTTAATATTGCTGTGCATTTCATTCGTTTTCTTTAAAAGGATTTGAGTCAAAAAACTGTCATGTTGCTGTTTGTCTCTGCACGACGCGATACTCAACTTCATTACAACTAAATATTCCATTCGTTATTCCTTGAGTTAATGACGGTGTTGCTTATGATGTCATTATTTATATTGGAGAGAAATATGAAACAATGAGTCACCTGCCTAATATATTTAAAATATTATGTAAATTATATTTTTGATTTCGGAGTAATGTTGTTTCACTAACTCGCGCAATGCCTCATTATATAATATATAATGCATTTTAATAATTATTATATGTGTATGCATTGAGATGTGTATAATGGATATGGAAAATATCGATACATTTGCGCCATTAATATAGTCGTATACATTTTGTCATATTACAAAAACCTCAGAGTATACCAATATTGTAATTTCAAAATCAGCGGGCTCAGAACCATGATCTGACAAGTATTGGATTTAATCAGATAATGTCTTTACAAAAAGGCATTTAGTGTATATATTAAGATTATATAATATTCTTGCTACCTACCGGCAGAAAAAAATTATGCCTATCTTTTTTAAGGAGGTTTCTAGGATTGTCTAAATAAAGGGAAGATACTTCTGTAAAGAATACTCGGATAAGATTGGATTATTTTAAAAACTTGAAATATTTGCGATTGAAGTAGAAGGAAATATTAATTTAACACTCCTCAGATTTTCACCCAGACTCATGTATCTGCACCAGAACAGACAGGCGTATATCTGTCTGCTTTCTAATTGGCAGAAGACTGTTCAATGTATATCTCACAAAGATAACAGTGCACTGATGTAATTACTATCAAATAATGAATATGAGAATATACCGAGAAAATGTTTTGTCTCAAGTTCCGAAACGATTGATGCTTAATTATTTACTATGATAACTTGTATGTTGTGTTGTGGCCATCACAAAACTTTCTTCTATGTAAAGCACGTCAATTAAATCATTTAAATAGTACAATAAGTTACATCAATTTAGCACCAATTCATATCAAAATATATCTGAATTTGAAGTTTGATGAAAATTCGTGCATTAGTTGTTGAGATAGAGCTATTGGGGAAATTCTGAAAAATGCTGCATAGCAGCGCCACCTGTTGAGCGATTTATACCAAAGCATAAGCAGCACTAATTCATATCCATGTATACTTGAATCTGAATTTTGCTGAAAACCCAAGCATTAGTTCTTGAGATAGAGCTATTGCGGAAATTACAAAAATGAAGCATAGCAGCGCCACCTGTTGAGCGATTTACTCCAAAAGGTACAAAACGACAACTCATGTCAAGGACTAACTGAATCTGAAGTTTGTTGAAAATCCGTGCATTATTTCTTGAGATAAAGCTATTACGAAAATCGTGTAAATGTTGCAAAATGCAGCATAGTAGCGCCATCTGTTGGGCGATTTACACCAAAACGTTACAGGCACCAATTCATATCAAGGAATAATTGAATCTGAAGTTTGATGAAAATCCGTGCATTAGTTCTTGAGATAAAGCTATTGCAGAAATCACGAAAAATGCAGCATAGCAGCGCCACCTGTTGGGAGATTTACACCAAAAACTGATCAGCACCAATTTATATTAGGGAGTACTTGAATATAAATTTTTATTAAATTCCGTGCATTAGTTCTTGAGATAGAGCGCCCACAGAATTTGTGTCACATACAGACAGACAGACTCACAGACAGACATTTTGTAAAAACATGTTTTTCGGAATCTCTGACCTCTAAAACGTGTAAATCCATCAAAAACTGGAAGTCAAAAATTTTTACGAATCCAATACTTTCTTCTTGTAAAGATAGAAGAAAGTAAAAAATAGCTCACTACTACCCATAGGTTGACCGAGAAAGCGAACCTAAGAAAACACAGTAGTTCTCACTAAGAAGAAGACCGCACGACTCATCTAACAATTGGTATTCTAATCCAAATTCATACTGGACGTGATGGTCAAAGATGACCGTTCACGTTGAGGTTGGCATACGTAGCCGTAATCAGAAGACAAGTGGAGATTGTTTGCTTTCTTGAAATCTGAATTATTTAGTCTCCAAATATACCTCACCAGGCGAAAGTTGTTGCGAAATGAGAAGAACAGATACAAACTGCGTCGAACTTGGGTTAAAAGACTTACTTTTATATTACTTTTCTGTTGTATAAAGTTATCTGTTCGCTACCACTGCAAAAATATGTGTCGTATACGAAAATAGAATAATTTTCTTATCACAATGAAGACTATAGAATATTTTGAAGATCTTCAGAAATTTAGTAATCCATGGATTGAGTAGGGTATATCAAATATTTCCTTACCGTTACCTTTTTTTACGATTTAGAAATTATTTTATATAATATGTAACATAGAAAGTACCTTAAGAAAGGAATGATTTCTCGTCTTAATGATAATTTCACAAGCTTTTAAATTTGATTACATCACAACATCAGACATTTTTATGCACATATATCTACTATATAAATAAATAATCATATATCTCGAGGTATATAATTGACTAATTTTATGCTTTCTTTTTCTTTCAGAAATACAATTCATTTTTCGACGTCTTGTCTGGTACTTTTCGTTTAATAAACATGTTTATATTTTAATCATTTGCGGTAATATCCAGTTGCTAATCAACTACAATTATTCTCCTCAGGGAAAACAATTAATGTAAAACTATACATTCACATTTGGGCTTATGAAAAAAGTCCATTTTCTATGATTGAAATCGTAAGATTATAGAAAACACGATACTTTTTTAATATCACAGTCAAATGAAAGTTGCCTAAGGATAAACTTGCATCTTTTAGTGCAGTTAACGTTAATTAAAATTATGATCTTAATGATTATGTATATTATGTCAAAACCCATTCGATATATATATATATATAATACTTGGGATTAATTCACCCTATAGAAATGAATAGTAAAAAGCTTTCTTAAAATCTGTGGCAATTAATTTCGTTGTAATTATACAATAAATAATTCTATTTTTAATCAAATTTAATTATGTTATTCTTAATTCCGTAATATTTATAGTTAACTAGTCTAAGTACAAAAAATATCTAATCTTATTAATTATTAAACTATCCTTTTACGTTTTTATATTTGCTGTCTGGAAAAAAAAATCATTATAATTTCAAAATACAGCAATATTCTAATGAATTATAAAATGAATTATATTTTTCATTTTTATAAGAGAATGTGATATGTCCATCCTTGTTTATAAATGTTGCGGATTATAGTTAATTATTCATTAAATTTAATATTAAAAAATAAAAATATGTCGAGTCAGAATTTTGATTTTTAAAATATGCATTAACGAAATGTATATCAAGAGTAATTCAGAATTTCATATGAAATTGGTTTAAAAAACTAAACCAGCGCCTATATGTTCAATTTGTAAAATAATGGGAAATAAATTTTATTATATATTGTTTATCATGAAGAAAAAAAAATATTAATAAAGCGACAGCCAGTATTTTCAGAATTATGTGGATGCCCATAACAAATTATTAAAAAAAATTACTTTCAAACACAGATTACACACATTTTATCATTAAGTTATCGATTACAGTCATCTGCTCATATATATTTTTTTAATGCAATTTTTCGACCCACACTAATCTGAATCCAAAAACGTGAGTTAGCAAATTGAATATCGCTAGTTTTGTAGGACTTCATAAAAGATTTGTTTAAAACCAATAACGGTTGTTCTTTGTACTGTATTAGTAAAAGTAAAATCAGTAAAAGAAGAAAAAACGCGTTTTAGTTAATCAATATAGCGATGGTTTTTTTTTTTTTACACTCTGCCATTCAGGATATATCAGATATATATGAGTGCTCTTAAATATTAAAAATACACTGCTGTTTTAACTGTGGATGTCTTTAGTGTGGTTAATTGAAGAGATCGCGCAATTTGAGTTTCAGTTAATATTTAAGTTATACATTTCTGTGATTTAAAAAAAATTATTGTAATTTTTTTACAATAAATCATACAATTATCATTTTCATGAATTTTACTTATTACAATGAACAGTTATTGTTATTACTACGTATTGTTAGTGAAACCGTTTGTATCGTCAAAAATAATGGCATGAATGACAAATATTTGAAGATACTGTGTGCTGTTCAGAGGTTCGACCGTAGGCAAGCTCTTACGAGAACCGACTACGATTTCGTTTTCCGTATGCACCGAAATTTCGACTGTTTTGTCGCCGAAACCAAAAGCTCGTCAAAATCCATATTTCGGGGGTCAACAAAATCTCTAAAACTCATAAAAAAACCAAACGGATTTAATAATTTACAAAGTCGCTTCTGATTTCATCTTTGACTTTCTTATACACTGCATCAACATACATTTATCGGAAAATAGTTTGTTTAAATTGAGGACAAACATCAGACTCGTTTTCTTGATAATAATTACGCAAGAACATAAATCTTCTCTGAGATAAGGACAAGATATACACAAAGACACAGACACCTTTGGAGATTACAGCCGGGGATTTTACGACGTGTATGCAGTGCGAAGGTGTCACTGGGATAATAATCCGGGACAACAACATTGAAAGACGTGTGTTTTTACGTCCACGGCCATTCAGCGTTCTCAAGTGGAGTCTAATAAAAGCACAATTTTAGAAATTAGAATTGCTTAATTTGTCATAAAAGGTACGTGCGATGTAATCTTATTAAAGATATCTGGACGTGCGTACATTTCTTTTTGCGTCTAGTGGGAAAGAGATATGAAAAAAAAAAAAAAAACAGTTAAATGCGAGTATTACTTGCGCTCAGAGCGTTCCGTACAATAAATATACGAATTATTAACTGCATTATAAAAAAAAAAAAACTTTTGTTGATAAAATAATAACAAGGCTTTATAAAAAACTATACAACGTAGGGTTGGGTATAGCTGTATATACTAAAAAAGTATGAAAGAATATACCATAAAAATTAAAAGAAATATGATATCTAAATAATATCAAATACTGCTATTTTGTAAACTTTTTTATTTATCTTATTCTAATCTTCTTTTTTATGATAAACTTAATTCGGTAATGACAAAAAAAGTAGTGCATACTTTAACTTCATTTGGCCTTTTAAAAAACTAAATTCAGCGTAGTAATAATCTTTTCTTTTTACGGTGTAGCTAAAAATCATCGCTCAAAGTTTAAACTTGGCGTTGTGCTAAACGCGCTTCGCAGAGAGGTCGCGAAGTTGAAACGTTGCCTTGGCCCGTGCTGTGTTTTAAAAGATAGGTTTTTAATTAACTTTTAAAGACACGGGAGACGGATGGAGAGATCTGCTCAAAGCAAACTAGTCGCGAATTCCATAGTATTTATGCAATCAATTCTAATTAAATTAGTCTGTTTATAACAATTTGATGTTTACTGCTTTTATACTGATTCGGCATTGCAGTACATAAATACTTCATTAAAAGTTGTTATCTAGGCTTTAAAAGCTGATGGTACTTAGACTTCGCAGCCCCTCTCATTATGCATATTCAAACCGTCCGTGTCTTTAAGGGTTAATATTTCGGCTAACAACCGACGATGTTTTTTCGAAAATCATTATAAACTATGCTTTTATACGTCTGCAATGACAAGTACCTCCAGCACTCCTCATCAACTTTGCCGAATACGCGCAAATCGATAGTTGTGTTTAACGGAAAAATGCGCTTTTCTCTAAAACTATGTGACCTAAGTTTACGCTATACTTCCCCTGCAAGGTTTAAATTACCGTCTACTATTTCTATTTCTTTTATAATTTTAGTTTCCGTAGATTCGGAAATAGAGGGTGGGACATAATTCTGTACAACATTTTCGATTTCTCTGAAAATATTATACCTAAAATTAAAAGAAATGTATTTTTCAATTCAGCATTACGAAAGCTTTCACACGACATCTCATACGATATATATAAAAAAATATTTTTTTAAGTAACACAATTTATTTTTGTGAATGTTTAATAATCTGTAAATATGTGGATCAATGGTCTTTACTACTTCCCTCAATTTCAACCTTTTACGTTCCATAGTTTACGAGTAAAATGGTTGTGACAGACAGACACAAGAGTGATCTTATAAAGGTTTCGTTTTGCATTTTAAATACGGAACCCTAAAAAAAAAGAATTTTTTTAAAGAAAACAGAGGAAGATGATAATGTCCACTCTTGGTTCGTTTGGATGAAATCATACACAACGCACGGTGAACGTTGAAGAACGGTTAGAAAATATTTTTGTTTAAAAATAAGAATTCATTCAATATTGAATTATAGGTTGCAATTCATATTTTTTTTCATATATTATTTTCTTAATTCATAATTCATATTATAAAATTTTTTTAAATTACAAATTTCAATATATTTTTGTTTCAGTTTTTTAGTATTATAACCAAACACACACAAAAAAAAATATCCCAATAGGTTTATAATTTAAGGAAATATTAATAAAAATATGAAAATGTAATCAAACATTAGGCGTTCTAAATTTTGAATGTTTATAATTCAAAAACTTATCTTTCAAATGACTTGAAATTTCGTTTCTAGGCAAAAATTTGAACCGAAGATTTAAGATACATCGTAAAAACTGGATTCTACCATTGAAAAAAAGACAAAGTTTGATATGGTTTTGATTTGTAGATGACCCTCTTAAGAAAATTTTACATACATATTTAAAAATTAGACTTTAATTCCAATCGTTTGGTACCAATGACTTTTTTCTATTATAATTAGTTGCAGAGTTAGTAGGGGGGGGGGGTTACCTTTTTATCCACGGCGACGGTACATATGAGGACATGAATTTCAAACTCGCCTTATCCTGAAATTCAAATTATAAGTAATCGCGAATAATCTCTAACTGCTACCATTGATTTTCATTTGAACCAATATTTTTCAATGTCAGAAATTATTGGCATAATATTTGCATTTTGTGGTACCATTTCCCTTCGGTTAGCAAAAAAGAAGTTATGCAATGAAATAATTTAGGGATTATAAAAGTTTAAAATATGTAACTCATTATGTTGAATAATTTTTTAAACACTGCAAAACATATTCCAATGTACATTGTTTTTTAAGCATAATTCAAAACATATTAGGCTGAATGAGCTGTAATTCTGTATTCGCAGATTTAAAAATTCTAGTTATCGATATATGTTCAAAACTCCTACATTAGAATTCATATTTTTTTCGAAAATTTATTTTTTCAAATATATTTATTTTTTCGAAATTAACTAACAAATACTATATGTATTATAGCTGAACAGAAATGAATTACTATATGCTTCAAATATTCGAAACCGAAAATTACAGCTCAAAAAACTTCCTGCATTGCAGTCTGTTCAAGGCGTTCCAAATTCTAAATTTTTATATTTCTCAAAGAGCTGGACCAATTTTATTCTAGTTTGTTATCGTTAGGTGAAATTTTAAGAACGAATGCAAATATGCTTTCAAAATTTTGTGTTAGTATTGAAAATCTCAATGTCTGGTAGAGTATTAATATGAATATTGAATCTTAACCTATATAGCCTTAGATTGAAGAAATAGATAATTCCAAAAAGAAATGTTATTTTCGTTTTTCTCTGCGTCTTTTAGGTTTAGAGTAATAACCCTTGTCTGGAGTGTTTTTTGGGGGTACTATACGTGAATACACAGAACTGATATTCATCTTAGAACAAATTATTAAGATGTATTGGGTCACACATTAGAAAATATTACAGGTATAAAAACAAAATATTTTTGCATAAAAATAAAAACAATAGCTATTTTTTTTTTATAAATGAAGAATACAAGTTAATTAAACTTTCAAAATGTATATAACTATTGTCATCATCAATTCCTATTTAGAAACTGTAAGTCTATTAATTTAGACAACGAAGCTTTACCCTATTTTGGTTGACCATCTACTTTGTAAACATTGTTAAAACTGCACAAATTTCGCTTAAGATAGAGCAAAAAGTAATTGACTTTATTTTTCTTGCGATATTTAACTTTCTTTCAAAAAAAATTATATGTCCAAAAATGGAATTTAACCTTCATACATTGAATGTTCTATAGGTTATGTTTAAATTGATGTTTCACATTACCATAGTATTTCTAAATAATGATGTTTACTTATATATAAATAATTTAACCTTTAAAGACAGGTATAATAATGTAGTGTTTCACATTATTAAGAGTGTAGTTCAATTACATTGAAAACATTCGAATATAACACTTAAAGAAAAATGCTTCACATTTAATCCGTAAAAATATAGGAATATAACTGTAATGGTTTGTGATAATAAGCAAAAACTGTAGCTTATTCATATAAAAAATCTTTAATATAAAAGTCCATTCAGATTACTTTAGAATCTATGCATTTAATATTGTTTATACTCAAAGTACTTCAAAGTAATTTTCTTGTTAAGCTAATTTGTAAACATTGCATAAAATTTGAAACATTTTGTTTAAGAAGCAGCAAAATGTAAGTATATGTGTTATTTCCAAATTAAACTTTTTTAAAAGCCACCATATACACAAGAGAGCTAATTAAGTTCCTTAATCCAAATGTTTTTAAACTTTCCCCTAAAAACCTATGCTTAAAATCCCGAGTTAAGAAGGCTTTGCGAAATAATATAGAAGTAACATTTTTCAGAATAATTTATTTTTGAGTGAAAAGTAAGAGGAAATTTAAAACTTCAATGTTTTTTAAAGCTAACTTGCTGTATGAAATTATATCAAAAGAATTTCGAGATAAACATGATAATGTTTTGTTATTAATATATAAATTTGGTTCATATTGAGATATGAAAGAAAAAAATTAACGATCTTGAAACAGTTTGAACATTTTTTTTTTTTTTTTAAATTAAACTTGTGATATTTTATATCTGAATTGCGCAGGTTTAAGTAAATTACTGTTAAACTAGCTGGCCTGTCCAATGTTGCCCCGGGATAGGATAAGTACCTTAAGGGGGAACATGTATGATTTCTTTTCTTTCTTTCTTTTTTCTTTTTTTTTTTTTTTTTTTTTTTTTTTTTTTTGGCTTGAAAAATTCTTCGAACCTACCTGAATCCATTGGTATGAGCAGTTTTTTTACTGACCATTAGAAATAATTGTAAAAATTCAAAAGAAGAGAAGACTACTCATCACTCACTCACATTAAGGCGAATAATGGCGAAAAAACAGTGATTTTTAGTGGAAAAGCGCTAGTAAGAAGACATTTTATTGTTTATTTTCATTTTTGGTCGATTCATAAGTAAAGAAAAATAATAATAATTTTCTTTCCCGAATTCCTTGAAATTTTTAGCGGTCATAAATATAACGTTCCTGCATCCCATCTAACATTTTTGTGTAAAAAGATTGAATATTTTAGCAACAATATTTAAAGAAGTTAGTCTTAATAGATGTTGGGCATGAATTTGTGTTACATGATTTCACCTTTCGTACATTTTTTATTTATTTATTTATTTTTTTACAAAAATATAATAAATTTTCCAGCCTATAAGTGTTTAAAATCTTAAAGATTTAGGTATATTACGTAAAATTCGTGTCCACTGCCTGTGTGAAAAATCGTTTTAAAAAAAGACCTTAAATTTAACGGTAAAGGGGGTGAGGGTGGGTTCAGCGTTAAAAAAGAATAAAAAGTTATTTTTGTCCAAAGACAGTTTTCTTGCTAAAATATTGATATTAAAATTTAAAAAGTAGTATTATCTTATGTTTTTTTTTCTTTTTTTTCTTCTCATGGGTGGAATGTATAGCATTTTTTTTTTTTAATTGGAACTCATTATTTCCTTGCTCTATGTTATATTTTCTGAGCCAAATTTCTGATTTATAATTATGTTTTACACGAATTTGTGCAATTTTTGTGCTAAAATATCGATACTTATTCTGTTTTTCGCAAAACTATTCATTTATTTATATATCAAAATCCTGGACGACATAAAAAAAAAAAAAAAAAAAAAAAAAAAAAAAAAAAAAAAAATGCACCCTTAAAGTCGATTACATGTGACCAAAATCGATACTCGATCATTAGCTAAAAGACTATTATATAGTATTAAAATTTTATTTATTTGTATTTATGGTATTAAATTTAGTGTATTTTCTATTCATAATATTCATCTTAAGGTGAAATTTGCGGATAAAATGAAAAGTGATTTCGGGGAGTGAGTTTTTTTTTTTTTTTCAAAGTGTTTATTTTCACATTTTTTGGAGTGTTTTGAAATGCTTCAAAGAGAACTGAAAGTAAACGCTATATGCAATATGGTTTTAAATAAATATAATAATTTTCTTTTCTGCTTATTTTGGTTTTTCGAATAGATACGTAATTTTGAAATACGTCGGAAAAGTGCAGGGTCTTCGCTATAAATATTCTTTAAAAAAATAATCGCAATCGGCCTATTTCTTTGAAGTTTTTAAATTTTAAAAACTTAAAATTTTCATAGCCTAAGGGAAAAAATATTGATATTTAGCGGTAAAAGGGCTTTAAAAAATGAAGACTTTTTTTTTCACATTTTTTCGTTCAGTAGTTAAAAAATAGTCCTTGTTGTTCAAATTATTTGAGATTTCCAGCGGTAATAAAAATGACAGCCGCATACCTCAAAATAGAAATTCGAAAAAAATACCGATATCAAGTTTTTTTTTTTTTTTTTCGTAGCGGTTGCGATAGTATAACAAAATAAATTTTGCCCTCTGTATTATCTGAAATTTTAATAGGTTATAAATATAACTTTATCCAGGCACTCTTTTAAATTTCTCGCAAAAAAAAAACAACATATTTAGTAGTGAAAACGTGAGCCGAAAATGAGCGAAACAGCGACAAAATACCCAGTTTTTGTTCCGATTTCGTCGAAATTATCACACATTTCATTTTGTAAAATCGGCCGAACATTTCGAAATATCTGTAGATTATTTAAATGTGGGCTATTGATAAGCTCTAAAAAGCTTGCGTTAAAATAGGGACGATTAGTTACATTTTGGGTACAAAAAAAGTATCATCTCTATAAGGTGCGAAAATACCAGCATTCTGTGCTGTTTTTGAAAAAAGTTAAAATTAGTATTTTTTTTTTTTAAATTGCACCATCGATTACAAGTAGGTTTCTATTTTAAGAGCATATTTTCGGTTTGTCGGTACCTCTAAAATTGCTCCAGGAGGAATGATATTCGTTCCCATATGAAAGAAAAACGTTTTTCGTGAAAACGATACTTTTCCAAAATATTTTTTCAAGATATTAACTGCGAAATATATTTTTTAATTCATTACGATGCTTAAAACGTAAGAGTACGAATACGTCTAAATAATAAAGAAATACGTCTTTCGGAATATGGCTTCCAATTTTAAATGTATAGAGCGATTTCGTCAATTTACATTAAAACAAATCTATTAAATAACAAAACGAAAATCGAGCGGTAATCGCTACCTCCGTACGCGTAAATCGGGTTCCAGGAATACGAGAGCGCTTGTGGTACCTAGGGAGGAAACTGATGAGTATTTGATGAGAGTTCAATGTTGTTTTAAATTAATTTCTCGATTAAGTAAAAAAAATAAATTAATATGGAACTAAGACAGGGTAGAACTTGGATTACCCTTACACAGATTTTCAGCCTTGCACGTGCGGTACTAGGCGTGCGGGCCAGTACGCCTTGGTAGCTTTATCTAGCCTTTATAACTCTCAGTGGTCGAGAGAGAGACTCAACGAAACTTTATTTTATTAGCAGACGAACTGGAGAAATTAACATTAAGCAAAATTTCTTCAGAATTTAGGGTTGTTAAAATCATGCCTCACCTTAAAAAAATATTTTTGCCTAACACATGTTTTAATGAGAGCATTGCGCTTCATATTTTTTTATTGATTAAAAAAGATTTGCCATATAAAACTATAATTTATTTTTCATATCCAAACGTTAGCTACGATTTGTTCTATCAATTTATTTTGCAAAAACAAAGGTCAAGGTGGTGTTATAATTTCGCAAAACTTTGATATTTTCAATACCAACACCTAATTTACAGATCATATTTGCCTCTTTTGGCCATTTGATTTTCTTGGGATATCAAACGAAAAGTCACGTGATCAATGATTTTAGGAATTATGAAAGTCTAAAATTTTGAACTTTTAATGTTATATTCATCTGTAGTGGTTACAAAACGTATTAGAATGCGGGCAGGTTTTTAAACAAGTCTCAAAAATTGCTTTATTGAATCAGCTGTAATCGAGGCTAACGAAAAAGATAGGATACCGCGGTGCATCATAAATGTCTTTCTTTAAATACCGCTAGATTGACTTAATGTTTTTTTCGTACACCTGCATTGGGGCATTCGAGCATCACGTGACTCCAGCAATGTGTAAAAACTTGTACATTTTGTACAAGTTTCTACACATTAACATGTAACACATTCTTTACAAGTTTCTACACATTATTCGTTCCCATATGAAAGAAAACCGTTTTTCGTGAAAACGATACTTTTCCAAAATATTTTTTCAAGATATTAACTGCGAAATATATTTTTTAATTGATTGCGATGCTTAAAACGTAAGAGTACGAATACGTCTAAATAATAAAGAAATACGTCTTTCGGAATATGGCTTCCAATTTTATTTAATAGATTACGTTATTTAATAAATGTAATAAACGCAAGCTCTAAAAAGCTTGCGTTAAAATAGAGACGTTTAGTTACATTTCGGGTGCAAAAAGTTTCATCTCTATAAGGTGCAAAAATACCAGCATTCTGTGCTCTTTTTGAAAAAAGTTAAAATTAGTTTTTTTTTAAAAATTACACCATCGATTACAAGTAGGTTTCTATTTTAAGAGTATATTTTCGGTTGGTCGGTACCTCTAACGTACCAACCGATTTTCCTTTTAATATTCAGATTAAGGATCAAAGCGCGATTTTCTTTTTGATCACGCACCGCGGATCTTTTTCGTTAGCCTCAGCTGTAATTTTGGATTCGGATTTGATGATTCGCTTCTGAAATCAATTGCTGTGATGAAAAAATTCTTAGATCAAAATTGAAAAGTTTTTCAAAATTATTTTTTTTTTTTTGAAATAAATTTAGCATACGAATATCTGATCAAAAATCCATTATCTAGAACCTAAATTGTCGCAAATGATGTCGCAGTTAGATGGTCGAAATGAAAATTTCAGATACATTTCATTACGCAGACGATCGATTGAACATTTTTTTTTTCATAACATAAATTAAACGAAGAGTTTATTTCGAGCCGAAAGGCCATTTCGGCTTTATCCTCTGTTAATTTGGAGATTAAAATGCATGGAGTATTCTCTTTTTTTTTTCTCCGATGTACGTGCAAAAATGCTAATCAGTGAACTCGTTGATTCAAATTATTTCGAAGGTGATAAAATACTACTTTAAAAAATGTAGGCATAAAAAAACCTTGAAGTGTTGAAAAATACGAGTAAAAATTAATTTGAAATGATATAAAATTTTCTTTTCTCTATAAAGACTCTTATAACCATGGCAATAAATGTTTTTATCGATTGTTATTAGATTTTATAATTAATTTTTTGATACAAAAGCAATATTTTTAATAAAAAATGCCAGTACATTTACATCACACAAGATTTAGCTATGATATATATTAACTAGAATTTATTATAAAACATGACTCTAATTAATATTAAATAGTTCATAAACATGGTAATTATTAATTTGTTTCTCTGCGAAGAAATGAATTGGAATAATTGTACATTTAAAATAGCACTGGGAATATATAAAAGAGAAACGAATCAATAATTGCCACGTTCATGAATTAGTAACTATTATTTTGAATGCTTATTACAGGATTTAAAGTACAACTTAATTGTGAGTTAAAAATGGAAAATACACATGATAAATTTTCCGTACACCCCATCTTTAAAGAATGCTTAAAAATAGCTTTTAGAAATGTATGAAGTCTGGGTAGAGAGTAAATTTCATATTCTTCAATCCATTAAACATGCAGTCGTGAAAAAAGAGAGATATCTCTACAACTGATTTTATTGCACATATTCGTATACAAATGATACTGATAGCCAATATTTGACCATTAAACTCAGATAAATAGTTACTTACGACATTTTAGTCCCACGGTTCAAATCCGGCTTTTAACGTGTGATTTTATACAGAATCATTCAATATCTAACAGACAAAAACGTGAAATAACCGCAGAAAACTTATTATTTGATAAAATAACTATACAAACTGAAATTTGCAAAAACTTTCCTGTTGCTTTTTAAAAATTTTTATGCGGATGCATACAATAACAGGAGAAAACTCTTTTAGAAGATGGAAAAAGAAAATTTAATTACATACAGGATGTCCATAACTAATCGATCCTATTTTAAAGTTGTATACAGACCAAACTATTGTTGAAAATGTTGTGAAATTTTGTGGAAGACATACTAAAGGTATGGGAATTTGCTTCAGTGAAAAAAAAAAATACAAAATTTTGCCGTCAGAGGGCGTTTTTTGCCGAACTACACACTTAGCATAAATTTACGATAGTACACAAATTTTATTATAACCAAACATGTTCCACATGACGTTTATCTTTTTCAGATATCATCTGGAATCGTAAGATGACATGTTCCACAGTTGACCTTAGTGTGTTCTGGGAAATGCCAAGCACATGTCGTGAAATGCTGTCTTTAGTATCAGTTAAAGTTAATAAATTAAGTTTCAAAACTATCATAAGTGTATGCTAAATGTCTAATTCAGTAAACATCGCCCTCTGGTGGCGAAATTTAGAACTATTTTTTCGATTAAACAAATTCCCACTCGTTTAGTATGTCTCTCACAAAATTTTACAACTTTATGAACAATAGTTTCCGCTGTAGACAACTTTAAAGTAAGGTCATTTAATTATGACCATCCTGTATTCTAGAACTAATAACTGAAATAAAGTGATGATTTATACGCTGATATTTAGGATACTTTTTTGAATGCATAATTTATGCTGAACATTTTTAATTAATTTTTAAACATGAACATATTCATATATTAGTTATTAAAAATATATTTTTTTGAAATTTACAAATGTGTACATAACATTCGTTCTATTTACCTTATTAACAAATAAACATATCAAGTGGAGTATTTTTGTGATATAGTGTAAATTGTGGAAATGGTGACTGGTGTTAATACGGAACTAGTGTCCCACGGATTTTATTTTATAATACTACTCACTTGGATCAGAGCAAATGAAAGCATTAGTTGGTGTAGCTACATTCATTATCAATAACCTGTATTTCCTCATCTATCATCCATTATCCCTCACTTGTAATTAATTATCTAATCTTCATTACCTGTCTCTGTATTTGTCCTAATTGAAAACGTTAGCGTTATAAAATATGTAAAGAAAACACTAGTATTCAATTACCCCGTTTTCTTAAAATTAACTTTTGTAATTTGAAATTAATATTAGCATGATTACATTTTAAACGTCTTTTGAATGTATAAAAAAATAATGGAAAATCATGCATCAGACAAATATTATGAAACACGTTCCAACACTAACGTGATATTATTTAAAAAATCATTTTTTTCTACTGTGGAAGGAGATATATCAAAAGCATCAGAAAAAAACACTATAGCTCAGTAAAAATCCACTTTTATCAGTCTTTGTCAACATCTGGTAATTTTGTGTGAATACTGTCGTGTAGCCCCATGTGCGATCTATAAAATGTATTCCGAGCACTTAATACATTCAAAATGATATCCGTTTGTAATACGGTACCACAAAGTAAAGCGCATTTTCAAAAATTATCAATCTTAGTCTGTATTTTAACCGAATTCTTTTGTGTATCACTGTAAGTAAAAGAAAATGGTATGCATTCTGTGATCAGTAGTAAGCATGCAGTGCAATTCAGTGATTTTGTTATGTTTGAAGTATCATAAAATCATTAAAGTGCAATGCAAATTTTTCGCGATTGATCATAACGTAATGAAATACATTTGTACTTCCCTTTAAAGGAAGTAAAAGTATTACTCGTTTTATACTCCTCAGAAAACATATTGTAGTTATTTAATATTGAATACCAAGCGCATTATGTCTGAAGCTTTGTAACAACAATAAAATGCCCTGCAATGCACGATTCTCTCAGAGTAGACGGTAACATAACGGAGAATTTTGTATACAACCAAACTATATATGCTACACAGCTCTTTTTTGATACGTTTAAATGCATTGATTATTTTTAATTTCTACTCAGCTTATTTTCTATAGCAAGCGAAATTAACATGTACAAATTTGACTGCATTTCGAGTATACAGTGCTGCCGCAGGCGACTATTTTTTAATAACTGTCACCACTTTCTCACGAAAAAAAATTCTTAACACGCACTTTGGTAATATTTGCAAGAGAAATATACTTTAAAATTTATATTATAAAAATACTGTTTCGCGCAGAATTTAAAAATAGTCAACCGTGGCAGCACTGAGTTAGTAACAAAAGTGGGGGAACGGATAGATAGGCAGCAGACAGATAAGGTGAATTCATAAACACTTTTCAGATATTTTGGGAAGTGTGAAAAATGCATAAGCTATTTAGTTTTCCGGTGTGGCCTAATCCAGAAATTCAAGTGCAATAAAAAATGTGTGAGTAAACGTTTTAAAAAATCGTGATAGTGCCTTTATTAATTTATAGATGATCACCAAACCCTAATCATCCAATAAAATTTTAAAATAGACTTTATTACCAATCGGTTAGCAACAATAAATTTTTATTCGATGATATTCGGCAAAATTTGTAGGAAGTATTTTGTTTTATTCTTCTTTTTAGGCACACGACTGTACATTATTTTGAAAATGCTTCTTTACTCTCATAAAAAAGTACAACAGTTTCATTTCACTCATTAAAGTTTTTTAATTATATAAATTTTCTTTTCTTATAATTAAAATAATCATTTGCTTTGCATCACAGATGTTTATTTCAAGTAGCACAATTTTGAAAATAATGTTTTAAATTTATCTTCGTATTTAAAATAATGCAACATCTAAATGCTGGACGCTAAAACTTTTGAATATTTACCATCTTCACGGCATTTCCCAGTCACTTAAACATACATTCCCGTAAGCGTTTCGTATAATAAGCTTTTAGGTATTACTAAATCAGTACATCTTTAACGATGAGCTTCGAGTAACATGGCAAACATATATGTCTAAATCATTCATTACCTTTCGGGTACTGAGAGTTAAACGGAGAAAACTTGATCCACCTATGTCTTGTATTCATTAAGGTTGGTCGATTCTTGCATTTCCTTCGATATCATGGAAAATTGCTATGGATAATATAAAAAAAAAAGAAATATTTTTTATGCATTTTTCATGTTTCAAATGTTTAATACGAAACATGTATATTAGTAGGAGATAAAACATTATTTAAATAGATAAGATAATGTGATAACGTTTATGAATATCTATATACCGGGTGAGCAAAAAGTCCGTATAAACTTTAAAAAATCTTAAAAACCGAAAAAATAAGCGAAATGAAAAACTCTTTGCAGAATTAGCATCTATAGGTCACGGGAATTTTTTTAAGACAGAAATAAAAAATAACTCTAAAAATAACCGACAGATGGCGCTGGTTCGTGCGATTTTGGTGGAAATATGCAAATGAAACGGTTTTAAGAATTTGCGCTCCTAATCTAGAACTAGTTCACCGTTGTGAGCCGTGTACTTGATCAAGGATGCTGAGTATGAATGATAAATCTTTGTTGGTGAAGTATTTTACGTGGACAATTTCTGGATTAGGAGCGTAAGCTCTTATAACCAGGGGTGGGGAATTTTCAGAAAATCTTTCCAGCCAAGGATTTATTTTACCCGCCAGCAAAACGCAATATACAGTTGGAAATTGTTATAATAAAACTTAGGTGATTACAAAAATAGTTGATTACTATTGTTACAATACATTTTCACATATATATTTTTTCTCCTGTAAAATTAAGAAAAATATACAAAAGAGAGGAAAGTTTAATAAAAAATAGAACTTAGTACCGAGTTTACATCACAGTAATTTGGAAAGTTGCAAAATGTATCTAACTAGTAAAAAAATTAAAGTTCTTTGCATATCTTTTAGCATGAAGTTTTTTAAATACTGCCTACAAATTCACTCGCCCTGTCAGAAAACCCACTCGGCAAGTGGCAAGTAAAACGACGTATTTCCCCACCCCTGCTTATAACCGTTTCATTTGCATATTTCCACCAAAATCGCACGAACCAGCGCCATCTGTCGGCCGTTTTTGAGTTATTTTTTATTTCTGTCTTAAAATAATTCCCGTGACCTATAGATGCTAATCCTGCAAACAGTTTTTCATTTCGGTAATTTTTTCGGTTTTTATGAATTTTTAAAGTTTATACGGACTTTTTGCTCACGCGGTATATATATATATATATATATATTACGAGCACAAAATGTATAACAAGTATTTATAATCGGAAATTCCTATGAATTGTATATTTAATATTGTTAAGCTAAAAAATGCGTCAGTTGTTTAATATATCACATAAATAGAATTAAAAAAAAAGAAAATGTTATGTAGTTTTGTTAAAAATTACTTACGGAAAAATGTGCTCTAATTTTGATATTCGTTATTGAAACTCAGAATTAATTACAAATATAGACTTATCTTCAATATAAGGGATGTAACTTTTGAGAATGGACTAAGGAAACGATTCTAAATTAAAAAATAGTTGGATGTGCCAATCCGAGAAATTTCTTCTATCTCGTACAACTTAATATTTTAAAAAGTAGTTACAGATGTTAATACTGCAATATTATTAGTCAAATACAATACCGACTTTGATTTTCATCTTAAATGTGTGCTTCAGTCAATTAATCCGAGTACAAACATTTTAATCTCGATCATGATATCGGCAAAAATCAATATTTGTTCGTTATTCCGTTGTACATGGGCTGTTTGCGAATAGCCGGCTTGGCAGGACGTGGGTTCCTGTCGTTGCTCGAGCCGCTGATGGACAATAGAACTACAAAAATCCAAGAAAACTTTACAAAAATCGCTATCACAGCGCCCCTTTTCGGCATAGTATTTTAAATTCATGAAGTACCTGCTGTCCATAGCCAAATTCATACGCAAAGAAATTAGTTCAATTCTATTTATAATTTCATACACATTTCGATGGTAAAATAAAGAAAACTGCACAAAAGTCGGTATTACAGAAACCCCTTCCGGCAGAATATTTTCAAATTCAAGGAGAAACTGCAGGCCACACCCAAATACATACACAAAAAATTTGGTTCAATTCTATGCATAACTTCATACACCTTTCATTGGCATAATAATGAATTTGCCATAAAAATCGCTATATCCGCGCCCCGTTCCGGTATTTTTTTTTTATATTCAGGGAGAACATGCTGGCTTTAGCAAAAAAACATATACAAAAAATTTGGTTTAAATCTATGAGTAAATTCATACTCTTTTCGAAGGTAGAATAATGAAAGCGGAACTGACATAGCCCTTATAACGCCCCTTTTCCGAGGATTTTTTTTCAAATTCAGGGAAGACCTACAGGCCATAGTAAAAAACATACACAAAAACTTTTGTTGAATTCTATGCATAACATCATACAGTTTTCGATGGTACAATAAGGAAAATGGCAAAAAATTGTTATGACAGCGCTCCCTTCCGTCAGAATATTTCTAAATTAAAGGAGGACCTTCTTGCCACAGCCAAATACATACACAAAAATTTGGTTAAATTTTATGCATAACTTCATACACTTTTCGATGGTGCAATGGCGATAGACGGACCGACGGAGATACGGATGGATAGACAGACACTTTTGTATAAATATATTTTTTGGGATCGCTGACCTATAGGTACGTGTAAATTCGTCGAAAACCGAAAGTAAAAAAAAAAATCGATTACAATACTTTCTGCTATTGAAGAGAGAAGAAAGTAAAAATTTGGCTTAATTCTAGTCATAACTTCATACACTTTTCGATGGAGAAATAAATAAAATGGCACAAAAATCACTATTAGAGCAACCTCTTCCGGTAGAATATTTTCAAATTCAAGGAGAAACTGCTGGCCATAGCCAAATACATATACAAAAATATTGGTTCAATTCTATGCATAACGTAAGACTTATTGATGGTACAATATCGAAAATGGCACAGACATCGTTATTACAGCGCCCTCTCCCGGCAGAATATTTCCAAATCGTAGGATGACCTCATAACCATAACTAAAAAAACACACAAAATATTCGTCTCAATTCTATTTATAACTTCGAACACTTTTCGATGGTATAATAATGAAAATGGCACAAAAATCGTTATTACAGCGCTGAAGCCCCTCTCAGGCAGAATTTTCCCAAACTCAGGCAGCACTTTCTGACTATAGCCAAAAACATACACAGATAATTTGGTTCAATTATATGGATAACTTCATACTCTTTTTGATGGTACAATAATGAAAAGGGCACAAAAATTGCTATTACAGGCTGAATATTCCTTCTGGCAGAATATTTCTAAATTGAAAGATGACCTGCGTGCCACAGCCAAACACATACATAAAAAATTTGGTTCAGTTTTATACACAATTTCATACACTTTTCGCTGGTACAATGGGGACATACGGACACACGGACAGACAGACATTTAGTATAAATACGTTTTTTGGGATCTCTGACTCCTGAAACGTGTAAATCCGTCAAAAAACGGAAGTTGAAAAAAGTTCGATTACAATACTTTCTTCTATTGAAGATAGAAGAAAGTAAAAATAATAAAACTATTAAAAACAAATATTTTTAACAAATGTTTATCAAAGAAAAGTGTATGTGCAAAGAGAGAAAAATATCTACTATGAATTGATTTTTCATATTAGGATTTCATACTTCATTTTCATCAAAGCATATGTGACTGTTAATTTCTTTTCACGATTAGAAAATGTCCGTAATAAAAAAATGCGGAATTGTATTTAGCAGTTTGTGTTAAGTCACCAAGTATGTAACTTGGGATTACGAAAGTTCCCAATTAACAACGTTGCAATCTTCCACCAGTACATTTTAATAGATGTTTTATCTTATAGAAACTTCATATTCATAAAAACATACTCTCATGAATAACACAAAAAATTCAGTTCATTTTTACTGATGGAAGTTTGCCCCTCTTGTAATCTGGCCCTTTTTAATCACAAGTATCATACTTGATGACATGATAATTAATCTTCATATACAGTTTTTCAATAAGTTTATTTTTTGACATACGAGAGCATTTCGAAAAGTAAAGATACACCGTACGCTGGAGGAAAAGAAATGTTTTGTCAAGCAAGTTGGCAACGCAGGTGTTAACCTTGAACCGTTAGCTTTCTCCTCGCGGTCTTTCGGCATTTCAACGTTGATTCTGGTTGGAGTAGGTCGTGTTTAAAATGGTTCCGCCGATTCAGAATCCCGCCAAATGCGAAGTGCGCTCCGTCATACGTTTTCTTCATGCAAGAGGTCAGCGACCAGCGGATATTCACAAAGAAATTGTTTCTGTTTATGGGAACATTATGAATCGCAAAATGTAACGAAATGGTGTCGTAAATTTCTCTGAAGGTAGGACCGATGTTCAGGACGAACAAAGAACAGGTCGGCCATCTGTGATCTCTGATGCCCTTCTTCAGAGAACGGGGGAAGCAATTCGTGCGAATAGACGTCTCATGTTACCTGAAGTCACATCTTGGATAAAAATCATTCCATGACGATGATGAGATCAAAGATGAAGTTGAAATGTGGTTCTGACAACAGGCGAAAACCTTCCATGACTGTGGAATACAGAAGCTTGTGCCCCGACTTAACAAATGTTTGGATAACGGAGGTGATTATGTCGAAAAATAATAAATCATCCAGTTAATAAGATGTAACTTATGTTTTCGAAATAAATGTTTTTTTAAGGAATGCGAGCCATTGTATCTTTACTTTTCGAAATGCCCTCGTATAAATAAAAAATAAATTTTACCATTTATTATATGTATACTTTTGTAAAAATGATTAATATAAACATAAACAATAACATTAGTTTTCATACTTGTGAATGTACAACTTTTAAATAATTAATACGTAATGTTAATTTCACTGCTGATAATTAATTGAAAAATTAATTAAAATTGTATATGCATATCATTTAATTTGGAATTCGCAATTCTTTTTATTGAAATAATCATTTATGTTTTAAGTGATTGCTTATCTATCTATATTATAAAGGACAAACATATCTGTGCGTAACGCATGCGTTATTCTGTTTAACACTTTGAAATTTGAAATAAAATTTTGCTTTTGCAATTTTCTCTGCTGCAAATTTTTTAACTTCTAAACATCGCACATTTTAAATTTTTACACCGTCGTATAACAAAAAAAATGCTCTTTTAAATGCAATTTGTTTGAAAGCTGTATCTCAATTTTATTTTGATATATTAATTTTTTTGTAGTTCTTAATACATTTTTTGTAATTGTGGCAACTGAAGAACTCCATTTCTGTTGAAAATCGTGGAGGGGTGAAAGTAAAGAGAAAATAAGCACGGAGGAAAGAAAATAATATATTACTGTACCTTTTTGTTGCAATTTTCTCATAAAAACTGAAAAAAATTTAAATTAAAATACGTGATATGTCAGCGATTTTTTAAATTTCTAAATATCGCACATTTTCAATTTTTAAACCGTCAAATAGAGAAAACATCTACTTTGAAATGCAATTTGTTTGAAAATTGTATCTTAATTGACTAAGTTTTTATGGTTTTTAAAATAACTAGCCCCCCGTGACAACCAGTTTGGTCTCCCTTAAATGTATGCTAGGCACTGTAACATGTTACTTTTATTCATAACTAGGGGGCTCTGCCCCCTGCAAGATACGCTCGCCAACCCCCGTTCAGACACCGCAGAATCTAAAAACACGCTAATCTGATCCGTTTTAAAAATATTATAGAATATTGAATTATACTGAAAAAAGATGTGCAGATCGCCCTGTAAACGGGTTTCCATTGAAATTCCTTTGATTTTAAAAATTTAAGGCCAAATCAGTAGCTGTTAAGACATCCAATAGTTGTTTTCGTGTTTGATTAAAGAGGATCAGTTAAATATTTGAAAAGAAGCTAAAAAAATGAATTAAGTGTACAGAGTCTTTGTCTCCCGGTATTTTAAAACAATTTCTTTAACAATAGCCTAAGTCATGTCACTATCATCAACAGTTCCGGGCGAACCACTTCGCTTTTTATATTCCTGGTGCCATTTTGGTACTTTAATGTTAGCCAGGTACACTTATAAGTCGCCAAATATTATCCTATCGCCATCATTTCATCTATATTATAATAGTCCAAGCCATGTAACTGCCATAAATAAATACACTCTGATCCCTTCGGTTTTCATATGAAAGTTTGGCCAAGATATCATATACAGCCCCATATTGGTGCGATTTTTTCCGACGCTAATTTTGGGAAAACATCAACAGCATAAACAACAATATCCGGCTTACCAAATCAAGCAAAATAACGATACTATAGCGCCAGTTAAGTACCCTTTTTCGTATATGACATTGGCGTCAGAAAAAAAATCGCGCCAATATGGGTCCGTATATGACATCTGTGCCGAAAGTTTTCCCTTTTGATTAAAAAATAAAATTTATTTTTCGAATAAAACTACATAAAAGTTTCAATGGTCGCAAAGAATTCTTGGTACTGTTAGGCTAGCCGGGTGCAAATCTCGCCAATAGCTATTTTTCAACTCGCAAGTTAGCATTTTTTTTTTCTAGTGGTAAATTAAAACATTGCTTTGAAGTTGAAATCAAATGACATCGTTTGTTACATCATTTAATGTTTGGCCAGATATTATATGCGCACCGGTTTTGGCGTGCTTTTTTTTAACGAAAATTTGGCGAAAACTACGTTTTCGAATACCAGTTACGTATATACTTTTGGTACTACTTAGTTATCCCGTCTACCAAAAATCTATCATCAAACTATAAGATTAAATGCCAATAATGGTTGATCGTAAATGTCACATTCACTTGACTTTAAGCAAGTTACACGTCTTTACGTCAATAAGTGATTTTTATTTCGACTTTTTATTTGTATATTTATTAATGTTATACAATTTTCTTTGTTCTTTCGTTATTTAAAATAAAAATTATGTCAATTTGTGTAATTTGGCGAGTGGTTTGGCAATTTATATAATTTGGCGAAATGGGTCGACGGAATAACGAAGTAGTACCGTATTTTTTACTTATTTTATATTATTTTTAAAGGAAAATAAACAAAAAAATAATTAACTATAGAACAAAACAATTTATGTAATTAAAAAATAGCAAATAAAGTAAATAAACGTTTATTATTAAATAAACAACAATGGCCGGGTTACCATGTCAACCAAAATTATGCCATTATGGCGCCAAGTAGGTACCCCGGTGCGTATATGACATCTGTGCATAATATTTTTCTTTTTATTTCGTTTAAAAAAATAAAGAAATGAAAGCCATTTATTTTAAATTTATATATTATATGTGTATATGTTTGTATTAAATAATATGATAATGAAATACAAAATTAATTATGAAGAAAAGTAACATGATACATTTCTTAGCATACATTTAAGGGAGGCCAAACTTCTCGCCAAATTAGTTTAAAATAGTAACCTTTTCTAAAATCAGAAAACAAAATATCTGTTATGATTAAAATTTGAGTTGCCATCATTAGAAAAATGTATATAAAATTAGAAAAAGTTAATATTTTGAAAACTAATTCGAATTAAAAAATTCTAATACCAGTTTTGAGATCTGCGGATCAATATTGATTTTTGGTGTTAATTTCATCCTAAAGTATTCCATATTTTCCATATTTTAGGAGAAATCGCCGTGAAACATAATCAGTTGTTTAATTAGTCGATTCATACTTCCGTTTCATACTTCCGTTTCATAAATTCGTTTCATTAGGATTTTATATATATAGGGTAGATTTAATTTACTTGCTCAATCCTTCGCCAAATTGGAGGATTCTGATAGAGAAATCGAGAACTCCCCACTTTTATGTTAGTCGGGCGCAGGTGATAAATCACCAAACATTGTACCCATCGCATTTTTTTTCCCATATTTCGTTAATTCAGATTAAAATAAAATCTTTTTACTCATTTTATTTACAATGGATAACTTTAATTTAAATATGAAACCTTTAAAATTCATGACTTTCAATTAAAAAAAAATCTTTAAAAAAAGAAAAAGAAAAGAAAAATAATAAATTATACCATAAACCATTTAATTTCAACATCAAAGGATTGTTTTAATTTACCCCTCGAAAAATAAAAAATGCTGCTGGCGAGTTAAAAAATGCTATTGGCGAGAATTGCGCCCAGCTAACATAAAAGTACGAACTCTTTGCGATCATTGCAACTTCTATGTAGTTTTATTTGAAAAAAAAATATTTTGATAAATCGGTTGCCAGAAAAAATTTATTTTCTCGCCACGGACCTTTTCTCTATTTCGCCAAGTACCTATACTGGAAAAGTACCTTCATTTATTTATTGTATTTTAAATTAGATGAATAAAAGACGGCACAGGTGTCATATACGCACTACGTTGGCGCGACTTTTTTCTGACACCAATGTCATACATGCACCGGGGTACTTAACTGGCGCCAAAGAGTCGTTATTTTGCTTGATATGGTAACCCGGATGTTGTTGTTTATTTATTAATAAATTATTTATTTACTTTTATTTTATTTTTTTAATTATATAAATTGTTTTGTTCTATAATTATTAATTAAACTTTTTATTTATTTATTGTTATTCCCTTTCTAAAAATATTACACAATAACCAATGATATACGTTTCATTCGGGCGTTTCCATTAAACAATTAACAAATAATCTCGATTTCTGAGCTATGTACGATAGCGTAATATATATATATATATATATATATATATATATATATATAAGGTTTTTGATGGTGGTAGGTTATGTTTAATTATTGGTTATATATATATATATATATATATATATATATATATATATATATATATATAGATTTTCAAGCATCAATTATTTTTTTATTTATCTCTATCACGTGTAGCTCGATTACGAAAGGTTAATCCGTTTGCCCTTAAAACAATCTAAAAAGTTCAGCATTTATTTCCGTCTAATATTCCATAACAAAATTAAAACTTCCTCTATAGAAAAATAAATAAATTAATGCAAATAAGAAACAAATTTAACAGACATGTGATTGGAACACGCGCGTATGCCTCGAAATGATCGGAAAGACTGATGTAAGTCGCAAAATCTTGGTTTAATAACTCCTGGCATGCGGTGACATATGAAAGTATCGCTTTTAATAATTTTCAAAACTGTATTTGATTGTATAATTTATATTGTTCATATAGAAACTCTTTTTGATGTTAGTGGGCAATCTAAAATATATATTAGATGTAAAAAAATAATTAGAGTTAAAAAAAAAATGGTTTTCACCTATATTCTGTAACCCGAGGAGCTCGGGTTCGATCCCCTAGTATTTATAAATTTCTACAAAAGGATTTTGAGTGGGATGTTACGTGTATTCACACATTCAATCATCTGGATATTCTTTGACATCTCTAAAATGTGGAATATTTACAGTATTCTCTTCACTAATCAGTCGCTTTATCAGCCTTATTTTAATAAATTCGCTTTCTCAGATTTGAAATATTATTAGTTTCGTACGTCTTTAAAGTTTGAGTAACATTACAAAAACTATATCTGTCTAAATTCTCCATTGCTCATTTACGATAGGGAAATTAAGCCCAGGAAACTTATTATACCTATACATTGTACTCATTAAAACTAAACCTATGGCTATCCATTAAGCACCCGGCCCTAAGGCGACCAATACTGTTTTGTTAGCCATGGGCCCTAAGACGCTTTAGAGCATATGTCCCAGCTAGGTAGTCAACCTAAAACGGGACTCTCGGAGTTTAGTTCGCAAGTATTTATTGAGCCAAAAAGGAAGAAAGCTTTATTGAACCTAGAAAGCCCGGAGTCGAATTCTGAACCTGATGCGTTATAGTCATACATACTTACCACTACCTGCACTGGATAGCCATTAACATTGTTCAGATCTTGAATGCTTTTCATTATCGATTTGAATAGTTAAAAAGATTCTTTTGTGCGTTTTGTTATTGTTTTTCATAAAATTTAAAATACAGGTATATAAGTCTTATTTGCAAAATGAAACTACATTTTTCACTTAAAAATATGGCATTCGTTTATAAACTAAAACATCAGTAAAATGTCATACAATGCTGCATGATTTCTTATTCTTCACGATTTATGATATTTTAAACATTTTTCTATTACAAAGCTTTGAAATTAATATTTAAAAATATGATTTTCTTTATTTATTTATTGACCAAATGAAAAATAATATATCTTAAAACAGTTATTTTCATAAAAAAAAATCGTGCTTTATTTATTCTCTATTTTTACTTGTATAATGTTTTCTAATCTTGAACGAAAATACAGATTAATTGCTGTTAAAAATGCGTAATATTAACTTAAACAGGATATTTTTTTAATCTTTTGTATGTTGAAATAATTAAACTACTCAATGCTTTAGATAAAACTTCGTCACGAGAATAATTATGTCGAATTCTTTACGCGTAACAATAAAAATTTGAAATAATTGTCATTTCTAAATTAAGAGTATTATTCCTATAATCCTAAAAAAGTAAAAAATATTGTTAAAATTTTAGGTTATGAATACTACCTAAAAGTTATTTTATTAAAATTTCAATTGATTAACTCAAGACTATAGGAGAAATAGTGATGAGAATATATTCACAAATTTCCCAACAGTGGAATTTTCATTCACATCGCTGTAACTTATGAATATTTACAATCCGCTAGGCATACATATGTTACTTTAAAAAAACATTGCCTTAAATATGCTGAATTACAATGTTTTATGTATTGATAAGCTCTTAAATATATAACAGTAATGTTGGGTATCATCATAAACATTGTATTTCTCAAAATCCTTCCTTATCATTCATGTAACGTCTAATTAAATTGACAAAACGTAATCCGCCTATATATTGTAGATCAGATTACTGTATAAAACCGTATAGTCGGGTGAAACATACCTCACTTTTGATGAACAACCTTCTAATGATAAATGGTTGAAAGACACAGCTTGAGACCAGAAACCCAAATACATACATACATACATACACAATGGTGCGTTTAAGATATCTCCATACTGCCTGAACGATGGACCAATGTGTGCATGGAAACTTTACATCCAGTTGAGAGGTGATCGTGTTGCAAGGGCATTAGGGAACCTTAAAACCATACTGTTTAATTATATATTTTCTATACATAAACCATTATTTTATAGTTTTTGTGTTTTAATTTTTACTATTTTTGAAATCTTAAATATTACCAAATTCGAAATGACTGAAATTATTGCTTATTGTAACTATTAAATAAATATTTATTTTCCGGCAATTGCCGAGTGGCTACAATTTAAAGGGACATTTATGAGGCTTGCTTTCCGATCCACATATACTAGGAATAATGCGGTATACTCTATATAAAATGAAACATAATATTTTAAAACAACGATTGAAGAGCTTATAAACATTAATTGAATATAAGAGAATGAAAACTTCTTGGGAAAGTGTGATTATGAATTTTATATAGCCAATAAAAATGTGAAGATCTATCCTGGGATTTTAGCAATACTAATAAATATAATTACTATTTTGTCTGTAATTATTAAATCATTAAATTTAAAAGTGTTACATTATTAGTTCAGTTCCTTGGCTGAAATTGTAAAATTGAATATGTTGTTTTGGTTTTAGAACAAAGTCGAAACTTTTTTCATTTTCTGTAAGATTATAACCAGGTTAACTTAACACCGGATGATTTGAATTTTATAAATAGTACATTATTCATGAAAGTGTGATTAAATAATGAATGTTTAAAATTATATTGTGGTAAAATGTTAAGTGCAGCATATGCACGTAAAGATACGTGAAATTGCATTGATGTGGTGCAACACTGGTGTGCAAAAATTAACACTAGAACTACCAAGACCGTCATTTTGACGGTTTTCAAATTTCATGCTTAAAAATTTGAAACAATTTATGTATTGTTCTAAAATTTTATGATACGACTTTTAATGAAATTTAAGAGTAGTTAAATATTCCTATTCAATTTCCAGTCACCCACTTTAATTTCCATAATCAGTATGACCTATATCTCTTTATACCAAGACCCATCAAAATGAAGACTTTGGCAGGGCTGCCACCGGAGACTATTTTTTGATTCTTCCTCGCACCATCATTTCAAAACAAAAATCTTTAATATACCGTTTGACAACATTTGCAAGAGAAATATGCTACAAAATTTATTTTCTTAAAATAGTGGTACGAATAGAATAGAAAAATAGTTGCTTGTGCAGCCCTGCTTTGGCAATTTGAAAGTTGAAAGATCCAAAGTGTTCGGCAGCCATTATAACGGGATCTATTTTGCTCCAATTACGATTCAGTTTACACTTTAGAATGAACGATCTGACTGGTAAATGTAATGAAGACGCAATCATTATCAGTTTGACTTCTAACGTGATAAAGTTCTTGGTAAAAAGTGCAATCTGTACAAAGTGCAGTTGTAAAAAGTCCAATCTCGGAAAATAGCATTGTAGGAAGGCTACTTGATTTCCATTAAGTCATGCACAGCATGATTTCCGACATCCGATGTCACTCACTAATAGAGGAACCCTACAATCCGTTGGAATATCAGAAGGCGTGGATTTTCAAATGTGCTATACTATAAATGCAAGTAGAAACTGTTTTTGTTTGTTTCTTTATTTTTAATTAAGGAGTTATTATATTAAATGTGGTTTTTTTTTAATATATCTTTTTATTTATATTAACTATGTCAAAAGTTACAATGAAAGCGATGATCAAAAATCTGTCAATTTGACGGGTGCGGTAAAACTAGGTATATATTTAACATCGGTAGTTCTAATGTTAAGTACGAAATGCAAAACTTACCATAACACAGGAAAGAAAGAACAGAACGGACCGAAACACTGATAAGAATATCGACAAGGGTGAGGTACGGTAAGACGTGAGCATAATTGCAGTATGACTTAAGGTGGGAATTTTAGAAGGGTATAAAGCATGCTCACGGTAAATGCTCAGTATTTCTGAGAAAGATATTACAAGCTATAGCTTGGTTTTAACGATGTCGAAATAGTGCCTCAGTGTGATATGTCCAATAGGCATTCATGTAGCTAACATCTGAATGGTTTTACACGAGATATAATCGTTCTAAACATAGAAGAAGGTTGAAGTATGACTAGTAGACCAACTAGTAGACTACAGAATCATGTGTAAAGGGCTTGAAGAACATTTCAAACGACACAAAAACCTGTCCCAGGGTTTATCAGTGATCAATCAACAGCAGCATTAACAATGGCGAACTTGTTTTATAGGCAAGAAAAGACGGCAGACAGCGGGATAAATCCGAAAACATATACAAAGAAATACTTTACGACCGATATCCCTTTATACCGTAGCCAATAGGTTTCGAAAAGAGGGTTTATTTGCACAATGATTTGTACATTGTGCTCCATCAACACCTGCTCATCCGAGACATTGTTTTTACTGCTGCCAGCAACATAAGTGCTGGGTTGATCAGTAATGGGGTCGAGTGCACTTTACGGGGAGCCCCTTCTGTCTGCCTATCGATTCTGGACAAATACAGATGTGGAGAGAGATGTGAAACACTAGACTACACTTCTATTATCGCCGAAATGGACGAGCCGGAGTTTTCGTTCCAGGAAGTATCACATTACGTAGCTATATTGACATCCACACGTTCTACGGCGATGCAATCTCTGGTGCATGCTATTGTTCATAGGTTCTCCACTTTCATATTCGTCTTTTTAAAATGTATTACGTGACGTCAGTTCCTTTTCATGGGTGACGATATTTCATCGTACAATGGCTATTGCAAAGCTGTTGGAGATTGAGGGTATTCAAGATATGGATTGAAGCACAATGTTCTCTAACCTAAATTCAACCAAACATCTTGTATCAAGCGTCTGGCAAGATTTTGGCATAGTAACTGATCATGACCATACGCATGTTGTTGACAAAAATAAACTTAGAAGAGAAAAATGTTAACCGCTCCGAAATGCAAAAGCAAAACAAGGACAACCTTATTCTACTTCATGGACTATATTTTGATGGGAGGAAGGATAACACTCTAGTTATTGAAAAAGTTAACTCAAAGCAGTTTCGAAGAACCATAAAAGAGGGACATTATTCAATTTTACAAGAATCAGGTTCTGTGTACATTGGTCATATTTTACACTCTTCTGAGTCTACTAATAACATTGCCAATAGCATACTTTCTTACTTGACTGAAGCTGGACTTGCACTTCATTATCTAGACGTAATTGGATGTTATGTTACCGTTAGGAATACGGGATGGAAAACCGGTGTTATTCGCACAATTGAGGAAGAAGTTAAAAGACCACTAAAGTGTGGGGTATGCCTCTTACATTTCAATGAATTGCCATTCCGGCATTTATTTCAAAGTTTAAATGATGAAACAATTTGGCCAAAATGATCTAGTGGTCTAACTGGCACACAGCTCAGGAAAAATAGAAACTCCCAGTGGTATATTTTGACAGTGTAGAGTGTGAAATTCCAGAAATTGACCGCAAATTTTAAGCAAAGATCAGCAGTACGTACTGGACAATAGTTGATCTTCAAAAACAGGCATCTGTCCTGAAGATTTATCTATTCGTGAGATTGGCACACTTTCCCACTCAAGGTGGTTAACAACCGCGAACATAATTCTCCAGTTGTATTTAAGTATTGAAAATCCAACATAAGAACACAAGATCTTAGTTTCTTTTCTCCTAAATTCATATGTACCTGTATGGTTTAGTATGAAAAAAAGGAAATATTTCATGATGGATTGGAACATGTATTGGAAGTTATAAAATAATAGAGATTTCTCCTTGAAAACTTTCTGAAGTTCATCGACCCAGTGATTGAGAGAAATGCATTTTTTGCACATCCATAAAACTTGCTTTTGAGTACAATAGTAGATAAAAGGGATCATGTAACAAAGTTAGGTTTCAGAAGAATTATAAAGGCCAGAAACATAGCTTCTAAAAGAAAGTCAATCAGGAGTTTTCAAACATCCAACTCAATTTTCTAGCTACAGACTAGATCGAAATGATTCACAGGACTTTTCTACTTCAGTTTCACTACCACCTATGCAGCGAAGAGTCATCGATGAAGAGATTTGATCTAAGGCCCAGTGAAACTTTGACAAATTCCCATACACACCTTAGCAGTAGAACGCTGTGTGAAGCTGGTATACAGTCGTCGGGTCCAATTTCAGAGATGGTTTTATAAGAGCGACACTTTTCTCGAGATCTTCAATGCCTAGTTTTTCAAGCAAATCTTATTTCAAACTGACAAAAGACACTAAAGACAAGTAAAGGACTATATTTTATTACAAAATGAAATTACCCTCAGGTACAGTACAATCTGAAAACTAGTTTTTGTTTCAATGAAAATTTGTCATTTAAAAAATGCTTTTTTTTAAACGTAATACGCTGCTAATGTATTGTGAAATGTATATATTTTTCACTTATTTATCATTCCTGTATTTTGTTCTACTAAAATTTGTGTATAGCTGCTTGTTTTAGATGTTATTTTATTTATTTCCATATATTAGAAAGTTTATCAAAATCGTGTTTTTTTTTTCAAATTTTAGGCCGGATGCGCTACCGCCAGATGTAAGAATTTATTAGTTTCTTCTATCTGCAATAGAAGAAAGTATTGTAATCGAAATTTTTTTCAACTTCCGGTTTTCGATGTATTTACTCGTTTTAGGGGTCAAAGATCACAAAAACATGTTTATACAAAATGTCTGTTTGTCTGTTCGTGTGTCCGTATGTCCGTGTGTCGCCATTGTACCATCAAAAATTGTAAAAAGTTATGCATAGAATTCAACCAATTTTTTTTTAAGTTTTTGACAATGGCAAGCAAGTCCTCCATTAATTTGAAAAAAAATTAGCCGGTAAAGGGTGCTAAAATAGCGATTTTTGTGCATTTTGAATGCTGTACCACCGAAAAGTGTATGAAGTTATGCATATAATTGAACCAAATTTTTTGTGTATGTTTGTGTCTACGGCAAGCAGGTCCTCTATTAATTTGGAAAATAATCCGTCCGTAGGGGGCGCTGTAATAGAGATTTTTGTGAATTTTGAATATTGTACCATCGAAAAGTGAATGAAGTTATGCATACAATTGAACCAAATGTTTTGTGTATGTTTTTGGCCATGGGAAGATGGTCCTCACTGAATTTGGAAAAACCCCGCCTGTAAGGGCGCTATAATATCGATTTTTCTACAATTTTTGTACAATTTTCAATATTGTACCATCGAAAAGTGTATGAAGTTATGCATAATTCTAATAAAAATACTAATTAAACTAACTAAAATGAAATATTGACATAAGATAGAAGAAAGTTTTAGGATTGGCACATCCAACTGGTTTATTTTGTTTCTGCATTTTATTAAGCAACCCTATACACAAGTTTTCCGCGGAATAGCGAATCAAAAAAAATCGGCCCTTTCTACTGCACATTCACGTGTCACCATATCCTCTACTAAAGTCTAGATTTTTCTTGCCAGCCATCTGTCAAGTGGACCAGCCAGTCTTGACAGCCGTGTCTTATGTCCAAATCTGCCCTAAGTTACTTTATTGATAAAATTCCTTTTATATACTTTGATTTCCTTTTTTGAAAGTTCCGCTCATTTGCCCTATATTCTTACATCCTGAGGATCTTATTGTACGATTTTTATCGATTTGGATCACATTTGCATGACTTTATATTGAAAAACCTACCCCGTTCTTAATTTTTGCGCTGCAGTAGTTTAAAAAAACAAAACAATTAATAATAAAATATACAATTTAAACCTTTGTTACGTATCATTAAGTTAGGTAATTTCCTGCATGTTCTCCCGTATCACAAAATATCGATATAAATAAAGAAAAAAAGTCTGTTAAATGATTTATTTGTTCGTTAAAATAAAACAAAACTGTACCTTGCGTTTACTAAATATGCAAGGGCTTTCAAAAGGGTGAAAATATACATATTAGAAGAGCAATTATACATAAGTAGTAAAAAACAAAATTTATTTGATTTGTTATTTGTAACAACAATGATTTTGAAAATTTCATCTGTGGTAAAATTTAAGACAGCATACTAGTTGGAAGATTAATATATTATTTATTTTATATTTTTATTTGTCATTACAGTAAATGTCATATAGTCACAAATGGAAATCCCGATCAATTGTATTTTTGTTTTTTAAGGATATTTTACGCATAGAAATATTACGCCTCAAGAATATTAAAGTGTTTTAACTTTTCTGTAGATTTATTAAAATGCGTTCTAGTTTAAATTTTTTTATTAAAACCAAAGAATATTTCAAATATTGATTTAATATCTTGAATGCGAGATGATATGATTGTTAAACTTTCTACAGGGTGAAAAAAAATATATTCATAAAAAAGCAAAATTATACAGTGCGTAAATATAACTTATATTTCTATAGGATTTAATTAAATAAAATAACTCTGAAATTTATCGATAAAGGGGGACAATAACAGCAAACGAAAATAAAAAAAAAACTTTCAAAAACAAAAACTGTAAACACAGATCAGAAACAAAAAGTTCCTAGATCAACGGAAAGTGGCATTTTTTTCTGAACTGTATTTATTATTTTCTTTCTATGTTCGATGTTTTTTTTCTAAATTGTATTTATAGTTCTTAGTTTCCATATTCAATGATGTTTTTTTAATTGTGTTTATAGATCTTAGTTCACATGTTCAAACATTTTATTTTTTTCTTGTTATTGCGCCTACTTTTCATTAAATTCCATGGTTAGTTTCTTGACCTAAATCAAATATTGTTTGTGTTTGTGTGCTGAAAAATGATGCGTAGCGGTTTGTGTACAGGAATCCATTTTTCTACAACTTTTAAAATAATATATATGTATACACACACATATATATATATGTATATATATATATATATATATAGAGAGAGAGAGAGAGAGAGAGACAATCAGTACCGGCTATATGGTCACCCGCTTTTAAGGTTACCCCACCTATAAGGTCACTTTTCGTGAATCTGTACTGACTGGATAAATATTACGTATTAAAATACAACGTCTATATGGTCAGATTCTAATGGCTAGTATCTGATATATGGTCACTTTCAACTGCCCCTTTTATTGAATAAATCATATAGTTTTATGCTTTTTCGTTTCTCTTTTAAGGGTGTAAAGGTCAGAATAGGCATATCATTCAACTATTTTCAACTGATGGCGGCTTTTTTTGTTGTCACGCAGTGATTTTAATCTTTAACAGCTTTACAAGAAAACAGACAGACATTCCGAAGGAAGAAAATCTTTTCGTCAAGTCCATCTAATCTTCTAGTCATCTTTCCACTGCTGAATCTCCCCATCCTTTTATGAATAACTGCAAACAGTTACAAGAATGAGTGTTAATAGCGTTTCCTGGATACGTTTTGAAAGAAGGCAAAACAAACGTCTAAACTAAGCCTTAGAGATTGTGATAATACTGAATACCACGTGACTAGATGCGCACGTACATGTTGGGGCAAAAGAAGACACAGCTCACCATTGGCCGAATAAGATCTACTATTGCGAGTAGTATTCAATGACGTTCCGAAAGATGGAGCAGTCATAAATGACGTCACTTGATGCTGCTCCGAGTCTAACGAAAAAGAAAGGCCACAGCGGTGCATTTCACGTCTCTTTTTTACAGACCGCTGAGGTCACGTGATTCTCGAATGCACCAATACAGGTGTGCGAAATAAGCATCACGTTATTCTAGCGGTCTGTAAAAAAATACATGTGGGATGCACCGCGGTAGCCTGTCTTTTTCGTTAGCCTCTATGCTGCTCCTATACCCAGTCTTGCCCAATTTAGCCCAGTCTTCCAATCAGCACTACAGGCTACTGATTGGACTGCTACCAAGTCAAAGCCAAACATTTTGGACGCAGGAGAGGGGGAGAACGCATTTTTCTGCATCAAAGCTTTCGACGGTCGAAGATTGATATGCCTACTCTGTTTAATAAGAGTCTGGAGATAAGAGAAACTTTTTCCAACAGGAAAAAGTTTCAAAAGATCTGGGGATTTCTCCTTCAACCATCGGTTTAGATACCGATTCTTGGAAAGCATGCTATCAACCCTTGTGACCGAATGAGAATTATCCACCGCGCACTGAAACGGAAAATTAATTGTTTCTAGGTCTTTGCGTTGTTCATTTAGTTGTCGCTGGTGTATAAAGTGCTCTTTTTTCAATTGTCGTTTTTGAATACAACATATCAGCAAAACGAAAAAAATGACAATTTCAGAAAAAGATAGAAATTGATAAAACATTTTGCAAAATCGAATCTAGCGAAAGCAACTTTCACGAAGACTCGTGGAATAGCGAGAACGACACTGAATAACATCGTGGGTCCAAATCTTCTTACACAGAATATGTCATGAATCAAAAGAGAAAGCGACAATGTGGTACAAAATTTAAGAATGTTCGGAAAGCTAGTTTTATTTGGATAAAATATGCCAGATCGCAGAATGTAACAATATCATATATTATTTTAAAAGAAGTATTTGTAAAAAAGGCTTTTGAAATTTCTGCTGAACTAGGAAAACGAAGTTTTACTACCAGCAACGAGTGGTAACTAAAGTTTACCTTACGACACAATCTTACTTTTAAAAAGATATGTGGTGAAGCGACTGCTGTTTATGATAGTGTACAAGTAAAAGAATGGAAGGAATCGGCGTAAACTGACTTGCTCAATAGGTACAAACCTTGTGATGTTTTAATCTTTAATGAATGAGGGCGTTTTTTCTTTGTTTTACCGGATAAAACTGCTACCTTTTAAGATAGAAAAATGCAGTGGTGAGGAGAAAAGTAAAGAAAGATTGAGTCCTTTATTTGGATGCGAATGTGGATGGCTCAGTGAAATTGACTCCATTAGTTATTGTTAAATTTCTAATGCCTCGTTTTTGAAAAAGTGCAAATCTTGCTGAAACACTGCCTGTATCTTACGATGTGAAATGAATGGCTTGGATGACAACAAGTGTTTGGAAAAAAGAAATTCCATGTCTGGATAAATTTGGACAGAAAAAATGTGGCTATCATCGCAGACAACTGTATTGGCCATTGCATGATTCCCAATTTAAATTTGATTGAACTCGTTTTCTTGATATCAAACTGAACTAGTGTTGCATGACCCTTATATCAAGGACTTATTCAAAATTTTAAGATAAATATAGAAAGCTGTTTCCAAAAGACTTTTTTGCTGCAATAATTAAAAAGAGTAGTTTCATGTGTCTGTGTTAGATGTCATGTGTTACGTAGAAAAGAGTTGTAATGTGGTATCAAAGAAAACCATTGAAAAATTCTTTAGAAATGCTTGGCTTCCAGAAAGTAAAGAATTATCTTTTGATGACGACGAGAATGATGATGATGACTATGATGATAATGATGTGCATGTGCCCTATTTGAGATTTCACAAAAATACGGAATTCCGGCCGCACAATGCAAGGCAAACTGACATATTCAGCTATTGACAACGAGGCCGCTTCTAATGGTGAGGCTTCCATACCGTAAATCGTTTCGGAAGTTTTAAATATAAACACTTATGAAAACGACGATAAAGACATCGATTCTGAAGCTGAACCGACAACGCGTCCAGAAGCTTTCAAAATATTAAACATCCTGAGATATTTTTTAATCCATTTGGAAGGTACAGAGGAACATTTTAAATACGTTCGTCCATTAGAAAAAGTAGTTTTAAAAACTACGATACTATACAAACAAACCTGCATAAAAGATTATTTTAAATAAAGAAGTAAGTTTTACTATACTATACTATACTCATCAATTAGAAAATTTATGTGCAAAGAAATTCTTGTTTATAACTCCTCCTTTATAAATTGCTTCTTCACGCTTTTTTGCACATTATTTTACTACTATAACTAACATATTAATACTATTTTATTGTCTAAAGTAAAATTGCTGTTTACACCGCATATAAGATCACACCGCTTATACGGGCATATTTTTCAGGACCGCATGGGTCACCATATATCCGATACTGACTGTATATATATATATAGATTAGAAGTATATTTTTGAGACAAATTTAAAGAGATGTAGTCGGCCGTAATTAGAAGTACACATTTACTAAACTGCTTTTCTATACTCAAACAATAACACACTACCTTCTGATCTGATAATGATTATAATGCAATTAAGGATAATATTTTTATTTTTGTTTCTTACTACTGAAATATTCACATATTTTACAAATCGTGTTTATCCATAAATACTGTAAATTTCGAATTTATTCATACGTTCAAAATATTTTATAATTTGAACGGTCCAATAATTACAACCTTCTCTCAATTCATCAGCCACTTTAACAACATCCCCTTAAGCATTTCGAAATTACAGGCTTTTAGGTATTACTAAATTCGTACATCTTTAACCATAAGTTTGAGTAACATCGCAAACATTATGTTAGTCTAAGTCCTTTATTAAATTCTGAGAAATAAGAATTAAACTGACAAACCTTGATCCGCCTATATCTTGTACAGCTTAATGCATCTCTATTCTGGTATGTTCTTCGTTATTACAGAAAATAATTATGAATAGTTTGTAATAAAAATGTTTATTTTTTACCTCATACATAAATTTAAAAAAAAAGAAGTAGTTTAGAAAAGTTATTTGTGTAATTAAACTGCTTTTGGTTTTTTAGAAATATATAATTAAAAATATTAAAACTGTAACTATAGTAATAAATATATAAAATTTCTGTGAGATCAGGAAAACATTGATGTTCAAATGGTTAACTATAGATTTTATATTTTGTTTAAAAATCTCAGAAGTAATTCCAAAAATGGGATCACTTTCAATACCTGAAAAAACATATAAACCTAGTATGTGTAGTGTAATGTGCCAATTAAATTGAAATTTCAAAATAACAATATTAACAAATGCTATTACTTGTAATCATTAATATAAATCGAATGTTGCATCTATAGAAGAGAGTATCAATATGAACAACTGAGAAAATTTTGTGTTTTCTCTCTCTCTTGTAAGCAATATATAAAATACAATTATTTTATACAAGTTATTCGTATATCTGCTACTTATATTCCTATTCGACAATAGCGGTATTGAAAAATTTGAAGGTTTCACAGCGTTATATTTCAAGAAAAAATCAATGTCTTAATATTTTTTTAATATATATATTTGAGCAAGCTTTAATTATATGACATTTTTTTACAAGCATTAAGAGCACTTTTAACTCTTTTAAGGTATCTATCTTGTGCTAGGCATTTTTTAAGTATTGTATGTTTTGAACTTTAAAGTATGAATAATAACATAAATGACCGAAAAAAAGCAAAAATTCTACAAAATATTTTATAACGAAAAACGGTTTGAAATTTTCGTTTTAATTTGTAAAAGAAAATTAAACATAAGTATAGTTTCAATGAAATCAAACAGTTAAACGTAAAAATTAAAAAGTTTATTATAATGTGCTCACTAAAACGGAATTATTTCTAAATATTATAAACTTAAAGGAACATCAAATATCGTTGGAGGAAACCTGCGTATGAACACACATTTTTGTGCTCTTTTTAATTAATACCAATGTCTTCCGATACCCTGAAAATACAATGCTACTTTTTTAAACTAAAAGTAATATTTTGCAGCAAAGTAAATATTAAATTACATAAATTTCAAGCAAAATATTAACGGCGACCAGAATTATTTCACATGATAAGGTTAAATTTTAAACGTGGATTACGGTAATTAACCCAGTAATTGATTTATATTAATATTTGAATGCATTTTTTTAATTTATCGAAATAAAATTATTATTTTTATTCTAGAAAACGGTAATTAAAGTTTTAAAATTGTATCACAAGATTAACCAGTCAGTAGTCATGTGTCAGTCTTTTTGCAGCGCATTTCAATTATCTTCTTCTATTACAGGTCCCCTTAAAATCGTGAGGTTCCATGCTTTTAATTGTTTCTCCACTCTAATAATAAATTTTGTTTTCTGGTACAACTTTACAAGCAAAGCAGAAATTCGTCGAAAAGTCTGCGAAACGACCACAAGTACGATTTAGTTTTTTTGATTCCCCATTCCAAGGTTCGTGAGAAAAATGTGTAATTTAAGTAAATTACAAATTTATAACTTCATTCAAATGCATTTTTCGAATATTTAATGAAAATTCTTGTTTTCCATTTACTGTACGAGAGCACGGCTCACTGTAAAACATTTTTATAACGTTATTCCATAAAAAAGACGTCAACATGCTACCTCCAATTTTATGCTGTAAATTAACTTTTATAAAGGTCGCCCAAATGAAAGTGACATTGCTATAATAACTCCCCTATTTGATGAGAAAGATGACTGTGCATGCTCCTATAGAAGGCGCAGAGCGCTGGAATACATATGATATCCTGAGAACCCGCCAGTTTGTTTCTAATCAAAAATCTTTCGGACATTAAGTGAAACATAAGATCTTGATTATGTGAAAACTAATCGGCCTCTGTTACAGAGAAGTAATCACCGTCTCCGGAACATATTTTTTTTATATAATGATGTAATTTATTTATTTTTCAGTGCAGGAATTTTTATTATAATGCATATTTTTTATCACATTTTAAATATATTTTTAACAACATGAATTACTTCATGTCATTAGAATATTTTCTCGTGGGTTTTGTCTTGTTATAAAGTTTTTGAATAATTTCATTAATACAATATATCGTTGTATTTTCATAAAAGCGAAAAAAACTCCTAACATTTATATTATCAGTATTAAAATGACTTCTTAAATAGCAAACAAATAAGAAAATATTTAAATATTATGATATTTATATTTTCCTAATTCTTTCCTAGTTGGAAAATAACACATATATCCAGTTATCTGCGGCTATCAAGAAATTAAACAATTACAACATATATTTATAGAACAAATTCATTTTTACACACTTGACGTTGAAGTTACCATATTAATTATATATATATACTATATATGTACATATATATTATTTTTCATGCCACGAACAAAAAATATTTCAAATTTGAAATAATCTATTTAACTTTTGCCATTATAATAGGTTGTCGGAAAAGTGCACTGTTTAGTGATCATCAGTTTCTTCTAAAATAAATGTTCTTAATCGCATGATAAATAAAGCGAAAAAATATAATTAAAAAATATTTAAAAATAAAATATCCTTAAAGTTTAATAAAATTGTATACAAATAAAAGACAAAAGCCGTTGCTTCCGAACCTTCCAAGGGTGCGCTCTGATAGATCCACCTTTAAAAAGTCCTTTTATTTCACCAAAACAGGACCACAACTGCTGAAAAAAGAATATTTTGGTGGTGGGAAACATGGAGAAAATTTTAAAAGCTTTGAATTACAACGCAGTTCAGGACGTGGAAATTATTCGAATTTATATTCGAAAGAAATTCTGGTTTGAAACGAATTTAACCTGGGTAAAATTAACCACATTTTACAGATTATCTGTAAGTTTGGCTTTATGCAGTAGTAATCGGATGTCTTTGTAGCCCTAAAATTCATCTAATAAAAACATAAATATTATAAAAATGAAACATATATAAAATATAAAACATAAACATAAACATAAATATTATACATAAAAATATAACATAAATATAGGCATTGGGTAATTTCTTTGAATAGTTCATTTTTGCAAGCATCTGGCTGAGGATAATATTTATCTGAGGATTTTAATATATAATTTTAATATATAATAAGGGTTGGGTTGGGTTTATTTTTCACGGCCAATTATCTACACGAGGGATATAGGCCCAGGGGGGAAGTGCCCTCCGTGGGGGTCTTTCTAAGGGAACCTAATCCGTATTTACGCATGGAAAGTCCACGGTTCGAAGAAAACCACGAAAACTCCGAACGATTAGGCCGACGGGCGCGATTGGGTTCGAACCCAGCACCTCCCATCTACCAGCTTCGAGAGCAGAACCTCTCGGCCACTGGTGGGGCATATATATAATAAGGGATTTTAATTTATAAAAACAAGTAAGCAAACGAAATAAATAGAAAATAATTTTGAAACAAACGTGCTTTAAAAGGACTAGGAGACAATGTTTTTAGTAACCAGGTCCAATGTCTTTTTATAACTCATATCAATGAATTCACGATACATTTAGAGAAGTAACCATTAGTCCGGATAAACTATCCACTGTCATTTCAGTTTCTTATGTTGTAAAACTAGAGTATTTAATGCTGTTTTAGAATTTCTATTATATATCATAGCATTGTATGTATGTCTCCTTACGTTCGGTTAATATATTCCATTTTAAAGAATTCGTGATTTGCCATTTTTCCTATCTTTTTATTCTAATAAAAAGAAATCATGTTTTAATCTAAAATAAAATGTATTCAAATATTTCACTATAAATGGAACATGTTTCATTTTCTGTTATTAAGAATAGATTTTTTTTTTTTTTTTTTAACTGTCATAGACAGAAAAAATAATCTAAATATTACAAAAAGAAAAAAAATCATTTTTAGAGCATTTTTATAATATTTAGCTTTTTCTTTTTACAAAATTAATTTATGTTGTGCCGCAAAATTTACAATTGGCTTTATTTTATGATACATTTTCATAAAAAATGATATTGTTGGGTGAAAAATGTTTAATGATATACGCTCAGAAAGAAATTATTATAAATTAATGAGTTACGTCTATTAGATACCATTAATTTTCAATTTTGCTGAAAAAAAAAATGAAAAACATTTTTCCCAACTCATTCCACTTTAGTCATATTTGTTTCTTATATTGACGCATAGTAACCATATGGCACTGGCGCGACATTAAATGTATCATTTTTTAAGTTGCGATTAATTATTTCATTTATTACTCGAACCAACAATTAGTGTGTTAATGAGCTCTACTTTATTTTCTAACTTAATTTAAGATTCGATCGATCACATTTTGATATATTTGTGCAAAGAATTTTAGGGAATCAGATATTTAAATATACAGTAATTATAATAGAAATAATTAAAGAACCGTGTTTGGTTAAAAAAATTTCAGTTTTAAAATTCAGTTAAGAAAATTTTTATAATGTAAATTACAATAGAAAATATTCATAGATTTTAGATGTTTCTTTTATTTTTGTACTATCTAACTTGCCCGGCGTTTCCAGGTACGTCAAAAAACAGCTCGAATTGCGAAAAAGCTCTGAAAATCACAATAAGATATCGCGAAAAAATTTTTAATTGCTGCACAAATTTCGAAAAGAGAAAAAAAAATTATATATTGCGTTCGAAGATTGAAAGTTGATTCCTTTCACTAATGTGGAAAAATGGTAGGAAATAGTTAAAATACACTAAAAATCAGATACAAAATTCCCGAAAAATTCGAAAATTGATATACGAAATTCGAATAAACTTTATTGAAATAAGGGCAGAAATTACTTTAGTATTATAGGCCAAAAATGGAATGTCAAAAAATTGCAGCAGATTGCGAAGAAACGTAGAAATCGAATTAAAAATCACAAAAAGTTAAAAAAATCACGAAAGCCAAAATTTACTGTAATTGGATAAAAGTTTGGATCAAATCTAATTCCTTTGACCTGCGGGCTCTCTTAAAATTTATGTTTGGAAAAGCATTGTATCATGTTACTTTTATTCATAATTTAGTTTACTCGCATTCCCTTAAACATAATTAATATAACCCCTTAAGTTAATATTAGTTTTTGTTGCAGTAAAATATCTCAATTTGTTCATTTTCTGTAAGCAAGTAATCCCTATTGGTTTACAATGGAAGTCTATGGGAATTTGGAGAAATATTAGAGATATTGCCAAATTGGTGTCACTTTTGGCGGCTAATTTTGGTCGCCAAATTTGGCGATATATCGCCAAGTTGGCGAGAAAATTGACGGCATTCGGCGACAGAACTGTCCCCCCACCCCCCCTACGATAACCCTCTTATAGCTACGAAGATGCATTAAATGCTGTTGAATAATCTCATAAAAAATTCGCTAAAAATTCAATAATCGCTGTACGAATTCCGAATGAACTTTTTTGAAAAGAGAACAAAATTTACTATATTGGCTTAAAAGAAAGAAACCTTATTCTTTTCACTAATGTGAAAAAATCGCCTCGAAACTTAAAAAAGCACTAAAAATCGCATAAAAAATTTAAAAAAAATCGAATATCGGGCTTCGAGTTGCGAAACTTCATATATAGACGGACCTTACCCCAAATTTTGTAGCTCTACGTGCAGCTGTCTCTTCAGAACATCGTCGACTCACTCACACACAAACTTCTTTCCTTTTTATTATAGATTTAATTAACTGGATTCCCTTAAATATAATTAATATAACCCCTTAAGTTAGTATGAGTTTTTGTTGCATTAAAATATCTCAATTTGTTGATTTTCTGTAAGCAAGTAATCACTATTGGTTAACAATGGAAGCCTATGAGAATTTGGAGAAATATTAGAGATATCGCCAAATTGGCGTCACTTTTGGCGACTAAGTTTGGTTTAAAAATTTGGCGATATATCGCCAAGTTGGCGACATAACTCCCCCCCCCCCCCTACGGTAACATCCTTATAGGTATGAAGACGCATTAACTGCTGTTCAGTAATCGCATAAAAAATGCCTAAAAAATCAAAAATCGCTGTACGAATTCCGAATAAACTTTTTTGAAAAGAGAACAAAATTTATTATATTGAGTTAAAAGAAAGAAACCGTATTCTTTTCACTAATGTGGAAAAATCGCCTCGAAATTTAAAAAAGCGCTAAAAAATCGCATAAAAGATTAAATTAAAAAAAAAATCTAATCAAAAAATAGAGCTTCGAGGTGCAAAACTTCATATATAGGTGTACCTTTTCCCCAAATTTTGTAGCTCTACGTGCAGCGGTCCCTTCAGAACACCGTCGACACACTTACTCACACACAAACTTCTTTCCTTATTATTATAGAAGATGGACATATCATTTTTCGCGTACTTTAAAATAGAATATTTATGTTAAAGATGCATTTTTAGTAATGAAGTTTTAAATGATATATTAAAAACGTCATATTATACATATAGGGAAGAAATACGTTTTAAAATACGTCATACAAGTTTTAAATAGCCCTAGATTGTCACAGACAATAAAAAAAATCAGTTTTTTTCATGTAACTAAATAGCCACAAAAAACAAGAAAACAACACAACTAATGGCCCTTACCAGGGCTGCTGCATACGACAGTTTTTTAATTCTTCCTCACACCACTCTCTCAAAACAAAAATTATTGACATGAAATGAGAAAATTTCAAGAGAATTATACTAGAAAATCTTTTAAATAGTTAAATAGTGGTGAGAATAGAATAGAAAAACAGTCGTCTGTAGGGTTACGCAGTAGGATGAAATACAACAGTGGTTCCCACCGGTGGGCAATTTGTCCTTCTAGGGGGGACAATTCCAAATTTCTTACTTACTCATTCACTATAAGTTTCTTTTGTCTTTTTTTGGGATAAGTAGTGTTGTAGGCTAAAAATAAATGGAATACAAGCAAAATTTAATAAATCAGTTTTTTATTGAATTTTTTAAATGTTCTGTATCGAAATTTTAAAATAGATTTAACACCTGAATAATTATGCGAATAATTTTTAAAAATATTTTGATATCTTTTGAAAGTATTAAAACTCACTATAATTTTTCGTAGCGTTTTCCATTGTTTATTAAATGAGTTTTCTACTTCTATTCGCTAATACAATTATCGATATTGGAAAAGGGAAAACAGAGAAAGAGGGAGAATGTGTTATGCGAAATAACGGCTACTTAATTTGATAAAAATGCGAATATTAAAATATTTCTTGTGTATTGTGTTATCCATATAAAGAAAAGTCAGTGTCCAAAGCTTTTCTGCCAACTCTTAATAAGTTACAAGAATGCATTACAAAAATGTATGAATTTATCAGATTTAACGTTAAATGTAAGTGTTTATTTAAGTTACTTGGGAAGATAAAAATGCAGACCGTATAAAATTTTCTTTAACATTGAGTTAAATTGGAAAAGTACAACATAACTCGTTTTGGCATGTAGGCAAAGATGTATAATCTCATTGCGTTTATAAAATTATGTTAAAAACACATTTGTGGTAGAAGATCCACCTCTTTGATAAGTTAAAAAAATATTAAATGAATAGATTTTATTAAGGCTCTATGACACTTCCACAGTGTAAATAGAGTTCATTTTTTAAAATGAGACATAATTTACATATTAGGGTGGGGGGGGGGCATAGTGACTTTACGGATGCTTTGGTGGGGCGTGGCCAATAGAAGGTTGGGAACTACTGATCTAAATTGAACTCAAAAATGCAAATAGCTTATAGCTTTATAGCAATTAGCTTAGGGTACAGAAAATGTCTTTTAGATAAATCAAGTATCATTAATTAATGGAAATAGCTTTTACAGTTGAAGCAAAACGGTTTAGTTGAATGAAAATGGCTTTTAACTAATGTAAATACTTGAAAAATGTATAGCTAATGAAAATGGATAGTTGAAATTATAGAGATAGTTTTTTTACAATTGCTTTCTGTACAATGTTTTTCTATGGATTTTGAATAATTCTATTTTGTAGAAAATGTTTTAAAGGGTTTTTTTTTTTTTTTTTTTTTTTTTTTTTTTTTTTTTTTTTTTTTTACATTAAGAAAATGGTGTATCATTAAAATTCACAAAAAAATTATATGTATTTACAGGAACCTGATTATTTTAATTTTATTATTAGAAAATCTTTGTAATGTACCAAAGAATGACTCAGCAAAGCTATTTAGTTGCTTTAGTATAATTTCTAATATACGTTATTAATTCTCTTCCGTTTGAAATAAAAATAAATTCTGTTAAATCCTACATCACACGTCGAAAACAAAGACAAAGAGGATTTAAATCCCATTTTTGCTACATTAATGTATTTAAATTTCAGGAATTAATGTGTTTAAAATTCAAAAATAAAATATTTCATTCATTAGTATCAGGAGGTAAAATCGCTTTGTAAAACCATTGAACATACAGAGAAAGTTATCTGTTAAAGAAACATGATGCATTCTATGAAAAATTCAAATTCAAATTACATAAACTTTTTTATAGTTAGTTAAGGTACCAAGTAAAAATATTTGGCCCGTAACATAATTTGTTTATGCAGTATCATCCTCTTTGTGTTCTGCATAATATCGTAAAGGAAAAACATTAATTCACTGGAATTTATATCCGGATTTTTTCTTCAATTTATACATGTTCATTTTAACTAGATTCTTTCTAAGAATTGTGAAACTTTCCTTAATTATGTTAGAAAATTCAACTTTGATTCGAAATAGAAACTAAGCTTTTTAGACATGCATTTTCCTTCGTTATTAATAAAAAACTTTGTATTAGGTAAGCTTTTCTTTTAGTTACCAATTAAATAAGAATTCCGTAAGGATTTTAAGATTCTTTTATAGAATGCTCCACGTGTATGGCACCAACACTCTGTTTTTTTACCCGTCCAATATATCTACTTTAAGCTGTAAAATTTACAATGTTTTTATTACAATTTATTAAAATGTTTCTATTTCATACTTATTACAGTTTTCAGTAAAAGTTGATGTTCAAAATATTTTAATTTGTCTTCAAAAGAACCTGAAGGTTTGCAGTTTCGGCACGTTATTATAAAATGTTACGATTCTGTTAAATACAGCATCCACGAAAAACTGATTTTCTGAAGTGTGATCACTTTTGACACCTTCGTTGCACGAGATTGACATTATGGCTTCATTTATATAACATTTTGCACTCCAGGCCGTTTTGGAATGGGAAAACCTGCAAATAGACGAGTTTTTTAATAGACAACAAGCAAAACAGTATAAGTGTTTATTTATAGAATATTAATATATTATATATTATGTATACAATTTATTACAACTATGTAATAAATTGTATATAATAGGATTTGACTGTAACTGTTTATCAATAAATGAAATTTTGAAGTTTCACCCGGCCCTCTTTCGTTATTAAAACTCAGTAGCAGAGATGCGAGGTATCGAATTAGTTCAATGAGACGAATCGAAAAGACAACAAAAATCGAAATTATCCGCTACGGACTCTGGTACCAGTGTTCTTCAGTCACTTCGCGAGTTGCTGCAATACACTGAGTGGTGAGTGAGAGTCACCTCTCGAGTTATCGCAATACATTGTAAAACCTTAGACTAACAGGTGGAAGTGGTAGCGTGGAACTTCAGTCAAGCGGAGGCCCAAGTAATAATTAAATCAAACAATTTATTTAAATGCATAAGATAAATTAATATTTCTTGACTAATACTTGAATTTACAACTATATTATATTTTTGGGTACTTTACAGCTGGCGACAATGTTCATTAAAGGCTTAATGTTCAGAGTATAGGATTAGCATTCAGATTCTACTGGATTCTTTCTCGATATAAATCCAAAATCCCGTCACAATAGTCTCGTAAGAAACAGCTGCCTCTGTTTTCTTGTGTATACCAATCCGTTGTCAACTACTCATATCTCGCGGTTTCCACCGGAGAAATCTTACCCTGCCCGAATCGGCAGACTGCTTCGGACCTGTCCGAAATCTCAGCCTCAAACTTTTTGAGAGCAACTCCCTCCTTGGGATCCCAAACACATCTCCCTGTTCCTCCCTTTTTTTCCACCAAGGCTATCCATATCACACTCAGGACCCACTCAGTTTCTAGGTTGAATGACATCACTAACAAGCTTCAATCTCATAGGCCAAGAGAGACCCTCGCTGCTAGCGTGAGAAAATTTCGCATCTAGTTTCATTTTTAAATTGTCCTGGGAAAATATCGGCAAACTTGCTATTTAAAAGGGATTCCGTAACTCCTCCTTTTTTCTCGCTATCCTCCTTTTCAGTCAACCTTTAAGATTGGTTTAGATGGATTGATTCTTTTAATCATTTCCTGCAGAACCTTGAGACTTAGAAATATTTTGAGCTGTTATGCTTATACATTGCTGTTCCTATCTAGAGTTCTCTTTTGAAAATATATGGACTCTTTTTGTGAATTACATTGGATTCTTCACAACATTTATTGGTGAGCGAGAGTCATCTCTGGATTGAAAATAGTTGATAAGTCCAAAAAAGTACCACATAAAACTTAAACGCAGATGTTTAATTAGTTTATAAAGTATCTCATATATCAAAGGTTTACTCTACACTTTTTGGAGATTTTTTTTTTTTTTTTGGTCGAATATCTTTTGACAAGGTTTCGAAAGCATCTAGTTATAAAAAAAATACAAGACGAATCACTCCAATATAAACCCAGATATTTCTTTTTGACTTTAACGATAATAAACATAGTTTAACGGAATTTAACAACATTTCTACCTTATTTTGTGTGGAATGTAATGCTATCACTAATGGACGTAGCAACCTTTTACGTTGAAACAGTAATAAAGAATAGTACACTAAATATTTTAGAATGTACCTAGGACTTCATTAACATCTGAAATTAGAGGAAACAAACTATCATTTTGAGGAACCTTTTCATTTGGGAACTTTTCTATATTTTTTATTTATTAAAACTCATAAATGTTACAGATAGTATTTTCCGAGAATAAGTTAACTGAGTTTCCATTTACCCGATTAAACAGTTTTCTTATGCCCCGGTATATATCATATATAGCGTATATTAGTACCATATATAGATGTTATAAATTTTGTTCCCCTTGTGATTTCTAATCAAAACACCAGGAGACTATATGATTTGTTTACAGATTATTACTCACGTTAAAATTGTCTAATTAGATAAGATTCCTGATTTTCACTTTCATTAGGCAAACTTTACCCTAAAAGAAAAACAAAAGTGCAAAATAAAAATAAAATTAGAATCCCCATTTTGCATTCATTTTTCGGTCATTTAGAGAGAAATATGCTCTGCGTGCTTTTTGAATAATCTGGTCTTGAATGTACTGAACTTAGCACATGGTATTAGGGATGAAATTAGTCTACATATTCAGCATTTTACTCAATATCATCATATTTAACATACGGCGATGCTATTCTTTTGAAAATTTTGTGAACACGTCTTCATCTATTCTATTAATTATTATTAAAATTGCAAAAGAGTATACGAGTTTGAAAATGCGTGAAACAACCTTTATGAATGATTAAAATAAATTGATTGAGAACCTTTTTTTTTATAAAAAAAAAAAGGGTAATTTTGTTTTTCTATTGCCTGTAAATGTTTGATCACGAATTTTCGGGAAATCCTTTATTAGCATTTTTTTTTTTTTTTTTTTTTTTTTTTTGTAGAAGAATATTCTGAAGCTTATAAAGATATTTTGCGTTAAGATTAAATAATTTTTTTTTCGAAATTTATGAAATCTGCACACCGACAAGCTGATAAATTACGAGAGACTGTTATTAGTCATATATTTAAAGTATGATGGTGTCGTTTATGTCTCTTAATATAGTTTGAATCAAAACTTAACAACTTTTCACATATTTGTACCAAAAAATTTAAATTTGATAATCATGCTGTAGATAAAGATTACTTTTCATTATCTTATAATGTATGAAATTTAGTTTAATATGTTCAGACTATCATCACAAATAATGTAACTGTTTTGAATGAATTAACAATTAAAAAAGTTAATTTTATGTGATCTATGTAACGACTGGTAACAATTTTGTCTTTTTATATGAATTTAAAAAGTATTATTTCTTTCAATGAATTTCATAAGACACCAACCATTGCAATAAAATATAAATGGAATCAGTTTTGCTATGCGTACTATTAAAAATAACATAATATATTCCAGGTATGAGGCATTCTCCGTTAAACGTATTCCATTAAACTTCGTTATAAGCAAAAATATAATTGATACAATATTAATACAGGTCTAAGCAACTTTGATTTTTATAAAGTTAGGTGATGCATTAATGATAACTTAAAAATTATTGAAATAGAAATTCCTAATTATTTACATTGGTACATTTAACTGAATTCGTAAATAGGCTATCGTGGAATTTTTTTTTTTTATGTAAACATTTGACTAGTTTCAGTATTGATAGATATTATTTGTAAGCTTCTGACATCAGTGATTAAAATGTTCCTCATCCTGAATCTAGGAATAAGAGTAAGTCATTTGAATTCTGAAGATATAGTACTTGATTTTTTCTACCAACCCATTCTCGACATTTGTTTTTGTTTTTAGAATGTTTAATCTGTTATTACGAGTAAGACCAAACAGAATTACATTTTTGCTGAATTTAATCATTGAAATTATGTGAATAAAAGTACGCTTCAGCTATATTACACTGTAAAATAAATTATGTAATTTTTCTCCATAAAATTGGTGGCCTTGTATCCTCCCATTTTATTGTGTAATTTAACCGATATAGCTAGTGTTATGTTACGCTAATGTATAATATTATACCAGTGATATCAGATAAAATGGCACCATTATAAGTTAAATCACTCCATTAAATTGGAGGCAGCATGTTGCCACCAATTTTCTGAAGTAACGTTTCATTATTTTATTACAGTGTAATGGGGACATAATCATAAATATTTACAGAATCATTATTTGACGTGTCTATTTAAGTATGTCTAGTTAAGTCAATGTTTAGGGAAACCTTTTGAGAATAGTTTATCCCTCTGAGCGTTTTGAGAGCTTGCCTGCATATTTATAAAAATGTTTATAAAACTAATGTTAAATTATCTTTTTCTCCCTGTTTGCTTTCAAGATACACTTCGTGTTTCTTTATTTCACACACATATTAAAATACAGTTCTGTTAAAAATATTTTATGTACATTCGATTTAAGTTGCTTTAGGGAAAAAACAGGGGAAACCGCTTAGAGGGTTAAAATGTTATTGTGTTTCTAAGATTCACAACTACTTTTGCCTTTTTAAATATTCTCTTCTTATGTTATTAGGGTTAACTAGAATAATTACAGTGCATTTCTTCCTTTCAACATAAACATAAACATGAATTTAAGAAAAGGAGAAAAACGACAAATTGGACTTCGTGTTGCTTGTGCCAGAAAGATATCCGAAAAGACTTACGATGTTCATATAGAAAGAGTGTCCTCACTGTGCCATATGATGGCAGGACTATATAATAGAAAATGATGATATTCATCAAACTCAACTATTAGCATGGTTTGCGTTGAATAATGTAGATCCAGAAGCTAGAAAATTAATGTATAGTGAAATACCATTATAATTACCAAATTAAGGTAATTTTATTTCTTAAGTTGAATCTGTTAACTAAATTAACTTCTATTGTGAATTTATCCCCCACTAATAAAAAGTTAAAGCGCTTTGAAATCTTTTTGAGAAAGGCTGTAAATAGATGACTGGATAATCCTTTGATATTCAAAAATGCAAAATGAAAATTTACTGTTTAGAAAAAGCATAATGATTTAATTATTCTAATAAAAAGCGTAATTAAATAATTTAGAATGAATGTAGAATACATAGTTCAGATGTATACAATTTCGTAACTAACTACGTGAACAATATAGACATTTGTCACACATACTTTGTACATAATTTTATGTAATAAGAATAAAAAAATAATTTTCGTAAAATAAAAATAAAAAGTTACCTTTATGAAAATTGCAGCAAAATCTAATTATTTTATGCTTATTTCAGTATGCATATCTCATAAGCTTAAAAACATCACCTTAATTTTCTACTTAAGTTAATTTGTAAACATTACTGAATATACAGGGAATTTTATTCAAGGAGTAGTAAAAAATGAAGGCAAGTATTTCTCTGTAAATTAGCTTACTTAAACATAACAGTTTGCCCAAGAAAGATAATTAAGCTTCATAATTCAAAAATGTTCTTAAATTTTTCTTTTAAAATGTTTCCTTGAAAAGTGCTCGTAATTTAGCTTTGTGGAAAACGACGTAAGAAAATAAGTATCTTGCAAATTTATTTTAGAGTGAAAACAAAGTATAAATCAGAGTAATGTTTTGAAAAAGAAAAGTGTAAAGTGTTTTTTTTAAAAGTTCTATTTCAAAATTATTTGTATATTTCTAGGAAAATAATGGTTTTGCTTTTTATTTAATTAGGCCACTTCAAAAAAAAAAAAAAAAAAAAAAAAAAAAAAGAAAAAAAAAAAAGCTTCAATCTTTGGATGTTATGTGTGTATATACGTATGTATGTACACTTGCATTGATCAATAAACTGTTCTTTACTCCAAAAACGACTAAGGCAAATTTCTTTTTAGGACTTTGACAACATAGTTGAAAAGTGTTTATGAACTCGGTATGCCTGTCCGTCTGCCTGTCCGTGCTTTAACTCCATTAAATATAGATCGATTGCCATTAAATGAATACATGTAAATGGGGTTCAATATGGAATGTTCGGTATTGGAAGTGAAGTTTGTGGCATTTTCAGTTCATTTATGCGCCACTCAAAACAATTTCATACATTACGGTATACGGGGAAAAATCGTTTGTCATATATTTTAATGATATTATAGTACAGTAAACTCCCGACTATCCGGCCTAATGTGGCGGAAGGGTAGACCGAATAACAAAAAAAACGGATATGCCGAAGTTCTAGAAGTATTTACTCACACCCTGGTCTTCTGCCCCCCCCCCCCCCATTATATAAAAACGCATGTTACACATTTTAAGAGAAACTTTATATATACAGTACATACAGTTTCAAAATATGCTAAACATTAACGTGAAACGTAAGCCTAATTCGTAAAGAAATGAGTAAATCTTCTTTTATGGTTTATTAATAAAAGATTGCCCAAATATAAAAAGTTATGCATAAGTCAAAAGAGTCAAAACTTAATTTTTAATTTATTAAAAAGCACTTGATAGATGACTACTTCGCCCTATTATTCTTCTTCCGCGACGCAATGTCCTTCCATTTACGCAAGCAGATAATATTAGCTGGCGTCGCTTCGTCCTGCTAACTCGTAGATTCTCCTCATAGTCACTACAAACTTTTTTCCTTTATCACCCATTTCGTTAATCTTCCATAAATAAAAACGAAGCACACCAAAAGACTGTATGAAAGTAACGAGAATGAGCGAAAAATAAACTCCGCAGTTGTTAACATTTGTTGCACAACTGACGAAACAGGTTATCAAGCCGTAATCCCCCACCCCCTCTCCCTTCCTGTCTGTCTCTGCTATACCACTCTGCAATCCCTTCTTGCTCCTTCCTATAGTGAGTTAGCATCTTCCTACAGAAGGAACCTGCCTGTCTCGGCCCCTTTAAATATATCTCATTTTGTTTTACTAGAACGGATAGTACGGAGGGCCGGATAATCGCAAGCCGGATAGTCGGGAGATTACTGTATTTTAAACATATTGAAAGTGATATACATCATTGATGTGCACTACAATGTTCTTACATAAAACTTATAGTTATAGATCTTAGGCAGAGAACTAATTGTTCATTTACAGGGACACACAAATCAATTTGGAAGTAGAAGAAAATCAGCAGTAAATGAGTTATTGAATGAAGCACACGGACAATAATTGCTGGAGCTGTATTTTCAGTTACGATGATGCTTTTTTGAAATTTAACATTAAATATATATATATATATATATATATATATATATATATATATATATATATATTACTTGCTGTGTATAAATCTTAATGATTATAAACATGGTCGCACGAATATCCTCAACAACATCCGTTTATTTGCGGAAATTGCTGAGTGGAAATTTTCAATTGTGCAATGCGTTTAACTGAACTAACTTTTAGCGTACTATGAAGTATGCATACATATCTGTAGATCATATACTGTGTTGTACAAAATCTCTTACATTTTAACGGAAGAAATCGGGTTTTCAAATGCCTTATGCGTTTTCCAAATTGTTCACTTAACCATCATCTTTCACATAAGTAACCTGTAAAGTTTTGTTACAGTATTCTGAATGTGTTGGAAAGGGTTTCATAATCTATGCTGTACACATGAGTTTTCGTTCTTGTTAAAATATTTAATGAATAATTTCGAAATTAATTTGGCATATTTACTAATTGTTAATTTAGGACATGCTGTACTGCAAAGAAAATTCAGTGAAAAAACGGAAAATGTCCTGTTTTTCACAAAATGTATGCTTAGTTATTTCCCCTGATTCCTCTGTTTAAGACAAAAAACTTTGGTGTTTAGAAATGATTGGGAGCCACAGCAGAATATTAAAATAAAAAAAATCTAAATAATAATTATAGGCATATTTACACGGTAACGTGTATATTAAACGACATGCCTTCTTCCGGACTTCGGTAATAGCCATTAGGATTAGATGATGACTTTCCCTGCGCAAACTAGCAACTCTAACGGCTTTGTTAGATCAAAACATCAAGTAAAACAATTTAACTGAAAGTTATGCTTTTTCTCTGATTTGAAAGAGTATATTTCTGATAGTCTGTCTTGGTAGGAACATTTCCCTACTTAATGATCCATGAGAACGATCCACTAATATTAAACTCGAAGCTGTTAGTGGTTGTAATATAATTTCAGAGAATCGACCCTGCCGTACAGTTTTTGATATCTTTTATGTAATCAATTTTTCTTTTAAATCTGTGTAGTTTCAAGCTTCCGAATTTTTTTTTTCTTTTCAATCTGGCTTCCCCATGAGTCTCCTCTAAAGGGACGCAGGCAGGGGCGTTGGACGGAAACGTGATATACCACGCTCCGCGAATTTTGCGGCAGTAAGATACAAGGAATAGTATTTAAGGAGGAGGGGGGGGGGGGTTCCGGGCCTAAAAATCCTTAAAAAAAAATACATTTTTTTTATTAGCTTAAGAAAAATACTGAGTTTTTAGCGTTAAATACCGCAAACCGCAAGCTTTTATCATCATTAGATCCAGAGATATAACACCTTTTGCCTTGAGAAGCGAAGCATCAGGCTGCCCGCTGACAAAAACTTCAGTTTCTTTTATCTCAGAATGAATTTTTTCACGATTTGTCAAATTTAAAAGAATATATCTAAAGTTCCTTAAAAGATATATGTATGAAATCTTTAACAGAGATTTTATGCTATATTTCCAGGAAATTGTCTTCAGGATTTTTATATTTTGAATGATAATTGTGATAATATGCTAATTAATACAAAACTCACTCATAAAAAACTTCATTCTTTTACTTAGAATTTTTTTTATAAAATACATAATCAATATTTTAGGAAATCCCGAAGACAAATTAAAATGATTCATTTTCTGTACACAAAAGTGTAATTTTTTTCTAAATCGAGTAAGTACTTCCAGAGTTATATCAAAAATTAAATATGTTTAAAATTTTACAATTTAAATAAAAAAAATTAAAAAATTTTCACATTTTTTTTACATGCAATATTCTTATTATATTAAAAGATATTTCAGAAAAAAAATTCATAACAAGATCTCTATAAATAAAAAAATAGAATTTTGAGCCCCGAACCCTCTTAAATTTTTAGAAAGTAATACAAGAAATAATTTCTTACCAATAATATGCGTTTTATTGCTTCTCAAATTCCTCTCCTGCTGCTTCGATTCATTTTTCCATTCGAATAAACAAATCATCAAAATATGTATGCCACTCTAAAAGTGGCATAGCAGAACCACGGTATTTGTAATCTTCAATGAAGAACTTTTGTCGGTCTAGGATCATCTAAAAACACCCAAAATTTCGATTGTTGTTTTGTTTCGGGTTCATAGAAATAAATCCATGTTTCGTCGCACTTTACGATGTCATACACATGTTTTGAAGCAACGGAGTTTAATTTTTTGGATTTTCTTAATACCATCTTACACGAGAGTTCTTTTAAGATTGAAAAAAATTTTGGGGGACCCATTAGGAACACACCTTTTTCACTTTTAAATGATCATGTAAAATTGAATGCATGCAGGTACTTGAAATATTCAAAGTTGCTTCTATTTCCCCATATGTCACATGACGATATGAAGCTATTAGTTTTCTCACAGCATCAATGTTTTCGGAATTTTACATCACATCTTGGTCGAGCCTGCCGAACATCGTCACTGAGATTATTATGATAGAGGGAAATTCTTTAAATCGTTGCTTTAGATGGTGCTTCGCTACAAAACGTCGATTTCTTTCTATCGCTACACTGTTTCTGTATCAAATCTTGTCGAAAGTCATAAAAGATCATGGCTTTAAATTCCCATTAACCTAACTCCATAAATATTAGCACTTCTAATTTTCGGAAAATCACAGTAAATACAATTCTGCAGATTTTCATGTTCCGTAAACGCAGACATTCACGTATATATTCGAATTTTGATAAAATCGACTTCGTTGAAAGCAGCTCTTTTTTCGTTGCCAGGTTACTAAAACTTAAGTACTGGCCCTCGTAAACGGAAAATATTTCGTTTATTCCAGAAAATTTTACGATTCCCACTTAATATAGATATTTGCAGTTAAAAGACAATCGTCTACACACACACACACACACACACACACACATATATATATACAGAATATTTTTTACAGTGTAATCAAGCAGTGCACTTTTTTCAAAATCCATTTTTCGTTTCATCCGTTCACACTTCAAAGTCCTGTGTTACCGAGTATGTTGTTTATTACTTTTATCTTTATTTCTTATATCTTCAATAGAAGAAAGTATTGTAATCGAAATATTTTTTGACTTCCGGTTTTCGACGGATTTATACGTTTTAGCTGTCAGAGATTCTAAAAAACATGTTTATAGAAAATGTCTGTGTGTCCGTATGTTTGTGTGCCCGTATGTCGCCATTGTACCATCAAAAATTGTATGAAGTTATGCATAGAATTGAACCAATTTTTTTTAAGTTTTTGGCTATGGCAAGCAGGTCCTCCATTAATTTGGAAAAAATCCGCCGGTAGGGGGTGCTGTAATAGCGATTTTTGTACATTTTGAATATTGTACCATCGAAAAGTGTATGAAGTTATGCATAGAATTGAACGAAATTTTTTGTGTATGTTTTTGGCCATGGCAAAAGGGTCCTCCCTGAATTTAGAAAATATCCGCCGGTAGGGGGCGCTGTAATAACGATTTTTGTGAATTTTGAATATTGTACCATCGAAAAGTGTATGAAGTTATGGATAGAATTGAACCAAATTTGTTGTGCATGTTTTTGTCCATGGCAAGAATGTCCTCCCTGAATTTGGAAAAATTCCGCCAGAAGAGACGCTGTAATAGCGATTTTTGTGCAATTTTCAATATTGTACCATCGAAAAGTGTATGAAGATATGCTTAATTCTAATAAAAATTCTACTGAAACTAATTATAACGAAATATTGACATGAGATAGAAGAAAGTTTTGCTATTGGCACATCCAACTAGTAGTCCAGGCAATAGAGACCGTATAGGGGCTCTACCTAGCAAAATTCATGGTAGTTCTGGAAAAAGGCTTACTATATGTTTTCTGGGTCGCTGAATCCGAATTTTTTACTTCCCACCAAAATTTCCCCGGCAACACCCTCCCCCCCCCCAAAAAAAAAAAAAAAAAAAAAACAAATGGGTAAAATGCCCCCCAAAAATGTTTTTATTAAAAAAAATCAATTTTTTATTGCTTTAGGGAAAAAGTATCTAGAAATTCAGAAAGTGGACAAAATTTGCAACAAATTAGACACATGACATTATGAACAAAGTTGCGCAATTCCACTTAACCACTCACACGTTTACATTCGCCCTCCCATCTCCCCCCCGAACTTTCTCTATACGGTTTACTTTAAGTTTTTTCGGTCGCTGAATCCGAATTTTTAACTTCTCCCCAAAAATGTCCCCCCCCCTAAACCGCCCCCACCGAAATAGTTGTTTTAAACTTAAATTTCTTATTGTTTTAGGGAAAAAGAATTACAAAATTCAGAAACTAGACAAAATTTGCAACAAATAGGATACATGACATTATGACGTATGATGAACGGGGAGGGTGAGGGCTGCCTCTGAACATGCACTGCGGCCTACGTGCACTAAGTTATGAAGTCCAGGCAATAGGGGATTTTACGTGGCAAAATTAATGCTACTTCTGGACTTCGATTCAACTTATGTTTTTTGGGTCGCTGAATCCGAATTTGTAACTTCCCATCAAAATTTCGCCCAGCAACCCCTCGAAAATTTGATTTTTTGAAAAAATTTGGTTTTTGAGAAAAGGGCGCGGGGAATGTTCCGAGACAGCCCCCTCTCTCCCCGTTTATCCTACGTCATAATGTCATATATCCTATTTGTTGCAAATTTTGTCTAGTTTCTGAATTTTGTAATGCTTTTCCCCTAAAACAATAAGAAATTAATTTAAAAACAACTATTTTGGTGGGGTTTCGGGACGGAAAATTTTGGGGTTAAGTTAAAAATTCGGATTCAGCGACCTAAATAACTTAAAGTAAACCTTATAGAGAAAGTTCGGAGGGGAGATGGGAGGGCGAATGTTAACGTGTGAGTGGTTAAGTGGAATTGCACATCTTAGTCCACGCAGCACCGCGGCGCATGTTCCGAGGAAGATACCCCCTTCCCCTTCATCCTAAGTCATAATGACATATATCTAATTTGTTCCAAATTTTGTCTACTTTCTGAATTTCTAGATACTTTTCCCCTAAAGCATTAAAACATTCGATTTTTTTTTAAAAATAAAAACCTTTTTTGGGAGGCTTTTTACTAAAATTTGGGGAGGGGGGGGGCTGCCGGGGTTAATTTTGGTGGGAAGTTACAAATTCGGATTCAGCGACCCAAAAAACATAAAGTAAGCCGATTTTCAGAACTACCATGAATTTTGCTAGGTAAAATTCCCTATTGCCTGGACTATAGTGTTATGTATGTATTGGCGAGAATGTCATCTTAAATTAAGTCATTAGGCATCAAGAATTTTTTCACAAATTGAATTTTTTTTAGTTAATAAATAAATGGTATAGCTATTTTTTTGAATAATTAAAAATTACAATTAATCGACTAAAAATTGATTTATATTAAATCTATTAAATTTTTTGATGAAAGTCAAAACAGATAGATAGCATATTTGTTTCTTTTTAACCGTCTTCAAAAAGAAGGAGGTCATCAATTCGACCTGTATGTATGTTTTGCCCATGTTTATTTTTATTTATTTATTTTAAGCTATGAGGTATTCGCTACGGCTTTTGCCGGCATGACATCAAATGATCACAAAATGGCGTTATTTCCTTGGGACAATGTTGATTCACGAGGAAAAAAGGCAGAACCCTTTGCCCATGTTCACGCATAACTTTCTTAAATATGAACAGATTTTGATATATATTTTTTTGTTTGAAAGTGTAAGTTACACATATGGTCCCATTCCAATTTTATAAAAATCTGATAATTAGAACATTTAAAAAAAATAAAAACTTTAAAATTCAAATCCTTTTTGAAGCAGTCTCGCATTATAAGCATTCATCTTTCATGCTGTTACTCTTACAGAGATACGAGATCTTTCAAAGTGCGAAAACTTAGCTGTACAAGGGCCGAGATCCAGATAGATTTTTTGCTGGTAGTGAAACGAGATTGACCAATCTGAAGCCTGCAGTTTTGCGAACTTTTCGCTGTTTGCAAAAATGCAGCCTTCTGATTGGTCGATCTCGTTTCGCTTAGAGCGAAAATTCTATCTGCATCCCTGCCATTCTGTCATCCACCAAAGCGGCCCACAAAGACACAAACCGATATCGGAAGTCAGTGTCGAAAAATTGAAAATCAACTTTTAAAATTTCTCATGTATCAGAGCACAAGTACAACGCCTAGAATAAATAGTGTGAAAATCTGCTATCCAAACAGCAATAAATAAATATATCCCTTAAATGTGCAATGATGCTGTAATCTAATGAGCCGATCGCAGAGACATCTGCGTTATATTTTCAGATTTCAGTGTAAACATTGTATTATAACAGCGTCTAGATCAAATGGTCTTGGAATTTTAGAAAATATCCTCAGATGTCGCTCCGATCGACTCTTTGGATTTCAACATCGATTTACATTTAAGGGATATAATATTTTAGCACTTTCTAAGTACTACTACTACAGAGTCTAGAATATATAGTGTGGAAATCGGCTAGCCCAGTAATACTTAAAAAAGTGCTAAAATATTGGATTCCTTAAATGTCAAACGATGCTGAAATCCAATGAGTCGATCACAGCGAAATCTTCAGGATATTTTCTGTAACTCCAAGACGATTTGGTATAGACATTGCAATAATACGATGATGCTTACTTTGAAATTTGATAAAATCATCTTTTCAAAAAAAAAAAAAAAAAAAAATAACCGACTTAAAAAAAAGCGCTAAAAAGAACTAAATAATTCTTTAAACTTCTCTAATGACGAAAATTTATCCATTAACCTCACATCGGACATCATGTATCGGCATAAAAACGTTGAATTTAATATATATAATTTAATAGCTACCAAACATGGATTTTCTAGAGAATATTTTTTACAAAAGATTAATTTACATATTTATGATTTAATTTACGAATATATACGTTTAAAAAGTAATCAATTATTTTTTGAAGTTGGTGCCAACTTATCTTAAGTATAGTAAAATTGTGAATATATTGTAGCTATTACCATGAATAAAGTAATGATGGAAATTATTATACAAAATTTAAAACAAAAATTCCCTTATTTCTTCAGCAAATTATTTTTTTAATCATTATCGATTGTGAATGTTTGGCACCAACTTCAAAAAGTAATTGATAACTTTTTAAACGTATATATTCGTAAATTAAATCATAAATATGTAAATTAATCTTTTGTAAAAAATATTCTTTAGAAAATCCATGTTTGGTAGCTATTAAATTCTATATATTAAATTCAACTTTTTTATGCCGATACATGATGTCCGATGTGAGGTTAATGGATAACTTTTCGTCATTAGAAAAGTTTAAAGAATTATTTAGTTCTTTTTAGCGCTTAATACTCTTAATTTTTAAAGTCGGTTAATTTTTTTTTTTTTTTTTTTTTTTTTTGTATTTGTATCCGATTTTTTAAAATTACTTTTGAACGGATTTTAGAGTAACATTTCACTAAATTTCACATACATGAATGAATGTTTTATGATAAAAATATGTATTGCATCGTGTATAGATATGTGCAGAATGCCCCACTCCTATCCGGAACAAGATTGTTCATAGTACCGTTAATAATATGGAAGATATTTTAACAAAAGTTTCAACACATTATTTTTCTTTTGAGCGAAATGTGATTACAATACAAAAATTCTCGATTGCGCGCTTTAATTTAGTGAAGGACGCCTAAAATACTCCCACATCAAATTGGAAATATGAAACACAAACTTTTTAATATTTGCGTGCAAATATTTGATATTCATTTTTTTTAATAATGAAATACCCCAGAACAGGATTTACATTTATTGGAAATAGTTTATTATCTGCATTATTGCTAAACTTATCAAGGAAAATTCGAGTTCAGCATTTTTATATTTTTGACTAGTAATTGCTTAATGTCCTCTCAAATTTGTTAATAATAATAGATAAAAAATAAAGGAAAAGAGTGTTTAGTTACATTCATCAAACGTCGTACCATAATAAAACACTTTGATACCAAATGCATGGCTGCATACAATGTCGGCAACGCCCAGATTTCTGAACCTGCAGTAATAATTCATTTCTGATAGTTTCCTTTGAAACATATTTGCAGAAATAATCATTAAACGTGATTTTGTAGTAGGTAAACTGTTAAAAATATCGTAAAAAATTACCTCTTTTTATAAAGGCTATCTATTTTCTGACGAATGAGTACGCCTCATAGGTGTTTACGTAACATTATCACTGGTCAGAAAATAGATAGCCTTTAAAAACAGAGGTAATTTTTCACTATATTTTTAACAGTGTAGGGTAGTCCGACCAGTAAATAAACACTTAAGCACATTTTAAAAGAAAATGATTCATTATATTTGGTCTAGGAATTAATTCGTGCGGATTTTAATAAAAAATTAAAGCTTTATTTCAAAAGAAAAATACATAAATACGTTAACAAAAATATTGTCCGTTGCTACCCACTACTTTTTCCCATCTTGCAGGCAATTTACGAATTCCGTGTCGAAAGAAGTCCTCACTTTTCAAGCGATCCAATCAGAGATCCAATTTTCTATATTTTCTGAAGAAATGAACTGCTGTCCAATCAAATCGTTATTCATGCAATCAGACAAGTATTAGTCTGAAGGAGCAATGTCTGGTGAATACGGCGGGTGGTGTAACACTTCCAATCCGACATTCTCCAAATATGTTTTGACCGGTTTTGCGACATGTGGTGAGGCATTATCATGTTGAAAAATAAGTTTATTATGTCTGTTATCCCATTCTGCTCATTTTCTGGCCAGAGCTTCTTTCAAACGCATCAACTGAAGTCGATAACGTTCTCCATTAATAGTATCACCAGGTTTCAGAAGCTCATAGTACACCACACCTTTCATATCCCACCATATACACACCATAACCTTTGCACATTGAATATTTCGTTTCAGTTGTAATGGACCTGGTTCACCTGGCATTATCCAGGCTTTTTTCGTTTAGGATTCTCGTAATAAATCCATTTTTCATCACCAGTAACAATCCAATGCAAAAATCCCTTATTTTTCTGTCTTTGAAGCAGCATTTCGTAAACGGTTTTTCCTCTTTCAACGTCTGTTTCTTTCAATTCATATGGAAGCCGATGTGACATCGTTTGAATCACTCCCATTGCTTTAAGACGATTGGAAACTGTTGTTTAATCAATCTCTAATGATTTTGCTAGTTCTTCCTGCGTTTGACACGAATCCTGATCCAGCAATGCTGTCAATTCTTCATCTTCAAATTTTTTTGGCTGTCCAGGTCGTGCTTGGTCTTCCAAGCCATAATCACCACTTTTAAATCTTGCAAACCACTTCTGACACGTTCGTTCAGCTAGAGCATGGTCACCATAAATTTCTACCAAAATACGATGACTTTCAGTAGCACTTGTCTTCATGTTAAAGTGATGAAGAAGAACCCCCCGCAAAACACTTTATCAGGCACAAAATTTGACATTTTCAGTTGGATAAAAATTGTTGTTGTTTACCCTTAAACCAAATGGCATATACTACACTGGATGCGAAATAACAGTAGTTTTAAATGCATGTTTGAACAAACGAAATTATGGGACAATACGCTAGTTGTGCCATCTCTTGTAAAACCGCACGAATTAATTCCTAAACCAAATAATTTAATAAACAGTAACTTGTTGGTTTACAAATGATTAAGAAATAACAAAAAGAATTTTATATTTTACTTGTTTGGGATGCTAGGGGTGTCTTAATACAAATAGATACAAAAACCAAGTAAATGAACAGTTGTTACCAGTGAATGAACGCGAAAATTTTCAGTGAATGAGCAGACAGCAGTTTAAAAATACTTAAATTTCATAGTTATTTATTTATTTTAAAACTTCTACATATAACTGATAGCATGCTTTTACTGAATTAAGTTTGCTTTAAAGCCCAGAACAATAAATAATTAGCTTGTAAAATTGTCACTTTTAAGTTTTGAAATTAATCATAAATTACAGATTTAAAAAAGAAAAGAAAAAAACTAATTCTATTTCCTGAAATCAATGGCCTTGTACTTCTCTATTTCAGTAATAACTCTAGATGAACGGGAGCAGGTTGCAGAAATAAGTTCGGGTCTTTTTATTATGTCTTTCATATGATCCTTAAAATACCAGATCTTATACTTTACTACAGGCCACTTCCAATTCAACCACATGTGGATCTGTTGTTAATTAAAGCGTTCAAAATGTTGTTATTTTAACAACCCAGCTTTCAGAATATAGTTCGGACGTCAATTATGAGCTTATGAACTTAAAATGTACATAAAGAAATCAATTAACCTCTTAAAAGACAAATAATTTATTTACTGGTAAAGCTTTTTTACCTTCTTCCATAAAAATATTCAAAACATACAATTTCTAATTCACGTTATATGATATATAAAAGGTATCACGAGAATAAAGATGAGAGGATAATAAAAAATAAATAAACATGCACAATAGATTTAACACCCCCCCCCCCCACCTTTTGTTTAAATATTATAAACAAAACTTCAAATTAAATAAATACAACATTTACATAAACATTATAAATCGAGTCTTTCTGGAATCTTTATCATTCTACCAGATTTCGTCTTTTTTATTTGTGACTCGGTTTTTGGAGGTTCAACCTGATTTTCATTCAAAGTTGGTTTAGGAAAAATGTTTTCGGTAAAATCCACTGATGACACTTACAGAGGGTAAATTCTTTGAATAGGCCGAATCATCTGCGAATGAGACGTTTGTAACTTCAAAAGACGAACTTTTCCATCTTTGCCCCGAATGAGCTCTGTACTCGTCCTAATGGCCAACTGACCTTTTTCTTGTTATCTGCTCCCACCAAGACTATATCTCCTACAGCAATTGAACTTTGCAATCGTCTCTCATGTGGTCGTTGTATAAGGAGACCCAAATATTCTGATCTCTATCGATTCCTGGGCTCTTTTTGCAGTTCTTGCCTATATTTAAGTCTTCTACTGAGAGAACATTATTCAAGCGCATCAACGTCTGGTAAACCACATTCATGAATATCTTTCAGAAACATGCCCGGTGATATGGGTTTAATGGACGTTTTCTCAGACATGTAAGTTAGTGGTTTCGAATTTATAATGCTTTCGCAGTCAGCCAATACAGTTATCATCTCTTCGTAGTTCAAACAGGCTTGTCCTAAGACTCTTTTTAATAGATATTTCATCAATCTGATGAGCCTCTCCCATCACCCGCCCCACCAAGCAGCAGTCGGGGCGTTGGATTTTCATTTGATAGAATTTATTGCTCCATACTTCTGTATGCGATTCCAATTCAATCTTTGTAAGACATTGGACGCAGCAACAAAATTGGAATCGTTGTCGCAATATATAACAGAACATATTCCTCTACCAGATACAAATCTTCGCAAAGTCATTAAAAATGACTCTGTAGAAGCTGAAGTCACAAGCTCCAAATGCACAGCTCTGTAGATGGCACATTGAAATAAGATAACACAACTCTTCTGTTTACTTTTAAGAAACAGAGGGCCAGCCAGATAAATGTCGATAATCTGAAATAATGCTGCATCTTTCACTCGATTTTCTGGCAAAGAAACTGGAGAAGATTCTAAATTCTTCGAATTAAATCTTTCACAATGGTACATTTTGATAGAATAGAGCTCACAGTTTTCCTTCCATTCAAAATCCAGTATTTTTCTCTAAGCAAATTTAGAAGAATGTAAGGACCTGAATGACAATTTTTTCGGTGGCAGTGTAAAATTAATCTTTTGACAACTTCATGGTTTGACGGAACAACCATAGGTGTGAGTAAATCCATATTGTCTTGTCTATACATAATCTTAGCCTTTACACGTAATATGTCTTGTTCATCCTTAAACGTCGCCAGTTTTCAATCTCCTCTCACTTTCATGGGAAAAACATTCCTTTTGTATCATCCAAATTATCTCCCTTTCTGCTCTCTTAAATTCAAGATTTGTCAATTCTCCTTTGATCTGTTCCTTTGGATTAGAAGAATTATATCCGAAACGAAATATCCAACCAACGAGACGTGCGACTTTTTCATAACTGGAAAAATACTGGTAGTGCCAGTTTTTCTCTGGACTTTCATCAACATTTACCTGTAATTTTGGATACTTTAATTTTTCTTTTTCAATTTCTTCTTCGTTTATGTTTTGGCACTTGAAATCCATATACTTATAATATTCTTTAGGATCTTTAAGCCAAGATGGACCCTCCCACCATTTGAGTGATACCAGCTGGTTTGCTTTACACCCTCTAGATGGCAGATCTGCTGGATTCATATCACCAGGTATATGTTTCCATAAAACAGGATCAGTCAAATTTCTTATTTCTTGAACTTTGTTTCTAACAAAAACAGACCAGTTTTCTTTCCTGGATATCCACGCAAGCACTGTCGTGGAATCGCTCCAAAAATATCTTTCCATATATTCCCAGCCCATAGCGTCAGTTACTGATTTAGCAAATCTGGCACCAATCAAAGCAGCTAAAAGTTCCATTCTAGGTATAGCTACACATTTTAAAGGATCTATGCGGGATTTCGCAGCAAGAAGGAATAACTCTACACGATCTTTAGTTGCTATCCTCAAAAATATAACAGCAGCATACGCATACTGACTTGCATCACAAATTGTGTGAAGAGTACAAACTTCTAAATTATCTAGGGTGAACTGAATGTATCTAGGAATCTGAATTTCTTGTAAAATATATAACGAAATTCACGAAACCATAACGAAAATATATTCACGAAACCATTCAATATATTCATTTTATATATCACTAGTAATTTCTTCATCCCGGGTAATTAATTCTTTCCAGGTTTTCTGTAACATCATCTTGGGACATATCATAACTGGAGAAATAAAACCAATTGGATCAAAAACTTTATGTGCAACCGATATCATGATTCGTTTTGTTACTTTTTCTATATTTACATATTTCGCCCAGCTCACGTTAACTTTCTAAACGTCTAAAAATCTGTTCCATTGTAATCCCAGTACAGGTGTATCTTCGAAATTTTCGATATTGTTTCTTTCTTCGGTCAGTTTCCATCCTCTCAAATCAAATCCACCTTTAGCCATCAGAGATTTAGAATCAGTTTTAAACCTTTCCAATTCTTCCTGTGTGTGGACACTAGTAACGACATTGTCAACATAAAAGCTTCTCAGCAATTGCTGTTTGATTGGGGTCGTATTCTTCAACGTTTTTAATGTGATATTCTATGACGGAACCGAGAAGTAAACGAGAGCCTTTGACTCCAAACACAACTCTAGTATGTCGAAACATTCTAATATTTCTTTCTTCTGGATCACTCCACCACAAGAAATGCAAATATTCCCTATCTTCTTTATGAACTGCTATTTGTAAAAATGCTTTCTTGATATCAGCTACAACACCAAATTTATTTTTTTCTAAATCGTAAGAGAATGTCAAGAATTAATTCAATAACATTAGGTCCACAATGCAAACATTGATTCAAAGATGGATGGTACTGCATTCTAGCTGGTGCGTCAAACACTGGACGAATGGGAGTTTTACTGCTCTCTTTTATCACTGGTAGATGAGGTAAATAATTTCCATAAAGATGCACTTCAGATTGTGGAATTTCCTCTATAATTTGATCATCAAGCCACCCTAAAAGCACATTTTAATACTTTTGATAAATGTTATCGGAAAGCAACTTGTTTGTAACGTTAGTTAATCTTTTCTTGGCTAAACTCAAATTATCAGGTAAAGGTGGTGTATCTTCTTTTTTTTTCCAGACGACTTTTCTGCGTCTTCCTCTTTCTTTTCATTCAGCTTATACTTATCGAGCGTTTGACACATCACAGGCGCATGTCTTTTATTACAAAATAAACACTTCAAGATAGCTCTATATTGCTTTGTTGTGTAACCTGTTGCCAAACATGTAAAACAACATCTTTTGTCCTTCAATATATTCTGCATTTCATTAAAACTCATCTTCCGTGCCGAAATGCATTCTGAACTCGGATGTTATCCTTTGCAAAAAATGCAATTTTTCCTTAAATCTGGTCTGGAAGAAGTTGTTAATAAAGTAGCAGCAGTTGGTAAATGTTTATTAACATCGTTATAACTTTTGTTTTTTCTAAAGTTCGCGTCATCTTTTCTCGCCAAGCCAAAACCTGTCACTGCCAAATTAATTCTTTCATCTCCTTCAACTTCAGATTTGAGAAACGCCATTAAATTATCTAGGCGCTCTTTAGCATCAAAACTAACAGAATTCGTATGGGTTCGATTCCACGTTTTAAAAAATTCAGCAGTAAAACAATATTCTACCATTGGATATAATATTGAAACACATTTATCTGTTGTGACACCTAACGTCTCAAGAGCTCGTAAATACAACTCAAGTTTATCCTACAATGATGTAATAGAAAATTTTCCTTTTTATTGCACAGATATAATTAATTTTTATAATTCTCGCACATATACTTCAACCAAAAGATCTTCCCTACCAAAACGAGCCTTAAGACTCTCTATAGCTTTGGCATAGTTAGCGCAAATTGGCGGAAAACTATCAACAACATCTCGCGATCTAGATCCAGTGATAGTTGCTTGGTACTGAAATTTATTTTTCGGCGCAATATCTTGATCAATGTGAATCTGTTCAAACTGACTCTAAAATGGCAATCATTCCTTTAAATCAGCACCAAATTGGCGAAATTCCAATTTGGACAACGTAAATTTCTTTTTAGAATTATTAGTTTCATAATCATTTGAAATGTACTCACCTAGCATTTGTCCCTGTGACTGAATTTTTGCTAATTCTAATTGATGATTTAATTCAGACTTTTTTAACTCTACTTCTTGATCCCATGATTGCTTTTTTAACTCCTGATCCGACTTCTCCTTTAATTCTAACTTTTTAATTCTTGATCCGACTTCTCCTTTTCTAACTTCTTAACCTCATTTTCTTTTCTCTCAGCAACAGCGTTGGACAAAATTTCTTGTACAAAAGCGGGATCTTGTTTATATTCTTTACTATTCAAAATAATGTCCTTTAGTGTCCCGATCATATAATCTTGCGGAATTGTTTCCCCATGCTCTTCTACCACGAACTTTAAATCGACCTTTTTAAATATTTTTACGGCTTGAAACATTTTGCTTCTATAAATCTGGTAAACTGTCCTGTCGCTGATGACGCCACAATGTAAAGCGTTCAAAAAGGATGTTATTTTAAAAACACAGCTTTCAGAATATAGTGCGGACACCAATGATGAACTTATGAACTTAAAATGTACATAACGAAGTCAATTAATCTCTTAAAACACAAATAATTTATTTACTGGTAAAGCTGTTTTACCTTCTTCCATAAAAATATTCAAAATATACGATTTCTAATTCACGTTATATGATATATAAAAGGTATCACGAGAATATAGATGAGAGGATAATAAAAAATAAATAAACAAGGACAATAGATTTAACACCTGTGGCCCACACATTGTCATCCTCCTCTGGATTCATTTCTCCTCTGGATGATTGTCTAAAAATGGATTTTTCCTTCCTGTTTGTTTCATGACATTGTAAACATCACTTTTTACTTCATCCTTATGCATTGTAAATTCAATTTTCCCTTTCCAACTATCCAATGTTCAAGGAGTTTTTCTTCTTCAAAAGACAACACAGGAAATGTCCCATATGCTTAATTTCGATTGTTTTCCCTCGCAGTTTCATACACAACGTTGCTTTTGGAATATTAAAATGAAGAGATACCTTCTTCGAACTCAGCCTCATAGCTTGTACAGCCTTTTCAAGGTCCTCTATAGAGTACTTGAACCTCTCATATTTCCTTTTTGAGGAATCTTCTTGATCATCAGTGAGAATATTTCTATCAATCGTCTAAAAACATAGAAAAAGTAAGATCTGAAAGTCATCAATAATTATTATCTTTAAAAATGTGTTAGCATATGTTCTTTTGTTACGTTTGAATATCTGTTAACCTTTTATTTGTTACCATCGTTAAAAAATCACTTAATTAAAAATATAGGTACAAAAGAAAAACATAAAGCCCGAAACAGTTCATTCACAATGAAAAGTAGCCTAATGCATTCCTTCCAGTGAATGAACAGCTGTTCATTCATTGGATTTTTAACATTTACCTAACCAGTTATTAAACATCCCTATTCTGAAATTGTACACATTCTATAATGGTTAAAACAATTAGAAATATGCCTATAATATATAGATTTAATGTATGTACAATAAAATTAGTGCATAATGCAAATAAAAACAGTAAATTCTTATCAAACGTATGAGATGACATAGCACTTACCTTATTATTTCAGTATAGAAACAACGTGTTTCTCAGACATGAAAAATCAAACATGTTCTCAAAGTAAAGTATAGTGACTCCCGTAACCAATCAGGAATGCAATAGATTGAATAGAATTAAAGCAATGTTGTAACCCTATCTGGGGAGGTTTTCAAACATTATTCTGTTAAATAGTATATACGAATTGTTCATTCACTGGGGGCTGTTCACTTACTGGTCGGACTACCCTACCTTTCCTCCCAGTAAGTAGTTATTTCGTTTTTTTATGTAATAAAATGTATACATACAAAATTTAACGTGGTATGAGTGTGTTAGAAAAAATGTGTTAAAAGTCTTTATTCGTTGTAAGGAAATTATTTTTGCTATCTTGGAAAACATTGTAGTTTTTTATTTTTCTGATATGTGTGCTATTCCTTTTAAAATTTTATTGCTTACAATTTACTGTTTATTTTTTTATCTGGAAACTGATATTGTAGCAAGATGAAAATACGTTTTGATGGTTAATAATCTGACTTAACTATAAAATATTACTATACTTTCTTTCTCCTATACGGTCCTTGCCAACCATCGATTTAATTGCATTAGTTACGTAGTTTTAGAATTTTTTTTTCTTATAATAAACAATTTCTTTTTATTTTTTTCCTTTTGTTTTCTACTTTAAGTTAATATGAAAACTGTGTTTAATATAATACAGTAAAACTTCCATTTAACGAAGTCTAATAGTTACACTTAAACACTTCGTTATGAAGAAAATTCGTTAAAGAGAAATGAACTCAAATTAAAGAAAATTTGTATAATAAAATACACATGCATAAAAGAAAAATACACATAAATTAGAAGTATTGGAAAAATGTATTTTAATTCAGGTAATATTTTTTTTTATGTAATACAGACAGGGAAGAAAAATTTCATTAGAAAATTTCATGTTTAAAAAATCACATAATAAAGAGAGGTAAACAAAAATTGAAGTGTAGTGTACCTTTTCTCTTTCTTCTCAGTATTCCAAATCTTGAACTTTAAAAAAGTCTGTAATATTTCTTTGTACAATTTTGTTATAAAAGAAAATACCTTCTAAAAATTTTCGCACTTTTTTAACTGTCCGAACAATTCATCTCTAACATTTTCGTGAAACTCGAATCCCCTTCTTATTGTATCAAAGGCTTTTAAAATTTATTCTTTTGAAGGAAAATTATTAAATAAATAAATAATTTCATTTTCATACAATCCGCTGAAGTAAATTCATACATACAACGCAACAACAACCTCTCCAACAATTTGAATGCTGTACACGCACGAAAGTAGAACAAACTTCGTTATATAGAATATACCTTTCGTAATATGGATTAATTTACATGTTAATGGAGTTCAAAGTGAAGGTTCAGCAGAAAATTTCGTTAAGTAGCAAACTTCGTTAAATAGAGATTTCGTTAAAGGGAAGTTCGACTGTAGTTTCCTTCTTAAGATCTTAAAATAAAAAATAAGCATTTTTTAGCATTTTCTATCATATCTATGATATTAGGAAATAATAATAATAATAATAATTGCTTCCTAAATTTCTCATAGACAGGGATGTCACGAATGGCCACATCGGGAACTCAGCTTCTCAATCATAGTCAAATCGAATTTTGAATTTCAAACCTCAAAGAGCAAAAAGATGAAAAGAGTTCGTGAAAGGTCATTAACCCTTATGTCAATAACCAGGCACCCGTGTAGCTTTTTTTCATTTCATCCCGATTTTAGGATGTTAATATCACACAAACTAATATTAATTTAGATACCAGTTTTTCGTAGTATTCGCTGACCATTAGTATATTCACTTTAAAACTTGGAATTTTTTTATTACTATTTTGGGGCAATAAACACTTTTATTCCTTTCAACAATGACCATCGTACCCAGATACTCATAAGAGTTTTCCCTTGTAAAAAGAAAAAAAAATGAATAAATTATTTAGATTTAGATCAGTAAAACAGTTACACATATTTTTGTAAGGTAAAAAAAAATATATATATATCTATTTAATTTACATAAAGTTTTGTGGACAAGCTTTACAAAAGGTTGGTTGTTTGTGTTTATGACGGCCAATTATATCAACACGAGGGATATAGGCCCTAAGGGGGGGGGGGGTGCCCTCCCTGGGGATCATTATAAGGGAACCTAACCCGTATTTACGAATGGAAATCCACGGTTCGAAGAAAACCACGAAAACTCCGAATGATTAGGTCGACGGTCACGATTGGGTTCGAACAAAGCACCTCCCGTCTACCAGCTTCGAGAGCAGAACCTCTCGGCCACTGTTGGGGCCAATAGCAAGGTGTACGAATGTACCTCACATACTGGTTTTCCACATTGTTTACATGATTTTGTGTTTTTTGAGCCGTTTTTGATGCTCTAATACACACATCGACACAAACTACTTTAAACCTTCTAGTTTCAACCCACTTTAAGCTCTTTGGACTGGGCTCTCAACGTATGGTAGCTTCAGATACAAGCAAAGATTTTTTTAGTATACTTTTAATTCCCGATTTTGTTGAAAAATGTCTGTACATTTTGCGATTGATCTTGAACTGCTGGGAGGCTCAAGGTCTCACCAATTTCCGAAAAATAAACAGTATACGATTGTCTGTTTTATGGCTAACTATATCATTATTGGCAGTATGTATAATGTAAGCAGGAAGTGCTGCTATAATTATAATATTAATCAATAATTTTAATGACCATGTGGCTGTACACCTATTTGTTGTATATCGCCCAAATTATTCATCCATTGCATCTACTTCATATTTCCTTTCATTATAAAGCTGATTCATTTTGAGCATGTCTTTCGGTATCGTAAATATTTTTTTACGATGCATAGTAGACATTAGAATGACAACTTTGTTCATTTTTGGAACATACAAACAAATATTTTACATCATCATGAAATCCAAATTCTGTATATAAAACTTGCGCGATTTACATGGCTCATTTTTGGGGGAATATAAGGTTTTATTCTTTTCAAAGTGTCAACCATTGTGAGGTTCCAGTATAAAAAATGCTTGGCCAATGTAATAGAGAAAAACAGTAGTCTATGGAGATCATTTGTCCAGAATCCTTGATTGAGGTGGCCAAGTCCTTCACAACTCTTTCACCTTGGTTCATTTCATGGTCTGTAACTGTTTTTCCGGATTGCATAGTTGATGTTGAGAGGCTAATAATATTGTTGGAAGTTCAGTTGTTAAGTTTTGCGTCGGTTTTTATTTTTTCAATTGTGATTTAAGTTATGGTTTAGTATAATGCATAGATCATGAATTACTGCAGCTTTTTCATTTTGAAGATGTCCCACTCGTGTGTTCCGAAAAAAAACCCCTAGGAATTTTCCAGAATCGCTTTACTCTCATACATGCTCGTATAACGTATATGAGTTTGTTTTCCACATTTCCAATGTGTGGATATTTTTTGTATTGTTGACACCTCAAGTAATTAGTATTCGATGAAAATGCGTCATATTCCCCTTCTTCAAAGGCGGAGCAGTTACATTCAATGGAATAGGGTTGTTATATGGCTCTGCAATATGAAAAACTGCAGCAGGTACCCGGGTACACCCGGTCATTGGAGGCAAAGGCAAATTTTGGTCATTGACATAAAGCATAGGAGGAAAAGTATTCCTTTGATACTGTGGGCATGATTTCATCCAACTTCGACATCTTTCAAAAACATGTAGTATTTATTCGTTACTGATACAATATGAAGTAAAATAAAAGAGTATTTTTTTAAACTCAACAACAAGTAAATTACCAAAGCTATTGATATTTTTGCAGGAGAGTGATGTTTAAATTAGTGATGGACAGAATGAATGATTTTTCTATCGAGTGAATCAGTCGGGGATGGCACAAAAACAAAGTTCCCAAATATTGCAAATATTTTTAATCAATACCATCAGAAATTTAGCAAACAAAATAGGTAAAATCATACTTCCCAAGTTTCGTAATTTTTCAAATCAATTAACGTGAGAAATTTTCAAAAGTAAGCGAATTTATATGTTTTGATGAGTTTATGAAGTAAATTCTAATTAAAGTTAAAAAAAAAATCGACACAAAATTTCTGGTAGAAATTGAATAACATACAAGCGAACAAAGCTAGGCAGCGATGCTTATTTGCGTTTCCACATGATTCATTCGAATAGTATAATCATTAATTCTCCCCACCATTAGTTTGAAGTCTGGACTTTCTTTATCAAACTTATTTTCTTTAGTTCCAACTATCATTTATAGTTGACGCTGCAGAGTATCGAACTCTAATGATGCACAGAACAAGCTTCCGATTTCAAAATACAAAAGACTTTTTTGGTGTTACACCTAATAAATAGAATGAAGGACACGTAATGATTGAATTTTGAGTCATCTTCATACTTTACTTTGAGCTTTCCAACACTTTGCGATAGAGACATTAGACGGGAATATTTCTAGCTAAAACAATGAAAGGATATAATGAATTACCAGGCTGCACACATCAAATATATGCATTAACATATTTATTAAATTCCGTCTTTTACTAATTACTAAATCTTTTGATGTGACTGTTTATGTTAAGATATCTTGCATTTTGCCTCTGAAATAGATTAACAGAAATAATACTCGTGGTAATTAACTTTCATAATGGAAGAGAATATATATATATATATATATATATATATATATATATATATATATATATATATTGTATTATATGATATTTTATAGAAATAAATATATGTATAACAAAACAAAGATAACTGTAAATTAGAAATAAAATTGTATCAAAATATTTTACCTATTATCGATAAATAATTTCGTTTACTTGATCGAGATAGCAAATATGTATTTTTTAATTCTTTAAATTAGAAAGTCATCTCAATAAACAAATAAAAGTACATTTCATTACGTTATATACAACACTTGTCATCTGTCAAAAAACCCCTTTCTACTCAGCATTGCAATTTTTGTATTTTCAAAACGAATTTCGCTTTTCTTAATATTTACCAATTTACAAAATAATAAATATTTTTAAAGAATATGAATTTCTTGTAAATACTTTACTTTAAAAATAATTAGTGATATATGTTTGTTATAAATATTTTAAGTTACATGTTGCATAATTTTTGTTTACGATATTTCAAAAATTTTATTTTAGTATTTTCTACGAAGCAACTTTCGTTTATAATTACGATATTTATACTAGTAAGGATTTTACTGTCAATTATTGGACGCTATTTACATGTTTTAAGTAATAACTATTAATTTAGAGACCACGCTTTATTTTAAACTTAATCATTGCATCAAATGTAAATTATTTTTTCACAAACATGAAGTAAAAACTACTCTTTCAGAAATGTCAAAGTATATTTTCAAAAAGGGCGTGATAAATTGGAAAATTTGCATTTTGCATTATGTCTGGTTGCTTCTTTTTGAACAATCAACCAAGACTTTCTTTTATCAGTATTTGTTTCAAAAATGAATACATATTTCATATTATAAAATTCCCTTTATTTCAACACAGTTTCTTTACATCAATAAAAATATTAAGTTTATATTAAATGAGGAAAAAAAATATTATTTATACTCTTTTTTGAATTTCTCGCCAGAGAATGTACTTCCGTTCTTAGGCACACATATATTAAACACATTAATGTGGCACTATTGAATTTTTTTTTTTTTTTTTTTTTTTTTTTTTTTTTTTTTTTTTTTTTTTTTGCATTGTCATTACACAAACCTGCGATGGTTGTGTTTTTTATTCATTTTTTAGCGCTGAATCCGAAAATGACCTTCATTTTTAACCATATCGTCAGGATTTTTTCCAAGTCTTAAATTTCAATTGTAAAAAGTAAAAAATATAGAGAACTTCTGATGCTGAAATATACAAAAAATTGTTCTGTCGCTTAACTTTTGATAACTGATTTTTATATATTTTTTAGCACTGAATTCGAAAATGACCTTCATTTTTCATTTCCTACTATAGTTCACATTCTCTATATTTATTTATATATTTACTTATTTATGTATTTATATATTTACTAGGGGGCTCTGCCCCCTGCAAGCTACGCTCTTGAAAACTACTTGGAAGAAAAACGTGAAATTTTAGATTTCCATAAATCAGGACTTAATAAATCTAAATCCATAAAAACAAATTGTAGGTTGCAAGTCATAACTTTTTCGAATATTAATTTCATAATTCATAATTCATATCATAAAATTATAAAAATTGCAAATTTAACGTATTTATGCTTGGGTATTTTAGCATCATTGCTAAACAAAACATTAACACATTAGGATTATAATTTCAGGCGATATTAATAAAAATATGAAAATGTAATTTAACATTAGATGCACTGAATTTTGAATGTTTATAACACAAAAATTTATCATTCAAATGACTTTAAATTTGGTGTCTAGGCATAGTTTGAACCAAAGATTTGAAATATCTTGTTAAAAATAGGTATTGCCATTGAATAAAATTGGGTTTGTTTTAATATGTATATGACCCCTAAGTAGATATTATATAACACATTTAAAAGTAGACTTTATTTCCAATCGTACGGTACCAGTAACGTTCTTCTACGATAATTTGTTTAGGAGTTAGTAGGGGTGTTTACTTTTTTTTCCACGACTGCACTTCCGTTTAAATATTAAGTATGATGTTCAAGATTTAGTAATTCTATATATTTGTTGGTAACTGCATATTTACTTGCCAAGTGAACAAAGATAAATTGAAATGTCTTCGAATATGCGAATTTTAATGGTAGTAAAATATAAGTACTTCAAAAAGAATTTGTTTTCTTCAAGCAATTCTCTTTATTTAATTTTTTATTGCGTAACATACATTACAGATAGTTACGTTATTTAATACAATAAATGCGTTTAATCTAAAAGAAGGTATAATATATTTTATCATCATTACTTAAATTTGAGATAAAATTATCCGAAATAAATAATTCGTTTACATTGTATTAACAGCTTCCAGACACATGTTTCGTATACATCACGTATACCGTTCACTAGCAGCTTACATGTAGAGTAATTGTGCTTTAGTTAAATAATTTCTCCGAGTAAAATAAGCGAAATCGTAATTCTTTGAAAATACTGTTAGTTTAAATTGTCTTTGTGTTAAATAAATATCTTATTTATTTTAATTACATATTCTAATACTCGTACTTTACTTTGTTTGGTGTTAAAGTTTAGGCAGTTATAAGGAATTGAAGTAAATTTTTCGCTGAAAAATAGCTTTGTTTTCGCGACGATTTTTAGTATTTCCTATGCTTTCCACGCATTTAAAATGGATTGAAATGCATTTGCGAATATCAGCATTTTAAAGGTTAAAGAATAAATGTTTTAAACCTAATCATATTTTATATATGTCCAGTGCTCTATCAGCAAACTAGTTACGAGCATGATTTTGGAGATATATTTACTGAACTATCAGGCTTTTAGTTTTCTTTTTGAGTTATTTTTTATCGTTTAAAGATTTTTTACCCATTATTTACATAAATATAATTTGAGGAGCTCTTAACAATAGTAGACCAATTTCATTTTGAAAAAATAATATGAAATATTCCAATTAGAAGATACATAAAATATGTTATATCCACTTCCACAGTGAAATCTATGGGTTATCTTTGGGTTAAATAAATATTAGGGTGGGCCGAAAAAACTTTTTTTTTTGTTTTTTTGATTTGCTATACCGCGGAAAACTTGCCTCTAGGGTAGCTTAGCAAAATGCAAAAAAAAAAATAAATAATTTTTTATGTTTGGTGGTAGCGCATCGGCTCCAAAATTTGAGAAAATATGCGAATTTTATCATTTTTCTAATAAATAGCAATAAATCAAATAACTACTATAACAGTTAGATACAGTAATTTTTTAGTAGAAATAGTATTAGAATAATAAATAAATGCTAAAAATATAATACATTTTAACTTTATTAGTTGCACCTTGCGTTTAAAAGAAAAACACTTTTTTAAAAAATTGACAAATTTGCATTGAAACAAAAATCACTTTTCTGGTTATGAAAAATTTCTGTTTGTAATGAAATATAGTACTTTACTTCTTTTTACTTTCGTTTTGTATTTTGAAATAAGCTTTGCTTGCTGAAGAACTGCGAATTGAAGATATTGAGATAAGTGTAGTTCTTATAAAACCATCTCTGGAATTGGAGCCAACGTCTTTTTGTGACGCCTCGGTTACCAGCTTCACACATCGTTCTGCTGTTTGGGTGTGACATGGAATTGGTCAAACTTACACTCAGCCGCTGTTCCACCTGATTGGACCTTAGACCAGATATGTTTATCGGTCACTCTTTGGAGTAAAGGTGGTATTGAAAGTGTAATATTTTTGCTGTGAATCCTTTCGATGTAGTCTATAGATAGGAAATTGGTTTTGGGTGGTTAAAAACTCTTGATTGACTTTCTTTTAGAAACTACGTTTTTAGCATTTATAATTTTTCTGAAACCTGACTATCTTATATGATGCATTTTATCTATTTTAATACTAAAAAGAAAGTTTTCTGGATGGGCAAAAAATGCGTCCCTCTCAGTTACTGTATCAATGATTTTCAGCAAGTTTTCGGTCAGGTATCTTGACGATTTTATAACTTTAAATACTTATTCTGCTCTATTTATCAAGAGGTTACTTTATTTGATTGGAAACCATACAGGTATATATAACTTTAGGAGAAATAAATGAAGATCTTGTGTTCATCTGGTGGGTATTCAATACTTAAATACAATCGTATGACTCTGAATCGTATGACAGCTGCCTTATGTTATAGCAGAACTTATGTCCAGCAGATACTGCTGATCTTTGCTAAAAACTTTTCTGTAAATTTCTGGAATGAAACACTCAACACCGTCAAACTTTACCACCGGAAATTACTCTTACATTTCAATGAATTGCCATTCCGGCATTTGTTTCAAACTTTAGATGGTGAAACGACTGGATCAAATTCATTTAGTGGTCCGATTGGCACACAACTCAGTAAATGTGAGAATCTCCCTGTGTTAAGTTTTGACAGTTTTGAGTGTTTTATTCCAGAAATTTATCGAAAAGTTTTAAGCAAAGATCAGCGGTACCTGCTGGACATAATATCTGCTATAAAATGAGATAACTGTCCTGAACATTTGTCTGTTTGCGAACCTAGCACACTTTCCCACTCAACGTGGTTAACAAAGGCATTCAGAGTCATTCGATTGTATTTGAGTATTGAAACCCACCAGATGAACACAAGATATTCATTTATTTCTCCTAAAGTTATATATACCTGTATGGTTTCCAATCAAATAAAGTAAACTCTTCATAAATAGAGCAGAATAAGTAATTAAAGTTATAAAACCGTCAAGATACCTGCCCAAAAACGTGCTGACAGTCATTGGTACAGTAATTGAGAGGAACGCATTTTTTGCCCATCCAGAAAACTTTCCTTTAAGTATGAAAGTAGATAAAGAGGATCATATAAGATAGTCAGATTTCAGAAGAATTATAAATGCTAAAAACGTAGCTTCTAAAAGAAAGTCTATCAAGAGTTTTTAACCACCCAAAACCAATTTCCTATCTATAGAATATATCAAAAGGATTCATTGGAAAAATATTACACTTTCAACACCAGCTTTACTCCAAAGAGTGACCGATCAAGATATCTGGTCTAAGGCCCAATCAGGTGGAACAGCGGCCGATTGTAAGTTTGACCAATTCCTATGTCACACCTAAACAGCAGAACGATGCGTGAAGCTGGTAACCGAGGCGTCACAAAAAGACGTTGGATCCAATTCCAGAGATGGTTTTATAAGAACTACACTTATCTCAATATCTTCAATTTGTAGTTTTTCAAGCAAAGCTTATTTCAAAATACCAAACGAAAGTAAAAAGAAGTAAAGTACTATATTTCCTTACAAACAGTAATTTTTCATAACCAGAAAAATGATTTTTGTTTCAATGGAAATTTGTCAATGTTTTAAAAAAGTGTTTTTCTTTTAAACGTAAGGCGCAACTAATAAAGTTAAAATGTATTATATTTTTAGCCTTTATTTGTTATTCTAATACTATTTCTACTAAAAAAATACTATAGCTAACTGTTATAGTAGTTATTTGATTTATTGCTATTTATTAGAAAAATGATAAAAATCGCATATTTTCTCAAATTTTAGAGCCGATGCGCTACCGCCAAACGTAAAAATTTATTTATTTTGTTTTTGCATTTTGCTAATCTACCCTAGAGGCAAGTTTTCCGCGGTATAGCAAATAAAAAAAACAAAAAAAGTTTTTTTCGGCCCACCCTAATATATATCTTATTTGTTTTAATTACATATTCTAATACTCATACTTTACTGTGTTTGGTGTTAAAGTTTAGCCAGTTATAAGGAGTTGAAGTAAATTTTTCGTTGAAAAATAGCTTTATTTTCACGAAGATTTTTAGTATTTAGTATGCTTTGCACGCATTTAAAATGGATTGAAATACATTTGCGAATATCAGCATTTTAAAGGCTAAAGAATAAATGTGTTAAACCTAATAATATTTTATATATGTCCAGTGCTCTATCAGCAAACTAGTTACGAATATGATTTTGGAGATGTATTTACTGAACTATCAGGCTTTTAGTTTTCTTTTTGAGTTATTTTTTATCGTTTAAAGATTTTTTACCCATTATTTACATAAATATAATTTGAGGAGCTCTCAATCATAGTAGATCAATTTCGTTTTGAAAAAATAATATGAAATATTCCAATTAGAAGATGCATAAAATATGTTGCATCCACTTCCACAGTGAACCAAGTTTGTTTTCAAGACTTGGGTTAGTGTGGATATAACATATTTTATGCACCTTCTAAGTGGACTATCACGTTTTTTAAAGTAAAAATGGAATTGGTCTACTATGGTTGTGAACCCCTCATTTAACCCTTGTGTTGCTTTCTGAATGAGATAATTTTATACAAATATATTTTCCCATACGATTAACGGAGAATTTTATTTTAAGTGTTTAACCATTTGGAAAAATGGTTATTGTCCTCGGCCAGGGTAGGAAATCAAAAACATATCTGAAGCGTTTTATTAGTTGAATACCGCATTTTATCCGTTTTCTGATTGGTCTGTACAGTAGTCTGTTTTTTCCCTTTACTTTCAACAGAGATGGATACTTCTGTTGCCACTATGACGAAAAAGTAATAAAAACTACAAAAAAAAAAATACTCAGAAACAAATTGAGATACAGCTTTCAAACAAATTGCATTTAAAAGTACATTTTTGTTCTCTATACGACGGTGTAAAAAGTAATATTGTGGGATGTTTAGAAGTTAAAGAATGAAATTTCATTTAAAGTTGATCCAGGAATATTAATGTTTAATCTATGGCGTACGGAATGTATGACCAGCTCCGTAGAAGTTTAAAAATTTACAGTACCGAAAGATGTAATCCATGGCATACGTAATGTATGACCAACTCCGTGCGATTTTTATGTCTTAAATTTTAATATTTTAACCTTTGAAAAAATCATTTTCTAAATGGTCGTTGTAATTTGTTAAATTGCTTTTTTTTCATTTTATTATTATTTCTGTTTTTTTTTTTTTTTTTTTTTTTTTTTTTTTTTTTTTTTTACTTTATCAAAAGCTTTCTTTTGTGGATTAACCGGGTAAATGGTATTTTCGGATATACACTTTATAAATGATCCTACTGCTAACACTCTATCCTAATGCTAACCTTTCGCATCGCCCATAGTTTCTGCGATTTTGCAAATGCAAATATTTTTATATTTAGATGCTAACCAAAATATGAAAACACACGATAGAAATTGATAATCGGGGTTTGTACGGGTACAGTTATTTTAAAGGCCAAACATTAGTATTTTTTTATAGAAAAATAAATCAAGTTTAAAAGCGCGAAATTTCGCTTGAAATAAGGACATATTTTCTATAAGAAAATACTGGTACCGAAGACATTCTTAGTCTGGAAATTCAAGGACCCGTACGAACCCTGATAATCCTGTTCTACGACCCCGTTAGAAATTTTACAAATACATGAAATAACGCTTGTGCAATGTATAGAATCTGGATATAGTTATTTCAATAAATAACAAGATGATGCATGTGAACATTTTGCTGTAGCATCCAATCACTTGCAGTGCAATGAATTATAAACTAAACTTACAACGATATCGAATCACTGCAATCTAATTCAATATCTAGTTATAATACAGCAATTCGATTTGATACATCAATAAGCATGTAAAAAGTATTATTATAAAGAATTTTCTGATGAAGCAAGAATGTACTTTAAAGAAAGACAGAATTAAAATATTCTCAACGTATAAGAAAATCCTTTAATTGATTGTAATAAATGTAAAGCGACAACTTTATTTTAGGAAAGCACGGATTAATTATTGCGAACAAAAATACAGATTTTGTTATTCAAAGGTGATCTTGGATTTGTTGCTATTATAAAAAACAACGATTATCATAACTTGAGCACTTTTTCATTTGTCGACAAGACAGCTATAAATCGTACACGATTGCTCTTATTTAACATCTATGCACTCAAAATGCATTCATATACACTACACGCTTTTCCATCCACGTAATCGATAACGGTTTTGACCAATTAGTGTATATGAATGCAGTCTGCATGAAATTGGTGTCGGATAACAATAATCGTGTAAGATTTGTCGGTGTCTCATCGATAAATAAAAAAGTGCTCAATTTATGATAATAGTTGTTTAGTTGTTATGAGCAATAAATCCAAGATCATACGTGATGCATTTTTTACACTGAACATTTCATATCTACAATAGCGTATTTTGTTGAACCAAACACTAATAGGGGAGATATAGGAGTACTTTTAATGACGGAAACATGTTCTACAAAGAATAACTTATATATTTTTTTTGAAGGTTGAATTATCCATTTATTACAATACTTTATTCTTGTTATTGATAATAATTAAAAAAATGAAGCGAAGGTAGAAAACAAAAAATTATTTTTTGTTTAAATGTGTAATGTTGTTATTGTTATTTAAAACATATACACTTTACATTTAATAAAGTACATAATATAATTTAAAAATATTTTGTTTAAAAATATGACATGGTACTATTACGCGACAAACTGTCTACCATTATTATTTAAAGGAAAGGCGATTTAAAAAAAAATCTAAAAATCACCAGTCAAATGTTACGCCTATGCATTTAACATATCTTAATATATGCTCTACTGTACATCACCATTATGAGTTATAAAATAAAAACAAAACTTTCTACGTTATTTGCATAGAGAAATTCTTCATGCAGATCCAACGAAAGAGAGGGGCGAGGAAAAGTTTGAACCGAGACAAAAGTTCATATATCACATGTCTTTATATTTGCCATTTCATTTCAGTTCCACCAATCTTAAAAAGCACTTTCAAATTAAAGAAGGTTCCCTAAGATGGTCTCCTGATCGACATAAAAATAAGGTCATTGTGCAAATGTTTCTTTAAATTTTACAGTCCGTATTTCAATATAGTGGCCTGTTTCCAAAAAGCTGACTTTTTTTGGCGTCAAAGTTCGCCTGTTTAGAACACTGCTTCACATACCTAGTTGGCAGTAAAATATTAAATAGTTTGGCCAAAATACATCTATCACTCAACTGGAATATAATTCAACATAATTGCACACAGCACTATGGATACTTAAATCAAATTGAAAATATATTAACATAGAAAATACAAATATGAGACAAATTGTAATAAAGCTGCCACTTATTGAAGATTTGAAATCATAACATTTGTATATGTGTATTTTTGAGATAGACAGGTTCCGTAAATGCCAGATTGTTAAAATTAATAAAATGACGTATTTTTAATTACGCTTTTCTTGTAGATTTTTTACGTTTCTAAACTTCCGGCCAATAAACTGTACATATGAAATATATATCACTGAAATGTCATATTCACCTTGGATTATACCAATATAATATTTGCTAAAAAAGTGCATTTTCCATCATTCCATAATATCTAAAAGTTGTTATTCATTTTAAAAAAGTTTTAAAACTGAAACTCAATACCATACGTAGAATACTTTCAATCGTCTTTAGGGCTGTTTTGCGATGTACACCTTTCCGTTGTCTGGCTTCAGTTGAATAATAAGATTATCCTATTGAGGGTAGGGTTGTCACCTAAAAACGTTGCCTACAAGTTATAACTCATTATGCAATGTTAAAAAAAAAAAAAAAAAAAAATTAACCACATTTCTATGCTATATGACAGATTATCATTAATTGCTTACTTAACTTTGTCTAAAATTTCAATTGTTTTTTATTAATAAGATACAATAACATGACGTATAAATAAAGAGTCTCACTCCATTAAAACATATATTTAAATTTTGTTTATTGTTTTGCTTCGATAACGCTGTGGTTTGTCTATTAAACTTCATATTATTTATGTGTTCTTTTAAACTGTCTTTAAACTTTCGTCCGGTCATTCCAATATATACGTTCTTTCATTGTGCGTCTGTTATCAATGGTTATACGTATATAAAAGAATAAAAGAATCAATAGAAATTTTCTTCAACTTGAGAAAGCAATTAGTGATAATCTGTCGCATAGCATACCAGAAATATGGTTAAAATTTTTAAACATTGCGGTAAAAGTGATAATTTGTAACTAACGTTTTTAGGGAACTACCTTACCACTCTCAATAGAATAGCCTCATCTTACTGTTCAACCGAAGACGGAGAGACAATGGAGTCGAGTACATAATCGAGGCATTCATGAAGACGATCAAGTTATGATGTTTTTAAATGTAATAACAACTTTTACATATTCTGACATCTTTGAAGAATTAGAGTCACACTTTAAGCAGAGATAACTTTATTTAATTTCCATTACAGTATTATTTAAATCCTTTGCATTGGAACCGATTCAATCGGCTGCACAGGTTTCTGCTTCCATATGTAGAAAATGCTGATAACTAAATACAAATTACTTTTTATGAAAATGTTAATGTCCTACTTGTCTTTAGAGAGAAAAAGGCTTTTTTTAATATAAAAATACGGTGAATATAGTGAACAGTATAATTGTCATTATAACAGACAAAACAAAACACTTATTTAATTTATCATTGAAAAACAAATTTCATCTTTTACTTGATGAAATACTACTTAATGTTCTGAACAGAATTAAAAAATATAATATCAAAAAATGCGTTATGAATTTCTGTAACTGAAGTGAGCGCAACCTAAATAAAACGATTTATCAGGATACATGTTAATTCGTTTAGTTTTGTATTTATAATAATATTCTCTTTTTTACTATTTATTCATTTAGAATATATTAAATATTATAATAGTTAACGTTAACTAGGCAATAAATATTTTTTTATATTTCAGAGGCAAATAATTTCAGATGCAATTTTATGTGTCTAATAATAATTTATTCTTGATATCCATATTTATTAGTGAAAGCTAGTGTAAGGCAATTTTAAAACGACTAATAAATAAAGGTTATCGTATAAGAAATATTGGAAGTATAATGTATTATTTCTCTATTCTTCATTTATATTTAATTATTCATACCATGTTGCAAACAGGGAATCAAAAAGTCAATATTTTAATAAGTAAAAGCATGTATTAACAAAATGAGAATCGCTAGTATTTACGGATGTGAATAATTTATTTCAAATCGTGAAAAAGTACACATGTTTTATTATTTAAAAGAAAATAATAATTTAAAAAAAAAAACACATTCGAAATCATTTTCATCATAGGTAAAATATTTAATAAAAATATATGCAACAGATTTTAGAGGTAAAGAATATTCATTATAAATTATTAACAATACCTTTAAATTAAAATCAAAGGCTGTTGAGAATCATAATACCAACTAATCGAAACAAATCATGCAGTAGAACTCAGGCTATCAATTTAGTTTTTCATAAAGTAATTACTCTAGATATTTTCAAAACGGCATTACTTCTTTTATTCAAGTCATAACAAAAAAAAAAGTTATTTCATTTGGTTTTACTAGTTCTGCATTGTTGCAGACACTATTTTGAATAACAAGAATAATCGTGCGTCAAATATTTTATAAAACATTTTCCCACGCTTCAAAGATTAATAAGGTGAGATATATTGTCTACTAGCTGTTACCTGTGACTGCGTTCACGTAACATTTAAAGTAGAAGAAATTCACCAATTAAGCAAAAAATTTCGATAATTAAAAGCATGTATAATGAACCTTTTATCACATTTTATAGTAGAAACGCTTCTGATGATCCCAATTTGCTTATTTTTATTTATATATATATAGGATCATTTAAATTTCTTTCGTGAGCATGGAATTTCATACACCTTTTCTATAATTAAATGAGGAATAAATTTACATCTCTGTTATTCTATTTTATTATTTATGTTTGTTCTATTTTATATTTATTCCGCTCAAGGATATTGATTTAATTTGAGTTTTTGAGACAAGGAATATTATTTAAAGAAATATATTAGTAAATATTTTTAAAAGAAATGTGTTATTAACAGGTCACTTCAGACGTGACAATGATAAGATTAGAATAATCGAAAAATCAACATGCAACATTATGCTTATATTCCAAATATTCACATCTTGGAAGAAAAAAAAAGATAAATAGTATTAAAAAATAATAATCAAACGTGGTGAAGCATCAATGTTCAAAAATAAATAATAAGAGTACGAGAAATATCTTTAACTTTCAAATATTTATTACACTTTAATTTCACGGTACCACACTTTTATCAACTGTAGATCTACCAATAATATAAAACTATTTATCATGCTCTGAAGACTCTTGAGCCTAAATACTTATTATTTAAGCAATATATTTGCTTATTGCTTTCGCGGAATAAATCTATTTATGGAAAAGCACCCCAATTATGAATAAACATTTTCATATCTAACGTTGTGCTGTAATTTTGGCTTTCGAAAGCTTTGAAATTTTCAGGAATATGCTCCAATGGGGGCAGAGATTGGGTTTCACAGAGATTTTTAACTATAGATTTCAATATTTTAAAATCGAAAGAAAATTTCCCTTCTTCCTTTGCCCTTTTCGATAATCACGATGCCTGTAAAAATTAGAGGGATCTGAGGTAAAAGACAAATTTATTGCTTAATTAGTAGTTTTGGCTCTTTTTTACACGTAAATGATGTCACATGTAAAGCCTAATCTCAAATTAAAATTACTTGCTAAATTTTTTTAAGTCGACTTTGATGTGCCATTTATTGAATTTTATTGAAACCAATGTTCCTGGAGATTGTACGGTAAAAGGGTGTTAAACTTATGTATTTGCTATTGTTAAGTTCTTAGCAAATTACGCCATTTGCTGCAAACACGTATAACTGCTATAAAATGCTAACATTTTCTGAAAGAAAAGCAGCTAATGATTTAAAATATGACGACGCTTTCACTAGGTTTCTTTTTCTTACGGAATGATACTTGTCGAAATAAAAAATATATATATTCTTTCACTTTATGAATAATTTAAAACTATGCATTTCAATTTGTTTAAAACATAGAATCGATTAATGAAATCCAATATTATTGTACATTTAGAAAAACATTGAAACATTATTTTTATTAAATATACTAAATTTCAAGTAACAAAATATATTTAAAATGTAAGCTAAAATTTCATTTTGAAATAATGCGACTTTTGGCGCAAAATTTTATTTCTAAAAGGTATATTATTATTTTAAGATTTCGTTTTAACTTTCGAAGCTGGTGTAATAAAAACGACATCGCTTTGACGAGATTGAAATAAATATATGTTAATGTTTTCGTATTAAAATTAAAGCTTTCCATGAAAAAATATCACATCATTTTTACCCGATAAAGCTTTTACTAAAATCGCCTTTGTGACATGTTTTAACTGCCATCTTTTAAAATAGTATATGATTTTTTAAAACTTAATTCTTATGAATAGTGGCAATAACTATCCACTTAAATGTACAGAAGATATATTTACATCCTTGGTTCTAAATGTCAGTATGTTCGCAGACAATTTTAACTTCTGTGGAATAAATTCATTCATGAAGCTCCGATGCATGTAAATATGTTTTCAGTTTTGTGAAATTTACTTTAATCATGTTTTTGTACCATTTATACTAATTGAAATTCAATTCTTTTTAATTTTAATGAGGAAATAGCGTAAAAAAAATATTAATCCATTTTAATTCCCCTTTCTACAACCAAAAATATCTTCTCCTTATAATCATAGCGTGGATTTTGAAATAAAACTCTCATTTGTTTGTGACTTATATTGAAACACTTTAATCAGTATGGACAGTATTCCTTTGACGTCACAATTAGTAAAATGGTTGTTTTATAGCCTCGAACTGAAAGCGAGAATAGAGTCCATTAGTAAAAAATATTTGTTATTCATTTAAATATGATGTCATTATTTATCTATTTTCATTATTTACTTATATTCATGTCCCTTGCATTTTTAACGAATACATGGAATTATCTGTTTTATTTCAAATATGACGTCATATTTTCCCAAGCGAATAACTTTATTAATAATATGATTCTTTTTCATTCTTTTCCCTTCTAATTATGACTCCATTTTTGGCAAAAAACCCCTTATTAACGTAACCGATATTCATCCTTCATGTATAATAAAAAATACCGCATTTTTTTCGTTTCAAATATGACGTCATAATTATTTTCTTTTGAATTCTTTTTATTTTAATTTTTAATTAATTCTAGAGGAAAAATTATTATTCCAGATTTAGAATTTCTTGGCAACGGGAAAGAAAAATGGTCAAATTTTATCGGGAAAATGTCAATTGATTCTGTATGAGAAAGTATGAAATTTTGAATTATTAAGTGAAATATTTGGATAAAATAAATAAAACATAGCCTATGTTATTTTCCGTTTCATAATCCATCTATATGCAAAGATACAAAAGCATTAATTCATCCGTTTTGATGTTCACTTCATTCAAACATTCGGACACACATTGACATTTATAATATTATAATGATGTAAACAATTTGGAAAACGCAATTGATCAAATAATCGATTTTTTATTTTTAAACTTTAAATGAAACCCTGTTTAATTGTGATTTTTTTTACTCCCTATTTTTACCCATACGGCAATTATATCGCGAGATATTGTAAATTTTGTAAATTCACCCAGCGCAATACGCCACACAAATCAAAACTTTAAAAGGCCTTTCCTCCATGTTCATATTTCCTTTGCTTTCATGTTTTAAAAATGCTAAGGCTTTTTTTTTTTTTTTTTGTATTTGAGATAGAGATTTACACTTTTTTGTACATGTTCTTTATTATACATGTCATAAAACTGTGCATAGAATTAGCCTTCAAGTGATTATTATTTAATTACAAAATAAAAGTATATGGAAGTGTGTTTATTTTCAACGTTTTACATCACATATATCCGTAAAAAAATTATATTAAATGTAATATTAGATGTATCTAAAATCCATGTACACTCTTGTGTAATACAGATTTGAAAATCTAAAAAAAATGGCCAAAAATATTAATATTTAAAAAAGTAGCGGATATTTTAAAAATTCATATTTTCTTAAACAATTAAAAGAAATTAATTAAACATGCATTTTTTTAAAAAATGTGCTTTTAGTTGAACACTGAAATGCATCGAGTTCCATTAGAACCATATTTTCTTAATAAAAAAAAAATGTTGAAAAAGTAAACTGTCCCGTTAAATGGAAATGTACTCAGGATCTTTTTCGCTGCCCTGTATATGACCCATAAAATTTATGTCAGCCAAGTAGCAATCAAAATGTTAGTTTAATTTAAAAACGCACACAACAACATAAAACTCACTTCCAGTAAGATTGTTTATAGACAGTGTTCTAACCAAATTCCCATATGCGTACCTATAAATAGACGATGGGAGCTATGCGCACCATATTCTACGCTAAGCCTCTTGTAGTGCACCTCAGTGATATTTATCAATTTAAACATCTGTCAAATAGCGTAATATAATTAAAATACACCGCGAACAATGAACCTCATAGTCTGTAATGAAACGTAATTCTTTTGAGTATCCCTATAAATGAACTAGAAAAACTATACACCCATTTAAATAGCCAAAAGCTATAATAAACATCATTAACATATATCAGTTTCATGATTTTTAGGGTATATTTACGTAAGTTAGAAAAAGGTCAGAAAGACAGGTCGATTAACCTAATTCTTAAACACTCTTCAACAATGTTGGAAACTTTACAATAGCAAATAAAGCCTTTGTGCAAGAATATTATAAAGCAGAAAACCAACGTTTAAAAATGAACAAATAATACATGAAAAGCTGCAAACAGCTGTTTCAAATTTTCTAGCGAGATCCTTCTTCAGTGGTCACCCTTGCTTTTTCTAGCACGCTGTGCATCTTGCAATGTCTTGCATCCCTATCTTGCACTGAAGAAGAATCTGGCCACTAGATTCGAATCAGCTGTTTGCTGCTTTTCATGCATTATTTGAGCATTTTTAAACGTAAGTTTTCTGCTTTGTAGTGTTGGAAACTGTTAAAAATTCACAAAATATATATTTAAGAAAGAAAATATTGTTATATTTTACAATCTGAATTGTTTCTTTGGCATGGAAAATAATTTAATAATTTTCCGATAGACATCGATTATTATATACGTAATGTTTCTGTATTTAAAAGGATTTTCCTTAATGCTATTGAAAGTTTCTGATACTTTTCTCACGAGAAAGAAATATTGCGTGACTTATTTTCAGCACCCTTATTATATCGTATATCCACACGTATATAAAATGTACTCCTAACAATGAAAAAAAAAGTACCATGATTTAAGGGGGAAACAACAGTTGCGAAATCCCATCTAAAACACTAACGTATTTTTTTTTCTAATTCTTTTTTTAATACATTTTCATGTAAACTTCGGAGTTGCTGTAACAGAAAAGGAGGAAAAATACAACAGACTAAGTTAACTTTTCTAAAAATGTTTTTAAATACAGTAAATGGAAAAGTGCAGAGTTTGCTGCCTCAATTGCAATTCTTTATATAAAATGTCTAGGAAAAATTAAACATTTTGCTGTAAAAAATTATTCTTATCACACCACACTTACGTTTTAGTATTAATATTGTTGTACATTGCTTTTAAAAATGATTTCAACCCCAAAACTATCTTGTTATTTGATTTCCAATACGCAATACATAACTTCAAAACAACTAAACATTTCACTCGTTTTCTCTTGAGTTTTGAAGGTTTTTCTTATGATATTATAATTTATATTGGAAGAAAAATTATATTATGAGTCATATTCTTATTAAAATATATTTTGGATTTAGAAGTAATGTTGTCGTTTCACTATCTTGAGTCATGTGTTAGCATATAATATATGAACTGCATATTTTAATAAATATATCTTCTGTAAATTCAACTTTTGCTAGAAATCTTCTATAGATTCAAGTATTTATAATGAATGGAAAAATATTTATACACTATGCATCAGTGACACAGTAGGATATATTTTGTCATATTAAAATTATATATATCCCTTTCAGAGGGTTAGTTTTATGGTAGAAATTAAACGTTTTGGCGATTTCCCCTAGTTAATAAGATCATATTTGATTCAGAAAAAAAAAGTATTCGATGTCTTCTGCAGGTTTAGGACATTAAATTGTACAAAAAGAGGGGAAAGTTTCTTCCCATTTCTTCAGTATCACCTGCACAATTGTGTAGGTTAGGTCTTAAAGGAATATATATCAAAAGGAGGATACCAATATTGGATCATTAAGATCAATGGGCTCAGGAACATGATCCGACTTGTATTTGCTTTAACCCTCTACCTGCGTAATTGTTTTATTAAAATAGCTTCAAAATAATTAAAATAGCTTCTCTTGTCACCGGTTTTTCAAAACAAAAAATTTTTCTAATTTAATCGGTAAAATCCCCCGATTAAATAAGGCAGAATTTATAATAAAAAAGAACTAGTGGGAATAATCAAGAAGGATTAATTAGACTGAAAAATGCATCCCCGAGAAAATCTCGAGCGAGAGGGTTAAGGGTGTATTTCAATCCAAACTGCTTATTTTCTGATTCATTTTTAAATTCATTTTTGTTCTCAAACGCATCAAACTGAGAAATTCTCTTATATAGAAACTACCTACTGTACCGTACTTCTCGATTTTTTGATAAATGCAGAAAATATTACAAAAAAATGTTGTCAAAGTAGGCGTTTTGAACCGAATTTTTCACAGCGGAAGATCTGGGAATGAAAAAAAAAAGGGTGATACTGAGAAAATAATTATTTAAAACTCAAATTCTAATGAATTGAGGGGAAAATGAAATCACACGGCCTCTTAAACATCTCTTCAAAAACCACCTCAGCAATTTTCATGTTTTTACTTTTAAAAATTAGTCTAAAAATGTCTCAGAAAATATCGAGCTGTTGAAGGTGGAAAAATATTTTTTTCGAAAATACACCCTTAACCAAACTATTCATTAAAAAATGTTTTTTAGTGTATATATAAAGATTGCATTGCAGTCTTGCTACCTGCCGATAGAATAAATGATGCCTGTCATTTTCATGTTGCAGGATTGAAATTATTTGTATCCATTGTTCGTTAAAGTTCATAATAAGATTAAAAAAACCTATATAAAACTTTTAACATGTATTTGACAAGAGCAGCATAGTAGCATTAACACAGGACTTAACCACGAATACATACATACAAGTTTTCAGGTAGGTTAGAGAAAGAAGAGGAGTTTAAAGCAGCATATATAGTGAAAACGATTAAAAAAAACATGAACAATAAAAAACAATAATTATGATTGTTGTCAAAAATCATGAAGAATTGAAGAGTAAAAATTTGTTTAGCGTGTGTCTATAAAAAGGAATTTTATTAATGAAAGAGCAGCATGAAAAAGAAAGTTTATGGAAGTGACTGATAAAATAAGTGAAGATGTCTCTGAAATGGATACTTTAAATAATTTTTGTTTTATTTCGAGAAATCTAAATACTTGCGACTGAAATAGCAGAAAATATTAATTCAAAAGCCCTCGCATTTTCAGCGTGACTCTTGCACCAGGACATCTTACACCTGTCCATTTCCTTAATGGCAGAAGACTCTTCATTGTATCTCAGACTAAAAAGATAATATCGGACTAATGTAATTTCTATCGCATATTGAAAATGAGAAAATACAAAGAAGATGTTTTGACTCAAGTAGGGCTGGACGATATCAGAAATTTAATATCGCAATATATCAACGAGTTAATATCGATATTGCTGATATATCGAGATAACTACCGTAGAGATCTGAATTGATCGGCCCTTGGCCCGAAGCCCGGCGCGGCCCGCGGGCCGGGACTATTTTCGTTTACGGCACTCGGGCCTGGTCTCCATTCTTTTCGGGCAGGCCCGGACCCGGGCTATACCTTCTTGTGAAGTCTCGGGCCGGGCTACAGTATTTTTTTCTGTGCAGAGCCGGGACTGGTTTCATGTCTAGTCTTCAAAGCCCGAAATGTTCAGTCTTAGTTTTGACCCGGCCAGTATGGATATCATTGTCTCAGCGTGGCCTGGTCCATTCAAAGGTCAGTAAAATTAGGCCTGGTCCAAAAATTTTTGCAAAAAATGTATAGGGGAGACCGGGACAACATGACGAATGTCTTCATTTTTCCGTTTTCCACTAGGTGGCAGCATCAACCGGACACTACTGGATCCCCTATAGGTCGGTCGTTAAACAATAGTATAGAGACGCGGAAATTGCCATTTTTGTGTTAGTTGTGAAGCTTTGATTGTTTACCGCTGCCACGTTATAACTTTTATGCATCTGTAAATAAGCTCTGCTACAGATACAGGTATGATATATCGTTTCTCTTTAATATTTATGAGTAAGTTAGTTTAAATACTACCTATTACCATGAATAAATGTCAATTAATCGCATTCCTTCATAGCAATGAAAACAAATATTTTTAAACAGGCAGTCCGGGGCAAGATGACGAGCTCGTCATCCTCAGACCCTGGTAGTGAAAAACCAACGTATAAATCCTCCAGAAGAACAAGAACTTATGGCAAATGCTAATTCCTATGCACCAAAGGAGCCTGTTAGTGTTTTTGATTTCAAACTATTGCCTCAAGCAACACAATGTGAGAAAAAAAGAAAAAGCAAAACACTGAGCTCAAGCATTCTTACAAGCACATTCATCAAAGAAATGTTAGAACAAAGATAAAAGTCGAAGGAAGAACATGAGATTTTAAAAAACAGAGAAAATAAGTCCGTGAAACTAAAAAATGAGTAAAAAACTCAAACTAAGTTCCTGTAGGCCTAAGTCTATTAAATATAGGCCAAACAGTCCAGTTGCATCAACTTCAAAGGATGGTATTTTCAGATGCCCTGCTTGTGACGAGGAATATCGTGACCCACCAACAGAAGAATAGTTCCAGTGCTGTGAATGGCAAGAGGAATGTTCCAATTATGAAAATGGCATTTTTATTTGTGACTATTGTTAGCTGCACAACTAAATACTTCAACAATATGTGACAATGCATTACGCTTAATTTGATACTTTGTAAGATGTAAAAACACAGTTATCATTTTTCTAACCATGTAACATATTCAAAAGATAAAATATGTTCAACCTTTTTCAGTGTTGTCATCTTACCCAAGTACTGGGGTAAGATGACGATTTGTTAATGTTATGAAAAAATAAAATTATCCTTTATTTTTTTATTTGAAAAATTAAATGGTAACATATTAAATACTACAAAGGAATACTCTTACAATTCATGTAAAATTAATTTTACTACACTTAAAAATAAATTAATGAACAAGAAAAATTGTTAATATAGTCATCTTGCCCCGTGCTTCCCTACATTTTTAAATCGTCATTATTTTACGCTTAAAAATTAAAGTTTGTTCTTTTTAAAAAATAGTAGATTTCTATGCTTAATAAAATATAGCTGAATTAAAATACAGTAAAATGTGAAAAAGAACCTGCCTATGACGGAACCCTGTTTTAAACTGAAAAACGTATTTATCCATACAAAATTAATATAATAATAAGTAAGAAAAGAATATAAAATACATTTACACTTGCTAAGAAGGGAACTTGTCTATAACGCATTTTTTTCTATGCAATTCCGTCTTAGAAGATTTTACTGTATAGTATTTTTCAGATTTTCAACACTTCAATACATGGAATATGGGTAACAATATTAATGATAACTAACACATTTACATACAAGAAATAGATATTCATTAATATATATATATATATCCCACACTGCGCAACTTCTATAAAAATGAAGATTATAAATATGAAAAAAAAAGTTAACATAAATATTTTTGGTCAGAACTCCTCGCGCGAGACAAATGTTTAACCTAATCGATGCAAAATTCAATGTTTTAAAGAAATTCACTCGGGCCGAGATTTTAACTTTTTCCGGGCCGGGGCGGGCTCGGGCCGAACTTTTAAAATTTTTACTGCTCGGCCGGGCTCTGAGCGAACTTTTAATTTTTGTATTGGGTTGGGCCAATTTTTTTCCTATGAGTCGGGCCGGGGAGGACCTGGAAATTTCGGCCCGTGCTACCTTAAACTGTGTAAGGATAGAGATATTTCTAATTTTGAAAAAAAAAATGGTACAGTAGCAGCAATTTAAGTACTAACAGATGTAGAAAGCAACTAATCAATGTTTTATACCTATATATGATCACACAGTATCATTAAAATACGTATATATATCTATGCAAAAGAGAAATATTTTAGGAAAAGAAACCAATGTTTGATATCTGTTTGCACTTATACCATTTGTGGCATAGTGTTTTTCTTTAAAAATAGTATGTTTTCTTTTCTTCCTACTTTATGGATTATTTATTAATAACATTTTAACTATTTAATTACTTCGCGTATAACTGAGAATATTATATATATATATATATATATATATATAAACTAAAATATTCTTAAATTTAGGGCAGTGACAATTTTAATATAATTAAAATTAAAAAAAGCAGGGGAAAAATAAAATTAATTTAATGCCACATATCATGCTAATATACTTGAAATTAAGTAGGTTTCAGTGGATGATAGATGCAGTAGACATGTTGTTTTTCAATCTTTCTCTAAGGAATTAACGGATTCTTAATCGAAATAATTCACTGTATTTATATCTTCTTACATATTTCCTACAAGAAAACAACATCGAAATATTATATATATATATATACGTATATATATATATATATATAAATATTCAAATCAAATTTCGGAATAGTTTTATACTAATTTAAATTTATAATTTGATAAATACGCGCTTTCTGCTAAAATTCAAGACAGGATATCTTAAATTCATGAGAGAAAACTTTGCTCTACTGAAAATACAACAAACGACACCGAAAAAAGAATATCAATGCACAATATGAATAAGCATTGTATTTAGTAGTATAGTAGATAGTAGAAATTATAGTCTGGGAAGCTCTTTTTAAAAGCAACGAATCATCACAGTGAACGAATGCTTTGTTCTTGACTTTTCCCCAACTTGACGAGAGAAAAATAGCAAAGTTTACAATTACCGGACTCTGTTTGGTTGCTCGCAAGCGGATTATCCCTGCTGTTTGGATAAGGACTCAATGATAACTAGCTATATGCTGTATCAACTGGAACTCAGCAATAATCAGAGCTCGTTAGATTGACATATCAATAGCTGTAGTTATATCAATATGTGTGAACCAGTCACAACGGCGAGAGGGCGAGAGAAGAGAAGTACGATAAGTGGTATTCAGTATTACGCAGACAGACAGTTTTCACCAAAAGAAGATTGCAATAATTGGGATATGTCTCGAGATAATCAGTGGAAATAAAGATAATAGAAGTAGATTTTGTGTTTTGGAGAGAATGGAGGTGAAAAACATTGTAATGGGATATTGGGCTATGTTTTTCGAGGATGTGGCGGTCTGCGCAAAACATTATTATTTTATTTGGTTTTGAAATATTCTACTGTCTTTTTTCGAGGCTCGTGTTCCAGATTGCAGTGAGCTCAAAACATTGTTATTTTATTGGGATATATCAATAGTGTCAAGATATTGTTATTGCGATATTTAAAAAATATCAGTATTTGTCGATATATTGATAAATAATCCAGCCCTAGTCTCAAGTTTGGAAACAATCCCAGTCTAATTATTTGCTGGAATAAAATCTACTCACCAGTATCAATAGGTTGACCTATAAAGCGAACCTGCGAAAACACAGCAGTTCTCACTAAGGACATGAGCACACGACTTATTTAACAATTGGTATTTTTATCCAACTCATCATGGACGTGGGAGTCGAACATGGTGCGTTCACGGTGAGATTGGCAAACGGAACAACCATCAGAAGACCAGTGGAGCATTTTTGCTTTCTTAAAATCTCAATTTTTTGTCTCCAGACATACCTCGGCAGGCGGAAGTTGCGGCAAAGTGAGAAGAACAGATGCAAAGCTCGTCGAACCTTGGTGAAATACAGTTATATAGGTTTTCTCTTGTATACGGTTGTCTGTTCGATACCAGTGTAGAAATATGTGTCGTACACCGTAATAAAACCAGTTTGCTTTCATAATGTTTGTTTTCAATTCATTTTCATAGGTCTTCGGAAATTTAGTAATAAAAGTACTGAATAGGTGAGATCAAGCCTTTCACACCGTTATCTTTTTTTACGATTTCGAAATGGTTTTATATAATCACTTACATAAAAAGTAAAAAACGACGAATGATTTCTCGTCTTTAAAACAACCCCACAATCTTGCGGATTTTAATACATGAAAATTTCACAAATTTTTATACACGTATCAATACAATATAAATAAATAAATTATATATCCCGAGAGAAATAATAGACTAAATTTATGTTTTTATGTTTTCTTTTTCTTTCAGAAATTTAATTTACTTATCTACGTATTGTCTGGTACTCATCGTTCAATAACTATATTTATATTTAATCATTTGTGATGAAATCTAGTTACTACGCAAGAGCAATTATTTTTCTCGGGCAACACAATAAATATAAATATAAAAATTCACATTTGGGGTTATGGAAAAGTCCGTTTTCTTAGATTAAAAAAGTTTGATTATAGAAAACAGTATACGTATTAACTTAATTACAGTCAAATGCAAGTTCACTAACGATAAATGTGCATCATTTAGTGCACTTAACAGTAATTAAAATTATGAGCTTGATGAATGTATATTATGCCAAAACAATTTCGATAAAAAATTTAATAAGGATTCATTCACCCTATATAGGCTTTCTGACAATATTTGGCAATTAATTTCGCTGTTAACAGATAATAATTTATTCATTTTTTAATAAAATTTGTTTACGTACTCTAAATTCTGTAATATTTATAGTTAACTAGTCTGTGTTCAAATATTAACTAATCTTATTGATTATTAAACTGTCCTTTTATGGTTTTATATTTGCTGTCTGGGCATAAATACAATGTAATTTCAAAATATGGCAATATAATATATATACACTATTCGAATAAAATATTAAGATATTTTTTCTTTATTGTATTAGCATATAATACGTGCATTCCTTTTTACAAATATTGTGATTTATAGTTACATATTCCTTATGTGCATTTTAAAAGCTAAAAATCTGTCGAGCCACAATTTTAATTTTTAAAATATATATTAGCGAAATGTATATTAACAGCGTTTCAGAATTTCATATGAAATTTCTTTTAAAAAAATAAAAAAGGTTTTATATGCTTATTTTCTAAAACACTATGAAATAAATGAATATATATATTACTTGTCAGCAAGAAAGCATTTATTAATAAAGCGACAACCAGCGTAGTCAGAATTGTGTGATTCCCCATGCCAAATTGTTAAATTCGAAATGTTCTTAATAATATTAATATTAATTAATGAAATGGTCAAACACACTATACGCACATTTTATTTTTATGGTGCTAATTCTGATATATAAGTATATTTTAAATGCAATTTTTAGACATATCATACATTAATTACATTAATACATTAATACATTAATTAATACATTAATTACATACATTATTATAATAAATTAATTAATACATTTATATATATATATATATATATATGTGTGTGTGTGTGTGTGTGTGTGTATGTGTGTCATTATTTCGGATAATTGAAGAGATCTAACAATTTGAGGTGCAGTTAATATTTCAGTTATTCTTTTAATCAAAATTAAAAAGTGCATTGTATAATATTTACAATAAATCATACATTTATCTTTTTTATAAATTTTAATTATTACAAAGAACAGTTATGGTTATTACTGCATTTAGTCAGTGAGACTGTTTAAATTTAAAAAAAAAAAACATTCCTGTTACAAACTACTGTTTTTACTACTACTGTTAAAACAAGTGTAAAAAAAAATGGCATATATTACAAATATCTGAAGATGCTGTGTGTTGTGTAAGGTTTCTACTCTACACTGTTAAAAATTTTGCAGCATTCTGGCAGGTCATTCGACCGTTTTTTGGAAAAACGGTTTCATAACCATAATTCAACTATATTCTGTCCATAAAATGGCCAATAAAATGATCAGAATAGTGTTAAATTAACGGTTGTGTAACCGTTTTCGGAAAAAACGGTCAAATGACCTGCCAGAATGCTGCAGATTTTTAACAGTGTATGCAAGCTCTTATCTGGTCCGACTACGGTTTCGTTTCCATAAGCACCGAACGTTCGGCAGTTCTTTCTCTAAAACGAAAAGATCGTCGAAATTCGTATTTTTGACGAAATTCGTATAACAAATATGGAAACATAACGGATCTAATTATTTACAATGTAATTTGATGTACAATGCATCAACTTACTTTTATTGGAAATTATTTTGTTTAAATGAAGAACAAAGATCAGAGTTGTTTGCTTGACAAAAATTTGATAAGGATATGATGGGTACAAAGATATAGCCACCACTGCAGATTACACCCAGGAACATTACTAAGTGTGTGCAATGTTGTCATTGGGATTCTAATTTGGAACAACAACATTGAAAGACCGCAACTTTTACGACAGCGTCAATGCAGGGATGCAAGTGCAGTCTGATTAATACAGATTTATAGAAATTAGAATTGATTAGTACGTCATACAAGGTAGGTGCGATGTTATCTTATTAAAGCATCCTGGACGTGCATATATTTATTTTTTGAGTTTAGTGGGAAGGAGAAATAAAAAAAAAACTATTATATTTTAAAAACTTCCTGCCGGCTCGGCCTACAGGCGGAGGTAGATTTCGAAGTTAAGTACTAAATTTACCAACAAAACTTAAATTAAGATTAGAGATAAAGCCATTTTCTTCACTAAGAATGAGCTCTAGGGAGCTAAACGTTTTGTGAAAATTCTAATATACACTAATACACACAGGCATGTATATGAAACATGTTTAAAAATGGCTACAGCAAATTCAAAGAACCTCAAACTGTTAAAATATGTTAATATTTCCATAGTAGGGTTTTTATCATGTTTTAATACGTTTCTTCAAACTCACATGACGTTAAATATTCACCTGCTGAGGTCCATTATATTTCCAATATGACGCAATATATATATTTCTTTAATTCGTCAAACTATTTATTTTATTTTGAGTTTTCATGCGGAAATCTTGCTCTAGAAAACTTATGACGTAATATTCAATTTGTTTTCAATTCGTTAAATTATTTATTTAATTTGATTTTTCACGTGAATGTTTTGCAATAGAAAAGTAATTCTTGTGGCGAGAATTTTATTGCTTTTTTTTTAATTGTTGGCAACTGCTATAACGAAAAAGGTTTATTAACCATTTGGAAAAATGGTTATTGTTCTCGTCAGGATGGGAAATGAAAAGCATATCTAAAGGTTTTTATTGGTTTAATCCGCATGTTATTCGTGTTTTGATTGGTCTATACAGTAACCTGTATTTCCTTTACTTTCAACAGAGATGGACAACACAGTGTTGCCACTATGACAAAAAAGTAATAAAAACTACTAAAAAAAATTAATAACTCACAAACAAATTGAGATACAGCTTTCAAACAAATTGAATTTAAAAGTACATTTTTTTCTCTATACGACGATATAAAAAGTAATAGTGTGGGATGTTTAGAAGTTTAAGAAATAAATTTCATTTAAAATTGGCCGTCAGATTTCTTGGAAATATAACGATGGAAAAGCCTTTTCCCGAACAGCCAATGAAATGCTTGTATAATACATAAGTTTCAGGTGTATAAGACTTACGAGTCGCAGGCGATTTTCGTCGCTTGGAATTTTTACGTGTAATAACACTATTAATGTTTAATTCATGGCGTACGTAATGTATGATCACCTCCGTGCGATTTTTTATGTCTTAAATTTTAGTCTTCGAAAAAATCATTTTCCAAATGGCCTTTGTAATTTGATAAATTGCTTTTTTTTTTTTTAACTAAGTTGGAGAAAAATATAGGCGATGCGCCAAAGTGTGTAATATAGATTGAAAACCGGGTTCTAATATGCACGGAAAAATTGATTAAAAAACCCCACCAACTATTAATTTACTGGAAGAACTATTTATTTTTTCTGTCATTGTTGTGTAAGAGCTGGTTTTATCAGAACCATGTTAAGACGGTATTCAAAATTTTGAACCCTCCCCATTTCCACCCCTTTGGGCCGATTTTGCCCATTTTCAATCCCCGTCGAGATATTAGCCATCTCAATCTGTTTCGCGACTTTAAAGACGATCTGTGCATAACTGCGACTTTTATTGTGCGGACAAAATTTATTACATACATATATATATATATATATATATATATATATATATATATATATATATATATATATATATATAAACTTTTTTGGTGGGGGTGGTTTTGGGTTCCTGGGGTCCTATAATGAGAAGTTATGAAGGAATTTTTCAAAAGTGGCACCATGGTAACGAATGCAATAGGTTGTATTTCTTACGATATCTACCTAAAAGAAACACAGAGGAAGAAATCATGATCTATTCCTTATCCACTCTAAGTTCTTTTGGATATATTTTCATTTCAAAATATAAAATCATACAAATCGACGGTGGTCGTTGAAGAATCAGTGGGGCTCGTACTATAATTATATTTATAAATATTCGGATCTTGGAACAATAGTTAGTGCACTCTATGCAAAAATGTATGAATACACAATTTATTACTATTATATGTATTAAATTCAGTAATACATAAATAATATGACTCCATCTTAAATAGGACGCAATATCCATGACCACATGGAATCATTATCTTGCATTGGATATCACTGAATTAATTACGTATGATAGGACATAATAGAATGAAGAAAACTTTTATTAATATTTTTTAAGTTTTGATTTGATTTTCCTAAAATTTGCAATTTTCCAACAGAATTGTGCAACTGTTATATTTATTACATTTTGAACCATTCGGTTGGGTAGTTTTTGCGCTTTTATATGCGGATAGACGGACTAATGGATGGACGGATCAGATGAAGACTATATGTGCAACGTATTCATATAATTACGACATTTCTTCATAGACCATAATGTAATGGAATACTTTTGAGTGTTTCTGTAAATACGCTATGAACGCTACATACTTTATTTTCTATACCGAGCATGTGATAGGAAATGCCAACAACATATATCAGTTAGTGAACAATGCAACTGTATTAACGCAAGTTGGAGTTCGGAAAGACAAACAGACAGACGGACATACAAATCGAATGCACACTTCAAATGTTTCACTATAAAAAGAGACGTGTCAATTTCTATGATTTTTTTTTTTAACTGGCATAGAAAGAACTATTAATCTAAATATTATAAATAAAAAATCGTTTTAAGAGCGTTTTATTCGAATATTTAGCTTTTTACTGTTCATAAAATTAATTTATATTGTGCCATAAACATTATAATTGGCTTTATTTTATGATATATATAAAAAATGATAACGTTGGTTCAAAAATATTTACTGATTGACGTTCAGGAAGAAATTATTACAAATTATTGAGTTACATCTTTTAGGTTCCATTAGTTTTCAATTTTCCTGGAAAAAAATTAAAAATATTTTCCCTGACTCATTGCCCTGTAGACAAATTTATTTCTTACATTGATGCATAGCAACCATATGGCACTGACGCGATTTTAAATATATCATTTTTTAAGTTGCGATTAATTATGTCATTTATTACTGAAACAAACGATTAGTGTGTTAACGAGCTCTAATTTATTTTGTAATTTAATTTAAGATTTGATAGATCACATTTTGATACATTTGTGCAAAGTATTTTAGGGAATCAGAAATTTAAATATACAGTAATTATTAAAGAAATAATTAAAGAACCGTGTTTGGTTAAATAAATTTCAGTTTTATAATTTCAGTTAAGAAAATTGATATAATGTAAATTACAATAGACAATATTCATCGATTTTTGGTATTTCTTTTATTTTTGTATGGAGATATCATTTTTCACGTATACTAAAATAGTATATGATGAAGATGCAATTGTAATAATCAAGTTTTAAATGATATATGATATAACGTCGTATTATACATAGAAGTGAGAAATACATTTTAAAATACGTCGTAAAAGTTTTAAATAGCCCCTAGATTGTTACGGACAATGAAAAAATTACAGTTCTGCAGAAATATACTACAAAATCTGTTTTTTAATGGTGGGGCAAAAAAAAAAAAAAAAAAAGAAACAGCAGAAAAATAGTCGCCGGTGGCAGCTCAGCCTTGCTCTGCTAGATGATCTAGTCTGGAATGAAGCTCAAAAATCATGGTTCGTACGCATACCGTTATTTCTACAGGAAAACTATCAGTACCTTTTTATAGAAAAAGAAATCTAAGTTAAACATGCAAAATTTTTCTTTCTTTTAAGAACAATTTTTTTCCATAAGATAATACTGGTGCCTAAAAAATTTATGATCTGAAAAATTCAAGAGGCGTACAAACCATGATACAAATATATTGTAGCTGAAAGCAATTATCTCTGGCTGAAGAAAATTCCTTGTAGATAAATCAAGTAGAATTAATTATTAACAAACAGCTTGTAGTAGAAGCAAGACGTTTTAGTTGAAGGAAAATGGAACTAATTTAAATACATGAAGATGTATAATTAATGAAAATGAATATTTGAAATTATAGACATAGATTCTTACAAATGCATTTCTGTACATTGTTTTTCTATGGGCTTCAAATAATTCTATTTTGTATAAAATGTATCGAGGATATTTTATTTTCATTAAGAAATTGATGTTTTCATAAAATTCACAAAAACGTTTTTTTGTATTGACAAAAATCTATTTATCTTAATTATATTTTTAGAAAATCTTTGTAATGTATCAAAGAAAAAATCATCAAATATTTTTAGTTTCTTTAATAGAATTTCTAATATACGTTATTAATATTCTTCCATTTGAAATAAAAACAAAATTTAAGTTAAAAACATACATTACACTTGGAAAACAAACACAAAGGTGATTTAAATTCCATTTTTACTGCAGGAATGCATTTAAATTTCATTAATTCACGTGTTTAAGATTAAAAAATAAAATGTTTTCATTCATTAGCATTAGGAGTTAAAATCGCTTTATAAAATCTTTGAACATACAGAGAAACTTATCTTTTAAAGAAACATAATACATTCTATAAAAATGTTCAAATTAAAATTACATAAACCTTTTTATATTTAGTTAAAGTTCCAAGTTAAAATATGTGGCTCGTAAAATAATTTGTTTATACAATATATTCCTATTTGTGTTCTGCATAATCCCTAAAGGGAAAACACAAATTCACTAGAATTTATTATCCGGTAGTTTTTTATTCCAATTTATACATGTTCATTTTAACTAGCTACTTTCTAAGAATTCTGAATTATTCCCTTAATTATGTTAGAAAATTCAGCTTTGATTTGAAATGGAAACTAAGCTTTTTAACATGCATTTTTCTTCGTTATTAATAAACAGCCTTCTCTTATGTCATTTCCTGTTGGTTGCAATTAAATAAGAATTCCTTAAGGATTTTCAGGTTCTATTATGTAATGTTCCACGTGTCTGTCACCAACACTCTGTTTTTTACCCGTTCTTAATACCCACTTTCAGCTGTAGAATTTATTTATTACAATGTTTCTGTTTGATACTTATTACAGTTCTTATTGAAAGTTGTTGTTCAAAATATATTTATTTGTCTTCAAAATAAACGGACAGTTTGTAGTTGAGGCACGATGTTATAAAATGTTTTGATTCTATTAAATAGCACCTCCAGTAAAAAATAATTTTCTCAAAAGGGATGACTTTTGACGTTGTAGATTGAAATGAAGGTTTCATTTATTATAACCCTATGCACTCAAGGCCTTTCTGGTATTGGGAAACCTGCAAATAGACGAGTTTTTTAATAGATGACAAGTAAAATAGTACAAGAGTATATTGATACGGTATTATTGTCTGAGCGAAGCGAAGGCAGATACTCAGAGTAATATTACTGTCCGGACACATAAAGATACGATGGATATTAACGCCATGTCCTACTAAAAAAAAAAGGTTGAGGTTTGGAGGGTTGGGTAATTTTTCCTTCCCTCATAATCCACCCTTCTACTGTGGTCACAAATGGGCATATAGCGTAATAAAGTGATTTGCCGTATAACTACGCCTATAAAACTGTTTGTGTGGCAAGACGCGCATGTGATAGACCTATTAGTGAAATAAAACGCAAAATGAAATTTTGCGAGATGTGTCACTTTTCCTGCGGGCGAGCGATATATAAATACGGATAGCACAAAACATATTTCAGTTTTAAGACTTAAAACACACGCTTTTATTTTGTACAGAATGACATTATCAACATCCGCTGAGAATTTTGTCATTTATCATCTAGTCTTTTAAACAACATCTACAGTAAAGTACTCATAGGACGTCACTATCGCTGAATAATACACAAATCCAAAAAAAAAAGAGGTATCGCCATTCAAGAAACTCTAGAAACAAAATCGGCTATCTCATGATTCATATGCCCTCATTTGTTTGTAATATTAATTTAGATACTTAAAATTAAATTTTGAAAAAGAAATCATTAATTTATATTTTTTCAAAATAGCACATATTATAATTATATTTTTTAAGTTGTTAAGGGAAATAGGCAGCCAAAAGGTATAATTACTATTTTCCAACTATTTCTCTCCCTACTTTCTACAGAAATGGAGTACTTGAGTTGCCAAAATTTAAAAAAGTGGCGCTAAAATCTACAAAAAAATTAATATTTCAAAAATAAATTGAAATTCAGTTTTCCAACAAATTGCATTTAAAAGTACTTTTTCTCCCCAATACAACGGTATAAAAAATGAAAATGTGCGATGTTTAGAAGTTAAAAATCTTAAAATAGTAGAATAGAGAAGATTAAGTTAAATTGAAGTTAGATTGCAGTACAGTATTTGGTACTACTTAGTTATCCCGTCGACCAGAAATGTATCGCCAAACTATAAGATTGTATGCCAATAATGGTTTATAATAAATGTCACATTCTAAGTACCTTATTACCATGCATTTAATGCTTTTCATGGTACTTCGCTGTTATATGGACTTAGGCGCTTTTGTAAAAACCACGCAATTCGGGGTTAAGAAAGTGAGTTTTTTTGCCAAATGATATAAATGACTATGAAAATAAAACAGAATAAGTATCATACTGGTTTATATATATATATATGTATTTAAAATTGCATCTGCTAACACGTATTAAATAAGTTGATTATGTTTGTATATAATCTAAATTATAAAAATGAAAATTTGTCTATTTGTCTATTTGTAATTCTATACAAGTCCACAGTTTGGAAGCCAAAATTGTGAAAAGAAACGTACATGTGTATTAAAACGCGGCCGAGGCAACTAAAGTAATCCGGAATCGAAATAATTTATAGTTAAATTTTAATTAATAAAAAACCACCAATGTCACATCAATTTCTTATCAAATTTAAACATTTGTCGTTATAGCAGTTGCCAACAATTAAAATCTTACTACAACAATTAATTTTCTACTGCAAGATTTACACGTGAAAAATGAAAATAAAATAAGCAGTTTGCCGAATTTAAAAAAAAGATGAATATTACGTCATAACTTTTCTATTGCAAGATATTCTCTTGAAAAATGAAAATGAAATATATATTTTGACGAATTTAAATGAAAGTGAATATAACTTCATAACTTTTCTATTTCAAGGTTTTCATGTGAAAGAGGAAAATATTACGTCATATTGGAAATATAAAGGACGTGGTGAATATAGTATAACGTCATATGAGTGTGAAAAATGTATTGAAGCAAGATTTAAAAAAAAAAAAAAACGATTAGAGAAATATTGGCGTATTTTAACATTATTGCTCCAATTATAAATTAAAATAAGTTCATTTATAGCTATATTCTTTTGCGTTTGTTATATACAGCTATACATTTTTATATTGGGTTTTCATTTGATTCATGCGTACAACATTTCGACTGCTTTTTTTGATGTTCGTTTTATGTTGCATGTTAAATTTTGAAATTGATTTTTCAGAACATGCATCCTTCAAATTCTGGGCACTTTAGTTTGTAACAGATAAATGGCTTCTGTATCTGTACATCTACGATAATATTATAAAGCGTTATAATATTATAAAGTGTATAATATTATTAATGTTTGTACGTTTGTGAGGTGTTATCTCTGAAACTACATAGCCAACTTAAAAACTTTCGTGGCCTTCTCTGCTCCGAATAAAAGACTGTATTTTATGTCAGTGCAGCAACCTACATCGCTGCAGGAGCAAAAACGTTCTAAAATTGCGATTTTTGTGATATTGATTGGGTTAGAAACTTTAAATTCGTTGTGGTGGTTACTTTTAAGATGTAAATACTCGTTATGAACGCTCTCTAAAAGGTTCAATTTGGCGGATAAACGAAAAAAATGTCTAGAAAGGTTCTAAATTATGATTTATTTGGAATACTGAAATTTCTGAGATACTGTTGGTTTTAGAAACTAGAACATTGGCATGGCAGTAATTTATAAGATTTAAATGCTCGCTGTAGAATGAATTCTAAAAAATCGAAAGACTAAACAAAGCGGAAAAAGGTCTAAAGATGATCTTAGTAACGAAGTACATGAAACTGTTAGGAATATAAACATGAAAATTGACATGGCTGTATTTATCATGACATAAATTCTCACAATAGAACAATTTCTAAAAAGGTCGTTATATAAAACACTGCAGAAACAAAAACTTTCGAAAATTTCTATTTCTGTGTTACTGATGAGCCCAAAAACTTGAAATTTTGCTTCGAGTTAGTTTTAAAATATAAAATTGTCTCTATGAATGGTTTCTAAAAAAATTTAAATTTAAAAAGATGAAATGAGAGGAAAGCGTTCTCAATTACCATTAATTTGGAATTATTAGGTATAGAAACTTTAAATATTTCATAATGCTTCATTCCCTCCACAAAACATGCAATTTAAATGCAAAAAAAAAAAAAAAAAAAAAAAAAAAACTGCTTGATACCAACCTAGCATTAAATAACTCGTGTAAATATTGAATAAACACATGTATGAACTAGTGAGTAGGTTGCCCGAAAGTACTTCTTAAAGTGTTCCTTCTCTAGACATTTCTCTCTCTCGCCAAGGCCACTAACAGAGGGAAGTGCCGTTTTAAATTTGATATGGGTTTTTGTTTCTGATTCATTTTTCTAAACATTTTATCATAAGGTGATATTCTCAATTGCCATTAGTAGATTTTTTATATATTAACTTATTGTGGTGAAATTTCACAATCGGGTTCATATTGGCGTATTTTAGCTTGCATGATTTGCTGAAAAAATATGTATGGATTTGTAAATAACTTCAAATGACACTTTGATAGCTCAAATGTTATGCAGACTGAATTTTTATATATTGCGTCATACTTTATGTTGCAATTATTGCCGATTTCTTTTATTTAATACATGCTAAATAGAGCTCAACTTGTGCAGAATATGTGTGAAAACAAAACAATACAGCGTATGTAGTGGGCAGCATACACTCATCATTTGAATCCGATCGACCATATCTAAAACACTAACGACGGATTGCATGGCACTGTTGATTTGTTCCGTAATTTGATACTATATCAGATTTTAAAGAAAGAATTCCTTAACTCTTATCAACAACCTCATTGCATCCGTGAAACCAGATATTGTACTATATTAACTATTCCGGGGGAGCAAACACCATATGAAGTATAGTCCATTCTTTTTAAACATCATATATTGTCATTTAAAGTTACACAAATTGGTACGGAGCGTCTGATTATGCTCTTGACATCACTTTATACAGTTAAAATTCTGATATAAGATAATTTAGTGTTTCATTTTCTATTTTACTTTTAATATATTGTGTTTTTCAATTTTATATCGATGCATGGCTGTCGTGCAAGCTTTGCATTCCCATTTTTTTTAAACAGTGTATACGAATTTATATATAAGATTTTGTAATTCTACGATTCGTTTATTTTCATCATTTCAATTTATCGCAGTATATGAACAATTAAAGATAACATCTCATTTTCTTTGCTTCCACATGTTATTATTAAATCTATGTTCTCAGAAATATCGCTTATACTAATCCCTCTGAGGGAAGTCCTAGTTATATTATACATTATGTATACGATGTATTATACATTTATTATATTATATATTATGTACAAAATTTATTACAAGAATATATTTATTTCTTGGACTGCAACTGTTTTTCAATAAATGAAATTTTGAAATTTCAACTCTCCCCCTTTCATTATTAAAACTCAATAGGAGATATGCGAGAAATCAAATTACTTAGCTCAATAATGCAAATCGAAAGAGCAATAAAAATGTAAGTTTATCGCTATGGACTCTGACACCCGTGCTTACAAAAAACAAAATTAAGTGCAACAAAATTAAGATTTCTTAATAAAACAAAAATGTAATAAATATGCAATAAAAGTGCGTAATTAAAACAGTCTGCTGCAACTATTGAAATAATACTATTTTTTTAATAACACCTTGAAATTGTATTTTATCGTTTATCCACCCCTTCCTCCCCCCTCCAAATTTTTTAAAATATGTATATTGATTAATAAATAAGTATCTCGGGTTGAATCCCAACCGTCTAATCCCCTAACCTTCTGTCCTCCTGATGCAAAGCTATCTCTCTATTTTAAAAAAAAGTAACTACCGCTGTCACCGCCGCCGCCGCCGCCGCTGCCGGTTTTGATTTTTTTGTGACCGGAGGCCTTTCGTCGTTAATATTAACAAAAATAATGCATACAAAAATATGAAAATCGGTGGTTTTATACAGAAATGTTTGATAAACACGCTGATGCAGACAGTTTTTAAATCGAAGAATTATTTTAAGAGATATTTAATGCTGAAGTTGGACAAAATCGTTCCACTAAAAAAGTTTTATAGCAGCAAAAACTATACATGGCAGTGTAATCATTTTTAGATCATTTTATGCGTTAGAATTTGGCGGAGTGCAGATTGCATTAATTTTTTTTATTTTGACTCATTTTTCGAGGTTTTATTTCTATTTTAAATTCAAATTTTCAGCATTTCGAGAGATATTTTTTACAGATTTAAAAAAATTGTACTAATTTAAACTGGTGCCAACTGTATAAAAAACGCAAGCAATAATGTTTGCTTCAAATTCAAAATTTATTTACACGCGACTATTATAAACAGGAAAAAAACTTTCAAATTAGAATTAAATAATTACGTATAAAAAGCAGGAACTTATTAAAAATTACGTCATAAAAAGTATACACGTAAATAATAAATTCATTAACATGCGTTAGAAGTCTTAGGAGAAATTACGTCATATTTACGTCACATTATAGTTATTACATAAAATGAACACAAAATAATATTGCAAAAAAGTTTAAATTTAGGAATTGCGCTAGACATTTATTTGATATTTTGAGAATTAATTTAAAATGTCTCATTTAAAAGAACTTTCTTTTCGCTTTGTTAAAAAATACCAGGAGACAAAGACTCTCTTTACTTAATTCCTTTTATATTAGCTTATTTTGAAATGTTGTTACATCTGTATACTTCATCATGTTATTTTTATTTCGACGTTTTATTTGTGTTTTTATTAATGTTGTACGAATTTATTTGTTCTTTCGTTATTTAAAATAAAAATTATATCAATTTGTATAATTTGGCGAGTGGTTTGGCGATTTATATAATTTGGCGAAATTGGTCGACAGGATAATCAAGTAGTACCGCAGCGGATTTGGCGTTAAAATTCCCCAATCAAAGAGAAATGAATAGAAATTCGTTTATAGGGAGATCGCCACTGTTTTTTAAATTATAATTCAATCTTTTGAAATCTTTTTAAAGCCGATCAAATTAGCGTGCATTTAGAGTCTGCGGTGTCTGGACGGGGGTTGGCGAGCGTAGCTCGTAGGGGGCCGAGCCCCCTAGTAAACCAAAAATTATTAATTTTACTTTTCGTATAAATATTAATTTTTTACTTTTAAAATATGGGATATATATATATATATATTTAGTTTAAATTTACATACACTTGTATATAGAAAAGGAAGAAAAGGAAAATATAAGTAATATGTAATTTAAAAATAAGTTACAAAATAATAAGACTAAAATATTTAATTTGATTACTTTTTTAAAAGAAAGTCAGTTTTATCAATTTTTTGCAGGAAAAAAAAGGATATTTTAAAAAAATACCATATCATTGTTTTCCGTGAATCACTTTATATGAGAAATAAATTAAAATTCCTTACATGTCGCAAAGAAAATTTAATATGATTGCAACTTAATACTTGAAATAATCTCAAGTGACACTTGGCGATTTATTTTGGTGGTGTAATGCGATGTGCCTTGCACTGATTTGTTAAGAAGAAGTGTCTACTACTGCTCAATTATCAGGACTTGTAACCTTGAGAAGTGATCTCGGGATTCTTGTTTATGGCAACCAATGGGAGAATGGATCCTTTTCCCCTTGAGTTTCTTCCTGGGAGACTGGAAGATTGATGGGTTCGCCCCGCCCAACGTTACACTGGCTTTTATTATATAGAGATGTAAATTTGTTTGATCAAAATTTACAAATTCAATAAGAATATAGTGTTAAGATTGAAACGCAGTTTATTTTTTTTCCGCTTTTGGCAATATGTAAGCAATGCAAATTGAAAACTGCGTTCAAAATATAGTAGAAATATATGAAATATATAATGAAGTTGTGTTCTTTCTAATTTTGAGAAAGTTTATTATTTAAATTATCTATATGGCATTTCTAGACAAAATCGGTAAATTTCTTTTTCCCCGACAAAATTCTGCAGAAAAACTTATGACAAAAACTGCATCTTTAAAATGGAATGAGTTTTGCTTATATGAAAATTCCCATTTTGTAAATGGTATCCAAAGAGCGAAATAGAAGTGTAAATATGTGAAATAGTAAAGCACAACCCTATAAGCAATAATAAAATACGTTTCAGTTATATTACACTGTAAAAACTTTATGTAACGTTTTCCATAAAATTGGTGGTAGCCTTGTATCCTCAATTTTATTGTGTAATTTAACAGAGATAACTGGCGTTACGGTACGCTAATGAGTAATATTACACTAGTAATATCAGTTTGAATGACACCATTATAAGTTAAATGACTCCATTAAATTGGAGGGAGCATGTTGCCACCAATTTCACGGAGTAACGTTACATTTATTTTTAACAGTGTAATGGGGAGATAATCAAAATATTTAAAGAACCATTATTTGACGTGTTTAGTTAAGGCGGTCCCAGAAATTAAAATCTTAAAATTTTCAAAAAAAAAAAAAAAATGGATTAAAAATTTCTCTGTTGTTTTTGCTTAAAAAAGCGATAAATCATGTTTCTATGTTAATTAGAACAGGAAATATTAATTTTTTCGCTTTGGTTTGTTTTCAAATCAACCTTTCAACCAATTGCTTTTTTCTTCATGGTGGGTTTTTTCGCCATTACTCGTATTTAAATTGTTATAAATGAAGAACCGTCACAGATAAATTGTTCAAACTTGGAACATGTCTATTTAAATAATTCTACTTTAATTTAGATTCAGAAAAATAAAATAAAAAATTCTTTGGAAAATGTGATTTAAAAAAATATTACATCACTTTTCTTCTAATTTTTGCTTTAAATATTTTTTTTAATCAATATATTTTAAAAGGCCGAATCTAAATTAAAACTTGAAAAAAAAAAATGAAATTCCACAAATAATATTTCGAGTTATAACGATTTTAAGCTACCCCAATTTTTTAACAAAATTTAAATATTATTTTTTTTAAAGAATTCTGAGAAGTTTTATCATGTGATTTTGTTTACAAATGATATGGTTAAACATAACAAAAAAATGAAAATTTTAACTCAATAAATATTTTTTTTTGAAAATGTGTCCCGGACCCCCTTAAATAACGGAGTTTTGGGAAACCTTTTGAGAATAGTTTATCACTCTGAACGTTTTGTGGGCATTCCTGTATATTTATAAAAATGCTTTTAAAACTAATGCTAATTTAAAAAAAAATTCCCTGTTTGTTTCTAATATACACTTCATGTCCCTTTATTTGACACATATCTTAAAATAAAATTCAGTTAAAAATACTTTTTAGTACATCCGATTTAAGTTGATATAGGGAAACAACGGGCAAGCGGCTTAGAGGGTTAAAATGTTATTGTGTTTCTAAGATTCACAACTACGTTTGTCTTTTTAAATCGTCTCTGCTTATGTTATTAGGATTTGCTTGTGATGTAGCTTTTTCACACTTTTTCACATGTTTTTATTATAAAAACAAAAAAATATATATATTTATTTTCAGTGATGTATTGGTATTTTAAACGGTGCAAAAAGGGGAGTATTTCAGCGTTTTTTACGCATTATATTTAAGTTAATTTTAAAGATAATGGCAAGCGTTTTTTTTTTTTTTTTTTTTTTTTTTTTTTTTTTTTTTCTATGATTGTAATCAAATATATATAAAAAAAATTTCTAATTAACAAGATTAATCTGGGTTGTGGTTAAAAATTTTAAACGTATAAAACATTTTTTTCTTAAGTTAATGATTGAACTACATAATTAAGGTAATTTTATTTGTTAAGTTGAACACTTTTTAAATTTCTATTGTGAATTTATCCTCAGCTAATAAAAAGTTGAAGTACATTTACATATTTTTGAGAAAGACTGTAAATAGCTGAAGAAAAAGGAATGACTGGATATGCCTTTGATATTCAGAAATGCAAAATGAAATTTTACTGTTTACTATTGTTTAGAAAGAGCACAATGATATGATTATTCGAATAAATTGCATAATTAAAGCATTTAGAATGAATGCAGGATATATAGTTTAGACTTACTTAATTTCCTTACTAACTATCCAAACAATATATACATCCATCACACATACTTCATACATAACTTTATGTAATAAGAATTTAAAAAAATATTTTTCGTAAAATAAAAAGCAAAAGTTAGCTCTTATGAAAAATGCAGCGAAATTTAATTATTTTAAGCTTATTTCAGTATACATAGCTCATAAGCGTAAAAACATCATTTAATTTTCTACTTAAGTTAATTTGTAAACATTAGTGAATATACTGGAAATTTTATTCAAAACGTAGCAAAAAATGAAGGCAAGTATTTCTCTGTAAATTAGCTTTCTTAAACATAACATTTTGCCCAAGTAAGATAATTAAGCTTCACAATTCAAAATGTTCTTAAATTTTCCCTTTAAAAAATTTCTCTGTTTCTTCGTAATTTAGCTTTGTGGACCCACGTAAGAAAATAAATATTTTGCAAATTTATTTTAGAGTGAACACAAAGTATAATTTTTTAGAGTGAAAACAAAGTATAATTCAAAGTAATGTTTTGAAAAAGGAATGTGTAAAGTGTTTTTTAAAAAGTACTATTTCGAAATTATTTGTATATTTCTAGGAAAATAATGGTTTTGCTTTTCATTTAATTACGCAACTTCCAAAAATAAATCTTCATTTTTGGAGATTATGTGTGTATATATGTGTGAACACTTGCATGAATCAACTGTTCTTTGCACGAAAAATGAATAAGGAAATTTCGTTTTTAACACTTTCCAACATAGTGGAAAGTGTTTATAAAAGCGGTTTGTCTGTTCGTCAGTTTGTCAGTAATCTAACTTCCGTTAATATAGACCGATTGTCATGGAATTCATATATGCAATTGGTGTTCACTATGGCAAGCTCGGTATTGAAAGTGAAGTGTGTAGCATTTTCAGTTCATTTACAGGGCCACACCAAACAATATCCTTAATTACTGACAATTGGGGAAAATCGTTTGCCAATGGAAAATGTTTTAACAGAATTCTGGTACCATTGTGACATTTGGGAATTAAAATTAAGCGGTTTCATAAACATACCACTGCTCATGAAACTGTTAAAGACTGCTGTTTTCACACTTTCTAATCCTGTCTAGTCTTTTCCACTGTTTTTACATACCTATTGTAAGGAATATTTAAATGGAAAATAGTACCTATCTACTTTTACTTTTATATTTCATTGATTTTTTTCGTGCAGTGGATACTATAGCAATTTGTCATATCTTTCTTTAATCAATTTTAAACGTTTTCTTTTCCATCTCCCCATTTTACTGTAGGTTTGCAGAATAAATTTATATTCATTTTTATACATAACCAATAATCTTTCATTATGTACAATGTGTAATAATTACTATCCAAAAACCCTTAATTAACACATTTTAAACAGTAGAAGATCTCCCTGTTCTGAAAGTCTTTTGTAAATTAGTGTTCTAGATAGGTTTCACAAGTTTATGCATCGGTAAATATATTTTAATGTACGAATTTAATATAAAATGTCTTACAATCTAACAAAATATGGACAACATGATATAAATGCATTTTCTGTAAGGTAGAAGTCAAGCCCTTAGTCAATGATGTTTTAGGTAGCTTTCTTTACAAAAAGTTACCTATTGCAGCCGTTCGGAGGAAAGCGATTTCAAAAAATTTTGGTATATTTTCATCGATCATGACCCCCAGACCCCGAAACCACCCTCCGTTCAAAATTGATATATATATATATATATATATCAATATATATATATATATATATATATCAATATATATATATATATATATATATATATATATATATCTGAACTATGTCACACTGTAACTCTCGTATTTATGAACCGATTTGGATGTAATTCGGTGTGTACATAGTAAATACCAATGTCTCGACCGAGTTCGTTGGCCAGTTTCATCCGCCATTTTGTTTCAAAATGGCGGCCATTTAAAAATTAAAAAAAAATTAAAATTTGAAATGTGGTACCAAAAAATTGAAAATGGAAAAATATTTTTTTTCTTATGTATTTGACCTTTATACAAAGTCTCCGTAGCAGTTTTTGTTTCGTCTATATCTTAAAAAATGGCTGAGTTATAGCATTTTGAATTTCTAGCGAAGCTGACATTTTGAAACGTCCTGAAATTTGTCACGCGATAAAACGCATATTTATGAACCGATTTGGATGTAACTTCGTTTATACATAGTACAGACCAATGTCTAGACCGAGTTTGTTGGCCAGCTTCATCCGCCCATTTGTTTAAAAATGGCGGCCATTTAAAATTTTAAGAAAAATTTAAATTTGAAATGTGGTACCAAAAAATTGAAAATTGAAAAAATATTTTTTTCTTATGTGTTTGACCTCAATAATAAGATTCGGGAGCAGTTTTTTTTTTCGTCTATACCTTAAAAAATGGTTGAGTTATAGTATTTTGAATTTCTAGTGTGGCTGACATTTTGAAACGCCCTGATTTTTGCCACGTGATAACAGACGTATTTATGAACCGATTTGGATGTATCTTGGTGTGTACATAGTACATATAAATAACTCAACCGAGTTCGTCGGCCAGCTTCATCCGCCATCTTGTTTCAAAATGGCGGCCATTTAAAAAAATTTAAAAAAAATTACATTTAAAATGAGATACCAAAAAATTGGAAAATGAAAAAGTGTTTTTTCGTATGTGTTTGACCTTGATACAAAGATTCCGGAACAGGTTTTGTTTTGTCTATACCTAAAAAAATGGCTGAGTTATAACATTTTGAATTTCTATTGTGGCTGACATTTTAAAAAGACCTGATTTTTGTCACGCGATAACAGGCGTATTTATGAACCGATTTTAATGTAACTTGGTGTGTACATAGTACATACCAATGTCTCGACCGAGTTCGTTGGCCAGCTTCATTCGCCATCTTGTTTCAAAAGGGTTGCCATTTTAAAAAAATGTAATTTAAAATTTAAAATGAGGTATTAAAAAATTGGAAAATGAAAAAGATTTTTTTTATGTGTTTGGCCTTGATACAAAGATTCTGGAGCAGTTTTTGTTTCTGAAAATTTGTTCTTTTGTTTATATCTTAAAAAGTGGTTGAATTATAGCACTTTGAATTTCTATCATGGCTAACACTTTGAAACGATCTTGTATTTGTCTCGCGATACCACACGTATTCGCCTATTCCGATGGAAGAAGGCATGTGGATAGTATACATCAATATCTCGACCAAGTTCGCTGGCCAGCTTCATCAGCCATCTTGTTTCAAAATGGCGGCCATTAAATTAAAAAATATATATATTTAAAGTGAGGTGCAAAAAGTTAGAAATTGAAAAAGGTTTCTTTCTTAAGTATTTGACCTTGATATAAGGATTCAGGAGCATTTTTTGTTTGTCTTTATCTTAAAAAATGGCTCAGATATAGCAGTTTCAATTTCTAACGTGGGTGACATTTTGAAAAATCTGATTTTTTGCCTGCGACAGCACTCGTATATATCAACCGATTCCGATGTGAGTGAGCATGTGCACTGCAATTACTAAGGTCACGACCAAGTTCACTGGTTAGCCTCATCCACCATGTTGTCTTAAAATGGCAGGCACTTTAAGAAATCGCCGAATCTGGCAGCCAAATATAAGTTACTTTAAATAAAAGCAGCTTGGATAAAGCTGACTAATTTCGCAAAATTCTCATTCATAATGATTTAGTATTGATAAAAATTAGTAATGAATCTCCTACATTCGGTTTCCACTTAATTGAGCTTCGTGTGTTTGAATAATATAAGTTGGCTTTTTTAAAATAAGGAATATGAAAGCTACCTCTTCCTCCCGACACTGGCCGGAAGGACTTTTTTGAATGAAAAGGACAATTCTCGTTTTCCGTCGTGAATGTGTTAAGGGAGCCTTGAACATCTGGTAAACCATCCCGCACATTGATTGGGTCAAGCCCTCCCATATATTCCTTTTCTAAAGAATAGCACATTGTTATGTTAAGCGTAACTTACTGTATAATATTTATGCCTGGAATAAAAGCTCCATATTTCTGCATTACTTAAAACCGACTTACTTAAATTTCTATGATATATATATATAAATATATATATTTTTTGAGAAAAGCTTACAAAATATTTCTAAAAAACACAATTTTCAGGCTGAAAACACCTCACAATTGATTTTTTTTTTCACACCTATTTCGATTATATGTATGAAACAGGCACTGTTGTCTGAGCATTCCAGTAGCTTTGGTTGATACCTGTTGATAAAACTCTGAAATTCTTTTAAATATGAAAACTGATGAGTGGGTCAAGCCACCCGTATGGTCAACCCTCCCTAGTCTCCCCGTGTACTACAAGACTCTTAAATAGATATTATTGCTATAGAACTTAGGCATAGAAATTATGGTTCTTTTACGTTTGCAGGGACACATAAAATAATTTGGTATAGAAGAAAATGAGCAATAACTGAACTATTGAATGAAGCTCACGAACAATATTGTCTGGAACTGCGTTTTCAGTTATGCTATGCCTTTTTAAATTTAACATTAAAAAATTTCACTTAGTATCTATAAATTCTATAGATTGTATACAGGGTCGCACAAAATTTCTCAACAACATCCGTTTATTGGCGAAATTGCTGATTGGATGTTTCTGCGGCGCTATGCGTTTAACTGAACTAACATTTTAACATACTATGTAGTATGCATACATATATGTAGATCATATACAAAGCTGCCAAAAAAAATCGTATGTTTTAACGACTATTCATGCTAATATCAGAAATTGGGAAATGCGTTATGCATTTGAAATGCATAGCGCATGCGTTTTCGATATTTTTGTTTCGACGTCCTCTTTCACCTTAGTAAACAGTGAAGTTTTGTTATAGTATTCTGAATGTGTTGGAAAGTGTTTCATAATCTATACTATACGCATGATTTTTTTTTCTTGTTAAAATATGAAATGAATAATTTCAAAATTAATTTCACATGTTTACAATTTTTTTAATTTAGGAGATGCTTTACTGTAAAGGAAATTGATTGAATAAACGGATAATGTACCGTTTTCCCAAAATGTGTGTTTGGGTATTCTCCTGTTTTCCAGACGAAAAATTCCCTCTATTTAAGACAGAAAACTTTTGTTTTTAGAAATAAAAGGGAACCACAACAAAATATTTAACTAAAGGTAATCTAAATAATTATTACATATGCATTTTAAGGTATATTTACACGGTACGTGTATAATCACACACGTTTTTAAGCAACCTGCCTTCCTCCGGATCTCAGTAGTCCTTTAGATGATGACTCTCCCTACACAAACTAGCAAATCTATGACTTGGTTGTAGGTCAAAACATCAAGTAAAAAAAAAATAACTGGAATTTTTGCGTTTTCTCTGAATTGAAAGAGGACATTTCGGTTTCTGTCTCTTGGAAGGAACATTTCCGTTTTTAACAGTACGTAAACAGTAGTAAGGATACGAGGGGTAATACTTAAGTTTTTAGAAAGTAATACCAGATATAATTCCTTGCGAAGAATCGAATGTAACATCAAAAATCCGGCATTCAGAAATCCGGTTACTTAAAAAAAATCCGGAATCAAAATCAACTCCCCTACCGCTTTTTTTTTTTTTTTTTTTTTTTTTTTAACCCTTCAAACTCAGGAGAGAAAAACAAAGTGCGAATCGTTTATGACTTAAAAATTCGAGTTCTAAAGCGGTGAATGAATGGTCAGCAAAATCGCCGAAAGCTGTGCTAAATGGAACCGTCTATAACGCTAGTAGTAGCTCAAAGGAATGAGGACGTGGAGCCTCATTCAAATTAATATTTCAAAATATCAAAATATCAAAATAATATATCAAAATTAATATTTCAAAAATAAATTGAAATTCAGTTTTCCAACAAATTGAATTTAAAAGTACTTTTTCTCCCCAATACAACGGTATAAAAAATGAAAATGTGCGATGTTTAGAAGTTAAAAATCTTAAAATAGTAGAATAGAGAAGATTAAGTTAAATTGAAGTTAGATTGCAGTACAGTATTTGGTACTACTTAGTTATCCCGTCGACCAGAAATGTATCGCCAAACTATAAGATTGTATGCCAATAATGGTTTATAATAAATGTCACATTCTAAGTACCTTATTACCATGCATTTAATGCTTTTCATGGTACTTCGCTGTTATATGGACTTAGGCGCTTTTGTAAAAACCACGCAATTCGGGGTTAAGAAAGTGAGTTTTTTTGCCAAATGATATAAATGACTATGAAAATAAAACAGAATAAGTATCATACTGGTTTATATATATATATATGTATTTAAAATTGCATCTGCTAACACGTATTAAATAAGTTGATTATGTGTGTATATAATCTAAATTATAAAAATGAAAATTTGTCTATTTGTCTATTTGTAATTCTATACAAGTCCACAGTTTGGAAGCCAAAATTGTGAAAAGAAACGTACATGTGTATTAAAACGCGGCCGAGGCAACTAAAGTAATCCGGAATCGAAATAATTTATAGTTAAATTTTAATTAATAAAAAACCACCAATGTCACATCAATTTCTTATCAAATTTAAACATTTTTCGTTATAGCAGTTGCCAACAATTAAAATCTTACTACAACAATTAATTTTCTACTGCAAGATTTACACGTGAAAAATGAAAATAAAATAAGCAGTTTGCCGAATTTAAAAAAAAAGATGAATATTACGTCATAACTTTTCTATTGCAAGATATTCTCTTGAAAAATGAAAATGAAATATATATTTTGACGAATTTAAATGAAAGTGAATATAACTTCATAACTTTTCTATTTCAAGGTTTTCATGTGAAAGAGGAAAATATTACGTCATATTGGAAATATAAAGGACGTGGTGAATATAGTATAACGTCATATGAGTGTGAAAAATGTATTGAAGCAAGATTTAAAAAAAAAAAAAACGATTAGAGAAATATTGGCGTATTTTAACATTATTGCTCCAATTATAAATTAAAATAAGTTCATTTATAGCTATATTCTTTTGCGTTTGTTATATACAGCTATACATTTTTATATTGGGTTTTCATTTGATTCATGCGTACAACATTTCGACTGCTTTTTTTGATGTTCGTTTTATGTTGCATGTTAAATTTTGAAATTGATTTTTCAGAACATGCATCATTCAAATTCTGGGCACTTTAGTTTGTAACAGATAAATGGCTTCTGTATCTGTACATCTACGATAATATTATAAAGCGTTATAATATTATAAAGTGTATAATATTATTAATGTTTGTACGTTTGTGAGGTGTTATCTCTGAAACTACATAGCCAACTTAAAAACTTTCGTGGCCTTCTCTGCTCCGAATAAAAGACTGTATTTTATGTCAGTGCAGCAACCTACATCGCTGCAGGAGCAAAAACGTTCTAAAATTGCGATTTTTGTGATATTGATTGGGTTAGAAACTTTAAATTCGTTGTGGTGGTTACTTTTAAGATGTAAATACTCGTTATGAACGCTCTCTAAAAGGTTCAATTTGGCGGATAAACGAAAAAAATGTCTAGAAAGGTTCTAAATTATGATTTATTTGGAATACTGAAATTTCTGAGATACTGTTGGTTTTAGAAACTAGAACATTGGCATGGCAGTAATTTATAAGATTTAAATGCTCGCTGTAGAATGAATTCTAAAAAATCGAAAGACTAAACAAAGCGGAAAAAGGTCTAAAGATGATCTTAGTAACGAAGTACATGAAACTGTTAGGAATATAAACATGAAAATTGACATGGCTGTATTTATCATGACATAAATTCTCACAATAGAACAATTTCTAAAAAGGTCGTTATATAAAACACTGCAGAAACAAAAACTTTCGAAAATTTCTATTTCTGTGTTACTGATGAGCCCAAAAACTTGAAATTTTGCTTCGAGTTAGTTTTAAAATATAAAATTGTCTCTATGAATGGTTTCTAAAAAAATTTAAATTTAAAAAGATGAAATGAGAGGAAAGCGTTCTCAATTACCATTAATTTGGAATTATTAGGTATAGAAACTTTAAATATTTCATAATGCTTCATTCCCTACACAAAACATGCAATTTAAATGCAAAAAAAAAAAAAAAACTGCTTGATACCAACCTAGCATTAAATAACTCGTGTAAATATTGAATAAAGACATGTATGAACTAGTGAGTAGGTTGCCCGAAAGTACTTCTTAAAGTGTTCCTTCTCTAGACATTTCTCTCTATCGCCAAGGCCACTAACAGAGGGAAGTGCCGTTTTAAATTTGATATGGGTTTTTGTTTCTGATTCATTTTTCTAGACATTTTATCATAAGGTGATATTCTCAATTGCCATTAGTAGATTTTTTATATATTAACTTATTGTGGTGAAATTTCATAATCGGGTTCATATTGGCGTATTTTAGCTTGCATGATTTGCTGAAAAAATATGTATGGATTTGTAAATAACTTCAAATGACACTTTGATAGCTCAAATGTTATGCAGACTGAATTTTTATATATTGTGTCATACTTTATGTTGCAATTATTGCCGATTTCTTTTATTTAATACATGCTAAATAGAGCTCAACTTGTGCAGAATATGTGTGAAAACAAAACAATACAGCGTATGTAGTGGGCAGCATACACTCATCATTTGAATCCGATCGACCATATCTAAAACACTAACGACGGATTGCATGACACTGTTGATTTGTTCCGTAATTTGATACTATATCAGATTTTAAAGAAAGAATTCCTTAACTCTTATCAACAACCTCATTGCATCCGTGAAAACAGATATTGTACTATATTAACTATTCCGGGGGAGCAAACACCATATGAAGTATAGTCCATTCTTTTTAAACATCATATATTGTCATTTAAAGTTACACAAATTGGTACGGAGCGTCTGATTATGCTCTTGACATCACTTTATACAGTTAAAATTCTGATATAAGATAATTTAGTGTTTCATTTTCTATTTTACTTTTAATATATTGTGTTTTTCAATTTTATATCGATGCATAACTGTCGTGCAAGCTTTGCTTTCCCATTTTTTTTAAACAGTGTATACGAATTTATATATAAGATTTTGTAATTCTACGATTCGTTTATTTTCATCATTTCAATTTATCGCAGTATATGAACAATTAAAGATAACATCTCATTTTCTTTGCTTCCACATGTTATTATTAAATCTATGTTCTCAGCAATATCGCTTATACTAATCCCTCTGAGGGAAGTCCTAGTTATATTATACATTATGTATACGATGTATTATACATTTATTATATTATATATTATGTACAAAATTTATTACAAGAATATATTTATTTCTTGGACTGCAACTGTTTTTCAATAAATGAAATTTTGAAATTTCAACTCTCCCCCTTTCATTATTAAAACTCAATAGGAGATATGCGAGAAATCAAATTACTTAGCTCAATAATGCAAATCGAAAGAGCAATAAAAATGTAAGTTTATCGCTATGGACTCTGACACCCGTGCTTACAAAAAACAAAATTAAGTGCAACAAAATTAAGATTTCTTAATAAAACAAAAATGTAATAAATATGCAATAAAAGTGCGTAATTAAAACAGTCTGCTGCAACTATTGAAATAATACTATTTTTTTAATAACACCTTGAAATTGTATTTTATCGTTTATCCACCCCTTCCTCCCCCCTCCAAATTTTTTAAAATATGTATATTGATTAATAAATAAGTATCTCGGGTTGAATCCCAACCGTCTAATCCCCTAACCTTCTGTCCTCCTGATGCAAAGCTATCTCTCTATTTAAAAAAAAAGTAACTACCGCTGTCACCGCCGCCGCCGCCGCCGCCGCCGGTTTTGATTTTTTTGTGACCGGAGGCCTTTCGTCGTTAATATTAACAAAAATAATGCATACAAAAATATGAAAATCGGTGGTTTTATACAGAAATGTTTGATAAACACGCTGATGCAGACAGTTTTTAAATCGAAGAATTATTTTAAGAGATATTTAATGCGGAAGTTGGACAAAATCGTTCCACTAAAAAAGTTTTATAGCAGCAAAAACTATACATGGCAGTGTAATCATTTTTAGATCATTTTATGCGTTAGAATTTGGCGGAGTGCAGATTGCATTAATTTTTTTATTTTGACTCATTTTTCGAGGTTTTATTTCTATTTTAAATTCAAATTTTCAGCATTTCGAGAGATATTTTTTACAGATTTCAAAAAATTGTACTAATTTAAACTGGTGCCAACTGTATAAAAAACGCAAGCAATAATGTTTGCTTCAAATTCAAAATTTATTTACACGCGACTATTATAAACAGGAAAAAAACTTTCAAATTAGAATTAAATAATTACGTATAAAAAGCAGGAACTTATTAAAAATTACGTCATAAAAAGTATACACGTAAATAATAAATTCATTAACATGCGTTAGAAGTCTTAGGAGAAATTACGTCATATTTACGTCACATTATAGTTATTACATAAAATGAACACAAAATAATATTGCAAAAAAGTTTAAATTTAGGAATTGCGCTAGACATTTATTTGATATTTTGAGAATTAATTTAAAATGTCTCATTTAAAAGAACTTTCTTTTCGCTTTGTTAAAAAATACCAGGAGACAAAGACTCTCTTTACTTAATTCCTTTTATATTAGCTTATTTTGAAATGTTGTTACATCTGTATACTTCATCAAGTTATTTTTATTTCGACGTTTTATTTGTGTTTTTATTAATGTTGTACGAATTTATTTGTTCTTTCGTTATTTAAAATAAAAATTATATCAATTTGTATAATTTGGCGAGTGGTTTGGCGATTTATATAATTTGGCGAAATTGGTCGACAGGATAATCAAGTAGTACCGCAGCGGATTTGGCGTTAAAATTCCCCAATCAAAGAGAAATGAATAGAAATTCGTTTATAGGGAGATCGCCACTGTTTTTTAAATTATAATTCAATCTTTTGAAATCTTTTTAAAGCCGATCAAATTAGCATGCATTTAGAGTCTGCGGTGTCTGGACGGGGGTTGGCGAGCGTAGCTCGTAGGGGGCCGAGCCCCCTAGTAAACCAAAAATTATTAATTTTACTTTTCGTATAAATATTAATTTTTTACTTTTAAAATATGGGATATATATATATATATATTTAGTTTAAATTTACATACACTTGTATATAGAAAAGGAAGAAAAGGAAAATATAAGTAATATGTAATTTAAAAATAAGTTACAAAATAATAAGACTAAAATATTTAATTTGATTACTTTTTTAAAAGAAAGTCAGTTTTATCAATTTTTTGCAGGAAAAAAAAGGATATTTTAAAAAAATACCATATCATTGTTTTCCGTGAATCACTTTATATGAGAAATAAATTAAAATTCCTTACATGTCGCAAAGAAAATTTAATATGATTGCAACTTAATACTTGAAATAATCTCAAGTGACACTTGGCGATTTATTTTGGTGGTGTAATGCGATGTGCCTTGCACTGATTTGTTAAGAAGAAGTGTCTACTACTGCTCAATTATCAGGACTTGTAACCTTGAGAAGTGATCTCGGGATTCTTGTTTATGGCAACCAATGGGAGAATGGATCCTTTTCCCCCTGAGTCTCTTCCTGGGAGACTGGAAGATTGATGGGTTCGCCCCGCCCAACGTTACACTGGCTTTTATTATATAGAGATGTAAATTTGTTTGATCAAAATTTACAAATTCAATAAGAATACAGTGTTAAGATTGAAACGCAGTTTATTTTTTTTCCGCTTTTGGCAATATGTAAGCAATGCAAATTGAAAACTGCGTTCAAAATATAGTAGAAATATATGAAATATATAATGAAGTTGTGTTCTTTCTAATTTTGAGAAAGTTTATTATTTAAATTATCTATATGACATTTCTAGACAAAATCGGTAAATTTCTTTTTCCCCGACAAAATTCTGCAGAAAAACTTATGACAAAAACTGCATCTTTAAAATGGAATGAGTTTTGCTTATATGAAAATTCCCATTTTGTAAATGGTATCCAAAGAGCGAAATAGAAGTGTAAATATGTGAAATAGTAAAGCACAACCCTATAAGCAATAATAAAATACGTTTCAGTTATATTACACTGTAAAAACTTTATGTAACGTTTTCCATAAAATTGGTGGTAGCCTTGTATCCTCAATTTTATTGTGTAATTTAACAGAGATAACTGGCGTTACGGTACGCTAATGAGTAATATTACACTAGTAATATCAGTTTGAATGACACCATTATAAGTTAAATGACTCCATTAAATTGGAGGGAGCATGTTGCCACCAATTTCACGGAGTAACGTTACATTTATTTTTAACAGTGTAATGGGGAGATAATCAAAATATTTAAAGAACCATTATTTGACGTGTTTAGTTAAGGCGGTCCCAGAAATTAAAATCTTAAAATTTTCAAAAAAAAAAAAAATGGATTAAAAATTTCTCTGTTGTTTTTGCTTAAAAAAGCGATAAATCATGTTTCTATGTTAATTAGAACAGGAAATATTAATTTTTTCGCTTTGGTTTGTTTTCAAATCAACCTTTCAACCAATTGCTTTTTTCTTCATGGTGGGTTTTTTCGCCATTACTCGTATTTAAATTGTTATAAATGAAGAACCGTCACAGATAAATTGTTCAAACTTGGAACATGTCTATTTAAATAATTCTACTTTAATTTAGATTCAGAAAAATAAAATAAAAAATTCTTTGGAAAATGTGATTTAAAAAAATATTACATCACTTTTCTTCTAATTTTTGCTTTAAATATTTTTTTTAATCAATATATTTTAAAAGGCCGAATCTAAATTAAAACTTGAAAAAAAAAATGAAATTCCACAAATAATATTTCGAGTTATAACGATTTTAAGCTACCCCAATTTTTTAACAAAATTTAAATATTATTTTTTTTAAAGAATTCTGAGAAGTTTTATCATGTGATTTTGTTTACAAATGATATGGTTAAACATAACAAAAAAATGAAAATTTTAACTCAATAAATATTTTTTTTTGAAAATGTGTCCCGGACCCCCTTAAATAACGGAGTTTTGGGAAACCTTTTGAGAATAGTTTATCACTCTGAACGTTTTGTGGGCATTCCTGTATATTTATAAAAATGCTTTTAAAACTAATGCTAATTTAAAAAAAATTCCCTGTTTGTTTCTAATATACACTTCATGTCCCTTTATTTGACACATATCTTAAAATAAAATTCAGTTAAAAATACTTTTTAGTACATCCGATTTAAGTTGATATAGGGAAACAACGGGCAAGCGGCTTAGAGGGTTAAAATGTTATTGTGTTTCTAAGATTCACAACTACGTTTGTCTTTTTAAATCGTCTCTGCTTATGTTATTAGGATTTGCTTGTGATGTAGCTTTTTCACACTTTTTCACATGTTTTTATTATAAAAACAAAAATATATATATATTTATTTTCAGTGATGTATTGGTATTTTAAACGGTGCAAAAAGGGGAGTATGTCAGCGTTTTTTACGCATTATATTTAAGTTAATTTTAAAGATAATGGCAAGCGTTTTTTTTTTTTTTTTTTTTTTTTTTTTTTTTTTTTTTTTTTTTTTCTATGATTGTAATCAAATATATATAAAAAAAATTTCTAATTAACAAGATTAATCTGGGTTGTGGTTAAAAATTTTAAACGTATAACATTTTTTTCTTAAGTTAATGATTGAACTACATAATTAAGGTAATTTTATTTGTTAAGTTGAACACTTTTTAAATTTCTATTGTGAATTTATCCTCAGCTAATAAAAAGTTGAAGTACATTTACATATTTTTGAGAAAGACTGTAAATAGCTGAAGAAAAAGGAATGACTGGATATGCCTTTGATATTCAGAAATGCAAAATGAAATTTTACTGTTTACTATTGTTTAGAAAGAGCACAATGATATGATTATTCGAATAAATTGCATAATTAAAGCATTTAGAATGAATGCAGGATATATAGTTTAGACTTACTTAATTTCCTTACTAACTATCCAAACAATATATACATCCATCACACATACTTCATACATAACTTTATGTAATAAGAATTTAAAAAAATATTTTTCGTAAAATAAAAAGCAAAAGTTAGCTCTTATGAAAAATGCAGCGAAATTTAATTATTTTAAGCTTATTTCAGTATACATAGCTCATAAGCGTAAAAACATCATTTAATTTTCTACTTAAGTTAATTTGTAAACATTAGTGAATATACTGGAAATTTTATTCAAAACGTAGCAAAAAATGAAGGCAAGTATTTCTCTGTAAATTAGCTTTCTTAAACATAACATTTTGCCCAAGTAAGATATTTAAGCTTCACAATTCAAAATGTTCTTAAATTTTCCCTTTAAAAAATTTCTCTGTTTCTTCGTAATTTAGCTTTGTGGACCCACGTAAGAAAATAAATATTTTGCACATTTATTTTAGAGTGAACACAAAGTATAATTTTTTAGAGTGAAAACAAAGTATAATTCAAAGTAATGTTTTGAAAAAGGAATGTGTAAAGTGTTTTTTAAAAAGTACTATTTCGAAATTATTTGTATATTTCTAGGAAAATAATGGTTTTGCTTTTCATTTAATTACGCAACTTCCAAAAATAAATCTTCATTTTTGGAGATTATGTGTGTATATATGTGTGAACACTTGCATGAATCAACTGTTCTTTGCACGAAAAATGAATAAGGAAATTTCGTTTTTAACACTTTCCAACATAGTGGAAAGTGTTTATAAAAGCGGTTTGTCTGTTCGTCAGTTTGTCAGTAATCTAACTTCCGTTAATATAGACCGATTGTCATGGAATTCATATATGCAATTGGTGTTCACTATGGCAAGCTCGGTATTGAAAGTGAAGTGTGTAGCATTTTCAGTTCATTTACAGGGCCACACCAAACAATATCCTTAATTACTGACAATTGGGGAAAATCGTTTGCCAATGGAAAATGTTTTAACAGAATTCTGGTACCATTGTGACATTTGGGAATTAAAATTAAGCGGTTTCATAAACATACCACTGCTCATGAAACTGTTAAAGACTGCTGTTTTCACACTTTCTAATCCTGTCTAGTCTTTTCCACTGTTTTTACATACCTATTGTAAGGAATATTTAAATGGAAAATAGTACCTATCTACTTTTACTTTTATATTTCATTGATTTTTTTCGTGCAGTGGATACTATAGCAATTTTTCATATCTTTCTTTAATCAATTTTAAACGTTTTCTTTTCCATCTCCCCATTTTACTGTAGGTTTGCAGAATAAATTTATATTCATTTTTATACATAACCAATAATCTTTCATTATGTACAATGTGTAATAATTACTATCCAAAAACCCTTAATTAACACATTTTAAACAGTAGAAGATCTCCCTGTTCTGAAAGTCTTTTGTAAATTAGTGTTCTAGATAGGTTTCACAAGTTTATGCATCGGTAAATATATTTTAATGTACGAATTTAATATAAAATGTCTTACAATCTAACAAAATATGGACAACATGATATAAATGCATTTTCTGTAAGGTAGAAGTCAAGCCCTTAGTCAATGATGTTTTAGGTAGCTTTCTTTACAAAAAGTTACCTATTGCAGCCGTTCGGAGGAAAGCGATTTCAAAAAATTTTGGTATATTTTCATCGATCATGACCCCCAGACCCCGAAACCACCCTCCGTTCAAAATTGATATATATATATATATATATATATCAATATATATATATATAAATATATATATATATATCTGAACTATGTCACACTGTAACTCTCGTATTTATGAACCGATTTGGATGTAATTCGGTGTGTACATAGTACATACCAATGTCTCGACCGAGTTCGTTGGCCAGTTTCATCCGCCATTTTGTTTCAAAATGGCGGCCATTTAAAAATTAAAAAAAAAATTAAAATTTGAAATGTGGTACCAAAAAATTGAAAATGGAAAAATATTTTTTTTCTTATGTATTTGACCTTTATACAAAGTCTCCGTAGCAGTTTTTGTTTCGTCTATATCTTAAAAAATGGCTGAGTTATAGCATTTTGAATTTCTAGCGAAGCTGACATTTTGAAACGTCCTGAAATTTGTCACGCGATAAAACGCATATTTATGAACCGATTTGGATGTAACTTCGTTTATACATAGTACAGACCAATGTCTAGACCGAGTTCGTTGGCCAGCTTCATCCGCCGTTTTGTTTCAAAATGGCGGCCATTTAAAATTTTAAGAAAAATTTAAATTTGAAATGTGGTACCAAAAAATTGAAAATTGAAAAAATATTTTTTTCTTATGTGTTTGACCTCAATAATAAGATTCGGGAGCAGTTTTTTTTTTCGTCTATACCTTAAAAAATGGCTGAGCTATAGTATTTTGAATTTCTAGTGTGGCTGACATTTTGAAACGCCCTGATTTTTGCCACGTGATAACAGACGTATTTATGAACCGATTTGGATGTATCTTGGTGTGTACATAGTCCATATAAATAACTCAACCGAGTTCGTCGGCCAGCTTCATCCGCCATCTTGTTTCAAAATGGCGGCCATTTAAAAAAATTTTAAAAAAATTACATTTAAAATGAGATACCAAAAAATTGGAAAATGAAAAAGTGTTTTTTCGTATGTGTTTGACCTTGATACAAAGATTCCGGAACAGGTTTTGTTTTGTCTATACCTAAAAAAATGGCTGAGTTATAACATTTTGAATTTCTATTGTGGCTGACATTTTAAAAAGACCTGATTTTTGTCACGCGATAACAGGCGTATTTATGAACCGATTTTAATGTAACTTGGTGTGTACATAGTACATACCAATGTCTCGACCGAGTTCGTTGGCCAGCTTCATTCGCCATCTTGTTTCAAAAGGGTTGCCATTTTAAAAAAATGTAATTTAAAATTTAAAATGAGGTATTAAAAAATTGGAAAATGAAAAAGATTTTTTTTATGTGTTTGGCCTTGATACAAAGATTCTGGAGCAGTTTTTGTTTCTGAAAATTTGTTCTTTTGTTTATATCTTAAAAAGTGGTTGAATTATAGCACTTTGAATTTCTATCATGGCTAACACTTTGAAACGATCTTGTATTTGTCTCGCGATACCACACGTATTCGCCTATTTCGATGGAAGAAGGCATGTGGATAGTATACATCAATATCTCGACCAAGTTCGCTGGCCAGCTTCATCAGCCATCTTGTTTCAAAATGGCGGCCATTAAATTAAAAAATATATATATTTAAAGTGAGGTGCAAAAAGTTAGAAATTGAAAAAGGTTTCTTTCTTAAGTATTTGACCTTGATATAAGGATTCAGGAGCATTTTTTGTTTGTCTTTATCTTAAAAAATGGCTCAGATATAGCAGTTTCAATTTCTAACGTGGGTGACATTTTGAAAAATCTGATTTTTTGCCTGCGACAGCACTCGTATATATCAACCGATTCCGATGTGAGTGAGCATGTGCACTGCAATTACTAAGGTCACGACCAAGTTCACTGGTTAGCCTCATCCACCATGTTGTCTTAAAATGGCAGGCACTTTAAGAAATCGCCGAATCTGGCAGCCAAATATAAGTTACTTTAAATAAAAGCAGCTTGGATAAAGCTGACTAATTTCGCAAAATTCTCATTCATAATGATTTAGTATTGATAAAAATTAGTAATGAATCTCCTACATTCGGTTTCCACTTAATTGAGCTTCGTGTGTTTGAATAATATAAGTTGGCTTTTTTAAAATAAGGAATATGAAAGCTACCTCTTCCTCCCGACACTGGCCGGAAGGACTTTTTTGAATGAAAAGGACAATTCTCGTTTTCCGTCGTGAATGTGTTAAGGGAGCCTTGAACATCTGGTAAACCATCCCGCACATTGATTGGGTCAAGCCCTCCCATATATTCCTTTTCTAAAGAATAGCACATTGTTATGTTAAGCGTAACTTACTGTATAATATTTATGCCTGGAATAAAAGCTCCATATTTCTGCATTACTTAAAACCGACTTACTTAAATTTCTATGATATATATATATAAATATATATATTTTTTGAGAAAAGCTTACAAAATATTTCTAAAAAACACAATTTTCAGGCTGAAAACACCTCACAATTGATTTTTTTTTTTCACACCTATTTCGATTATATGTATGAAACAGGCACTGTTGTCTGAGCATTCCAGTAGCTTTGGTTGATACCTGTTGATAAAACTCTGAAATTCTTTTAAATATGAAAACTGATGAGTGGGTCAAGCCACCCGTATGGTCAACCCTCCCTAGTCTCCCCGTGTACTACAAGACTCTTAAATAGATATTATTGCTATAGAACTTAGGCATAGAAATTATGGTTCTTTTACGTTTCCAGGGACACATAAAATAATTTGGTATAGAAGAAAATGAGCAATAACTGAACTATTGAATGAAGCTCACGAACAATATTGTCTGGAACTGCGTTTTCAGTTATGCTATGCCTTTTTAAATTTAACATTAAAAAATTTCACTTAGTATCTATAAATTCTATAGATTGTATACAGGGTCGCACAAAATTTCTCAACAACATCCGTTTATTGGCGAAATTGCTGATTGGATGTTTCTGCGGCGCTATGCGTTTAACTGAACTAACATTTTAACATACTATGTAGTATGCATACATATATGTAGATCATATACAAAGCTGCCAAAAAAAATCGTATGTTTTAACGTCTATTCATGCTAATATCAGAAATTGGGAAATGCGTTATGCATTTGAAATGCATAGCGCATGCGTTTTCGATATTTTTGTTTCGACGTCCTCTTTCACCTTAGTAAACAGTGAAGTTTTGTTATAGTATTCTAAATGTGTTGGAAAGTGTTTCATAATCTATACTATACGCATGATTTTTTTTTCTTGTTAAAATATGAAATGAATAATTTCAAAATTAATTTCACATGTTTACAATTTTTTTAATTTAGGAGATGCTTTACTGTAAAGGAAATTGATTGAATAAACGGATAATGTACCGTTTTCCCAAAATGTGTGTTTGGGTATTCTCCTGTTTTCCAGACGAAAAATTCCCTCTATTTAAGACAGAAAACTTTTGTTTTTAGAAATAAAAGGGAACCACAACAAAATATTTAACTAAAGGTAATCTAAATAATTATTACATATGCATTTTTAAGGTATATTTACACGGTACGTGTATAATCACACACGTTTTTAAGCAACCTGCCTTCCTCCGGATCTCAGTACTAGCCTTTAGATGATGACTCTCCCTACACAAACTAGCAAATCTATGACTTGGTTGTAGGTCAAAACATCAAGTAAAAAAAAAATAACTGGAATTTTTGCGTTTTCTCTGAATTGAAAGAGGACATTTCGGTTTCTGTCTCTTGGAAGGAACATTTCCGTTTTTAACAGTACGTAAACAGTAGTAAGGATACGAGGGGTAATACTTAAGTTTTTAGAAAGTAATACCAGATATAATTCCTTGCGAAGAATCGAATGTAACATCAAAAATCCGGCATTCAGAAATCCGGTTACTTAAAAAAAATCCGGAATCAAAATCAACTCCCCTACCGCTTTTTTTTTTTTTTTTTTTTTTTTTTTAACCCTTCAAACTCAGGAGAGAAAAACAAAGTGCGAATCGTTTATGACTTAAAAATTCGAGTTCTAAAGCGGTGAATGAATGGTCAGCAAAATCGCCGAAAGCTGTGCTAAATGGAACCGTCTATAACGCTAGTAGTAGCTCAAAGGAATGAGGACGTGGAGCCTACATAAGAAAAGCTGTTACTAGAAAAAGCATGAATTTGACAGGAAAATTAATATAGGCTTTAGAGAAACAAGAGTGATTTTCCGAAATCGATATTCTTCACTTATTAAAAAGGGCCAAAAAAATGAAGCAAAAAAATACATATTAGCGTCTTAGAAATTACAGAACAAAACATGACTTCACAGTTTATTAGATATTTTTTTATTAATTTTTTTATATCTTAGAAAATATCAATTAATGTAAGTTTTTTTAGTTTTTAATTTTCCATTTTCTCAAATAATTATCGCTTGGCTATGAATTAAATCATGAATAAAGGCAACATTAAGAAAATCGAAAGCACTTTTGATATTCTTTCAGAAATTCGGAATTTTCAAAAATCCGGCTTGGTCTCGGTCCCGAAGATGCCGATTTTCGAGGTTATACCGTATTTGTTTTATTGCTTCTCAAACTACCCTCCTGCAGCATCGATGCATTTTTGCATTCGAATAAACCAATCATCAAAACATTTATGCCACTCTAAAGGTGGCATAGCAGAAACATGGCATTTGTAATCTTCAATGAACAACTTTTGTCTGTCTCGGGTCATCTCAAAACAACAAAACAGTAGATTGTTGTTTTTTTTCGGGTTCATAGGAATAAATTCAGGTTCAGTCGCACGTTAAGATGCCATACACATGTTTTTAGGCAACGGAGTTTTTTCTTGACATCATTTCACAGGAGTATTCTTTTCAGCTTGAGATAAATTGTGGGGATCCATCCGGGAAAAAACCTTTTTCACTTTTAAATCATGCATGCGGGTACTTGAAGTATTCCAAGTTTCTTCTATTTCACCATATGTCACATGACGATCTGAAAATATTAGTTTTCTCACAGCATCAATGTTTTCGCACTTCTCGGTCGACCCTGCCGAAAATCGTCACTGAGATACTTACGACCGAGGGAGAATTCTTTAAACCAGTCGTAAATCCCTGCCTTAGATGGTGCTTCGTTACCAAGCGTCGATTTCATTCTATCGCTTCCCTATTTCTGTGTCAAACCTATGTTCCGTAAACGCAGACATTCACGCAACAATTCGAATTTTGAAAAAATCGTATGCGTTGAAATTAGCTGTTTTTTCGTCTCCAAATTATCAAAATTTAAGTACTGGCCCTCGTAAACGAAAAATATTTTGTTTATTCCAGAACACTTTACGATTTGCCGTCAATATATTTAGATAATTGTCGATAAAAGACCATTTTTCGATCAGTTTCTAAATGAGTTTTTCCCTCCATACATTTAGAGTTCAATGTCCTGTGTTACCGAGTATATTCCTTATGTTATGTATGTATTGACGTGTATATCATTAGAAATTATTTCTTTGCACATTATGAATTATTTCACAAATTGAATTTTTGTATATAGAATAAATCAATGGTATAGCTATTTTTAGGATAAATAAAAATTACAATTAATCGACTTAAAATCGATTTATAATAAATCTATTAAATATTTTGATAAACGTCAAAATAGATAGATAGGATATTTGATTCGACCTTAAGAATATGTGTATCAGAAATTTTTTATTACTATTGAACGGATTTAAGTTAACCTTTCACTAAATTTCAAGTATCCAAAGGAATATTTTAGGAAACAAATATGTATTGTATCGTGTATAGATAGATATCTGCAAAATGCCTCACTCCTAATAGTGCAGGCAATAGAGACCGTATAGTGGCTCTACCTAGCAAAATTCATGGTAATTCTGGAAAAAGGCTTACTATATATTTTTGGGGTATCTGAATCTGAATTTTTAACTTCCCACCAAAATTTTCCCCGGCAACCTCCCCAAATTTTGGTAAAAAGCACCCCAAAAAGGTTTTTATTTAAAAAAATATTTTTTTTATTGTTTTAGGGAAAAAGTATCTAGAAATTCAGAAAGTAGACAAAATTTGCAACAAATTAGATATATGACATTATGACTAAGGATGAAGGGGAAGGGGGGGGTTGCCATGCGCGCGGTGCTGCGTGAATTAAGTTGCGCAATTCCACTTAACCACTCACACGTTTACAATCGCCCTCCCATTTCCCCTCCGAACTTTCTCTATAAGGTTTACATTAAGTTGTTTGTGTCGCTGAATCCGAATTTTTAATTTCCCCCAAAATTCCCCCCCCCCGACCCCCCTCCCCAAATAGTTGTTTTTAACTTAAATTTCTTATCATTTTAGGGGAAAAGCATTACAAAATTACGAAACTAGACAAATTTTGCAACAAATAGGATATATGACATTATGACGGCGCTACGTGCACTAAGTTATGAAGTCCAGGCAATAGGGGATTTTACCTGGAAAAATTAATACTAGTTCTGGATTTCGACTCACTTTATGTTTTTTGGGTCGCTGAATCCAAATTTGTAACTTCCCACCAAAATATCACCCGGCAATCCCCCAAAAAATTGATTTTTTGAAAAAATTTGGTTTTTCAGAATAGCGCGCGGGGAATGTTCCGAGGCAGCCCCCTCTCTCCCCGTTTATCCTACGTCATAATATCATATATCCTATTTGTTGCAAATTTTGTCTAGTTTCTGAATTTCGTAATGCTTTTTCCCTAAAACAGTAAGAAATTTAAGTTACTAACAACTATTTTGTGGGGGTTTCGGGGGAATATTTTGAGGGTAAGTTAAAAATTCGGATTCAGCGGCCCAAAAAACTTAATGTAAACCTTATAAGGAAAGTTCGGAGGGGAGATGGGAGGGCGAATGTAAACGTGTGAGTGGTTAATTGGAATTGCGCAACTTAGTCCACGCAGCACCGTGCGCATGTTCCGAGGCAGATCTCCCCTTCCTCTTCATCCGAAGTCATAATATCATATATCTAATTTGTTGCAAATTTTGATTACTTTCTGAATTTCTAGATACTCTTCTCCTAAAACAATAAAAAAATTGATTTTTCTAATAAAAATCTTTTTGGAGGGGCTTTTTACCAAAATTTGGGGGGGGGGGGGTTGCCAGGGGAAATTTTGGTGGGAAGTTACAAATTCGGATTCATCGACCCAAAAAAACATAAAGTAAGCCGATTTCCAGAACTACCATTAATTTTGCTAGGTAAAATTCCCTATTGCCTGGACTATAAGTTTGTCCATAATATTGTTAATAATAAGGAAGATATTTTAGCAAACATTACAACAGATTCTTTTACTTTTGTGCGAAATGTGGTTAGAATACAACAATTCTTGGTTTTGCGTTTTCATTTAGTGAAGGACGCCTCAAGTACTGCCACATCCATTTGGAAGTATGAAAATCAAACTTTGGAATATTTGCATGCAAATGTTTGATATTAAAATATTGTTATATAATGACATAACAGAGAATGCAAATTATAATTATTGAAATGTTTTATCATCTGCATTATTGATAAAGTTATCAAGGAGAATTCTGGTTCATTTTTATGTTTTTGACTAGGTAATTGATTAGTGGCTCTTATGTCTTTGACAAAATGTGTCCACCTTAATGGACACTACCACTCTTATTATTTTGTTAAAACAGCTTGCGAATTGCCTGTGTAATGATAAATAATAGGTAATAAAAAACTATTTTTTGCCATCTCTGACTCATAACCAAATCGGCTTTTTAAACATAATTTGATCAACAAAAATAGGGAAAAATAAATGAAAAGAGCATTTAGTTATCAATCATCAAACGTCTTACCATAATAAAACACTTATTTTCTGATAATAAATACATGACTGCATACAATGTCGGCAACGCCCAGCTTTCAGAAACTGCAGTAATTATTCATTACTGATATTTTCCGTCTGAAACACATTCGCAGAAATAACCATGAAACGTGTTTTCGTAGTAAATACTTTTCATCAGATTAGTGATTTTGTTTCTATTATGTAACAATATATATATATACCGAATTTAACATGGTAGACTGTGATTGAAATATTTTGTCAGAATTGTTTATTCATAGTAAGATATGTTTGCTCTTTTGTTAGACATTGTGGATTTTTTTTTATTTTTTTCTTATATGTGTAAATTGCTATTAATTTTAAATGTTTACCGTATACAATTTCTTGTTTACTATTTAGTTGGAAATTGATATTGTGGCAGGTTGGAAATATTATTTTAGGATTAATCGTCTAACTCCACAATAAAATAATGCTTTATTTTACATTCTTCCGTACAGTCATTGGCAATGGACGATTTAATTTTACTAGTTACGCAGTTTTACAATTAGTTTCTTATTTTAAACAATTCATAATTATTTTGTCTTTGTGTTTTGGCTTTCCATTTTTATTAAATATTAAAAAAAAAATGTTTTCTTTACAATACTTTCTTTCTTAAGACATTGTCTATTGCATTAATATAAAGTCTTTTCCTTAATATGTTTTTAAAGTAAAATTTTCTGTTGATGGTGTCTTTGATACAAGTATATTTATTTGTACTTTATAAATTCTATTTATAATAGCTTCGTGACAAAAAAAAAAAAAAAAAAAAAAAAAAAAAAAAAAAACTCATTTTTAGAATTTTTTATCTCATGTATATTAGATTAGCAACAGACTCTACTACCTATAAGTATTAATCATAGTCAAACAGAACTCTGACACCCAAACCTCAAAGAACAAAAAGCTCAAAAGAGGGATGATCATTCATGAAATCTCATACAAAAGTGTTTCCTTAATACGCCATGCATGATATTATCCAACATCAACATCTTTCAAATACATGTAGTAATTATTCGTAACTGATACAGGCCGGCCACTGATGTCTGTTGTTTAATTCTATGTAGCGCAACCAGTCTTGCTAGATAGTCAAAATCCAATTTCCCAAAATTTCTGAAAATTTGCCCAAATCAGTATTTTTTTCCGTAAAAGTCCCCAACTCAGTTTTTACTCAAAAAGGGAATTTTTAAATTTTTAATTTACCACTATAAAAAATATCTAAGTAATTTAAGCTAAAAACTTTTCCCCAAATCAAGCCTTTTTTTGAAAAAATTCCCCATTTACAAAATACAAACTTTTAAACAGGGCTGAATGCATATTCTGTAGCTACATTAAGAGAATGAGAAATATTTTACAGTGACAAGTTATTTTATGTTTGTTTTTAAAAGTATTGTCTTAGAATGTTGGACTATTGTTACATTAGCGCCGTAGCTTTAGACAATCTCTTATCAATTGGGATTTGAATGAATCCAAGATGGTACGCTGTTTTAATTTTTTTGTCATCCCTATATTGAAGTACATAATTATAATGCAAAGTATTTTTGCTGTATCAATCGGTGTGCTTTCGCATATCATAAGAGAAAAATATCTGCTTTCCACATATTTAATTTTTTTTTTTTTTTTTTTTTTTTTTAAGTACGGCGAAGGAATTTTTCATTAAAGTCCTGCATATTTAGTAATGTGTAGGTTTAAGCTGCTTAAGACTTTAGAGTCTCATGCATCTGTAATATGTGTAAACTGTAATGTAGTAAACTATGAACACAACCATATCCAAGAGAATAATGAATGATATTTCCGATTTATGGATTGTATTTTCGTTTTTTAAATCAAAATTGAGTTCGAGACAGATTCAATCATTCTACAGGACTAAAAGAAATCTTTACGGAAAATAGTAAAAGAAAGAAAAATCCCAAGTTTTTTGCCAAAATTTTTGTAGTCCCCAAAAGTTTCCCCACGAACTACTTGCCCCCCAAAATTCTCCTAGAGATACAAAATTCCCCAATCTGGCAACACTGAGCGCAACTTTGTCAAAACAAAAATATTTAACATGCATATTAACAGCATCCGCACGAGATATATACTACAAAATTTGTTTTTTAGTAATAGGGGTACATATAGAATATAAAAATAGTCGTCGTGGTAGACCTGTTAGCACAGTGTGCCTGAAAGGGACTGGTTGCTTTTAAAACTCAATAACAAATAAACGGTCATAGGCTATCGAAGATATATTGGCTAGAGAGTAAAGTTGGACGTCTGTAATTTCTTTATTACACTTATGGGCTTTAGTTCCAAATATCACTTATAGCTGATGCTGAAAACTATGAAACTCTAATAATACTTAGAAAAAATTCCGATTTCAAAACACAAACAACAAAGAACAATCATGCTTTAAGCATACATTATGAAAAACTTTCCAACACTTTCTGAATGATTTAACAAAACTGCGTTATTTAGAGGAATAAGGTAAGTAAGATAACTAAGTAAACATTTTAGACAACACATAAAACATTTATAAAACTGATTTCAGCAGTTACTGTCCATAGCCAAATATGTATTCCAATTCTTTTGAACAGCCCTGTATTTGATCTGTACGTTGATATATAGGTTGGTATATTAAAGAATGGTAGGTTGATATATTAAAGAATGGTATAATTTAGTTTAGCAAGAAAACGCAAAGCAGGTTGAAATTTTTCTGTCAGCAAATTATACTAATAGAGGGAAACATACTTAAATACTTTTGTACAGCCCTGTAGTTTACCTAGTACCTTTAATACGCGCCACTATTTAGCTAAAATTTAATTCAAACTAAAACACTTTTAAAACATACATTTCCAGAAATTATCATCCATAGAGGATCATGTATTTAATTCTTTGCGTGACTTTGTATATTATTTTTTCTACATTCTACAAACATTTATTAGTAAACAAAATGCAGTCCAGCGTATAAATGTATAACTCATTTAAAACCGCCATTAAGCAATGTAAGCTCATACTCAGTAACCCTTACGAATCCTTTTCTATAGCCCTGTATATGGACTATAGCATTTATACAGTATATAGTATACATAAATACAATGAAACTGAAAAGCACATACCATAATTAAAAATGCATTTCCAGCAATCAATGGTAATATACAGTAAATCGTATACAATAAAGTACCAACTTCTCTATATATGAAATAGTTTAATATAATTAAAATACACCGCAAATAATGCACCCGGTCCACTAGTTCATTTTGTAACGGAATTCTTTTGTGTTACCCTGTAAATGGATGATAACAACTCTTTGCACCGCTTATTCTACTGAATGCATATTTTAGTACCATTCTTAAATATATATCAATTTTATTATGTTTGAAAGGGTGTAACATCAATAAAAATCATTTGAAACGATTTTTTCCCGTTGGCAGTAATGTAACGGAAATCTTTTGAGTAGACCTGTAAATGAAAAATACATATTCTTTGAACCGCATAGTTTATAGAATGCCTAGTTTATTGCCCTTCATAAATGTATATCAATTTTATTATGTTTAAAAGGGTGTAACACCATTATAAATCATTTGAAACAATTTTTTCCCATTGGCCGTAATGTAACGGATTTTTTTTTTCTTGCGCGGCCCTTTAAATGAATAATAACTATTCTTTGCACCACATGTTCTACAAAATCCACATTTTAGTGCTCTTCATAAATGTATATCAATTTTATTATGTTTGAAAGGGTGTGACACCATTGAAAATCATTTGAAACGATTTTTCCCAATTGGCCGTTGTGTAACGGACAACTTTTGACTGTCCCTGTAAATGAATTAAACATGCCACAATCTTCATTTGAAATAGGGATCGTGCTATGGTAGAGGTCAATAATATAAAAAATTTCAGAACAATCTGAATATAATTACGAGAGTTAGAGCGACGAAGAGATGAACAGACGGACGGTCGGCCAGATGGACGGACAAACCGAAGTCATAAACACATTTCAACTTTGCTGGAAGTGTTAAAAACGATTTTGGTGGTACACGTGATAAACAGAATGAAAGGCACGCAATGGAATAATTTTGAATCACCTTCATACGTTACTTTGAGCTTTCTAACAGTTTGCGATTCGTCGGCAATATTTCCAGTTAAACCATTTAAAGGTTATAAAGTATTTGCACACTGCACACATCAAAATTATGCATAAATAGAATTATTAAGGTATCTTGTACCATTTAAATAAGACGAAATTTAAATAAAAATTCAAAATTTGAATTATTCTATCTTCAAAGCCTTTTTATGTCTAAACATGAAATTTTGGATATTGATTAAACAGATTGTGCTTTGTAATATGCTACCATTAGAAATTTATTAGCCTTTTACACAATTTGTGTATTTTTAAAATCAAAATGGCTCTTTTTTTGACTCCATAAGTCATTGCGCGCATGATATCTGCGAGGATGCATGATATCTGCGCATGATATCTGCGCGAGGAAATATGTATGGATTGCCATGAAATTTTGTAAAGATACTAAATATATGTGAGTGTTTAAAATGAACTACACTTAGGCAAAAATTATTTCATTAACTATATTAAAATATATTTCTCTCTATTCTAAAAAAAAATAACTACCGCAGTCACCGCCGCCGGTTTTGAATTTTTTGTGACCGAAGGTCTTTCTTCGTTAATATTAAGAAAAATAATGCATACAAAAATATGAAAATCGGTGGTTTTATACAGAAATGTTTGATAAATACGCTGATGCAGGCAGTTTTCAAATCGAAGAATTATTTTAAGAGATATTTAATGCTAAAGTTGGACAAAATCGTTCCACTAAAAAAGTTTTATAGGAGCAAAAACTGTTCATGGAAATTTAATCATTTTTGGATCATTTTATACATTTGAAGTTCCCGGTGTGCACGCTGTATTTCTTTTTTTAATTTGACTCAATTTTTGAGGTTTTATTTCTATTTTAAATTCAAAGTTTCAGTATTTCTAGAGATGTTTTTTACTTATTTTAGAAAATGGTATTAATTTATACTGTTGCCAAATGTATAAACAGCGCAAACAATAATGTTTGCTTCAAATTAAAAAATTATTTACACGTGACTATTATAAACAGAAAAAGTCATTTGGAATTAGAATTAAATAATTATGTACAAAAAGCAGGGACTTGTAAAAAATTACGTCATAAAAAGTATACACGTGAATTTTAAAAGAGAAATGATATTATAAAATAATAAATTCATTAACATGCGTTAGAAGTCTTAAATAGGAGAAATTACGTCATATTTATGTCACATTACAGTTATTACATAAAATGAACACAAAATAATATTACAAAACAGTTTAAATTTAGAAATTGCGCTAGACATTTATTTGACATTTTGAGAGGATCTTTCAACTATTTTTGTTAGGAAAGCGCAAATAATATTTCATTTCTAACAAAAGTATTTTCACGTGAATATTTAAAAGAGAAAGAATAGCTAGGTCAAAATTACGTCAGATTAAAAACGATTAATTTAAAATGTCTCATTTAAAAGATTTTTTTTCACCTTGTTAAAAAATACCTGGAGACAAAGACTCTGTTTACTTAATTCCTGTTATATTAGCTTATTTTGAAATGTTGTTACACGTGTCTACGTCTTCAAGTTATTTTTATTTCGAGGTTCTATTTGTATTTTTATTAATGTTGTACTAATTTATTTGTTCTTTCGTTATTTAAAATAAAAATTATGTCAATTTGTATAATTTGGCGAGTGGTTTGGCGATTTATATGATTTGGCGAAATTGGCCGACGGATAATCAAATAGTACCGCAGCGGATTTGGCGTTAAAATTCTCCCCGATCAAAGAGAAATGAATAGAAATCCGTTTATAGGGAGATCGCCACTGTTTTTTAAATTATAATTCAATCTTTCGAAATCTTTTTAAAGCCGATCAAATTAGCGTGCATTTAGAGTATGCGGTGTCTGGAGTGTGGTTGGCGTGCGTAGCTCGTAGGGGGACAAGCACCCTAGTTTGTAAATATATATATATATATATATATATATTTAATGAATAAAAGTAGTCGTAACTAAAAATATTACCATTGTAATTGCTTCAAAGTAGTTTATTTTGAACACACATATTTGTTTAGTACCTTTACCAAATTTCATGACAATCCATATATACTTCCTCAAGATATCATGCGCGCAATGACTTCTGGAGTAAAAAAAAGAATTATCTTTATTTCAACAAAACACAAATTCTGTAAAAGGCTAATTTCTAATGGCGGCAAATTAGAAAGCACAATCTGTTTAATTAATATCCAAAATTTCATGTTTATACATTAAAAGGGTTTGAAGATAGACTAATTCAAACTTTGAAGTTTTGCATTAGTTTTCAACGCGTGTAAAAGCGCAAGACCTTAACTCTCGCACTTTACTAATTATGAATTTTTTTGGCCATACAGTCTATTTTAATATATCCTGCATTTTATACCTGGAAAAGATTCATAAAAAATTTCAGAAACTGCTGGATTAATTACTTTCATAACAGATGTGAATATATATAGGGGAGAGTAGTACATAGCATGGTACACAGTGAGGCAGCAGCCACTTTGGCATATAGTTGTAACTTTCTCTCCAAACTGGCACACAGACATAACGACCTCATCTTATGCAACATGTGGATGTAGTTTCGGCACTTCAGTTACTCGTCTGACACAATAGTAAATAAGTCTATATTTTATAGTGATTAAATTTACATAAACGTCTATTTTATAGTTTATTTCCTTCAATATGACATATATTTACTTAACCAAACCTAGCTATATCTAATAATAGACTATTTCGGCAAAACGACATAAACTTTTGATAACGATAAATTGATGTAACATATGTGGCATCCACTTTGTTACAACGTAACGAAAGTACACAGTGAGACACACAGTTGTGGTACACATTGAGACGCGTCTCATTGTGTACCTACTATGTAGTTCTGATGTTAAAAAATATATTTATTAATAAAAGAAAGTCTCTCTCTCTCTCTCTTTCTTTCTGAGTGTGTGTGTGAACGTGCGATGGCTAGGGAAATCTACTAAACGTAAGAAGCTGAAACTTTACATGAAAGTAGCCTAATGTCTGCCATTTTCCATGCGATGCTCATATTTTTAATATTTTTAAAATCTAGAAATATTAATTAGAAATAATAAACTGCTAAAAATTATCGATAGAGTGTAAAAATCTATAATTTATGAAAATATATACATTGTCTCCCTGTATATCTCTTGTGGTACACAGTGATACAATTTCCGATACTCCGTGTTTCTGTCCTTTCACAAATAACTTTTTTTAAAAACCATTCATACATTAATGTTTAGCTTAAAGATGTAGCAGAATTTTTTTCAAAAGGATAAAAATCGTCGCTATTCTTTAAGTAATAATAATTTTCGTCTCACTGTGTATTCTCCTCCCCTATATTACATTCTCCACAAATAAATAGATATACGAAAACAAAGATAATTATACATAATAAAAATTAAATTGTATCATAATATTTTACCAATTGTTCATAAATAAGTTCCTATACTAATCAAGATTGCGAATACTTCTTTTTTATTATTTATGTGTTTAAATATTATTTCATTTCCATTTAATATTTAATCACTTTCAATCAAATTTTCATGTTTTTACGGATACTTTTGTGATGCTAAATTAGAAAGTCATCTGCGTAAACAAAGAATAAGTATATTTTATTACATTATATAAAATTCTTGCCTACTGTGAATAAAACTGATCTCCACAGCTTTGCAAATCTTGTATTTTCAAAACCAATTCCTGCTTTTCTTCCTATTTCCCATTTAAAAAATATAACGAATTTTAAAGAATATAAATTTCTTGTTAATTGTTTACTTTAAAATTCATTGTTCATGACTAAATATATTTTTGTTATAAATATTCTCATTTAAACATTACATAATTTTAGTTTATGATACCTCATAAATTTTATTCTAATGTTTTCTATGAAGCAACTTTTATTTATAATTACGATATTTATATTATGTGTAATTTTACTTCCAATTTTGGGTCCCTGTTTACTTGTTGGAATAATGACTTATAATTTAGAATACACTCTTTATTTTAAACTTAAGCATTGCATCAATCGCAAATTATTATTATTATTTTTTTTTTACAAACAGCAAGTAAAACCTACTCTTTCACAAATATTAACGTATATTGTTTTAAAAAAGCATGATAAATTGAAAAATTTGCATTTTAAATTTTATCAGGTTGCCACTTTTTGAACAAAAAACCAAGATTTTTTTACGATATTTTACTTAAAAAACGATTAAATATTTCATATTAGAAATTTCCCATTATTTAAATATAGTTTATTGCATCATTAAAAATAATACGTTTATATTTATAAGAGAAAACAAATATAAAATATTATATATAGTTTTTGTTTGCTTTCTCACTAGAGAATGTAATTCAGTGCCTAGACAAATAAATATTAAACGCATTAACGTGGGACTGTTTAAAATATTATTTATTTTTTACAATCCAATGTCATAATTTATGTCATTTATTACTAAAATGAAGAATGATCCTAAAGTAAAATGATGAATCTACCATTTTCTCAATCTTTAATGATTTGTCCAGCATATACAATTGACACAAATAATTCATTTCAACAAATACATACACTTTTTATAAATGCATAGTAATATTATGTCGCCCTTTCCTTTTTGAAAAATCGCACCTCTTAAAGTTAATAAGTCGGGAATTGTGCGTCAAACGTAGTAAATGATGTGCGTTCGTACTATAACTAGTTTTATAAATATTCAGATCTTGGCCAATAGCTATTGCACTCTTATTAAAAAATGCATGAATACAAAATTTATTGCTATTATATATATTAAATTCGCTAATAGGGAAATAATATGACTCCATCTTAAATAGGACGTAAACACCATGGTAACCTAGAATAATTCCCTAGCATGGATTGTCATTGAATTAATTACGTATGATAGGATTTAATAGAATGAAGAAAACTTTCATTAATAACCTTTGAAGTTTTCATTCGAAATTCGTAAAATTTGAAATGACTCGTCAAATTCTGCAACAAATATATATAACAATTTTCAAACCATTCGGTTGGGTAGTTTTTTCATTGTTATATGCGGACAGACGAACGTCCCAGAGGACGACTTTCATTGTTATATACGGACAGGCGAAAGTCCCAGACGACGACTATAGGCGTTACGTATTTATATCCTCCTGAGACCCAAGCAAAATATAATGCATATATTTTTTAATATGAGTTTTTTTTTTAAAGAAATAGGCATCAAAAATGATGTTTTTAAATAAATTAATAAATTTCGATTTTTTAATTTTGTTTTACAGCACATCCATCAAATGGATGTTCAGGCCATAACTCGCTTTAAAATAATTTTAAAAATGCTAAAAGTATGGGAAAGAATAGAATTTATTAAAAAGAACATAAGGCAAGTATTAACATATGCTATTAAAAGTGAAAAAAAAACAAACAAACATGAAAACGAAACTTACCAGCAGAACGTAAAATTCCAACTTGACTCATTTATTACGCCATTTTGTAAACAAAGTGATGATTTTTGATTCATACTTTACCATACCAAACTGGTTTTAGATTTCTACAATGAAATTAAACGCAATAGAAGGAGAAAGCAAATCATCCATTTAAATGGATGCCAGGTCTCAGGAGAATATAATTACGAACGCACCAAAAAAGAAGTAATGATTAGAGCTCTCAATCGCATTCAGAAATAAGACGATTTTTCCTTTTAAAAGTTTTTTTATTATTCGAAACTGGATTTATTGATATTACTTTCATTCCTCAAAATATTAGGTAAAGTATCTCACATATGTCGCATAAACTACTACAGAAAATATATGCAATGAAATTTTTAAATTTTTTTAAAGTATTTGTTATAACATATTTAATATTTTTCAATGACAATTTATATCTACCATAATTTGAATTAAATATGCGGATTTATCTTCATTCGAAAGATTCATTATTCAGAGAGATGACAAAAAGAAAGTTATTTATATTGTTTGCTAAAAAGAAACTTAACTTGTATTTTTGTATAATATTTTCTCACAAAATACTGAAAAAATATTTGATCATATCCTAAAACCTATTTTTTATGCGGTTATGATATTTTCTTTTTCCTTATTAAATAATTCATTTAGTAAATTAATATTTTAATTTGGTTATTTAAAGAATAACATTTACAATAATTGGTAATTTGCATCTCCTTATTTTTAGGAGAAAAAAAATCTTACTTAAATTTGACGTAGATCGGTTGTTAAGTATAAATATGAAATTAAACAGATTTAAATCCAATTGTTGAAAACAAAATATTTTCTAAATTTGAGAGCCATCTTCAATGGCAGCTGAATAACACCAACTTTGGAATTTTCGATGCTTTGGACCTGTACGGATCACAAATTGTAACGATTTGGAAATATAAAAAAATATATTTCATACTCTTTGTGGTGGCGATAAAATTATTTTACTGAAAAATATTTTTTGAAGAAGCATTGCAAGATATAGCAGTTTTCACCTCGGTTTATTGTTTAAAATTTTCTACTCCACAGGTTTGGGAGGACTGTATAAATATTTAATTTCGAACTGACTTAAATGTAATCTATTGAAGTATAACGAATTTTTCTTAGCAAATCTTAGCATAAAAAATTCCTAAACGTATAATTCAATTTGTAAACGAAATTCATAAACATATAGATGATTGCCATTATAAATGATTAGATTTTACCTATTATAATAGGGATAACAGGAAGGATAAACCTTCATTTAAATGTAAAGTATTATGTTCTAAATTTAATGATTTTATAAATTTGTTGGTAACTACTTCCCAAGCGAACAAAAAATAGATTGAAATGTTTTCAAAAATGCGAATTTTACAGGTAGGGAAATATAAGTATAAGTAATTTAAAAAAGCATTTAATTCATTTTATTTCATCAAGTTCCGATCTGATTCTATTTATTACTTTACTTATTGAGTATCATACAGTATAGACAGTTGAGTAAAAGTTTCAAACATTCACAAAAAAGTGCGTTTAAACAAAAAGAAGGTATAAATATTTTACAAACATTCCTTAAATTTCAGATTAAATTATACTTATCTGAAATAAATATTTCGTTTACATTACATTAAGCCCCTGACCGCTGAGCAAAAGGGCAAAATTCTAATATTGTTTTTTCTGTAATTTTTTTTAAATGTTAAAAAAAGATGTTTTATTCAGCATGATGTAAAAATTTTTATTACACATAGACATATAAGTCTCGATAGTATTAATCACAAACCTAATTTTTTAACACTGGATTATATCTGTAGAATTATATTAATTTAAATAACGCTTCTTTTCCAGTGAAACCTGCAGCTTAGTGAACGGTTATATCAGTTCGTGGTGGTGAGAAGGTTAACGTCTGCCAGACAAGTGTTGCATATACACGAACTATTGCCTTAATAGAATCCTTCAATATTCCTACTAGCTTATTTGTAGAGTAATTTTGCTTTATTTAATAACATAATTTCTCCGATTAAATTTAGCAAAATTGCGAATATTTGAAAACACTCTCGCTTTAAAAAAAGTGTATATAATTTCCATGTATTAAAATAGTTTCTATCGATGCTGGATTTAATTATGTTTCGTGCTCGCCCCAGGTCGGTAGGTAGGTAGGTAGTGGGAGGGGGCTTTGGGACCTATAAGCAGCACGGCTGTTGTCCCGAATGATCCAAACAAACAGAAACGTCAGACATAGACAGCACTAGCCACCTAGCTAGAAGCAATCAATACTATGGATAAACCGTAGCGTAGAGTTACGAAAAACACTCGACGAACAAAACTTTTTGATAAAGCAACCAAACGAACGAAAACACTCATCGCTCAAATCAAAACCCGCCCAACAACTCCTCCGTTGAGCGCGGTACCTGACACAAGAAAACAAAATATGCTCCAAGGAGTTCAAAACACCACACGCACGGTAGCTGCCGTCCGCAACCAAGTTAAAGCGAGCTAAAATCTCCGGGGTAATAAGCATCCTGCAGAGGAGACGGGACACAATCACATCATCTCTACGATTATGAACCCAACACCGAGAGTGATTGACATTGGGGATATCCCCATAAGAAGCATAATACTTGCAAGTCCGGTAAGAGTGCTCACCCTGCAGCAGAACACTGTGAGAGAACCTACGGATAGTATCTTCTGGCGAGGTCCAATCAATCAGAGGGTCAGATACAGAAACACTTTTGGCAAGGCCATCGGCCCTTTCACTAAGGGGGATACCACGGTGTCCCAGAACCCAGTAAAAGGAAAGGTGAATGGAGAAATGCTGCATCCGAACAATTTTATTGTGGAGCCAAAGGATAACTCTGGGAGACTTCAGATTAGCAGACTGGAGAGCCAAAAGAACCGACAAGCAGTCTGTTAAAATCACCACGGGACGAGATAATGAGATCAATTCGTCGAGAGCCACACCTATTGCGAGAGCTTCCGCTGTGAAGACGGAGTTGACAAGCTGCACCCTATAGCCAAAGTGGTGTGAGGAAGTGCAGCCTGCAATCGAAGTGAGGGAATCTGTCTTTGAGGCATCGGTGGCAATAATATCCCACGAGTCAGTAAAGTTCTGGAAATAATCAGCAAACATCGGGGCAATGATGCTAGCATCAAGGTCCGTACGCTGAAAAGGAAGATCAGAGGTGAAAAATTGCACTGCGTTTGAGTCAAGAGAAAGAGGGACTTGGAAGCTGATGAGGAAATCCAGATCAATGCCCAGACCGGCAAAAAACTCAGAAACACGAGAAAGATGATTTCCTGGTGAGACCAGAATATCCTCACAAGAGTCCAAGAGAGGAGACCAGCTACCAAGGGCAAGATGCTTCACCCAGAAGCCGAAAGCCAGAACCCTGATTCTGTCAGCTAGGAGACAAACGCCAGCATGCTTGAGAAGAAGAATATTAGGCGTCCACTTCGGGAGCCCCAGAGCAACCCGTAACGCACTCGTCTGTATCACTTCAAGCATCTTCAGTAGCGAAGGACTAGCAGCCGTGAGAAGAGCAGCTCCATATTCGATGATACTACAAATAGAAGAGAGGGCCAACGTCCGCAGATGATGTGAACGAGCCCCATACCTTTTGTGGGCTAGAGCTTTTAAGATGTTGATCCTTTTAAAGCATTTCGTCCGGAGGTACTCTACATGCTTCCGGAAGCCTCCACGACGGGCAAAAAGGAAACCTAGGAACTTTAGAACGGGGCACCACTCGATGAGTCCACCGTTCACGCTGAAGTGGAAATCACAGACCGCTCTCCGTCTCGAGAGATTAATCGAATGGCATTTGTCAGCCCGGATGAAAAGTTTCCAATAGGAACACCACACCATTATAAGTCGAAGAGCCTCTTGGAGTTCGGCTCTACAGGTATCCAAACAATCATTCACACAGTAGATGAAAATGTCGTCTGCATAGATGAGGAACTTGATGCCCAGGCCCACCAGGACCTCAGAAAAATCTGCCATGAAAATTGTAAAAAGGATGGGACTCAAAACCGCCCCCTGGGGAACACCTCTACCAACAGTTCGGGAGGAAGACACGTGACCCCTCCACGCAACCTTGACGACTCTAGTAGAAAGAAAGCGATGAATCCACCGAAGCATCCGTCCTGTGATGCCCACCTGGGCACATTTATAAATAAGTCCATCAATGTAGACAGAGTCATAGGCTGAATGTAAATCCAAAGAGACGCCCAAAATATATTTCTTCGCCTTTTTGGCAGACGTGATATCATTCTGGAGAATCGCTAACGCCGTATGGCAATCCCGGAAGGGAAGAAATCCAAGGTGCCTAGGGACCAAGGTTTTATGGCAGAGTAGGTGTTGCACCATCCTTCTGGCAATCATCCGCTCACAGATTTTACCCGTTACCGAGGTTAAGGCAATCGGACGGTATGAAGAAATATGATGTCTCGGCTTGTCAGGCTTCAGAATTGGGAGAATGGTCGCCGACGTCCAGCTTGAGGGAATGTCCCCTGAGCACCAAATGCTGTTGTACATACTCAACAAGCAATCTAAAGAGTGATCGTTTAGTCCCTTGAACAGGGCCGCACTAATCCTGTCCTCCCCAGGAGTAGAAATTCTCGTTCTTCCAATGGCCATCTTTAGCTCTGAGATCGTGAACAGACAGTTGAGCGAATCATTACACTCATCACCATAAGTAAATGGGATTGGCTCGTGGCAGCCTCCCTCACCAAAGTGATCTGCAAAGGCTTCAGCTTGGGCTACCGCATCAGCAGAAAAAGAGTCAGGTAGTTGTAAGTAAAGGTGGGAATCAGGAGAAGAGCTGGACCGAGATTTGAGGTTACGAAAAATTTTATATAAAAGGCCAGGGTCGTTCGCATTACAGCAAATGGAGTCCCAGTACCGACGCTTGGCTTCCCTGACCGCCTGGCGGAGCTTGGCCGAGAATCTTTTATATTTCATCCAGTGATCCACAGAAGTTAGTTGACGAGCTCTTCGCAGATGGAACTTTTTCTGTTTGCTAAGGGTGCTACACCGCGCAGTCCACCACACAGGGAGGCGTTTCAGGGACTTAACACAGGCTGTACTGTGATTCAGCATGGCACGACGAACCAAGGACTGGAACGATGACGGCTGTATATCGGTAGCCAAATGTAGGCTGGAGCTAACTTCCTGGGTGATGCGGGCCCAGTTGTAAAGAATGGGACCGGGACGCAGAGAAGGGTTAAGCTCTACAGAGACAACAATGGGGAAGTGATCGCTGTCGAAAAGATCATCCTCAACGACGACCGAGGAGCAAGTAAGAAGCCCAGAAGAACAGATCGAAAGATCAATTAGAGAAGTAACCCCACCGGGGGCCACATTGGTAGGAGCAGAATAGTTCATTAAGCAGAAGGGGCTATCAGAAAGCCAGTCCACCAAACGCACGCTGGCCCGCGAGGACACCGGGGATCCCCACAGCGGGTGATGAAGATTAAAATCTCCCAAGATAAGAGAATGACCAGAAAGATCACGGCAAACCTTCAAAAGATCGTCAACCACCAACCCAGATGAGGAGTAAACGTTGATAATGTTGAGACAGGAAGAACCAAGGGAAATGCGGACGCCTAAGAATTCGTTAGCTGAGCCCAAATTATCGAAACACAACATTGTAGACGACCAAGTAGAGTTCACCGCCAAAGCCAGACCACCACCGGCCCGACCGACTCTGTCTTGACGGTAGATCACTTTACCCGACAGCGACAGAGGTTTCACCGGTGAAAGAAAAGTTTCCTGGAGAACCAAGACATCCGACGACAAGAAAGGTTCAAGCTGGAGGAAGGGGAGCTTGTTGGAGATACCGCGGCAATTCCACTGAAGCACACTAATACCCATAAGAGACAGAAAAAAGAAAAACTATCAAACACAAAACAAAAATCAAGAACCTGCCCCCTGCAGGAACACTCGCCCAAAACACAAGAGAAAAACAAAAACTTTTTTTTTTACCCCCCTTTACCATGCACGTAGGCACGTTTCCGCTCCGGGGATTTGTCACTGAGTTTAGCCATACAGTTCATAATTATATTACTCAGAGCACTGATAGTTTCTAGAATTTTCGCAGACTGCTTTTCTGAATGATCCACTAAAATCTTTAACATATTATTCGTCCTGATCTCAATAGCTTTTTTTAATTCATCTTGGTCGGGTTTTTTAACACTGGTTTTCTGTGCATATGATTCAGAATTCGCCCTCGTCGAAAATTTTCGTCGAGCTTCAGTAAAAGATAGTAAATTTCCACATTTGAAGCGGAGAAAATCCATTTCTCTCAAGCGGGTGGGGCACTGGAGATAATCTGACCTGTGCCCCCCCCCCCCCACAGTTCACACATTTGACTTCTAGCGTGCACGGACCAGTATGCTTTTGGCCACACGTGGCACAGATATTTTCGGACTGACATTTTCCGGTTGCATGGTTAAATTTGAAGCAGCGTACACATTGCCTTGGTCTATCGATAAACTGTCGGATCTTCTGAAGAGTGAACCATAACTTAATTTCAGTCGGTATAGCAATACCAAGAGAGGTAATTAAAACTGGGAAACAGTACTAGCTGAATCTTTCTTAATAAATCGTCGCATTTCTAAGATCTGCACGTTGTTATTGATCATTATCTCCTGGCCCACCTCCTCCAGGGGGATGTCGACAGGTACGTTGAACATCAAGAAGCGATTCGAAATGTTCTCCCAAATAACTCTATGTTTAACTGGAACCCCCAAAAAGTTTGTAACCTGACAAATATCAACAGCACCGTTGACGTCTTTCGTGCTAATAAGTAGACTACCCGTACGTGTGTGACGGACATTCTCTATATGATTAGCATGAGGGATTGTCTTTTTTATCTCTACTTGCACAGCTCTAGGATCTCTATTTGGAATAGATTTTGATTCTGTACTTTGTAAGAAAATATTGAAACACTTACCGCCATTCTCGGCAGCCATTGAAAGAAGCAGCTCTGTGGAAGCAGTGGACCGCGCAACATTTTTATTATCGCTGTTACATGTCAAGAAGTTTTCTGCCCCGTTTTTCTTGTCGCTGTCACATGAGGTACTTTCTTCACATTCCACCATATCAACATTGACAACAGAAGAATCCGCTGTTCCATCAATATCCACAATCTTATATTCAGAACAAGCCATAACACTATCCAGGGACATAATCAGCAAAAAGTAGAGGTAAACAAAACGCAAATAAAACTATTACACCTACCAAACACCTACCAAATCACCAATAAGATAGTTCACTAATGACCACCACGAAAAGAGAGAAAAAATAAACACCTTACTTCGAACCACAACAACGTAAAAGCGAAAGCTTCACCGAAAAGAAAGCTCAGATACCGCCGGCTGCAAAACGGTCACCGCCCCCCACGTGTAGAAGGAGGGAGCACCTCGCACAGCCAACCTCACAAACAAACGTAACAAAATATAAACAGGTTTCGTTGGTTCCACAGGATATAACACAAACGCCCCAGGTCGGTGGCTCACGATAAATATTCCATCTTGTGCTACGTTTGTAGCCTTGCCAACATATAATAGTGAGAAATTTTCCGAGCTAGGTATCGTTCCAAGTGGTTTAGTCGGTAGAACGTCAGTGCGCTATACTGATGGCCCGGGTTCGAGTCCCGGCTTGGAATCTTTTTCACTATGTTGGCCTTTGCGCCTTTTAAGCAATCACTTTGAAATTTGTTTTTCATTTGAAATAGTGTATATGTTATACCCATCGCGTGTGGGTTAAAAATATTTCTTATTTATTTTACACACATATTCTAATAACCATACTTTACTGTGTTTGGTGTTAACATTTATCCAGATACAATGGGAAGATGGAATTTTTTACTGAAAAACTGAATTGTTTTCACAAAAAGTTTTAGGCAATTTTTACATATTTAAAAGGATTGAAATATATAAATGTATACTTGAATTTTAATATTTCGTTTTCCAAACGGATCTAGTGCTTTAAAAAAGGGATATTTTGCTTTATTCAGTAATACAGTATTACTTAACAATACTGTAATAATTTTAATACATATCATAATAATTTAAAAAGGAAATATTTAGCTAGAAAAGGAAATATTTATTAAATTAATAATTAATGCCTCGATATAATTTGACTTAAGAATTTATTGTCACGACATTGTGAAACCCCTCTCCGAGATTTGAAGCTCTGGTTAAACATAGCTCCAAATGTTGGATCAAGATTTCACCATTTTATGGTTGTAGCTACTGGAGCACCAAAAAACTGGTCCTACATTTCCCAAAATTTTTAACAGTCTAACAATAGACGAAACGCACGAGGGTACAAAAATGAGTGAAAATTAAATATTTTTCATAAACACCGATATTACATTAAGTATGAATTGTATAGTATATATCTCAAACCGTAATTGTAAAACGTGATATATGTGGAATACGAAGAGTTTTTCACAATATTACCGGTTTATGTGATAGCATCTTCCAGCCTATTCAGAAATATAATTCATGTCCGCTATTTTACGTTCTTAACCACTTGGGGACGAGCGACCGATATACGTGCCACTTAAGGTGCTCAGAATCCTTCATTATTCCTACCAGTAAAATTTTATTGTAAAGATTATCTTATTTAATTAAAGCATTTTCACGGTTCAATTACGCAAAATTTTCTGTTTTGAAAAACCGGTGGTAAAAGATTACAAATTATGCAAATGGCTCTCGTCCCGAAGGACTTGTTAATTGAAACAGAATGTCACGCATGATTCTATATTGACAACGATTTTACCACTTTAACGGCAACCCCGATATAAGTCTGGGGTAACAAGACTGTTTCCCTATCTCTGCTGCCAGGGAATTTGTTAACTTCGTATCACAATCATGCTGCATAAATTCCTTGTCCCACCAGTTTAAATTACCGACCAGTTTAAGAAAACAGAAAATGTATTATGGAATGGTTTTCTTACTTACTGTTCTGTCAAAGGAAGTTGACAAGTAATCCGTTCGTCATAAAAAGTTTGACCTTTTTCTATTCTTGAATGTTTTGTTGTAAATGTATGCAGGCTACATGTCAATTGAGATTTTTTACACGACTGACAAGAAGGGTTATGTGTTTCACGGGAGGGTTATGCGTATCTGGGTATGTGGATTTATTTATACCCTTGAAACATCCCAACGGCTGGATGGATTTTAATGAAAGAGGTCTCTATCAATTTGTCTTAACTGTCCGATGGTTATGGACTAGATTTTGTTTTTATAAATTCAAAATGGTGGCCGTAAAATACAAAATGATGGTAGAGACGAAAAAAGTTACGCGCCATATTGATTGGCATACCATTGGATAGGTCGTTCAAAATGAAGACGATGATTCATTGACTATTTTACAGTCAGAAGCTCCGTTTAGATATTACACACCCTGGAAGTTGTGTGGGTAGGATCTTTAGCTTTACTGCAACTCTAACCTTCATAGACATCCATAGTCCTCATCAAAACAGTGTTTATAGATAGGAACCAACAATTAAACACAACTTAAAAGTCATCAATACAAGTAAAAAACAAAAAAAAAGGCAAGTAATATAAAAAAATAGTTTCACATTGATGAGAAATAATTAATTAGTTCGCTTCTCACGCAGTCGGATTTTTTGATTTATTAAATTTAATTTTTACTTGTTTTACAAAAAGTTTTGCAGTAGCCATGTTGGAATTTTTTTTTGTCAAACACTGTTCAAATTTCGACGATCGACAAACAAAAAAATATCGATTGTCTCTTATTTTAAAAAGGCAGTAGATAGACCCTCTGAAGTGCATAACTTCTAAAGCATTGAAATGCATACTGCATTCAGTTTATTTATAAGAAATTAAAGATCTTTAAACGTCACTAGCAAATTGAGTGAAATACGAATAAGCAGACGTGACAAAAAAGTAAAGCCCGTACCAAATCTGTCACAAATCATCGTCTAAATGTCTGGCTAGTACAATCCACCCAAGTTAGTAATTCACCTCCTAGCTTATGAACTTAAAAATATTCTAGGGGGTCATTTACATGTAAGTTATAAATAATTTAAAATTTTATATGCTAACATATAATTTCGACATGAAATTAAACCTCATTATATTTTACTATATTTTACCAAACGGGAAATAATTATGCCAATTATTTTAGAAGTTATTAAGCTTTAAAATTTGGAACTCATACTGTTACGTTCACTTATAAACATTGCAAAAAAGAATGCAATGCTGGTTTTTCAAGAATAACTCAAAAACTATTTGTCGGAAATAGCTGCAGTTTCGAATTCATATAATAAATATAGAAAACGAATAAAGTTGTAATTTTTATCCATTACAATTTTTTACCTAGAAAATCAATTTCTTGATTTAAGTATTTCTATATAATTATTCTACAAAAAAGCGTGTATTGTAAACCATTTCAATTTTAATCGAAATCAGTTATTAGTATTTTCAAATATTCGAATAAAAAATTACAATTAACACAATTTGCATAACTACAGACATACACACATTAAAATTTTATTTAAAACAATTAAAATATAGTTAAATATATAGTATAGCGAGGAAAGTTCGCGCGGTAGGAGAGATTGCGCACAAAGAGATTCGACGGGAAGGAGTAGAGTGCGCGCCCAGCGACTCCAGGTAGTTGTACAGCAGCATTAGTGCAGTGTCTACATGGATGTGCATATTTATTGTTCCAAGCGTCTTGGATAAAGCAGTGCTATTTTGGTATTTTTTCCAAAGTAAGTGCTTGAATTTTCATAACTGTTCGTCAGAATTTTTATAGAGCATCAATAATACAAAATATTTTGAACTTAAACAATTTCTTATAAACTACTAACCTGGACTAAGTATGCGAACACCAGAAATTCATTTTAGAAGTGGCCGTATTTAAATAAAAGACCGCGCAATCTCTCCTACCAAAATAGGAGAGTTTGCGCATCTGCTACTTAGGAGAGATTGCGCATTTCCCCATAAGTTTAAGTGCTAGGAAAGACAACACAGCTTATTGATAAATTTGTATGAATTGCAAATTACGCGTAAAACATACGAATGAATCAATTTAGAAATAATTTCGGAAAAACACATAATTATCAAAACTAAATTTGTCAATAAATTGATTTGAAAAAAAAAAAAAAAAAAAAAAAAAAAACTTTTGCAAATAAAAATTTTATTAATAAATTAATAATACAGTTGTTATTAAATAAATTTTATGTAATTATTTTTGTTAATAAATTAATAATATATTTGTTAATAATTTAATTAAATATATATATATATATATATATATTTAATTTATGAGCAATTAATTTGCTAATAAATTAAATTTGTTAACTAAAATAAATTTTCTAATACAATGTTTTGGAAAAGCTTTCACCCATTCCAAGTAGTGTAATGCCATCGAAATCAAAAGGAAACAGAGTGCAACTAATGTTACTGATCCACAAAATATATATGAAAAAAGATTTAAGAAGGATGCCGCTACAAAAAAAAAAAAAAAAAAAAAAAAAAAAAAAAAAAAAAAAAAAAAAAAAGCCGAAGATAAGGTGCTTTTACAAAAAGTGGGATAAAAAAAACTCAAGGGAAAAAAACGAAGGTCAATGAGGATGAGTGCACTGAGTATCAGGAACTGTACCAGGAGACAATTTCGACAACTGATTGGATTCAATGTATTGCTTGTTGCAGGTGATTGCACGAAAGATGCACGTTTTACAATAATAAGTGCATCGATTGTGGACGACGACAACTTCGGTTAGCAAACAAAATACAATGAAACTGTGGAAATCGAAATGAAGTAATTTTCAAGTTAAACATGTTATCTACTAGGTGAATGTTTTTTTGTAATCTTAGTAAGGCTTGCTTTTTCTGATATTTTAATCTTTTTAAATTAAAAATTTTAACTGTTGTTAAAATTATTTCTTTTATTTATTTTTAAAACATTTGGTTGAAATATTCACTCCTAATACAAAAATATTTACTCACAAAATGCCAATTAAGTGTAATTATTATTGTTAACAATTTAATTGTAGTTATTATTAATAACAATCTCTTCTACCTATGTGCGCAATCTCTCCTACCCATGTGCGCTTTCTCTCCTACCCTGTAAGGAGATATTGCGCAAAATAGTTTTCTTTGTTTTATTACTGCTGCTCTATTAATTTACAGTATAACAACAAAATAACAATGGAAATGCATAAAAAACAAATGAAGTCAAAATTATTCATGCATAGTTTAGCAAAATATTAATATTTAGATTTTTTATTATTATTCTTTTGAAAGGTGCGCAGACTCTCCTCGCTTTACTATATATATAAACGTTTCGGCTATTGTCATAGCCGTCATCAGTAAACGAGCAGAGTCACAAAACAGCAAGAGCCACAGTAAACGAAAAAACAGTTGAAATCACGGTCTAAGTAGGATAAAACAATCAGCAGGAACTTGGGTTGCTTCGTTGATTGTTCAATCAACGAAGCATCCCAAGTTCCTGCTGATTATTTTATCCTACTTAGACCCTGATTTTAACTGCTGGATCTGCTTTAAAAACAATTTACATTGTAATGCATTTCCCATTGGAGTTATTTATTTATTGTTATAAAACTTTAAAATTCTTATCATTATTACTTCTGAATAATATATGATATTCTACGCCATAGAATTCCAATCATCTAAATAAGATTATGTTATCAAATATAACACCTAAAAACAAAGAACTTATGGGTATATTTGCTAATTAATTTCGTTGTAAATATAAAATGAATGTTCGTGGAGAGTTTCTTTTTTTATAGTTATTTATCTAATTATGATTTTTGTAATTGTTTGGCATTATTCGAAATTATATGTGCATAATTTTTATAGATTAATGAAAATACAAGTTATATATTTCTTGGAATTGATGTCAAAAAAGTCTTCCGTCTGAACGTCATTTATAATAAAAATATTCTAGTTTAGAGGTAAACAAATGTTAAAGGGATTCTAAATATAGATATCGTAAACGAACATTTAGTAGTGTAATATACTACATAGAAAAAAACGTTTAATATGTATACTATAATTTTTTATTAGTTTTAAATTGTTGAAGCTAAAAAAGAATGCCTCCAGGAATTTAATAGGAATTTTATTTAATGTGGTTGCTGAGATACTGAATTCTACGATGTGAGTATTTGCAATTGTTAAGGTCTATGTCTTACAATCTTATCAAGTTGTTTAAAATAATCGATTATATTATTTTTATCTTTGTTTATGTTCAGTCCTCGAAGAAATATTTTTGTGTTTTATATATTACTACATAAGGAAGGCAATTTTTTTTTTTTTAAATGTTACGTGTAAAATAATTTTGGAAATCTTCAATATTGTAAATAATTTAAATAAAAACTCTTGAACGAATAAGCTTTATGCTTATAATGTAAATTTGTTTTCTGAAAGATACTTTAAATAACAGGAACTACATAACCGACAACGTTTATAAGGAAAAAAAAAACAATTTAAAATATCATATATTTGATGAAATGCCTCCATAAATTTTGTCAATATTAACATAAAACTTTTCATGGGTGAAAAATGCTTTAATTTTGATTGACCAAATAGAACAGGAGGTAGCTTCACAAGCCATCAACCTCATGAACTCTGAAATTCCTGGAAAAATTAAAACTCGATTCGCACATTAAAATGCAACTTGTCTGTCAAATCATGTATTTGTGGAAAACACATGGAAACCAGAATTTAGTAGCTTACTGGAAAGTTTACTGCTCACGGTTCTCCATGTTTTTATACTTTTGGATGCTTCATGAAATGTGGATGAAATAGAAAGTTTGTACAATCCAATCTGATAATCTCACACATCTTAATATTTCAAAAGTAGTTTCCAATGTTAATACTTCAATATTATTAGTTCAATATTATAAAAACTATGACTTTTATCGTAAATTTCAACTTCAGCCAATTAATCGTAGTAAAAAGGTGTTCACCTCGCTATTTAACCCGAGAGTAGTCGCGACAATTTTTAGAACGTTAGTAGTCGCGTTCGGTCCATTTGCCGCCGTTACCAATAGGCCGAAAACGAAGAGGAAACTTACCGGTGTTATCAGATGATCGAAAACGGATAACGTAGGGTGAAAATATTGACTGAACTTTAAAATATTACAGCAATTATTCATTTTACAACTTTTTACAGCAATTATTTATTTCGCTTAAGTGTATAATCAGGTGGCATCTAGATAAATGTTTTTATAACTCTTTCTTCGTTTTGCATAAATACTTAAAAGTAAACAGTAAATGATTTGATTGAATTTCTGATGTTACTATGAATCAATGATTAATCTAAATTCGTGATAGGGGTATTTTTTTTTATTATTATTTTTTTTTGGAAGGACAGAATCGGAGTCGGGTAGATTTTTATGATACTCCGGCACTCTCTATCCATTTAATAAAATAAAATTAATAAATTTAGCATCAATATATTACACTGACATTAAATTGAACAATTTAACTGAAAGTAAAAATGGAACCTATGACATGCAACAGAAAATCAAATACAATACCACTAATTCACCAGCATATTGCGAACGATTAATTCATTTAAAACATATGAAAAACCATCAAATTTGATGAAATAAACAATTAAAGACAATATATATATATAAACTTTCTGTACAATAATACCATTGAAAAATAATGAAAATGACCAATAATTATGAAAACACAAACATCACATAAACCAAATATTATTAAAAATGTATAATTATGTATATATATATATAATAAAGAAAAATGTAAACAATAGATAACTTCGAAATTATAAATGTAAATGTTGTAACTACGTTTTATTTATTTATTTATTTTGTGGGGTGTCTGTGTATGTATGAAGGGTGAGAGGAGGGGGGGGGGGTCGCGAGATTTTGTAATTAAATCCATTTTTCAAATGAAAATGCACGATTTGTAGTTTTCTACTTATTTCAGGGTGGGAGCAGCGCCCTTGAATAAAAACTCTGGATACGAACTTCGCTTATATAAAGCAAATAATAAATAAGTTATTGAAATTATATATTTAATTTAAATACATTTGCAATTGTAGATTTAAATCCTAAGATGGATAAATTATTTTAATTAATCGAATCACTGAAAGGTTCATCTTAATAGGGATGCATTTTACAGCAACTGTTTAATTAAAATAAATATTCAATTGTACATTTCATAATAAGGTATTAATGTTATAACTTATTGTTTTATAATAACATTCATTAAAATAATAAAAACAATAAGAAAATTTTCTCCGAAATTATAAATATGTAGCACTAACTTAATTTAAATGAATTTTCTCTCATATTCTGGAAAACATTATTCTGAAAAATAGTTTGAACAATTGATGAAAGACAACAAATTTAAATTTGTTAGATACCATCCACAAGCCTCTATTGGATTTCAATAATAATAATAAAAACATTTTCTGCAGCATTGTTAAAAAAAATGTGTTTTTACTTACAGTATGAAATTTTAACAATAGATAAATTTTAGAAAAATACTTAAAATATTTTTTAAAATCATAGTATAAACATTCACTGAATTATCCAAAAGAGATTTTTATTTGCGTAATTTCTAACCTACATTATAAAATTCTCATTATTTTTCTTATTGTACAAATAAATTATATGTACGTTCTTCGCAGATATACATACTACATATCTGAGAAAATTGTTTTATCTTTCGAATTTGTTTTATTGTACAAAAGCGATACTTTTCAGATTTTGGAGATACGGCAATTTTTTTACTGATTCCCACAAAATTCTCTTTTCTCTTTTTTTAATGGTTTGGCAGTGTTATTGTCTGCTTTCTTTCATTTATATGTTCCGGTAATAAATGGAAAGCAAGTTCTTTCAAATAATGATGATGAATTTCCCTTTTTTTCTCATATTTAAACGATTATCAATTTGAGAATTTATTCACGCAATATTTGACAATGAAAAAAAATGTAAGTGACTATCCATCAGTCTTTTGTGCGAACTGACTTCACAACTAATATAATAAAACAATTTTAAGTCACATTCTAAAAGTAAAAAAAGTACTCTATGGACGGGTAATATAGCAGAAAGAAAGAAATCCGAAATAACAACAGGCAGAGAGTCCGCACTTCGAAGAAACTTTCCCTCACAGATTTCGCGGAAGTGGGACAGGATGAACACGAGGGGGAAAAAATTCAACTAACGCAAGTGGTCGCAATGCGGTCATTTAGACCGATTGAAACTTAAGAGTGCGATAAAATGCTAAGAAATAGCAGGAATGACTTGGAATTTTACTACACAAGAGTGTGAACACTCAAGGTCAGCTAGACGGAATTTCGCTATCGTAACTATAACGGGAAATGAGTTACAGGAAGATAACGAATTTCGGGCGGGGAAAAGACCAACGCGCGACTATTAACGGGTTAATAAAGTCAACATTTTTCGTTATTCTGAGTACGTAATATGTTTGAGAAGAGGCGGCTTAGCAGGAACGGAATCACCCGTTACTGCACAAGCCGCCGATATACAACAGAAGTAAAAAAGTGGAGAAAATTTCACCAAAATCGCTCTGACAGATTACCCTCCAGAAAGAATATTTTCAAATCCAAGGAGGATCTGCAAGGAGGATACAGCCAAAACATATACAAGAAATTTCGTTCAGTTCTATGCATAACTTAATTCAATTTTCAATTGTACATTAATGAAAATGGCAGAAAAATTGCTATTATAGCGCCCGTTGCTACGTACCTGCTTAACCCTTAACCGGAAACTTGACGTCTGTGAGACGGCTGCGTCTACATATCTACCCTTTACACAAAAATGAACGCGTCCCTAATCTTATCACACAATCTAATCCTTACGCTACTGGTCCTCTGCCTCCCCCACCCATTTGCAACACCTGCGCCTTTTTAGTTATTGAAAGAAAAATTATTTTATTTTCAACGCAGTCTGTGGGACAGAATGTTTCCGTTTATGTAATTTTTTGCTCTGGGGTATTGATATGGAGGAGCCCTCAAAGCGGGTACGCTACAGTGATAAAAAAGACTGAACAAAGTGCTTTGAGATTGTTTGATGAAGTAGTAAGTGACATAAGCGATATTGAAAGTATTTCAGATGATGAATATATAAATTCTGAACACGAAAGTGACTCAACATTGTCAAAAATGCATAAAAAATGCAGATATTTAGAACATGCTGCAATATTTAGAGGAAAAGGTCCAAATACCGGCTACTACTTTTGTTTTCAATCTAGATCATACAATTTTCAAAATTAATAAAATAAAAAGTGACAGTAGGGTACCTTGGCATGTTGTACACCTGTTTAGAGAAAAAAAAATTAGTTTCAAATGCGTTTTCTGCTTATAAAAACCAAAATTCCGAAAATCTTCAAATTTTGAGTTTTTAAAATGGGGTCTAAAAACCGGCTACCTAAGTTTTTTCCAAAAGATCACACAAACAGAGCTAATGACAATTATTAACCAATAAGAATATTATTTTAATAAATTTTATTGTTTAATAACATTTCTTTTGAACAGAAAAATACGCAATTTTTAATTAACAAGTATTTTTGTCAAATTCATAAAATTCTTTACGACTATCTCTCACAGTGTTTTTAACCATTATGTTTCTAGTTTTGATTTTTAACGTGTAAAACAAAAAAAAAAAAGCTTGCTGATTGAAATGAGAATTATTTTATCTGAAAAAAATCACAAACATAATATCACTCTCTGCGTCGGTGCAGTCCCATCAGCCCACATATCGCATTCCCACTGAACCCAGAATCCCCTCCGCCATTCTTGTCCATAGAGAAAGCACCCACGCAGAAGGCACAAATTGTATCATCTTCTTCTGTTGGATTTTTACCTTTTTCACTTTTTTAACACTCTCGCCGCGTAATTGTTTTATCAAAATAGCTTCAAAAATTGCGTATTTAACCCCTCCGTGACGAGCGTTTTTAAGAGTTTTTATTCTTTTGTCACCGGTTTTTCAAAACAAAACTTTTTGTATAATTTATTCGGGAAAATGCTCCGATTAAATAAGGCAAAATTTACAGTAAAAAAATAACTGGTGGGAATAATAAAGGAGGATTAATTAGACGGAAAAAAAGCATCCCCGAGGAAATCTCGGGTTGCGCAAATATTGCTACTTTTACGTTGCCCCATGAAATCTAGGGTTGCGCAGCGAGATGGATAAAATCCAATTTCTGTCACTGTCGCAGTTTTACTCCGTCATTTTTTTTCTTTCGTTCACATGTATTACAGGCAATTTTGGGGTGTCAAACAGCGCTTTTTGGGGAAGTGATCCGGTAACCAGTGTCGGCCCTGAAGAATTACGGCCACTGTTGCTTTTTTCATATTGCGAAATGGGACTGGAACTATTTCTAAACAATTTAAATTAATTTATTAATTATGGAACTATTTAAATTAATTTATTTTCCTTCCCTTCAAGCAGAGCAACCGAGAGAGGTAAGTGGCCGCCCCTCCGGGTTTTTCCGACCCGACCCCTTGAGTGGGGGAGGTGACCGGGAGATCGGCAGAGTTCGTTGTGTACGAATGCGAGGGGGCCGGATGGGGACGATTCGCCACCTCCTCGAGAGGCTCATCTCCGACAGGCGTTGAGCACGGTGGCCACGGTTAACGGACGTTGTGCATGGGTGAGTTGCCTTTTGACTCAACGCACCCCCGGCAGCCGGGTTCTCTGGCCAAGCCGGATAGCGACGCTCCATAGGTCGATCCCGGTGCCGGTCTAAGGGCCGGACGGTGTCGCCGGGCAAAGACTAGCTAAGGCGATAGGACCCCATCCACCAATTGACTAAGAGGGAGCCTGAGTGAGGGCTTTGTAGTGGAAAGTCCTCGGTGCTCGCTAGTGACGACGGGGCTCGCGGGAACGCCATGCAGGGACTCCCGGAGCAACCGAAGGGCGAGGGTTTCGGACAGCGCCCAAATTACTTTATGACTTGGGTGGCTCATCCCTCCGAGGACCTCAGCTGGAGCAGTTGGGAGCCGACCCTAAGGGTGGTAGGGTTTGGCGGTGCCCCCGTTGACCAAGGAGCGGTCGCGTGGGGAGGCCAGTATGGTTGCTCCATGTCGCGCAGTGACCCATGGGAGGTGGTCGGCCGGCAGGTCCACCATCGAACACTATTCCCGCAGGGAAACGGGCCGGAGGCTCGCCGGTAACGCGGTGGCTCATCGTGCCTCAGGTGAACTCTTGGTCCGATCCAGGTCCTCCGTGTCTATGCGGTACCGGAGTTTTCCTTGCCTGGTGATGACGACCTAGATGTGTCTCCACCTAATTTTCGAACGCACTAACAAAGGTAGCGGTCGGTCACTGCACGGGGTCAGGGGCCTTCGGGCCTGGGTACCCTCGACGGCCGTGAGGTAAGGTAGTGGTGGGCGGGCTTCTGTCGGCCTCCACTGGCTTCTCTGTCCTAGGATGGGGTCGAGTCGGTGGGGGCTGGAGGGACTCCGTTCCGTCCGACCCCCTAGCGAGGCGGAGTCTATTCCGTCTAGGTGGAGCTTTCCGTGCCCGCCTGGGGTCGCTAACGGCACCTAGTCTGGGCCAACTGGTTCCCGGCGTGATCCACGAGGGGTTCCGTCGGTTGAGCCGGGTGGCTTGGGCGAAAAGCCAGGAGCTGGGTCGCTTTACGGCCGGAGGGATTTTCCCCGTCCTCCCTGGTTTTCAAGTCAGGGGCTCTTCAATAACTTTCCTATCGGCTGGCCCACAAAAATGTCTCTGCCGGAAAATGGTATCTGATCTTGGGGGCCTTCCGTAAATTAAATTCGGGTCGGGAAGCCTCGGTTCAGTCCGTGGGCCCAGCGTCTTTATAGGCGTCTGGTTCCTGCGATGGCTTGCGGGGTCTACCGGCTCGAGTAACCAAGTTTAGGGACCACTTGGTTTTTCTAGCTGGGTGGTGAGGACTATTGTAGCGATTGTTCACCAACTTGGGAATAGTCGGCGTGACGTGCGCTGGGCACTGCGTCGACCTGACCGAAGGTTGCGTGGGGTTCCGCTCTGTTGGAGTTTGTCTGGCAGCGACCTTCGGGACGCGCCGCGGGGCTTGCTTCACGGGTGGCTCCTTGCGTAGACAAATGGGCCTGAAAAGGGCCTGGGACCGGAAGATGAACCCCTCATCTTCCCCTCAAGCAGAGCAACCGAGAGAGTACCTAATACCAGCTAGTCGGTATTTAGACCCCTCTAGGTAGCTGGTATTCGGACCACTGCTATGTTTAATTTAAAACCGCTATTACTCAATCATATAATAAAATACCAATAATGTGCGCGTGACAATTGGGAGCTAAATATGTCTAAAAAATGACTTAATCATCAATTCAAGCCAATATACGATCACCTTTTTAAAAAATGAGAAACACACATCTGAAAAACTTTTGATGTACCAGATTACGTCGATTTGTCACTTTTGCATTTACTATTTGTAAATGAGACAGACTTCAGCGACGTACTTTTCGTAACTTTCATCTCTCAATTAAAGTTACAAACTCGGCTTATTACCGCTAGGCTGCGCTGTGCTCAGTTCTCAGAACACCTAGTAGTCGGTATTTGGACCCTAGCCGGTATTCGGACATTCTCCTCTACTATAAAATGTTTTGTTAATTTTACTGTGTAATATTTTTTTCTAATTCATATCGTACAGAAATATGTAAAAATATTAGCATTTATTTAATTATTATGACGAAAATTTTATATTTTGAACAATAAAGTGTAATTTCAAAATATTTTCTGTCTCCGACATTCAAAACTTATTTTTATGCTGTCATATTAAAAAAAAGGTCCTGTTAATGCATTATTATTAAATATTAAGTGTTTAAGTTCACTATTTGATAAATTATTAAGAGTTATTTTCCTTTTAAAATTTCATAGCAATTTTTTTTTTTTAATTTAGCAGTCTCACAGACGGTACGTTTCCATTTGTGCACGGGATTTTAATGTTCCGGTTAAGGGTTAATACAGCCTAAAACATACAAAAAAAAAATTGGTCCAATTTTTTGCATAATTTCATACACTTTCCGATGGTAAAATGGTGACTCACGGACATCCGGGCATTCGGACACACGGGAACACGGACAGACAGAATTTTTGTATAAGCATATTTTTCTGACCTCCAAAACATGTAAATCCGTTGAAAACCGGATGTCAAAAAATGTTCAATTACAATTCTTACAGATAGAAGAATGTAAATAAGGATTAGTCGATTGTTTTGAGAACTGATTAAGATCAAAATAACAATATTTTTTTTCTTTTAAGATGAACTCAAAATAGTGCACCCGTATTTTAGATATCCTAGAGAGTTCTTCAACGATAGCATAATCGCATAATTTGATTTTCCACCTTGATTGGAAGATATCCACATCACACATATGAATGTGGCAACATTGTGAACTTATTTATATAGGTGGTGAGATATGTGTGCATTAAAGGTCATGAAGAAGCTATATATCAACAACCATATCATAATTATAAAGTTTTCTCAGCATGTCTACATGTGGGGTTGAGTGTCTAGAAAAGTATGATTGTTAAATTTCTGATTACCAGTTTGCTTTGGACTATAAACGTATTTCATTACGTTAATGGATTCTTAGAACTACATAAAGTATACGATTTTTGTTTATTTTTTTGGAGCTCTTGAAATTTTGGGGTGTGTATAAATACCGGATAATTAAAATAGATGATATTGCTAATAACTTTCGTTCCGGGAGTGACAGAATTAATCTTAACAATTAGAAAATGAATTAAAACCAGATAGTTTCTCTATAGGGTCTATGTTTCACCGAGAGCTGGATATTTTATTTCAATCTGATTGTCTGTTTGTAATTCACAACTACTCTTTTTTTAATAGGTAAAACAGTGGGATGAAATTAACATCAGTTAGCCGCATAGAGTCGAGAGTGTCATATAATGCCTGATAATTTTAAAATTTTAATTAGCGTATATACATGGTGTGTTCACAAAGTTTAAAGACTGGTCTCAGAATACAAAAGTTATTAAACATTTTTGTACAGCGAACAGAAATTCTTCGAAATATGACCCTTGAGCATCAACACACCGCTGCCAGCGTTTTTTACATTATTCATAGTCTCCCTGGAAGTCTTCGCGCGCAATGATGTTAAGGAACCTCGTAGAAGCTGCAATTGTGTATCGCTGGAAACGTGTCAAATTGCTTAACTTTCAGGTCTTTATTTGATCAGGAGGAATAAAAAAAAAGTCGCAGGGAGCGAGGTCTGGTTGTAGGGGGCCGTATGGCAGGATTGCCAAGTTAAACTTAGCCAAAACTTTGGCGGCTGCGAGCAACGTGTGAGAGGGCGCATTGTCGTGGTGAACAATGCATTCGTATCTGATGTCTGAGCGGACGCGCCGGGTCTGGTCAGTTTTATACTAGAATGCACCACCATTTGAAGTATCGAGCCCGACGCGTCCGCCAAGACATCTGAAATGATTGGATTGTTCGACACGACAATACGCCCTCTCAAACGCCGTTTGTCGCCGACGACATTTTGGCTAAGTTTAACGCGGCAATACTGCCGCAACCCCCCTACAGCCCAGACCTTGCTCCCAGCGACAATTTTTGTTCTCCGTATCAGGAAAAACCTAAAAGGTAAACGATTCGACACGATTCCAGAAATCCAGGTATCTTAGACGAGGTCCCTCAACAGGCTTGCGGGCGAAGACTTCCAGGGAGCCTATGAATAAAGAAAAAAAAAAAAAAACTCTGCAGCGGTGTGTTGATGCCCACAGGTAATATTTAGAAGAATTTTAGTTCACTTTAGAAAAAAATGTTTAATAAATTTTGTATTTTTAGACAAGTCTTGAAACTTTGTGAACATACCCTGTACATACATATTGTAAATTTTAGCCGGGTTTCCCTAAGAATGACAACTACATTATATATTTTTTGTGGGAAAAATAATAAAAAAAATGAATAAATAATGGGATATCGCCTGGTATCCGAAATCGTAAACTCATAGATTTTTTTGTTTCAATCAATCGATTTAATGATTTTTAATTTACATTCTCTTTAGAAAATGTAATCTAAAGAATATCCATATAACTTCAATATATACCAAAATTATTATAAAAATCTAAATGTTTATAATATTACTGATCCATCTTATGAAATATTATTAAAATTGGTTGTAACTGTAAATAAACGGAGTGTAATAGAAAATGGAGTTTAAATACGTAGTATAAATCATTTATACGTTCAGTTTAAACATTTTTGTCCAAAAAAGAGCAACTCACTGTACGTAACGTGACAAAACTAGCGTAGAAGTTTCGCCTCAACGGTTTAGACAATTAGCTTGGAAATAGTGGCAATCTCTACAAATTTTTATGCATTATCACCTCGCGCAATGCAATTGTATTGCTCAGATGCCGTCATTTTCTTATAAAGTCATTCTTCTACTACTGGATAAAAAAAGTAACCTTCAAAATGTCCTTTTCATAATTATCAGCTCATTTAAATTGTAAACACGATTTCTTCTTACTATATGAAATTAAACACAATTAACAATACAAACCTTTCTCAAATATAGGGTTAGGTTCGATGTGCTTATTCCCCTGAACTCGAAGTATCTCATGCCATGCAAATCTAACACATCCAATTACAACTCTAGTTAATAAGTAATAAAATATAACATTTATTTTTTTTACTTGGTTCCCTTTTCCTGTAAATTTTATTTAAACATATGTTGCAATTTCTATACGACAAACATTAATAAAAAATCTATTCATGTTATAATCCTCGATTGGAATTAGTATTCAATGTGTGTGTGTGTGTGAGAGAGAGAGAGAGAGAGTATCACGTGCATGATGTGTACGTGTTTGTGTGTGTGTATGTGTAAGTACGCGTGCATATATATGTGTACGTGTTTGTGTGTGTGTATGTGTAAGTACGCGTGCGTATATATGTGTACGTGCGCATTCGTGTAAACAACTTCATGTGGATTTATAAATTTGCAAAAATACATTGTTATACCATTTCTATATGTGACTGAAAATGTCGGATTATGTTTAATTTTAGCATTTAAAATTATTTTTAAAACATTAATACTGAAATACGTTATACAATCCTTACTGTGCGTAAATATACCCAAAGCTAGAACAATGAACAATTGTTATAATTATTACATGATACATTAAGCTCATCAGCGATAAAATAATCTGTTATTGCATTCGCCATGCAAATGCAATTTCCTTCTGTAAAACGGTAATACTAAAACCATTTGGTGGTGAGATTAAATACAAAATATTTTCATGGGAAATTGTCGAAGTTTGAATAACACATTTTTAAAAAGTCCTTCCGGCCAGTGCCGGGAGGAAGAGGTAGCTTTCATATTCCTTATTTTAAAAAAGCCAACTTATATCCTTCAAACACACGAAGCTCAATTTAGTGGAAACCGAATATAGGAGATTCAATACTAATTTTTATCAATATAATGAATGAGAATTTCGCGAAATTAGTCAGCTTTATCCAAGCTGCTTTTCTTTAAAGTAACTTATATTTGGCTGCCAAATTCGGCGATTTCTTAAAGTGCCTGCCATTTTAAGACAACATGGTGGATGAGGCTAACCAGTGAACTTGGTCGAGAGCTTAGTAATTGCTGTGCACATGCTCACTCACATCGAAATCGGTTGATATATACGAGTGCTGTCGCATGCAAAAAATCAGATTTTTCAAAATGTCACCCACAATAGAAATTGAAACTGCTATATCTGAGCCATTTTTTAAGGTAAAGACAAACAAAAAATGCTCCTGAATCCTTATATCAAGGTCAAATACTTAAGAAAGAAACCTTTTTCAATTTCTAATTTTTTTGCACCTCAATTTAAATATGTATATTTTTTTAATTTAATGGCCGCCATTTTGAAAAAGATGGCTGATGAATCTGGCCAGCGAACTTGGTCGAGGTATTGATGTATACTATCCACATGCTTTCTTACATCGAAATAGGCGAATACGTGTGTTATCGCGTGACAAATATAAAATCGTTTCAAAATGTTAGCCATGTTAGAAATTCAAAGTGCTATAATTCAACCATTTTTTAAGATATAAACAAAAGAACAAATTTTCAGAAACAAAAACTGCTCCGGAATCTTTGTATCAAGGCCAAACACATAAAAAAAAAATCTTTTTCATTTTCCAATTTTTTAATACCTCATTTTAAATTTTAAATTTAATTTTTTTAAATGGCAACCCTTTTGAAACAAGATGGCGAATGAAGCTGGCCAACGAACTCGGTCGAGACATTGGTATGTACTATGTACAGACCAAGTTACATCCAAATCGGTTCATATATACGCCTGTTATCGCGTGACAAAAATCAGGTCGTTTTAAAATGTCAGCCACAATAGAAATTCAAAATGCTATTACTCAGCCATGTTTTTAGATATAGACGAAACAAAACTGTTCCGGAATCTTTGTATTAAGGTCAAACACATGCGAAAAAAATCTTTTTCATTTTCCAATTTTTTGGTATCTCATTTTAATTTTTTATATTTTAAATTTTTTTAAATAGCCGCCATGCTGAAACAAGATGGCGGATGAAGCTGGCCAACGAACTCGGTCGAGATATTTATATGTACTATGTACACACGAAGGTAAATCCAAATCGGTTCATAAATACGCCTGTTATTACGTGACAAATATCAGGATGTTTCAAAATGTCAGCCACGCTAGAAATTCAAAATGCTATAACTCAGCCATTTCTTAAGGTATAGACGAAACAAAAACTGCTCCCGAATCTTTTTATCAAGATCAAACACATAAGAAGAAAATATTTTTTCAAATTTCAATTTTTTGGTACCACATTTCAAGATTTAAATTTTTTAAAAAATTTTAAATGGCCGCCATTTTGAAACAAAACGGCGGATGAAGCTGGCCAACGAACTCGGTCGAGACATTGGTATGTACTATGTACACACCGAATTACATCGAAATCGGTTCATAATTACGAGAGTTACAGTGTGGCATAAGTCAGATATATAAATATATATATATCAAGGTCTATATATATCGGAGGGTGGTTTCGGGGTCTGGGGGTCATGATTGATGAAAATATACCAAAATTTTTTGAAATCGCTTTCCTCCGAACGGCTGCAATAGGTAGCTTTTTGTAATGAAAACTACCTAAAAGATATTTTCATGACTGTCAAAACATACTTTTATTATTTTTACTTCCTATATTATACTTTATTTTAAACATAAATAAAAGGAAACGTGTTTGTTTAAAAAAGAAAAAAAAAGTATTCAGTTATTAATATTTAACAATTATTATAATTTAAACAAAATTTTAAAACATAACAATAAGAAATGATAGTATTATGTTGGGAAAATAAAAATTGTTGCTGACAAAACTGCGAACCCCCATCTTTCTCTCACTCAGTAATTAGTGAGTACAAATCTAATAATCCCAAATTTTTTTCTGGTTTTCAATCAGCTCAGTGAATAATTATTTGCGATATTTAATAAAACTTTTATAATTAAAACAAGGTGTTCAAATATTGTAGATACACATATACTGTACGAAACCGTAAAAATAATCTCTATTTATCTATATATATATACATATATACATAAAATTTTTAATTGTTAATTTTATTACAGTTAGTAACTAAAACGAATGAACATGATTTGATAATAATTCGTGTAATTTTATAATTAAATAAAGTTGTTAGGTAGCTTTCATTACAAAAAGCTACCTATTGCAGCCGTTCGGAGGAATGCGATTTCAAAAAATTTTGGTATATTTTCATCGATCATGACCGCCAGACCCAGAAACCACCCTCCGTTCAAAAGTTGATACATATATATATATATATATATATATATATATATATATATATCCATATATATATATATATATATATATATATATATATATCTGACATTTGTCATACTGTAACTATCGAATTTATGAACCGATTTGGATGTAATTCGGTATGTACATAGTACATACAAATGTCTCGACCGAGTTCGTTGGCCAGCTTCATCCGACATTTTGTTTCAAAATGGTGGCCATTTAAAATTTTTTTAAAAATTTGAAATTTGAAATGTGGTACCAAAGAATTGAAAATGGACAAATATTTTTTCTTATGTATTTGACCTTTATACAAAGATTCCGGAGCAGTTTTTGTTTCGTCTATATCTTAAAAAATGGCTGAGTTATAGCATTTTGAATTTCTAGCGTGGCTGACATTTTGAAACGTCCCGAATTTTGTCACGCGATAAAAGGCATATTTATGAACCGATTTGGATGTAACTTCGTTTGTACATAGTACATACCAATGTCTCGACCGAGTTCGTTGGCCAGCTTCATCCGCCATCTTGTTTAAAAATGGCAGCCATTTAAATTTTTAAGAAAAATTTAAATTTGAAATGTGGTAGCAAAAAATTGAAAATTGAAAAAATATTTTTTTCTTATGTATTTGACCTTGATACAAAGATTCGGGAGCAGTTTTTGTTTCGTCTATATCTTAAAAAATGGCTGAGTTATAGCATTTTGAATTTCTAGCGTGGCTGACATTTTGAAACGTCCTGATATTTGTCACGTGATAACAGGCGTATTTATGAACCGATTTGGATGTACCTTGGTGTGTACATAGTACATACAAATATCTCGACCGAGTTCGTTGGCCAGCTTCATCCGCCATCTTGTTTCAAAATGGCGGCCATTTAAAAAAATTTTAAAAATTTAAAATTTAAAAGGATATACCAAAAAATTGGACAATGAAAAAGATTTTTTTCGTATGTGTTTGACCTTAATACAAAGATTCCGGAGCAGATTTTGTTTCTAAAAATTTGTTCTTTTGTTTATATCTTAAAAAATGTTTGAATTATAGCACTTTGAATTTCTAGTATGGCTAACATTTTGAAACGATCTTGTATTTGTCACGCGATAACACACGTATTCGCCTATTTCCATATAAGAAGGCATGTGGATAGTATACATCAACATCTCAGCCAAATATAAGTTACTTTAAATAAAAGCAGCTTGGATAAAGCTGACTAATTTCGCGAAATTCTCATTCATAATGATTTAGTATTGATAAAAATTAGTATTGAATCTCCTATATTCGGTTTCCACTAAATTGAGCTTCGTGTGTTTGAATAATATAAGTTAGCTTTTTTAAAATAAGGAATATGAAAGCTACCTCTTCCTCCCGGCACTGGCCGGAAGGACTTTTATAATAATGAAGACACACAAATAAAATGCTAGCAATCGTAAAATAACAGCTTCCGAAATTACGGAATTACTGTACTCAATCTCTGCATTTGTCTCTCTCAGATTTTTTTTATCTTTTGTGTACAAAGCTCATAATGTAATATAGCTATGAATCTATAAAGTTTCACTGTGTTCGAATGGGCGTATCCATTTAATAATTTTATGATCAGTACATTTATTACTGAACCCTGTGTTATTTGAAGTTAAGTATACAGATTTGCCTTTTCAAATTTAACTAGAATTTCAGTACACCCATATAAGTACGTATAAAAAATGAAGAATTAGAAAATTCACGTAAAATAGAAAAGTCTATGTTATTTCTTAAAAAAATGTATGCACTTCCAGTTAACACTTTAGAAATGCAAACAAAAATCATCTGATCCCCTGATAATCTTGGACAGGGTCTATGATAAGCTCGGATACGCTATATCCGAGATTTTCAGGAAAATGGGTACGCTTTCAATAACTCCGCATGCACGGTAATGAACATTTTTTTAAGTGAAAATCATTTTGAATATGAGTAAACATATTAAAACATTGTTGAGAATGGCATTACACCGACATAAGTTGTTTATAAACACTGATATTATAAACATAGCTAGACGGAGAAATGAACTATTATGTAGAGATACTATTATACTATCCAATGAATTCGGGCATCGAAGTTTCCAATCCATCTTTAATCACATGACCGGAATGTTAAGCGGCAGGTTTCATCACAGAAATTCCCATAGGAAAAAATTAAAATCTAAAATTAATAAGTTTAAATCATCTACCAGCGGAATTTCGGCAGGGGATGGAAATTACGTCTGTCTACCACTGTAGCTTCCAAATCATTTTTCATTACACTTACTGGTTCTTTTTCTTTTTGGAAATAAAATGTGCTCCTGATAATTCGAAAAATGCGTGATATTCGACACCGCAGATAGTGAACAGCTGAAGAGTTTGTTCTAACTCGAACACGGAGTCGTCTTTTTAACACTTTCCAACACAGTTGAAAAAGTGTTTAGAAGGAGTAGACGTTAATTTAAACCTTGCAGGAAAATTATAGCGATTACCCTAGGTCACATAGTTTTTGTGAAAATCGCATTTTTCCATTACACACAAATTTCGATTTACGGGCATTCAGCAAAACTGTTGAACAGCACTGGAGGTACCTATCGTAGCAGAAGTATAAAAGCATTGTTGATCATGATTTTCGAAAAAATTCGTTATTAATTATCCGAGATATAAACCCTTAAAGATATGGACGTTTTGGACACACATAATGACAGGGGTGACGTACTCTATGTACCATAAGCTTTTAAAGCCTAGATAACAACTTTTAATGATATATGTGTGTAATGCAATGGCCAATAACAGTATAAAAGCAATCAACGTCAAATTGTTAAAAACAGACTAATTCAAGGGGTCTCAGGACTCTTAAAGCTTCAAATTTTTTTTAATTTTAATTTTTTTAGATGTTAATCGTCCATCTTTTCTGAACATTTTAATATAATTGTTTCCTTCAAATTCTCATTAGAACAGAATTTATGGCTTTTAGACTTATACCCGCTCAATAGCTTAAGCGGGCTTTTCGAAACTTTTAAGTCATTTTTCTCCAATTGACTTTTTTTGGAATAACGCTCACGATATCTCAAAAACTTTTAAATATTTTTTCACGAAATTTTCAAAACATCCGTTTTATATTAATCTGTATAAACTGAATCTAAAATTTCCTTTTTTTTGTTCAAAACAATATTTTTTAAGTAATTATATTGTTCAAATTTTCAAAATTTTCTATTAGCTAAATACAACTTTGTATTAAAAATATAAAAATGCTTTAAATACAAAGTTATTTAGGTTCGGGGTAATTATAATAATCTGAAGTATAAGTAGGCGCCAAAATTTTTATTCTAGTTACAATATTTATTTTCTAATCGTGCGCGTAAGCTGTTATACCAATATTCTGCTTATCAAATGTCTGACTGTTTGGAGCACCCTGTAAATGCTAATTCTTCATCTTGAAATTTTTTAAATACATAAAATGAAAGAACGTACTTATATCTTTCGTCTCAATAAAAATTGTGTTTTAAAATCATATACATTTTAAGTTATTAAATGTTGAATATGGTCTCTTTTTTTTCATTTTTTCCAATTTTTGATATCCTTGAGACCCCTTAATTAGAATGAATTACATAAATACTATGGGATTAACGACAATTTGCATTGAATGGCTCTTTCAATACGCCTCGAGTGGCTTTAAAAGTTAATTAAAAAGGTATTTGGGAAACGCGGCAAGGACCAAGGCGGCGTTGCAAATTTGTGACCTCCTTTCGAAGCGTGCTTAGCACAATGCCAAATGGGAACTTTGAACGAATGTTTTGTTTTAGCTGTACTTTAGAAAGAAAGGTTATTACTATGACGAATTAAGTTTTATGAAATGACAAATGAAGTTTAAATATGCATTTCTTTTATTGTCAGTACCGAATTAAGTTCATTATAAAGAGATTAAAATAATATTAAACTAGTCGGATGTGTCAATCCCAAAACTTTCTTCTATCTCATACATGTCAATACTTCCTGATAAATGCAGCACAGAAGCGCCACCGGCTAGGCGATTTGTACCAAAATCTAATCAGAGACAACTTTCGTGAACTTCTAATTGACTTTGAAGTTTGGTGAAAATTCGTGCATTAGTTTTTGAGATAGAGCTATTACGGAAATCGTGAAAAGTTCTGAGTTACAGTGGAACCTCTTGGCCAATTTACACCAACTGCTTATCAGGATCAGTTCATATCAGGGACTAACTGAATCTAAAGTTTGATGAAAATTCATGCATTAGGACTTGAGATACAGCTATTGCGGAAATCGGGAAAATTGCAGCATAGTAGTGCTACCTGTTGGGCGATTTATACCAAAAAGTAATCAGCACCAATCTATAGCACGGACTAAATCACTCTAAAGTTTTATTAAATTCCGTTCAATTGTTTTTAAGATAGAGCGCCCACAATATTTGCGTCACACACAGATAGACAGACTCACAGACAGACATTTTGTAAAAACATGTTTTTCATTACCTCTATAACTTAAAAAGTATACATCCTTCGAAAACCGATATTCGAAAATTTTCACAAATCCAATACTTTCTTCTTCTAAAGATAGAAGAAAGTAAAAATGAGTTATACAGATTAGCTGAATTTGAAATTTTTTAGGTTCCATATATCTTTGAACTTTCATGGTATATCCATTTACATTTTTCTAATATATACTGTTATACCCAACCCTACTTTGCATAATTTTTTACAAAGTGTTAGTATTCTTTTAGCAACGTTTTTTTTTTTTTTTAATAATTCAATTACTAATTCATATACGGAACCCTCTGTGCGTTATTTTTCATTATTCTATATTTTAATCTTACCTTGACATAAGTATTTTAACTTTCAATTTTAATTTTTACTCATTTAAATTTAAATAAAATTTTAAATTCTTTATACATTTTTTTATTGTTATTTACTTTTGAAGTAGTATAATACTACATTTGTTCTGTTTCCATTGACTCACAACATAATAAGACGACCAACCAATAGACTGGGGTGTTATGTTGCTGACAATTGGGAAGCCTCTCAATGTTGATCCACTGTTCAGCTCTGTGGAATATGCGTATGGGGCTGCAATATTTTTCAGAATAGCAAGGAAATATTTGTAGAGTTCTTCCTTCATGCTGCGAAATCCCGCATAGATATATTAAAATATGGTACTTTGATTGGTGCTAAATTGGATAAATCAGTAGCTGATGCATTGGGCTGGGTAGATATAAAAAGGTAACTGAAAAGATAAGGTGACTTTGAATGATTTGAAGATTTAAAAATATTACTGAATTTTTATTTGTTCCCATTTTTTATTATTTAAGTATATGTTTGTTAAAACGTTCAAATGGAATGTTTTAATGTTTTGATATTTGTTAAAATAAAATGTTAAATGAGACTATTATATGTTAATGAACATTGTTTGAAAAAAAAATTAAATAGATCATACAATTATTTTATTTTTTTGTGAGTTTCATTTATATTTATAATTGTATATACAGAAATATTTATAACAAAACAATGCTTAATATTTTTTTTTAAATATAAACACAGAAAATCCACACGTTATGCTTTATAAAAGTAACACTCTTTTTCTTGCCTAATATTATCGCAAAACTCAATCTTTACTTGATTTTCATTCTAAAATCAATTATGTATTTTTAAAACTTGTTGTTCTGCTTGTGTATAAAGCATTAATACGCGTGTTTCAAGCAAAAGTTTGCGAACATTTGAATTATGAGGTTTAATTATCTTTGTTGGACATATTTTTATTTTCAAAGAAAGTTATTTTACAAAGAAACATTTAGTTTAATCTTTTTTCTTTCTCTTGAATAAATCTTTGCGTAATTTTTACAAAATATCTTAACTGTAAATTAAGGTGGCGTTTCATAATTATGAAAAATACACACTGCATAAAATGTGATGTCATTGCATTTTTCGTATGTGCTTAAGTTTATTTTTCATGTTTACAGGAAAATTTTATTTTTATTTCAATTACATTATAATATTAGCATCTAAGTACATGTAACATATATGACATTAATTTTTTACGACTTTCAAAGAATGTTAAAATGCCATTTATTTAATTAAGCTACTTTTTTATAATTACTCAATTATCATATTTTTTAACTTGTTGGCGAAAGTTCATTAGGAAAGAAACACTGAACTTTCTTCTGTGCTTTTTTTTTTCAAAACTATTTTTTAATATTATCTGCAAATCAGCTTAATTAAAAATTAGGTTGAATTTTTGAGATTACGAAAAAGATACAATGAGATTAACTTCATAAAATTTGCTGTCGTTGCATTTTTCTTCATATGCTTAACCATATTTATTTCTTACTGAGTACATTTATTAATACTACTTAAATCTATGAGTAAGTAAATAGAGAGTGTTTCTAAATAGGCCCTGTTGATTTAATATCCAAATGTACATTGACTAGAATAAATATAAATATGAAATAAGTGATATTTTTATCAGTCTTTGATAATATATGTGTGTTTAGGGGAACGTCGTTCAAAATAGGGACAATAAAGTACTTTAGCCTACTGAAAAAATATCGGCAAGTTATTTTAATTTTTGAGTACGTCCTAAATCATCAGATTTCATGGTTGTTTATTAGAAAAAATCATTAGGGTAGACATGAAAAATACTTTTTTGGAAAATGTCCGATGTCCGCGTTTTGAACGACTTGTTGGGTAAAATGCGGTACTCATATAAAGTCGAATGCGAAATTTCGTTGCACAAGTTTATTTTGACGGTAAAAAATAAAATTATTGATTCAGACAAAATAATAAGAAACAGATTACCGTTGTTATTATTGTTTTCAAAGAAACTAATTTTCTACACCCCATCACACCGAAAAAGAAAATTAATCAGACACGTATGAGCATATCATTTCCTTCTTTAACGCTTGAACAGGCTTCATATGCCCAACTTTTACTGCTGCAAAACTGAATTCATTCTTCTTTGTCCTTTGAGTTTACGTATACATCAAGATCCAAACATGGTTATTATAATTTTTTTCTTTATCAGATTATAGCACTGGTTCATCAAATGTCTCCATTTTAGCAGACAAGTACGTATGCTAAAGAAGATGGCGTTATCTTGTATAGATGTAAGATAAGTTAACAAGAAATACGTCAAAATGTAACTTAAATCTAGAAGAATCATTGCGGTATTTACCAAAACATAATGTTTAAAGGTTACTTGATTAGACAAAATCAGAAGGAAAAACAGCCAAACATTGAAACTTTTGTGGAAAACAACAGACTAGTAAAAACTGTCAATAGCACAATTCAAAATGGCATATAGGCGTTCTTTGAGTTTACGTATAGATCAAGATCCAAACATCATTATTATAATTAATCTTCTTCTTCAGATGATAGAACTGGTTCGTCAAATGTCCCCGTTTTAGCAGACAGTGGCGTATGCTAAAAAACATGGCGTCACCTTGTATACATCTAAGATAAGTTAACAAGAATAAGCATAAATGTAACTTAATCAGACTGAATCTAGAAGAGTCATTGTTGTACTTACCAAAATCTAATGTTTAAAGGTGGCTTGATTAGAGGAAATCAGAAGGAAAAAAAGCCACACTTTGAAACTTTTGTGGAAAACAACAGATTAGTGAAAACTGTCAATAGCACAATTCAAAATGGCATATAGGAATCCGTGAACGATAGTAACATGTTGGATCTTAAGGATGGCAGAATTTATCAGTAAAATTTCGAACATCTTCAATTCACCAGTGACCCCCGTTTTCCGTTTTACCCGAGACACTTAGTAATTGTTTCACGTTTACATTTTCTGGATCGCAGATGCCCCCCCCCCCTCCCCCACTTTTACTCCCTTTCTCATTAGTTAATGGAAATTATCTCCTTTGTGTAAAAATCAATTCTGCCATCGACCCTTAAAAAGAAAAAAAAAAGTCTATCGAAACGCAGATGATACTTTCCTTTCCCGTCCATCCTGTCTAAATTATCTACTTTTAATGTTTTTGCCAAGTACAATTCCCGCTAAGAATAAGAAAAGACAGAAAGATCCGACCGATCAGATGCGTTTCTCAGTATCTACGCATATTTGCATTGAGCCATTTCGAAATCATTATTTTTTATATATATATAAAAGGAAGTATAATATATAATATATTTAAAATAACTATTTAAACTCAATTTTTTTATTTATGTAACGGTGAAAAAAATACATAAAATGTTTTTAAAGAAGATATCAGAAAACAATGGAAAATATTTAGGTAAAAAGTTCAGTAATAGCTTAATATGTATGCCAATTTTTTACGAAAAAAAAAGTGTCTATTCCCTTTTAATAGTATATTTATATTCTCTATACGATCCATCATTTTGGTTGACAGCTGTGTTATGAGAAATATAAAGTAGTTTTGGAACATCTCACATTAAAGTCATAACATTCACAGCTTGTGAAATGAATTAAGAAAAACTTATCATAAAAACTCAGTACTTATTTCCAATAGTATTCAGTGTCAATAGGTACTTTTATAAAAACCGATAAACGTATTAACAAGGAAATAATTTAAATTGCGGTTTTATATAATGATTATTCTTCAAAAGATTTTTCATTTGGAGCGTAAAAAAATCAATATTTAGGGAATCTAACCCGCGATTCCTTGATTACAGAACATAGCTGAAACTCTTTTTTTTAGCCCCATATATGATATTTTATTCGGCCAGCAATTAAACTGAAGTCTCTAAAAAATAACTTTCTGCTGTATATAAGTCAGCCGTAAAACAAAGCTGGTGTATCTAACACCGTTAAGTATTCTACTACAGTTTTTTTTAACTTTTAAGCATCGCACATTTTAAATTTTTATACCGTCGTAAAGGGAAAAAAATGTACTTTTAAATGCAATTTTGTTTGAAAACTGCATCTCAATTTATTTTTGAGGTATTACCTTTATTTTATTTAAATTTTTAACGATTTTTTTTTATGTTGGCAACTGCAGTAGTCCATTTCTGTTGAATGTAAAAAAAAAAAAAAAAAGAAAAAAAAAAGTTGAAAAATAGTAGTCTATTATATCTTTTTGTTGCCATTTTCAATAATAACTGTATTGGGAATTGTGAGTCTGTTTAAATGAGCACCAGGCCGCCGGATCTACAATCACATACGTATAGTGTCAAGAGAAATGTACTTTCTTTCACCAGCAACTACAGCATTCCTCTCTGGTCATGGACCATCCAAAGAATATTTGAAACATTTCTTTCGGGCAGCCACCCCCTTCTGAGAGTGCGGCGAGATCGGCACTCCAGAACATAGCTACTATCACTGCGCGCTTACCCAAGCCTGACATATTAAACACCCCATCCATCCTTCCCAAAAATTGGCTTTCCAATATTCTAACAAGACCTCTTCTTATAGGCAAATTAAATAGGATTTATAAATATCAAATGGAATTAACAAACCTCACCTCATAGACCTGCAGGGTGCTGCAACTCAACCATCAACCTTCTGGCTACTCCTCCACCATTAACTGGACTTATATCGTGTGATCTAGCACACTCCGCGCTCACCCACCCTGCTCATCCGCCCCTTGTCGCAAGAGCGCAGCCTGTGCTCCGGCGGGTGGAGCTTGTATTGAACATATTATTATTATTATTATTATTATTATTATTATTGTTATTGTTGTTGTTGTTGTTGTTGTTTTTCTCTGTATGTTAATGAATCCCCGTATGCCGAGGAGCACTCCGGGTAGGGCAAATAGAGTCTACATCGGACCCTTGAGGTCTGGTGATTCTGTCCCACTTAGGCAATAAATAAATAATAACTGTAAAAAATATAATTAAAACTAGAGAACAGGAATTCTGCTTTTCAGAATTTAGTGTCGCCCCCGGCATTTTCATTACTTCATTTTCTTCCGATGGACTGGTGGCTTCTATTATTATGAAACATCCATTATAAATGAAGTGTTAAGTGAAGATGAAAAAGCAGCCGTAAAAAGTTACAACTCTGATTTTCTGGTCAGAATGGAGGAAAAAAATGGCCATTTTTTTTATTTTTTATATTTATTTTTTTTTTTTTTTATTTTTTTTTTTTACGCTGCTCGTTCATCTTCACGTAAGACTTCATTTATAATGGCTGTTTCATAATAATAGAAGCCACCAGTCAATCAGAAGAAAATAACTCGCTTAAGTGGGACTTTATTGCAGTACAAAACATATTTCAATTTTAAGACTTAAAGCACACGTTTTATTTTATGTAAAATGACGTCATTCGCATGCGCTTAAGGATTCCACATTTACGATCTACTCTTAAACATCTACAGTAAAGCATGCATAACACATTACTATCGCGAAATAATGCACAAATGCAGCAAAAAGATTCCTTCATTCAAGAAAATCGATAAAAAAACCCGGCTATCTAATGATTCATAGATACTTACAATTAAATATAGTATATAATAGCTCCATTGTTTTAACAGAAATCATTCGTTTATATTTTTTCCAAAGTAGCACGTATTTTAATTACATTTTCTTTCGGTTGTTACGAGAAAATGGCAACAAAAATATATAATTACTATTTTACAACTATTTTTCCTTTACTTTCTGCAGAAATGGAGTACTGACGTTGCAAATATTAAGCAAATGGCTCCAGAGACTACAAAAAAATTAATATTTCAAAAATAAATGAAGATACAGTTTTCAAACAAAATGCATTTAAAAGAATTTTTTTTTTTTTTTTACAATACGACGGTATAAAAATTGAAAATGTGCGAAAATGTGCTTAGAAGTTTCAAAAATTGCTAAAAAGTATTTAATAGTAATGCTTCGTTTTACGGCTAGCTTCTGTAAAGTAACGTTATTTTTTGGACACAAAATAGGCTGGGAGAAAGAAATAGCATACCGTACCGGAGGCTAATAATGCTATTTTGAAAAAAATATAGATGAATAATTTCGGACCAGACATGGAGCTATTATAAAGTATATTTAATTTTAAGTATCTATATTAATGTTACAAAAAAATGAAGGCATATGAATCATTAAACAGCCGATTTTTTTTTTTTTTTTTTGCCGAGTTTGTTGAATGCCATAATTGCTTTTTGCTGAGTTTGTGTATTATTCCGCGATAGTCATTTCGTATGGATATTTTTATATAGATGTTGTTTAAGAGTGGATATTAAATGTGTATCGGATACAAATGACGTCATTTTATATAAAATAAAAGCTTATATTTTAAGTCTTAAAACGAAAATATGTTTTGTACTATCTATATTTATATACATATATTTTTATTCAAAAATAATAAAGAATAAAGAAAAAAATGACAAATCATCAATCTTCATCATACATATAACTTAGAGAAATGTATAAGCATAATAACTGTAATGATACCTATTTTATCATTTTATGCTTAATATGAAATCTATTTATATAAAATCCAAGTCTCTGTGTGTCCCTCACTATTCCAGTAGGACCGCCTCATTGAAATGTGTAATTGTTGAAAAATATTAATGCAGGGTTACGACAGTAGCGCCAAATGTTAGCCAACTTGGCGATAGCTGGCTAATTTGGTGAAATTCCCATTTAAAACCATTAATCTTTCATAATGGAGGTCACCGAAATTTAATTTAAACTCTACTCTTTTAAGATATTTTTTTCGAAATCTATGGGTGAGAATTTAAAGTACATCTTTATATCTTCCTCCCGATGCTACTAATAAAATAACCGCCAATAGACAACGGTGTACTGTGTGAGCTCCTAACTGCGCGATTTTAATGTGCTTCAGGTACTTTTCCAGTATAGGTGCCGGCGAAAAAGGAAATTTGGTAACATATTTTCCGGGAACCTATTCACTGTTTCATTTTATATACACACGCATTTTTTACGATATTTATACGATTTATTTAACATAAAAAAGCCGTTTCTCTAATTTTATACAGAAACAGATGTAATTTGTACATAAAAACATCAATAATATACATATAAAACAAACAAAAACGCTCATCAAATTTGTTTTCATAGCTGTTTATATGATTTGACAACAAATCTCGATATTTTTCCGTTATACGGACACCATGCCAAAATGTATGCTAACGCGCCAATTATTTCAAAATGCTAAAAGATATTTGTAATTTTATACCAGCAGTTTAATATGAGTTTTATTTTATTGCTTTATTTTATAGCAGTTATTTGTTCACTTATTTTAAGTATATATTTGTGATTTGATGAAATAGTTCGTAAAAGTCTGGAATTTTCAAATGTTATATTTTTTAAATGCTCACTTTAGTATCGACAATGGTTTTTCTTTTATTTTTCAAATGTTTCAATTCACGATTTTGCGTCAACTATTACACTTGGCGACAATGGTGTCCGCATAACTGAAAAGTACCCAAATCTCACTTTCTGATGCCGAAATTACACCAAGCTTTAAAAAAAAAATGCCAAAGCCCCTACAGTGGAAAAGTACCAAACTGTCTATTATTTTGCGCTATCTGTGTTATAGTTTGTACTATATGCAAGCGGAGTGGAGCGAAAAGTTTAAACATTAAATATTAACGTTTCGGCACAGATGTCATATATTGGCCCCATATTGGCACGATTTTTTTCTGACGCCAATGTCATATGCACAACGGGTACTTAAGTGGCGCCAAAGTGTCGTAATTTTGCTTGATATGGAAATCTGGATGTTGTTGTTTATGCTGTTGATGTTTTCGCCAAATTGGCGTCGGAAAAAAATCGCGCCAATATATGATAACGTATATGACAACTGTGCCAAAGTTTCTATAAAAAGGTATAAGACTAAAAAATTATGAATAAAATAAATGCAAAATAAGACTAAAGAAGAAAGAAAAATGACGCGTTAAGCATAGAATATGAAACACTTTCCAACACATCCTGAATACTTTAACAAAACTTCGTTATTTAGGGAAATAAGGTAGATAAGATAACGTTACTTCTTAGATATCCCGTCGACCAATTTCGCCAAATTATATAAATCGACAAATCAATAGTAAAACATTAATAAAAATACAAAAACGTCGAATTAATGATTTTATTGGCCATTATTGGCATTTAATCTTACAATTAATTAATTAATGGCAACCATTATTGGCAATTAATCTTACAATTTGGCGACAGTAATTTGGTCGACGGGATAACTAAGAAGTACCAAGATAACTAAGTAAACATTTTAGAAAACGCATAAAAAAATGGTACTTTTCGGTTAGCTGGGCGCCAGTGTTATATACACACACATATATGTATCTATATATGTATATACATATATATTTATACACATATATATGTGTATACCTATATATATATATATATGTATATCTATATGTGTGTGTATGTATATGTTTACATATACATATATGTGTGCGTATATAACACTGGCGCCCGGCGAACCGAAAAGTACCAAAAAAATTAAAAATTGATTTCAGCAGTTACCGTCCATAGTACCGCCACTATTTAGCTAAAATTTAATTTAAACTACTCATAAAACTAATGAAATCACATTTCCAGATATTATCATCCATAGACGGTTATGTATCCAATTCTTTGCGTGACCATGTATATCATTTTATCTATATTCTACAAACATTTCTTAGGAAACTAGATGCAGTTCAGCGTAAAAATGCATAACTCCTTTAAAAACCACCTTTAAGCAATTTACTCTCATACTCAGTAACCCTTACGAATTCTTTTGTGTAGCCTAGTAGTAGTGTTTGTAGTAGTGTTTTCTGCATATGAACTGTAGCATTTATACACACAGTATACTATGCATAAATGTAGTTAAACATAAAAGCGCATATCATAATTCAAAATGCATTTCTAGCAATCATTGCTTATGTACAATACTTCGGAGAAAAGTTTCTTGGCGAGAAAGAAGTTTGTCAACGTATTTTCTGGCAAGCTATTTACTGCTTCATACTCCCAAGCAATTTTTTTCCATATGTATACAATTTGGCACAGATGTCATATACGCCCCATATTGGCGCGATTTTTTTCCGACGCCAATTTGGCGAAAACATCAACAGCATAAACAACATTCGGGTTACCATTACAAGCAAAATAACGACACTTTGGCGCCAGTTAAGTACCCGGTGCGTATATGACATCGGCGTCAAAAAAAAAAAAATAAATAAATAAAAATCGCGCCAATATGGTCGTATATGACATCTGTGCCGACAATTTAATATAAAAAAAGATATTTACCCATTTTTATAAAGAAACAGAAGTAATTTTTGCACAGATGTCATATACGCATGGGAGTTGGCGTGATTTTTCTATGACGCCAATTTGGCAGAAATCTCGCTTTCGAATACCAGTTACTTATATATTTTTTAATTATTTGCTATCTTTTGGAAAAGGAAATAACTATAAATAAATAAAAGTTTGAATAATAACTATGGAACAAAGCCGTTTATATAATCAAAAAACAGAAAATAAAAGTAAATAAACAATTTATTAATAAATAAAAAACAATAGCCGGGTTACCATAGCAGGCAAAATAACACCATTTTGGCGCCAGTTAGGTATACCGGTTCATATCTGAAATCTGTGCCGTAATTTGCATATAAAAAATATGTATATATTTAGAAATGATTTTTTTATGTATATAAGTGCATATATAAACAAAGATAAAAGTTCATTAGATTTGTTTTCATAGCTGTTTATATATTTTCGCAACATATCTCACTTTCTGATGCCCGAATCGCGCCATGCTTTTTTTAAAAATGCGCTATTATGGAAAAGTACTTAAATAAATAATTAACAGAAATAACAAATTATACAAACTAAAACTTTTTATTTCGAGATCAAAGCATTGTTTTTAATTTCGTTTAAAAATACATATATCCTTGGATAACTTCAATTGAAATTAGGTTCACAGCTTAATATCTCATTCCATAAACCTAAACAAACACAAGTGATTCATTCATCGTGAAACGTCAAAAATATTAAATCATTGAGATAATCATTCACAAAGTAAGTTCTCCAACAATCAATGGGCAATATTCGGGGCTAACGTAGAGGGCTCCCGCAGTTGAAAATCACGTGACAGTCGCGGTCTTAACCAATTACGGCGCGCAGTTTTTAACAAAGGAATTCTACTGCTTTATTTTAAGTGCTGTAAATACACTTTTTGTTGTGAATAAGTTCTTTTAATTTTGTCAAATTGACATTACTTAACTGTGTTAATCAATTTGTAATACGACGAGAGCGTGGATACATCATTATGCTAATCTGTCGAATGTAAGTAATCCATTTTACTGTTTTAGTGTGATTGATGTCTGATGTATTCATATGATTGTTTGTTTTGTATTCTTTAGGCAAACATAATTTATTTTAAATGAATTAATCTTTACATACACTATTTATGCTAAATGTTTTTCTTTTTTCAATATAAGCAGGAAAAGAAAAAATCATTAATAACATTCAATAATCATTAATTACATCAATATTGTTTGCTCTGAACATTAAGCTCGTGATATTAACATGTGGTGTTTTTACGTTTTGGTTTCATTAAATGATTCATATATTTTTTATACGTTCATCGAATGAATGTTATTTTCATTTATTTATTTGAAATGTATTTATTTATTTATTTTTCCTTTCAAGAAGGTTTTCTGTAGATGAGATTTTTATGTTTTCTTCATCGGTAAATGCAAGGATTTTTACGTTCTGCAACCTTCTGTTAAAATATTAAATTTTGTAACAAAAGATGAAATCTAAATTAAGTATTTATTAACGCTAAATTATATAAATCCTCCTGGTAAAGCTTTCCTTCTAGTGAATTTGTTTAGTTTACAAGCACATTGCCGATAACTTTTATTTTTGCAATAAAGTAGATCATAGCTCGGTAAAATTGTAATCTAGAAGATCTAGCAAATGTTTTAGTAGATAATAATATACGATTCTGATGTAATTTTCCCAATAACTTAAAATTTTTCTACAGCTGTAACATGTTTATGCGTTAAAAAATCATTCTTAAGTAGTCTATATGGTGTGTTTACAATGATTTTTAGCTGACAATTAGCTCAGTTTTTTTTTATCACTTTTGATAACTTATGCCTATAGTTACAAATCATTTTACTCATGTTTTTTTCAATAACTTAAAAGTGTACTACATCTTCGAATTTTTTATCAATTTTTACTTTCTTCTATCTTTACAAGAAGAAAGTATTGGATTCGTAAAAATTTTCGACTTCCGGTTTTCGACGGATTTACATGTTTTAGAGGTCAGAGATTCCAAAAAAACATGTTTTTACAAAATGTCTGTCTGTGACTCTGTGAGTCTGTCTGTCTGTCTGTGTGTATGTGACACAAATTTTGTGGGCGCTCTACCTCAAGAACTAATGCACGAAATTTAATAAAAAATTATATTCAAGTAGTCCCTAATATAAATTGGTGCTGATTAGTTTTTGGTGTAAATCGCCCAACAGGTGGTGCTGCTATACTGCATTTTTCGCGATTTCTGCACTAGCTCTATCTCAAGAACTAATGCACGGATTTTCATAAAACTTCAGATTCAATTAATCCATGATATGAATTAGTGCTGGTAACGTTTTGGTGCAAATCGCCCAACAGATGGCGCTGCTATGCTGCATTTTGCAGCATTTACACGATTTTCGTAATAGTTCTATCTCAAGAAATAATGCACGGATTTTCATCAAACTTCAGATTCTGTTAGTGCTTGACATGAGTTGACGTTTTGCATCTTGTGGTGTAAATCGCTCAACAGGTGGCGCTGCTATGCTGCACTTTTTGTGATTTCCGCAGTAGCTCTATCTCAAGAACTAATGCTTGGGTTTTCAACAAACTTCAGATTCAGGTATACCTGGATATGAATTACTGCTGTTTATGTTTTGCTGTAAATCGCTCAAGAGGTGGCGCTGCTATGCAGCATTTTTCTCGATTTCCAGAATAGCTCAATGTCCAGAACTGATGCACGGATTTTTATCAAACTTCAGATTCAGTTAGTCCTTGACATGAATTGATGTTTTGTTCCTTTTGGTATAAATCGCTCAACAGGTGGCGCTGCTGTGCTGCATTTTTTGTGATTTCCACAGTAGCTCTAGCTCCAGAACTAATACACGGATTTTCATCAAACTTCAGATTCCTGTATACCTTAATATGAATTAGTGCTGTTTGTGTTTCGGTGCAAATCGCTCAACAGATGGCGCTGCTATGCTGCATTTTTTAGAATTTCCCCTACAGCTCTATCTCAATAACTAATGCACGAATTTTCATCAAACTTCAAATTCATATTTTTATATGAATAAATTGATATAATTTCTTTTACTATTTAAATGATTTAATTGACGTGGTTTATATAGAAGAAAGTTTTGTGATGGCCACAACATACTAGTTTTAATTTAAAATGTTTATATCTTTGAAATTGTTTAAATCATCATTAAGTAGTTGTTTTTAATTTTGCGGTATTTACAATGTTTATTTATAGTGTTAAAATGTCCAGTCGATTGTTTCCTCATTTTTGACAACATTATATCTATTAACAAATTATTTTGTTTGATATACTTAAAATGAGGCCAGGGATTGAACTTTTTATGAGATTTTACAATCATACTTTTACTGCTTGAGAAATCTCCTGGTTAAAAGATTATAATTTTTAGATGTTTAGTGTGCTAAAATTGTTTTATTTTGGTCTTTAACTCTTATGCCCAGAAGTAAATATTTGAACACGTGAAATTATTTTTAAGTACTTATTCTTATACCAAAGCTGTTTATGTTATATATTAAATGAAATATGTATAATTTTCGTGCAGATATATTGATATTTAAAGTATAAAATGCTCATTTGAAAAAAAAAAAAATCTCACTTTTTATCTGCTTTTGACTTGCATTTTTTTAATAACATAAATTTGTGTTAAAGTTTGAAATTTTTATATGTTAAATAAATCATTCTTAAATAGTCAGTCTTCAATTTACGTTTATTAACAATAATTATTTCTAGAGTATAAAAAGCTCAGTTGATTTTTTTTTTACTTTTGACAACATTATGTCTGTTTATAAATTATTTTATTCGATATTCTTAAAATGATGCCAGTGGTTTCGAATGTTTGTAAGATTTTACAATTATAATTCAGCGGTCTGGAAAAAATTTTCGTTCTTTTTTAATTTTTAGGTATTTTGTGTGTTAAAATTGTTTTATTTTTGTTTTTAACTATTCTACCCAGAAGTAAATATTAAACACATTTAATTATTTTTAAATACTTATTTTTAGACCAAAGCTTTCAAAATTTAAAATAATTTAGAAGAATTTTTTTTTCTCAAAATTTTAATCTTTTTGCAAAAAGATTAAGTAAAATATGTTTTTGGTGACCATGTTCGTGCGGATATATTAATATTTAATGAATAAAGATCCTGTTTGAAAAAAAAATCTCACTTATTTTTCTCTTTTCTTTCGACTTTTTTTTCCAATAACTTAAAATTGTGTTATAGCTTTGAAATTGTATGTGTTAATTAAATCATTCTTAAGTAGGTTTGTGAATTTGGCCTGTTTAAAATAATTATTTCTAGGCCATAAAAAGCTCAGTTGATTCTTTTTCACTTTTTACAACATTATAGCTGTTTATTAATGATTTTATTTAATATACTTAAATTTATGCTAATGTTTTGGAATTTTTATAAGATGATTGATATCATGATTGCCGCTGCTTGATAAAATAACGAATTTTATTGAATTACAGAATTGTTTTGATGAGATAGTAATCTAAAGCCGGGAGAATAATCTATTTTGTCAATTGATTTGCTTAGCTCAGCTAAGACCGGGAACGTCACGTGACTGCTCTAAATTGGAGAAGCGCGGTAGCCCGTCTTTTTCGTTAGCCCCGGGCAATATTCTAATGACGTCATAGTAGGTAAAATGGTGGCGGTATCGTTTGTTTATGGTTTGTAATCACATAGACTTAATTTTGCAATGTCTCTTAGTTACATTATTTTATTGTCATATTTATGAGCTCAGAACAAAAGCCTATTTTTTCATTATTTAGTTATTAAAGACGGAAAAAAATCATAAATGCATGATTTGAAAATTTTAAATAATTTTCTTTCTTAATACTAAAAAATAACATCGGGAAGTAATAGCGGGTTTAAGTTAAATAAGTTTAACTGTTTAATTCTGTTGTAATATTCAAAATAACTGTATTTATTAGATTTCAGTACTCAACATCAGGGCCCGATTAAACTTTGAAGTTAGAGGAATTACAATGTCATTTCAGGACCTTTCTTTTGGAGAAGCTTTTCTAAATTCCATAGATACATGGAAAATCTTCAATGTTAGAAATATTATTCCTAGGACTGACATAACACGAGAACGGCCTGCAGTTTTACACAAGTTTTTGAAAGCTACTTTATATCAGAAATTTTACTAAAAACTGGTTACTTTTTTGTTATAGCGGCCCACACTATTAGGATTATGACAAGTTGCAGCCAATTTCGCCAACGTCGTAACCAAGATCGTGAAGCACACACATATAATACATTTCATGAAATCGTATATGATAATTTAATAGTTTTTAACCTTACTTCAAGTGTGTTATTTATTTATTTTTAAGGCTCAACAATCTAAATTGTCCAATATATGAATTTAAAAAAATTCAAACAAAGATTGAATAGACATGACAGCAAAAAGCCTCAAATCTGCATAACACTTGGAACCAAACTGTGCAGATTAGTGGTCTTCTACTGTACACAGTTTTTCATAAATGTGTTTCGTTCTTAAAATGTGTTATTTGCATCTATCACTGCGGAACAAGCGAGAAAACTAATATTCTTGCACATGAGTTGTATATATCTTTATATCTAAATTTCCGTCATTTTTGACGGGCTACCTTTCTAGTATAGAATAAAAGGTATAATTGTATTTTCTATTTAAAAATATTTACAGAGAATGGCTGATATTTTTGTAATGGTAAAATGCGAAAGCTATGCAATAATGAAACTTATCAAAATACTATATGAATATTATATAAAAATAAAATTGGATTTATATACAATAAAAAATAGTGAAAAACGGATATTCAGTTTTAATATCGTATATTAATTAGTTATCCCATGTATTGTTTTGCTGATAGCTTAGATCATGCAAGAATGAAGTAGCTTTAGGACTTTTCCAATTGAAGTCGACTTTTTGATAATGTAAAATATATTAGTAAATAATTTACACTATAGAAATCAATATATATTTCAATATACACTTTAAAAAAAGACAATTATATCTTAATCTACGAAAATGTAATATAACGACGAACGAAAATGCCGAATAACCTTTTCCGAATCACCAATAATTCCGAATAGCGCTCTTTATTATTAGAAGCCTCAGAAACCAATATATTTTCAACTGTTAAGAAATCAATTACAAGTTTTTTTTTTTGTTTTTTTTTTGCAATTTTGAAACGTTTCCAAGTATTTTTATCATGTAGTAATTAGATTTTCAAACCAGAATAACTGCATTTATAGTGCTATTAATTCTTAATTAAACGGTTTCAACTGCGTACCTCTAATTATACAAACAATATTAACAAAATCATAATAATTAAAATATTAATAATAATACATTTAGTGGATCATCTTTTTCTATAAAATATATCTGTTGAACATGAAAATGCTTATTTGATAATGATGAGCACCCGAAAAACATACGTTCAGAATTGATAATATATTATAAAAATTACTCGAAAATGTTTCCATAAACCAGTGGCGGCAAAAGGAACACTTTTTTTTTTTTTATAAATGATTCTTTAAATCTCTAAAATATGTTTGTTTCTGATATTTCTAAATATAAAAAAGAACGTTTTTTAGAATCGTGGATAATTCGAAAGCGGTTAGTGTATATTTTCGTTTGTGGTTATATTTTAATTTCTTAGATTAAGAATAATTTGTTACATTTCAAGTGTAGCCTTAGGTGTCAATAGATAACATGCTTTCAAAATTCATAGTAAATTTTATTAGAAATTATTTCTAAAAACATTAATATTTTTAGAAATATTTTTTCTAAAAATATTATTATTCTAATGAGAAATGCATTTTCTTCGATGAAACGTAGATTCAATAAATTTCGCTGCATTTCAAAAGAAGTTTATATTGGATATATATGTTATGCATAATTTAATGAATTATATACAAATAAAAAGTACATTTATAGAGGAAGGTATTTTTGTCATGGTAAAGAAAAGATAAAACTTCTAAAATAACAGAATGTGGAATCCTATAAAACTTAAAAATAACAAAGAAATAACAGCTTGATGCATATGCCAAATTTTTACATATTTTGTGAAAAAAGAGAGTATATTCAGTTTTACAAGCATATTTAAATTCCACGTCCCATCCATCATTTTTGTTGACAGCTTAGGTCATGATAACAATGCAGTAGTTTTGGAACCTTTCCCATTAAAGTCATAACTTTCTCATCTTGTAAAATATATGACATTTTTTCCTTTAAGGGTGGGGGATGGTGGTGGTGGTGGTGGTGGGGAGGGGGTTGCCTGTAGAAGGTCGAAAATGGGGTATTTTTCAGCAATTTTTTTCTGGAGTAGGAATAAAGATGTTAACCCTGGGGTTTTTGCATGTTATTTGCTATCATTCGAAGAACATTTCAAAAAGTTTTCTAATAAAAAATTGATAATATGGCTTTAGTTGTATGGGTGGATGAACTCTAAGAAAGACGTTTTCAAAACTGAGCAAAAAATACTCAAATCTGAGTATGTCACATAGCCAAAATGGCTTCGAATCAAAATTACTCAAGTTTGAAACATGTTTAATAAACATGTCTCAAACTTGAGTAATTTTAATTGTTTATACTCATTATTTATACTCATTTTTGTAAACATGGACATACTCAAATATGAGCACATGATGTTTTATACTTGAGTGTGTGGATGTTTTCAGAAATGAGTTTAAACAAGTTTCAAACTCGAGTAATTTTTATTCGGAGCCATTATGACTATGTGACATACTCAGGTTTGAGTATTTTTTGCTCTTTTTTGAAAATGCCGTTTTCGAGATATCATTTTTATATCAAGAATAAAGCATTACATATAAAATTTGGTAGTCAAAATAATAGAAAGAAAGTAGGAAGACAAAAAGATAAATGTTAAAATCATCAAAATGTCGAATATGCAACGTGGTGCATATACAGTCGGCTCTCGTTAATTCGAACTCGTCGGGACCACAAGAAATGTTCGAATTATCCAGAGTTCGAATTATGGAAAGTATGAGAAAAAACATGTTTAAAGGGGTACTATTACAAAGGAATTAATGTTATAGTATTTTTTTTTTTTTTAATTTCGGATGTTATCGTTAGAATGACTTAATATTAAATTAAAAGATATAAATACATAAAATAATTAATAATATTAAAATAATATAAATAAAACATAAAAATTAATAATACACTATAGAACAACGGTATTTAAAATTACATTTTAATTGTACTATAATTTTCTTACCTGAAATTAGATGAACATTTAAGAAATTATTTACACTTATTTATCATCTCTATGAAAAAAATTATCAATTGTTGTTTGCTTAGTCCTATTCATTTTTGACTTTTTAGCCAGTTTTTCTATTTGTAACAAACAGTTAAGTTCTTTGTCTGATGACGGCTGCATCAGGATAAATGTACGCAAACACTCAATTGATTGTGCAATTGACTTTCCTGTGGGTAAGGAAAGCACTTGGGACATAGTAGCAGAATCACCAGAATCCGATTCCATCTCCTCATTGCATTTTTCGTGAATTGTTTCAACAATTTCTTCCACAGTTAAGGGTCCAAATACTTCTAAACTATTGCCGGCTGCTACATACTCTGCGAACGTAATGTCGCATTGGAACTTTTCAGAAAAGTTTGGAAATTATATTTCTTCAAAAGGTCTGTCGTTTTCGTCAGTTGCATTATAACCACTCTTTTTAGATGGATGGATAAATCCGGCATGTCGAAAGCATTTTTATATTGTTTCAGGTTGTACGGCGTCCCACGCCGCATATAAATCGTTGATGGCCGTGAGTAATGTTATGTCGTAGCTTTCTTTAAGGTCAATCGAAAATAAAATTTATTCTAGAACCCTTTTACGGTAATGAGTTTTTAAATTTTGAATTATTCCTTGGTCCATCGGTTGCAGTTGTGCTGTAGTATTAGGGGGTAAATATTCAATCTTTATAGAGCTCAGTGTTGATAGTTTACAATGACTCTGCACATTATCTAGCAGTAATAGAATTTTTCTGTTTTCACGAGAAAATTTTTTATCCAGATCTTTTAACCAACTGATGCAGATCTCACGCGTCATCCAGGCTTTGGCATTTGACACATAATCAACAGGCAGTGTTTTAACTCCTTTGAAGCAACGTGGATTAGTTGATTTACCAATAACTAACAATTTTAACTTCTCACTTCCATCCATATTGGCACCTACCATCACAGTTATCCTGTCTTTTCTAAGTTTATCACTTGTGCACATTTCACCTTTAAATGTTAAAGTCTTATTAGGAAGAAGTTTATAAAACAACCCTGTTTCATCATTAAACACGTCTTTCATTGCATAAGTAGAAATAAGTTCGGGTAGCTTTTCGCAGAATTCATTGCAAGCAGCAAGGACTACAGCACCACTTTCACCACACACAGTTTTGTGTACGATGTTATTTCGCTGCTTAAAACGTGTCAGCCATCCTTCGCTGCAATTGAAATTTTTAATACTCATGAGTAGTGCAAGTTCTTTCGCTTTAGCTGCCAATATAGGTCCACTCAAAGGTACATTTCTTGCCAATGCATCTTTTGTCCATAACAGTAAAGCTTCTTCTAAATCGTCATGGGCTGCTGTTTTCATACGTTTTCGTCCTTCAGCAAATCTTTCCTTTTCCCATGATTTCAGGATGATTTCTTTATTTTTCAAGTAAGTAGACAGTGTATTCTTTTTTATTCCATATTCTGCAGCAATTTCTGTCTTAGATTGGCCACATCCTATCTTTTTAATAACTTCCACTTTGGCTTCTAGAGTTAACGATTTATAACTTCCGCGTGGAGCCATATTTTAAAGAAACAAGATCTTTTACTTTCTCAAAAAATAATTTATCAGTAAGTAAAACCATTGACTGAAAAATTCGATCCCCAGAGTGAAAGTAGAATGTAGTGATAAAACAGGTTTCCCCTATCTTTAACAGATGTCCACTCAGTGAATTTCTTGGAATGTCACTGGGTCAAATGCTAAAGAAGGGATTAGGAAAAGCACAATGGAAGAAAGGGCGAATGTGCCATTGATGGACAGACAGGGCGCACTAAGAAAGCGGATTTCAAATGCATGGAATTATTATACTAATTCAGAACAATTCTGACAAAAACGAAAGAAAGAAAGTTATTTGAAGGATCTGAAGTCCGTGAGAAAGTAAGGAAAAATGAAAAAAATGGAATTCTAGTTAGTTCGAATTAAACGAAGTCAAGAGAAAATGAGTTCGAATAAATGAAAAGTTTTAACGTTATTCTGCCATTGGAAATCTCGGGACTTCATGTTTAGTTCGAATTAAGCGAAGATTCGATTTATCCGATTTCGAATTAACGAGAGCCGACTGTATAACCCTAATCTTAAGATAACTTATAGAAAATAAGTGCATATAATAAGCATACAATAAAAATAGGGATAATTATTTCGAAACAACAAAATTAACGAACTTACTTTAAAAATTTTCAATGAAATCGTGCAAATTTCACTTGCGAAGTCTTTCTTTTACGAATTCAACCATTCTTTGGTTTCGAAGGCTGAGGAACATACTCTATGCTTCTGTGATCACATTAGGACGGCTTTTAAGTGTTCTTCTGTCAAAACGATAAAAATGTAGTTCGCCGTATACCATGTAAAAAAAAATTACTGAAAGAAGCCTTACGTTCGAAATAATAACAAATGAAATAATATGAATAAATTCAAATACCCTGGTAAAATTTACTACATTTAATAAATAAAAAGTAATTTCCTTTGAAACTGAGTATTTCTGGTATTGAAAGCACTGCGTCGTCATATTTAAAACAAAAAGTTTCATAACAAAATGAAAACATCGATTTACTCAGATTTGAAAGTGTCATTTTTCTCAGTGTTATCGTGCGCGTCTTGCACTTCCAATCGTGCGTGATCCCATAGATCTCTAGAGTCGCCTGGATTCAGTTTCCGTTAAGGATTATGAATATAAATAATTTAGTCTGGAACTTCAAACACTTTGATATAAAAAAAAATGTTGAAAATCAATAAAGGAGCAGCAATTTGAAGAAAAAAATGTCCATTTGTACTCCTTTTTTCGCCATTTGGCGTCCTTCTAAATATATTTATTTATTTTTCAGGTGCGTTCTTAATTACTACCTAGCACTATTGAACCTACTATTCAACCTAGCACTATTCAACCTACTATTCAACCTAGCACCTATAATCGTCGTTTAGTCCGTCCGTCTATAACAGAGCAAAAACTACCCAACCGAATGGTCTGAAATTTTAAATATATAATTGTTGCAAAATTTTGTCGAGTCGTTCCAAATTCCATGAAAATCTGAAGTATAGTTTAATTACAGTGACAGTCAAATTTTTCCGTTACATTACGGCCAAAGGGAAAAAAATAAGTGCATTTTAATGATTTTACAGCTTTTCGAACAGAATGAAATTGATAAGCACTTATGAAGTGCACTAAAATATACATTCAGTACAATGTGCAGTGCAAAAAATTATTATAAATCTAACTATAGTACAAACTATTATTTGCCACGTTTGATGAGCAATTTCCAACTTGTTTTTTTATATAAAAATGGCTGAAAGTGGTTGAAGCTAAATAAATTATATTATTATTTTTAACACAATCATACGGATTGGTAAAATTATCATACGAAATGAATATTTCCAACTGTACGAAAAAAGAAGTACTTTTTTTCGCTCAGTTATAAATATTCATTTCGTATGATAACTTGTGTGAATGTTAACCGATTGTGTTAAAAATAATAGTACATGTAAGTACTCATCGTTTATATAGTGTTCCTTTACCTGCGGTTTACTCTGTTGAGCTGTCTACATGACAGATGAGATGTTATTACCAATAAAATTATGTGTCAGCCTAGGTAGCTTAAATTTTAGAACACTGGCAATGTAAGCCAAGGATATGTGTTCGATTCACGGCTTAGGCAATTTTTCGCTCAGTTGGATATATTCATTTCGTATAAAATATCATCTTTAATTTTTAAAAAAAAGCAATTTAACAAATTACAACGACCATTTGGAAAATGATTTTTTCGAAGACTGAAATTTAAAACATAAAAAATCGCACGGAGTTGATCATACATTACGTACGCCATGAATTAAACATTAACATTCCTGGACCCATCACGAACAAATATTAAAGGAAATTTCAGTTTTACAATTTTCGGTACTGTAAATTTTTAAACTTCTACGGAGCTGGTCATACATTACGTACGCCATGAATTAAACATTAATAGTGTTGTTACACGTAAAAATTGCAAGCGAGAAAAATCGTCTGCGACTCGTACGTATTATCCACCTGAAACTTACATATTATCCAAGCATTTCATTGGCTGTTCGGGAAAAGGCTCTTCCATCGTCAGATTTCCAAGAAGTTTGACGGCCCATTTTAAATGAAATTTCATTCTTAAACTTCTAAACATCCCACACTATTACTTTTTACACTGTCGTATAGAGAAAAAAAATGTACTTTTAAATGCAATTTATTTGAAAGCTGTATCTCAATTTCTTTCTGAGTTATTAATTTTTTTTTGTAGTTTTTATTACTTTTTTTTCATAGTGGCAACATAAGTATGCATCTCTGTTGAAAGTAAAGGGAAATACGGATTACTGTATAGACCTATCAGGAAACGAATAAAATGCGGATTCAACCAATAAAATGCTTCATATATGGTTTTGATTTCCTATCCTGACAGAGGACAATAACCATTTTTCCAAATGGTTAAAAAATAATTAGCAAAACGGTTAACAGTTTTTGCTTTAGGATAACGGGCAATTTGGAAAAAGTCATTTTACGTATATTGCGTTTATAATGCTTCAAATCAGTGTAAACATACGGTCGCGTTGCGCTAAAGTACTATATAAGAATACACGCTTTGTTGTAGTTATATACATTGATTCTCTCGTATCCTATACTAGCAAATACACTGTTCAAAACAATTAAATGATATTGCAGTTTTAGGTGGATTTTGTATCTGGTAAACTGTTTAGCTAATTGATACATGGTGGACAGACATAGTAGGTTATATGAGAATAAATTACACATGTTTGGCAGAAAAAAATGCATTTTATTGCGCATTTGTGTACTAAAGGAAAAAAACACAATTTGTGCATATGAGAAAAAAAGAATAAGAAAAGGTGTTTTCTTCAAAGAAAATCATTTTCAGTAGGGGGTATGGTTTCCACGGGCGGCCAGCAACGTTGAACACCTTTGAGGCATGGACTCAATGAGGCTATTAATGAGGAGATGGGGTATTCTGCCCCACTCTTCCAGAAGAGCTCTTTCCAGTTCTTGGAGAGTTTGTGGAGGGTAGTAGGCGGCCAGAAACTCGTCTTCCTCGAGCGTCCCAAACGTGCTCGATTGGATTCATGTCTGGAGAACACGCTGGCCATTCCATTCGAACGATTCCTTCCTCGAAAAGGAAATCCTCCACCAGGTTTGCACGATGTGGCCTGCAGTTATCGTCCATTAAAATGAAGTTATCTCCGATTGCTGCAGCGTAAGGGACTACAATAGGTCTGAGGATCGCATCCCTATATCGGCGACCAGTCAGAGCTCCATCTCGAATGATGTAGAGGTCAGTGCGCCCGTCAATGGAGATGCCACCATACACCAACACTCCTCCACCGCCATATCTGACACTTTCGTGCACGAACGCAGGATTATTCCTACTGCCACGGTCCCTCCAGATGAAAATACGCCTATTATCCGGATGCACAGAAACACGGGACTCGTCAGAAAACAGAATATTGCTCCATTCATTTCTCCTCCAGTTGACATGCTCGGTTGCCCACTCCCTGCTGTCGCGATGTTAATCTAACACATACCATCGGTCGGCGAGCATACAGACCTACAGCATGGAGCCGGTTTCGGACAGTCTGAGTTGAAATCGTGGTGCCTGTAGCCGAGCGAAGGTGTTGTTGGAGAAGAGTAGCGTTCATGGTTCGGTGTCTCCGAGCTGTTAACGCTAAATACCGATCTTCATTGGGCGTTGTTGCCCGTCTACGACCTTGCCCTGGTCTTCGGCCTGCACATCCACTCTCCAAAAAACGGTTCCAGATCCTGGAAATGACACTTTGTGACACTCCAATGGCTTGCGCTACTTCGGCTTGAGTTTGGCCCCCTTCTAACCTACCAACAATTCTCAAAGCTTCTGAATCTGTCAAATGACTTCGCTGAGACATCGTACTCATCGAAACAAAGCAATCACTGAATGCCGATCATCCTTGTCTTCATTCTCTTTTATCCAGTTGAAAGTCAAATTTCATTCGCTGCAGCTGAAGCGACGTTTTTGACGTAGAACTCAAAATTTGCATACTCCACAGTTTTAAAACCAGAAAAATTTGCATTTGTGATTCTCTTCTTCTATTTTCGGCAAAAAAAATTTCGTTTATATCTTTATTTTATATAAAACTTCAAATATCCTTTAATTGTTTTGAGCAGTGTATTTTAACCATGATTTTTAACATAACCTTAGAATTGCTATACTATCCAAATATTATGTATTTTCTTCGATTAACTATGAATTTAAGTAAATTTGTCTCTGTTTCAAGATTTATTTTTTAAAAAAAAGTATAAATCCTGCATGAAATACGCAATAAAATACAAATAAATTTAAAAAAATTCTAGATAAAGAAATTTATAAAAAACAATGCGTTATTTTTATATAAATAAAACTTAAATTAACGTAAATAAAAGAGTAACAACTTGATGCTTACGCAAAACTGTAACACCCGAACGAAAATCTGAGCGAAATATGCTCGACGGCTGTCAGCCCAGGTAGCTTAAATCGTAGAGCATTGGCAATGTAAGCCAAGGATATGTGTTCGATTCACGGCTTAGGCAATTTTTCGCTCAGTTGGATATACTCATTTCGTATAAAATATCACCTTTAATTAAAAAAAAAATAATAATTTGCAAAATGGTTAACAGTTTTTGCTTTAGGATAACGGGTAATTTGGAAAAAGTCATTTTACGTATAATGCGTTTATAATGCTTCAAAACAGTGTAAGCCTACGATCGCGCTGCGCTAAAGCACTGTATAACTATGGAATGACTTCGAATTTGACCAAATCGCTGTACACGGATAATTTACACTCCACAGTCTATAGGGAATAATTTTTTTTATTGATTTTTTTCAATCGAATAAAATCAAATACCATTTCAGTGAAAATATGAGATTTTCACTGCCTTTAATTGCAGGACATTTTTCATTTATTTAATGCAACATAGGTTTCTTCAGATTTATTTTATTTAAAGGTACTCGTTATAATTTATTTTAATAGTCTGATTATAATTTTTCAAGATACATTATAATACCAAATAATGAAATTTTTATTCACGGTAAAGCAATATTCAATTGTATTAAAAAAATAAATCATAATACAAATTTTACGCTTCAATGCGGACACAAAAATAAAATTTTATTTTGAGTTTTGAGTTTTCATTAATTTAACTGAATCAGATATAAACCTAATATTACAGACTTTAAAAGTACGTGATGTAAACTGTATTTGTTGTGATAGAGTGTGTTTTTGAATCTGATATTTTCCATAAGTTGATTACATAATATTCTCGAATAAAATACTTTTAGTATAACTTCAAACATATAGATTTAGGTTACTATCTAATGTATTTACATTAATCAGTACTAAAAACTGAAAATAATAAATAACATTTGTGGCTGTAAGGTTACGTGGGATAATTATACTAAAGGTAATTTTATTTTAATAGATGTTGACTATTTTCCGTGTCATAAATAAACTTTCTATTTATTGATATTACCATAGATCTTTAATTTAATATTTAGACTGTAATGAATAATTTCTGAAAAGTGGGACTGAATAAAAAAAAATCTAAATAAAACTGTGATACATAAAAAAAGGTTAAAAATATTGCCATTAATTTTTTTTTAAACTGATGAACCCTTTTTAAGAATTCAGAACATACTTTAATGCAGGCTTTGGTGTAGTTATATACATCAATTCTCTCGTATCCCATACTAGCAAATATTTTAACCACGGTTTTAAACATAACCTTACAATTGATATACATTCAAAACATTATATATTTTCTTCGATTAACGATGAATTTAAGTAAATGTATCTATGTTTCAAGATATATTTTTTAAAAAAGTATAAATTGTGCATGAAATACACAATAAAATACAAAAAAAAAAAATTCTAGATAAAGAAATTTATAAAAATAATGCGTTATTTTTATATAAATAAAATTTAAATTAACTTAAAAAAAAGAGTAAAAGCTTCATGCGTACGCAAAATTGTAACACCCGAACTGGTGACCATGTCTCATACCCCTCTGATTTCACCACGGGAAAGCATATAAAATACATATATCTACTATGTTATTGAATTATTCTTCCTAGTTTCAGCTGTTAATTATCTGTAATAGGCCAAAATCGGCGCAATAAATACATAAGGAATTTCCCCCCTTAAACAAGTCAGAACTTATTTTGTTATAGTCTTCGGTGTCAATAAGTACATTTTAAAAATCCAATTAAACCTTTATTTCCAAATATATTAAAAAAGAGTTTTAGCATGTGCAGCTAATTATTAGTATGCTTGAAAATTATTATGCATTATCTTCTATTAACGATGAAGTTAAGTAAATTGATGTGTTTATAATGCATGTATAAGTTTTCATACCAATTAAATACAAAATAAATAGACAATTAAATGAAAAAAAAACTATAGAAGCTAGATAAAAAAAAAAAAAAATTATAGAGAGAGTATGTTATCTTTGGAAAAAAACAAAAGACTTTATATAGAATGAAATAGGGATAGCTATTAAAATTAACATAAAAAGAACCAACAGCTTGAAACGTACGTTAAATACTTAAAAATTTAGAAAATAATCTCGATTCAATTTCAGTAACATATTTAAATTACTAATGAAATCCATCATTTTTGTTGGCAGTTTAGGTCATGCGAAGAATTCTGCAGTTTTCGAACCTTTTCAATTTCAATCATAACTTTACTATTTTGTAAATTATATAAGTAATTTTTCCCTTAATGAATTAAGCGCGTATTTTATTGTAGTCTTCGGTGTCAATACATACATTGTAGAAACAAATCATTTCCAAAAATGTATCGAAATTTTTAGCATGTGCAGAAAATTACTATACTTTCAAAAAATTCTTCTACAAACGACACATGAAAAAATCTTCTTTATTTCATGATGTGTTTATAAATAATATATAATTTATGTATAAGATATATATTTAAATATGACGAAAAAATATATAGATGTTAGTTATAGGAATTTATGGAGAATGCTTAATATTTTATAAAGATAAATTTTAATACAACGGAACATTGAAACCTATAAAAATCAATGTAAAAAAAAAAAGAGTAACAGCTGGATACATATGCCATGGTTTATAAATTTTGAGAAGGAAAATATCTATTCAATTTTAATAACATATTTAAATCTCACAACTCATCCATCATTTTTCTTGACAGCGTAGGTCATGGGAACAATGAAGTAGTTTTGGAACCTTTCCCATTAAAGTTACAATTTTCTCAGCTTGTAAAATAAGTTAGAAAATACTTATCATATAATATTCAATACATATTTTATTATAGTATTCAGAACAAAAGATGAGCTTTTAAAGAGCATAGGTTATAACAGTAAATATTTTCAAGGGCAGTTTTATACATAAGTGTAAATTGGGGCATTAAAAAAAATTTCTTCGTCGAAATCTGATTTATCTTTAAATATCGGACGTCTTTTAAAAAAATCAAATTTGCTTTCGGATGAGTTTAATGAATGTATATTTTTTGTAAAACAAATGATAAGTAAAAATATTTGATTAATACCACATAGGAATGTTCTAAATGAATATCGTGGTTTTAACTCTTGGTAGTATTTATTACATAAAACTTAAAATTATAACTGATAGATAAAATGCAAGAGCGTCTCAAACAGTTTTAACTACAAGCTTACAATTGTTCAATGTGAGCATCTTTAGACAGATGGCACACATCAATTCGATAGCTCAGTTCTTCCCAAACGTTGATTAGTGTTTGTAGGGTCATTGTTGCAACATCTGCAATGGTCAGCTGGTAGCGGAGGCACATACACAAGGCGATCCTTTATGAGCCCCCACAGGTAGAAATCACATGACGTCATATCGGGTGAGCGCCTGATCAGAACTTATTTGCTAATCAATGTTTGGGAAGAACTGAGCTATCGACTTGAAATACGCCGTATGACGAAAGGTTCTCACGTTGAACACTTTTAAGCTTGTAGCTAAAACTGTTTGAGAGGGTCTTTCATTTTATGTATTAATTATAATTTTAAGTTTTATGCAATAAATACTACCAAGCGTTAAAACCCGGATATTCAGATTAAGTTAAATAATGCTATAAAATGTGATAAAATATCTTTTTAAGATTTACGATCGTTTTATCGCACAAACGGCGAAATTTTCAAAATCATTCAAAGTCAATCGTAATAAAGATATTTTATCCTTTTTTTATAGCATTATTTAACTTAATCTGATTATAAGTGATTATTATACATGTTGTATACCCGGATATTCATTTAGAAACACCCCCTATAGTGCACTGTTAACGTTAAGTTCGGAAGATTTGAAAGATGAAGGAAGTAAATGTCAATTTCCAAACTTGTGGCAATCATCGGCTTTATAGATGCTTTTAAATTTCTTTGACTTATTTATTTTTTTTTTATTTTCTCAATATGGATAAATTTTCATTTTTTACAACTAATTTTAGATTAATCATGGCGTTACCAAATTATTATTACTAAATATATAAGTAGACAATTTTCCAAACATTACAATATTATAAATATGTTTAATTACTGTTAAAAAGTTTTAAGATACCAATCTCCAAACTTGCAACTTTGAAATATTGCACTCATGCAATTCTATTTCACAATTTTTTTAAATGTCCAGAACTGCAAAAGAATTTTATTTTTTTTTCAAGATACAGTGACCTCTCACTTATACGACTTTCAAGGGACCGTGGAAAAAAGTCGTATAACTGAGAGAGTCGTATAAGTGAGAGACCGCCTTATTATACAAGTTTCAAACTTTATAGGCATTAATTATTTTACCTATACTAAAAACGATAAGTTTTGAGTACTAAGAACATATTTTAACAAAATTTGTAAAATGTATTAAAAAATTAAACATAAAATATGTTTAAAAAGTTCACAAAATTGTTCATTTACCACTATGTTTATTTTAAAAATTTACAGATCAGATTTTCTCAAAAAATGAAGTGATATTAGTTTGTTTCTGCCGTAGATGGAAATAGAAAATGTCTTTCTCTAAGTCTAATAAAGCTTTTAAGCTAGTTTGGGAATAATCATTTTGATGGACATAATTCTGTAATTTATTTAAAGTGGTACTTGCTTTTGAAAAATTTACAACAGCAGGAACATTGCTCTCATCTTGGTCATCCTCCTTGCTCACGTCTTCATTATTAATATCCTCAAAGATTTCTTCAGCAGTTCTCAGTTCTGAGAGAAGACGTTTATCATCACATTCTACATAATCTTTGAAAATAATACCTTCGTCCATAAACATTTTATTCGAGTCTTCGTTATTAAAGGATTCCATACGCTCTCAATATCAGGTTCATTCGTTCAACTAGCAGTTTGGTCTTGTGGGAAAACTGAATTTCCTAAAACAAATTTTAAAATTTAATTTGCTGCAGAAACGGCAGATCTTTTACATTGGGATGTGATGGACATTGATCCATTAGAAGTAAAACCTTTCTTTGTTGTTTTTGAAATTTATCATCCATCTCTTTTAAAAAATCATTGGGAATCTCTGATGTCACCCATGCTTTTTTTAAATTTCTGTAGCCACATGGTAATTATTTTTTATTCTTAAAGTATCGAGATTTTCTTGATTTTCCTATTACTAAAGGTTCTATTTTTTCTGAATCATCACTATTTGTGCAAAAAAGGATAGTTAATCTCTCGTTACTTTTTCTGCCCCTTGACATGGTTCTTCTTTGTATGATAATGTCTTATCTGTCATCAGCTTGAAAAACAGTCCGTTTCATGACAGTTAAAAATGTCTTTAGGTCCCTTAATACTTAATTAACATAAGTAGATTTTGAAACCATTGTCTAACATCATTTCCATTAACACATGCGCTTTCTCCTGTGATGCGACGATGCAAAAGTCGATGTCTTTTTTTAGCTTCTCGAATCACCGCAAGACGCTGAAAAATTCTCGATTCCATACTTCTCAGTAAGAGTGCGAGCCTTTTCTTTTAAAATCTATCGGTAAATTTGAAGCTCGCATTTGGTTAAACCACGCGATTAATGCTGATGTCAATTTTTTAAATCTGCCACATTGTATCCTAGATCTCTTTCAATTGACCAGTGCCATACAGAGACATGATCTGCAGGTAGTCATTTGGCTTTTGTTAAATGGCAGACACAAGAGAATTCCATACAATCACCCTCCCGCCATAGATTTCATCGTTAATAACAAACGAAGGCTACGAAGGTAGATAAGAAATATTATTCATTATTCATAAACACTTTAACAATAATGAAAGGATAAATGTAAGAAAACGTGAATGATTTGTACTTTAAAGATTATAAAAATTAATTCTAGAGGGAGAAATGTAAAATCGCCTGAACCGTTTAAAGCGTCGTATAAGTGAGAGAAGCAGTCGTATAACTGAGAGAAGTTTAGCATTATTTCCCATAAAGCGTGGACGGGACCGAGAGAATTCGGCGTATAACTGAGAGAGTCGTATAACTGAGAGTCGTATAAGTGAGAGGTCACTGTATTTTGAAATTACTCATAAGTAAATATGATATACTTATATTTTGATTTTCATTAAAATCTGTGATATGTCAAGCACAGCTGATTTGCACATTTTGTATGGAATGACCCAGATGAGTTCAAAATAAATTGAGATTTGCGTGATTCCATATTTCATAACGTAGCTGAAATTTGTTTATGTGGAACTGAGAATGAATCAGCGATAAATAAAATATACTGCAACAAACAGGTTGCAGTGTACCCCAAAGCTTTGTATAAATTTGCTTTTTTAATATGATTACCGTAACTATTATATAGTTAAAACAAATATCTCCAGTAGATAGTATCTTATCTTAGTGACTTAAATACTCGCACCGGAGACGATCACTTTTGTTTAAAATAATAAAAATAATCAATGCAAAAGTTTTCAATGTGTTTTTTAGATTAATAAATGAGCCTTTAGTTAAGCTAACCAGCAATGCACTTTCTTTTTTTCTGTGATTTTTTTTTTTTGTTGTTGTTGTTTCACATTTGTATCCTATGTTACTAAATTCAGAAAATTTAAAAACATTTTTTTCATCTAGGTTACTATAAAAATAACAATTTTTCCAAACTTTTGCACTACTAAACAATATATTAATATCTGAGACATTTATCGAAATGATAAAACTGAATTTGATAAAATGTATTTTATTTTTTGAACTCTTAAATAAAAACAGAAGAACAGAATTAGGTAAAAAGGATAGTTACTTGCTCCATCTGAACATTATTATCCTGGCCAGTAAAAAAACCCTATGTGTGTTACATTGAAAACTTTTTATATCCTAGAAGTGCTCAAGATATTTTTAAATGAGTAAAATTTATAAGAATAGTTCATTAACCTATCTGAACCTTATTATTCTGCAATGTAAAAGACCTATATGTCTTAAGTTCACAACTCTCTATATTTTAGAAATGCTTAAAATATACTCGTATGTAAGTATGTAAAATATCACAATATCAGTAATCCCTTAACATTCGCGAGGGTTGGGTTCTCAGAAACCTCCGCTAATGTCAAAATCACGAATGTTGAGACTATCTTCCCGTGCATAAAAGGGGGTTAGGTTTTATTAACCATTTGGAAATGGTTGTTGTTTTCGGTCGAGGATGGGGGCCAAATGATGATCGCATTTCATTTTTTTAAACGAAATTCAACGATGTTCTTTACTTTTAAAAGAATTTTTATTTGACTAGGTAATAAAAAGACATAAAATCGGTAAAAATTGTTTGAATAGGTAATCGAAATGCATAAAATCGTTAAAAAATGAAAAAGTTACAAAATGGGTAGGCGCAAATTATCAGATATGGAAAAATCTAAAGCCAAAAGATCGACGCCGAAATGAAAATCGTCTTGCAAAGCAAAAATCGAGGTCTTCAATTCATTATGTAGGCCATGAAAATCGAGGTCTTCAAGTGATTATGCAGCCCATGAAAATCGATTACAGAATAAAAGACGAACGCGAAAAAGGAAACAATCTAATGTTTAATAGATTGATAGTAAAATACCATGTCTCGAGGGGCTCCAATCCACTAGATACGGCGTTTTACAATCGGTCGATTCTAACCGGGAAAAATTGAGTTCAACGTAGATAATTTGTCCCAATCTGTGGATGATTCGGTGGAACTGCTTTCGATTTGTAAACTGTTTTTCTTCTCGAAACGGGACTTCGTTTCTTCTCGCTGAGGTTTCTTTTAGTTACTAAAATTACAACAAAAATTAATGAAACGGTACAAAATGTATGACCTTAGGCATAGTTATTTTTTAAATCAATTGCTAAACTTTGCAAAAGGCTTTATTTTCTGTTACTATTATTTAAAGATAGTCAAAAAATTAATTTAAATGTCACTCTGAGATAAATACTTACCTGTGACTACAACAAAACAATAGTTTGGCAGTATTGTTTTGACATGTTGTCCTTACTATATCTCAGCTTGTAGTCAAATGTCCATCCTGAAAGTTCTTGTGTATAATACTACCATACAATACTCTCAGAAACCAGAACTTCAGAGTTTTATCTCGGCCCCACCAGAGATATCAAAGCCTCAAAAGTGCGATTTTTAACATTTTTGAATAAATGGGAATTTTTTTTAGCGAAGACAAAGCAAGTCCCAGATCTGGAACTTGGCGTGTGAGTACAAGTACTTTCGGCCTCTTTGTAAAAAGAAATTATATCATGTTGACATTTTTCTTTGTTAGAAAAATGTCCTCTTGTAAACGGATAAATTTCGGAAAAAAACTGAAACTTTGTTCTTAAATTTCACCAATAAGCAGTTAGTGTCGAAAACTGCTCTATTACCATATTTTTAGCCCAATGTATTCTGTATAAATTGCTTTAATCCGCACTTGAATTGGAGAAATAAACGATGAATTATTTAGAATTCCGCAAACCCTTCATGTGAGAAAATTGCTGCAGACGATGAAACAAAGATGGCCGCAATAAAATTAAAATAATAGTCATTTTGAACTTCCATCATGTTAGGGCTATTGTACAAAGAATTTCAGATTTTTTTTTTTTAAATGGTCGAGCAACCAGTGGCAACCAGCAACCACTTGAAATGGATTGACCCAGCAGTATTTATATATCTTAACCACATAAGGCACAGCGCACTTCGAGACACACCCAACACGCGCAGGGAAAGCTTTCACTTCCCTCTATTTTGTAGATCATTGAAATGTATGGAAGAGTGCATATCGAATCACGTGCAGTTTTTCTGACACATGTGCTGCTTGTCACTTATACTTGGAACGCAGTTTCGAACGCGAGTGGGTCACCTTTTGCTTTTACAGGATAAATTTGCGCCCCGTTAATATCAAGTAAGATCTTTGAAATAACACTTTAAAGATATCAAATTAGTATGATTAATTAATTCAAATCATATAATTCACAATTAGTAAATCCTAATTATTTGTAATTTTCCACTTTATTCTAAACATTCACTTTTCATTTTCATTTTTTTTTCAAGAGTCGTGTTTTGATATATAAATACTTAAAAAATGAATGATGTAAAATATATTTTATTTAGTAGTTTTAATTTTGCTTTTTTAGAGATTTTTTTTTAGTTATAAGTTATTCTAAATTAGAAGTTTTTGTACCACGACTTTTTAAAATATCCGGAATCACTTAAATATATTGTTTGGAATTTGGACAACATGCATATTAGGGTGGGTCGAAAAAAAGAAATTTTTGATTTTCGTAACGCTTTAGTGCGGAAAAGTTGCCTATTGAAATAAGAAGAAAAACAGCATAAAAGTTTTTAGAATTGGTTAACATCTTCCATTCGCGCATCGTACTTAAAGTTGATGAAAAATTGCAAAATTCGTGACTTTTTCCTAATTTTTTTAAGTTAATTAAAACTTTAAAAATAAATACGCTTTAGCTTTTTATGTTTGTTTCATGGTTCACATAACCTAAATAAATTAAATTCCGACCAATAATCCAGTTTTTTTTGTTCGCGAAAGCCCTTCGAAAAAACATAAATTTACCAATTTTTCGCAATTTTCATCGTGCAACCCTTAGTTCGTTTTGCTAAAACAAAACTACGCAGAACTCACCACGTGGTGGTGGTTGCACGTTGAGTTCTACCCACATCCTACCCAATCAACCGTCCAATTGTTGGGTGTGGTATTTATATTATATTAAAAAGACCACATAATAGATGGAGCACAAACACCCTACAGTGGTATCCCAGAGATGTAAAACGGCCAAGAAGACGACCTCAAGTAAGATGGAGTGATGAAATCAGAAAAGTAGCCAGTGTAAATTGGATGACTAAAGCACTAGACAGGAAACATTGGAAAAATTTGAGGGAGACCTACATCCAGCAGTGGATTGAAAACGGTTGATGATGATGATGATGACATGTCAATGTGTGATTCTAATTAAATGCTGATGTAAAAAAACAACAAAAAAAAATTCGTGTCTTTGAGTTGATGTTCATGATTCTTCAAAGCAATTACAATTTGGAAGAAAATCGGATGTATTTACAAAACAGTTACAGAAAAGTTAAATGCGAAGACCAAGGGGAAAGTTCGTGATCTTCAGCAAGCACTGAGTGGTTCCTCAAAAAATTTTAAAGTTCCTAAAGTGGCAGTGTACTATGAAATTGATGAGCTAAAACACACTTCTTTTGAAGACTCGGAGCATGAGGAAGATAAATACAAACCGAGTACATCGACTAGAAGTCCAAATGGCAGATGAGAATTAAAATTAACGCAACAGCGCTAAACACCGATCGTTTCGGAGTTTCTGATCGGCCAAAAGTTGTCATGGAGTCAAGTTGACAGATATCCGGCACAGTTCTGATGTGTTTGATAAGTGCAAAATAAAAAGAGACAAGAGCCATTTAAGGACGGATTTGAAAAGCCGATTAACACCCCTTGAGGAAAGTTCGGGTCTTTTTTGAAGGACAAAAATGAGATACTTTGTTCGGCGAAAAATTTAATGACAAGCAATTTCACTGGAATGTGAAATAAGAACATTATTCTCTTATCCAGGAATCTGGATCAACTTATATTGGACATGTATCTCCTTCCTCGAGTTTATCAAATGATATAAGTCAAAGAATTATTTCTTGTTTGTCTGAACTATCAATATCACTAGAAAAACTAGAAGTACTAGGGTGTGATGGTACTGTAACAAACACTGGATGGAATAATGGTGCTTTCCACCGACTAGAAAATAATAAAATGTGGAGCAAAAGCATCCGGCATTTTAATGAGCTTTCTTATCATCAAATTTTCCAACATATTCACGGTCGAACTGAAGGGCCTATATCTTTTAGTGCGCCAATCGAGTAGAAGCACACTTGCTGTGAAAAAGCACCTGTCGTCGATTGTGAACACGCAGATTGTTCGATTCCTGATATAGGCAGGACTTTTTTGAGCGAATAACAACAGTATTTTTGGTACATTTTGAATGCAATCACCTTGGACATTGTCCAGAAGACTTGGCGAATTGGGATCCTTGTATTTTGTCCGATTCCAGATGACTAACTGCGGCTAACCGAGTCCTTAGATTGTATCAGATTTATGCGTAAACTTATAAGAAATAGTTGGCATCATCATAAAATCATACATGACTGTATAATTTGCCATAAAATAAGCAAATATTTTACTGACGGACCAAAACATGTATTTCAAGCAATCCAAACATCACGCTATTTATCCGACGAATTACTGCAAGTTGTCGATCCCGTAATAGAACGAAATGCGTTTTTTGCGCGCCCAGAGAATGTTCTGTTGGCAATGATTGTCGATTAAAGAAAACGTATTCGGGATATTCGTTACAGAAGAATCGTAAAAGCAAGACAAACCTCCCCAAAGAAGAAGACTGTTAGAAATGTAATGCCACCGAATGGAAATTTTCAAGCTTCCGATTAAATAGAAATTATTAATTCGAATGTTCGGTGTATCCTTCCCCAGTGCCGCGGGACCTGAGTGAAGATGATGTTAAATAGTTCATCACTTCTGACACTACTCTCAACAGGGAAATACAAATGTTTCCCAGTCACACCGATACTGTTAATATGTGCGTCAAACTTGCAACGGAGACCTCGAATAAATTATATAGACATGAAGATAGAGATGGCTATATCCGAACAACACCAAATTCTAAATCGGTTATGCTTCACTTCTTCAAAAAATCAGACTTTAAATGTGTAGTAGATATAAAAGAAAACGTAATAAACACAGTAAGCCAAAGAATGCTACTCTGTAGAAAACCTTTGTAAATAATTGCAAATATAATGTAAATGCCACACCCAACAATTGGATGGTTTGTTGGGTAGCCGGGGGTGGAACTCTACGTGGAACCACCTCCACCTGGTGAGTTTTGGGTCGTTTTGTTCTAGCAGCGAAGAGTTGCACGGTGAAAATTGCGAAAAATTGCTAAATTTATGTTTTTTCTAAGATGTTGTGCGAACGGAAAAATTAGATTATTGATTAGAATTTAATTTATTTAGGTTATGTAAACTATGAAACAAGCATAAAAAGCTAAAGCGTGTTTATTTTTAAAGTTTTAATTAACTTAAAAAAAATAGAGAAAAGGCCCGATTTTATAAATTTTTCGTCAACTTTAAGTACGATGCGCGAATGGAAGATGTTAACCGATTTTAAAAATTTTTATGCCGTGTTTCTTCTTATTACAATAGGCAACTTTTCCGCACTAAAGCGTCAGGAAAATCAAAAATTTCTTTTTTTTGACCCACCCTAATGCATATGCATACATATATATTTTTTCAATAATACTAAATTTTTTCAATAATAACTCTGCTCCTACGAGCTACGCTCGCTAATCGCCGTTCAGACATCGCAGACTCTAATAATACGCTAAATTGATAGACTTTAAATAGATTACGGAAGATTGAATTGTAATTAAAAAACGAGTGGCGATCTCCCTATAAGCAGGTTCCATTAATTTACCTTTGAATGGGGAATTTTAAAGCCGAATCAGCTGCTGTTAAGATTTCCAATGGCTATTTCCGTCTTTGATTAAATAAGATCAGTTAAACATTTGAAAATCAGCTGATCTAAAATAAATTAAATAAACAGTCTTTGTATCCCGGTATTATTTAACAACGCTATAAGAAAGTTGTTTTAAATAAGACATTTTAAATGTATCGTTTTGAATCTGACGTAATTTTCAACAGAGATTTCTTTCTTTTTTTAATAGTCATATAAAAAATACTTTTGTTGTTAGAAAGGAAATAGTATAACCGGTATCTTCGAATTCACAACCATAGTTAAAAAGATCATCTCAAAATATAAAACAAATGGATGCTGTATTTTTTTAATTTAATCTGTTTTGCAATACTATTATTTGGTCATTTTAAATGTGACGTAATTTCTCCTATTTACCGCTTTTAAAGTATACTAAATTCATTATTTTAAGGTTTTCTTTCTCTTTTTAATACTCACGTGAAAATACTTTTGTTGCTAGAACGAATTGTTTTTATTTGCGCTGACTTAGAATTGGCAGCATTAGTTTAAAATATCTAGAAATGTGAAATAAATTTGACGTGTAAATATAATTTTTTAATTTACATTCTTTTGGTGATATTATTATTTGGTCATTTTAAATATGACGTAATTTCCTCCATTTGTAGCTTTTATCTCACAGTAATGTATTTATTATTTTTAAAATTTTTCTTTCTCTTTTAAAATTCACGTGTAAATACAGTTTTTATGGCGTAATTTTCAGTATTTTTATGCTTTTAATACGTAATCATTTAATTCTAATTTGAAAAGTTTTCTTGTCTGTTTATAATGGTTACGTGTAAATAAATTCCGTAATTTGAAGGTAATATCATTCTTTGCGCTCTTTTAACAATTGGTCACAACTTAAAATAATAACCTTTTCTGAAATATGTAAAACATATCTCTCGAAATTCTAAAAATTTGAATTTAAATTGAAATAAATCATCCAAAAATTACTCTAATATAAAAAAAAATTTAGTCTGCACGCCTGGAACTTCTAATGTATTATCCTTACTAAAAATATTAAATTTCTGCGCATAGGTTTTGCTCCTAAAAAATTAAAGGAATGATTTTGATTAACTTTAACATCAAATATCTCTTAAAATAATAATTAGGTTTAAAAACTATCTACATCAGAGTGTTTATCAATCATTTCTCTATGATACTATCAATTTTCATATTTTTGTATGCAGTAGTTTTCATAATATTAATGAAGAAATACCTGCGGTAAGAAAAAAAATTATTAACAGCGGCAGTGATAGCGTTAGTTACTTTTTTTAGAATAAAGAGAAAAGAGGAATTCACTATTTTTTTCATGATTTTTTTTCTTCAATTAACAAAACATGTAGTAACATTTAAAAAATGACCTTGAAAATCCAATTTTTTTCTAAAATTCTTCGTTCTCTCTCTATTTTTTTTTTTTTTTTTTTTTTTTTTTTTTACATATTTTATTTAAAACAAAAATAAATATATGCTGCATAAAATTACTCTTTTTAAGTGAATAAATAATATTTTAAGTGAAAGTGAACTTTGAAAATGCGATAAGCTGATCGAACTTAATATAAGAATGGGTCGTTCTCACAATCTTTTGACTTTCATGTCCCTGAATAATAACTTTTTATTTAATACACTTTTTTGTGGTTTTTTTTTTTTTCATATACTGGGGAACACCCCATTGCATGATTGCATAGCAATATTAACGAGATAAATAAGCTATGGACGATGTTGGGGGTTCAAATACCAGGAAAACCCATCTACCGTTCCGTGTCCCTGATGCTGATTTTTAAGTTTGGAGCTGTCTGGTTAAAATTGTTTCAATAAAAATTATTTGACGTAATTGTTTTCTGAAACTGGAACTATTGTTTTACATAAATATGTAACTAAAAATTAACCTGCATACATTCTTAGGGTTGTTATTATTTTTTAAACTCTGCCCCTGGGTTTTAGATTCCTTACCGTCCCTCTTCTAAAATTATACAGAAAATCATTTCAGATGCAGCCACAGAATTTGTTTCAAGTTTTTTCTTATGCAGAAATATGTTAGACAAATAATGTCTAAAATTTTTTGGCAGGAAATTTACTGTAGAATTTAAATCAGCATTTAAATGTCAATTTTAAGCATTGTGGCTCCATTGGTAGTTTCACCGTCCCCGAGGTTTATTCGAGCACTTTTTGAGGTAAATTAAAAAAATAATAATAATTAAATCCAATGTTAACAACTGTTTCTAAAAATCAATGAACATTGTGGCTATCACTTAGTCTTAACACGATTTTCCTAAAAATAGGTGGTAATTGTCCTTACCATTGCATACTTACCGTCCCTTTTTTTTTTTACCATTTCGTCCCTTTTTTCCAATACCACCCCCCTTTTTTTTTACCTTACCGCACCTTCTTTAACCGTCCTTTAAGACAATGTTTTACAAAAATTCTGTATTAAAAGTACTACATTGTTATTATTTCTTATTTGAATGTCTTGTGGGTACTATGCAAATTCATTTTAAGTAAATATTTAGAAGAAAATAAAATGTTATAGGGGTAAAATGGTAAGGAAAATTAAACTTGGAAGTTTAACTTAATCCTCAGTTAAATAAAAAAAAAAATTCGCTGCTGACCATTTTTAATTTATTTGAATCATTAAGGCATTCGTCTATCAGATTAAAATGTTATTTTAGCAAGTTTAATTTTGTCAGATTTTTTTTTCACAAAAGTCAAAAGATTGTTAGAATGCCCCGAATACTATTATTATTAAGCGAATAATAAAACTATTATAACACTATGTACGCAACTATCAGCGAACATTCTTTTAAAAGCAAATTAAAAGCATAATGATAATTTTAGCCTATATTAATTTTAATATCAGAATCTGCTTCTGAACTGAAATCGATCTACGGAGTCAAGTTAAAATGTTTGTAAATATAGAGGCCGAATTTCTTCAGCAATGTCAAAAAATGTTACGGGAAAACAGAGTCGCAATATGCGCTCACGCTGTCTCAGGCAGATTATTTCCGACCAGTATCACTACACCAGCGCGAGATAGCTGCGTAATTTGCGCGTTTGCTTAGCGTTTCTAAATTACCGCACAAAAACTCAGGTTTTATTTCTTTGTTTTGTTATTTACGCTTATTATTCAAGAAAATAAAAAGAAAACAATTTTATCCACTAAAGTTTTTGGTTGTTGGCGCGTTACAATTAAGTAAAACATTTTTGGGAAATATTTGGCATGCGGATGTGGAAAAGATTGCTGTCGACATCCTGCTGTTTTGAAATTTCGTTTTCTCCCTCTTAGATCATATATTCATATACAGTTAGTAAGTAAAATTCAGGGCTGCGGAGTCGGTGTGTAAAATGGGCGACTCCGACTCGGACTCCAGGAATTTTAACCGATCCGTCTCCGACTCTTTCGCTCAAAAATGGCCCGACACCGATTCCGACTCCGTGAATTTTAACTAATCCGACACCGACATCAACTCCGACTCCACGACTCCGAGTTTGACTCCACAACTCCGACTCCGACTCCGACTCCGCAGCCCTGGTTAAATTTTTGTATTAAATAAATAAATGAGAAAAATATATACTACGTAAACATGTACATAATTCGTTGTATGAAGTTTTCAAGGTAAATAAGAAATCAAACAGTATTTTTAAATCTTAACCACATTAGCGTTTCAAAATTATCTCACAATAACACAGGTTTTATTTCTTTATTATGTTATTTGCGCTTAATCTTTAAGAAAATAAAAATAAAACAATTTTATTCACTAATGTTTTTTATTGTTGGCGCGTTTTATTAAGGAAAATATTTTTGGGATATATTTGACATGTGGATGTAGAAAATATTGCTGTCCACATCCTATACTATTTTTGAATTTATTTTTTTCCCTCTTAGATCATATGATGGGCTCAAAAATAAAGTAGAACAAGTCCATTTAGAAAAATAAATTAGATAGTCCATTTAGAAGATGAATAAAATCTGCTTAATACGTTCAAGTCTGTTCAAGTCTGTTTTCACATACTTTATGATATATGTCATCTGTATACAGACTTGTTTCAGTGTGAACATGGATAAAATAGATTTTTTGCACCATCTCAATGGACTATCTCATTTTTTTTCAAAATGGACTTCGTCTACTTTGGTTGTGAGCACTTCATATATTGATATACAGTAAGTAAGTAAAATATGTGAATTAAATAAAGAAATAAGAAAATGTTATATGTAAACGTGTAAAATAGTTTGTTCGTATGAAGTTTTCAAGGAAAATGAGAAATTTAACAACATTTATAAATCTTATCAATATTACTCACAATAATGCAGATTTTATTTATTTCCTGTTTTTCATTTTCAGTCATTATTTAAGGAAAAAAAAAACAATTTTATTCACTACATTTCCTGGTCGCTGGCACGTTATGATCAAGTAAAATATTTTTTTGTAAATATCTGGCATGCGAATGTGAAAAATTTTGCTGTCTACAACCTATGGAGTATTTAAATTTCTTTTTCTTCACCTTAGATCATATATTGATATACAGTAAGGAAGTAAAATTTATTATATGTATTAAATAAATTAATAAGAAAAAGATATATGTAAACATATAAATATTTCATTCATATGAAGTTTTCAAGGTAAATAAGAAATTAAACAGTATTTGTAAATATTAACCACATTAGTGTGTCCAAATTGTCTCACAATAATTCAGGTTTTATTTCTTTGTTTTGTTATACATGCTTATTGTTTAAGAAAATAAAAATAAAACAATTTTATCAACTAAAATTTTTGGTTATTGGCATGTTATGATCAAGTAAAATATTTTTTGGAAATATTTGGTATGCGGATGTGAAAAAGTTTGCTGTCTACATCCTATGGGGTATTTAAATTTCTTTTTCTTCATCTTAGATCATATATTGATATAACATTAAGAAAAACTTATGTATTAGGAAAATAGATAATAAAAAATATATATTCAAACATATAAATAATTCATCCGTATGAAGGTTTGAAGGTAAATAAGAAATTAAATACTATTTATAAATCTTAACCACATTGGCGTGTCAAAATTACCTCACAAGAAAGAGTTTACTTTGTTTCTTTTGTTATTTGCGCTTATTCTTTAATAAAATAAAATAAAATAAAAGAACAATTTTAGCACTTTGTTTATTTAGCAATGGAAACTTCTTAAGCTGTTTTCTTAATTAAGAAATGAGAGGCATAAAGTCGATTTTGTCACGCAAAATTCCATTTTTTTTTCGATGAAACGTCATTTTAAATGATTGATATCGTGGGGGAAGTTTTAAAACCTTTTTACTTTGAAATAGATATTTTTTTATCGCCAGTCTATTAAAACCTAGACAAAAGTACACTTCTGAACAAGACGCTTTTTTAAAGGGTGATCCATTATCCACATGTCCCTTGCTTTCTGCATTCTTAAAGAAGCTATTGTTCTTCCAAAACGTTTTAGAGGAATTAAAATAAAGAAAAAAAATGAATAAATGTACTTCTTTATAAAGTAAGTTTCCCCCTTCGTATTATTTTAGCTATTTTTTTTATGTGTGGTAGAGTATATTTTAAAATGCTTGAACCAATAAATTTATTAAAAGTAATATAAGCAATAATTACTTTTAAGGGGTTGGAGATTTAAAAAATTATTTTATTTGTACAAAACAATTTTATGTAATGCTTAAATAATATGATGCAGCCTTTATTTGTGAAAGAAAACAGTACCTTGGCAAGCGACAAATAATAAAATAACAGATATAAAAACAAATAATTTACTATATCCAAAAAATGCCATTTTTATTTAAGAGGACGGCAGATTTTAAAATGGGTAAAATTGATAAAAAATATGACTTTCGTTTTTGTGTTATTAATAATTTAGAGTTTAATATCGATATATTAATTAATTTATTTATTTATATATTGCTGCATACCTAGGAGAATACATGGCAGAAATCGATACCGTTATTTTCAAGGCCCAATATCAGAATTTATTTATAGAAAAATAAATCTACCTTAATCGGTCGAAATTTTGCCTTAATTCAGGAGAGATTTTCCATAAGAAAATACTGGTACCGAAGAATTTTAAATTCTGGAAATTCAAGCACCCGTACGAACCCTGTAGTAATGCATTAAAAGAACCAATTTTTTAATATAACAGCATAAAAATAAGTTTAGAATGTTGGAGAGAGAAAATATTAAGGGGAGATATGTAGACGCAAACATCTCACAGACGTACGTTTCCTGTTAAGGGTTAAAAATAATAATAATAAAAAGGAATGAAAGTGAATTTTCATTAAAATCTCCCATGTTTATATAATTTATAACAATTTACAAATAATCCAAAACTTACGTGGAGAATTTTTGTTGTGTTTATGAAGATTACCAATTATATTCAATATTTTAAACCAAAATTACGGAAAATGTGTTTTTAGAAAAAAATTCATTTGATAATACTCTATGATATGTTACTTTCATTATTTGCATTTAAAATATACGAAAATCGATTTCTGCGATGTATTCTCCTAGGTATGCAGCAATATATAAATAAATAAATAAATTAAGATATCGATATTAAACTCTAAATTATTAATAACACAAAAACGAAAGTCATATTTTTTATCAATTTTACCCATTTTAAAATCTGCCGTCCTCTTAAATAAAAATGGCATTTTTTGGATATAGTAAATTATTTGTTTTTATATCTGTTATTTTATTATTTGTCGCTTGCCCAGGTACTGTTTTCTTTCACAAATAAAGGCTGCATCATATTATTTAAGCATTACATAAAATTGTTTTGTACAGATAAAATAAAGTAATTTTTTAAATCTCCAACCCCTTAAAAGTAATTATTGCTTATATTACTTTTAATAAATTTATTGGTTCAAGCATTTTAAAATATACTCTACCACACATAAAAAATAAAGCTAAAATAATACGAAGGGGGAAACTTACTTTATAAAGAAGTACATTTATTCATTTTTTTTCTTTATTTTAATTCCTCTAAAACGTTTTGGAAGAACAATAGCTTCTTTAAGAATGCAGAAAGCAAGGGACATGTGGATAATGGATCACCCTTTAAAAAAGCGTCTTGTTCAGAAGTGTACTTTTGTCTAGGTTTTAATAGACTGGCGATAAAAAAATATCTATTTCAAAGTAAAAAGGTTTTAAAACTTCCCCCACGATATCAATCATTTAAAATGACGTTTCATCGAAAAAAAAATGGAATTTTGCGTGACAAAATCGACTTTATGCCTCTCATTTCTTAATTAAGAAAACAGCTTAAGAAGTTTCCATTGCTAAATAAACAAAGTGCTAAAATTGTTCTTTTATTTTATTTTATTTTATTAAAGAATAAGCGCAAATAACAAAAGAAACAAAGTAAACTCTTTCTTGTGAGGTAATTTTGACACGCCAATGTGGTTAAGATTTATAAATAGTATTTAATTTCTTATTTACCTTCAAACCTTCATACGGATGAATTATTTATATGTTTGAATATATATTTTTTATTATCTATTTTCCTAATACATAAGTTTTTCTTAATGTTATATCAATATATGATCTAAGATGAAGAAAAAGAAATTTAAATACCCCATAGGATGTAGACAGCAAACTTTTTCACATCCGCAAACCAAATATTTCCAAAAAATATTTTACTTGATCATAACATGCCAATAACCAAAAATTTTAGTTGATAAAATTGTTTTATTTTTATTTTCTTAAACAATAAGCATGTATAACAAAACAAAGAAATAAAACCTGAATTATTGTGAGACAATTTGGACACACTAATGTGGTTAATATTTACAAATACTGTTTAATTTCTTATTTACCTTGAAAACTTCATATGAATGAATTATTTATATGTTTACATATATCTTTTTCTTATTAATTTATTTAATACATATAATAAATTTTACTTCCTTACTGTATATCAATATATGATCTAAGGTGAAGAAAAAGAAATTTAAATACTCCATAGGTTGTAGACAGCAAAATTTTTCACATTCGCATGCCAGATATTTCCAAAAAAATATTTTACTTGATCATAACGTGCCAGCGACCAGGAAATGTAGTGAATAAAATTGTTTTTTTTCCTTAAATAATGACTGAAAATGAAAAACAGGAAATAAATAAAATCTGCATTATTGTGAGTAATATTGATAAGATTTATAAATGTTGTTAAATTTCTCATTTTCCTTGAAAACTTCATACGAACAAACTATTTTACACGTTTACATATAACATTTTCTTATTTCTTTATTTAATTCACATATTTTACTTACTTACTGTATATCAATATATGAAGTGCTCACAACCAAAGTAGACGAAGTCCATTTTGAAAAAAAATGAGATAGTCCATTGAGATGGTGCAAAAAATCTATTTTATCCATGTTCACACTGAAACAAGTCTGTATACAGATGACATATATCATAAAGTATGTGAAAACAGACTTGAACAGACTTGAGCGTATTAAGCAGATTTTATTCATCTTCTAAATGGACTATCTAATTTATTTTTCTAAATGGACTTGTTCTACTTTATTTTTGAGCCCATCATATGATCTAAGAGGGAAAAAAATAAATTCAAAAATAGTATAGGATGTGGACAGCAATATTTTCTACATCCACATGTCAAATATATCCCAAAAATATTTTCCTTAATAAAACGCGCCAACAATAAAAAACATTAGTGAATAAAATTGTTTTATTTTTATTATCTTAAAGATTAAGCGCAAATAACATAATAAAGAAATAAAACCTGTGTTATTGTGAGATAATTTTGAAACGCTAATGTGGTTAAGATTTAAAAATACTGTTTGATTTCTTATTTACCTTGAAAACTTCATACAACGAATTATTTACATGTTTACGTAGTATATATTTTTCTCATTTATTTATTTAATACAAAAATTTAACCAGGGCTGCGGAGTCGGAGTCGGAGTCGGAGTTGTGGAGTCAAACTCGGAGTCGTGGAGTCGGAGTTGATGTCGGTGTCGGATTAGTTAAAATTCACGGAGTCGGAATCGGTGTCGGGCCATTTTTGAGCGAAAGAGTCGGAGACGGATCGGTTAAAATTCCTGGAGTCCGAGTCGGAGTCGCCCATTTTACCCACCGATTCCGCAGCCCTGAATTTTACTTACTAACTGTATATGAATATATGATCTAAGAGGGAGAAAACGAAATTGCAAAACAGCAGGATGTCGACAGCAATCTTTTCCACATCCGCATGCCAAATAATTCCCAAAAATGTTTTACTTAATTGCAACGCGCCAACAACCAAAAACTTTAGTGGATAAAATTGTTTTCTTTTTATTTTCTTGAATAATAAGCGTAAATACCAAAACAAAGAAATAAAACCTGAGTTTTTGTGTGGTAATTTAGAAACGCTAAGCAAACGCGCAAATTACGCAGCTATCTCGCGCTGGTGTAGTGATACTGGTCGGAAATAATCTGCCTGAGACAGCGTGAGCGCATATTGCGACTCTGTTTTCCCGTAACATTTTTTGACATTGCTGAAGAAATTCGGCCTCTATATTTACAAACATTTTAACTTGACTCCGTAGATCGATTTCAGTTCAGAAGCAGATTCTGATATTAAAATTAATATAGGCTAAAATTATCATTATGCTTTTAATTTGCTTTTAAAAGAATGTTCGCTGATAGTTGCGTACATAGTGTTATAATAGTTTTATTATTCGCTTAATAATAATAGTATTCGGGGCATTCTAACAATCTTTTGACTTTTGAAAAAAAAAATCTGACAAAATTAAACTTGCTAAAATAACATTTTAATCTGATAGACGAATGCCTTAATGATTCAAAATAAATTAAAAATGGTCAGCAGCGATTTTTTTTTTATTTAACTGAGGTTTAAGTTAAACTTGCAAGTTTAATTTTCCTTACCATTTTACCCCTATAACTTTTTATTTTCTTCTAAATATTTACTTAAAATGAATTTGCATAGTACCCACAGGACATTCAAATAAGAAATAATAACAATGTAGTACTTTTAATACAGAATTTTTGTAAAACATTGTCTTAAAGGACGGTTAAAGAAGGGGCGGTAAGGTAAAAAAAAAAGGGGGGGGATGGTATTGGAAAAAAGGGACGAAATGGTAAAAAAAAAAAGGGACGGTAAGTATGCAATGGTAAGGACAATTACCACCTATTTTTAGGAAAATCGTGTTAAGACTAAGTGATAGCCACAATGTTCATTGATTTTTAGAAACAGTTGTTAACATTGGATTTAATTATTATTATTTTTTTAATTTACCTCAAAAAGTGCTCGAATAAACCTCGGGGACGGTGAAACTACCAATGGAGCCACAATGCTTGAAATTGACATTTAAATGCTGATTTAAATTCTACAGTAAATTTCCTGCCAAAAAATTTTAGACATTATTTGTCTAACATATTTCTGCATAAGAAAAAACTTGAAACAAATTCTGTGGCTGCATCTGAAATGATTTTCTGTATAACTTTAGAAGAGGGATGGTAAGGAATCTAAAACCCAGGGGCAGAGTTTAAAAAATAATAACAACCCTAAGAATGTATGCAGGTTAATTTTTAGTTACATATTTATGTAAAACAATAGTTCCAGTTTCAGAAAACAATTACGTCAAATAATTTTTATTGAAACAATTTTAACCAGACAGCTCCAAACTTAAAAATCAGCAACAGGGACACGGAACGGTAGATGGGTTTTCCTGGTATTTGAACCCCCAACATCGTCCATAGCTTATTTATCTCGTTAATATTGCTATGCAATCATGCAATGGGGTGTTCCCCAGTATATGAAAAAAAAAAAAACACAAAAAAGTGTATTAAATAAAAAGTTATTATTCAGGGACATGAAAGTCAAAAGGTTGTGAGAACGACCCATTCTTATATTAAGTTCGATCAGCTTATCGCATTTTCAAAGTTCACTTTCACTTAAAATATTATTTATTCACTTAAAAAGAGTAATTTTATGCAGCATATATTTATTTTTGTTTTAAATAAAATATGTAAAAAAAAAAAAAAAAAAAAAGAGAGAGAACGAAGAATTTTAGAAAAAAAAATGGATTTTCAAGGTCATTTTTTAAATGTTACTAAATGTTTTGTTAATTGAAGAAAAAAAAATCATGAAAAAAATAGTGAATTCCTCTTTTCTCTTTATTCTAAAAAAAGTAACTAACGCTATCACTGCCGCTGTCAATAATTTTTTTTCTTACCGCAGGTATTTCTTCATTAATATTATGAAAACTACTGCATACAAAAATATGAAAATTGATAGTATCATAGAGAAATGATTGATAAACACTCTGATGTAGATAGTTTTTAAACCTAATTATTATTTTAAGAGATATTTGATGTTAAAGTTAATCAAAATCATTCCTTTAATTTTTTAGGAGCAAAACCTATGCGCAGAAATTTAATATTTTTAGTAAGGATAATACATTAGAAGTTCCAGGCGTGCAGACTGATTTTTTTTTTTTTATTATTAGAGTATTTTTTTGATGATTTATTTCAATTTCAATTCAAATTTTTAGAATTTCGAGAGATATGTTTTACATATTTTAGAAAAGGTTATTATTTTAATTTGTGACCAATTGTTAAAAGAGCGCAAAAAATGATATTACCTTCAAATTACGGAATTTATTTACACGTAACCATTATAAACAGACAAGAAAACATTTCAAATTAGAATTAAAGGATTACGTATTAAAAGCATAAAAATACTGAAAATTACGCCATAAATTCTATATTTACACGTGAATTTTAAAAGAGAAAGAAAAATTAAATAATAATAAATACATTACTGTGAGATAAAAGCCACAAATGGAGGAAATTACGTCATATTTAAAATGACCAAATAATAACATTACCAAAAGAATGTAAATTAAAAAATTATATTTACACGACAAATTTATTTCACATTTCTAGATATTTTAAACTAATGCTGCCAATTCTAAGTCAGCGCAAATAAAAACAATTCGTTCTAGCAACAAAAGTATTTTCACGTGAGTATTAAAAAGAGAAAGAAAACCTTAAAATAATAAATTTAATATACTTTAAAAGCGGTAAATAGGAGAAATTACGTCACATTTAAAATGTCCAAATAATAGTATTGCAAAACAGATTAAATTAAAAAATACAGCTTCCATTTGTTTTATATTTTGAGATGATCTTTTTAACTATGGTTGTGAATTCGAAGACACCGGATATACTATTTCCTTTCTAACAACAAAAGTATTTTTATATGACTATTAAAAAAAGAAAGAAATCTCTGCTGAAAATTACGTCAGATTCAAAACGATACATTTAAAATGTCTTATTTAAAACAACTTTCTTATAGCGTTGTTAAATAATACCGCGAGACAAAGACTGTTTACTTAATTTATTTAGAACAGCTGATTTTCAAATGTTTAACTGATCTTATTTAATCAAAGACGGAAATAGCCATTGGATCTCTTAACAGCAGCTGATTCGGCTTTCAAATTCCCCATTCAAAGGTAAATTAATGGAACCTGCTTATAGGGAGATCGCCACTCGTTTTTTAATTACAATTCAATCTTTCGTAATCTATTTAAAGCCGATCAATTTAGCGTATTATTAGAGTCTGCGTTTCTGAACGGCGATTGGCGAGCGTAGCTCGTAGGAGCAGAGTCCCTTAGTATATTTGAAAAAAAAATATATATATATATATATGCATATGCATGTTGTCCAAATTACAAACAATATATTTAAGTGATGCCGGATATTTTAAAAAGTTGTGGTATAAAAACTTCTAATTTACAATAACTTATAACTAAAAAAAACCTCTCTAAAAAAGCAAAATTAAAACTACTAAATAAAATATATTTTACATCATTCATTTTTTAAGTATTTATATATCAAAACACGACTGTTGAAAAAAAAAAAATGAAAATGAAAAGTGAAAGTTTAGAATAAAGTGGAAAATTTCAAATAATTAGGATTTACTAATTGTGAATTATATGATTTGAATTAATTAATCATACTAATTTGATATCTTTAAAGTGTTATTTCAAAGATCTTACTTGACATTAACGGGGCGCAAATCTGTCCTGTAAAAGCAAAAGGTGACCCACTCGCGTTAGAAACTGCGTTCCAAGTATAAGTGACAAGCAGCACCTGTGTCAGAAAAACTGCACGTGATTCGATATGCACTCTTCCATACATTTCAATGATCTACAAAATAGAGGGAAGTGAAAGCTTTCCCTGCGCGTGTCGGGTGTGTCTCAATGTGCGCTGTGCCTTAGGTGGTTACGATATATAAATACTGTTGGGTCAATCCATTTGAAGTGGTCCAGCACTGGTTGCTCGACCATTTAAAAAAAAAAAATCTGAAATTTTTTGTACAATAGCCCTAACATGATGGAAGTTCAAAATGACTATTATTTTAATTTTATTAATTTTTGTTTGTGCATGGCGGCCATCTTTGTTTCATCGTCTGCAGCAATTTTCTCACATGAAGGGTTTGCGGAATTGTAAATAATTCATCGTTTATTTCTCCAATTCAAGTGCGGATTAAAGCAATTTGTACAGAGAATACTAGAAGAAAAACTAGAAAAATCATGTTTAACCCGTACGCACAAGCGCCTACTTTTGTAACGTTAGCACGCACGTGAAATAGATCTCAGCCATTTTATCTACCATTATATTTTTGACTAAAAATTTTATAATCTGGAAATACTGATTTGTTTTATTATAAGGTGTGTAAATTAAATAATTATGAAGATTACCTTATTTCATTAACTAAATTGCAATGATAAATAGGATCGCCATCTATTTCTCAAGAAAAATAGTATTAATATTATTTATTGATCTCATATGAACAAAAATACATCAGTGAAAACAATCAAGATATTTCACAATCTGACAGTATAGTTTTTATGTGGATAAGAATAAAGATTCACATATGTGTGAATCAGAAATAAGGGGATAAATAAGGATATAAATTTATATTGATTAAATTCATTTTGAAAATAAGATAATCTCTTCCGCATTATTCCTCATAAAAAAGGTAAATTCCGCAATTATCTGTAATTGTTATCTTAATATACAAAAGATATATATAATAATATAACGAAATAAATAAATAATATTGTTTCGTGCAAAAATACTATTAAAAATACATTAAAATTAGATATGTCGTGTTACTTTAAGTATAGATAATTTCCCTATCCCTTTTAACAACTTTCAATAACTATTTGAACAATCTTTGTGTAAGAAATAAGGAAAATAAAAATAAACTAAATATATTTTAGAAAGCTTTTATTTGTTTCAGTGACCCTGTGTTTCCCATTTAAAACTACCTTAAGTTTCCATAAAAAGTATTTTTAGAATGCGGGTATTTCGAATTGAGAGTATAAAAAAGTAATAGGTAAGACACTAAAGTGTAAATTACTTGAAGATGAAACTATTTTTATCTTCGCTTTATTTGGAAAAGTATTTTCTTATACCTTAGTCATTACACTAGCATCCAGTCTGTAATATAAATCTTCCCGGAAATATACATTCGAGGAAAAAATATTTTAATATAATTGTGATTTAATCTTATTTGTTATAAAATATCTAAATGCTTTAAATTTATATATTTTAGTTTATCGGTATGTTTCTTTGATTTATCTATCATTCCTAACTTGAATAGATAAATATATATTTGAAATAAATTATTTTCTTTACACTGCCTGCATATATACTGAACACAAATTTATAGCTCTGTTCAATGAAAAAGTATTTTATTCTGATTGTGATTTAATCTTATTTGCTATAAAATATCTCAATGCATTAAATGTACATATGTTAGTATATATATATATATTTCTTTGATTTGTATTTTATTCTTAGATTGCATCAATAGAAACATATTTTTTTTTCTACACACACAAATTTATAGTACTGCTCAAGCACACTAAATTCTATTACAAAAAACTAAATATAATTCTGTCAAATATGACGAAGCATCTGTTCATTATGAGATGCGAAATGGTATAAATACAGGGTGACTTTTAATTAACCTACAACTATAATATTCAACTGGGATTAATGGAAGCGAATTCTGTATTTTTACCTTCTACAGAAATACTTATAATTTATGTATTTTTTGTTATTGTTTATGAAAGATAAATTTATTTGAAATTTTTTTTTCTACCAATATGATAAATAATATTTTTGAACTAATTAAAGGATAACTTAGCATTACCTGCCACAAGAAAACAGTTTTAATCCAGAGAAATATACAGGGTGTCCGGTCTCAACGGTGTCCAATGGCTAATTCCTAAACCGTTAGTCATAGACATATAGTTCCAATTGCAAAAATGTTTTAAATGAGGCAAAGAAGTATTTTGAACGCGATTTGGGTCAAGAAAAACATTTATTAAAAAATTACAAAATTTAAATTTTTATACGGTCCCCATGTCCTTTATGTGATATTTAGGAAAAATATCCTATTGTACTGACAAGTAATACAAAAAAAGTCCCATTCCTCTGCGATTAAAACTGACCGAGTAATAGATGTTTAAAGTTGGAGCACGTTTTTTGCTGCAAAATAGGGGTCAGTCACAAATTTACTAGAAATAAAAATAATTGTCAGATATAAAATTTAATATTAAACATTGAGAGTAAATTAACATTACAATTATATTTTGAGATTTTTATTCATTATGACATATTAAAACAAAATATACAACTTGTACTAAAAATATAAATTAAAAAAAAAAAAAAAAAAAAAAAAGAATTTTTGTTAAATGATTATAAAAGCAACAGTCACAACTCTTTAGAAAATGATACATAGTTAGATTACCTAATCTAAAACTTTTTTATGCGTATATTTTTATACATAACTTTTGAATGGCTGCTCTGAATATGTTAAGGAAATTAAAATGTCACTTTTTGAAAATGATCCTCATATCACTTTTATTTTCTTTTGCATTATACATCAATTATTTGAATTATATGATTGTACCTGTGCGATTACTTCGATGATTTAAATAAACATAACAAAATTGTTACAATATTTTAATATTTTGTTCTAATAGAGCACAGATTTATCCATTAAAGGTAGGACATCATATAACCGCCAACATTCTCTCTTTTTAATTAACTTTTCTTATTTTAAGATCTTGTTTCATTTGTCATTTTATTGTAATGATAAGAAAATAATAATAATTATTTTTTTTACATTACCCCTTCTGAAAATTCCACTGTCTCTCCCCTCAGCAAATATTCATTAGAGCAGTTATTTTTTTATTATTTTTTAATTATAAATTAGGGGAAAATACTGTTAAATCAAAACATATGTTAAATTATTAAATTTTAACATTTAACAATTTATAATTTTTTTTTTGCCGTACTTCTCGCTAAGCAAGTTTCAAAAGCATATAAATCACTTTTGCCATCAAACACTTGCCTCTGCACTTGCCAAGCACGAATACCATCAAGATGAGTCACTTTGACGCCGAAACCTCTGGCCAATCAGATTACAAATTGGTAAAACATGGTTGGGAAAAAATATGCATTTTAAAACTTAGAAAGTATTTGTATGTGCATGATTTGAGGCCGCAAGTGTTTTGGCACATCTATTGTACAAATAAAGTTGTTTACCTCATTTTCCTTGTTCAACGGGAAAAGTTTTCTCCCCATTTAATATTTATTTTTTGTTTAGCAAGTATAAATTGCATTTTGATTTTGGTCTCTAAAATATTTTTTACAAACAAGTTTTTATAAAGAAATAAAAAGTTGAATTTGAAAAAAGCATAATATCATCAAAATGTATAAGCAATCCCTGCTCATACATCGTAAGGTATCTGACATCTTTCGTGGGGCACCGTATAAAAAATATAGACGCAACGCACTTTCATTTGGGAAAATTACATTGTGAATCTTAGTGCCTTACATAAATGTTACTGATTTTAATTTTAAAATTTCTGTTTGTAGGTAATAATGTATACGAAATTTTCGTAGTGGTCCTGTAAAATAAATCTAAATGGTATGTACCTAAAATCGTATTAATATTACATTGTCATTGGATTTACATAATTATGCAAAATTTAATCTTGATCGGATATTTGGAAGTGAGTTAAAATTGGAATACAGATTTTGAATTAGGAAGATATACGTACAAACGTCGTAAGTTAAAAGCTTATAAAAATAATACAACTTTTTAAAATACAATCATCAAAAGAAGCACACTCATTTCTTTACAAAAAAAAAAAAAAAAAAAAAAAAAAAAAAAAAGTCAAAATACAATTGAAGACGTCAATTTCGAAACTCGCCTTATTCGAAATTTAAAAAATCGTGTTTCTGTATCAATCTATTCTATTGGTATAAATGTACCAATCAAGCACTACAATCTCCAAATTTTCAATGAATACCAATGGACGCATTTAAAGGTTTTACGCGATTTCCCAAAATTTAATTTTCACGATAAGGCGAGTTTTGAATCCCACTTCTTCAACTATTTTAACCAATCTGAAAGTTAATTACTAAAAAGTAACACTACCGTAATATTTATACGGGGGCAGCACATTCAGTTAAATCGCTTTAAAAAAACTTCTTTACATTATTTAAAACCTTTTTGTAATTGGAAATATATGTCTTTGACTAACGGTTTAGGAGCCATTGAACATCGTTTGGAGTGGACGCCCTTTAATAATACTTTAAGCACTTCGTGTACGACCCCTGAAAGCTTGGTCCAACTCATCTGTTTTCAGTTACAGAAAAGTGGTTTAAGTCATAAAAATGAAAATGTCATAACTCGGTCAATTTTAGTGCCAGATGAATGGGACTTTTTTTGCCGTACTTGTTAGAGAAATAGGAAAAGTTTACTAACTATCACTTATAGGACCGGGGGACCGTATAAAAATTTAAATTTCGTAATTTTTAAATAAATGTTTTTCTTGACCTAAATCGCATTAAAAATAATTCTTTACCTCATTTAAAACATTTTTGTAATTGGAACTATATGTCTATGACTAATGGTTTAGGAATTAGCCATTGGACACCGTTGAGACCGGGCACCCTGTATATATAATTTACAATAAATTTAAACATATGCCACCGATTATTATAAACAATAAATTTATGAAACCAAATTGCATCAAAATATAATTTAATCATTAGCGTAACAAATTTCATTACGGCATTAGGCATGTGCATTCTAGCTTTGCCATGCTCCACACTTCGGTGAAGACTACATTAAAGAATATTTATAGCTTATTGCAAAACGAAAAATATCTTTTAAATATCTAGTTAAAGACTTGCAATATATTCGGTCTTGTTTATAAAAAGTAATTTATCTGAAAATGTTATAACCAATGTGGTAATTAAAAATTGTCAAACTAATAGAAGGGTAATTTTCTTGATATCATTTAACATTACCCGTCACAGAGTAAATATTTTGAGAGAAAATAATAATAAATAAATTAAAAAAAAATATGATAATAGCAATAAAATAATATTAAATACGTACAATTTTTATTACAAATGTAACTAAAAAATCATTAAGTGTAAAAAATATAAAATAAACTTAGATCGATTTACTAAATACAAATAAATTACACATTTCGTTGAGCTTTGTGTGTTTTATACACAGTATTAACAGCACATACTAGGTTGAGCAAAAAGTTCTGGGAAATTTGTGAAAGTTGAGTTGTTATGCGCAAATTCACAACAAAAGCAACAAGGACTAATCTTTAAAGTAAAGACCATCATAGTCCACGACTTTCTGCCATCGTTCTGTCAGATTCCGGATTTGCTGGAAGTACGAAGTTTGCCGCCGTATCAGCACTTTCACCCTCATTAATGTCATCGACTGCTTTCAGAATCGTGAGACCTTTTTTCCAATAATGCCGGATCAACATACGCTGACCAATCATACTGTTAAATAGAAATTTTGGAGCCGAAATTCATGAACTCCTATAGGTATACAACTAGTGCTTCTATATACAATATAAATTCTGGTAACAACTAGATTAAACAAGTAATATAAAAATTTTGTTTTTAAAGTCAATTCCTACTTAGGCCATCAAAGAAAAATTTAATATAATCAAGCTAATATGAGTTTTTGTTGCATTAAAATATCTCAATTTGTTGATTTTCTATAAGCAAGTAGGTTTACAATGGAACTCTATAGGAATTTGGCGAAATATTACAGATATCGCCAAGTTGGCGTCACTTTTGGCGACTCATTTTGGCCGCCAAATTTGGCGATATATCGCCAAGTTGGAGACAAACTTGGCGGTATTTGGCGACAGAACAGGGTCCCCCCCTATGGTAACCCTTATTGAAAATACTTTCATTGAAATTCAATAACCAATGGCGGCCATTTTGTTTCCCATGCAAAACTAAAATTAATTAATTAAAATTTAATTAATTAATTAATATTTGAAAAAACTTTATTAACATCAATTGTCATCCAGTACAAGTTAAAAAAATATATTTTAACCTGATAGGATGAATAATGAGTATTTTATTAACGATTGAAAATTTGTACAAGATAAATATATAAATATATAAATAAATATAGGGAGAGTGTGAGCTAATAGTAGGAATTGAAAAATCCCCAGAACTTTTTGCTCAACCTAATATAAAAAGAAGACTCAAATGTTCTTAATCGAAAACGAAATTAATATTTTAAAACATCGCTGATCTTTTACTTGTAAACACACTTACTACTTATAAAATTTCAATTAAGAAAAGAGGATAAATATATATGTTTTACCTTAACTGATTTATAAATGCTCATAGTACTGGTAAAATAGGCATCTGATGTTCATTAAAAAAATTTCGATTAATTTTATTTTGGCACTAGAAATAAAGATCTGATGAGTCCTTTAAAAATTAGTTATTTTACCATGTTTTAAGGAAGGCAGAACAAAATAGAGGCATTTAAACTCATGGAGAAGGGGGAACTTAACTTTTTTGTTAAGCAGGTTATGTGGGATATCATTTATGATTATTTTATAAATTCTGAATCAATTACATCATACGCAAGTCTATGGGAAGCAAGTCTATTTGTTACAAGGTTACAGCAAATTTTATGAATCAAAATTCAAATATTATACTTTAGTACATGTTAATAGTGTTTTATAGCAGTAACTACTAGTCATGCGCGAAAATGTGGGAAGGATTTTGTTTTTGTGCTAGAAATGAAGATCCGATGAGTTCCCAACGTATAAAGTTGTTTTACTATGGTTTGGGGGAGAAGATGTGGGATTCAGGGTTAAAAACTCAAGTTTTTTTTAATAGGTCGAGTGAGATATTTTTTACCATGTATCTTTCAATTTGTAATCGAATGAAACCACTCGGAAGCGGATACACTCACTTGTTACAATGTTACGTCAGATTTTTTGAATAGAAATTTTTAAATTATGCTTTATTAGATAGCAAAACTTTAGTACACCTGTTTACGTACAGTCGTGGAAAAAAAAAAAAGTAAACACCCCCTTCTAACTCCTCAACAAATTATCGTAGAAGAAAGTTACTGGTACCGAACGATTGGAAATAAAGTCTACTTTTAAATGATGTATATACAATTGGCTTAGGGGGCCATCTACATATTAAAACGAACCATAACTTTATTTTTTTAATAGCAGTACCCAATTCTGACCTGCATAAATGAGCTCTACACCCTTAAATTAGCCTAAAGACGAATTTTTATGCAATTCGTACCATAAGTTTCTGAGAAATTAATTATTTTAAAACGAGCGTATTTTAAGGACTGTATCCAAATTGAAGTTCCGTACTGGATTGTTAACCGAGAGAGCCGCCTTCTTGATTAAGGCACGTTTAAGCGTCAATGAAACCTGTTTGATTACAGTACAGCAGAATAATGTCTACTCACTTCCATCATAGACGGCCCCTTAAACCATCATTTTGCCGTTTTTTAAGCACAATTTGAAAACTACTTGGAAGAAAAATGTGAAATTTTTGAATTTCCATAAAGCAAGACTTAATAAATCTAAATCCATCAAAAAAATTGTAGGTTGCAATTCATAATTTTTTCGAATATTAATTTCATAATTCATATCATAAAATTATAAAAATTGCAAATTCAGCTTATTTATGTTTGGGTATATTAGTATTATTACTACAAAAAAAATTAGCACATTAGGAGCATAATTTCGGGAGATATAAATAAAAATATGAAAATGTAATATAACATTAGAAGCACTAAATTTTGAATGTTTATAATTCAAAAACTTATCATTCAAATGACTTGAAATTTGGTGTCTAGGCATAGTTTGAACCCAAGATTTGAAATATCTCGTTAAAATTGGGTATTGCCATTGGAAAAAATGAAGTTTGGATTCATTTTAATATGTAGATGACCCCTAAGAAAATTTTATATACATCATTTAAAAGTAGACTTTATTTCCAATCGTTCGGTACCAGTAACTTTCTTCTACGATGATTTGTTGAGGAGTTAGTAGGGGATGTTTACTTTTTTTTCCACGACTGTACATAACTTCGATTACTTTCAGAAATTCTCAGATGACCTTGATTTTAATTACTGCTATTTTAAGTATATTTAATAAGTTTTAATGATGGTTCAAAGATATGATATAAAGAACATGTTTTGAATACCAAATAAGTGTAATTTTGCTATCTCATAAAGTATAAGAAAAAGCTAGAAGAGATCGCGTGGTTGGAGAGATGGCGAACAAAGAGATTCGACGGAAAGGAGTAGAGTACGCGCGCAGCGACTCCAGTTAGTTGTACAGCAGCATTAATGCAGTGTCTACATGAATGTGCACATTGAATGTTCCAAGCGTGTTGGATAAAACCTTCCTATTTTGCTTTGTTTTTCCAAAGTAAGTTCTTGAATTTTCATAACTGCTCGTCAGAATTTTTATAGAATGTCAGTAGTACAAAATATTTTGAACTTAAACGATTTTATATAACCTGCTAACCTAGACTAAGGATGCGAACACCAATAATTCATTTTAGAAGTGGTCATGTTTAAATAAAATGCCGCGAAATCTCTCTTACCACAATAGGAGTGTTTGCGCATCTGCTACTTAGGAAAGATGGCGCATTTCCCATAATCTTTAATACTAGGAGAGACTACGCAGCTCATTGGTGAATTTGTATGAATCATAAATTACGTGGAAAACATATGAATGAATCAATTTTGAAATAATTTCGAAAAAACACATAATTATCGAAACTAAATTTGGCAACAACTTAATTTGGAAAAACATACTTTTGTAGATACAAATTTTATTAATAAATTAATAATACAGTTGTTATTAAATTAATAATACAGTTGTTATTAAATTAATTTTATGTAATTATTTTTGTTAATAATTAATAATATATTTGTAAATAAATTAATTAAATATTTGTATATATATATTTTTTAATTTACGAATTATTAATTTGCTAATAAATTAATAACACCTAGAATATTTTGGAAAAGCTTTCAACCATTGCAAGTAGTTTAATACCATCGAAATAAAAAGGAAACAGAGTGCAAATAATATTACTGATCCACAAAATATACATGAAAAACAGATTTAAGAAGGATGCAGATACAAAAAACAGCTGAAGATAAGATGCTTGTACCCAGAAAAAGTGGGATAAAAAAACTGACGGAAAAAAACGAAGGTAAATTAGGATTAGTGCATTGAAAATCTGGAACTGTACCAGGAGACAACTCGACCACTGACTGGATTCAATGTATTACTTGTGGCTGGTGATTGTACGAAAGCTGCATGATTTACAACATTAAGTGCATCGATTGTGGACAACGACAACTTCGGTTAGCAAACAAAATACAACGAAACTGTGGAAATGGAAATGATATAATTTTCAAGTTAAACATGTTATCAAATAGATTAATGTTATTTTGTAATCTTAATAGGGCTTGCTTTTACTGATATTTCAATCTTCTTCTTAAACTAAAATTCATTATTTTCTTATTGTTTAAACATTAGGTTGAAATATTCACTCCCAATACATTAATATTTACTCACAAAAACTTACAACAGTGTCATTTATGTGTAACTACCAGACCCGCCTGGCGTTGCCCGGGGTTTGTAAATAATAACCTTAAACAAAACTCAACTTTGTATGATTTTATATCTTTTGGAAATATTTTAAACGAACCTACTTTCGGGGGGGATGGGGGGGTGGGGAGGGAAATAATTGCCTTCTGCAGCGTTTAGTGTGTCCCCAACAAATGTCTTTCCGAACGAACTTGGGACCTGGGTCCCCGCTATATAAAGCAACGTTCATCGGATGTGCTCCGCACGTGCCGTAGACAATCAAAAACGAAGTTAAGTGAGCAAACCCTCGTAGTAATCAAGTCCATAGAACCCGAATAAAAGAATGCACCATTAATGTTCGAATATGTTGGTAACTAAAGTCGATTTATATTCAAAAGCTTCGAAGGTGATTAATATTCAAAATTGATGACAGCAGAAATCAGATTTTTTTCTTTTTTTTTTTGGTCATTCATATAGTAACTGGAGAACCTAAGAAGTTGTTAGAACTAAAAAGTTTGTGAATCGGACCATTTTTTAAGGGAGCTATAACAGGGGGACCAAAATGGTCCAACTGATAGTTGAGAGCAGGGGCCTAACATGAAAACATGTTTAAATGTTTTAGTACTTAGCGTTTTAGATCTTCAATTAGTCAAAAGTAAGCATAGGGTATGTATGAATCATTAGAATAATATTATAAAGAAATGCGTAACAATGAGGCAATTGCTTAAAAAAGGGCCCTAGGTCCCCAATATATATATGAGGGTGTTGTTCTAGGGAGAAGAGTTCAAGACTCAATTTTAAAATATGCAATGAGAATGTGAGGAAAATAAGACGTGAAAAATGCATGGCAAACAAAAAGTTCAAGGACCCCCGAAAAGGGCCCGACAGGACCCTAGGGTGCCCCAGGATTTTAACTGGAATATAGCAACGGGAGAATAACTAAATTGAAAAATGGTTCCAAAAATGAAGATCGGTTTAAGAGGGGCAATTTATTAACGATTTTGGTTCAAAAGTTTCAAGGGGCCCTGTATCGGGTACCAAGGGGTCAGGGACTTAAGAGACATATAATTTGGTATAAGGATACTTTTTAGTTGTTTTTAAAGTAATCAGAGGACGCTAGGACTATGTTAAACAAAATTGCAAGCAATTCGGATCATTTAAAAAAAAAGTGCACCAAGAGCCCAAGAAGGCGATTAATAGTCAAAATAGGTGGTAGCTAAAGTCTGAACTACATGTTAAATTGTCTTAGTACTTAGAGCTTTAAAGCTTCAATTAGTCAAAATTATGCACAGGGTATGTATTATTTGTTAGAACAATAATTTAAGGAAATGCACAAAAGATTGGGTAAATATTTAAAAAAGGGCCCTAGGGCCCCCAATAAAAATATGAGGGTTTTGGTCCAAGAAGAAGAATCCAAGATTCAACTTTAAAATTATGCTCTCAGAAGGTTCGAAAATTAGGGGGTGAAAAATGCTTGGCGCTCAAAATGATTTCAAGGGGCCCTGAATGGGGCTCTACGGTTCTATAGGGGGCCCCAGTGTCTTATATGGAATGTAGACTCTTGGGAATAACTAAATGGAAAAAGGATCTCAAAAATAAAGATCGGATTAAGAGAAAGCAATTTATTAACAATTCATTTGCACAAAAAAATCAAGGGGCACTGCAAGGGGCCCCAAGGATCCAGGGTCATAACTGAAAAGTAGACAGGCGAGAATAACTAAATGGAGAAAGGTCCTCCAAAACGACAAAATTGGATAAAAAGGGGGCAAGTTATTAACAATTTAGTGCATAAAATCGTAAAGAGTCCCAGGGGCCCCGGCTCTTAAAAAATTAAACATCTGAGCCTCAGGTGCACCAGGAGTTGCTTGGACTAACCTCACCTAAATTTTCAGAGTTGTACATGCGGTAGATTTTGCTAGCGATCGCCGACAGACAGATACACACACACAGAGAGAACGATTTGTTCTTTTATTAGTATAGATTATTATTGTTAACAATTTAATTGTAGTTATTATTAATAACAATCTCTTCTAAACATGTGCGGAATCTCTTCTGCCCTGTAAGGGAGATTGCGTAAAATAGTTTTCTTGGTGAAGACTCTCCTAGCTTTACCTTAATTTAAGGCATTTTGCTGAGAAAAACTGTCGTAACTTTAAATCTTAAATTTAAATCTCGGAAATATATTCGTATCTGAGGTTTTTAAAGATCAAGAACGCGTTTCGCAATCGTGGGTAACTTGAAGAGGAAATTATATATTATATTTCAATTTTTAATATAATTTCATGGTTATATTATAATTTTGTATTAAGAAAAATCTTTTTTTTTTTAAAGTGCATTGTAGCCGAATGAAAAGAGACTACTTCTTACTGTTAATCAATTTATAAATATGTAAAATTACAATGTCTTAAAATAATGTTTTATTTTAAAATCTACTAAAATACAGGTATAAAGAAAATCAGATCTTCAAATTATTGAAATATTAATTGACTCTTAATGCTAAACTCATCTCAACCGATCGAGATTTTAATTATTTAAAACTCCGCAAGATTACTAAAACGACACAAGTTTTTATATCTGAAAATATATTTAGACACAGATAAAATGTTTTTTTTTTTTCTAATTTCAAGGATACTGCTATTTTTTTTTTAAATAAATGTAAAGAAAAAGAAGGACGGTATTACGGCACTCTGAGTTATTGAAGCAGTATTTTGTTACTAGAAAATGCGTATCTTACTGTTTGAGATATATATAAAATAGAATAAATGTACCATATAAATATGTATTTATATAATCGAAAAAAGTCTTTCCAAATGTATACGAGCATGTTCTAGCGATTCTATTATCCAGAAGTGCTCGCGACAGCAATATCTTTATTTATATTGATGTCCTATAATGTGCTGTATAAACATGAGCAATCAAATATTTCTAAATTTGTCTTCCATAAGAAATAATTTGAGGTACTTCATTTGAATCAAAACCTTTTGAAAACACATCATCCTATTTAACAATGAACACTTTTTATGTTCTAATGGTACTGTTAAACTTGCTGTTTACTAGATGCTGCTGTTTGCTAGACTGTTCATCTTTCCCCACTTGTGAGTTTAGTGTGCATATTTTTTTTCAATTTTTTTATTGGTTTTTTTTTTTTTTTTTTTTTTTTTTTTTTTTTTTGCGTACTTAGTGAATTTTGCATTGAATTCAATGTTTTAAATAACAACAACAACAAAAAAAAAATAAGCCTGGAAGAATGTTATTAAATATGGTATTCGATGGTGCATCTGTGCAATTAAAAATTAAGGGAGGGAGAAAATTAGCTTCTGTTGCCATCAATGTGTTCTAAAGTAGAAATAAGAAATATTTACATTTCAGACACTTGCAAAAACATTTGAACTACAAGTTCTGGACAAAAAACAAAGAAAAATACATTTACAATATCATAACAGCACATAACATTCACACGCAGCAAGGTGACAGCACAGTAAGGTGACCCGCACAAGACATATGCACAATTTTCTACAAAAGCTAACAAAACATATCAGGGTTTAATTTGGTCAAACAGCGGTTATAGCTTAAAAGTATACAAACATAATGAATCAGTGAAGAAGTTCAAATCATAAGCTGAAATAAGATTTATATATTATTCCTTTGTAAGAAAAAGAACTTTAAGTGTTGTATTGAAGGAAATCCGAATAAAGCATTTAAATTAATAAACATTTACTGTTGTTAAGATTCTCTTAAGCTTTTGCAGCTTTTAACGTCTAATACATTTATGTCCAGCGTCCCATATTTAGGACGCTTCGAAAGTTAATAAATTTGTATATTTTGTCCTACTTTTTCATGCAAACTGTATGAAATAACTATAAAAAGATGTTTTTATATGTGACCAAGAGATGAGAGCACATGGTTGCTTTTTAAATAGAGACTTTTTTCCGATGTTCATAGATTTTTCATGATCCTAATAAATAAGTTTAACCCCAGCTTCCTGACTTTTTTGAAATGTGGCTTTTTTATTGTCAAATTATGTGTTCTATTGTATTTTTGTGCATCTTTGTAACATTTCAATCATAGTACGCTAGGCGTAAATGATTACATATTTTTAATAGCTATTTAGGAGAGAGTTTTGTATGTGAATTCCTTCCAAGATGATTTTGAACCAGGTGATTTGGATTATTTTTAACCATCATATACGATTATTTTAATTTAACAGTACTAATAATTATATTCTTATTAGTCTCTGTAAAAAAAAGAAATTATATACAGGGTGATTCATAAAAGATGGGCAGAACTTTAAGGGGTTATAGTACACTTAAAGACAAATAATATTAAATAGGAGACTAAGGGTCCCAGACGTATTCCCAAGGAGATAGGGGGCATTAAAGTTTAGGGTCCGAAATTTCAAATGATTATAAAACATGGAAAAATTGGTCGATTCGTTTGCGGTTTTTGCAAAAAATTTTCTTTATGCCAGTATTTTCTTGAAATAAAATTTTAAAGTTCAATTTCAAAAAATGCCGATAGGGGGCGCTTTAGACTTTGGAGTAACAAACAACTATTTTTTAACGTTATTTTTTGTATTTCTTTAAATGATTTCGAAAGATTAGACTTAAACTTAAATTTTGATCTAAAAATCTGAGTCCTAACGAGTAGTTAAGTAGCATAAACTGAAATTTGAAATTTGAAACCCTTCTCCCCCCAGCACAAAAATCAGTTATTCCCGATCTTTGTGTCGTAGATTAGGCTCTAACTACTGCCGCGTTTTGCTAAAATTATTCTTTATGTCAGTATTTTCTTGAAAATAAATTTTAAAGAAAATTTTCAAAAAATTCCGATAGAGGGCGCTTTAGACTTTGGAGTAACGAATAACTATTTTATACCGTTATTTTTTGTGTCTCATTAAATGCTTTCTAAAGCTTAGACTTAAACTTAAATTTTCAGCTCAAAATCTGAATCGCTGAGCGTGGTTCAGTAGCGAGGGGAGGGGGTTCAAATTTCAACTTCTGAACATAGTTCAGTTTGCACTACTTAACCATGCCCAACGATTCTGTGCTGTGATACGAGGCAAAAATACAACTTTCGTCAAGGACTGCATAGTCGGAATTCACTCATAAAGGCACTGGCACAGTTGGAAACGTCGCTCATGCAAACGTTAAAGCTCCATTCCTGACGCTAGTCACCGGGTGAAGAAGGAAACAGAAAGTATGCAAATGTCAAATGGGGAAGAAGAAGAACACGTATGCAAAATTTCGACACGATTCAGGCATAAAAACCACTGAACGGTGAGTCAAGTGTAAGTCGCTGTAGTAATGAATCGGAAGATGGTGCCCTTCACGAATAAGGAAAAGGCTGAGATGCATTTAATTTACGGAGCGGCAGATGGAAATGGTGCAGAGGCACAACGAATGTACGGAGAGCGATTTCCCAACAGGCAGTTGCCTAACCGCAAAACTTTCGAGCGCTTGCACAGACAGTTGTGTGAGACGGGATCATTTCTCGCTTCCCGGTCGAATGCAGGTCGTGCAAAAAAGGACGAATCAGTAGTTGTTGCAGAAGCCATTCTGGATGTAGTAGCGGCGCAGCCAAGTACAAGTACACGAACAGTGGCTAGGCAGGTGGATACCTCACAGTCCATGACTTGGAGGGTACTGAAGGATGAACATTTGCTCCCGTTTCATGTGCAACGAGTCCAGAAACTGTCTCCAGGGGATTATCCAAATCGTATTGAATTCGCCCGCTGGTTTCTGCAGCAGAACGCGCTAAATCCACATTTTGGACGAACTGTGCTTTTCACCGATGAATGTACCTTCACACGTGAAGGTACATTTAACACACACAATGCACATGTATGGGCGGATGTCAATCCACATGCTACGTATCCACATGCTCATCAGAGACGCTTTTCCATCAATGTTTGGGCAGGAATCCTCGGAGACCACCTAATCGGACCGTACCTTCTTCCTGAACGCCTCAACGGTAAAACATACCTCACATTTCTGCAACATGTGCTGCCAGACCTGTTAAACGTTGTTCCTCCACGCATCCGGCGGGTCATGTGGTTCCAGCACGATGGAGCGCCAGCCCATTACGTACGAGACGTCCGCAACTATCTGGACATCACATTTCCGAACAGATGGATTGGTCGAGGTGGTCCTGTTGCTTGGCCTGCTCGCTCGCCAGATCTTTCACCCCTCGATTTCTTTTTTTGGGGACGATTGAAGGCTCTTATGTATGAGACACCGATTGAATCCCCCGAGGAACTGGTCGCCAGACTTTCCGCCGCTGTAGGGGAAGTGCTCGAAAAGCCTGATGTTTTCGCGAATGTTCGCCGTTCCATTCTTCGCCGTTGTTCTGCGTGCATAACCTCTGGTGGTCACAATTTTGAACATTTATTGTAATTACATGTTAATAAATATGCTTTGGTAACATAATCCTAATTTGTGTCTTTTTACCTCGTATCACAGCACACAATGTGTGGACATGGTAAACTGAACTGTGCTCAGGAGTAGAAATTTCAAACCCCTCTCCCCAGAAACTTAACCACGTCTAACGATTCAGATTTTGGGCTGAAAATTTAAGTCTAAGCTTTAGAAAGCATTTAATGAGACACAAAAAATAACGGTATAAAATAGTTGTTCGTTACTCCAAAGTCTAAAGCGCCCTCTATCGGAATTTTTTGAAAATTTTCTTTAAAATTTATTTTCAAGAAAATACTGACATAAAGAATAATTTTAGCAAAACGCGGCAGTAGTTAGAGCCTAATCTACGACACAAAGATCGGGAATAACTGATTTTTGTTCTGGGGGGAGAAGGGTTTCAAATTTCAAATTTCAGTTTACGCTACTTAACTACTCGTTAGGACTCAGATTTTTAGATCAAAATTTAAGTTTAAGTCTAAGCTTTCGAAATCATTTAAAGAAATACAAAAAATAACGTTAAAAAATAGTTGTTTGTTACTCCAAAGTCTAAAGCGCCCCCTATCGGCATTTTTTGAAATTGAACTTTAAAATTTTATTTCAAGAAAATACTGGCATAAAGAAAATTTTTTGCAAAAACCGCAAACGAATCGACCAATTTTTCCATGTTTTATAATCATTTGAAATTTCGGACCCTAAACTTTAATGCCCCCTATCTCCTTGGGAATACGTCTGGGACCCTTAGTCTCCTATTTAATATTATTTGTCTTTAAGTGTACTATAACCCCTTAAAGTTCTGCCCATCTTTTATGAATCACCCTGTATATATGTATATATATATATATATTTAGCAGCACATAAAATACTATTTAATGAAAATTGTACATGCAAAATGCTATTTAAATTTATATAAATCTAGACAAAAAATATAATTATGCATATTGTTCTATTAAAAAATTTATCCATTTTTCTTTATTTAACTGAGATGTTTACGTTTCATCAAATATATACAAAAGAAAATAAATAACTTTATTTTTTTTAGCTTTTTACCAGTTCATTTTGCAACATTTCAAACTGTTTTTAGCAGCACAGTTGAGAAAATAAAAAAGTCAGTCATAAATATGTTAACCCGTTCGGGTATTACATTAATAGTACTACATGTCTTTCCATTGAGTATTATTTTGTCTGGACAATTACTTTTTTACTATGCACACTCAGTAATAATAGTACATGTTTATGCATCTCTTATTAAGACTTAATTAATGTTTTGGCATTTAGTAATAATAATTGTAATAAAAGTTTTCTTAATTCTCTTTGCACCGTTGATGATTCTTTTTTTAACATGTATTTCACTCTTCAAATTTAAAATATAGGTTAAATTTATGAACGTATCATGTGCGATAAAAAGAAAAAAAACTCTTAAAAAGTAGCAAAATCTGTTAAATCATGTTTTAATACGATATTTTCCAAATGTGTACGTAAACGTTCTTGTGATATGAATGTGAATTTAATAGTATGCAAAATAACTGCATTCGTTAGATTTCATGCAATAACATATTCGTTAAACTTCGTTAAATATATTTGGCTAAACTACTTATAGCATTATTAATGCAAAAAAGTAAGGTTTTCTGAAAATTTAAAAAAAAAAATGTACCCGAAAGGTTAAGTGTTTTCAGTAAAAATAAAACATTTTAATATATAAGAAATAAAATACATGACCATAAGAAAACAATATTGCTTATTTCAAGGAGACTGCTATGATTTGAATGGATCGAGTAAGTATTTTATTATAACTGTCTGTATCATAAAAGTATCATTTTGTTGTTACAATATGTTTCTGTTGAGTATTAGGATATCTATAAAAAGAAAGCAACGTACCATGCAAACAAATATTTAATATACTCGATCAACTGTCTGTCGCAATGTTTCTTTTCTGTAGCACATGGGACCATTTTATTTTGAGTTTCAAATTACCTATTGTTTCTACATTAATTGGATGATGTTACGTTATTGTTTTGTTGATTCCCTTCATTATTTTTAAGTAATTCCAAAAATATAAAAAAATAAAGAGTTTTGAGATCCGGCGAATACAAAATAACATTATACGTTAATGGGAATGAAAATAAAATTTCAAAGATAGTATTTTAACACCCATTTTTAAGAATTTTTAAAAAATTATTTTAATTAGTATAATTAAAATATTGTCTTAGATTTAATATATTAATAAATGTATTCCACATATAAATGTATACAATGTATACTAAGGGTATTCCTCGTGTTTAATGGTTATCAAGTAAAATAAATTTTTTTGAAAATCTACCCTAACACACTTTTTATAACCAAAATTAGGCAATTTATTTGAGGTCTATGTGAGCGGGATAAAAAATCTTAAGAACATGTTGAAAAATAAATATTTTTTTTTATTTTTAAATCTTTATTCCAGTTACTTATTAACATACCTGCTAAAATTCTGGTATTTCATTTTTTTCCCGCCAACTTTACTTAATAAGATAAATCAAATAGGTATCACGTGGAAAGGTTTTATTAAAAATGTGTCCAACTTTTAAACATGTTTAATTGATTGGAAAAAGCTGGAAGGTTGTCCGCTTTACATTACAGGTGCATTCCCATTTCATTTATATTTGTTAGTAGAAAAATATTTTGTTGAAATAAATATTGATTGATATAAATTTATGTATATTCAGTAATAATAAAATATTTATTAATTGTAAAAGAAAACTATTTGGATATGGCAATCCCAAAACTTTCTTCTATCTCATAAATGTTAATACTTCCTGGAAAAAGCAGCATATCAGCACCACCGGTTGGACGACTTACACCAAAATCTAATTATCAACAGCTTTGACAACTTCTAACTAAATCTGAAGTTTGATAAAAATCCAGTGCATTAGTTTTTTAGATAGAGCTATTGCAGAAATCGTAAAATAGTCAGCATAGCAGCGCCACCTGTTGGGAGATTTACGCTTAAAATTAGGCAGCACTAATTTATATCAGGGAATAACTGAATCTGAAGTTTGATGAAACTTCGTGCATTGTTTTTCGAGTTAGAGCTATTGCGATAATCATGAATAATGGAGCATAACAGCGACACTTTTTGGGCGATTTTCACCAAAAAGTAATGAGCACTAAACTATATCCTGGACTAACTGAATCTGAAGTTTTATGAAAATTCGTGCAGTGGTTCTTGAGATATAGCTATTGCAGAAATAGTGAAAAATGGCGCTACCTGTTAGGCAATTTTGACCAAAAACTAATCAGGGCCAGTTTATATCAAGGTCTAACTGAATCTAACGTTTTGGGAAATTTTGTGTGTTAGTTCTTGAGAACAAGCGCCCACAAAATTTTTGTCACATACAGACTAACAGAATAACAGAGTGAGACACATAGTGACAGACAGAGTGATAGACAGACATTTTCTAAAAACCATCAAATCGTGTTCAGGGCGTTCTAAAACGTATAAATCCCTCCAAAACCGAAAGATGAAAATTTTCACGAATCCAATACTTTCTTCTTGTAAAGATAGAACAAAGTAAAAATACTGAATAGTCAATGTATCTGATGTAAAGAAGCATTACATTAATCGCTTTGCAAAACGTATGTGTTTATCGATATAAGAGTCATAACCTAAAAATTTATAATTTCGGCTCTGAAAGCTGGTAGATGGTAAGAACCTAATGTTACGCTCATCGACATAACCATTTATAGATTTTCAGTATTTCTTAGAACATTGCATAAAAAGGGACAGGTCCCGTTTACAGACCCGTTACAAAAAACAATCTGGCTTCGTCGGCTTATATTTCTCAGGCAGATAGCAGCCCGTAACAAACTGTAATCAACCAAACAACATGTGAATTTGAAGCATGAAGTTTGAGAAGTCATTTAATAATGTTCCGGCAAATAATCTAAGAATAGAAGTTCTCTAGGCAGTTTTATCTTAATTCAGTAATAGAAATAGTCTCTAATATTTTCGCATAGCCATTAGGGCTCAATTTCCTTCACCAAAATTACCAACAGCGTTAAATTTGTATGTCTAACTCTTATTAGACGAAATTATTCTTTTAGAAATAATTCAAAAATTACTAATTAAGCCATAGTTTGATTAAACTTAATTATTACACTGCATTATGCAGAAATGAGACTTAAATTAATAAGAACTAAAGCTAAGTCCAAATAAATGATAATTTAGAAAGTATTTTCAAGATTTTATGCTCATTTCATACACTCATTTCAGTATAAATTTGAAGTTTTGAATTTTTTAGAAACCATTCTTAGTACACATTTACATCTTCAAATTAACCATATGTCAAATTCTAAGCTTCTTGTCTAACGATCTGCAACCACTCTGTTGGTAGTGGCACTAACATAAAACACCTATGTTGAAACAGAGACTGTCACCGTTAATTTGCCGACATTAATTTTTAAATCAGTTTGGTATTTCTTAATATTCCATAGAAAACGTAATTTAGGGAGTTTTTAAAGGCTTCTTTAGAACGTTTGTTGTTCCTGCCAACCCCAGATGGTATTAGCACCAGCATAAAATACACCCTGAGTCGGATCAGAGACTGGCACCATTCATTCGCAACCATTACTTTTCTAATCGGTTTATTATTTCCTGATACTGCATACAAATCGTAATTTATAACATTTTTTGAATGCTTTTTGCTCCTTCCATTTGCTTCACCCCTTTTAAATTTCGAATTTATTTTCGACAGCTCTTAGAGGACATTTATATTTCATAAGTAACTATCATTTCATATTTAAAGTTTCTAGCCTCTTATTAGCCTCAGATATCGCAATTTAGAAAGTTTTTTGCTCCTGCAACCCTCTGGTGATAGTGGCACGGACATAGCTTATCTTGGAGCAGGTTCTATCATCACCAATTTACAAACATTATTTTTTAAATCGGTTTGGTATTTCATAAGATTGCATAAAAATCGTAATTTAGGACTTTTTAGAACGCTTTTTGCTCACTTCATCGTTTTAATTTTGTAATTTTTTTCGACCGTTCTTAGAAAGCATTTGCATTTTTTAAGTGATTAACATGCCAAATTTCAAAATGTTGGACCCCTTAGTGTAACAAAAAACGCGATTTAGAACATTTTTTGCTCCTGCAACTCCTAGGTAGCAGTGACAATAACAGAAAATATAGCCTATGTTGGAGCAGGGACTGTTACCATGAACGTGCAGCCATTACTTTTGAAATCGGTTTGATATTTTCTGAGATTGCGTAGTAATAGGAATTTAGAACGCTTTTTGCGCATTTTCACGCCTTTTAAATATCGAATTTTTTAAAAACTGTTCTTAAAGAGCATTTACATCTTATAAGTAATTACCAAGCTAAATTTAAAGTTGATAGCCCCTGCAGAATCTCAAAAATCACAGTTTACATCTTTTTTGCTCCTACAACCCCCAGGTGGTAGTGATACTGATTTGAAATAGAGCCATTGTTAGAGCAAGTGCTGTCACCTTCAATTTCCAACCATCACATTTGAAAGTGGCTTGGTACTTCCTCAGATTGCGTAGAAATCGCAATTTAGAACGCTTTTAGAACGCTGTTTGCGCATTTTCACCCCTTTTAAATTTCGAATTTTTTAAGAAAGTTTCTTAGAGATCATTTATATCTTATAAATAACTACCATGATAAATTTCATGTTTCTAGGCAATTCAATAACACAAAAATTGCTTGTTAGAACGTACTTTGCTCCTGCACCCCATTTGGCGTAGTACAGTCATAAGATATAGCCTATCATGGAGCAAGGGCTTTCACCATCATTTTTCCACAATTATTTTATAAATCGGTTCGGTAGTTCCTGTGATTGCGTAGAAATCGCAATTTAGAACGTTTTTGGAACACTTTTCGCGCATTTTCACCCCTTTTTAATTTCGATTTTTTAAGGAAATGTTCATATAGATAATTTATATCTAATAAGTAACTACTATGCTGAAATTCATGTTTCTAGTCCATCCAGTAACACAAAAATCACGTTTTTAGAACGTCTTTTGCTCCTGTAGCCTTTTTGGGTCCGTAGAACCGACATAAAATATAGCCTATGTTGGCTCAAGGACTGTCATCATCTTTTTGGCACCATTATTTTTGAAATCGCCATTTAGAAGTTCTTTAGAACGCTTTTTGCGCATGTTCACGTCTATTAAATTTCGAATTTTTAAAGAAAAATTCTTAGATATCTTTTGCACCTTATAAATAAATACGAATCCGAAGTTCATGTTTCTGGGCCCTTCAGTACCACAAAAATCGCATTTTTTGAACGTTTTTTGATCCTAAACCCCCGATGGGGTAGTGGCATTGAGTTAACCCTTAAATGCCGGCTGTTGCTTTTCGGCAACATACCGAATTTAGGCTTTAAAATACTATTAGAGTAACATTGAAGCTATAATTCATAATGTTACCAATAAAATACATTCTGAAAATATTATTAAATGGATTTTCAACATGCAGATTGCAACACTTGTGCTGTTTAAGAATGGTAAAGATAGATTTATTTGTTCAATCGTTGCTACTTGTTCTTTTTGTTTTGTTTGGAAGGTTGCGAAATACCCTATTTTGTTCTGCAGTGAGCAAGTAAAATTTAATTCTTATTATAGTTCCTAAAAATTTTGTGTGTTTAATATTATAGAATTTTATCAAAGAAAGTTATTTTTTCAATTAAAGACTAGTATTGCCGATTAGTAACAAACGGTTTCTTAGCCGTAAAACATACTTAAAACAAAATATGATTTTTAAAAGTATTTTTCCCATGATTTATTTTAAAAATGAAAGCCGAAAAACATTATTACAATGATTTTCGAAAAATCAGGCATTTAAGATTAAGTTATAGCCTATGTTCGAACGTAGACTAAAACCATCATTTTAATACCATTACTTTTGAAATCGGTTCGGCAGTTCCAGAGATTACCTCGTACAAATAAATAAACAAACAAATAAACAGACTTTACTTCGTTATAATATTTGTATAAATATAGATAATAGATTTTTGAGTTTTAAGCAGCATTTAAAAAATAAAATAAGACAAAAATAATTAAAAAAAATCGAATTGTTTACGAGTTGGTTTTATAGTGAATTAATCACTTTCCTCAGTGCGAAATATTCGTTTTTCTATATTCAAAAATTTAGTAAGTAAGCACGTAAACATTTTCATGTTCAATAAACAAGTTCAACATCAAACATTATATTTAATAGCATTAACATTAACATTAAAATTAACATTATTTTATTACTCTAACATGTAGAAATTATCTAAAGGAACTTTAAACTTTCACAAAATCAATTTTTGATAATTAATTTATTCTGAATCTTTCAACATTTCAGAACAATATGCAAAAAGCTGCATTCAAAAATATGCATTATTTCTTGAGTTATAATCATTTATAGACAGCTAGTGTAATGGAATTTATTTGGATACAGAAACATTAAGATGTAAGAACTTTTCTCAAATTAGTAAATTTTGAGTTTGCGCGCATTGTTATTTTCAAACTATATAAGCTACTGTTTTAAAAATTGAACAACGTGTGCGTTTCTTCATTGTTTATATGCTAAAACTAAAATAATTGACATACTTTTTTTTTTCATTTTAAAAATGAGATATTGTTTTTCAAACGTTCTTAAATTGTGTGTTAAAAATAAAATATAAACAATAATCTTCGTGTATATTTTGGTTTTCATTTAGAGATAAGTTTGTTATGATCCTATTTAAACAAATTTAGTTTTATATGTGCATAGTTTCTAGTTTTATCTTGCGTGCAGCACTTAATGATTTTCATTCACATAAAAGTGATATGAATAATAAAAATAAAAATAAAATTTTACTTTTGTATATACAACATTTATTTTCTGCGTAATGTACTTAAAAATATATACTTTCGCCAGAAAAGGAAAAGAAAAAATTTAATTGCATATTATTTGAAGTTTCGTACTTTGAAAATGGTGATGTTGTTCTCAAAGGTTCTGTGACCCCTTTAAACAGTTGAAAATGTTTATTTCATAATTTATAGCATACGAAAAACTGACATCTCGCTTTAAGAAAACTGATTATTAATCTACAAATGGAAATCTATATGGAAAGTGGCTTAGTATAGAGCACTGGAGATCTATTCCAGGGGCCCGGGTTCGATTCCCGGCTTGGACATTTTTCACTAAGTTGGTTTACGCATTGTTAGCAATGTGATAATTCACGTCTTTAATATTCAATAATTTCAAGCGTAATTTCACTACTTAAAAGTAGTTGAAAAAATAATTAAATTGTATATTCACCGATGTTGGGTTCATTTGCATCTCATGTTACGCCACTAGACTGTGTGCTCATGAAGACTTTTCCATCTAGTGCTGCGATAACAGCCTTACCGACTTATATAAGTGAGAGATGCCAAGCTGGGCATCGTCCTTGTGACTTAGTGGTAGAGCACTGGAGATCTATTCCAGGGGCCCGGGTTCGATTCCCGGCTTGGACATTTTTCAATAAGTTGGTTTATGCCTTGTTAGCAATGTGATAATTCACGTCTTTAATAGTATATACTGTTTTGATATGACATTTAAATTGGACTTTCTTATATGGACAACCTGTATATGTATATTGTTAGATGAAAATATGTCACATACTTGCGATCCAGAAAAATCGAAACATGCTTTACTTTCAAAGCAGTTTTACTTTACATGAAATGATTAATCTCTTCAAGGCTATTCACTAACTGTATTTTTTTTAAGTAACTTCCTTTTAAAAAGGAATTCAAATTGAGAGAAAAAAAAATATTACAATCTACATTTTCTCCAATAAATTATGTTACTCACAATTACGAAAAGGTTATTTATTTTTAAAAATCTCAGCAACAAATATATCAATGACAGGGAAAGAAAAATTGCTTTTGTAAATGCTACTATATATCTCAAAAATATATTTGTTTCTCAGGTTAGTAATAAAAAAGAACAAATCTCGGAATCCATTTTAACTCAGAAGATATTATTGTATATTTTCGTAATTGGTTATGCTATATTTTGGTAGATTAACAAAAATAGGTAATATTTTATAGTGTTAACCAACTGTATTTCCATTTTACAGAGGTCTAAATAAACATTATGTAAAACAAGTTGGAAATTGCTCGTCAAACGTGGCAAATGAGGTGCGTTCGTACTATAACTAGTTTTAAAATTATTTTTTGCACCCCATATTGTACTGAATGTATAATTTTTTGCACTTCATAACGTGCATAGTCTGATACATCATTAAAATGCACTTCCAATAATTTTTTCGGAACACTTTTGACTGTCCCTGTAATTAAACTATACATCCGATTTTCCTAAAATTTGAAATAGCTCAACAAAATTTTGGAACAATTATATCTTTAAAATTTCAGACCATTCGGAAGGCTGTAATATCATTAAAATGCACTTGCAATAATTTTTCACATTGGCCGTAATGTAAAGAAAAACTTTTGGCTGTCCCTGTAATTAAACTATACATCCGATTTTCCTAAAATTTGAAATGGCTCGACAAAATTTTGCAACAATTATATCTTTAAAATTTCAGATCATTCGGAAGGCTCTAATACCATTAAAATCCACTTGCAATAATTTTTCCCATTGGCCGTAATGTAAAGAAAAACTTTTGACTGTCCCTGTAATTAAACTATACGTCCGATTTTCCTAAAATTGCAAATGGCTCGACAAAATTTTGCAACAATTATATCTTTAAAATTTCAGATCATTCGGAAGGCTCTAATATCATTAAAATCCACTTGCAATAATTTTTCCCATTGGCCGTAATGTAAAGAAAAACTTTTGACTGTCCCTGTAATTAAACTATACATCCGATTTTCATAAAATTTGAAATGGCTCGACAAAATTTTGCAACAATCACATATTTGAAATTTCAGACTATTCGGTTGGGTAGTTTTTGCTCTGTTACATGCGGACAGACGGACAGACGGACAGACGGACGGACAGACGGACGGACAGACGGACAGACGGACGGACAGACGGACGGACAGACGGACAGACGGACGGACTGAGCGACGACTATAGGTGCTACGTATTTATATAATTACGAACGCACCTAAAAAGAGAAAGAAAAAAAAACATTGGACATTGAATCCCATGGCATTACTAAACTTTAAATATTTTCCATGAGAAGTTTTTGATCCTTATTTAAAAAGGTGTTTATACAGATATGAAACACTATAATTTAAGCAAATTTCGATAAATTGCTAGATTTTAAATGTGCAGGTAACACAATCACCTGGCGGGTTCACTGGGATTTAGGAAACTAACAGTTATTACAATTCATGTAAGCCAGTGGCCGAGAGGTTCTGCTCTCGAAGCTGGTAGACGGGAAGTGCTGGGTTCGATCCCAATCGCGCCCGTCGGCCTAATCGTTCGGAGTTTTCGTGGTTTTCTTCGAACCTTGGTTCTCCAAGCGTTAATACGGGTTAGGTTCCCTTAGAAAGACCTCCACGGAAGGCACTACCCCCCTTAGGGCCTATATCCCACGTGCAGATAATTGGCCGACATAAATACAACCAACCAACAACCAACCAATTCATGTAAGTAGTCAAAAGAAAAATCTTTCAATATGTTTGAATCTGAATTTATTTTTATTTAATTTTGTTCCTATTAGGAATAGTGTGGATTTTGTATTATTTTTAAAGTCCATATTTTTAATGGATTTTCAAAGTATTCTGTGAAATTTGGCGATATCAACAAAAATGCGCAAAATTTCCCTGTAATTCGCAATTCGATCTATGATACTATACATATACATCATGACTTCTGGGATTTGGAATACGAATAATTTTCATACTATCGCTTCTGATCGGAGAGTGGCCATTTCAAACACTTTGAAGACGTCATCACAATTCACATAAATTAAGATAAGTCTCAGGATAAATTTGTTAAAATGTATTGATGAATGTCAAAGGTGTTATTGTATATTTTTGTTTTGTTTTATCGTCATACACCTTAAGTTTTTGGAAAAATAAATAAAATGGTGATCGTATGTCCACATTGTTTTGTATGTTTCCTTACAAATATTTATGTTATTTTTTTCCAGGTTCTTTTGAATAACCTGTATTTTTTAATTACTTTTTTAATATCTGTATATTCAAATGATGGCATTTTACATTTCTACTGTTACTTCATTTATGTTTTACCATTTAGCAAGTTCTTGGGAAACTTCGTGTATCATTCCTTTGATTTATATTTCATATGCGTTGCACTCTTTAAATTAATAAAAAGGGATGCTTATTACAATAAATAATAATGAATAACAATAATACTAATAAACTGCAGGGTATTACGTATTTTCGAATCTTTTAACAAGATCGTTTATCCTGATGTAATAATACATTTTGCAAATGTCTCCAAAAATTGGTCCATACCCTATTGCTATTTAATAGTAATTATAATAGTAACGGAAATATACAGCTTTAGCAAAACTCAATTGCCGGATGTTAAAAACTTATATTTTCAAAACTATTAATGTATTTGAAAATAATGAAATTAATTAGAATCTTTCTTTTTCCGTCGCTCAATGCTGTATTGGGGGTGTTTTACATCACTAACATGTCCGCCAAAATTCCCGGATCTTACGCCATAATATTTCTTTTCGTGAGGTCGCATGAAAGTTCTTTTTTTGAACCACCACTGCCAAAATCACTCAGAGAACTGAAAGAACGAATCGATGTTGCAACAATTAACAGCTAAGACTAGATAATGTGTGAAACGAACTTGATTACATGCTAGATGTCTGTCAAGTTACGACAGGTTTACACATCGGAACATCTATAACTAAAAAAAAAAAAAAAAAACAGAGTATTATTGTTTATTTTCATGTATCAGTTATTTTAGTATGTATAATGTTTGGAAAATATGTTTTTTTAATGCGGCCATTCATTAATGCTAATTTTAATAAATAAAATTTTCGTTTAATTTCATGTAATAAGTGCATGTAAAAAGTTCGTGTTTCATTTCAAAACGTCATTTTTGTCATTGGGTTAACTACTAATAATTGTTTCACATAAAAATAATTTCCTTCAAAATGGCAAGAAAATCTGACCCGAAAAGTATAATATAAGTGATACATTGTTTTAGCATAAAATATATTGCACGCACTAAAAGTGACGCTTTTTGCATTATAGTTTTTAATGATTAATGAAAAATATAATGCAGCCTAAGATATTTGATAAAGATAAATCTTAACACAAGCAAACCTAAAATAGCTTTAATTGAACAAGCATCCATTTCTCGTAACATTAGGCTCCCACAACATGGGATTTTCCAACTAATTACTCGTTGATTCCAAGTTTCTCCTATGATTGCAATTACTGAGAATCTGAAAAGGTTTGTGTTAACGACGCAGAATATCCCTGATTGATCAGCTTTGTTATAGTACGTTGTAGATAATTTCGCAGAATATCCATTACATGCCTTCCAGAAATGAAATGCTTTTAAATACTCCTTTTAATACCGTGAATACTGTGTTCTATTTTAGTGCACAATAAATCTTTTTTGTGGGATCTATCTACAAAAAAACAATTTTTCAAAGTAAAGAAAAGAAAAATGATGAAAGTTGTGGCTAAAAGATGGTGTGATATCAAATTTCCAAACGTTTTTATTATGCAACTTATTTAACATTTTTCATTAAAATATTTATCATGGCAATTCGAATGCCTTTGTATATGTTGATAGATATCGGATATGTTGATATCCCTTTCTGCTGTACTAAATACATCATAACGTATTTCTAAAATGTCAAATGTTTTAAAATTATACATGTGGCGGCTATCGTTCCATATTTCACACAAATTTCTCACCAAACCTATAGTGAAAATTGTTACTTAAGCATATAAATTAAGATTTTCTTTTACATACTTGTAATCGGAGAAATTTGTGTCTTAAAATAATGGTGACTTATCTTAGAAAACTCCGTGGTTTTGCTCGCGTAATATTTGAAATATGCTAAGTGATATTTATATGTCTAATATTTATTAAAAAGTACTAACTAAATTTTTATTTTATTAAAAGGTAATATTTTATTTTATTAAAAGGTACTTATTACTTTTACGAATAATTCAAAAATTGCTATTTAAAATACAGTTTGACTAAACATCATTATTACACACCATTAGGCAGAAGTGAGACTTAAATTAATAAAACGAAATAAAACTAAAAAAAATGATAATTTATAAAATATTTTGAAACTTTTATGCTCAATTAATACACTCATTTCAGTATTCATTTCAAGTTTTGAATTTTTTAGAAACCATCTTCTTACATCTTAAAATTAACTATCATGTCAAATTCCAAGTCCTACCACCTCTCTCAACATAAAGGGCTATGTTGAAATAGGAACTATCACCATTAATTTGCCAACATTAATTTTGAAATCGGTTTGTTATTTCCTAATATTCCACAGAAACGTAATTTAGAAAGCTTTTAAAGGCCTTTTTAGAACGTTTGTTGTTCCTGTGAACCTCAAGTGATAGAATCATCGGCATAAAATATAGCCTGTGTAGGATCAGAGACTGTTACCATTGATTCGAAACTATTATTACTTTTATAATCGATTTATATTCTTTGAAATTGCATAGAAATCGTAATTTAGGACTTTTTAGGAACGCTTTTCGCACCTCCCCTTCCCTTCACCCCTTTTTAATTCGAATTTATTTTCGACAGTCCTTCGAGGGCATTTATATTGTATAAGTAACTACCATGAAATATTTAAAGTTTCTAGCCTTTTCAGTATCACAGTAATCGCAATTTAGAAATTTTTTAGATCCTGCAACCCTCTGGTGTTAGTAGCACAGACATAAAATATAGCATATTTTTGAGCAGGTTCTATCACCAACAATTTGTCATCATTATTTTTTTAATCGGTTTGGTATTTTATAAGTTTGCTTAAGAATTATAATTTATAACGCTTTTCGCTCACTTCATCATTTGGAATTTTCTGTCGACTGTTCTTAGAAAGCAGTTGCATCTTGTAAGTAAATACCATGCCGTACTTCAATGTGTTAGATCTCTCAGTTGTGCAAAAAACGCAAATAAGAACATGTTTTGCTTTTGCAATATTCAGATGGTAGTGACAGCAACATAAAATATAACCTATGTTATAGCAGGGACTGTCACCATTGATTTGCAACCATTACTTTTGAAATAGCTTGGGCATTTCCTGAGATTGAGTAGAAATCGCAATTTACAACGTTTTCAGAAGGCTTTCGCTCTTTTTCACCCCTTTTTAAATTTCCAATTTTTTCGAAACTGTTCTTAAAAATCTTTTATATCTAATAAATATGTACCTTGCCTAATTTTAAGTTGCTAGCCCCTACCGATCACAAAAATCGAAATTTAGAACGCTTTTTTGCTCCTGCAACGTTTAGATGATAGTGATACCGACATAAAATAGCGTCTATGTTAGAGCAGAGGCTGTCAGCATCAATTATCTACCATTACGTTTGAAATCAGTTTGATTCTTCCTGAGATATTGCTGACAAATCGGCTTTTAGAACGTTTTTAGAACGCTTTTCGCGCATTTTGCTCCTGCATCTCCTCTGGGGTAGTGGCAACAGATATTAAATATAGCCTATCATGGAGCAAGATATGTCACCTTCATTTGTACACCATTGTATTTGAAATCGGTTCAGTACTTCCTGAGATTGCTAAGAAATCGCAATTTAGAACGTTTTTTACAACGCTTTTGGCCCATTTTGACAACCTTTTACATTTTGATTTTTTTAGGAAATGTGCTTAGAGATCATTGATATCTTATAACTAACTACCATACCAAATTTCACGATTCTAGGGCCTTCTGTAACGCAAAAACCGCAATTTAGAACGTTTTTCTCCTGCACCCCCTTTGGGGTAGTGGCACCGACATAAAACATAGTTTTTGTTGAAGCAAGGGTTGTCACTATAATTTTGACGCCATTATTTTTTTTTATATCGGTTTGGTATTTCCTTAGATTGTGTAGAAACCACCATTTAACCATTTAGAACGTTTTTTAGAACGCTTTTCGCGCATTTTCACCCCTTTCAAATTTCGAATTGTTTAAGAACTGTTTTAAAAATCCTTTGTATCTAATATTTAGCTAATATTCAAAATTTCATATTTCTAGGATCTTCAGTAACGCTAGAATCGCATTTTTAGAACGTTTTTTGCTCCTGCACCCCCTTTGGGGTTAGTGACACCGACATAAAACATAGCCTATCTTGGAGCAAGCGTTGTCACCATCATTTTGACACCAATATTTTTAAAATCGGTTTGGTATTTCCAGAGATTGTGTAGAAACTCCCATTTAGAACGCTTTTTAGAACGCTTTTTGTGCATTTTCACCCCTTTTAAATTTCGAATTGTTTAAGAACTGTTCTTAGACATAATTTATATCTTATAAGTAACTAATATTCTAAATTCCATATTTCTAGGCCCTTTAGTAACGCAAAATTCCCATTTTTAGAAAGTTTTTTGCTACTGCACCCCCTTTGAGGTAGTGTCACCGATATAAAATATAGCCTATGTTCTAAGTTGGACTAACACCATCATTTGATACCATTACTTTTGAAATCGGTTCGGTAGCTCCAGAGATTACTTCTAACAAACAAACAAACTTTACTTCTTTATAATATTAGTATAGATTACTTAGAGTAATTAATCATTTAAAAGCAGTGAAAATAAATTTCTTTTCTCAAAACATCAGTCTTTTTCAATTTATCTGTTTGTAGGTAAAATCCAAAGTTCGACATTATTACTAAAACAAACATTTGTAAGATTTTCTGTTACGGAATTGTGCGCTTAGAAATTTGTGTCTTTAGACAATGGTGACGTATTTACGGGATTCATCATATGAACACCTTTCTTCAGAGTAATTAATAATTTAAAAGCAGTAAAATTATATATCCTTTCTAAAAATAAAAGCCATTTTTAATTTATCACTCCGTAATAACAAGCAGAATCTCGATGCATTTTCTGATACAAAGATATTACGCTGTTCCTTTACGAACTTAGATGCTTAGAAATTCGTGTAAAATATGTAAAGGTGTCCCCCAAGCCCATCATGCATAGTTTTAAATCATTTCAATTTTCAGAAGCACGTTGTGATATATTTACTACAGGAGGAAAAAAAATTCTATCAATATATACGAAAGTACTCGACTTACATACATGGTAAATATTTTGAAAAAATACGATAAATAAGTACCATAATATAAGCTTAGAAATTTAATATCACTTCATTTTTTAACCACAACTTTCATCTTTTTCCTTTTAGCTTAGCTTTTTTTTTTTCCTTTTTTAAAGCTGACTTTTTGTAGACACAATTTCTTTTTTTAAAACAGATTATACACGATAATCTACACTGTAAAAAAAATCACTGTAGATTTGCCAGAACAAACTCGATCACAGTGAATGTGCTGTATCTTTTTTTGGTTTCCTGACTATATTAACATGGGAATACAGTAGTTGCGTAAAATTAACAGCACAAAGTGCTGGCAATTTGGACGCATTTTTTTACAGCACAAACTGCTGGCGTCCAAATTGCCAGCACATTGTGGTGTTAATTTTACGCAACTACTGTATTTTCCATGTTAATATAGTCAGGAAACCAAAGAAAGATACAGCACATTCACTGTGATCGAGTTTGTGCTCGAGATGAACAGTACTTTGTTCTGTAAAAATGTCGTTTTTTTTTTTTTTTTTTTTTTTTTTTTTTTTACAGTGTACTTCACTTAAATTAAAATGAGTTCTCGTAGAACCTTAGTAAGAATGGAAAAAATACAATATGTATGCATTTTGTTTACATAGAATTCACTTCTTAGAATTATAAAACATTTAAAAGCAATGAAACTCAACGTCTTTTATCAAAGTAATCAAAAATATAGTTTATCAAAAATATAGTGAAAAACCAATAGATTCGAAGTAAAATATGGGTATATATATATGTATATAGAAAATATTTGTCTGTTAGTTAGATTTTGTTTAAAAATAATGTTTTTTTCAGGAATATTTTTCCTTTTCAAATACCTAAAGTTAATCCGAGAATGGAACACCACTTAAAGAACAGTACAGATTTTAAGTTCTTAATGAGCCTTTACACATTATAAGTAACCAACGAAAAATTTCAGGCTTATGCCCCGAACGGTATCACAGAAATCTGAATTTTAGAAGGGTTTTTTTCTTTTTTCTCTATCATTTTAAATTTCGAACTTACTAATAAATGTTCTCTGTCTGACATTTAAATTTTAAAAGTAAAAACAGTCAAATTTCAAGTTCATTCCCTAACAATTCTATGTAAATTAGTGATGTGCGATTCTCGAGAATTCGACAATCGAGAAAAATCGTCATCGTAAAAAATCACAATAGATACAGCCACCGATTAATTCCTAGAATCTACAATCGAGATGTTTTACAATCGATTATAATGAGAGAAGCTAAAAACAGTTGTTAGAAAACTTAGCTATTATTCTGGCCGACAATTTCATAGTAGCTGAGTGATGAGCGATTCTCGAAAATTTACCAATCGAAAAAAATCGTCATCGCAAAATACACAATCGATACAGTCGTCGATTACTTTCGAGAATCTACAAAAGAGATGTTCTACAATCGATTATAGAAATCATTGTTTTTACATATATATAAGGCAGATTTTATTAAATATAGGGTATAAGAGATGGAATAAAAAAGCAAAAAAAAAAAAAAAAAAAAAAGAAAAACAAAGGGAGGCTAGAGTGGAGCCGCAAGACTTGAAAAGTCATATGAGGGCGCCCCCTGGTTGAAAAAATTTGAAAAAACGCGTGTAGCTATGAAGCGGTAAGGGGAGTTTAAGTATAAAAATTAGAATTTTTCGGCAATTAGCACCAAAATGGCCAAAGGAATAAGAATCAAAAGCATCCCCTAGTGGCAAAAACATTAACTAAAGGCTGGTAAATGGGATCAATATTTTTTATTGATTTTTCCACGTCATTTGAGATTGGATCTTTAATTCCCCCATTTTAGAAAGCCTTCGACTGGAATACATTAAAGGAACCCCCACTGGGAGCAAAGTAGGGGGAGGGACAAGGAAAGTGGATACTATGAATTAGGGATCACAGGACTTTCCAACGATATGTCACATGAGGGGTGTCGGCTAAATTTAGAAAAGTGCCCCCGCGCGGGGGCAAATAAGGGGAGGGGCGCGGGCGATATATAAAATGAAATAGTAGTCACAGAGCTTTCCAATGATATATCACATGAGGGGTGTCAGCAAAAGATAGAAAAGAGTCCCAACTCCCAGGATTCCAATTATTCCCCCCCCCCCCGAAATACACCCTGCCCATCCCTCTCTTTGAAATTTTCATATATTATAAAATATTTATCGGAGGGCTCCGTAAAAAAAAAAAATCCGATCTAAAATGTTTAAAAACGCTACGATTTCAAAAAAGTTCGAGAAGTGGCTCTCTCGGGGCGCCAAACTAGGGAGGGAAGAAGAAAGGTTTATAATATGAAAGAGTGGATAATTAAGATGGGCCCGAAAACTTTCCGACGATATATCACATGACGGGTCCAAAAAAAGTTTTAAATTGACCCCTCCCACGTGGGTTCACTCTTTCTTCCCATAATATACCCGGAAATCACGCAGCCCCCTTTTAAAATTTTACATTTAATAAATAATATTTATCGGAGGGCTCATCAAAAAACCTCATTTAATGATATTTATTCTAGAAATCGCTACAATTTAAAAAAATTTACCCCCTCAACACTCCCTCCCCCGCCCCCTCCCGGAATTCAACTCCGGGAGGAGAAAGGTTCATGTATGAAAGAGTGGTCAAAGGACTTTCCGATGATATGTCACAGGAGGGGTTTGGTAAATGTTTGAAAACTAACTCCAGCCCCTCGGTCTACTCTCGCGCCTCACGGAATTCACTCACCTTCCTCTTTGAACTTTTTATATTTCATAAATAATATTTATCTGAGAGCTCCAGGTATGGGGCAGCTTGCAGAGCTAAAATAAGAGAAACATTGAAAATTCGGGGCAAAATGGCAATAAATTCAACAGTAAAGTTTGAAACTAGGACAATACAGAACTGAATACATAAACCACTATGCCTCATAACCCACATTGGTTAATAGCAATAAAAAGATAACTGCCAGTTAAGCTGATGGCATTCAGCTCACAGGCTATTCACACTAATTGTATACTATACATTTCAATGAATAATGCTCCACAAAAAATAAATGAAGGAGAAATATCCACTTTCCCTCCCCCCCTTTATACTTAACCAATACCCTCCAAATCTAATCAGGGAAGCTCCTTAACATAATAAACCAGTATAACAAATTTGAAACAAATCAGATAATTCTGCATGAAAAAAAACATATCGCTAAATTAAGGAGGGGGTCTAACCCCCTTTAACCCCTTTATACTTAACTTATGAACATCCAAATCTAATCAGGAAAACTCCTTATCAGAATAAACATAGGAAAAAAATAAAATAAATTGGATAATTGTGCATGAAAATCCATTTATCTAAATTAAGGGGAGGGGACTTGCCCCCTTTTCGTCCTTTTATACTTAACCAATGAACCTCCAAATCTAATGAAGGAAGCGCCATATCGGAATAAACCGGTATATTAAATTTGAAGCAAATCGAATAATTCTGCGTGAAAAAGCCTTTTATCTAAATTAAGATGGAGACTAACCCCTCCCCTCTAAACCTAACCCATAAACCTCCAAATCTAATCAAGGCAGCTTCTTTACATAATATACCGGTATACCAAATTTGGAGCAAATCTAATAATTTTGCATGAAAAACCCATTTATCTAAATTAAGGTGGGGTCTACCCCCCTTTCCCCCCTTTATTCTTAACTAATGAACCTTCAAATTTAATCAGGGAAGCTCCTTAATATAATAAACCAGTATACCAAAATTTGAAGCAAATCAGATAATTCTGCAGAAAAAAAAAAAAAAACATATCGCTAAATTAAGGGGGAAAAATAAAGTAAATTGGATAATTCTGCATGAAAATCTATTTATCTAAATTAAGGGGAGGGGACTTGCCCCCTTTTCGTCCTTTTATACTTAATCAATGAAACTCCAAATCTAATGAAGGAAGCGCAGAGCCATATTGGAATAAACCGGTAAATGAAATTTGAAGCAAATCTAATAATTGTGCATGAAAAACCCATTTATCTAAATTAAGGAGGGGGTCTATCCCCTTTCCCCACTTCATACTTAACTAATGAACCTCCAAATTTAATCAGGGAAGCTCCTTAACGTAATAAACTGGTGTACCAAATTTGGAGCAAATCGAATAATTCTGCATGAAAAACCCATTTATCTAAATTAAGGGGGAGGGTGATCAGCCCCCTTTTCCCTCTTTATCCTTAACCAATGAACCCCAAAATTAATCAGGGGAACGCCTTATAAGAATGAACATAGAAAAAAATTTGAAGCAAATCGGACATTTCTATCAAGAGTTACGTACATACATACGTACGCACGTACATACATGCATACATACATACATAGAGAACCGGCGAGTACATTAACTCTCAGGCTTAGATAGCCTGTGAGCTAAAAAGAGCTTGGATAAGCAGATGGACTCCTCTTGAAATTATGACTTAAACCTGAAATGCGGTAAGTTTGACTCTGAAATCTTCATTTCTATCTCGCAAATCTCATCTCGATGATTTTTCTGGCATATCAATGCTTCCCGAGGAGATGGTGCTCGATGGTTGGTTTCTCTCGTGCTTTTCAACCTTTCCCGATGGGAAGCTTCTCGATGGTTTCTCTCGCCCTTTTCAACCTCGCCCGATGGGAAGCCTCTCGATGCTTTCTCTCGCCCTTTTCAACCTTGCCCGATGGGAAGCCTCTCGAGGATTTCTTTCGCGCTTTTCAACATTTCCCTGTGAGAAGCTTCTCGAGGCTTTCTCTCGCGCTTTTCAACATTTCCCTATGAGAAACTCCTCGAGGATTTTTATCGTCCTCAGCAGAGAAGAGATGTGAGAAGATTTATCGAGAAATACCAAGGGTCGAGATAGAGAAAGAACCATGACAATGATATGTGAAATGAAGCCCTAATTTTCAAAGTGTCTCTTATTTTAGCCCTACCAAGGTGTCACATACCTGGAGCCCTCCGATAAAAATTATTTAATAAATATAAAAATTTCAAAGAGGAAGGTGGGTCGAGTGAATTCGAGGGGGGGGGGGCGTGAGAGTGGACCCATACGGGGTGAAATTTTAAAAAATTTTCCGAACCCTTCCTGTGGCATATAATCGAAAAGCCCTTTGACCACTCTTTCATATTATGAACCTTTCTTCGCCCGAAGGGGGATGGAAACGGGCAAACAAATTTTAAAACCGTAGCCGATTTCTATAATAAATTTAAATATCATTTTAGATGTGGGGTTTTTATGCAGTCTTCCGGTAAATATTATTTATTGAACATGAAATTTTTAAAGTGGCGGCTGCGCGAATTCCGGGGCGAAAGAGTGGGCCCACGGGGGCAGGGAGGGGGAGCAATTTTCAAACTTTTTTTGGACCCGTCATGTGATATGTAATCGGAAAGCTCTCGGATGGCTCTTTCATATTATGAGACTTTCTTCCTCTCATCCCAATTTGGCCCCCACTGCGGGGGTAGTTTTTTCCGTTTTTATCATTTTAGATAGGATTTTTTTATGGAGCCGTCCGATAAATATTATATATAATATATGAAATTTCAGGACACGTTTCAAAATTTAACCAAGACCCCTCATGTGATATATCGTTGGAAAGGTTTGTGACTACTTATTGATGTTATGCACTTCCGGTGGCCGTCCCACCACTTTGCTCCCCCACCGGGAGACACTTTTCCAAATTTAGCCAAGATCCCTCATGGGAGATATCATTGAAAAGGTCTGTGACTACTTATTGATGTTAAGCACCTCCGGTGTCCGCCACCCCCACTTTCGCCCCCTGGGGGCACTTTTTCAAATTTAGCCAAGACCCTTCATGTGAGATATCGTTGGAAAGGTCTGTGAGTACTTATTGATATTATGCACCTCCGGAGACAGCCGCCCTCCACTTACCCCCCCGGGGGACACTTTTCCAAATTTAGCCAAGACCCCTCATGTGAGATATCGTTGAAAAGGTCTGTGACTACTTATTGTTGTTATGCACCTCCGGTGTCCGTCTCCCCACTTTGCTGCTCCGGGTGAACATTTTTCAAAATTTAGCTAGGACTCCGCATGTGAGATATCGTTGGAAAGGTCTGTGAGTACTTATTGATGTTATGCACTTCCCGTGACCGCCCCCCCCCCACTTTTCCCTCACGTGGGTGTTTTTGTAAATTTAGCCGAGACCCCTCATGTGACTTATTGTTGGAAAGGCCAATGACCACTTACTCATATTATCCCCCTCCCGCACCCCTACCCCCTTTGCCCCCACGGGAAGGGAATTTTTATAAATTCAGATCCAGACCCCTCATGTGACATATGGCTGGAAAAGGCTAAAGACCTGTGATGATTTATTCATATTAAGCAGATGCTGTGCCCCTCCGCTCACTTTGACCTCTCCTCCAAGAGATCTGGTCCGAGGTTCATTCGTTTCGAGGTTATATTTTTTTACAAGATTTTGTAGTGCGTGCACACCACGGTGCCGTATATAGCGGGTAACCTGTTCGTGATTACATATTACAAGATTACGTATAAATTAAAGGCCCCAATTAAAGGAGTGGCCCTCTAGCGGGCGCAGCCACCTAGTCTTTATTAACATCGACTCATTTCTGTTCTCCCGCAGACGATTCTTGATAAATGTATGACATATATAATATATAATATATGATGTATAAAAACAATTTGCAAACTGGAGTCATCGAGAAAAAATTTACACAATCGAAAAATATCGAGATGTTCATACAATCGAAAAAATTAAGAAAAACATCTCGTTATCCCCCATCACTAATGTAAATAATAATTTAGAAAGTTTATAGGTAGTTATTTGCTCGTTTGAGCATTTGAAAGTGAGATTTTTTTAAACAGTTGTTAGTGTGCATTTACACCTTAAAAGTAACCGCCTTGCGGAAATTCAGTTTTTCATTTTCTACGGTATTACAGTAATCCCAATTTTAGAAAGCTTTTTGATTTTGCACAGTTTAAAATTTCGAATTTTTTTGCAACAGTTTGCTCTGAAAATTTACGACTTATATTTTACCAAACATGTCAAACTTAAACTTCCCAGGGTTAAAAAAAGAGTTTTTAGAAAGCTGTCCTCATTTTGCCCTATTAAATTACGATATTTTATTATAGTCTTTGGAGGATAAATTTATTAAAAGAAGTCAAACCTTTATATCCAAATATTTTAAACGAGATTTTTAGCATATGCAGATAAGTGCTACACATTTAAGATATTATACATTTCCATCTATTAACGATGAAATTAAGTAAATTCATTTGTGTTTCAAGATGTGTTTATCATGAAAGTATAAGTTGTGTATAAAGTAGAGAATTAAATATATATATATATATATATATATAGTTTCTAGATAAATAAATTTATAAAGAAAGTTCGTTATTTTGTAAAAATAGTTAAAAAACAAATAAAAAATAAAACGTCATATAGAATGCAACAGTTAAAGTTATTAAAAATTAGCGTAAAAAATGAGTAACAGATCCATGCTTATGCCAAATGTTTACAAATTTTGAGTAAAAAAGGAAGATAAAATTTCAGTAACACGTTTAAATTACTCGTGAATACCATCATTTTTATTGATAGCTTAGGTCATGCGAACAATTCAGTATTTTTGGAATCTTTTCCATTAAAATCAAAACTTTTCCATCTTTTAAAATATATAAGGTATATTTTCCTTTAAACAATTCAGAAAATATTTTGTTATAGTCTTCGGTGTCAATATATACATTTTTAAAAACAAATCATAGTTTATTTCCAAATATTTTACCGAGATTTTTATCATGTGCAGATAATTACTATACTTACAAAGAAGTATATATTCCTTCTATAAACGATACAGGAACAGAATTCCTCTTTGTTTCAAGATATGTTTATAATGCATGTATAATTCATCTGCAGATAATTACTATACTTGAAAAAGTTATTTTTTCTTTACAAACCGTACAAGTAAGGTATACAACATACTTCTTTGTTTCAACATGTGTTTGCAATGAATGTATAATTTATGTATAAAACGTAAAATTATATATAATGAAAAAATATAAAGGTGCTAGTTGTAGAAATTCATAGCGATTTCATTTTTTTATAAACAAAAAAGAAAACTTCTAATACAATGGAAAAGTGAAAGCTATAAAAATTAATGCGTATGCCAAATATTTACAAATTTTGAAAAAAAAAGATATATTCAATTTTAATAACATATTAAAATCTCACATACCATCCATCATTTTTCTTGACAGCGTAGGTCATGAGAACAATGAAGTAGTTTTGGAATCTTTCCCATTAAAATACAATTTTCTCAGCTTGTAAAATAAGTTAGAAAATATTTATACAATATTCAATACATACTTTATTATAGTATTCACAAACAAAGATACGCTTTTAAAAATCGTAGATTATAATAGCAAATATTTTTAACGGTGAATTTATAAATAATCCTAGTTTTGATGCTTTAGAAAATCTTGCGGGAAATTCAGACATATAGTATCGGATACATAATTCTGATATTTATTTAATGTGGCATGTATTTAAAAATATTCAACTGTGCTTTCGGATGAGGTTAACGAATGTATAATGCTTGCATAGAAAATGATAAGAGAAAATATTTGATTAACACAAAATATAGTGAATTGTTAACGTCAGGTTTTTGAAATAATATTGATAGGGCAAAAATCCAAATTAACATTAACCTCTTCAGTTCTGAATCTAAAATAACAATACAAATGCTTATTCACTTGTTTTTCCAAACAAAATGGCATCGTAAATGACAGAAAAAATTTCTTCTCTGAAATTGGTCCTTTAGGCGCCTAGTAATTTAAGTTCTAAAGTACGGATCTAAAGCTACAAACCTCTTAAAAACAACATTTTAATAATCATTAACCTAAATTAACGCAATCACAAATTTAAGAGCTTTAAACAAGTAAATAATCTACAAATCCTCAAAAATTACTACATGTTATTAAACTACATGTCTACATGTTATTAAACTTTATAAATTTGTAATATTGTATGAAATTTATACTTTCGTTTCAGTTTTATAGTTGGTGAATTTTGATTTATTAAAAAAAGTTAAAAATCAATAGCTTATACGAGTAAAATGGTAACCTGGCAATTACATAAAGATGTGCAGTTATAAAAATACGAAAAGGATTTCGTGTTTCAATTAAAGGTGTACATATTTTGTTCATATTTCAAAATTCTATTGAAACTTTATATTATAAAAACTGTATTTAAAATGGGGATTTTGAGCTCTTAAAGCTTATTATGCAGAGTAAAATTAGAAATGATAAATTTTAATTCTAAGTTTTGGAACAGATAACGAAATTTAAACATTTAAATACAGTACCCGCCGCTTAATAAAATCAGCCACTTAATCTGATCAAATTGTGAAGACCGGAATTAAATCAATACAAACTTCTATTAAAACTGCCGCTTAATAACAGCAGCATCGCCGGTTAATAAACTCAAAACGTTTCTTCAGCAGGAAAATGTAGTAGATATGTGCAAGCAAAACAATTCGTTTAATATTCACTGAAAAAAAAAATTTTGCTTTTTTTTTCAGTTTACACATAAATAAAACAAAATAAAAATATTACAGCCGATATCCCAGAGAGTCGCACCTGCATAGGAACAACCACGTCCATCACATGCCCTAACAACCATTTTCTCCCCTCGGATATAGTGGGAGATTAGTGTAGAAAGAAAAGGAGGATTAAAGAGGAATGGGGTAAGGTGTAGATGTATGGGGGAGGGATAAACGAATGCCTTCTTTCAAAGATTTTTAGCGCAGTGGTAAGTTTCAAATATTGTTGTTATTGTGACCACATGGCTTATTTTATTTCTTTCTATAATTCTAAAAAGAGAATTTAGTTCCGTTTGATCCAGTTTTGTTTCATTTGAAACCCCTAACGAGTTCGATGTCTAAGCGAAAGGATTTATCCTTGAAAAAAAAGAGTTACATTTTAGAGAATTATGATAATTTACCGAAATGTAGCCAAAGGGAAGCGGCGTCAAATCTTGGGATTTCCCAATCTGTTTTATGCAATTTGCCTAAGAACGGAGACAATATTAAGTCTGAAATTGTAGCAAATCGCAATTTGAGCGTCAAACGGAAGCGAGAAGGAAAAGCAGGGGACGTCGAGGCAGCACTTTTAGAATGGTTTAATAATGCCAGGTTAAAAAAAGACCTATTGATGGCTGGTTGTCACGAAGGAAATAACGAAACAATGCCGTTTATCGCAAAATGTACGACGAAAAGTAGGACGAGGATTTAGACTCTGGAGATTACTGGAAAGCAAAAGTTTTTTTTCCGATTAATTGAAAGACTATGGTCTTTCTCAAATCGTTAACACTTATAAAACAGGACTGTTTTATTGGACATTATCAGAGCATACTCATATGTTCAAAACAGAGTTCAGTGAAGGATGCAATATAATTAAACAACTTGTAACTGTTCTTCTGACGTGCAACATGACGGGGACCATCAAGAAAACACCTTTAGTGTTTCAAGGAAGTAAGAAACCGCGCCCTTTTAAAGTAGTAAAGAGATTTCCGGTGGATTACCGCAACAATTAAAAATCATGGGTGACATTTCCAATTTTCACAGATTTTTCTGTGTAATGGGACCAAAAAATTTACGGAAAATATTGCCCTGTTTATGGACAGTTGCGCTGTACACTCTCCATATTTAACATCAAAGTATATAAAAATAGTTTTTCTTCCACCTAATACCACAGTGTTACACAGTCACTTGATCAGGGAATAAGCAAAGATTTTAAATGTTATGCTAGGATGGAATCGGTCAAAAAAGCAGTAACAGAAATCGAAGTATGTGATTTATCTGCGTCTTCTTCTGTATTCTCCATAGCAAAATGAGATCTGTCCGTCTGTTGAATGCAATCCATTACATTAAAATATTTTGAGACAGTGTGTCAAAAGACAGATAAAAATTAGCTTCTTGGTTTCCGGATTTTAATCTCAAGAGTCACAAGAAACGCCACCACCTCTGAAGGTAAGGGAGAATTCGAAAGGGATTTTCTTCTTCAATATGTTAAAATTGACGAAAGTCTCTCAACCTCCAGTGAAATATCTAACACAAAAATAGTAGAGCTGTTCCTGTCTTCGCAAGATTCAAGCAGACCAGCTAGTGAACATGAAGATTCCGATGAAGTGGAAGAGACAGATCCTCCATCCACTGCTGTTAATGAGACAAAAGATCTTCATACACTCAAAATCATACTAGAGAATCGGGGTGCAGAAAAAGAACTGTACAAATAGTATTACTCTCTTGCTAAAAACATTGAACATTTGATTATTTCGACTAAACAAAGCACCATTGATCAGTTTTTCATTAAATTCAGTTAATATAATTTCAGTTTTTTAAATTAATTTTATATGTAGTAAGTATTTATTATCTTTATATGTATGATAGTTATTAATTTTGAATGAATTATTAACTAATTTTAAACAAACAATTATTAATCTGGCTTGTTAATGTTATTAGATGTTACATTTTGCAATTTCTTTCCGAGTTTACGAGGTACCACCTTCGTTTTGGTTTCGGGAATGTTCGCCGGATATAAAAATTAGCTGCTTATTAAAATCAGTTCAGATCAGAACAAATATGATTTTATTAAGCGGCGGTATTGTACATTAAAAAAAATATATTTTTATTTTGGAATATTATCCCGTTTAAAAGAACATTTTAAGCAGCCTTTCTGTATCTATTTGAGATGATTTACACACCTTATAATATATAAATATTAACTTAGCCCTGGAATGTATAATAAAGTCGAAAGGAAAGCTGAGTAACTGTATTTTTACTGTTGCTGAAATTAGCTTTTTTAAGAGTTAAACTACTTGTAATAAATATGAAATCTCACTTTTAAGACAGATAGTGAAATTTAAAGCATATACGTACTTCGAGGCAACTAAATATTTTTCTGTAGAAAATGTTACGGCTGAAGAGGAATATTTGCGATATATTTCCAAATAAATCTTAAATGATATACACATTTATTAAAATACGAAATTTTAGTGTAACTAGAAACATAAACACATATTATCGCAATAAACGGACTTCATCAATTTTCCTTTCACAGACGGTTATTTGCCCGAATGATTTCATAATGTACATAACAAAAATTTCAAAATTATTCTTATTATTTAATATAATACAAGCTACCTAAATAGCATACAAAAATACATATGAGTTCAAATGGAACTGAGATATGCGTGATTCCAAAAATAAAATATAATTCATAATGTATTTGAATTGTTTTATATGAAACTGAGAAACATATATGAATTCTTAAATCACACTAAAATTAGCAGGTTTTAGTGTAAGTAAGAATTTTTATATCATTTTTAGTACGAATGCCGTAATATTTATTTATTTAAAACAAATATCGCCTATAGATTGCAACATATCTTAGTCTGAATTTTTTTAATGTGGAATTGAATAAGAAACAGAGAAACATAAAATATACTGCAACAAACATGTTGTAGTGTACCTGAAAGTTTTGTATGAATTTCTTTATTTTTGAATATGAATACCATTACTATTATATGGTTAAAACAATTATCATCTATAGATTACATCTTATTTTAGTGAATTATGTACTCTTTGCGCGAAATACTATCTAGATAACTTTTTTTAAGAATAAAAATAATCAATCCAAAAGTTTTAATATGTTTTTTAGATTAATAAATGACGCTTTAGATAAGCTAACCGTCAATGCACTTTCTATGTTTCTTAAGCTATTTTTCGCTTCATATTTGTGTCTCTTATTCATAAATTTGAAAACCGTTTTGTCACTAATGTCAGTACTATAAAAAATGATGATATTAACAATAATGTCTAACTTTTGCATTGCTAAAGCATAGATTAATATTCAAGATATTTATCGAAAAAATAAAACTTACATCTTATAAAATTTATTTCATTTCTATAATTCTTAAATAAAAGAAGAATAGTAAAATTAGGCAAAAAGAATAGTTAATTGATACATCGAATCGTATTATGTTCTCCTGTAAAAGAACACACTGGAAATTTTTTATATCCTAGAAGTGCATAAGATATTTGTAAGTGAGGAAAAATTATAAGAATAGTTGAATTACCCATCTGAACCTTATTATGTTGTCCCTTAAAAGGCCTATATGTGTTATGCTTACAACACTCTATATCTTAGAAGTGCATAAGATATGTGTAAGTATGTAAAAGTATCGTAGTAATTGATTTACCGCTGTTTGACTTATCTCAACTTTAATACGCTAACCTGTAAATGAGCAAAGTATATGTTTCACTGACAACATTAGTTAGTCTTTAAAATATATATGTAAATATAAAAGTATGTATGCGTGTATAAATTAATCAATTAATGTTTTCTTTATTAATGAGAAGTTCTTTAAAGTTTTCTGTTTATTCTATGTAAGGAAAATCGTTCACCACTTGTTTGATACCAGTTGGAAAGGAATAGATTCCTCCGAAGGTATGCAGTATTAATCAGTTTTTGCGTAGATGACAACGACAAAGATTGAGTAAAAATGTTATACGCAATGAAAACGATTTTCATCACATTACAACGAATTTAATTTGAGATTAAAAAAATTTACAAGAATTAATAATCTATAGTGTATCGCAATAGGCTAATTCAGAATAATATTTCGTTAAGAAAGAGATAAACGGTACATGTCTGATGTTTACGACTACATTGAATAAAAAAAAATACCAATGCACGCACAAGAATTTTTTAGTTCCGGGCTGGCTATGCCAGGAACAGCGAACCTATGATATGCGGGAGATTATTTTTGTCATAGACTCGGATCCTAAATTAAAATATTGAATGCCTCAAATGTAGAATAAAGTAACTATTAAAATTCAAGTTGTATAGAAAACAATAAAATCTGCAAGCAAAACTATTGTGGTTGTTTCCTGGAAAACATGTTTTGTTTTTTAAGATTTAAAATTTAAATAAGTTATGAGCAACTTTTTTTGACTAATATATTTTATTTCACTTAACTCAAATAAACTTATATTTCGTTACATACGCATACATAAAAAAATTCCTTCATTATTATGTTACATGTTGAGTAAAAAATAAACTTTTTATTTAATAAAGGTTGTTGGGATGCAGTTTACAATTTTACATGAAAATTAGAGAACAAGTTGTAAAATGTCATAGATAACGTATTCAATACGTGGAAACTTCACAGGGTGAAAATTCACAAATTGCTCCATTTTTAATTGAGACTAGCTGAGTTTGCTTAAATTCGATTGATTATCGTTGTCATACAGATAGGGATAACTGAAATGCAATTTTAAAAATTGTAATCCAGCAAAATATAGGTTAAAAAATTTCCCAGATTAAGAGAGGATCAGAAGAAATAAAAATCATAAGCAAAAAAACTTCATTCCTAGACACAAATAACTGTTTAAAAGTGTGTTGACATTTTGACAATATTTTTATTCAGTAATTGGGGTATATTTTTCGAAAGTGAATGATACGAAAAACTCAGTCTGTGATATTATTGCTTGTAATATGAGTTGGTCATATCAGACCTATTCGGACTGCATTCTTTTAAAAACAATGAAGTATGTTACGAAGCTCATATGAATTATTTCGCATCTAAGATACAGCAAATGAAATAACATTAATTTAATTATTTAAGTATAACAAGAAGTGGTACCCATATCGTTTTAAATATTCGCTACTGAGTTACAATGTGAATTTATTATTACTAAAATTTTCTCTCTCCAATATAAGTTCAGAGCAGAAATTTTAATCTATTTGTATTATTCAGGATTTTAGACATCTAAGCATATCATTCTGAGATCGAAAATGTAATTATGTTAACATATCATTAATAAAACGACAAAGAACAGAGATCCACATAAAGTGGTCATATGGATTAAAGAGAATAATACAAAAACAAAATTATATTTAATTTTACTCCATTATTATTTTATGAGCTACATTTTTGGGTTGTTGGTGGATTATAATCAAGTAAAATACTTTTTGGAAATATTTGGCGTGCTGATTTGAAAATGTTTGCTATCCACATCTTATGTGGTTCTGAAATATCTTTTTCTTTCTCTTAGATATTGTATTCATCATTAAGTAAGTGTGTAAGTAATTTGTGTGTAAGTAATTAAGTAAGTAATTTGTGTATTACGAAAATAAGTATAAAATGTAGATATGTAAACATGTATATAATGCATTCGTATGAGGTTTTTAAGGAAATAAGAAATTAAACAGTATTTGTAAATCTTAACCACATTAGTGTGTCAAAATTACCTCACAATAAGGCAGGTTTCATTTACTTGTTTTGAAATAAAAATAAAGCATCAATTTTAACACTACGTTTATTTAAAAATAGAAATTTCTTAAACAGTTTTGTGATTAGGCGGTGAAACGTTTACTGACAATATCCCAACGGGTATCGAAATTCATTTTACATCTTCTTAGATCATGTATTGATATACATTAAATAATTACAATTTGCATTTAGAAAATGAATAAGAAAAACACAGATGTAAACATGTAAATAACTCATTTGTATGAAGGTAAATCAGTATTTATAAATCTAAACTACATTGCCATCTCCAAATACCTCAATATAACGCAAGCTTTCTATCTTTTTTTTTTTTTTTTTTCGCTTATTCTTTATGAAAATAAAATTTAAAAAAGGACCAATTTTAGGACTTCATTTATTTAGCAATGAAAAATTCTTAAGCTGTTTTCTTAATTAAGAAATGAGAGGTATAAAGTCGATTTTGTCACGCAAAATTGCATTTTTTTTTTATCAAACGTCATTTTAAATGATTGATATCGTAGGGGAAGATCTAAAACCTTTTTACTTTCAAATAGCCATTTTTTTATCGCCAGTATATTAAAACCAAGACAAAAGTACACTTCTGAACAAGACGCTTTTTTAAAAGGGTGATCCATTATCCACATGTCACTTGCTTTCTGCATTCTTAAAGAAGCTATTGTTCTAAAACGTTTTAGAGGAATTAAAATAAAAAACAAAAACAAAAACAAAAATGAATAAATGTACTTAGTTATAAGGTAAGTCTCCCCATTCGCATCATTTTAGATTTATTTTATTATGTGTGGGTTAGGGTGTTTCATTTTGTAAGGCAAAAAATAAAATGTAAATTTTTTGCAGACGTTGCTTACGCCCCGAGTCACTAACTGAACAGTTAGAATTATTAATATTTATTAATTACATACAAGATTAATTAATTAAATTAATCGAAAATAATGAATTATTATAAATAAAAGCAGAAAAGAAAAGAAGTTTTTCAGAAGCCATTCTATTACATTTTATTCAAATACCAATCGAGAGGGTATGTTATTGTTCTGCATCATAATTATTTTGCCCGCGTATAGTAATTACATAAAATGTGCATCCATAGAGATTATGAATAGTTGCTACCTGGTAAAATATGTGAGAAATTACATAATTGAATGTAACACTCTACATTCTTATTGCGGCAAAATTGCAAAATTGTGAAAGTATCAAAAGCATGTAACATTTTACATATTCTGAACACAGATTTTGTGGGTTACAAATGAACGGGCCTTTTTTTTTTTTTTTTTTTCTTTTACACTGATTTTGAAATTTTTCGTCAAAATAATTGTATTTGTTACGTTTCTCATGACTAAATTATAAATAAGCAATAAATATGACTTATGTATAAATGATATGCAGTAAAGCATTGATTGATTCACTATTTATTGGATGTTGCACAAAAGCAGTGGGATTTAGTAAAAAGACAATAAGAGTTACATAAAAGATAACACCAGATATTTATATAAACGTTAATCATGCAGAAGATAATTTAAATCCTTCTTTAGGGACTATATTTATGTAACGTTATCAATATTTTGCTAATTTTGAACCCCGTCCTCTCCTTACGATATCATACATTATCATTTTCGACCCCCCCCCCCCCCCCAGATGATATCGATATCAATGTCTAAGAATAATTTTATTTTTACATTCTTTTTATATGCTTGCAGTAATATACACATATGATCATACATTTATTAGTCACACACTTTACGGATTCAAGAAGTCGATAGTATATCAATACATGAAATAAATGTATATCAAACAACATCTAAAAGAGTTAATTACTATTTAGATTTAATAATAGCTTATTGTTGCATAATGCATTTAACAATAATATTGCCTTCTTGAACTTGCCCTCTATCCGGAGAGGTTAAAAACAGAACTTATCAACAAAACAGTGGACAGCATTCTTTGTCTTTTTTTACTAGTACACCTAAGTGTAATGTCCTACATATTATGCTCCTGATTTCTCTAACAGCGAATGATATGCGAATAGGCAGAAAACAGGAATGCCAAACGTTGTCTTATTTCAAAGTTTAGAATGAAATGATATTCTAAATATTTAATGGGTTTAATAATAGCTTTGTATTTTCATTAAAATAATAATAATAATAAAGGTAACAGACTATTTGGATGTAAAGAAAAAATTACGAAAAAAGAAAAGTTTGGTTGGATCAAAAATGATAACGATATCTAAAAGCAACCCCCTCCACTCAGAGATATCTTACGATATCAAATGCCAGCTCCCCCGCCCTGACCCTAAAGTGATATCGTTATATTTGCACAACCCCTTAAGTGTTAAAGCAACTTAACTTACCAGAACATAGTTAAAAGAAGAAGATGCATATTTTTTATGCATGTTTGTAATGTCTCAAATATATTCGCTGAGCATGTTTTTAAAAGCCATTTAGGAAGGAGTTTTTATGCAAATCATTTTCAAAATGATTTTGAACCAAATTGTTTTTAAGCCTCATAAACAATTATTTTTAATTTCATAAAAATAATAATCATACTTTCATTAGTATCTGTAAGAAATAAATATATATTTTTTGTAGAACAAAAAAAAAAAAAAAAAAAAAAGAATTATTTTATGCAAAATGTAATTTAAATACTTATTTTATATAAATCTAGACAAAACAAATAAATTTGCTTAATATATTATTATAAAAATTAAAGACATTTCCCTATTTAGGATGCTTAATTTCTATCAAATAAATACAATAAAAACAAGTCAGAACTTCTATGCCAAACGTGGCAAATGAGGTGTGATCGCAATATAACTAGTTTTGTAAATATTCAGTTCTTGGTGCAATACCTGTTGTACTCTTATAAAAAAAAAATGCACAAATACAAAATTTATTAAGATTATATATATTCAATTCAGCAATAGGGAAATAATATGACTCCATCTTAAATAGAACAATCTCCATGGTAACCTAGGATCATTACCTATCATGAAATATCATTGAATTTATTACGTATGATAGTTTTAATAGGATGAAGAAAATGTTTATTAAGATCTTTATAAGTTTGGAATCGATTTCCATAAAATTTGAAACTACTCGAAAAAATTATGCAACGATTATAAATATTAAATTTCAAAGCATTCGGTGGGTTAGTTTTTGAACTGCGAAAAGATGGAATGACGGACGCACCAGACGACAACTTTAGGTGCTACATATTTAAGTAATTACGAACGAAACTAAAAATAACGTTATTTATTTAGTATTTTTCCAGTTCATTTTCCAACATTTCAAACAGTTTTTACCATTAAAGTTGAGAAAATAGAAAGTAATTTATAAATGGGTTAAGTGTGGTAAGTAAAAATAAAACTTATTATATATAAGAAATAAAATCCGTAAGAATAATCAAAATTTATTGGCTACTTCAAGGAGTCTGCTGTGTTTAGAATGGAGCGAGTAAATATTTTATTATAACTGTCTGCATCATAAAAGTCTCATTTTGTTGTTACAATATGTTTTTCTCCCATACTGAGATATCTATAAAATGACAACAATGTGCCATGCAAACATATATTTAATATAGGCGATGAAATTCTTGTCACAGTGTTTCTTTTATGTAACACATGGGATCGTTTTATTTTGAGTTTCAAATTACCTTTTGTTTCTGCATTTAATGACGGATGTTACTTTGTTGTTTTGTTGATTATTTATTGTTTAACTATTTCCAAAAACATGAAAAATATAGGGTTTTGTGATACATTAAAATCTAGCGTATATAAAACAGCAATGTAATTTATTGCAAATGAAAATGCGATTTGAAAAACGGTCTTATAATAAATACTGTTTTTTCAAGAACAATTATTTTTACTTTCTTCTATATTCAATAGAAGAAAGTATTGTAATCGAAACTTTTTTCGACTCCCGGTTTTCGACGGGTATACACGTTTTAGGGGTCAGAGATCACAAAAAACATGTTTATACAAAATATCAGTCTGTCCGTGTATTCGTATGTTGTCATTATAACATCGAAAAGTGTATGAAGTTATGCATAAAATTGATCCAAATTTGTTGTTTATGTTGTTGGCTGTAGTAAGCTGTTCCTACTTCAATTTAGAAATATTCCGCCACAAGGGGACGCTGTAATAGCGATTTTTGTGCCGTTTTAAATATTGTATCATGGAAAAGTTATGAAGTTACGCACAGGATTGAGCCAAATTTTGTGTGTATGTTTTTGGCTATGGCATGCAGGTCATCCTTGGATTGGAAAAAAATCAGTAGGAAGGGGATGCTATAATTGCGATATCTGTGCCATTTTTATTATTTTACCATCGCAAAATGTGCGCAGTTATGCATAGAATTAAACCAACTTTTTTGTGTATGTTTTTGGCTATGGAATACAACCAGGTCCTTCCTGAATTTGAAAAAAAATCTGCCTTAAGTGGGCGCTGTAGTAGCGATTTTTGCGCTATTTTCATTATAGTACCATCTTGAAGTGTATAAAATTATGCTTAGAATTGAACCAAATTTTTGTGCATGTCTTTGGTTATGGCCAGCAGGTCCTCTTACAATTTGAAATATTCCGCCGGAAGGGGGCGCTGTAATAGCGATGTCTGTGCCATTTTCATTATTGTACCATCGAAAACAGTATAAAGTTATGCATAGATTTGAACCAAATTTTATGTGTATGTTTATGGATATGGCAATCAGGTCCTCCCTGAATTTGCAAAATTTCTGCCGGAAGAGGACACTTTAATAGCGATATCTGTACCGCTTTCATTATTGTTCCATCGAAATTAGTATAAAGTTATGTATAGAATTGAATCAAACTTTTTGAGTATCTTTTCGGCTATGTCCAGCAGTTTCTCCTTGAATTTGATAATATTTTATCGAAAGGAGTCGTTGTAATAGAGATTTTTGTGCCGTTTTCTTTTTTGTACAACCGGAAGCTGTATGAAGAACATAGACTTGAACCAAATTTTACGTGTATGTTTTTGGATATGACAAAACAGGTCCTCCCTGTATTTGAAAAAATTCTGCCATAAAGCGATGTCTTTAAAAGCGATATTTGTTCCATTTGCATTCTTGTACCAACTTTTTTAATGTTACATAATTTAAACAAAAGTAAACAAAAATTATCTTTCTCTTTTTAATATCCATGTGAAAATGCATTTTTTAATTCAACGGAAATGTTACTATTTGCGCTATTTTAAATTGGGCAACAACAGGTTTAAATAATTTGGAAATATCAAATAAATATCTCCTGTAAATTTACTTTTGAATTGAAATTGTTTGGGAATGTTATTATTTAGGAATTTACAATGTTGTGTAATTTCCTTCAGTTACTCTTTTAATGCGCTAGAATATAATTATTATTTTTAAATTTTCTTTCTTTTTATAATATTCAGGTGTAAATATGTTTTTAATAACATAATTTCCATCATTTACTGGTTTTACTCGTGGTCATTTAACTAGTACGTAAAAGTTTTCTTTCTCTTTCTAATTGTCATGTGTAAATACAACTTTTTTTTTATTTATTTAAAGGAAATGTTAGGAAATGTTATTATTTTTCCTGTGTTATAATTTGTAAACAATATAAAAAATGACCCTTTCTAAATATGAACGATATATATATTAAAATAATGAAATTTTTTATAAAAAACAAACAAAAAACCACCACAAAAATGACAAATTTGTAAAAAAAAAAATAAAAAATATTGCAAACGATACACCACAAGCTCCACGAGCATGTGACTGCAAAAGATGGTTAAACTGATATGCGTTGTTTTTGTTATACTTTGTGAAAACTTTATAACATTATGCATAGCACTGAACAAAACTTTTCGTGTATGTTTTTAGCTAAGGCCAGCAGTTTCTCATTGAATTTTAAAATATTCCGCTGGAAGGGTTCGCTGTAATAGGGATTTTTGAGCCATTTTCTTTATTGTACTACAGAAAAGTTTATAAAGTTATACATAGAATTGAACCAAATTTTTTGTGTATGTTTTTGGCTATGGCCAGCAGTTCTGAAATTTTTTTCACTCTGAATTTTTTTCAAATAGGAAAATTGAATCGTGGATCAAGAATCACCTATGGACAATCCTCCCTAGTCTCCCCTAAACCATTTTCAATCCGTGATTTAACCAAGGCATACAATTAAAATACAATACAAAAAAAAAAAAAAAAAAAAAAAAAAAAAAAAAAAAAAAGGGCATTCTCATTTGCTTATAATATCAAACACCAGAAGGTTCTGCAACCTAAAATCGAAATTCTGATCAATCATACACACCCTGAAACAAAACTGAAGTCAGACTCTGACCAGTCCGATATCTGGACAAGGTAGTAATCAGATAATTTCATGATAATTAGGACAGTGTTTGTGTTAAAATAAGTCGCTACTCCTGGTAAGCATTTTGAACATTTTTGAGAGAAATGAATTCACCTTTATAATTAAGCAAGCGACAATTTCAACCATTTTTTGATTTGAGGAAACCGACAATTATTCAGTTAAATATATTTATATCTTAAGCTCATCTTATGCTGATACAATAATTAGGTTTCATTACTACGTGACGAAATTTAGAAAAGCAATTTTCTTCCTTAAATAAAAAAAAAGAAAAATGCCAGTGACTATTATTAATCTGATAAAACGTAGTGTTAAATAAGAGTTGCATTTTCTTGAGAAAAATTGCTAACTATCTAGAGTTAGAACAATGTAAAAATCCCACTTTATTTCAACAATATCTTAAGTTGAACGTCTGAACTTTAGACTTTTTTTTCTAAATACCAACCTTGCCCTTAATGCAAAATTGTGAGAAAATTATTTTTGACATTTAGTCCAATAAAATTTTAATTGCCTGATTCAAGATATGCTTGCCAACCCCGTTCAAATACACCACAGTCTCTAAAAATACGCTATTTGCTTCGTTTTAAAAAGATTGTGGAAGGGATTAATGTTAAACGATCTTATCTAATGTGGTTTCTATTCGTTTTAAAGCCGAATCAACTTCTGTCACTACAGTTTTCGTTATTGGTTAAATATAATCAAATAAACATTTCCAAATCAGTTTATATAAAATGGCTATGTAAAAAATGTCGCTGCCTAATGAAATTTTTTAACTATATAGGAAAACAGATTTAAATAAGTCATTTTAAATATAACGTTTTTAATGAGACATAATTTAAACAAAAGTTATCTTTCTCTTTTTAATATCCATGTGAATATGCATTTTTAATTCAACGAAAATGTTACTATTTGCGCTATTTTAAATTGGGCAAAAACAGGTTTAAATAATTTGGAAATATCAAAAAAATATCTCCTGTAAATTTACTTTTAAATTGAAATTGTTTGGGAATGTTATTATTTAGGAATTTACAATGTTGTGTAATTTCCTTCAGTGACTGCTTTTAATGCGCTAAAAATGAATTATTATTTTTAAATTTTCTTCCTTTTTATAATATTCAGGTGTAAATATGTTTTTAATAACATAATTTTCATCATTTACTGGTTTTACTCGCGTTCATTTAACTAGTACGTAAAAGTTTTCTTTCTCTTTCTAATTGTCATGTGTAAATACAACTTTTTTTTTTTTTTAATTTAAAGGAAATGTTAGGAAATGTTATTATTTTTCCTGTTATAATTTGTAAACAATATAAAAAATGAGCCTTTCTAAATATGGACAATATATGTATTGAAATAATGAAATTTTTAATAAAAAACAAACAAAAAACCCCCACAAAAAATGTCAAATTTGTAAAAAAAAAAAAAAAAAATATTGAAAACGACATACCACAAGCTCCACGGGCATGTGACGGCAAAAGATGGTTAAACTGATATGCGTTGTTTTTGTTCCTATAAAACTTTTTTAACGGAAATATTTTGACCAACTTCAACATTAAATAGCACTAAAATAATTCATCAATGAAAAACATGTCCGGTTTATCGAATATTTCTCTGTAAAACTATTAATTTTGATATTTTCATATTCAACAGTTTTCTTAATATTAAACAAAAAAGTTCCCCAGTCACAAGAAAAACATTTACTTCTGCGACAGCGGTAGTTACTCGCTTTTGAATTTTTAATTATACACAGCCATACCGATTACATACATTTTAAGTAATATTTTCTAACATTTTGACGGATAAAGATTTTCAATTGAAACATAAATCTTGGCAACATGTTTTAGTTGTGTATTGTTTTGCAAACATAATACTCCAGCGAATGTCTTCTCAGAATTCACTTATAATCCATCGTTTTCGAAAAAAATGGACACAGGATTGCCTTGAACTACTATTAGGAGCAGATAACTTGAACCTTGAATGAAACTGAATCTCGAATTCAAAGTAGGATGGCATTAAAACGAAAAGGAATATTTTTCAGTTTTTTCAATTACCGGAAAAAAGTTTGAAAAACATTAAATTTGTATAAAAAAAAAAATAAGAAATTTACCGTCTTATCTTCATTGTTCCTGTCTAATCTAGCTATCTAATCACCCGTATGAGATGATTAAAGGCCGGTATACTAAAATAAACTGAGGAGGGTTTACCATAGGGGAGACTTGATCCACCCTTAAGTTTTCATATTTAAACGAATTTCAGAATTTTACCAATAGGTGTCAACCAAAGTTAATGGAATGCTCAGGCAATTGTTTTTGTTTTATGCAGATATTTGAAACAGATATAAAAAATTCAATTGTGAAGTGTTTTCAACTTAAAACGTGTATTTTTTAGGAAGATTTTGTTAAAGATAAAATATAGCTTAGAAATTTAAGTAATGCAGAAATATTGATCTTTTACTCCAAGCATAAAGAATGTACAATAAATTAGGCTTAACATAACAATGTGGCATTCTTTAAAAAGTGGTTATGTGGGGATGCCTGAGCCAATCAATTTGAGGAAGGGATGACCAGATGGTCAAAGATCCCTTAATTAAGAGAAATCTATTCATTATACACCTATTTGTTCTTGAATGTTAAAGCAAAATGGAGTGATTATATTGATTAAATGTTTTAAAGTTTAAAATTTATTAAAGGAAGATGTGAAAAATTTCTATAGAAGCAAGAAAAAAATTATTGAAATATAAATGGTAAAGTTGATAGGAACGTTTATTTAAATTGTACCCATAGTAGGTAAATATAAAGAATGAAAAACACTAAAAAGGAAGAAAGCTGTAGCCATAAGAAAAGTTAAGTGTTCAGTCCTCTGCAAAGGAATTCTTGCTTCTACATTGATCAAAACTTTAAGAAGGTATGTAAACAAATTTCACCAACAAGAGCACAATAAGATGAAGCCAAACTATGTGGCAGCTAGTGTTGCCAGGTTGAGTATCACAAAAAGTAGGAGTTTAACACGGAAGTTTTCTTTTGAATTCCCTTGTATTCCGTTTAAGCAGGTTTGTTTACACATCACATTTTCCCAAATAGTTTTTAATAATAATTAAACTATGTAGCATAAAATTCTTCTGCCTTTGTTAAATAAATTTTATTTCCCTAAACAAACATTTCAGTATAAAATAAAGTGCGTCATGCCTCCAGTATGTGGGGGAGTCTTCACCTATTATTCTCCCATGAATAAAATCAATAATTTTTCAAATTTCTTGTATATTGCACTTATGTCGCAATTTTATTTTGATAAATGGTTGCATAGCGAATAAAATTATATATAAAACTTAATTCTAGGTTTAATATTTACAAAAACAAAAAATGATTTTGTAAAAAATGGGGCAACCCTCCTCAGGCTCCCCACTATAAATTAGGCAGAGGTCCGCCCGAAATAAACAGAAACCAACCAACCAACTATCAGATCAATTTGAAGTGTGAAATCTGAGAAGTCGTTTAAAAAAGTATTGACAAAAAATCTGAGACAAAAGGTGAAACGATCAGTTTTACCTAAATGCAGTAAGGAAATTGAATGACATCCTAATATTTGCCCATACCTTTTAGGATTATATATATATATATATATATATTTTTTTTTTTTTTTGTAGAAAAGCCCAAGATCTTTTGGCTATTAAATCTAAAACTATACCAAGTGAATATTGATCCTCCAGAAAATAGCACGATTGAACCAGGCAAAGAAAAAGAAATCACATGGTGATAAATGCTTCTAAACTATTTTACGAAAAAGTAGAAATTTGATGGATTTACTGGCAGAAATTAGGAAAAGATGTAAAACTTTTTTTTTTTTTTTTTTTTTTTTTTTTTGTGGGCAACACAGTGCAATTAAATAATGACTCCTTGATACTTTGCAAAAAAAAAAAAAAAAAAAAAAAAAAAAACTCTAAAGGGTATCAGAAAACATCGGGCCAACTTTTAACTTCAGTACTATATTTACTCTGCGGACCGTTTTTTTTTAAAGAAGAGAATGCGTAAAAAATATGGTTTAACCAGAAAATTATCAAAAGGTTGGACCGGTCTGCTCTCAGTCTCGATCTTAACTCTTGGAGAATATGTGGTGAACATTAGTATGAAAATTGTATAAAATGGAATATTTTTCAACCAATGAGATTTAAAAAATATTTTTCAAAGGATTAAGATTTGCACTGAGCTCGGACTAGCATATGACTTTGATAATACTGAGCAAGAGTGGCATGATCTGTCTTCAGACTTTATCCAAAACTTAATCGTTTAAAATAGCATATTTATAAAGAACACAATGGAAGCATTGTAAAATTTTAGCATGTTTATAAGTATTTTGTTAAATTTTATTGATATTTAAATTATATATAATATTTACATATAATATATATATTGAGAAAGATACCTCAGTAGAAATAATACTAGAATTAAAGACATATAGATCCATTTATTATTACAAATTGAGGAAACAAAATAGAAGTTCTTAATCTTTTACACTTATTTCATCATCACCGAACTTCAACATAAAAGCAAACCACTTCAAATTTCGACAAATATTACACTAGTTCTTCTCAAGTCGTCATAAATTATAAAAAATCATCTCAAATCGCCGAAAACATATTCTGTTTCCTTAGTTCGTCTTTCTGTCGATAGCATACTCCGGCGCTATATTTACATTGTTTCCTACTCTCTATCTCAGGGTTGTTCTTTCATCTCAAATCAGATTTCCTCTGGTAAACGGACGCGAAAGTAGCACCCGTGCATTCATTTGTTATCCAATTCATTCGGGATCGCTTGCAATGCCACATAAATAATATATAACATGTAATGTATAACAATATAACATATATAAAAAATAGCCATAAAATTTTTAGTGCTTATATTTGTGAAACACCATGTTTAAATAATTTATTAAAATAAAAGTAAAGTTTATTTATTTTTCAAATGAACCCAAATTTTATTTTGTACAATGTTTATAACTGTACATATCAAATGAAATGTGTATATTAATATCAATTTATCTTTACCGTCATGAAATGCGCAAAAGTCTATTATCTATAAAATATATTATATGAACTTTAAAAAGTTCACTGTTTTACTTAAAAAGGTGATTAAAATAATAAAAGAGATGTTACAAGTTAAAAATATACATTTTATTTAAAACTTCTTAGTACTTTCAAGTTTATCCAACATCTTCGTCAGACAATTAAAAGTATACATTTAAAAAAAAAAAACTTCTTAGTAGTTTAAAGCTTTTCCAAACTTTTCATCAAAGAATTGATATTAAATTTGACTCAATAAAATAATTCTTGCAACGAATAAAATTTGGAATTAAATTATTATGCTTACATGACTGTAGAAACTTTAAGTTAATCAGATCCTGTTCCAAACAAAGACGCTCGTATTTGTATTTACTTTTGATTTTCTTGCATTCCACTTCCATTTATCCAGTATCGACTACGTTGCAGATAGTATCTGAAAGTTCTTAAATTTCAAAGTTCATATAATATATTTTACGTTTGAACCAAGGTGAAATATTGCGTTTCATCTTAAGATACTTTTTATTTATTTCGTTATCTTTACCACAAAGTAAAACACACACAAAAAAAAAAAAAAAAAAATTATCCAAAATCAATTTAAAACGTACATACCGTCTATATGTCAAATATATCTGCAGAAAAAATAGCAATTAAATGTTTAAATAGGTATAAACTATATTTATAAATTTTCATATTCAACATCACAATTATAAAATGGTGAAGAAACTACTAACTATATTTTTGACATTTTTTTCTAATGGAGACTACTTGAGTTTGGAAAAGAAACGCTGCCTAATGTTGTACATGGGTGAGCTGAGGATTAAGAAAAACATTACATATCATTCTTATAAACCACCTTTTTTGGTATCACCAAAATACATTTTAATAAAATTTTACAATACTTTTAACAAATTATTTTAAGAAAAATATAACCGACTTGAAGGGATTGTTTCTTTCTTTCGTGTTTATTTTGCAATTCTGTATTTTCATCCACCCTTTCCGAATCTGAAATTTCTATATGAAATTAACACGAAAAAAAAAAAAAAAAAACTGTAGTTTGAAACTTGTCCTGAACTACAGTATTTTCAACCAGAAATTGACTCGAAATGCAAAAAAAATTATATTAGTAAGTAACTATAGTTAAACACCTATAGCATAGCTGCCAACTTGTACGGATTTTTCATACCACTAAAATTTAATAGAAATTTTAGACTTATTGAAATATTAAAATTTCTCAGACTTCGGTGATTCAATTAGCTAAAATTTACTATTGCATTTTAGTGGTATGAAAAATACGTACAAGTTGGCAGCTATGCCTATAGTTATATCTCTACACTGTAAGAAAAAAAACAGATGTTTCCGAAAATATATGTACGAATAATATTACGAGGTTTCATCCTGTTTATTAAAATTGTGGCGACTCCATCTTGCTTGGTCAGTAAAACGAGTTTCTCGCAGAAAGCGATTGAGCTAGCCTTTGCTCGGCATGTAAGATCTCGCTTTCTGACCGTGGGTTCTCCGGTTCAATCCCTATCGACGCACCACTCCTACAAAATATAATATAACCTCTTCCGGAACGTAAGATCTCGCTTTCTGAACGTGGGTTCTCCGGTTCGATACCTATCGACGCACCACTCCTACAAAATATAATATAACCTCTTCCGGAACGTAAGATCTCGCTTTCTGAACGTGGGTTCTCCGGTTCGATACCTATCGACGCACCACTCCTACAAAATATAATATAACCTCTTCCGGAACGTAAGATCTCGCTTTCTGAACGTGGGTTCTCCGGTTCGATACCTATCGACGCACCACTCCTACAAAATATAATATAACCTCTTCCGGAACGTAAGATCTCGCTTTCTGAACGTGGGTTCTCCGGTTCGATACCTATCGACGCACCACTCCTACAAAATATAATATAACCTCTTCCGGAACGTAAGATCTCGCTTTCTGAACGTGGGTTCTCCGGTTCGATACCTATCGACGCACCACTCCTACAAAATATAATATAACCTCTTCCGGAACGTAAGATCTCGCTTTCTGAACGTGGGTTCTCCGGTTCGATACCTATCGACGCACCACTCCTACAAAATATAATATAACCTCTTCCGGAACGTAAGATCTCGCTTTCTGAACGTGGGTTCTCCGGTTCGATACCTATCGACGCACCACTCCTACAAAATATAATATAACCTCTTCCGGAACGTAAGATCTCGCTTTCTGAACGTGGGTTCTCCGGTTCGATACCTATCGACGCACCACTCCTACAAAATATAATATAACCTCTTCCGGAACGTAAGATCTCGCTTTCTGAACGTGGGTTCTCCGGTTCGATACCTATCGACGCACCACTCGTACAAAATACAATATAACCTCTTCCGGAACGTAAGATCTCGCTTTCTGAACGTGGGTTCTCCGGTTCGATACCTATCGACGCACCACTCCTACAAAATATAATATAACCTCTTCCGGAACGTAAGATCTCGCTTTCTGAACGTGGGTTCTCCGGTTCGATACCTATCGACGCACCACTCCTACAAAATATAATATAACCTCTTCCGGAACGTAAGATCTCGCTTTCTGAACGTGGGTTCTCCGGTTCGATACCTATCGACGCACCACTCCTACAAAATATAATATAACCTCTTCCGGAACGTAAGATCTCGCTTTCTGAACGTGGGTTCTCTGGTTCGATACCTATCGACACACCACTCCTGCAAATCTATATATATAAAAGAAAGTCTGAATTTTGTATTAATCAACGCGCAGCCCAAACTACTGACCCTAAAGTCTTGAAATTTGGGGTAAAAATTCTTCTTATGACATAGAGTGCCGCTAAGAAAGGATTTTCTAAAATTCCACCCCTAAGGGGGGTAAAAAAGAGAACGAACTTTAAAAAAATTCCTTAAAAATCTGATTTTATAGCTATTTTTCAACTGATAACATATTTTGGTGTATTTTTGTATGCTGAATCGAATGGTACTAACTAAATTCTTTTAAGCCCAATAGTTCGCGAGATATTTCATATATTTCTAATTTGGCGATGTCTTTGACGCCAAAACCTCGAAATACCTAACATTATAAGTGATAATTCATTCATATTCATTCATCTTATACATCCGTTACTGTAGCAATGGAAGAAATTCAAATTAAATCTTTTTGTTACAGAATTGAACCGGCTATATGAGTTTGAAAAAAAAAAATAAATACAAACGCCTTGAAAAAAAAATAAAAAAAATATTGAATTTATTTAAAATACAGGGAAGCGATCCACTTAGAAATTAACATTATAAAACGAAAATATTTAAAAAATGAAAGCAATGTTTTTACGATTTTAAAAAGTTTTGTGGTACTTACATCCGGGCCATGTCAGATACAACTGCGCCAAGCATGGCAATTACATTAATTATAACAACACTTATTTTTTGACCATTTGATAGTTTATTTAGTATAGTTTTAAATTAATTTTATTATTATAATTTTTATTTATTATAGTTTATAGTATGCAGTTTTATGTTATTTATTTTATTTATTTATTTACTTAAAACAATTTGCCATTTTTAACAAGGTTATGTATTTAAGAATGTTAAATTACTTTTTTGAACGTAATTGGCAAACGATAAACAAGATTGGCAATTGTCAACCATTTTTGGCGATCTGTCTCATGGTTCGAATAATGCGTATTACTTTTTTTAATGGAAGAAATTGGAATTGAAATAATACATCGCGATTTATCACTTGCTCTTGGGTAAGAAGAAAAAATGGGTACTTTTATGTCAGTCGTATCCGTATGTAAATATCGCCATAGCATTTTTTAAATTGCCAATAGCAGTAGTTACATTTCGCGTATGTAAATTAAAAACAATTCTTTGTTTTAAGTTATGGCATTATTTCCTATTGTTTTACTTTTCACCTTTTTCAGTGACATTAGTGTAAAGCATGTATTATAAATGAAATGAGTGAAATGTTTTTATTTTGGATGAAAATAATAAAATAAGAATAAGATATGGAAACAATCTTTGTTGATTTATTACTTGCGCCCGGCTAACATAAAATTATCACAAAAGCCGTATATTCACATTTCTTTGGGTAGTTGTTCATGGAATTTCTGGTTAATCTTCCGTAATCGGATACTTCTTCAATCGGTGTATTAATTACAATGTTGAAAGCATCGTTTATGTATGAAGCGAAAACTTCATGGAATTCTATTACGGAAAATCATATCATCATCATCATCTACTACATATTTAAAACGGAAATTTGCATTTTATTCCTATTCCTTATAATATTTTGATAGGATATGCCACTATTAGTTAGGTAATGTTTTTGGAACGGTTTTTATGTATACACACAGTGTTCTACGTTGCTTAGTTTTAGTTATAGAGCTATTGGAAAAGCTATACAGAAAGGTGAACGCAATTATGAAAGATACATCTACTGTAATTATATAAAATGCAAATTTGCTTTTCTTTCCACCCGTTTATAATTTGAGTTTTGCTGGATGTATTTTGATGGGACTTACACTGTTAGTTAGATTATTTTTTGTGGATTGTTGGTACTTCTTGCATGGATGGTACTTCTCTGTAGCGAAGTTTTCTTCTGTTTCTTATTGTTTTTCTGAAGCACAAACTTGGCAACAAATCAGATTGCAGAAAATTAGATTACAAGAGAAAGTTCCAAAACTAGGTGTACCCGAATATGAAAGATTACCTTTTATTTAAAGTTCTACTGAACGTATTTTGATTGGAGTTGCACAGTTAGGTAATATTAGGTATTGTTGCAATATTTAAAATCTCATTCTACATTTTTAGTAATGGAACTATGAAGAAAGTTCTCAGTGGTGTAGTTGAAAAAAAAGTAGGAGAAAATCTACAGACATGGTAGATATTAAAGAGTATATATGTTAAGCTATGGAGTGCAGAGTTTCTAAAAAATACCAGAAGGTCTACGGTGTATAGTCTATGCTACATTCCTAAAAAATCTACAATCACGTTAACTTGATTATGAAAGCTATATTTAACTATCAACTTCAAATATAAAATAAAAAGGGCAATTTCGGTCCAACCGCTTATAACTTGAGTACTTTTCAATGGATTTTGAGAAGATTTGCATTGTTAGATAAATATTCAAGAAAGTGTTTCATATATAACACATATTATCTATGTTGCTCAGGTATAGAATTATGTGCGAAAGTTCTTTAATCAGTGAACCCTATTTTGAAATATTAGCCTTTTTAAAAGGTTCTACTGAGTTAATTAGCACTGCTGTTAGATATTTTTTCAGGAAAGATTTTAGTATAAAACACATATTGTTCTACATTGCTTTGCTATAGAATTATAGCTGAATGTTGTATTATCTGGTGAACCCGATTATGAAAAATTAGTCTTATTAGAAGGCTTTACTGGGCGGATTTTGATGAGATTTGCATTTTTTTATTTTCAGGGATGATTTTAATATGCTACATATCGTTCTTCCGTTCTTTTTTATATTGAATTATAAATAATCAACTAAAAGATTTGCTTCATAACAAGCCAAATTTTGTCTGAGACATTAGAAGATATAAAACCGTAATGGCGTTCATATTGTTTTCAGCAACGCGTGTGATCATTAGGGTTAAATGTATTTATTGCTATGAAACACAAGATCAAATACACAGATATATTTCGTTTAATTAAAATTTCGCTTGGAGAAACCGCCCAGCGTAGCGGGCGAAGGCTTCTACTACTATATGTAAAGCGTAAATTCCTATTTCATACCGATTGATTATAACTCAGATTCTACTGAACATAATTTTGCAGAACTTACACTATTAGATAGTAAATTTGGTTTATAAATAGTTTAATTCAAAAACCATCGTTCCAAGTTGCTTAGTAATAGTTACGGGAGTTCTAAAATTAGGTGAACTCGATTAGGAAAGATTTCAAGTTTTACTGAATGGATTTTAATGACAGTTGACCAGTTAGTTAGATAATATTTCAGGGATTTTTTCAATATTTATCATATCTTTCAAAACTGTTTAGTTACGAAGCTATGCAGAAAAAGTTCTCTGTGGTATAGTAAAGAAAATTGGAGGATAATACGCTACAGACAAAGGATGTATACTAGAATGCTATAGTTACGGACGTTGTGCAGAGTTTCTTTAAAGATCCAGAAATGATGCGACGTATACCTACCACTACATCCCTGAGAGTTCTATATAATCAGGTTAACGCGATTATGATAGCTATATTTAACTATCTCATTGTATGTAAAATGCAAAGAGAAATTTCATTCCGGTCGCTTTTAAATTTACTTCTACTGAATGGATTTTGATGGTACTTACATTGTTAGTTAGATAATTTACAGAAAAGATGTTAGTATAAAATGTAATGTTCTACGTTGCTTAATTAAATAATTATGGGTAAAGATCTAAATCAGATGAACCCAATTTCGAAAGATTGGCTTTTTTTTAAGGTTCCGCTGAATGAATTTTCACGGGATTTAAACTGTTAATTAGATTATTTTTATGAAATGTTTCGGTACATTTTCCAGTTTAAAAGATCCTGATAAGTGGATTTCGATGGAACTTGCTCGGTTAGTTAATTTTTCAGTGAATGTTTTAGTATAAAGCACATATCATTCGCTTTGTGTTGCTTGGTCGTCAGGTTGCTTGATTATAGAATTAAGGCTGAATGTTCTAGAAGCAGACGAACCAAATTATGAACGATTAGCCTTTTCAGTATGTCCAATTAACAGATTCTGATGAGATTTGCATTGATAATTTTTCATGAATCCTTTTAGTAGTATATTACATATTGTTCTATCGTTCTTCACCGAATACTACACTAAATGATCAACGAAAGAAGTTGGCCCTTAACAGCCTAAATATTGTATGGCTCAAACGATATAATAGCGTAATAACGTTCATATTGTTTTCACCAATTAGATTGGGCATTCCAGGTAAATGTCCATATTGCTTTAAAACTCATGATCAAATTCACAGATATATTTCGTTTGATTCAAGGTTTCTTTAAAAAAAACTGACCAGCGTAGCGGGCGTTAGGCTGCTAGTATATAATATAACCTCTTCCGCGTTTTTCGCAATTCCGAAACGCATTCAAATGTATTCTTCAGAAACCATTAGATTTCAAGAGTTTAAAAGAAGCATCACTGAAACGTTTGTTTCTTTTTCTGCCAGTAATTTTCGACAGCTTTTCCTAGTAATTTTTACAGTGTATTAATTAGTTTTGTCAGCATACTTTATCAATTTTACGCCTGCTCATTAATTCTTAGGTAAACTTTTTCTTTTTTAAAAAAGTTGTTCAACAAACAAATGTGGTAAATTAACGTAATTGACATTAACCTTAATATTCACCTTTTTATTACTATTGCATGTAAAATTACGCAACTGAAGTTAAGTTGACTGTTTAAAAATTGATAGTATGCCGAAAATCGATATTTCAAGTTGATAAAACTGATTAATGCGCTGACAAAGCTACTTGGACATGTTTCCGAAATGTACGTGTAGAAAAAGAAAGTTTCAGAAAGACTTCTTTGAATCATGGAATTTTTTTTATATTTGTGGTTAACGCAAATCGGTTTCGAGGTTAATTCAAAATGGGTTATTAAATTTTAGTAAATCGTACTAAACGTAACATTTTCAGAAATATTTATATGTGTGTGTTTTTTTATAGTGTAATATCAACCTTTTTGTAGAAAATTGAATATATACACTATCCTCCAGAAGTTAAGGTACGATAAGTATTTTGAAGCTCACTATTGAAATATTTGCAGTAACAATAAAATACATTGTGTATATGAATGACAGTATTGAACTTTAATAAAACTTATGCAAGAAAAAACTTGGTCACCAATTTTATTTTAAAGAAATTGTCAGATAGGTAGGAGTAAGAGGAAACTAGTCAAAATCGAACGTTCCTGACATTGTGTGTAAGTATTGTGCATAATTGTTTAATTTCAGTTGTTTTTAAAAATTTCGTTGGCAATACTCAGGAGAATCTAGCAGTGTCTCGTTGAAGTTGTTTAACCGATTAATAAAGGTGAAGGGCAATCGGATGGATGGAAATGGGATTGTCAAAAGCCGATGCTGTTAGACGTTCCTATGTGTCTCGCAGCGTGGTCCAGCGCATGTGGGATCAGTTTACATCAGACGATTATGTGCATAGAATAGTGTTGATATGTCCCGCGTAAATTGGGGCTCAAAATACTCTGGACACCAGTATTTTAAAGTAATTTACTTCGCTTTGTTTAATGGCAGGATTACTTGCGATTAAAGATGGCGAAATAAACTGTAAGAAAGAGATGTCCAGAGTATTTAGAGCCCTGATTTACGCAAGAAATCTGGCAACACTAGTCTATAAGAATTGTTCTAGGCCGATCACGAGTTATAACAAATGCGGGAGGTCGCTTTCTAGCTCTTTCAGCCCGAAGAAAGAGAACCACTACTGTACCCTTGTTTCAGATTATTTTATCGCTTCAGGGACTGAAATATCCGCTACTACTGTGTGAATACGCCTTCAAAATTCCTGTCCGTGCGCAAGACGACTAAATGTGGTTGTCCACGAAATTTTACTCATAAAAAATGGGATGTACTGTTTTCTCCGAAATGGAGTTTTCTGCCAAGAGTGCTTTTTTGCTGTAACTCATGTAAGCTATATAAATATCTTGGTCGCATTTAACAAAGAACTGTTTAGTGCATATTTCCTCCAAATTACTGGTTTCTCTGTCATTCATTTATACATTTGACATCAAAAACAGATTAACTTTGAACGGACTTTAATGCAGTGAATATATATTCTGATTTATATTCAAATATTTTTTCATCTTAAATAATTTGCGGAGTACGTTTTGATAAGCGACTTACGAAACACGATAGTGATGGGTAAAAATTTAACCTGAAGTAATTATAGTGAACCAAACTCGAACCCTACCTGAGCCGAAGGGTCGCGCCGGGTGGGTTGAGATCCGATAAAATCGTATTACACTCCTGATGCAAAGCTATAATTGTCATTCATTTTTATTCTCTTTGTTGAAAATATCGCTGTTTCCTATGCGCGGTAGATCGACGGTACGATAAAATGTTTCCACTTTCCCGGTAATATAACTGTACATGTTGCGACGACTATATTAAAACGTTGAATAGTACTGTGCACTTTAATATCATGCTATCATTTTGTGATGAGTATATAGACATTTACGAAAGTTAAAGCTTAAAGAGTAATAAAAGAAGAAAACAGACAGACAGACTAATATATTATAGCTAAATCCCGATTATTGTGGGACGGGAGCATCCCCATTCTGAACTTTTTAAAGATAAAACCATGATTGAAACTCATTGATTCCACCGCATTTATGCGCGAAAATATATAAAAATAAAACGAAAATTGCCCAGTTAAACTGATGGATTTGAGCTCACAGGCTGTTCACACCAATTGTTTATTATACTCTTTTTTCAATGAACAAAGCCACTCGGGAAATAAATTAAAAGGGGATTAGCCCCAATCCCTCTGTTCCCAATCTGTATACTTAACCTATGAGCCTTCAGATATCATCGTAGAAGTGCCTTATCAGAATAAACCAGTGCACCAAATTTGAGGCAAATCGAATAGAAAAACCCATTTATCTAAATTAAGGGGTAATAGCCTCCCGTCTCCAACTTTATACTTAACCAATGAACCTCCAAATCTAAACAGGGAAGTGCCTTATCGGAATAAACCGATATACTAAATTTGAAGCACATCGGATAGAAAAACCCATTTATCTAAATTAAGGGGGGTATTAGCCCAAGTTCTCCCCGTTATACTTAAACAATGAACCGCCAAATATAATCATTGAAGTCATTTATCAGAATTAATCGGTATACCAAATTTGAAGGAAATCTGAAAATTCTGCATGAAAAACTCATTTATCTAAGTTAAGGGAGGTTCGACCCCCCCCCCCCTTTATAGTTAACCAATGAACTCCCAAAACTAATCAGGGATGCGCCTTTTCAGAATGAACTTAAAAAGTGAAGCAAATTGGATATTTCTATCAAGAGTTATCGCGTTACGTGCATACATACGTACACACTTACTAACAGAACCTGCGGATACATTAGCTCTCAGGCTTTGACAGCCTGCGAGTTAATAAGTAAAACATTTATAAAAACACATAAAAAAATGTGTACAAAAGATACAAACAATATGTATACTCTCATTGTTTTTCAGAATCCGTGTAAAAACAATGAAAATATGTACTACATGATTACATTAATTGTTATTATTACATTAATTGTTTTGAATTGTTATCATTTGTCGGGAAATTAAAATAGACCTAAAGAATAATTTTAACCCGGGAGAACTCGCTGCATGAGATTTTCTCTCACAGTCGTACTTTTTTAAGACTCTTATTTAAATCAGTTTTCATTTTAATTAAAATTTCAAAATGTTTTTCAATTATTTTACCTATTTTGTGAATAAAAGTACCAAGCCAACCAAAAAAAGTTGATATTATATGAATGTAAAGTAAAAGAAAAGCAATTGGGCATTCTCACTTGCGAGTTCTCCCGGGTTAAGCATTAGTCGCTAAACGAAAAAAAAATAATAATAACGTTTACTCGCATTTGCATCTCGTAATTTTAACAAAAACCGTTAACAAACATTTCGTTTTTCTCTTCTCAAGATAAAATCTTTTCTCTAGATTTGTAAAAATTTTATCATTTCAGAAGTATATTTCTTCAATTGCATTGTTCAGCATTAGCGTCATTAATTCTTTTGACGCAAAAAAGTCCTTGCTATTTCACACTGAACACTAAGTTGATAATCCGGTATTTTAGAGCGACACATTGTCAGTAGAAATAACGTTGTTACGAAAAAGATTTTTCTTAGATGACTTAAGGAGTTAAAAGAAATGACCGAAGAAAGAATGCTTAGTATGAAATTCGTTAGGATCGTAATTGGTTCAATTATAGTACATTAAAGCTAGAGATTTTTTTGTTCTGAGAGAAGCGTAATGAAGATTGTGTATTTTTCATTAATTCGGGTGACTTTCATGAATGTTTGATTGTGAGATACTGATGTGGTTAATATATTTTGTCTAAGCTAGAGGAAGGTTTTGAACTTCCAAATTTGCTTTTTTAAAACTTACGTACATTTAAGAAACGTGTATATATTGTTATTGGATTAGATAACATAATTGGATAGAAAATCTTTAAAATACCGTTTTCAAAGTATTGTAATACATTAAAATGTATGACGATTTTTTTTGTAAATAACAAAAATAAGCATACAGTCATATGAATTAATTATTTTATATTTTGAACTTAATTAAATTTAAACAATAGTTATTAGCATGTTAAAAAAATTTATGCCCCCAAAATGCTCATTTTTGTATTAATATTTGTTCAGTGCTAAACTAACTAGGAATCAAATTTAAGAGTTTAGTTATTCTGTTTGTTAACAGATTGCAAAACTAATCATCAGTGCTGTGTTGTAGTGATAATTATTACATCCTCAGTTAGTTGATGTTTGTTTTCTGAGAGGGTAGCATGGAGCATGGTGCTCCTGTTGCATTATTGTCTTTTTTATTCTATTTAATTTATCTGCACCCAAATAGACAGGACATATATTTTATAATGTAATTTAAGGATTTCATGTGATGAAAGCATACTAATTAGTATTTTTAACTAGTGAAATTTGATTCTGAAACCAGAACTGTATATTTCATTGTGTGTGAAGTGTTTGTGAAAGTCAAGATTTGTTTCTGTGTTGGGAATAAAAATAAGAAAAAATCCAAGGGTTTCTTTCTTCAAGTTCTCTACAATATAAATAATATGCAGTTTGATTTCGTGTGTTAATTCAAGGGATTCAACCTATGCTTTTGGTGTTTCATATTATACTGCTTGTCGTACTAAAAATAGGTGAAAACCATTGTTTTAAGTCTATTTTATTACTATAATTTTATTTTTTTTTACAATTAGTACGATGTTTAGATAGGTCACTAACAATTGTTTTTATATGAAAATATCAATTATCATTTTAAATAGAGTTTTGAAATTTATTTTACGCGACACATTCACATTATCTGCATGTCCAGAAGTTAATATTCGAAAATATCACCAAAGACTACGCTATTTACAGTGCTCTTTTGTATTTTAATTATTTCAGGGAAATAATGTGCTGTTGAATTACTGCTAAATTTTTATTTTACCTATATTATTCAATTTTATTTATTTACGTATGAATGAAGTGTTAATTTCTGTAGAGAATATTAGTCGCAAATAATCAAATATTTATATTGTTTTAAGTTCATTCTAGTTAGTCCTCCAGAATCGAGTTCAACTCGATATAGATAGATTTAAAAAAAACATCCTTGAAAATCAATAAGAAACGAAAAATAAGTAAACTGAGATACAGTTTTCAAACAAATTTCATTTGAAAGAACATTTTTTCCCTATTCGATTTAGTAAAAAATGAAACTGCATTATTTTTAGAAGTAACTACAACTGTGAAATAAGAGAAATGTGTTACATAAATTGTTGCTACAGCTAAAATAATATCAGCATTATTTGCGTACACGTTGTAGCTTTATAATATCACAGATATAGTTTTTAATTTGTATTTTTTATCTTCTTTTTTTTTTTTAATTCTGCAGTTTACAGTAAGAACCACTATTTCTTCTTCACGGTATTATGCCTTTACTCCTAAACAATGAGATGATATCCCGGTATTTTTTCGGATCAATACCTTATCGGAAATGATATAAATGTTTGAAAAATATTTTATTCACACGAAAATAGTGGTTAAAATAAATGAGCAAGTTAAAAAGATCCCATAAAATTATTGCTGGTTCAATTGTAGTCAAAGGTTATATATTTTACCTTATTGTTACAAGCGAAATAATAACTATAAGCTGCGAAAAAAAAAGATACAAGTTTCTTAATCTCGGAAAATGTAATATAAGCACAAACGAGAATATAAAATATCCTCCTCCGACATACACAGGACTCCGAATAGCGCCAGTTAACCATATAAACATCAACAATCAACACACTTTCGAGATTTAAATGAACTTCTTTTTAAAAATAAGTTTTTTTAAGCCCCGATATGCTATTTCTTTCTGACAAAAAATAAATTGTCCTCATTAAAAAATAACATTACACATAACCATAAACCACTCGTAAAACTAAGCAGGCGTAAAAGTATAGTCGTACGGATAAATACTGATAATCTACTGCATATTTGTAAACTTCTAAACATCTCGCATTTCGAATTTTTTCACTGTCGTATTAAAAGTACTTTTAAACGCAATTAGTTTGAAAACTGCATCTCTATTTTTGTAATAGTAATTTTTTGTAGTTTTTATGCCTTTTCTGTAATGGTGTCAACTGAAGTACTCCATGTCTATCGAACGTAAAGGGAAAATAGTAGATTACCATATCTTTTTGTTGCCATTTTTTTTCATTACAAATGAAAAAAAATGTAATTAAAATGCGTGCTATACTAAGAATATCACCTTGTATAAAAATGTATTTTAAAGAATGTTTGAGTGACAGTTCTGAAGTAAACATTTCCATAATCAATACACATGCTTTAGAGACAAACATGAAAAATTACCGATGTATAAATTAAATTAGGCTGATGAAAACGTTTAAATGAGAATTGAACTTTATAATATACTTATAACTACTTAAAAGTTAAAATTGACCAAGTCTATTTATTGCACATTTGATTATATCCCACAGCTTTATGAGAGATTAAGATATGCATTACTAAAATATAATATTTATTCAATAGCTAAACCTCCAACAAAATTGAAAGATTTGATTCACAGCAAAATTGATCCTATTCCCGATTATGAAAAAGCTGGAGTCTACATCATCCCATTCAGCACAGAACGGCATAAGAATTTATTTTATATTGGTAAGACATGTCAAAAATTTAAGGAAAGATTAAAAGAGCACATTTTTTATATCAAGTTTAACAAACCACATACAGCTTTATCCAGATTGCATCAAACAGAAAATATTAATATAGGCTTCGAAAAAGCTAAAATTATCATTTCAACGTCTAACCACTTATCAGTAATCCGTGAATCCATTGAAATTTTACTTAGAAGTGATAATGTTTGTAACGACGTCTTTTCCTATAATATTCCCACAATTTGGTACAATATCCTAAATATTTCACGACCTCCTGATAATATGAACTGATCTCTTCACCCCTCTGCAGAGAAATGGACTGAACTCCGCTTGCGCATGCGTACTATTTTTGTTTTAGTTTTTTAAATGTATTTCTATTCAGTCAATCATCTTTTATCCCTTTGAAAATGAACGCGTGTGTGTTCGAAAGATCTCGGGTTACATTAAATAATATTTTTATATGTTTTTATATCTTTTTGCCACCTTTTAAGTAGTTATAATTATATTATAAAGTTTTATTAATAACAAGGTGAAAATTTCCTTCACGACACTAGTGTATAAAACAGTGTTTTCACTCTAATGAGAATTGAAAACCAATATTCCAGTTTGAGAAAATTGATTAATATATTACAAACTCTACTTCGATATGTTTTCGAAAAACAGAGGGAATAAAAATCCTTAATAATAGTATAAATTAGAATGTGTGTATCAATGTTTGAATGCAGACAACGTCAAAACGGATGAATCTATGAATCTTTGCACATGTATGGTACCCAGAAATGAACACGGGCTGCTGTGTTTATTTTTTTATTCGGATATTTTTCTTCATAATTCAAAATTTCATTATTTTCGTACAGAATCAATTAAAACTTTTCCTTTAAAATTTAACCGTCTTTCTTTTTTCGTTGGCAAAAAATGAAAACCCGGAACAATAATTTCTCCTCAATAACATAATTAATTTTCAATTGAAATATTTTACCTTAAAAAAGGAAAATAAAATGAAAAAAATGAAGAATAATAAATAATATGTATGACTATGACGTCATATTGGGAATATAACTGAAATTTTCAAGTATTTATAATAATACAAGCTACTTGAATTTTGAGTAAGTATGGAACGGAGACGAATATGACGTCATATAGAGAAAATAAAACGGATATGATTCATGTTGAAATAGAATGCGATTGAGTCATCGTATCAATTTATTTAAAGAAAATTATAATCCATACCCGTTTGTTTTTTGTTGAGCACGGTAAACATAAAAATTTAATTTAAGATTTAAGAATTAAATAAGTTAGAAAGAGAAAGGTTAAAAAGAAAATGGATAGTAAATATCAATAATATGTACCGCAAAATTATCCATTACATAAATAACGTTATGATTGGCGAAAAATTGATTTTTTTCATTCTCAAAAAGTAGAAAATTAAGAGTTGTTGAAAAAAAAAACAATTTTTGACCACTCATAATTCTTAAAGCCGTTCAGATCATAAAATATTAACCCTTTGCACTCGAGAGTTGACTATCAGTCATCACCAGTGTTGCAAAGTGTTCCGCGTAAATCTGGGCTCCAAATACTCTGGACACCACTTATTTTTACAGTTTATTTCGCCATGTTTAATCGCAGATAATTGCGCTTTTAGATAATGGGTACAAAATTCCTTTAAAATATTGGTGTCCAGATCATTTGGAGCTAAGAATTACGCCGGCCGTCTGGTAACATTAGTGGTGAGTGAAAGTCACTTCTCGAGTGCAAAGGGTTAATAAAAATTTCTTTATTTTAAAAATAAGGTTACTATTTTTTATCACAAAACCTAAAGATTTAATATGATTCCTTCACAGTAATATAATTTTACATCTGCCAATATCAAAATTAATAATCGGGAGCTCGAAAAATGTTGGAGATATGTTTGCAAATCGTGGTTTGGCACCATAATTTTAATTCCATATTTCTTTTATCTTCAAAAGAGTAAAAATAAGTTGACACTTTGGTAAATAGTTTTTTGTAACATATTTTTGCAGTCTTATAGGACATAGTGCATACATATAAAAAATTCAGAAAAATATCACCACCTAAAATATAGTTTTGTTGTAGAATTCTCCCTGCACTGTTATTTCGATTTACGAAGAGACTTTCGACGATTTTCACGATTTTCCTTGGTCAGCCTTTTTTTCAGGTTGAAATGTCATTTTCGAGATTGGTTTATTGTTTGGCACAAATTTTCCCATTTTTAGCTGAGTTATATCAACCCATCAATAAATCAGAAGTATCTAGAGATTACAAATCCGAGACAAATTTCCAATCCCGGGATTTCGGGATTGCTTGAATTCATTCCCGGGATTACAAAAGTTAAAATTTCTTTAATATCACGAATTTTGAGAATAGCTAAATATCATAATATTATAGAAAATACAAATAAAGCAAAAATATTGTCTAACTTTAATATGAAAACATTACAAGTTAACAATTTTTAATTTTAATTAAATATCAAAAAGTATAGAATAAATTACAACAATTAAAAATTAAAACAAATATGCTGTTGATGTTTCAAAATGTAATCAAAAACATGAAATCGCTATACTTCATCTTCTAGATAATTTCTTTTATTTCCTGTTAAACAAGTTTTTGAATGGTTTACTATTTACAATTTAAAAAAATAATTAATATCACTAATTAAATTTTGAATTATTCGCATAACAACCTAATTAAAGTTTATAATTCTAGGATATCGCAAACGCAAGATTTTCCCTAATATGAAGTTTATTCTAGAAATAAAAGAACTTAACACACACACACATACAATAAAAAATTACATAGTTTACGTATAAAAATTACGTATAGTCCTGATAGATGTATAGTTTAAGAATTTAAATAGAGATAGTTGTTAAAATTCGAAAACGTTGCATAAAAAAATATATATATATATATATATATATAACATAATATGAGAAAAAAGGATTTTGATAGTTTGAATAGTTCAATGTTTTTAGCTAATCGATATATTTATTTAAAAATATGATCGAAGAAATATGACGACATCTAAAGTTTCATCTCCAAGTTCCAATTAGGATAGCAATCTTGTCTTTTTTTTAGTGAAATTTCATACTGGTTTAGAAACTCTGTTAGCATTTCAATACACATTTTTGCCCTAAAAAAGCTCCATATATGCGCATAAGGCTTAAATTCCAGAATTTGTATAAATTTAAATTTATTGAATGAACATTTATGTTTATAAATCGCTTGTTTGCAGTCTATGTCTATTCGCCAAAAGTCAAACTAATTTTTTTCCGGAATTTTTAAAAGTTTATATTTCACTCGTAATTAACTCATTTATTATAGAATTATAGCTCACTACACGATTTCAAATTGATACCGCAGATTTTGGCGAATTATTATAGCCTTTAGCTATCAGTAAGTTTCTTAAATCAGTTGAATTTAAATGAGAAACCGTCTTTAGCTGTCATTCGCGATAAAATTAAATCCAGTGATTCCTTATCACTACTAAAATAATCCTCTCTTTCAGCTTTTTAGAAAGCAATGTACCTTCTATGCAATCTTGACGTGAAAGGAAGATATGTTGTATTAAATTCTTTCTAAAATTTAGTACTATGTTTCGTAGATAACTGTGTATCCAACCCCTTAGTCGATCCATCTAATGTTTTAAGAAGCACTGCGCTGCATTTTTTACATTTAGCGCTTTTCCCATCTTTTGACGTTAAATAGAAATGCCATTCTGGAAATGTATCATTATCTTATTTCCTATGAGCTACAAAATCATTTTCATTAGACATGTTTAAAGCAAAAAAAGTATAAACGCACAAAAATCAAAGAAGTTAGCACATAATAATGACTATGAAACACAAATCAGTAAAATCTAATTCGAAAACTAATTTTGTGATTCCGAGTTGTTGCTACGACCGGCTTCCTAAACGCAGCGAGATGGAAATAAATGATTTCATTTTTACTGAATGATAAGCTGAGCAGATTACATCTGTTTGAAAGTCAAAAGATTTTCATGTTAAACAATTTAATCACTTAGAAATATACGTAAAAAATACTTGAGATATGCATTATTTTTCAATGATACATAAATTTCATAAAAAATAATTGATATCCCTTCTAAAAGCGGAAGTGTATAAATATATTTTTTTAATTTCAGAATATTGTTCTGAATATTGTTCCCTTAAAAAAAGGACAATCCCGAAAATCCCGGGATCTCGAGATACGGGATCCCGGTAATCCCTACTTACACTACAAGTGCTCATGCAACTAGCCGTATATAAGCATTTATTTCATAATCTTTACATTACATTAAAAATATAAATATATATATTGAAAGCGGCAATGAGTTATTTTACATTTTTACTTTAAATGAACAGTCACAGATATTATAAATTGTTAAAGAAAACAAAGCAAAACAATATTTAAAGCGAATGTTTATTCGCTATTACACTAATATTTTTTTAATATGCGGTCGGATTTTGTTTAGAAAATTAATATTAGTTTTTAGATTTGTAATTTTTGTCTCCTAGTATTATCCTTTGAATTTTAATGTTTATCAGTTTATCAAAGGTTCCTTATTTTTCACTGATCCCAAATTGATAATTCGGTAATTCAGAAAGACACCTTGTCAGAAACGATCATTTTCTTCTTTAAAATATCTTCTTCACATGACATAAATGCCAAGGAAAACTGGAAACATGACCTTCAATAAATTGGTAATTCAATTATACCCTGTTCAGTTATAGACAGTTAAAAATGTTTCCGGATCTATCAATAATTTATTAATGTATAGCATAAACTCTTCCAAGTTAATGATGAAAGTTTATGTATAATACATTTTTGCGATTTAAGTGGGATTTCAAAAACAAAAAAAAAAATAAATAAATAAATAAATAAAAAATCGATTTGTTTCCGAGTAGGTATTATAGTGCAAAATCTGTTTTCCCTATGCGAAATATTCATTTTTTACAGGCTTATAAATAAGATAAGTAAACATTTTCATGTTCAATAAAAAGGTCCACAGATACAAATTATAAATGAACAGCACTAACATTAATGTAAAAGTAACGTTATTTTATTAGTGTTGCATGTAGAAATTCTGTAAAGGGGGTACATCATAGATGTCAACAAATATATATATGGAAATGTGTCTTCTTTGTATAAGGAAAATCTTGATTTCCTTATAATTTTTTGACTAAATAAAATTTCCGATTGAATACATGTTCGTCTTGGAGCAGACTCTGGAATAATTAAGATATCTTGTCATCTATGGGTACAGGAACATGAAACTAAAAAAAAAAAAAAGTCAATTTTCGGTTATTAATTTATTCGAAATCTTTGAACATTTCTGAACAATATGCGAAAAATCGCATTCAAAAATCACCATTATTTCTTCCGTTATATATATTTATAGAGAGCTAGTAATAAGAAAGATACTATTTGGATATTGAGACATTAAGATGCGTTTTCACAAATTTGTAAATTTTAAGTTTGCGTGCACTTTTCTTTTCAAATTATATAAGATAGAGTTTTTTTTTAAATTTATCCGTTTAATAATATCCGTTCCTTCATAGTTTATATGCTAAAACCGAAATCATTGATATACTCTTTTTTTTTTTTTTTTTCACTCTAAAAATGAGATTTTATTTTTAATTTCGAAATTTTTTAAATTGTGTATTCAATTTTATTTAAACATTACTAATTTAAAATATTAATATTCTCAAATTTATATATAAATATTTCCGATCTACCCAATATTTCATAAAAGCGTTGAATTATTATTTAACAGGTTCGGGATGTAGCCTCCTATTAAGAGAATATGTCTTTTCATTCAGTATTATTTTTTTCTTGACATTTATTTTCGTTATGATCTCCATGTAGTAATTAAAGTATTCTAAACCTAATAATATTATAAATGTGAAAGTCTAAAAATGTTTCAAACAAAGTCAGTGTCAAAACGGATGATTAAATGAATTTGTCTTCATTATCCGTTAGATATATATACGTATTCAATGTGCAAAATTTTTGACTTAATTTAATATAGTTTACATATTTTATTGTTTGTAATACATGTAATATAAGTTATAAAAGTTAAAACCAGTTTCAACATAATGTAAAGATGGAATATTCTATTGCGTTTGTAATATGTGGCTTAAAAAAAAAGAAAAAAACATATGGCATTGCAGTAATAGAAGGTACATCAATATTAACCTTAATAAAAATGTACATGATGCAAAAACCCAGGAGTGATTGTGCTTCCGAATTTATGCAAAATATTGTTTTTTCAAAAATTGTGCAAATATGTGCAAAATGTTGTGAAAAAATATTTTCCAACTTCACTATTATTATTTCCAATATAAAAAAATATATTTATAATGTTGACGTTGCTAGAGATAGTTACACTGTGTTATATTCCTGCGAAATGGACGTTTTATTATAAGTTTACCAATATTGGTATTTTTGTTTAGCGATAGTGATTAGTGTTGAAAATTAAGCTTATTTTTGTATTCAAAACATTTTTCATAAATTTAATTTATTTACTATTACAAAGAAATAAAATGCGTAAATTGTATTAACTTAAGTGAAATGTTTGCAGATTGGAAGGAAAAAAATATAATATTGGATAATCAATACAAAAATATGTAATAATCTGTTTTAACGTTGTTTTTAGCCAAACATTTTCAGACTTTCACATTTATAATATTATATGGATTAGGATACTACCATTTCTACAGGGAGTCCATGACAAAACTAATTGTTAAAACAAAATAATACTTAATCAGCGTTCGTATGCATCAGGGCACGATTATAAGAATTTGTAAAAAATAATATTTGCCTTATTTAATAACAAATGTCTTTGTATATATGGTGACCATTGCTTTACGAAAAATCTGATATTCAAACCCATTAAATGCCCTGATGAAAACGAATCCTGTTAATGAAAATATACGTACTCTTAATATGACGCTAAATCCGGAACGGATCAGTAAATAATAATTTCGTGCTTCTGTGAAATAGCATCACCTTCATAAGTGTTTCAAAATATTTAAATTTTCACACCAGCTGAAAATGCCTATTTGAGAATTGATAGCATACGAAAAACTGATATGTCGTATAGAGAAAACTGATTGACTCTTTACACTACAAGAAAATGCTTCGGATGTTTTTCTTTATGGGGGGGGGGGGGGGGGGGCAGACAGCAAAAGGTACAAGTATCCCTACATCCAGATACATTTCTTTTTGTTGTTGTTTACAGATTAGTACTCAAAGTTTATTGATTTTTTCCTTGGCTACCGAAATAAAGACTGCGGAATGCTCAATAATTTTTTTTTGTACGACACCAGAATGTGGTTTGTAAAATAATGATGATTATTGCAATAGTATCATGGTAAAATATGATGACCATGGTTTTGGATTATATTTTTTTTAAGTTTCTGTATTTTTTGAGACATTTTTATAAATGAAATTTACGTAAAATCTGAAATGACCATTTAAAATGAATTTTTGTTTTTGTAGATATCGTTTATTAACCATTTAAACATACAGTTAGGAATTATGTCTTCCATAAAATTAAAAATGCAATTTTATTAATTTGTATTTTTCTTCCTGGTATATATCTTTTAATTATACAGTTTATCATTAGCACAATTCCTTCTTCCGTAAGCATAAAACTCCATTTTATTTCCCTCTAGCCTTAAAGCGATTATCTAGTATTTTATAAAGACAGCTTGTCAACTTAAATAACATAGTTGTGCAAAAAAAATCGCACATGACATAAGTTGTTATAAAAATTGAGTGAGTAAAGCAGCCGCAAAAAGTCGTTATCAAGGATAATAATTATTTCAATTAAATTAGGCAAAAGGCATGGGATATTTTTAAGTGACATGTAAATTAAAGATTATTACAATGGTGGGAGTCTAAAATAGTGTGATTGTAAAATAGTGACGTTAATATCTTCGCTAAACTAGAATGGGAATTTTAATATTCTAAATTTGCCATAAAAAAATAAATAAAGTAACGTGCATTTAAGATATTTGCATGTCATTATACACTTGTCGAGATTGGTGGTTTGTTTGGTGCTGTTTTATTAAGGCCAATTATGAAAACGAGGGATATAGACCCGAAGGGGTGGAGTGCCCACCGTGGGGATCTTTCTAAGGGAACCTAACCCGCATTTACTCAACTTGTAGACACTGATGGAGACTGTATGATTCTTAGGAGTCATATTAAACAGAGACGTTAAACAAAAGTTGAAGAGGAAACCAGGATCTCAAAGCTCCAGAGAAACACGAATCTTCGTTTACAACATCAAAAATAATCATGCTATTTTTCCGATATTTTCATTGGAATTACTTTTCTTTGTGAAAAATATTATGGCATCCAGGTAAGTACTAAAAATGCGCAGTAATCTGGCCGTATGTGCTAAAATGTACATTTCAAATATTTGAGCTTAAACACCAGTACGGATTTTGTGCTCAAATAGTAGAATTTCTAGCATTTGTTGTGGTGTAACCACATTTCACAATAAAATGTGTCAAAAATGCTGTACAGTATCTTCCTTATTACCAGTTACAAACAAAAATCCGAGATACCTTGCATTTTGGACTGAACAACTATAATGTGACAGTTCCTTTGTGTATAAAAAAGTTTTAAGTACATTTCATTAATTCTAAGCTTATTTCTTAAATTTTAAATCTACCTGTGTATATAAATATCAGTTTACATTATATAGTACTTTAGCGAATAGATATCTTATTTATTTTGAAAATCAAAATATGAAAAGAAAAATTAACAAGTAACATCTCTATTTTCCTACAGAAGTAAAATGTATATATTTTTCTTCACTGATTTTTCGTAATGTATTGGACAATATTTTTAGGGTAACATAGTCAAGGGGAAAATTCATTCAACACGTTGCTCGAAAAACTTTAATAAAAATGCTTGTTAAATATCATTGTTATCATTATATACAGTGGTGGGGAATTTCTAGAAAATCTTACCAGCAAAGGATTTTTTTTACCAGCCAGCAAAATACAACGTACAGTTGAAAGTTGTTGTGACAAAATTTACGCATCTGCAAAAATAGTTGATTACTGTTACTTCAATGCATTTTCATAATTTCTTTTTCGATAAAATTGAGAAATATATATACATGAGATGAAAGATTAAAATAGAAAAAAAAAATCAGTACCAAGTTTGCATCGGAGTAATTTGGAAAGTTATAAAATATACTCACTAGTAAAAAAATAAAATTTTCGGCATATTTCTATAGTTTGCAGTGCTTTTATAAATACCTAAAAATCCACACACCCTAGCAGAAAATTCTTTAGCCAGCAGCGAGTAAAGTTATTTACACCCCACCCCCCATGATTATATACTAAATAATATCTTCCAATTCTTTTAAATGATCTTTTAAGCATTATGTAAAAAGTATTATGCATTTTTGTTTTTAATACAGGTTGATTCAATAATTTCTGAAATTAAAAACAAAAACAGAAAACAAACCAGGCTTGACGTTTAGTCGCTTGTAGCTTTGGGCAAGAGTAACCTGATGAAACTGATCTTCCAAACTGATATTTTAAAATAATAAAAACAAGTTGGAAATTGCTCGTCAAACGTGGCAAATGAGGTGCGTTCGTACTATAGCTAGTTTTATAATTATTTTTTGCACCCCATATTGTACTGAATGTATATTTTTTTGCACTTCCTAAGTGCATAGTCTGTAACATCATTAAAATGCACTGCAATAATTTTTTTCCCATTCCCCTTAATGAAACGGAAAAATTTTGACTGTCCCTGTAATTAAACTACACATCCGATTTTCATAAAATTTGAAATGGCTCGACAAAATTTTGCAACAATTATATATTTAAAATTTCAGATCATTCAGAAGGCTGTAACATCATTAAAATGCACTTGCAATAATTTTTCCCATTGGCCGTAATGTAAAGAAAAACTTTTGATTGTCCCTGTAATTAAACTATGCATCCGATTTTTATAAAATTTGAAATGGCTCTACAAAATTTTGCAACAATGATATATTTAAAATTTCAGATCATTCGGAAGGCTGTAACATCATTAAAATGCACTTGCAATAATTTTCCCCATTGGCCGCAATGTAAAGAAAAGCTGTTGACTGTCCCTGTAATTAAACTATACATCCGATTTTCATAAAATTTGAAGTGGCTCGATAAAATTTTGCAACAATCATATATTTAAAATTTCAGACCAAATCGGTAGGGTAGTTTTTGCTCTGTTATATGCGGACGGACGGACGGACAGACGGACTGAACGACGACTATAGGTGCTACGTCTTTATATAATTACGAACGCACCTAAAAAGAAGTACACAAATATGGGTGATTCTTTGAAAAGTGGCTGTAAGAAAAAAAAAAAAAAAAAAAAAAAATGTGGCCCAATAAAAGTTCCTCAAACATCTCAAAATTTAGCCTACAAGTGCCATATTTCTATATTTTTCAAAAAATAATATGAAACAAACTGTACCTATAGATCTTCTGAGATTTTACTTTCAAAGCACTTTCATTGCTTAAATGTTCAAATAAATGATTGGCAACGGAATTTAAAAAAATATATATTTGTAAATAAGAAAAATGCTGTATTTCACATTCATGTTAAACAGAGAAAAGTTTATAAAAAGTCTGGTGCCATTGTGGCGCTTGGGAATTAATACTAAACGGCTTTATGAAACACACCAACACCCTTGACAGTATTAAAAAAAACAAAAGAAATTATAACTAGAAGTCATAATGACATAAATAATATTTTTTATTATTTTTTGTGTATTTTATTGCATTAGTTTTCTTATTTTACTGTTTAGTACATATCTAAATGGATTTGGATCAATCATTCCCTCACATATTATGATTTTGAGAGAATGATGCAATACTTCTGAAAACCATTTTATACAAAAATGATTAGTCTAATGTATGTTTTCAGTTCCTAAATATCTTTTGAAACACATTTCTAATGATATAACAAGATAAAAAAGATATTTCATTAAATTTATAATAGATGAGGGAATGACGGATAATGAAAATACTTTGATCTAGTACTTCAATGCCATATACAAACTATTCAGGAATGTTTTTGAGCAAACAACAAGATTGCTGTTTCACTTTACTATGTACAAACTGTCCTAGACATATATAAAGCGTGTGCTGCTTTCTACTAAGTAAATACAGATTGACATTTATCGACATTAAAAGTAAAAAAAAAAAAAAAAATCATTTAAAAAAAATATATAATTAAAAGTTAAAAAAAAAAAAAACTTAATTTTATTTTAAATTATGTTGTTGTATTTTTATATACGTTATCTAATTATTGTTTGTTCTACTTTGTTCTGTAAAAACTGAAATTAGGCTATAAGTTGTCAGAAAAAAAGCGTCTGAATCACACCATTTTTAAGGTATTGTATGGGGTCCAACTGGGGCCAACTGACAGTTATAAACAGGGTCCTAACATGGAAACATGTTACAATGTATTAGTATTTAACGATTTAGATCTATAATTAATCAAAACTAAGCATAAGGAATGGATTTTTCGTTAGAATAATATTTTAAAGAAATACACCAAAAATAGGGTAAATGCTTCAAAAAAGGCCTTAGGGCTCCAACAAAAATATGAGGGTGTTGGTCCTGGAAGAAATATCCAGGACTCAACTTTAAAATTATGCACTGAGGAAGTTGGAAAATTGGGGAGTGAAAAATGAATGGCGCACAAAAAGTTTAAGGGACCTGGACCGGGCAGTACTGGACCATACGGAGCCCCAGGGTTTTAATTGGAATGTAGAAAGGTGAGAATAACTAAATGAAAAAAAGTGTTCAAAAATGAAGATCGGATTAAGAGGGGAAATTTATTAACAATTTATGGTGCAAAAACTTCAAGGGGCCAAGTCAATTACAGTAATGAGCATTGGGGTCAAGTCAAAGATTGACCCCAATTAGTCAAAGCTTTTAAGTATAACTGGCAAGTAGTTAGGCATAAAGATACTTTTAGTAGCTTTTAAAGTAATCAGAGGAACCTGTAACTATGTTAAAGAAAATTTCAAGCAATTCGGATCATTTTTAAAGAAACTGTACCAAGGGCCCCAAGAAGGCGATTAATATTCAAAATTGGTGGTAGCTGAAGACTGATATTTTTTTTTTTTGGTCGCTCATGTAGTAGTTGGAAGGCCTAAGAAGTTGTTAAAAAAAAGAGTCTTTGAATGGGACAATTTTTAAGGAAACAATAATTAGGCGTCCAAAATAGGCCAACTGATACTTAAAAATATGGCCCTAACATGAAAAAATGTTAAAATGTCTTACTACTTAGCGCTTTAGATCTTCAATTAGTCAACATTAAGCATAAAGAATAATATGAATTATTCGTTAAAATAATATTTTAAAGGAAAGCAGAAAAAGGGGGTAAATGTTTAAAATAAGACCCCTAGCACGCCAATAAAAATACGAGGGTATTAGTCTGGGAAGGAGAGTCTCCACCTTAAAATTATGCACTGAGAAGACGAGAAAAATAGGGGATTAAAAATTATTGGAGCTTAAAAAGTCCAAGTGGCCCTGGACCGGCCCTACGCACCCCAGGAAGAGTCTAAACTGGAATGTACAAACATGAGAATAACTAAATAGAAAAGGGATACCAAAAATGAAGGTTTGATTAAAAGGAAGTAATTTATTAAGAATTTATTTACAAAAACTTCAAGAGGCCCTGTATTGGGCAACAAGGGGACAGTGTCTTAAATGAAAAGTAGAAATGCGATAATCACTAAATGGAGATAGGTCCCCCAAAATGAAGAAGATTGGAAGAAAAGGGGTCAAGTTATTAACAATATAGTGCATAAAAACATAAAGGGGTCCAGGAGCCCTGGCCCTTAAAAAAATTAAAATCCGAGCCTCAGGATCTGTCTTGGACTATTCACATCTAAATTTTAAGATTTCTACATGCATTAGTTTTCGCTAGCCATCGCACACACACAGAGCGACTTGTTCTTTATTAGTATAGATATCCGTTACCTTCAAATTCTCGCCAATCTTGGCGACACTTGGTGAAATATCGCCGAGTTTGGCGACCAAAAATAAGTAACCATAAATGATGCCAACTTGACTATAGCTTACTAAATTGACGCAATTCTCATTCAAATTCAGTATTGACTAATATTCTGTTATCGGGTTCGTCGCATTTTAGCTTCTTAAAATTTTAGTAAAATTAGCCTCGAGTTAAGCTTGCAAAATTTAAAATCCAAGATATATGAAAGCTACCTCTTCCTCCCGGCACTACCGAAAAGACTTTTTTTATTTATAAAGTATGCATAACGAATAGTTAACCTAAATTTTTCATAATCGCCACTACTGACAACGCGATTTCTTTGTTTACTTTAGTAGTTTTTTAGCCATACGTGTTAGCTTTGTTTCAACTTTTAATTAATGACCTACTTATGTGCCAAAATACGCTCTGATTTTCGAATGTTGCCAAAAGTTGCACAGGGACTTCAATACGCAACCCTATAAATTTCAATACAGATAATAAATATCAACATTTTATTATTGGATTTATCTTTTAATTAATGAACTAAGCAAGTATCCAAAATAAGCCTATTTTTAGAGAGCTGTCATTCGTCGTACACACATTTTCTCAGACAATATTACGTTTCTCAATACAGATTTTGTATTGATCTCGACTTTTCATTAATGAACTAAGTAAGCAATGGAAATTCACACCTAAAGAAAAATTCAGCCAATGCTCTGTACTCTCTTGGACTACTCAACCGTATGACATTTGCGATGGCATGATAAAAAATATATTTTCTTAAAATTTTCAGTCCTAATAAATGAGCTACGTTATTTTGCAGTTACCTCCATGACTTCTACTTGTACGTCTTAAAGTTACTACGTGGCGTTTTCAAAAATTTACGACTTAAAATTTATGATTATACGAAAATCTCTTTTCAGTATACATGTAAAAACAGCAATTCATTTTTAGGTGCGTTCGTAATTATATAAATACGTAGCACCTATAGTCGTCGTTCAGTCCGTCTGTCTGTCCGTCCGTCTGTCCGTCCGTCTGTCTGTCCGTCCGCATATAACAGAGCAAAAACTACCCGACCGAATGATCTGAAATTTTTAATATATAATTGCTGCAAAATTTTGTCGAGCCATTTCCAGTTTTATGAAAATCGGATGTATAGTTTAATTACAGGGACAGTCAAAAGTTTTTCTTTACATTACGGCCAATGGGAAAAATTATTGCAAGTGAATTTTAATGATGTTACAGACTTCCGAATGGTCTGAAATTTTTAATATATAATTGCTGCAAAATTTTGTCGAGCCATTTTCAATTTTATGAAAATCGGATGTATAGTTTAATTACAGGGACACCCAAAAATTTTCCGTTACATTAAGGCCAATGGGAAAAAATTATAGCAAATGCATTTTAATGATTTTACAGCCTTCCGAATGGTCTGAAATTTTTAATATATAATTGCTGCAAAATTTTGTTGAGCCATTTCCAATTTTATGAAAATCGGATGTATAGTTTAATTACTGGGACACCCACAAGTTTTCCGTTACATTATGGCCAATGGGAAAAAATTATTGCAAATGCATTTTAATGATTTTACAGCCTTCCGAATGGTCTGAAATTTTAAATGTATAATTGCTGCTAAATTTTGTCGAGCCATTTCAAATTTTATGAAAATCGAATGTATAGTTTATTACAGGGACAGTCAAAAGTTTTCCGTTACATTACGGGGAATGGGGAAAAAATTATTGTAAGTGCATTTTAATGATGTTACAGACTATGCACTTATGAAGCGCAAAAAAATATACATTCAGTACAATATGGGGTGCAAAAAATAATTATAAAACTAGTTATAGTACGAACGCACCTCATTTGTCACGTTTGACGAGCAATTTCCAACTTGTTTAAAAAAGGCAAAAGCCACGCCGTGATGTATTGTATTCACCCGCAAAAAACAATTCTCTCCACGTGTGATTTTGTTTCAAAGAGATGAATTCGTATGACATTCAGCCGTTTGAAAACCAGGTGAGAGAAATTTTAACGCTTTTAAATTTTTCATTTGAAAATATATTGATCTACATGCCACGTATTCCACAACCTATACGGATGAAATATAAAATTTGTTATGGGTAATGGAATTCTTTTTTTTCAAATTCATTAAAAAATTTATTTAATGAAAGTACTATTATAAAAAGGAAATATTTTTAGGATTCCTTTCGAAAACTACACAGGAATTCATTTTTATATTGTAAATGTTATATAAGGAGAGATACGTGTTTATCTGAAAGTTTCAGATTCTATGTAATTCTTCAAATGAAAGATTATTATTTTTTTTAATATGAACTGGCTAATACATACACGCACAAGATTAAAAAATTTATAATTTTGATTATTAAAGTTATAATGATACTAAAATAATAAATATATTAAAAGAATTAATCAGAAGACCTCTTTTCAAATCCTTGCAAAAAAATTAAAAAAAATAAAACATAACTACTAAGCAATAGCTGAATACTAAATGGAATAATTTATCGGTATTAGAATTTCTAATTTTCTGCTTTTAGAATCATTAAACATGTTTATTATTGGTAAAATGCAAATATTCTAATTTCCTTTAATATTATCAATTCTAAGCGTATATAAAAACTTTTATCGTTAGAACTGACAAATATATTTTCACGAACTTTCTAACATGAATTGTAATAATGTGTTTAACCCTTTATCAACTGACGTACCTTATAAGTACCATTAAAATAACTTGTTATAAAATTCATTTAATACATCGATTATTAATAATACAATTTAGAATGAGTTATAGATGAGATACTTTATATTGTTCCAAAAGCATTATTGGTTACAAACACACACAAAAAAATTTTTTTTTAAGGATGATTTATCTTTGCCTTTACATCTTTTCAGTTTTCCTGGCGTTGGGGGGGGGGGGGGGATTTTTCAATTCGAAAATATTTCTATACTTCTATTGTAAGAACACTATATTTGTACATTTCCTAATTCTACAAAATACTAAGAAAAAAGATTTAAAATAAAAGATTTGAGTGGGTTTATAAATATTGCACAAAATCCCTATAAATTCAAATTTTATTAATCCTTCAATGCTTCTATAATTTGTTAAATAATCATGTAAATCTCCTAATATAGTTTCAAAAATTCGCAAAAAATGCTTCAGAAGATAAAATTTTCATGAATTCACAATCCATTACATAAAGGGTTAAATTAAACAGAAATCTTTATTGTATAAACACGGTGTAAGACGTATTGAATAATAATTTGGCGACTTTCCCTAGAAAACTAATTAAGCAGTCAAAATTCGCATATATATATTCAGATATCCGTATAATGTATAATTACATAATTAATAATAAATGAATAAATGTAATTCATGATTGTAAACCGATTAAATCCTTCTATCTCTCTATTTAAAAAAAAAGTAACTATCGCTGTCACCGCCGCCGCCGGTTTTGAATTTTTTGTGACCGGAGGTCTTTCTCCGTTAATATTAAGAAAAATAATGCATACAAAAATGTGAAAATCGGTGGTTTTATACAGAAATGTTTGATAAACAGGCTGATGCAGACAGTTTTCAAATCGAAGAATTATTTAAAGAGATATTTAATGCTAAAGTTGGACAAAATCGGTCCACTAAAAAAGTTTTATAGCAGCAAAAACTATACATGGCAGTGTAATCATTTTTAATCACTTTATGTGTTAGAATTTGCCGAAGTGCAGATTGCATTAATTTTTTTTTTATTTTAACTGATTTTTTGAGGTTTTATTCCTATTTTAAATTCAAATTTTCCGCATTTCTAGAGATATTTTTTGCATTATTTTAGAAAACTATGGGGCTCGGCCCCCTACGAGCTACTCTCGCCAACCCCCGTCCGGACACCGCAGACTCTAAATGCACGCAAATTTGATCGGATTTAAAAAGATTTCGAAAGATTGAATTATAATTTTAAAAACACTGGCGATCTCCCTATAAACGGATTTCTATTCATTTCTCTTTGATTGGGGAACTTTAACGCCAAATCCGCTGCGGTACTACTTGATTATCCCGTCGACCAATTTCGACAAATTATATAAATCGCCAACCACTCGCCAAATTATACAAATTGACATATTTTTTTATTTTAAATAACGAAAGAACAAATAAATTAGTACAACATTAATAAAAATACAAATAAAACGTCGAAATAAAAATAACTTGATGACATAGACACGTGTAACAACATTTCAAAATAATCTAATATAAAAGGAATTAAGTAAACATAGTCTTTGTCTCCTGGTATTTTTTAACAAAGCCAAAAGAAAGTTCTTTTAAATGAGAGATTTTAAATTAATCGTTTTAATCTGACGTAATTTTGACCAAGCTATTCTTTCTCTTTTAAATATTCGCGTGAAAATACTTTTGTTAGAAATGAAATATTATTTGCGCTTTCCTAAAAAAAAAAAAAAAATAGTTTGAAAAGAAGTTGATGATAAGAGTTGAAAATAGTTGAAAATAGTTCCTGCTTTTTGTACATAATTATTTAATTATAATTCCAAATGATTTTTTTCTGTTTATAATAGTCACGTGTAAATAAATTTTTAATTTGAAGCAAACAAAATGGACTAACTAAACAGAGTCTTTGTCTCCCGGTATTTTTTAACAAAGCGAAAATAAAGTTTTTTTTTTTTATTTTTTTAATAAGACATTTTAAATATATCGTTTATAATCTGACGTAATTTTCACCAAACTTTTCTTTCTCTTTTTAATATTCACGTGAAAATACTTTCGTTATGAAATGAAATATTTAAGCTTTCCTAACAAAAGTAGTTGAAAAATATCAAATAAATGTCTCGCGCAATTTTTTTAATTTAAACTGTTTTGCGATGTTATTTTTTGCTCATTTTACGTAATAAGTGTAATGTGACGGAATTTCTCCTATTTAAGTCTTCTAACGCATGTTAATGAATTTATTATTCTACAATATTCTTTCTCTTTTAAAATTCACGTGTTAATATAATTTTTATGGCGTAATTTTCAATGAGTTCCTGTTTTTTATATTTTATGTTTACAATAGTCACGTGTAAATAAATTTTTAATTTGAAGCAAACATTGTTTACGCTGTTTATACAGTTGGCAACAGTTTAAATTAATAAAAAAGTCAAAAAATAATAATGCAATCTGCACTCCGGCAAATTCTAACACATAAAATGATCTGAAAATGATTACACTGCCATGTATAGTTTTTGCTGCTATGAAGCTTTTTTAATGGAACGATTTTGTTCAACTTTAGCATTAAATATCTCTTAAAATAATTCTTCGATTTGAAAACTGTCTGCATCAGCGTATTTATCAAACTTTTCTCTATAATACCACCGATTTTCATATTTTTGTATGCAATATTTTTCTTAATATTAACGAAGAAAGACCTCTAGTCACAAAAAATTCAAAACCGGCGGCGGCGGTGACAGCGGTCGTTACTTTTTTTTTAGAATAGAGAGATGCTATTAATTTATACTGTTACCAAATGTATAAACAGCGCAAACAATAATGTTTGCTTCAAATTAAAAATTTATTTACACGCCACTATTATAAACAAAAAAAAATCATTTGTAATTAGAATTAAATAATTATGTACAAAAACAGGAACTTAATTAAAATTACGTCATAAAAAGTATACACATGAATTTTAAAAGAGAAAGGATATTGTAAAATAATAAATTCATTAACATGCGTTAAAAGTCTTAAATAGGAGAAATTACGTCATATTTACGTCACATTATAGTTATTACATAAAATGAACACAAAATAATATTGCAAAACAGTTTAAATTTAGAATTTGCGCTAGACATTTATTTGATATTTTGAGAGGATATTTTCAACTATTTTCGTTAGGAAAGCGCAAATAATATTTCATTTCTAACAAAAGTATTTTCACGTGAATATTTAAAAGAGAAAGAATAGCTTGGTCAAAATTACGTCAGATTAAAAACAATTAATTTAAAATGTCCCATTTAAAACAACTTTCTTAATTATCTTTCTTCATTAAAAGAACTTTCTTTTTCTTTTATAATTTGGCGAGAGGTTTGGCGATTTATATAATTTGGCGAAATTGGTCGACGGGATAATCAAGTAGTACCGCAGCGGATTTGAAGTTAAAATTCCCCAGTTAAAGAGAAATGAATAGAAATACGTTTATAGGGAGATCGCCACTGTTTTTTTAAAATTATAATTCAATCTTTCGAAATCTTTTAAAAGCCGATCAAATTAGCGTGCATTTAGAGTCTGCTGTAACTGGACGGGGGGTTGGCGAGCGTTGCTCGTAGGGTGCCGAGCCCCTTAGTCTCTCTATTCTAAAAAAAGTAACTACCGCTGTCACCGCCGCCGCCACCGGTTTTGAATTTTTTGTGAACAGAGGTCTTTCTTCGTTAATATTAAGAAAAATAATGCATACAAAAATATGAAAATCGGTAGTATTATACAGAAATGTCTGATAAACACGCTGATGCAGACATTTTCAAATCGAAGAATTATTTTACGAGATATTTAATGCTAAATTTGGACAAAATTATTCCACTAAAAAAGTTTTACAGGATCAAAAACTATTCATGGGAATTTAATCATTTTTATATCATTTTATACGTTTGAAGTTCCCCCTGTGTAGACTGTATTTCTTTTTTTAATTTGACTCATTTTTGAGGTTTTATTTCTATATTAAATTCAAATTTTCAGCATTTCTAGAGATATTTTTTACACATTTTAGAAAGTGATATTAATTTAAACTGTTGCCAACTGTATAAACAGAGCAAACAATAATGTTTGCTTCAAAGAAAAAATATTTATACGTGTATATATGAAAAAATGTTTTGATTTGGAAATGGACCAATGAAAATCTGCGTAGATATTCCCGGCAGTTCGGCATCCAATTTGAATGCTTAATTATGGCCTTTCTTCGTTAATATTAAAAAAACTGTTGCATACAAAAATATGAAAATCGGCAGTATTATAGAGAAATATTTGATAAACACGCTGATGCAGACAGTTTTCAAATCGAAGAATTATTTTAAGAGATATTTAATGCTAAAGTTGGACAACATCGTTCCAATAAAAAAGTTTTATAGGAGCAAAAACTGTACATAGAAATTTAATCATTTTTAGATCATTTTATGCGTCAGAATTTCCCGGTGTGCAGACTGAATTTAGTATTTTAATTTGACTCATTTTTTGAGGTTTTATTTCTATTTTAAATTCAAATTTCCAGCATTTCGAGAGCTATATTTTGCAAAATTTAGAAAATTGCATTAATTTAAACTGTTGCCAACTGTATAAACAGCGCAAACAATAACGTTTGCGTGAAATAAAAAAAATATTTTACACGTGACTATTATAAACAGAAAATATAAAAAGCAGGAACTCATTGAAAATTACGTCATAAAAAGTATGCTTACACGTGAACTTTAAAAGAGAATGAATATTGTAAAATAATAAATTCATTAACATGCGTTAGAAGTCTTAAATAGGAGAATTTACGTCACATTTACGTCACATTTACGTCACATTACACTTATTACGTAAAATGAACAAAAAATAATATTGCAAAACAGTTTAAATGTAAAAATTGCGCGATACATTTATTTGATATTTTAAGATGATCATAATATTTCATTTCTAACATAAGTATTTTTACGTGAATATTAAAAAGAGAAATAAAAGTTTGGTGAAAATTAAGTCAGATTATAATTGTCAGATTCAAATTATAATTCAATCTTCCGAAAACATTGTAAAGCCGATCAAATTAGCGTGCTGTTAGAGTCTGTGGTGTCTGAACGGGGGGTGACGAGCGTAGCTCGTAGGGGGCAGAGCTCCCTAGTAAACGTAAAAAAAAAATAAAAATAAATAAACAATAGAAATTTTTGTCTTGTTTAATCCTTAGAAAACGTCAGATTTTGATGATGGTTTTAGATAAAATTTACTATTAAATTTTAGTGGTGAGAAAAATCTGCACGAGTTAGCAGCTGTAAATATATATGTTGTGGCCCAATTCAAGATTCCGACACTTCATAGTTTTTAGGTTCATTCCAAACAGCCTATATAGCTTAAGGCTAATTGGAAAATGACTAATGGTTTTCCAATTAGTCCTATAATTTTCGGATTGATTGCAATGAGTCTATGCAATTTTAGGGTAATTTGAAAATATCCTGTTTTTTGAGAAAACAGCTTGGTTACTTCCATGTTTATTACAAGATCTCTAATGTTGTAAATGTTTATAAAAAGTTACCAACTTAATTTTACTTTGTTTCCACTAATTTTCATAAGACATTTTAGCCTTATTTATACGCATATGATATTTATGCACATTATAATTTATGTACTTAAAATTAGGCGTGGAAGAAACAAGGCTGTTTAGAAAATGGTAACAGTTAACTGGATTAAATAATCATTGTAATAAGATTAATAATTTGGATCATTGTAAATCATTCTAATAATTTATTAGCCTAAAGCTGTAATGTATAGGTTCTTTGCAATAAAACAGAAAAAAAAAATAAGCTGATTGGGAAAAAACAGATCATTCTCCAATTAACCTTTGTCTTTCCAAACAGCTTAGGCTCATTACAAATATTTATATAAAACCATTATAAGCCAAAAGAAATTCCAGGTGTGTAAACAGATTAGTACAGGTCATGCATTTCAGTGAGGATTTTTTTCCAAAACCCACATAGTTGACCGTCAACAAATTGAAAAATAATGAATATCTTTTAAATAACCCTGTAAAAACTAATGTAGCAAAAGTGCTCAAACTGTAAATTATGATTAAATGCCCTATTGTAATAAACTGCGTTCAGTTTTATGGGGATAGCATGTATACTCGTACAGAAATTAACGTTTTCACAAAAAGAGTCCCAAATTTTTCCAGATTTTTTGCTTATAATTTGTAGAGTTCATAATATAAAAAAAAGTGCTTTTCAGAATATATGACAAGCAATATTGTACACAATACCCTATAATAAGAATTAAAAAATGATAAAAAATGTATGAAAAATGAGTACATTCACTAAATAATGATTTACTGCGCAGGCTCGAATGTAAGCAAAATATAATTTGCATAATGTGTTAGCTAAATGTATAGAGCAACTTTTGTGAAAGTCTCAAAAATATAGTTTGAAAAGTCTCAAAATTATCGTTGATAGAATAAGCTCAAAATCCGTTATTCCCAAAAGGAAACAAAAAGAAGAGGGTTGTATCCAAATTCAGTTATGCGTTCAACATTGTGTATGCTATATTGGCACTAATCAATGGATATGGATACAACCCCTCATCTTTTTACTTCATTTTTGGAACAACGGATTTTGAGCTTATTCTATCAACGATAATTTTCAGAATTTTCAAGCTATGATTTTGAGACTATTACAAAAGTTGCTCTATACATTTATCTAACACTTTATCCACATTATATTTTTATTGCGTTCGGGTATGCGCAGTTAAACATTATTTAGTAAACCTGCTCATTTTCCATACAATTTTTACTATGTTTTAATTCTGATTGCAGGATATTGTGTACAATGTTGTTTGTCATATTTTTGAAAAGAACTTTTTTTATATTAAGAAATCTGCATATTATAAGCAAAAAACTTGGCAAAATTTGAGACATTTTTTATGAAAACCTGAATTTCTCTTCGAGTATACATGCTATCCTCATAAAAATGAACATAAATTATTACAAGAAGCCAATTAATCATAATCTACAGTTTGAACGCTTTTGTTACATTAGTTTTGACAGGGTTATCCAAAATATATCCATTCTTTTTCAATTTGTTGACGGTCCCCGATATGGTTTCGAGGAAAAAAAAAATACTCACTGAAATTTATGATATGTACTATTCTGTTTACACACCTGGCGTTTCAGGTTAATTCCTCATGTATTTTTCTAGATATTTAACAAAACGTCTAAAATCGCAAGTGGTCGGCCACCTTTGGCCATATAGTGTATACACTTGTAGATAGACAGGTCGAACAATAAATAAAATGTTATTGTAGATATTCTTGTGTAAGTTTCATTCTTTTGAGGCATTTTGTTTCCGCCTTCCGTCGTATATATACAAAAATATATGAATTTTGGTGATGGCTAGAAAAGTTTTTTTTCCAGTCAGACAAAAGACTTTGATTTTATATAATTACCGGATTTTATAAAAATATATTTTTTTAAGGATCAAACTTAACCACTTTCAAAAACCCTAGAATTGCAGAAGAAAATTAATTATTTCAAGAGCACTCATTACAATATGCTTACATCGTATGTGATACACCAGAAAAATTAACATTTTACATGCGGGAGACTGTGATCACAGTCCTAAATTGAGCAAGCGGTGAAAGCGAGAAACTAATCCATTGCATAATTATAATTCCGAATTCAGACAAAAACATTTTGAATTTAATTTTTTTTTTTTTTTTTTTTTTTTTTGTCGCGGAATGTCTATTATTTGTAACATTTTCCAACAAATTTGAAAATTGTTTATTACTTGGTTTGTCTGTCCGTATTTCCACGCTCTAACTCATGTAAATATCATCGGGTTTCCATCCAATAGAAATATGTTAATTATGCATGCAGTGGTATGTTCGGTACTACACATGAGGTTTGTAGTGTTAATAGTTCCTTTTCATGGCCACTCAAAATAATTCCATTACATTATGGTATATGGGAAAAGTCGTTTGCAGAGTATTTTAATGCATTAAAATGTATTCAAATTGATATAAATAACTGCAAATCACTACAAGAAGATCACCATAGAATAGGGTATGCATAGCATTTGTCGTTCAGAATCAGGAACACACAAAAGAAATCTGTTACAGAACTGTTTTTGAGCAATAATTAATGGAAGTGCGGTTTCAATTTCGGTATTCGCTTTTAAATATAACTAATTTTTTGCACGTTTCTCGTTGTAAATAAATTCTATGCCTAGTATACAGGGCTACACAAAATAATTCACGTACCATTCTCCGAATTAGCGGAAATTGTTGAAAGGGAATTTTCAATTGGGGGACGTATTTCTTAACTGAAATAAGTTTTTACATACATGTAGTTGATATATACAAATCTATATACGATATACAGAGCTGCTCAAAAATTCGAATAGTTTTCCTACTCTAGATGGGAACCGCTGAAATTGATTTCTTCAAGTGTGTTATGAGTTTCTATATAGTTGAATTAGACAAAATATTTAAACTTATTAACCTTCTCACAAACGCGAGCTGAGATATTCGTTCACTAAGCTGAATAGAAGCATTTTTTTAAAAATAAATATAATTCTAGAGATATAATGCAAATATGATAAACACTTTCAAGTCTTATATGCCTGTACGTAATAAAAAAATGTATCATGCTGAAAAAAAATAGCTTTTGAAGCATATTTCAGAGAAAACAACATTTCAATTTTTCTCTTTTGCTCGGCGGTCAGGGCGTTAAAAACAGTGCAGTATTGTAACATTATTCTGAGTGCGTTGGAATGTGTTTCATAATCTATGCTTGACGCACTATTTTTCTTTCTTGATTAAACTAAAAGTAACGCTTCAAAATTTCTTATGAGAATTTGAATTTTCTGAATAAAAAATTTGACACATTTTGTAACATTGGTGATAAGTTTTTAGATTATTTTTGCGGTGATTTTGAATTTTCAGATAGCGATATTAATAACAAACATTAATAAGATGGTAACGTTTTTTTCAATGCAAAAACTTCATTGTACTTATCATTTACCTAGCAGTGATTCAGAAATTTTCATTTAAATTAAAGCAATCATAAAAATATGCATTCTTCGAAAGTTTCTTGTTTCTTATTCATAATATTTTGCTTCAAAACTTAAATTATAAAAATAATCATGCTAAGATTCATAACTAGTGTTTAAGAAGTCAATGTAAAAAAAAAAAAAAATCTTAACATACTGCGGATTATTAATTCAGCTAAATAAACTTTCTTTATATGTTTCATTATGAACATATGTTACAAGAGGTATATTACGTACGTTTTTAGGAAATTGAATTATTTTTTCGCTGCACTTCTTTAACGTTATAATGCATGCAGTAAATTTTCAAGATCTCTTACGAAAATCCTGATATGGCAATAATGCTTTGTTTGAATAAAGAAAACAAGTGTGTTCTTCATATTATTCTAAAACGTATACCAACATTTTAATATTGAAGAATATTTCATAAAGAATGTAGATGCATTTTCATGGATATAGGATTTTAAACACGTATGTCTTTTATGGGAGCGTGAATCCAATTTCTTAAGGGGAAAAAAAAAACTACCGCATTTAAAACATGTGCAACGGGAATTTCAGCTCCCGGCTTTATTTTAAGGATCAATTTAGCCTCTTTCAACTTCTGAACTTGTTATAGTGTGTATTTTAGGATTTTCAGTAAATATATATCTATATTAATAAAATAAAACATTGCTCTGTCTGTGTGTCTGCGTTGGCTAGCGAAATCTACCACACGTAGAAGTTTGAAAATTTAGTTGACGATAGTCAAAGACAGTTTCTGATGCACCTGAGGCTCAGATGTTTAATATTTTAAGGGCCGGCGCCCCTGTGCCTCTTTCAGTTTTTATGCACTAAATTGTTAATAAATTGTCCTCTTTTTATCCAAACTTATTCGTTTAGGGGGACCTTCTTCCATTTAGTTACTGTCGGATTTCTACTTTCAAGATATGACCCTGGAGTCTTGGGGCCCGTTGCAATGCCCCTTGAAGCTTTTGTGAGAATAAATTGTTAATAAATTGCTTTCTTTTAATCCGATCATTATTTTTGGGATTCCGTTTAATTTTTCTCTCATTCCTGCAATCCATATAAGATACTGATGTCCCCTACATCCCGCAAGTCCCGGTCCAGAGTCCTTGAACCTTTTGTGCGCCATGCATATTTTCTCCATATTTTTTTTTTTTTTTTTTACCATCTCAGTGCATAGTCTTAAAGTTGAGTCTTGGACTATTCTTCCAGGACCTACACCCTCATATTTTTATTGGCATCCAAGGGCCTTTTTTCAAGGATTTACTCAATTTGTTATGGGTTTCTTTAAAATATTATTCTAACGAATTATTCATACACTATGTTTATTTTTGACTAATTGTTGATTTAAAGCGTTAAGTACTAAAGCATTTCAACATGTTTCCATGTTAGGACCCTCCTTTTAACTATCAGTTGGCTCCTTTTCGGCCCCCTATTATAGCTCCCTTAAAAATGTTACGATTAACTAGCTTTTTTTTTTTGCTAGCAACTTCTTAGGTCCTTCAGCTACTGCATCAACGGCAAAAAATATTTCAGACTTCAGTACCACCAATTTTGAAGATTAATCTCCTTCTTGGGGCCCTTTGTGCAGCTTTTTTCAAAACAATTGGAATTGCTGGCTATTTTCTTTAACATCCCGTAAGGCATGGTGACTTCACGGCGACGTCGTTGTGAAGTCATACTGTGATTTTGTGACCGTCGATGTGGCGTCACGTGACGTCGATGTGACGTCATAGTGACTAGAATGCGAGGTCGTTATGGCCGTTTTAGAGGTCGTTTGTAACGTCACATTGTGACCACTCTGTGAAGTCACGGTGAGACAAATTTGTGAAAAGTGTGTCATTTGTGACTATTTTGGCATTAACTTTGTGACGAACCTGTGACGACAGCGACAATGCTTTGACGTCACACTGTGACTAATTTGTGAAATATGTGTCATTTGTGACGACCTTGTCATAAACAATGTGATGATTTCAAATGAAAATCAAATTTCAAATTGATTGCTTAAAAGGCGCAAAAGCCAACATAGAGAAAAAGAATCCAAGCCGTGACTCGAATCCGGGCCATCAGTGTAGCGCACTGACATTCTACTGACTAAACCACATAGAACGAGACCCGGCCTGGAAAATTTCTTACTAGTACATGTTTGCAAGGCTACAAACACAGCACAAGATGGAATATTTATCGTGAGCCGCCAACATCGGGTAAACAACAAACTTAATTAAATCCAGCATCGATACAAACTATATAATTACTTGGGAAATTTTCCACAGAGAACCATTCGCATTGCATACAATATTTCAAATGAAAATCAAATTTCAAATTAATTGCTTAAAATGCAATTTTAATTTGAAATTTGATTATCTTTTGAAATATGCAAGGCGAACGTTTCTCTCTGGAAAAATTTCCAAGTATTTATATAGTTTGAATCGCTGCTGGATTTAATTAAGTGTCGTGTTTGCCCCATGTCGGTGGCTCATGATAAATATTCCATCTTGTACTGAGTTTGTAGCCGTGTCAACATGTAATAAATAGTAAGACATTTTCCAGGCTGGGTCTCGTTCCATGTGGTTTTGTCGGTAGAATGTCAGTGCGCTATACTGATGGCCCGGATTCAAGTACCGTTATGGAATTTTTTTCACTATGTTGGCTTTTGCGCCTTTTAAGCAATCAATCTGAAATTTGATTTCCATTTGAAATAGTGTTTGCAAGGCGAATGTTTCTCTCTGGAAAAATTTCCAAGCATTAATACTGTGATGATTCTTGTTATAAACACTGTGATGAATTTTAAAATAAAGTTTTGTTTGAAATATACAATATTATCTTTTTACCGTACTTTTTAGCAAAGTATCGCTATTTTGGAGTCCTATTCTTCTAAAATACTTTTAATTTTCACACTGAAAAAAACAAAGCTTATCAACTGGAATCCTTTTTTATTAAGTTCTATGCTTGATCTTGAGTTCAAGCTTTATATTAAGAATGTGTAAGTTTTTATGCGTTGCGATTTGTTATTATTTTATTAAATAAGAACATGGAATCTAACGGATATTAATATATTTCCTATTTACAGAAGAATAAGATAAGCCATATTTATTTAAATTTTTTATTCCCGTGTATATTGTTTTTTGTTAATATGAGCTAAATAGATTTGGTATGATTTATAGGAAATGACTGATCTGGGAAATAGAAAAAACAAGTAAGAAAAATCATGCGTTAAGCATAGATTATAAAGCACTTTCCAACGCTTCCTGAATGCTTTAACTAGACATCGTAATTCAAGGAAAGAATGCAAATAAGATAACTAAAAAAATATTTTAGAAAACGCATAAAACATTTGAAAAACTGATTTCAGCAGTTACCGTCCATAGCCAAATATGTTTTCCAATTCTTTTGAATAGTCTTGTATTTAATCTGTAGGTTGATATATACTAGTATATACTGTGAAAATTTAGTTTAGCAAGAAAACGCATAACAGGTTGAAATTCTCATTAAGCAATTTATACTAATATATGAAAACATACTTGAATACTTTTGTACAACCCTGTAGTTTACCTAGAATCTTTATTACACGTCACTATTTAGTTAAAATTTAATTCAAATTAAAACACTCTTAAAACTGCTGAAATCACATTTCCAGAAATTATAATTTATAGACGGCCATATATCTATTTCCTTGCGTGACCCTGTGTATCATTTTATCCATATTCTACAAACATTTCTTAGTAAATTAAATGCAGTTCAACATAAAAATCCATAACTCATCTAAAAAACACCTTTAAGCAATTTGCGCCCATACCCCTTAACTCTTACGTATACTTTTGTGTAGACCTGTATATGAATTATAGATTTTATATACACCATATACTATGCATAAATATAGAGAATCATAAAAGCGCATATTAAAATTAAAAATGCATTTCCAGCAATTATCGCTAATGAACAGTTCAATATACACTTTTATAAATATCATAAATTATAAGTATTTTTTTTTATAAATATTATAAATATCAAATATTAAAAAGTATAATAAAGCAGTTTAATCTATAAACTTGTTATCAGGCATAAAAACACGTTATTTAAATACTTAAATGTCATATTTTATTTTTTAATGCGAAGTATCGAACGTGTATTGAAAACGTAGAAAATGAGTTTACAATCGAAGAAAATTTAATAACTGATTCTGAATGTCTACAATTAAATGTTTGATTAAAATCACGAACTTTAAAAACGTGCTTACATACAATTTAAAAAAATAAATATACCAATTTGAAAAACACTAAATAATTAGTATTTATAATTGTACTATTAAACAACAACAAAGAACAATAGATGAATTAAATGTATTATTAGATTTAACAATTTCTCAAAAATCTCTCCATATGTTACAAGGAATTCCTATTATTTTATAATTTTGGCAAATGTTAAATCTGAAAACATTGATATGAAGATTGAGGATTTTAAATAATAATTTAAAATATTATTAGCAATGAAAAAAGGTCTTTCAAAAGTTTCACTACTATAGTAGTAAAACAACATTTCCCATTCAGTATAATGTTAATTTCTAATCTGAAAAACAATACCAGATCAGTTTCTTTCTATAGGTATAATATAAAACTATTTAACTCATCTCACCAAATATACAAAACAGGAATAAACAATTTAAATTAAATAAGACCTACTTTTTAAGCTCCATAAATTAATTATTAATATCCGTGTGTATCCGAAAATGGCGACGTCTTTTTCTTCCATTAAAAAAAGCACACGCAAAAGCTTACATTTTAGACTAGTAACTTACCGCATCTGTTAGAACAAAAAGTTCTCTGTTTACCCTGCGGTATAGCGGCACACGATTTTGGGCAGATGTTAGTGTATTTGCTTTTATATAAACATATTTGGAACTTACATGTGCAATCATTTTATGAGATTGTCTGTATTTAAATTTTTGTATTTGAAGAATTTTCCAATGTATTTTACCATTTCTTTTTATCAGTTTTAACCCCCCCCCCTCCCTTTTCTAAGTAAAGATTGTTTCACACATAATAAATTATATTCCTAAAAAATAATAAGATATAAATAAATATCGAGGATAAAAAAATTTTCTCTGTCAATCGTCATTCTTTTCATGTTAATTTCCTGTAGAATAAAACAATTCGTAAAATAACTTTTTTTAGAGTCATATCTCTAAAACACAAATTTGAAATTCGAATAATAAATTATATCATGGGTTTTGCATAAATTTTGTATTTTTTTTTTTAATTCGGAAAATGCTAATTTTATTTTAAAAGTCTGAAAGAAGTAGAATTTTTTTTAAAAGTAGTTATTTAAAATAGGTGCACTAACAGGAAAAAATATGACTTGAATGCAAATTATAAAGCTAGAAATGTATGTATGACTAAACTCTGAAGACTCTTTCTACGTGCTCATTAAAAGCTGCAGACTTAACTATAATAGAAATTTTTTAGTTTGAAGCCACAAAAGTGTTTCGAATACCAGTGGTCGGTAAAAATAAATTAAAAATTTTCCTTCCTGCAAACTAAATATATAAAGGGTATATATTTAATATTCCTAATTCTAAATATGTTATCCAAATTGCTCCCGCACGTACCATTTTTCCGAGAAACACTTTTATAATAATAAGAATAAGCGAAGGATTATTATATTAAATTGCAATACTAGATAAAATTGAAATCAGGAAAAAAGTATACTTTCACTATCTTAGATATCAAATTGATAAAATATAGCATGAAAATCTAGTTTGTTGATACTTGTACCGTGCATTTTCCTTTATATGCCCCCCCCCACCCCCACCCCCACCTTTTCGTGTCTGAATTTACTATTTGCTATCCACTAATGTATTTTCATTCCTTATGCCGTTGTAACTCGGGTCTTTTTAAAACATTTCTCTTCATTTTCAAAGATTTTTGAAGTTCATATTTTTCTCACACTGTGACTTACAATGTGGGGGGATTTTTTTGTGAGTGTGACGTGACCTACGTTACATGCAGTGACATAACAATACTTTTTTATTGACAGAAAAATAAAATTTTACAGTAACAACATGTTTTGAAGAATTTTTGTAATTTTTTAAAGTTTTCTAAGAAGTTCACATCTCAGTCACAATGTGACATCACTGAGTGGTGGCATTTCGGTCACAGATGTGACATGACCAGAGTGACTCACAGTGGCGTCACAACGACGTCACTGTGTTCATGCATGCTATGAGGGATAGTTCAAGCGTCCGCCTATTATTTTAAAAACTACTAAAAATATCTTTATACTCTACATGCCAGTTAAGTGACTGGAACCTTGTGGCCCGGTACCGGTCCCCTTGAAGTTTTTGCACAATAAATTATTAATAAATTCCGCTCTCTTAATCCGATCTTCCTTCTTGGAACCATTTTCCATTTAGTTAATCTCCTGTTTGTAGATTCCATTTAAAACACTGGGACACCATAGAATCATATAGGGCCCGATCCGGGGTCCCTTAAACTTTTTGAGCGGCATGAATTTTTCATCTGCTAATTTTCTCGCATTCTCAATGGAAAGTTTTACAGTTAAGTTTTGGAATTCCTCTCCCCGGACCAACATCCTTATCTTTTTACTGGGACCATAATCCCCTGTTCTAAGCAGTTCCCTCTATCTTTGGTAAATTTCTTTAAAATTTCTTTCTAATGATTATTTCATACCTATGCTTAATTTTGAGTAATTGAAGAACTAAAGTGTTAATAACTAAGACCATTTAGAAAGTTTTCATATTAGGACCCTAATCTTAACTTTTAGTTGATCACCTTTGGGTCCTTTGTTATAGCTCCCTTAAAAATGGTCCGATTCACTAGCTTTTTTTTTTTCTAGGAATATTTTCAGGTCCCCCAGCTAGTACATGAACGACAAAAATATTCCTAAGACTTCAGCTACTACCAATTTTGAATATTAATCTCCTTCTTGCGGTATTTGTTGCAGCTTCTTGAAAAACGATCCGCTTTTATTACAATTTTCTGTATCAAAGTTTTAGCGTCCTCCAGCTATTTTAAAACTACCAACGATATTCCAGTTAAGATCCTGGCTCCCTAGACCCGGTCCCTTTTTTTACCTCAGCTACCACCTTTTTCGAACATTAGTCTGCTCTTTCGGCAAAAACTTACGTTTACTCCCTACAGCAGTAAATTAAAATCACGTTACGTTAAAGGTAACTTTAGATAAGGTATTTCATTCGTTTATTAAATATCGTGTTAATGTTAAAAGTAATTTGTGAAATTTATAGGAGGAAGAACCTTCCACCGCTTGGGGTAGCATTCTTTCCTAAGGTTCTGAGGATCTGATTTCTATGGGATTTGGTTCATACCAATTGGATGACAGTTCGGCTACTTTCTGTATGGCGAAATTTTACCTTAGACTTTAGTTACCAACATTTTCAAACATTAATGGTGCGTTTTTTCAGGTTTTATGGACTTGAATACTACGATTTGCATTTCCGATGCATGCGGCTTTATGTAGCGGGGAACCATGCCTCTGGTTATGGTTAGTTCGAAAAGAGGTTTATTGGGAACAAACTAGACGCTGCTGAAGTCAATGATTTCCCGAAAACAAGGTTCATTTAAAATAGTTTCAAAAGTTATAAAATCCTACAAACTTGAATTTTGTTCAAGGTTATTTTAACGGCCTATGGGCAACACAAAAATGATCAATTTCGAACTCACAGTTTAATTCAATTCTTCATAATAATTATCTACCGTGGTCACCTTTATGTTTTGATAAAACATTTCACTTGATAGGATATTTTACGCTAGTAGTGCTTTTTCTGTTAAATTGCAGAGGTACTCCAATGAATCTCTTTTCCTTTCAATGCACTTCGCTGTTGTTTTCGAAATAAATCTCTGCATGGTCAATTTTAAGTTTTGATTTAAAAAAGTCCTTCCGGCCAGTGCCGGGAGGAAGAGGTAGCTTTCATATTCCTTATTTTTAAAAAGCCAACTTATATTATTCAAACACACGAAGCTCAATTAAGTGGAAACCGAATGTAGGAGATTCAATACTAATTTTTATCAATACTAAATCATTATGAATGAGAATTTCGCGAAATTAGTCAGCTTTATCCAAGCTGCTTTTATTTAAAGTCACTTATATTTGGCTGCCAAATTCGTTGATTTCTTAAAGTGCCTGCCATTTTAAGACAACATGGTAGATGAGGCTAACCAGTGAACTTGGTCGAGACCTTAGTAATTGCTGTGCACATGCTCACTCATATCGGAATCGGTTGATATATACGAATGCTGTCGCATGCAAAAAATCAGATTTTTCAAAATGTCACCCACTTTAGAAATTGAAACTGCTATATCTGAGCCATTTTTTTAAGATAAAGACAAACAAAAAATGCTCCTGAATCCTTATATCAAGGTCAAATACTTATGAAAGAAACCTTTTTCAATTTCTAATTTTTTTGCACCTCACTTTAAATATAATTTTTTTTAAATTTAATGGCCGCCATTTTGAAACAAGAAGGCTGATGAAGCTGGCCAGCGAACTTGGTCGAGATATTGATGTATACTATCCACATGCCTTCTTCCATCGAAATAAGCGAATACGTGTGGTATCGCGTGACAAATACAAGATCGTTTCAAAGTATTAGCTATGATAGAAATTCAAAGGGCTGTAATTCAACCACTTTTTAAGATATAAACAAAAGAACAAATTTTCAGAAACAAAAACTGCTCCAGAATCTTTGTATCAAGGCCAAACACATAAAAAAAATCTTTTTCATTTTCCAATTTATTAATACCTCATTTTAAATTTTAAATTACATTTTTTTTAAAAATGGCAACCCTTTTGAAACAAGATGGCGAATGAAGCTGGTCAACGAACTCGGTCGAGACATTGGTATGTACTATGTACAGACCAAGTTACATTCAAATCGGTTCATAAATACGCCTGTTATCGCGTGACAAAAATCAGGTCGTTTTAAAATGTCAGCCACAATAGAAATTCAAAATGTTATAACTCAGCCATTTTTTTAGATGTAGACGAAACAAAACCTGTTCCAGAATATTTGTATTAAGGTCAAACACATACAAAAAAAAATCTTTTCCATTTTTCAATTTTTTGGTATCTCATTTTAAATTTAATTTTTTTTAATTTTTTAAATGGCCATCATTTTGAAACAAGATGGCGAATGAAGCTGGTCAACGAACTCGGTTGAGTTTTTTGTGTGTACTATGTGCACACCAAGGTACATCCAAATCGGTTCATAAATACATCTGTTATCACGTGGCAAAAATCAGGACGTTTCAAAATGTCAGCCACGCTAGAAATTCAAAATGCTATAACTCAGCCATTTTTTAAGATATAGACGAAACAAAAACTGCTCCCGAATCTTTTTATCAAGGTCAAACACATAAGAAAAATTATTTTTTCAATTTTAAATTTTTTGCTACCACATTTCAAATTTAAATTTTTCTTAAAATTTTAAATGGCCACCATTTTTAAACAAGATGGCGGATGAAGCTGGTCAACGAACTCTTTCGAGACATTGGTCTGTACTATGTATAAACGAAGTTACATCCAAATCGGTTCATAAATACGCCTTTTATCGCGTGACAAAATTCAGGACTTTTCAAAATGTCAGCTTCGCTAGAAATTCAAAATGCTATAACTCAGCCATTTTTTAAGATATAGACGAAACAAAAACTGCTACGGAATCTTTGTATAAAGGTCAAATACATAAGAAAAAAATATTTTTCCATTTTCAATTTTTTGGTACCACATTTCAAATTTTAAAATTTTTTAAAAATTTTAAATGGCCGCCATTTTGAAACAAAATGGCGGATGAAGCTGGCCAACGAACTCGGTCGAGACATTGGTATGTACTATGTACACACCGAATTACATCTAAATCGGTTCATAAATACGAGAGTTACAGTGTGACATAGGTCAGATATATATATATATATATATATATATATATATATATATATATATATATATATTGATATATATATATATATATATATATATATATATATCAATTTTGAACGGAGGGTGGTTTCGGGGTCTGGGGGTCATGATCGATGAAAATATACCAAATTTTTTTGAAATCGCTTTCCTCCGAACGGCTACAATAGGTAGCTTTTTGTAAAGAAAGCTACCTAAAAATCACGTGATAGTGTATTTTGTACTATTAACGCTTCTGTTAGCTGAAAATACATAACAACGCAAACATAACTCATTTTCCATGTTCTAATTTTCTACTAACATCTGAATAACTCTATTTTATATTTTTTTTAAAATGTCATTGAATATGGCATTTTAGGCAATTTGTTCCTCTTTGAGAAATTGGATAACTACATTAAACAACTCATTTTCCAAGAACTGGTCTCGCTCCAATATCCAGAATAAGCTTCCCGCCATAAAAAAAATTTAAGAACTCAATTTTATATTAAAAAATTTCATTGAATATACTATTTTAGTTAATTAGTTCCTCTGTTGAGAAATTGGATAACTACATGAAACAACTAATTTTCGAAAGAACAGATTTCCCTCCAATCTTCAGAATAAGCTTTCGTCATAATCAATTAATTTTTTGATAAAATAGAAAATTTTATCAGGTATTTTATGCTGATAAGACCTCTGTTGCGAATTTACATAACTACGGATATAAATTTCACTTACGAATAATAAATTTAGCTCAGGTCTTCAGAAGAAGTTTTTGCGACGTCCAATTTTATATTTTGATAAAATATTTCATGTTATACTGTAATTATAAAGAAGTATCTTGGTGCAATATAATAGAAGCGTAAAAATTGAACGTTAAAAGCACCAAAAAATTTTAATTTTAAGCATACCGGTTTCGGTAACATATAGCATACCTTCCTCAGTGCACTGAGGAAGGTATGCTATATGCTACCGAAACCGGTATGATTAAAATTTAAAATTTTTGGTGCTTTTAACGTTGTATTTTTGCGCTTCTACCATATTATACTGTGTTTTGTATAAGTAGCGCCTATAGAGACGAATTACAAAACTACGCAATTAAAACTCATTTCCCACTAACGAGATTTGCTGTAGTCTTCAGAGTAACATTTTCTCACAGAAAAACTTATGTTTTAATAATAAAAAAAATACGTAACATATATTCCCTTTGAAAAAAATATTGTCATAGTCTTTTAGAAGTTAAATAGATTTTGCAGATGATTCTACTTTTATGCAACTTTTATTCCACTATATATAAATAACACATTTCAGTGCAAAAAATACTATCTTATTTTAGTTGCACTGTTACAAATATCAACACATTTTTATAACTTAAAAACCCCTGGACTTCATGGACATTTCTTACCCACATTGAAAAATATTAAAAATTCAATTATTTCTACAATGCAGTTTCCGTGATGTTATTAAAGCTGAAAAATAAATTTCCAAGATTTCTCACAAAAGTACAAATTTTCTTTTACTTAAAAGAAAAAAATAATTCTTTTACCCAGAATTTCAAAGTCTATACAAGTATTTCCACATCAAAAATTGTTTCATACCGAAATGTACAAGCATGTTTACAAGAATATAGAATTTGAAACACGTACGTCTTTTATGAGACGATGAATGCATTTTTTTTTTAGAGAATAAAGTCAAACTTATGTTTCAAAAGCATATGTTGCTTGAATATAGTAACTAGCAATATTTTAAAAAGCACATCACTTTTTTTTCTACTTTAGAAAGTACAACAATGAAAATTTTAGGATTTGTTATTTATTTTTGTTCGACACTTTTTCGACATGGTATATGAATACTGTAATATTTTCAGAATTCTATTTAAGGCGAAGACGATTTTTCATTTCTATAATGTCTAAAGAAATGTATATAGATAATTTAAAGTAATATAAGGTGTACATAAAATAATACTCATATTTGAATGGTATATTATAAGAGCGTAATTTAGAGTACTTATAATATATCAAAATGAAGGTAAACGGACCTAGTCTTTCTTACATCTGTTCCATATGTGCACATTTATATATACTGCCCACATCCAACCTAAAGTCGAATTCTCCACACACTTCGGTTAACAAGTCCGGAGTAATGGAAGTAGTAGTCTGTTTAATTCTGTATCTCAACTCTGAGAAATAATTAGGTTGCAGCGGAACGTATACACATGATCTTTTATAAGGCTTCAAAAGAAGAAATCGCATGACTGTAACAGCTTTTAAATATTCAATTGAGCAATATCTCTTTACACTAAGGAGTCGCCATTTTGTGTATGTGGCACAGTAAGCGAGTAAATAACAAAGCAGTACACGCGCATGCGCTAATCTAAAGCTGTTTTTGTTACTATTTTTTATGACATTGAATCAACACTGTACAATGCTTACAGTTGATACTATTAAAATTTATAACTGGGAAAATTATAACTTAAATATAAAATTTATAACTTATACTATTCTGGAAACCTGTACTGCAAAATGGGGTTCAGAGTCAAAATTTGTCCTCAAAAACGAGCGATTCTGCAGTCAACGTGGTTAAAAATGAATGAAAGTTACAACAATGGAATTAATAATGCTGCAAATCACGCTCTCTAATCAGTATCAAGTGATTGTGGAGCCGATTAGGAATGCATATGATAGCAGCGGCAATTTTTGAGATATCAAAATATAAATTGAACCACCATCTAAATTTATGACCGCGTCTAATAGAATATGCAGTTTGGTGAAATTCTGTGCACGGTTTTTGAGATAGGCATGCAGTAGAATTCCATAAGAATCGATAGAACGATATACAATATTCTAAAACTACCCTTGAAAAATTATCTAAATAACAATGCAAGCCTTATCAAAATGACTCCAGTAAATATTTTTAAAAAGACTAATCTTTCATGCGACGTGTGTGTCAAACAAAATGCGATACATGCTGCACTGCTATTCCGGTATACATGCCACAGTTTCTTTTGTACGGGATGATTAAGTGTTATTAACTATTCCTTTACTTTTTGCACAGACTAACCAAGTTAGGCATGTTATTAATCGTTAATTGTAATTCTAATGATTTTGCATTTTAACGTCCGAGGTTAAAATGGAAAAAATGTTTTTCAGAGCAAGATAAATTTTAAATTTGTTTACAGATTTTATTAGAAATGCCCATATTTTATTAAAGCAAATAATGTGTAAGTCAATGTGGACAATGGATCCGTAAAGGTTAATGTAGCATGTTGGGCGTAGATTGACTCTGTATCAGGTAGGGTCTTTAATCTGCGATGCTTTGAACAAATCGTCAACTGTTGGGAACGCTTCTAGTCGCTTTAAGGTCACTGATACCTTCCCTTTCAACAACAATGCTCTCCCAGATAATTTCTTGTCTCCATTAGCGGATAGTGAAATACCCGCCACAGAAAACATGACACAAGAGGAGGCAAATCACACTCAGAAATGAATACTCAGATTTCACGAAATTTTCTTTGTTTTTGTTGAAACCGTTTCCTGGGAAATGCTCCGAGCGAAGATTTCGTCAAATTGATGAAATTACTTTCTTCACTTGCTTGACAATATAAATTTCGTCAAAAAAGGGATGGTGGTGCCATCTATCGAACATTTTGGAAGCTCCTGTATTTATAAAGAAAGAAAAAAAATCACTTCTCGTTTTCCTCGGATTGATTCGAACCCGCGGCCTTTGGCGTGGGAGGCCGTTGCTCTTCCGACCTCGCTAAATGGGGATTTGTTTAGATGTGCTTTTAGATCAATGTAATAATTCTGCTGCGAGTTTATATTTTTATAAGGTAGATTGTAATTTTATCGGTGCTTCTATAATTTCTGAAAGTTTTAAGTAAGGCTAATTTATTATTATGGTTTTCTCATGGTCAGTGAATAATTATAATATGGCTTGATTAAATAATTTATTAGTGAAATTTTCTTTGGTCAATGAATAGTTAGAATATGGTCTGTTTAATTTGTTGCTCACAAATAACGAATTGTGAAGTGATTGCGTGAGATTTTATCATTTTGAATAGGTGGATAAGATTTTAACACTTTACTGTTTATAAAAGGGAGAGGGATCAGTTATATTTATTTTTAATTTGATTGAAAACACAAAACTCTTCTTAAATAAATTTAAAAAAAGATATCCTGGAAGTTTGAAATTGTATTGACCGAATTTTCTTTTTGAAATGTTTTGAAGAACACAGGAAATTTATTCTTTTCGAATTAAAACATAACGAACAACGACATATAAATAAATAAATAAAAATAATAATAAGCATTCCTATAAATTTTAACAGCTAAAAAAATAACTAATGAAGAAACAATAACTATCTATATTTCAGTATTTTCTGAAAAGCACTAAAAAGTGTGGTTTTAAAACAAATTATTATAGGACTAACATAAACAAGAAAATATCTGCTTGCTAAAATCGCAGGATTTGAGGAGGTACAGCAAAAGTTTCCTTAAAATGCATTGAGTTTGACCGTGATTGAGGTAAAACGTTCGTCAAATATTTGAGAATTTATGTTTCGTTAAAGTCACGTGATGTTGATAGGAAATGATCGTCAAAAACGCCGAAATACAGCTCAAGGATTGCCGAATCGTCAAAAGTGAGAGATTTATTTCTGAGAGTGATTCATCAAGTAAAGGGCTAATCAACACATCCCAAATCAATTAACAGCCTTCAGAACCTGGAACTAGCAGTGTAAAACCACCATCACCTACCAAACACCTACATAAAATATCTCCTATTCCTAGAAATAGTCAAGGGACAGCAAAAGACAGAAATAAGAAAACGGGAGTAAACTTAACCTCTATTGACAATTAGAATGCGCTTAATGTAAATTTAGAGAGAAAAAATTCCAAAAAATTAAAGAAAATTAACAAAAAAGATACAAAACTACCAAGAGAAAAATTAATTTTTATTAAGGTAGAGGATCGTATGACAGTCCATGAGACATTTATGAATGTTCAAACAGTACCAAGTTTACTACACAAAAGGATAATTAAGGAAAAATTAAAAGTAAGAAGGCGAAGAAAGATGCAAGTCAAGATGATAATAATGAGAAGTTCGATCACGGGTGACGCAGACGTTCTTTGTAAGGAATGTTTAGAAAACTACTATAAAAAAGAGAAAGTGTATTTGCTTCGTTGCATCATGTGTAAGATGTGGCTAAATAAAGACTGAACTTTTTCGACACTTTTTGTGTAGATTGCGGTTTATTAACAAATAAATAATGTAAACACTATTTTCCTTTTTTTCTTTTCCTCTCTAATACATTGATGTTATGCTGTTGCTGAATTAACAATTAAGATTCAATGTAAAAAAAATACGTCGATAATTTTAATAGTGAAATTAGGCAGAGAATTATTAATTTGAATCTACTAGTACGTTTCATTTTGCTCATTTAGTTTCTTTTTGTTATTACATAGTTTATTATAGTCCAGATATGGATTTTTTTAAATATTTTTATTTATAATTTTAATATATACTTTTGAGAAGAGCGGCATAACTACCGCAGAAGTGCGGGGTCTCAGCCTGAATGTACGGATGACGCACCGCAATGTAATGATTTTTTTTATGTCCACCATGGGACTTCATAAAGAAGGTAAAAAAAAAGCGGCATTTCTCCCGGAATTACTATACGTTATATCAGCTCATTAAATACCTGTTATTATATACTTCTGTGTTAAAAAAAATACTCTTTTCTTATCATTTGATTCCTAATATTATTTAAAATGGAAAATATTTTTTTCATTTAAATATATTTTTAATATTCCAGAATATTATTAAAAAAATTTCAAAATGAAATGTTTGAATGTACTCTCTTGAATTAGTGAAAATCAAGAGAACACATATTGGGCTAAACTTTAAGCTTTATTTCAGCAACCCATAATTACAAAAACTGCACAACCTTTAAATGTCCTAAGAGTATTGTGCTTGCTTATGATAGTAAAAATGATATAGTTTTCGAAGAAAAACGTTTATTTTTATTCATAGAACAAGCACTAGACTATAATTTCATTTAAATAACTTCATTTTCATTTACCTTTCTTCCGCTTAAATTTTATTTATTAAGATTCCTTTACTTAATATTCTTATAAAGGATTTAAAAATACATTTATTAAAACTTTCATTATAAATAAAATGCTTTGTTTTACCTCACATTGTTATAAAGAACCATGCAACGACGAATATATCTCACAATTAGATTATATATAAAAATAGCAAATAAATTTTTAAAAAAAAGTAAAAGTTACAATGTTATTGATTTTCAAATGTACCAATCAAAATTCATTTTGTTTATTACACATTTTGTAAAAAAAAAAATATAATGCGTTATAGATATAAGATGTTACTATATATTTTATTTTAATAAAATAACTTTAATTCCCATTAATTTGAACAAGCCATGCACTATGAAGTTATTTTCATGCAAACATTACATTTTGAAATTTTAATTTTCACGCAATGCACGCTCTGCAATGTTAATAACTTACAATATGTTACAAAAGTTTTCCAAGATTTTGGTCTAAAAGACTAACATGACGAAAATAGTGTTTTTCTTTTGATAAAGGAGAAAATAAATATATTCTTTCCAGAGGTTCAACGCCAACGCAAATATTTCCAAGTCTAAGAGTATTTCATTCAGAATGTGCAAGCGTGTAACATGATTATAGAATATGAAACTGATTTAGATGTCTGTTCTTATAGAATAAAGCGAAACCAGTCTTTTTAAAAAAGAATACTTGAAAATTAACATTCACAATTATTTTAAGAAACATCTCTCTGTTTCTGTCTTCCAGAAACGAAACGTAACATGTTTTAAAAGTTTCATTTTACATTTAAACAAAAATCAGATTTTTTTTTTTTTACTTTTTTTTAATACGCATAGCTGTGAATAATAGGTTTTCTGCTTTGTATAACAAAATAACACAAGGAAAATTTTGAAATTTTAATTTTCAAGCAATGCACATTCTGCAATACTAATAAGTTTCAATATGTTACAAAATTATTCTAATATTTTAATCTAAAAGTCTAAGATAACGGAAATAAAGTTTCTCTTTTACATAAAGATGAAAATAAATATATTCTTTCTAGACGCTCAACAACTACGCAAATATTTCCAACTTAACCCTTTTGCTGCGCATTCCACGATTTCCACGGACAAAATTTGCACAACCCGCTATTTACGAATTAAAATGTATATTTACGCACGAATATTGAAAAATAATTATAAAAAAAAACAACATTAAATTACTACGTGGGAAAATTATTTGATGGTGAAAATTAAGTTATATTTAAACACTATGAGCACTTTCGTTCATTGTAGTACTTTCTTTTTTTATGATACATGGAGCACGAATTACTGAAGATGAAAAGTTGTACATTAAATTTACATCATGGTTAATAAGTGACATTTATTTTTTTTAATCTAATTTCTATTGAAAATATTTTTGAAAAATTGATTTATTTTATTTTTAGTATAAATAATTATTTTTTCATGTTTTTGCATTTTGAAAAGGACTTGAGCAAAAGTAAACATATTTGATTCAACACATTACTTTTTAACATTACTTACATGGTTTTTATTTGTGAAAATTACTCCATATTCAGCAGATCGCGTGCATTTGATTTATAAATCATGAACTTTAAAGCTTGCGCTGGTGAAAATGTCGTCATATTTAAAATGAAACATCTAAAAATCATTAATATTTTCAGAAACTTTAATATTTTATTGCGATTACACAAAATAGCTTAAAATCCTCAAAATTTTGGGGAAGCGGGGAGTAATATTTTATTAAACTTAAAACTCCTTTAATTCACTCACTGAGTCCGTTTCTTAAATTAATATTTATCTTCGAATGACAACTGAGTTTCTATGATTATTTTTGTTGTTCTTTTAACAGAGCAAATTAGCGTGGTTTTAGAGACCATGGGGTCTGGATAGGGTTTGTCGACAACGCAGTGTGCAAAGCCCCCTAGTGTATTATAAAACTGTACATGATTCTTTTAATATTATGCTAACATATCTGCATGTTATTAATTTTCTTAAACATATGTATGTTTTTCAAGATAGTCTAATATTAATGCATGCTTATTTTACATCATATTTAACTATGTCAAATGCTAATAATAATGCAATATGTGGGAACAATGATTTTACCAAGATTAATTTTCAGAATTTTGCTTTTATATGATTATTCTTCAAATTCAGTTTTCTGACAATCTTTTTTTATGATCTAATTCTATATTAAAAAAAAAAAATTATAAATATTTTTACATGTAAAAATACATGTACTCTAAAATATATGTAGTTTTGTATGTAATACAAAAAATTGCGCAATTTTTTAACCTATTTTGATTTTTTTTTTTTTTTTTAATCGCAGAGAAAGGGTTAATTCAGTATTTCATTCAGTATTTACAAGCGTGTTAAAATGCTTTTAGAATTTGAAACTCTTTCAACTCGGTTTTCTTATAGAATAAAGCAAAACCAATATTTTTAAAACAATGATACTTGACGACTAGCATTCGTCATTATTTTTAAATGCATATCTTTCTTTCTTTCAGAAACGGAACATTGCATGTTTTAAAAGTTTGTTATTTGCATTTATACAATAGTTAGAAAATGTTTTTTTGCCTTTATATGCTTATGTGAGCATAATGCATATTCTGTTTTATATAACAAAATAAAAAATAATCATACAAATAAAAAGTAATTGTAAGTCACTTTTCAGATTTTGTATAATAATTTTTTTTCTACCAAATTAATGCAATTTATATTTTAATTACTGATTTTGTTTTGTAATTTAATTTTAATAATAATAAAAAAAAAAATGTTGTTGTTGCTGTTGCTGCTGTAATTAAAATTAGTGTGATCGGGCTATTTCTCAGCTTATATTAAAAAAAAGTTTTGCATATGCACAATAATGAAATTTTTTATACCGAAATGTATAATAAATATGCTGAATTAGGCCGTTTTTTAATCTAACAGCTGCTTCATATACGCTACTTATTGTTAATGTCGGTCAAATTAGTTTAGTTAAAAAAGCTTTATAGAATAGAAAACTGTACTTAGCAATTTTACCATTTTTTTTTCATACACATACTGCACTACATTGCAATCCGCAGGGTACAACCATTCACTTTGCCTAATTTTTTCAAATGATTATTTTTTTTCATTTTCTGTTCCAGATATCATTACCTGCGTAGATATTTATTTCATACTTTGAAAAAAGTCATGTGTTTACATAGTGTTGCTAGGTTATTAAATATCACAATTGATATTTGATTTTTTAAATTGAAATATATATTTACACATTAATATTAAAAGAAAAGAGAATGTAATTATTACATTTAAAATGCATTATATGATGAAAATTACGTCATATTTAAAAAGCTGAAATAATATTTCCAAAAACTTTGGAATTTAAACAATATGTAAACTTTAATATTAAAAGAAAAAGAAATTTTTTTAAGAATTAAATTATTACGTGCGAAAATATTAAACACATAAAATGAAGTCATATTTAAAATGCCATTTTCAAAACAATTTTCTTATCAAGTCTAAAAGAAAATTGTTGTAAACGGCATCATTATTAAATATCATAAAAAAATCTACTTCGGGAATCAACTTCACATTTTTAGTAGCAATTTTGTACAAAGTAATTTTCAAATGTTTGACAGATCTTACTTAATCAATAATAATAATAATAAAAACATCCGTCAGCTGTCACGACAGTCGGGATTTTGATCTTGGAAACTGAAAAGTCCTGTAGACAAAGAGAAATAAATGACACAAGAAGATTCGATTAGAGAATCGACCAGTTCCAACCGGCTCCAAAAGTAAAAGAATTTTTTTTAAAGTATCTGAAACCGAAATCGAAAAAGATAAAACTAGCCCAGTAGTAGATCGTCCTCAGCAATCCTATTGAAAACAATCATTAAAAAATATTAAAATTTGAGAGAGATATTTGAAAATAACGCTTCCATAGACTTAGCATTAGCGTTTTCCTTTCTTCCCGCGACTGTAGTGGGTTCTTAAAGTGAAAATAAGAAAAAAATACTACATTTTTGAAAGTTTATTTGGGGTATTCGAAAAAAGAACATGTTGTTCCTCATGTATAATTCCTGATTATTAAAATATATTTCGCACAGACCATAAAAGCTGAAAAATATTTTGTATATATTCTGATAAAATTCTAACAAGATAATAATAATTTTTTCGTTGATATTCAAAGTATAAACAAGTGTAAACTTCTGAAAGTCACAAAGCCTATAGAAAAATTCCATTTCCAGACATATTTCATACAGAAAATTTAAGCATTGAAGTTGCATTCAGAAATTGAAACAAACATGGCTCTTATGATGTAAAGAGAAGAACGTAAATTTATGCACCCTAGTTTTTAATAATCCTTTTCCAAAGTTAATGAGACATTTTTGAACACCTTTACAATATTTATCAGAAATTTAATTTTTATTATTGCTTGAAAGGTCATAGATAAATAAACAATTTAAAAATACTGAGCGCAGTAAATATCCTGTTTGGGAAACTGCCTATAGCCGGCAATCTCTTCAATTTCTTTCCGAATCTCGTCAAAAAATTCGTTATATATCGTTTCAACTTCTTTTTTTAAACAGACAACTTGTTAAAAATAGTTTGGTTACGAAAATTATACTGTTTTACACACGTGCGAAATCATATAGTGGGGATTTTACTTGTGTAGGAAATGGATTTACAATATAGTTTCATCTTCGATTTTCGCTTGTGAGATCTATCCAAATCAACTGTTCGTTTTTCGTTTGTGAGGCATGCAAAACTGTTTGTGAATGCCGTCCATAGATGTCGCTACTTGTCTCAGCATCATTCAATAGACTGACGTTAATATCATAGCGTTTTAGATTCCATGAGATGGCGACACCGCAGGATTTCTTCGGACTGGTCTTCCTTACAGACCGATCTATTAAATACAAAGATTAAATTGCCTAGTCATTAACTTTCTTTGTGTGTGAAAACTAATTTAACTTTGATTTCAAGCCCAAAACTTTATATTTGAATCCCCGCAGATGGCATCAGCAATTAAGCAGTAAAGACCCGTGTCAACTTGGTCTAAAAATTCAATTGAGAAGCTTTGTTCACAGCTCTCATAATATTAGCGCCCTTGGACAAAATAAAATTTTTAGATATGTATTATTTATCTTATAACTTTAAGAGTGATATTTTATTAATAATTGTATCTATATATTATTTCATTAAAGTTCCCATCGTCAAGAATTGCGATTCTGATGACTCTGAACCGTCCAAGACACACTAATTAAAATGATAAAATGTAATACACAAAGATTCTGGTCTGAAATTGCATCGTCGGGAAGAAATTCGATTACCACTATTACAAGATAAGCTGAATATTTCTCTTACCAAATATTATTTAATTGATAAATATATAAATGATCTTATAAAGAGCTTACGCAATATAAAAAAGTCTTTGAAATAAATTCATTTAAAATTCACCTGACACTTTATTTTCGTAATTGCATTGTATAAACATTAAGTAGGTTCTACATTAGTTTGATAACATATCTTGCCTAACACTAAGTCAATAAATAGTACTAATTTCTCAGATAGTATAAAATATACAGTTAGATCCTTGATAGATCGAAGACCTATGCAATTACTAATCAATTGTAGAATTAATCTTATTATCCCCCGGTATGCTATTTCTTTCGGCTACCAATTAAAGTTTCGTCTCTAAAAAATGACGTTCCATTACAGAAGATAGCCGTGAAATATAGCAGATGTATCATTGTACTGTTAAATACTGATAATCTTTATTGCAATTTTTAAATTTCTAAGCATCGCACATTGTCAATTTTTATACTGTCGTATAGGGAGAAAAAATGCATTTAAATGCGATTTCATTGAAAATGTCATCGCAGTTTATTTTTGAGATATTAACATTTTTAAGTTTTTAGCGCCATTTCTTTAATTTTGGCAACCTCCATTTCTGTAGAAAACGAAGGAAAAATAGTTGGAATATAGTAATTGTATCTTTTTGTTGCCATTTTTCTATAATAACCGACAAAAATGTAATTAAAATACGTGCTATTTTGAAAAAAATATATATATAAATGAAAGATTTCTAGTTAAACATGGAGCTATTATAAACTATATTTAATTTTATGTATCTATATTAATGTTACAAATAAACGAAGGCATATGAATCACTATATAGCCGATTTTTTGTGACGAGTTTCTTGTATGGAAACATCGGTTTTTGCTGGTGTTTGTATTCTCTAGCGATAGTTATGTCATTTTATATAAAATAAGAGTGTGTGTTTTAAGTCTTAAAACTGAAATATGTTTTGTTCTGGCTATATTCACATTCATAAATAGTATATATATATGTGTGTGTGTGTTTTCATCGGAAGCGACACTAAATTCTGGAAATCAGAATTCATGTTTACTGGTTTTCCTTTAATATTGCCTACTGTAATTTTACGGTACTTACTTTCATTATCGATTCACTACAAATAATATATAAAAAAGTATGTAATATTTCTATTGTTGTCCATTATTTTATTTCCGGTTTAAAGCATCAATCATTTGTTCCATTAGTAGCTTCAACCGGGATCTTCGAGATGGCGCTATTTGCTCACTGCGACTGCTTCTAGAAATAGTGACATCATAAACGAGATCTTCTCCAGCCAATGTATCTTAGCAGAAAGATTTGATATAGAGGCATATTTTGAATTTTTGCTCTTTTAATTTGTGATTTCTTAATAATATTATTATTTCTTAATAATAAATTGCATAATCGTGAAAAAGAAAGGAATTAATAAACTTGTTTATAAAAGACAAATAAATCTTTTAAATACATACTTAAGACCAATTGACCTGATTGAGGATATTAACATACCTTTGCCTAAAAACATAATTTTTCAATAACTATACGAACCAAAAGTATAATAAATCTGACACGAGCATTAATACATTACCATTTTGCACTTTTTTTTTTTTACCACAGTTGGGATGAAATCATCTATTACTCGACGGGTCATTCCATGCAAAATGAGCAATTCAGCTGTGGCACACATGTCACAGATTTTAATGAAAATCAGTCTATAAGTAGATCATATCTAATTATGAGTAAATGTAAAATAACAGATTTTTGGATTGTTAATTTAAGTATTAAAATTTACATTAAAAGTGAATGCAAAATCGAGGTATTGTCTACGTGCTTAAAATTTCAATTTTGATTATTAGCCTTAGGAATGGAAAGAATATATTAAAAATTATTTATAATTACGACTGAATGATAATTAACAGACTGGCGTAAGTTAGTAATTGTATTTTTATTTCGTATCGAGAAAAAAAAATATTTTTGAAAATTTTTGAGGGAAAAAAGCAATATTTCTATTCCTCCTTTACACACGAAGGACAAATCTGACAAGCTGAAAATTGCTACACCTTACAGCTAAAAGTATATATTTGAAATATCGAAAGTTTCATTCTTGCCTTTTTATTCCTTAATGAGAAAAAAAAATAAATAGTAAAAAATGTTGAGGGTAAAATGCAATATTTCTATCACTTCTTTTTACGTGAAGGAAAGCTTTAATAAACTTTTAAATTATTTGATATTTTAGATAAAATGGTATACTTTAAATATTGAAACATTTATTCTTGCTTTCAGTTTATTTTTGTCTCAAGAGAATTTTAAATTAGAGTAGAAAGAAATGACTGAGCTAAACGAAAAACTATATATCAATTCTAAATTCAAATAAGAAAAACTAGATGACAGCACTAAATTTGATTTCCCATGAAATCGTGCAATATTTTAAGAAATGCGGACGAATTAAAAAGAGGTATAGCGATTGGAATGTAGAAAACATTACTATTTTGAACCCATTTTCTTATGTTAGGAATCAAAAGGCAATCTTTTGAGCATATCACGGACTTATTAATCTTTATGTCTGTGCAATATTGTTAATCTCGGACCTGTCCTTTATTTATTTTTTGCTCAACCAGAAGAGGAAAAATCATGATTTTGTAATTTTTTTTTTTTGTTTCCTATTTTTTTTTTTTTTTTTTTTTTTTTTTTTTTTAAGATGAAGGAAATAAACAGCGACTTTCAAACTTAGGGAATTTGATCTCCATATGTTATACTACATCAGGCATTAATTTCACAGATATTTTTTAATTCCTTTGATTTTTATAACATTTCAAATTTTCTCAAAATTCACAAAAATTCAGTTTTTACAACCAATTTATAAATAATCATGGTGTTACTAGATTATTATTACCCAGTAAATAAGAAGATAATTTTTCAGAGTTTACAAAATTATAAAAAAAATCCTTTCTATTAAATAGTTTTCAAGATACAGAACTTGAAACTTGCAACTTTGGACGATTGCGCTCATGCCATTCTATATCACAAGTTTTTTTAAATGTCCGAAACTGCTAAAAAAAATTATTTTTTGTCAAGATATTTTGCAGAGCAATACTTGAATATGAATTGAACCTGTGCATCGAATTTTATTAAAATTGGTTAGTATGTGGCCACCACTTTTTTTTAATTTTTGCTCATTTTACGTGGAATGACCCCGATACCAATACATTACGAAGAGTAAGCCTTCAATCTTGACTTTTAAAATACGCAAAATTTAATTATTACTACATATAAAATTTGTGTATTTTAATAGTTCATATAAAAATCATCTTTGTTTAATTTCGTTAATGTAAATAAAAATATTGTCATAAAAAAGACTTTGGCGCAATTCGCCTATGAAACAATGATATTAGGTTTTGTTTTATGGGTTAGATAACTCAACTCGATTTTCAAACTCTCACTCAAAATCTGTTCAGATTAAGAGAGCATTCTGATATAAAGACAAACACAGCAAATAAAGACAAACACAAAAGCAAATATATGCATTTAAACTGCTTCATAATGCATCCCTATTTAAAATGCATAAGAACCAAATATATGCATTTAAACTGCAGCATAATGCATCCCTTTTAAAATACATAATAAGAAAAAATTAATATGATAAAATCATAACAACTTGGAGTTGAATACCAGACATACGCAACTGTTTAAAAGAGGTAACCATTTTGACAATTTTAATATTGAGTCATTGATACTTCTTTTTTTTTTTAATGGAATAATCTAAAAAACTCAGCTTCTCGCATGAGTGCCTTTCATATGCGCTTGTCATATCAGACCTATTCGGCTTGCATGCTCTTCAAAACAACGATGTACGAAGATGATATGAATGACTTGGTATCTTAGATACAGTAACAGAAATGACATTATTTTAATTACTCAAGTATACCACGAAATGGTGCACATATATCTTTACCATATTCGCTATTGAGATATAATGTAATGTAATGGGTATTACTAAATTATTTCTTCTCCAATTTCAAAATCCAAGAGTATCTGGATCAGAGCATCTTGTTGTATTATTCATACTATTGTACGTCGAAGCGTATCATTCTGAGATCGGAAATTCGGTTATGTCAAAGTATCATTAATAAAACGGCAAAGAAGGGTGATCCTCATAATGTGGGCCTACGTATTGAAGAGAATAATACTACAAATAAAATTTAAATTAATTTTCATTCATTTATGTTATATTCAATAATTGTTTTTGGTTGTTGGCACATTATGATCAAGTAAAATAATTTTTCGGAAATATTTGGCATGCGCATGTGTAAGAGTTTGCTATACACATCCTACGGAGTATTGGAATTTCTTTCGTTTTTCTTGATCATCTATTGATATGCATTAAGTAATATTTATGTATTACAAAAATAATTAAGATATTTATATATGTAAACATGTAAATAACCTATTCGTATGAAGGGAAAAGTTAAATTAGAAGTTAAACAGCATTTATAAAATTTAACCACCTTAGCGTATCAAAATTATCTTAAAAGAAAACATGTTTCATTTTTTTGTTTTGTTATTTGCGCTCATTTTTTCAGAAAATAAAATAAAAAAAGGATCAATTTTAGCACTTCGTTTATTTAGCAACGGAGACTTCTTAAGCTGTGTTCTTAATTAAGAAATGAGAGGCATAAAGACAATTTTGTCACGCAAAATTGCATTTTTTTTTTCTCTAAAACGTCATTTTAAATGATTGATATCGTAGGGTAAGTTTTAAAACCTTTTTACCTTCAAATAGCCATTTTTTATCCCCAGTCTATTAAAACCAAGACAAAAGTACACTTCTGAACAAGATGACTTTTTAAAGGATGATCCATTATACACATGTCACTTGCTTTCTGCATCTTTAAAGAAGCTATTGTTCTTCTAAAACGTTTTAGAGGAATTAAAATAAAGAACAAAAAAATGAATAAATGCACTTCTTTATAAAGTAAGTTTCCCCCTTCGCATCCATTTAGATTTATTTTATTATGTGAGGGTATAGTTTAAGTTAAATTACTTGAATCGAATACTTTTCTTAAAAGTAATATAAATAATAATTAAGTTTAAAGTGGGTGAGGATTTTAAAAATTAGTTTAGAAAATTTAGAAAATAAATATTACATAATAAATATTTATTCCTTATATATGTATTTATAATATATGTGTAATAAATATTTAGATATTTTATATATTTATTTTATTTATGTAATAAGTATTTATTTCACATTTAGTATGTGCATTTATTTTATATCTGTAATTTTTTGATACATACATATAAAATAAATATTCAATTTACTGGTAATATTAAAATTGTATTTTTTCTATTAATTTATTTTATATGATTATTTTAACAAAATAATAATGGTTCGTAAAAAAAAACAAAAAAAAAAAAACATTATTTATTGTAATTTTTACATCCTAATGAAAAAATGTCCAGTCCGGAATTCTGGTCCAGAAACTTGGTTTTAATTGAAAGAGTTTTTACAGCTAAAGCCAAGGTAAAAACTGATTTCTGTAGATTAGAATAATTACATCTCGTATTATTAATAAATTTGTATTAAAATTTCCATATGCTTGTTTTTTAATTCTTTAATTTTTTCTTTAATTAAAAGGACTTCATATATATAACTTGTGAATCTATTATCACATACTATTTTTTCAGAATCATTTCATTCTGACAAACAGTTATTTAGAAGTAATAATAATAAACAGGCATGAAACTGAGTTTTTATTATTTTAACCAATGCTTATATAATTAATAAAAATTCGAGGACCTAAATAAACCAGCATTACAAAACATACGTACATAATTTTCTTGTGCGTATGAAGATTACCAATTAAGTTATATTGAGCAGTTTAAAACAAAATTAAAACTGATGAGAGAAAATGTGTTTTGAGAAATCCTTCATTTTGTAATACATTATGACATGTTACTTACATAAGACATTTAAAAGCTAAGAAAACTCGCTTTCTGCTAGCTATGTGACAATATACACAATATGATAATTAATATCCGGGCTATAAGTATCGGAAAATTTCGGCTTATTATTACGGAACTACCCATTAGCATATAATACACTTCACCTCCGTGGATTGGAAACCACTGCAAGATTTTCAAACATTAAATAAAACAAAACAAATAAACTGAACTGAGGATGAGGATGAGTGAAAAAAGCTTATCATAGAAGGAATTTGTCTAATAACTCCTGATATGCTACGAAACATTTGGGGAGAACTGGATTACCGTTTAGAGGTTTGTCGTGCTGCCAAAGGTGCACACATCGAAGTCTATTGATATTAACCCCTTAATGGTCACTTAATATTTGGAAAAATCATCAAAAAAGTATCTATTTTTTATTACAGAAATTGAATAAATATGGTTTCTATATAAAATATGCAATTAGTTTTTTCTAAGGCGACAAAAAAGATGTTATAGAACAAATTCACATTTGTGGAAAAGCCATCATGCATGAATTCTGCGTTTTAATGTTTGTTTTACACCATACAAATTAATGGGAATAAGACCCTTATTTTTCACATGTTATATCTTCATTTATCATCATCAAACAAATTTTTACTAATAATATTTGAAATGCCATAATATACATTAAATCTTGATTATTAATATTTTTTTGAGTGTTATTTCGAAATATGCAATGAAAAGTTCAACATCACAAATCAGCGCCAAAAACCAAACCAAAGCGCTTATATTCAAAAACTTCACACGGAAATGCCTGTTGAATTTTTCTGGTTTCAGAAGTTTTTTCCAGCAATAAATCTCCAGTCTGGAAATAGGACGGGCACGAGAAATAACAAACGACACCTCAGCCCGTGATATTGACGTGAGCGAGAATTAAGGAATTAAGATTTTGTGAGATGCTATTTTTATTTAAATATTTTTTTTTTTAAATTCTAATGGGTAGTTCCGTAAAAATAAGCTATAACTATTGGATACTTTTAGGCCGGACACCCTGTATATATATATATACTCAAAAGCGCAAGTATTATTTTTATTGATTTTAGCCATTTTGAAATATTTTTCCGTCCTCTTAAATAAAAATGGTCTTTTTTGCGATATAATAAAGTGGTTTTTATATATCTGTTATTTTATTCTTTGACGCTTGCCTAAATACTTTGCCTAATACTGTACCTCTCACAAATGAGTGCTGCATTATATTATAAATGCATAACATTAAATTTATTTTTTTATTAGACGGCGATAAAATTTAATTTTAGAAATACATTTATTTTTATCTTTGAAGCCTGACCAAAATTACTGCACTGTTTCCTCGTTTAGTTACACACAAAAGATAGTAAAAAATATTTAAGTCTCCATCATCGAATCTGAAATGTTTTTGTTTCAACTACTACGTTTGTATGTTAAAATTATGAAATCATGTTTAAAAAAAACTTCTGTAAAATTATTTCTCTATATTTGAGGTAAAACTAGTGAAAGAGTTATATTTTATTTTCGTGTGCACATCTGCATTTTTTAACAACGTATGGTGTGGTGAGTAGGTGGATAAAAGATATAGAAACTATTACATAGATTTTGTTTCCGTGCATTTATTTAAACAATTTAAACTATTGACGATTTATATTTAAAGAATTCTTTATTATTTTATATTTAAATGACATATTTTGCAATGTTGTGCTTTGATAAAACATGCAACTGCGTCAGATATTTGTTTACAATTCGCTATTTCATTCTTTTTTGCGGGAAATATTTCTTATTGTTCTTTGTCGAGGTCGAGTTTTCAGTTTGACATAAAATATATATATAGCATTTAAAAGTAAACATTTCAAAAATACCATTGTGAGACGAATATGGAAGAACTATATGTAATGTCTTAACCCTTAAATGCCTGATTTTTCAAAAATCATTGTAATAATGTTTTTCGGATTTCATTTTTTAAATAAATCATGAGAAAAATACTAAAAAAAAAAATCATATTTTATTTTAAGTATAGTTTACGGCTAAAAAACAGTTTGTTACTAATCGGCAATACTGTTGTTTAATTGAAAAAATAATTTCCCTCGATAAAATTCTACAATATTAAACACACAAGAATTTTAGGAACTTTAATAAGAAATAAATTTTACTTGCTCACTGTAGGTCAAAATATGGTATTCCGCAACCTTCCAAACAAAACAAAAAGAACAAGTAGAAACATTTGAAAAAAATAAGTTTATCTTTATTCTTAAATAGCAGAAGTTGTGCCATCTAAGTGTTGAAAATCGATTTAATAATATTTTCAGACTGCATTCTATCGGCAACAATAAGCATTATAGCTTCAATATTATTCTAATAGTATTTTAGAGCCTAAATTAGGTATGCTGCCGAAAAGCAACGGCAGGCATCTAAGGGTTAAATGAAAACCAAATTTATTTAATCGGGATTTAGATTATTTATAAAAGAGTAATGATTCATTTAAAACTTAATAATGCTAAACAAACATAGTGGAATATTCCGTAATTGGAATAAAAGAAAATAATCCTCACTCTGCCATTGTAAATTAATGTTCTCCAACATCTGTTACTCTAAAATGTCTGTATAGATAATATTGCTGTCTATCCATAATTTTTATATAGTTAAACTTTCTTCACGAAAAAAAAACTAGAGTACACAGACGTTTAAATAAATGTTTAAATTTTCTTTTTTCTTTAACTATTCTAATATCTTATTATTAACTATTTTAACTCATCTTGAAATTTGAAAGCAAATTCAAATTTCATCTTGTATAAATGTGAATTAGTTCGTTGTGAGTTTAAATTCCAAAAAAATAAAAAATAAAATAAAACAAATTACTCTATTGGCAAACTTTTATTTACGCATGCCAGTGGAATTAAATTTATTGCCGTCAACTTTAGTCCTTGCGTTACTTTGGTCCATCCCATAAAAAAATTTTTATTCTTTGTATTGGACAAACAATACAAGATAATTTGGAGTTTTTGCCCTTGGAAAATATTTTATACCCTACTATAGGGTATTTGAATAGTTTGTGGCTAATTAAAAATTTTTAGTGGCAACACTGGATGTGTTTGTAAATAACTGTTTTCGTGTGTAAAATTTAACTCTCCAAATGTTCTATTGTGAAATAATCTGGATAAGAGCTACAAATAAGGTAATTGTCAAAATATTTACTTTACTAACCTGTAATGCATGTGTGATCATAGTTTTTCCTTTAACTTTTTATTTTGACAGGAAATTTTTACTTTTCATAAAGTTAACATGAAAACTAGTATTTCGGGACTACTTCGTGCAAGGCCTTTTTTTGTCCGAAAATAGCTCCAATTACTTAGAAATGCCTTTTATACAACCAAATCGCTTAAAACATGTTTTACGTAACATTTTTTTTTCAAATGTTACTGTATCGAAATGTTACATTAATTGTTTTTGTTCCAGTTGCCGAGGATAACACGACAAAAACTGTTTCTCGATTCTTTAATATTAACAAATAGTTTATTGTGTTTAAATGTTAAAAAAAAGAAATTTTTTTATCAAGTTTGCGGTGTTAATTTATTAGCAAATGCTATTGCAAGGGGTTATCAATAAAAATGTATTCATTTACATATGAAATGCATTCATTTTATATGAAACTAAGTGAATGGATCAAAGAAGCCCCCAGCAGGGGCTACTTTGTTCCGAAACTTTAAAAATAGTTAAAAAATAAAAAATTTCCTCTTTTATAGTTTCTTATGCACTTTTCTTCATTGTTTCATGATAATTGTTTACACCTACATTTTGACTTTGAACATTCACATATAATATTTTTTAATAATGGAAATGTGAGTGGAACCAGGAAAAAGTTGCCCAAACTAGCCCTGGTTGGCGGTAATATTTTTTAATGTTTGTTTTAAAATCTTTGCTCCCACTGAAGCTTCAATAAAATTTTCAGATAATTTTTACCTTTATATATTTTTTATTTTTTAAACAACTTTTGTATCTTCTTGTACTTGATATTGGAATCTGAAATCTGGATGTCAAAATTGACAGGTAGAGTAAGTTTTACACTGTAGTTTTCATAAACTTCAATGATTTTTCAGACGAAGACATTTACTTACATAATAACACACATAAACGAAGAAAACACATCATGCTGAAATAATTAACAATCATCCGTGTATATTGGAATCTGAAATCTAGATGTCTTAATTGACGGCTAGATTAAGTTTTACAGTGTAGTTTTCATAAACTTCAATGACCTTTTCGGACGAAGACATTTACTTACATAATAACACACATGTCAGGTTCTGGGAAACATATACTATTAGAACTATGTTTATATATTATTTTCTAGCTTGCACATTGTCTGTGTACTGGAAATTTTAAAGTAACAATCTTTTCTTATCTGATATTTAATCCGAGATACTGAGTTATACAGAGTAGGTGAAGGAATGTAGTTTATGAATAGTGAGGGGTCCCCGCTATTCAAATGCATACCTGAGATAAGGAAGATAAAATGATTTCACCAGATAACGAAATAACGAACGTCACGGAAGGTGACAGGGGGAGATTCGATGGATTGGAGGAAGGGAAGGGGACCCTGATGGCAGAAGGAAAACCCCGTTTATGTTTTGGGGAAAGGAGGGATCAGTTAAGGCGTATAGCTGAAAGTGGCTGGTCACTTTCTCGTAGAGCACAGTTGATGCCTGGAACTCAAGGTCTGAGTTATTCGAGAGTAGCACTTGGATAGAGTGTGAGGAGGCGATTAGGCTCTTGGAGTATAGAGCTAATGTGTTGGGAGATTAATAGTGATCTCCGAAAAATCTAATTTAACTAGCGTAGGGTGAGAGGAATATAAAGCAGTTTAACAGTACACAGCAAGTATTTACTGTATTTAATTTAATGTTGGACAAAATCACCTATATCCGAGTTCTTAATTGTAAATAGTGTATTGTTATCTGTAAATAATGTGTAAATAAATTGTTAGTTCAGTTTAGTTGAAAGAGTTGGTTTTCTTTTCAACAATTCTCTTATAGCGTGACCGATATCACGTAATCATATCGGTGGTGGCAGCATATAAATAGTAAAGGATTTCTTCAAAGTTGTGTGGAGTTAGAGGAAACCCGACAACACATAAACGAAAAAAGCACATCTTGCTGAAATAAATAAGTTCATCGTAGAAATAACATTAACAATCATCCGTGTCAAAACTAAATTTCCTACTTAAAGCTTCTCGGAGGAAAACTCGATTTTTGCGCCGACTGCGTAAATGATCTGAACGCCGCAAAGTGGCCTCTTTACCCCATTTTGCAGGAAGAATTATTTCCACTAAACAAATGAGTGTGAGATTTATATTTATCAATTCAAAGATTGACAAAATATTTAAATGTTTATGTTCAATACCTGATTAATTAGCTAATTAATTATTTAATTAATTATTTTATTGCAAAACTTTTATCAGCAAAGTAAAATTAAAAGAAATTTATCTAAATCATGGACTTACGATATACCGGGTGTTTCGAAAGTTCTGTGTGAAAGTAAAACACTTTGAGAAAATAACTTTGGGTAGAAGAAACATGCAGTTTTCAAATAAATATTCAGCGTGGTACGGGATTTCCTATGACAACAAGAAACAAAATTGTTAAAAAGGTCCACAACAGAGGACGCCACTGCTGATAATTCTATGGAATAATACCATATTGCTCGTGTAACGCAAGATTTGGATATGAAAACTTTAGAGAATATTGCATATACACATTTTTGTATCCAAATCTCTCGTTGTATGAGCAATTTTTTATTCCATGGGATTATCTACAGTAGCGCCCTCTATTGCCGAGATTTTGAAATAATTGTTACGTGGGTGTTATGCAAAACCCCATACCATTCTGACTAATAATCTGCAAACCGAATGTCTCTCCCACATATAGATCTTTTTTTTATGGCTTTTTACTTCCGCAGCGACTTTTGAAACATCCGTTATAAGCAAACACGTATAAGGAGTTATATGTATAATCCATATAGTATTAAGAATATATCATATCATATAAATCACATTTAAAGTTGATTGTATACTTTGCTAAAAATTGAAAGGCAATATATGCTGAACATTCATTAGTAATAATGTATATATATTTTTTATGATAACAACAATTTATTATCTAAAAATAATTTGAAAAAAAATATATCAGTTTGGTACTCCTTCTTTATTTCTAGTGATATTTATATATATTGCTGCTTGGTGATTTTATAGTCAATAAATAGTTCTAGAATGAATTTTATTTTTATTTTTTGAAAATGTGTTAGTTTAATGCATATATTTTTATTGTCGGAGCACAGCTCCGACTTCCCTGCAAAAGGTACACTTTTGTGAGCACGACAGTGCCCGAAATATTTGTCGCATGGACACAAAAAATGAGCTGGACATCGGTAGAGCCAATATCTCGACGGATTTCAAGATCAAAATGTTCGTCAACGCTAAGGCTCTGAAATGTCCAGTTTGAATTTTAAATAAAGAGAAAAGAAAAGAAATCTAATACGAATGAATACGATTTTGATAATTCAGATAATTGACAACAGATCACAAAGAAGGAATTCGAGGAAAATATATTGTCATGATTGTATTACTTGTATATATATGTAGGTATTAATGGATATGTATGTATATATTCTTATATATGTATGTATGTATTCACATGTATGTATGTTTGTAATGGGAAATTTCTGTAAGCGGGATCGCAGACAATTGCACAATTTAGTGAACGTTGTTTGTCTTAAGTTTAACCATTTGGTAGCAGTTCCAATTACAAAATTTTACTATTATTTTTAAAATTCCCATAAGTAAATGCGTTGTAACTGAACTGCAAGTAAACATTCTGAAATGAATGACATAAGCATTTTTTGCGGAGATGTAAACTTGAAAAAGAAAATATGTAGACTATAAAATTAAAAACAAATCTTGTACCTGGTGGAAAAATTTGATTAACTATTTCTAGGCTTTAAGATTTTATGTAATTTTACTGGAAAACAGGAATCTAAAATGCGAAGAACCCGATTAGAGAAGATTCATCAGTACCAAATTTAAATGGGAATTTCACCAAGTTAGTCAGCTATAGCCAATTTGGTTTCATTTATAACGCCATATTTTTCGTCATTAAATTTAGCCTGCTGCGACATTTCATCCTGACAGATGCTAGTTATTTTACAGACACTGTTAGGTTATTCAGGTACTACTTGCCTTAAAGTAACAGCCTTCCCTTGCATTCTACTATCTCTGAATCTGCAATATTTAGCTGATAATATTTCATCTATGTTGTAATTTTGCACAAGATTTCAAACATTTTTCGTCTGTTTAGATTCCGTTTTACATTTTTACGAATGTTTTTTTTTTCGGTATTTCTATAGTCTGGGAGCACAAAATAAAATCTCTGGTATGAATAAAAATATTTTTAGCGGGTTTTTCCTCTGAGACCTAAAATAATCCATCTGTGGACCTTCTAACGTTTCCCCAAATTGTGCGAGAAATGTTTTACAATGTTTGTTTAATATTTAATCCTTCTTTTACAGAGTGATATGGATAATTAATATTCCATAAAACATAATTTCATTAGAGTACTAAATTAATTTTTATATGTTCTAACCGTCACCATACTTCAAAGCGAGTACTGTGGCTCAAAACTCTTTTCAAATAGAACACGTAAAACAAAACTGTAAATATTGGCTACTGAACTTTACTTAACTATGTTCTATAAAGCATATTTTACGCTTAAAGACAAATCAGATAATGAAACACAATGTAACTCACAAGCATCTGTTCCAAATATCGTTTTTAAATTATAATTTTTTTCTTAGTATTGTAGTAATACTTGGGTCTTAATTTACAAATTAACTTAAAGTATTAATTAAGAAAAAATGTCTGAGATAAGACTATATAATTATTATTTTAAAAATGCAGGAAAAAATAAACGTCATCTTCGACATGTGGCAAGAAAATCTTTAGACATATTTTTAGATCAAAATCATATTTTTAGACATGAGCACGTGGATTACGTGAAATGAACAAATCTTGCTTTTTGACTTCTTTCCACGTTTAATCACAAAGTTTACAGCTTTTTGGTTATCGCACATGTTTATTTTATATGTTTTTAATTAAGTATCGTCTTTGAATTCGGGTATCTTTTTCAGCTAGATTGGTAAAAACGAGCAATGTGTGCTGTCAAGATTTTATGATTTAGGTCAAGCTTTCTTAGGTGAGGGCTATGTGTCAAAATTAAATATCTATTTCCCGTATACAATTAAGAACTTAATTAAGAATAACGCTACAAATACTCAAATGCTGTTTTTAACAAAAATATTGATTATATATGCAAAAAAAAAAAAAAAAAAAAAAACCTTGAAATTCATAAGGAGTTATTAATTTTAGGATCAATTATGTGAACCTAAAATTACTATTCCCACAAGAATATCCATTTGATTGATACTAATTTAAAGTCACACAATTATAAATTTAATGTTTTTTTTTAAAAGGTGATGATTGGGAAATCTTCATTTGTTTATAATAGCGTGTCTATATTAAGTAATTTCAAAACTGTTTTCTTTTATTTATCCAAGCTGTAAAGATAGATACAATCAACGTTTATTCCGTAAGAGGATAAGAATAAAGAATCATATATGTGTATGTCAGAACTAAGACGATTAATAATGATATAAAATCTATATGATTCCGTTCATTTTGAAAATAAGATCATATCTTGCTCATTAGGGTTAATCTCTTTTGAAAAAAAAATAGTAGATTCCATAATTATCTACCATTTTTACTTTCATAAACAGAAGCAAATTAATATATATACATCTACCCTATATAAATGAAAAACTAATGAAATGAATTTATGAAACAGATATATGAAACGGCTGAAATGAAACGAATTTATGTAACGATTCTTTGAAACGACTGATTAAACAACTGATTATGTTTCACGGCGATTTCTCCTAAAATATGGAATACTTTGAGATGAAATTAACACCAAATATCAGTATTGATCCGCAATTCTCAAAAGTGGTATTATAATTTTTTAATTCGAGTTAGTTTTCGAAATATTATTTTTTTTTCTAATTTTAAATACATTTTTCTAATGATGGCAACTCAAATTTTAATCATAACAGATATTTTTTTTTCCACATTTCAGAAAAGGTTGTTATTTTAAACTAATTTGGCGAGAAGTTTGGCCTCCCTTAAATGTATGCTAAGAAATGTATCATCCTACTTTTATTCATAATTCAATTTACTTGAACAATCTTTTGCCAAATCGAAAGATTCTGATAGAGAAATCAATTCTGACGATACTTTTATGTTAGCGAGACGCCGGTGATAATTCGCTAAAAATTTTTCCCGTCGCATTTTTTTTATATTTCATTAATTTCATTTAAAATATAATCCTTTCATTCATTTTATTTAAAATACACAACTTCCATTTAAAATTGATGGCTTTCACTTCTTTCTTTGTTTTTAAAACAAAATGAAAAGAAAAAAAAAATATGCACAGATGTTATTTACGCACCGAGGTTCCTAATTGGCGCCAAAATGTCATTATTGTGATTGACATGGTAACACGGCTATTGTTGTTTATTTAATAATAAATGTTTATTCACTTTTATTTCATTTTTTTAAATATATAAATTATTTTGTTCTATAGTTATTAATTATTTTTTTTATTTCCTTTAGAAAGTAATAGGAAATAATTAAAAAATACGGTACTACTTAGTTATTCCATCGACCAATTTCACCAAATTATACAAATTGATATAATTTTTATTTTAAATAACGAAAGAACAAATAAATTACCACTCGAAAAAAAAAATTGTTAATTGGCGAGTTGAAAAAAAGCTATTGGCGAGATTTGCATCCGGCTAGCGTAACAGTACCAAGAATTCTCTGCGACCATGACAACTTTTATGTAGTTTTATTCAATAAAAAAAAGAAATGATTTTTAATCAAAATGGAAACCTTACGGCCCCATATTGGCGCGATTTCTTTTCTGACGCCAATGTCATATACAGAACGGGCACTTAACTGGCAAAAAGTATCGTTATTTTGCTTGATATGGTAAGCAGGACGTTGTTGCTTATGCTGTTGATGCGTTCCCCAAATTGGCGTCGGAAAAAAATCGCGCCAGTATATGACATCTGTGTCAAACTTTCACATGAAAGGCGAAGAATTCAGACCGTATTTGTGTATGGCAGTTGATGACTTGAACTATTATAATATAGATGAAATGATAGCGATAGAATAATATTTGGCGACTTATCACCTGTGCCTGGCTAACATTAAAGTACCAAAATGCCACCTAGAGTATAAAAAGCGAAGTGGTCCGCCCGGAACTATTAATGATAGTCACATGGTTTAGGCTATTATTATAGAGATTGTTTTAAAATACCGGGAGACAAAGACTCTGTATACGTAATTCATTTTATTTTAGCTTCTTTTCAAATGTTTAACTGAATCTCTTTAATCAAAAATGAAAACAACCATTGGATGTCATAACAGCAACTGATTCGTCCTTAAATTTTTGAAATCAAAGAGAATTGAATGGAAACCCGTTTACAAGGAGATCTGCACAGCTTATTTCAGTATAATTCAATCTTCTCTAATATTTTTAAAACTCATCAGATTAGCATGTATTTAGATTCTGCGGTGTCTGAACAGGGGTTGGCGAGCGTAGCTTGCAGGGGGCAGAGCCCCCCAGTACAAACATATATATATTAATATTACAAAATTTATTTTTTTTTTTTGCCACGTTTAAATGTACTTTATATAAATTTCCCTTTTTAGTAATATTCCGTAGATTATAACAGTTTATTACGCAAAAACCCTAGGCTATTAATCCCCATAAGATCTTCATCTATATAATAATATTTATTCCAAATTGCGTAAATCTCAAAATAATGGCTCTAACTATTTATATTTCTTTAATAAAACCTTTTTTTATTTAAATTCCTATCAAAACCCGCTGTTAAGTCCCGGTATATCATATTTCCCTCAAATCTTTATTTAATATCTAAAATATTGTTACTCATAAATTATGCCGTCTAAAAAATCTATTTCTTTTAAATTCATTCTTTTATTTAAAAATATCCAGGTGCCAATTAGTATATTTCAATGATTTAAAACCAAAGCGATATAAGTAAGCGTCCTATCTTAAATGGAAGAAGTAACCGCAAGATTAAAAGCGAGGTCACATCAATCAAGGTCACGCGCCACGTAGCGGATGGAGTGTGAATTATAGGTAAATACCTAACTGTTTTTTACTCACACCACTAAAATTATAAAGTTTCTTTCAACTTGATTAATAAATGAAGTCGATTTGGCAAGACGAAGAAAACGTCGTGGTGTTATGTGCATATCGATTCCTCTCTTGCTACGCCTTTATTTTGCAATAAATGTGGCAAAACAAAATTCATTTCCATGAGTGGCTAAAGATTTAGAAAATATGCACCGCCCTAAAAGTCCGCGTATGTGGATTATCACTCCGTCCGCAAGATGGCGCAAGTGTGTTAATTTACGCCCGATTCCAGCATTAAGTTTGCACGCTTACTTATATCGCTTTGATTTAAAACTTACGCAAAAATAAATTCATTTTTCTTTTTATAAAAAATCGTCTGTCGGCGGAAAAAGCTATTTTTAGAAGCCATCTCGACAGCAGAGGATAAAGTTTGTTTAAACATTGCACAGCTGGGTGCAGGAATATGGAATATTCAGGAACAATCTTTGGCGGTAGGAAACTCGTTTACCTCGACATTAATACGACTGGAATTGCGAATAGTCCGTCTAAGCAGTGAATATGATTGGGAAAAGGAATCTCATGATATATTTTGTATTATTGAGCGTGGCTGTATAAATAATGATTCCGGCAACCAGATAGAGAGAGAGGTGTGGTAGAAGATGAAGAAATGTGGTAGAAGAGTAGAGAAATGTAGAACAGAGTGTATCTACGCATGTAAAAAGATGTAGTGTATCGAAAGAGTGAATGCGGGAGATCAGATTTGAGATGGATGCCTTTATACGACTTCGAAAGTGAACGTGAAGTTCCTTTTTTCTTCATAATTTTCACGTACCACCGTCAGTAAATAACATGTTTCGCATCGAATGGATGGAGAATTTTCCCTACAAAATTATTCATGAAAATGCTAAATAAAATGGGAATTTAGCTCAGTTGACTGTTTCTCCATTATTTATTTCATCTATGTTCTTCTTTATCAACCAGCCGGCCAACACGCCTGTGTGCATAAAAATGGAAACCCAGAAAAATATGATTTTCGCCAACCTCTACTGTCGTTATGTCACATATATATAATTTTGTTTCGTTCAAAAAAATACAATCAAAAGTAGTCCAAAATTATCTATGCCAATTTACTTGACGATTTTACGATGATAATGACTTACTTATTCATGTCAAAGTTTTAACAAAAATTCAACATCATTTCTGCTGATGGGAAATTGATTAATTAGCGATTCTGTTTAAAAATGCTTAGACTTCCAAAAATAGATCTTTTACAAAGATATAGGGTAATTCTAGGATAGATGGCCATAGAGGAGAGATGGCCAGTCTAAATATTTCAAAACATATACCATAGATTGCAGCATAACTTTGCTCGTAAAAAATAGTTCAACGTGTTCATTCATTGCGACGTGCAGCAGTGTTTTTCAATTATGAAAAGAAAGTGTAATTTTAATATTTATTTAATTCAGTGGTTGGATATTTTTGTTGAGTTATGTATCTGAGTGTTTTGCAGTACCTATGTCACTTTTTTTTTTTACTATAAGGAATTTTAAGGCACGTATATAATCCAATCTTTGCTTTTATGTCTAAACTAAAGACATACAATGGCGGAGTGACGTTTTAAATTGTGTAACAATCTGTACATCAATTTTAGGAGAGATGGCCACATCAAATTGAGGAGAAATGACCAGCTATAATCAATGTTTCAAAATTATACCGGGTGAGGATTTTAACTAAATGTAATTATATTTAAAATAATTATATAATTTTTATGTTTATAATTATATTATTTGATATAATTATTTAAATTTTAACTAATACAAATATTTCAATAGCAATAATGTAATAGGGCCTAACGATTTATTTTTGTTTCAGAAAATATTGAAAAACTTCGGAAACGTTCATTCCAGAAACAGATAATGTTAAACCATGTCACTTTCAGTAACGAAGAAGATGAAATACATTTGAAATTATAGATTCTACAGATTCTGAAGGAATAGAATTGGATGAGGATCACTGTGTTGGTTGTGGAGAAGAATATAATACCATAAACAAAAAGTATTACTGCATACAATGCATAAGGTGCCAGATATGGTTCTATGAAACGTGTACAAACCATCAAGTTCTTTGACAAAAATGTGGTAAAATTTTACGAAAAGAGAAGGATTGCTTCAAATTTTGTTTATTCAAATTTTATTCGCTTATTTTCCGTGATATAATTGCATCTTTACAACTTTCTATGTATTTTTCACTATTAACTACACGAAATGTCTTATTTTTTGCTATTTTAACTTAATTTTTTCTTTCTTGTATTGGATGGCCATCTCTCCTCGGCTTGAAGGAGGGATGGCCATTTGCCATTTTAATTTCAATTTTGTTTCCCACTTTTTGTTCTCTATATTTAATTATTTTTTGTCCAAAATATGATGAGTATATGTACAAGAATTTCAAGTATTCATAAATGTTTCTTGTATTTGCATTCTAAGAATTTTTATATCAATCTTTAAAAACTATGGCCATCTAGCCTAGAGTTACCATATATAGACATTATAATAATGTATTACAAAATTGACAGTATTTAGTAGAAGTATCTGTTTATTGCAGAGGTGAAAAAGTACATTATAATAAATAATTTCTTTTATTTTTATTTTCAAAATAAAATTTATTACTATTTACAGGCCTAAAACTTAAAACGATGCATTCCAACATCTGAATAAATATTTTTCAAATCGGTGTTGTTAAGTAGCAAAGAAGTAACATATATATATATATCAATCCCTCATTATTCTTCTTAAAAAAATATATGTAACTTCCATAATTAACTACAATTTTTTTCTGGAAAAACAAAAGCAAATTAAATAAATAAATAAATATATATATATATATATATATATATATATATATAACAACCGATTTGCTTATATCATTGAATTCTGTACTCTTCAAAACGTAATACAATATATAAGTTTTTCAATTTTTTCGGAATCCATATTCTTCTTTTTTTCTTCCATGTTAATTCTTGTAATTAGGTATACGGTACTTTATTTTACACATGCAGTTCTATATTGTTGGTTTATGGCGCGTTGTCAATCATTCACAATATTGCAGTTTTTGATGATGGTCGGTGATGTTTAATTAATGGTTATATATATATATATATATATATATATATATATATATATATATATACACTGTAAATTAAAATGTCTGAAATTCAAACACTTAAGTGTCTGAAACGGAGTGTTCAGTTTTCAGACATTTTAAAATGTCTGAATTTTTTCAGACACTTTTCGTGTCTGAATTTCAGACACTTCAAACGTCTTAATAGCATCCATTTTTTTTGTAAGCATCATACGTAGCCATGTTTGACCACGTTGAATCCTGGAAAAATATTTGGCTGGGGTCCTGCCCCTCCCCCCCCCTACAACCTGATTTTTCTGGTGCTCCCAATTTTGGTACGCAATTTTTGTTAAGCTGATAATTTAAATCTTTTACGACATTTTACTGATTATAATCAATATTTTGAACTTCAGGAGTAGAGCAAGATTAAAACAGAAAATATTTATCTAAATATTTGATTTTTTTAATTTGTTTTATTTTTAATCTTATTTTACTTTAAAAGTTCAAAATATTGATTATAATCAGTGGAATTTCGAAACAGATTTAAAATATAAACTTTACAAATATTGCACATCAAATTTGTGGGCACTAAAATCGTAGGGGGGCGGGGCATGGCCCAGTATGCCCATTCTTTAATCAAGAAGTTCTTTTGCAAAAAATGCAACCCTGCATTATTGTTATCTTAATTGAGATGTCCGGCATTCGGGAGTATCCGTTGTGGAGGTTAATGGACATTCCCGAATAGCTATTCTGAAACATCTATTTAGCGAATACTTTTTTAATCCGCATGGCATACATATTTGTATATTTTTACCTCACAAAAGCAGACATCTCCGATTATCGGACAAATTCAGTGGCAAGGGCTATTGAGGGCTTTTAAAGTACATGGATAAATATATATATTTCTTATAATCTTGTCCTACTCTACTTCATATAATTTAAAAATAGATTTTTTAAAAATTTATATTGCCACATAGGCAATTTTACATATATATCAGATGATAATCACAACAGCTATTTAACTATGAATAAATAAATAAGTATTCTACTTTACCCTTTGCACTCGAGGGCTCCGGAACGGAGCCATTTAAAATTTGTCTTCAAAGGCTCCGCTACGGAGACAATGCAAATAATTTTGGGATACCTGTCTAGAAAAGCCGAGATTACATGGTATCACAAAATTATTTGCATTGTCTCCGTAGCGGAGACCTCGAGTTTGAAGACAAATTTTAAATGGCTCCGCTCCGGAGTCCTCGAGTGCAAAGGGTTAATATTGAGAAAAAAATTACTTCGGTATTTTGTTTATTTATATTTTGTGTTTTTTAATCTTGTCCTACTCTAAAAGTTCAAAACTTTCATTATAATCAGTGCAAGATTTAAGGTATCAACTTTACGAAAATTTCATACAAAATCCCCCCCCCCCCCTCCCCGAAATAAAATAAAAATCCTTATCATTTAAAAATTAGATTTTTTAAAAATTTATATTGCCACATGGGCTTATTGTTATCATTCCTATGAGGTACTAAACAAGACATCTTTAAAGCAAAATAAAGCCAAAAAAAAAAGTTAGCACATGATATCACTATGATACAAACTTGCGATGCTTATCAGTAAAGTCTAATTGGAAAATGACCTTTGAATCCACGCATGCAGCGAAATCTAAATAAACAAATGATTTCCTTTTTCCTGACTGGCTTACTTATGTTTCCAAATCAAAAGTTTTCACACATTAAAAGATTTAATAGCTTTAGAAATATATCTAAGAAATACTTGAGATAAACATTCATTTTCAATTATATATAAATTTCATGAAAATCAATTGATTTTTTTTTCCAAAAGCGAAAGTTTATAAATATACTTTTTAATTTCAGCTGAATATTGTTCAATGGGAAAAAAAAAGGCAATCCCGAAAATCCCGGAATTTTCCAGTAAAAATTCCGGGATTTTCGGGGTTAAAATTAAAGCGGAATCCCGGGATCTCAATCCGGGATTGTAATCCCTAGCTAGGAAGTAAGAAAACTTTAGGAGATCTTTCAAAGTTTTTTTTTTTCTATTTCCTTGTGGTCGAGTATGAGATAAGCATTAGCCATTGAAATTGAAACTAAGAACTGCATATTGAAAACAAAACAAAACAAGAGAATGAACTTAACTTTTAAATATGTCTGTTTTTTAGTGATGTTATTACTTTAAATTTGAGAAAAAAGATGAGAATAAATAATACATAATTTGTAATAAAAGACAACGTCATAAATTTAAAAATATATACTTCTAGAATTAATGTTTTTTTTTTGCAAAAAGATTCAAAACTAATTAAATTTCATGTAAGATTTTGTTTAGTACAATAAATAAAATCATAAAAGACAATAATTTTAGTACTATAAAGAAATTATAACACTTACTACTTCAATCGCTGTTTGCAAGAGGTAAGAAATATTCCTCGATTTGAAATTTTAAAAACTACCACAACCACAGTTAGGGAGAAAGACTTTCATCAGTTTAAAAGGTAATCCCATAATACATCCGACTAGCCATATTTAAAGAATGAGATGTTTCATCCTAAAAACAGGACCCGCCAGACAAAAGTTTCCTTTTTTTTTGCCAGCTTCGACAGGACGAAGATGAATAACACAATATTATTGATATAAATTGATACGAGTTAACACTAAGCCCATTGCACACGCTTTGTAGAATTTCCGGGTGAAATCTTCAACCGTCGTCTACTTCTGTTCTGTGTCTATCCCGCCCTTGTTTCGACGACAGCTTCTAAGAGACATTTGATGTCGAGCACACACGTCAGATGGATGTATTCAATAAATAAATAATCCAAGTTAATACGAATTAAAATCACAGTACTTCACATTTCGCAAAAAACGAATTAAAATACACGCGTACATAAAAATAAACTTTGTTTGAATTACAACGTATACCACTTCGAACGAAGACATCTAAAACGCATGCGCAACTGGGAGTGCTAGTGCCCCCAGGTGGTTATTGCGTCGGAAGAATCAAAACGTCTGAAATTAAGACACGTTTAAAGCAATGAAGTGTCTTAAAATAAGACGTTTTCGGATATTTTAGACATTATTCTCAGTTCGTTTACACCATGGTCATAGTAAGACACTTATGTATCTTAAATTAAGACATCTATAATGTCTGAATATTCAGATTAAGACACTTAAGTGTCTAAAATTCTTTTTCAGTCACATATGTGTCTAAATTTAAGACGCTTCTATTTGCAGTGTGTATATATATATATATATATATATAAATTATATTGGTTCGCACATTGGTTTGCTATGTCGTTTTACTTTAAGTATGGTAAATTTCCCTACCCCTTTTAACAAAGATCAATAACTATGTGAACAATCTTTGTGTAGGAAATAAGTAAAATAAAAATAAACTAAATATATTTTTAGAAAGCTTTTATTTGTTTCAGTGACCCTGTGTTTCCCATTTAGAACTTCCTTAAGTTTCCGTAAAAAGTATTTGTAGAATGCGGGTATTTCGAATTGAGAGTATAAAAAATAGTAATAGGTAAGACACTAAAGTGTAAATTACTTGAAGATGAAACTATTTTTATATTCGTCTCATTTGGATAAAAAATATTTTCTTAAATCTTATTTATTTTGTTAGCATTCAATCTGTAAAATAAATTCTCTATGAAATGTAGACTCGAGCAAAAAGTGATTTAATACTAGAAAGGCGGAGAATTTTACTATATATATATAAAATATTTCCCACCAGAATTTTTATTTTAAATTATTTACTTATTTATTTTACTAGTTTTTTTTTTCTTCGTACCTTTTAAACTAGTTTATATATATAAAAAAAATTCTGCTTGGAACCTAAATACAAGGTGACCATAATTAAACTGACGGTACTCAGAGTGTTCTGTAGCGCGATCTAATTACGAGAATGGCGCCAAATTTTGTAGGAAGAGGGGTCAGGTAACCTTTGAAGCGTCCAAAAATCGAATCTTTTTAAATAGCTTATAATTTAATATGATTCTTTGGGAACATTTAAAAGTAAACCCAATACAAAAATTCACATTAGAAGAGATGTTATATCTAAAACACTTTGAGCTTTTGCTATATGATCAACGGTTTTTTCAATCTTTAAAGCCAGTTTTCTCAAAACAGCGATTTTGATCATTGCGCGCACGATTTCTGAAAAACGGTTGCCTAGAATTTCACGAAATTTTTGGTGGATGTATTAAAAGTACAGAAGCACAAAATGACTTATTATTATGTTTCTCAAGTAAGAAGTTTAGAATTCACGGCTACTTTTGTATTAAAAAAATCTCGATATTTCGAAATACCGTATTTTTTTTTCTCGGTATCTACGAGTTTTATTTTTTTCATTGTAGGTCATTTTGAAAACAATTTATATCTGTACTCATTAAAAAAATCTTGGCTTGTTTCAGCCATTCAAATGGGAAAAATCATGCGCATAATGCATGCAAGAATAATTCTTTCGTAAAAATTGTACAATCTTTAAAAATAATAAAAAAAAAACTATATATGTGTATACCTTTTCTAACAACTTTGATTGATAAAATAAATCGTTCCTAATATGTGTTTTCAATTTTATAATTAAAAGTTAAATAGTTAAAGAATTACCCTGTAACTTGTTCTGTTACCGGAGACAAATATCGCCAAATGCTAAACAACTTTGTTATTCCGGCACTTCAGCAAAGACGGTACCTGAAGAAAACCATTTTCATGCAAGATAGAGCTCCTCCACATATTGCTTTGCGGGTACTGCAGCTGCTACGACAGAAATTCTCAACAGAAAGAGTCATTAGCCGCTGTTTTCCAACTGCATGGCCACCTCGGTTCCTGATCTTACACCCTGCAATTTTGGCCATGGGGTTACCTAAAGTCCAAGGTCTATAACGGAGGTGTCCAGGACCTGGCTACGTTAAAGGGTAACATATCGCGAACTGTACGGGACATTCCTGCAGACATGTTATTCTCTGCTGTTGTAAATGCTGTGCACAGAATGCAATATGTAGTCCACAAAAATGGCGGCCACATCGAATTTGAGTTGGATGTGCTAAATAAACGGTAATTTTATTTCAGTATTCATTCTTCTTTTTTGATACTCCCTTTTTCGAATACACAGCGCCACATATTCCCCTGGTGGTGATTTTTGGAAATTGTTTTCGCGGATTCCTTCGTCCCCCGTCTTGTTTACCTTTGGCAGCGGTCAAAATGACTGCTTGCGTCTTTCTAGTGTTAATCGTGATTTAATCTTATTTGTTATACAATATCTAAATGCATTAACTTAATATATTTTAGAATTTATATATGATTACATATATGTTTGATTTATATTTCATTCTTAGATCGCAGAAATAAAAATATATCTAAAAAAATATTTTCTTTACACTGCATGTATACATACTACACACAAATTTGTAGCATTTATCAAGCATACTAGATTCTATTACAAAAAACTAAATATAATTCTGTCAAATAGGATTAAGCATCTGTTCATTATCAGACGTGAAACGTAATAAATATATGTATAAATATCAGCACATGTAATATAATTGTAGTAAGATAGATAAAGATATAGCGACAAAAAGATAGCCACTTTCTAAACATTATTTAAAGTGTTTGAAATGGTTAAAAAAATTCTTATAAAAACGAAAATTATATCTTTAAAGATTCTGTCCAGCATATTCCGTAAAAAAATGACAGCCATACTATTTACACTTAGTTATGTAAGACCTGAAATATACAGTCGAGTAAATAGACTTTTACAATACGATTTACAAAATCAACCAAATAATCTATATACAGGTTGCAATATGTTATCTATCGCCGACCTTTAATTTCTCAACCGTTGGTTGTAGACGTATTGACGTAAGTTCCAATTACAAAAATGTTTCAAATGAGGTAAATATTCATGTTGTGGCTTTATTTAAAGTAAAAAATCAATTTTATAAAAATGACGAAATCTAACTTTTTATACGGTCCCCCAGTCCCTATAGTTATATTTAGTAAAAGTTTTCGCATATCATAACAGATATAACACAAAAAGTTTGACATCTGCACTACAAAAATTGACACAGTTATTAAATTTCAAAGTTTGAGATTTTTGCACATGATTTTGTCTTTCATTGAGGGATCGTTAACCCTTAAATGCATAGTGATGTAAATTTCCATCACCTTTTTATTTAATTTTTAATACATAAATTAAGTTCTTATAACAAATATATTTATATAGAAATATTACTCCTCTAAAAATTACTAAATTATGCTACTAAATAAATTTAAAAATCTATCTTAAGATTTCTGGTGTCTAATCCTTAATATAAAAATAAAAAACACAATTCTAAAAGAATATTTCATGCAATTAAGGGTTAAAAGATGAACTAAAGTAATTCGAGATCAAAATCAGGGTGCAATGTCCTTTTTACGGCGAAATCACCTTTAGCCGGTAACGCCAAATCGGGGTATAACCAATCGAGGGCTATTTCATCTGAAAAGTTGAGATAACTTTTAAGGGTCGTATACAAAGCGGAGAATGAAATATTGAAATTAAACAGAAAAAAATACATCAATTTATTATAATATCAGAAAAATGCCTACTATAAAAATGAATACATAAAATGCCGGAATCTACTAAAGATACTGGTCAAAGTGTTCTCCATTAGTGGCAATACACAATTGAATGCGTGACAGTACTGAGTCCTAGACACGTTAGAGCATAGCAGGTCTTTAAACTGTGCGATAATCAAGGATGATGGGCTGCTTCAGATAAACCAAATAAATGGTCTCAGTCACATAGATCTATGCCTTAATGTAATCCCAGAGGTAGAAGTCCATCGGAGTCAAGTCCGGCGAACGCGGTGGCCACTCTACCGGATCACCATAACCAAGGATCTGTGGACCTTATTCGGTGGCCAGATACGCCCGGACGTTTGATGTCTTATACGGAGAAGGCCCCATCATGTTGAAGCCTCACCTGGCATGCATGTCGGAGATGCAGCTCTTCATGCCAGCCACGTACTGTATTTTGTAGCATATGCAAGTAACGATCGCCCGTTAAGGTCCCATCCTAGAAAATGTGTCCAACAATCTGGGTTCCCCATATACCGCACCACACGTGGAGGCAATGTGGAGGTTTTCCAGAGACCAGTAATGCACATTGTGCACATCCACAATGCCTCTCCGTGTAAACATTGACTCACCTGTCCACAGAATATTACAAAGGAACGACGGATTTTCTTCTAAGGTGTTGAGCGTAGAATTACAATAATCAAATCGTCGTGCGTGGTCACCCGGCATCAATGCTTGCATCAATGTCGGATGGTATGGATGCACATTATGTGCATGAAACAAATGCCAGACATGCTGACCAGGTGCCTCGCTTATTTCCGCCGTTCTCAGTTGTGGAATTAAACGGGTGAACACCAGCACCTCCTCCGGGGCACTCGAAAATTACACTTTGCCCATCTACTTGTTCTGAGCCTTGGTGAAACAGAGCCGGTTTCTCTAACAAGGAGAGGGCCAACCTTGTTAATCACAGATTTTGATTATTTTAATATATGTTGTAGGGTAGAGACCCCTTAGTGTCAGGTTCAACGGATTTTATCCAACGCTCCTTACTTCTTGAGAAACCGGGGGGTCTAATAATAGTACACAACTTAAATACTTACTTTGCAACCGCAGTGATAGGTTGGTCGTAGCTCAGTTGGTATGGCGTCTGCTGGCTGTTCCGTGAGCACGGGTTCGATACCTGAATGCGCTACATTTGTTTTTTCTCATTTTTTGTTTTATAAATATACTTGTAAGTATAATTAATAATCTCATGGTCAATTAATATTTATAATATTGTACATCAATTTTAACCTATTTATTTTTTTACTTTTAACTAAATAGTTGTATAAAACATCACAAAACTGTTAATTTTTTAAAAATCACTTTTAAAATGTATTTCATATACTATTCTTTATCGATGCAATGATATTGAGCAATTTTATCAATTCGTGATTTTAAAGAAACATCATTTACGCATTGCTTTAACAAAGGAAGTCAATGCGATAATGCTATTATTCTGTTTTTAAAGTAACAAGCATAATTATTTTAAAAATTAACATCAGAATTAAATTACAACCGATTTTTTGCATATTAAAGATTTTTAAATTTGTAATACGTATGTTTGCGCTTTCAATTATTTTGCTTTCACCTTTATCTTCTTACTGCTTTTATTTTTATTTTATTTGAATATTGTTTTATTTTATCATAACTAGACGGCACCACAACAGATTTTGTCATGATTTTGGAATTTTTATCATTCAATAATAGATCCAATTTCTTTTTAAACCTCTTTAAAGGATGAGAAATAATAGTTTAAAAATAAAAAAATGATAAATTTAAGTTTGTTAACATTATAATTAATGTATGATGTTAAAATTTGTAATTTAAATTATTAAATTATAATTACAAGTATATTTATAAAACAAAAAATGAGAAAAACAAAGGTAGTGCGTTCGGGTTCCGAACCCGGGCCCGCAGATCAGCTAGCGAACACCGTACCAACCGAGCTACGACCAACCTACCACTGCGGTTGCAATGTAAGTATTTAAGTTGTGTACTATTATTAGACCCCCCCCCCCCGGTTTCTCAAGAACAACGGAGCGTTGGATAAAATCCGTGAACCTGACACTAAGGGGTCTCTACCCTACGACATATATTAAAATAATCAAAATCTGTGATTAACAAGGTTGGCCTTCTCCTTGTAAGATAGTGCATTGCATCAGTTATAGTTTCATGCGTTCGACGTAGATCCTTAGGGAAACGTTCTGAATAAATTATCGCAGCCTCTCTGGCATTCCATTGACATTCACCATAAATAAGTATCATTTTGGTATATTGCATGCATGCGTAGCTTGCAAACACGATCTCAGCGACGACTAGCATGTCCACTGCTAGATGGCTCGTGTGTTTTACCTCGAACGTGTGGCGCTGCGGTATTATTGTAATTTGCATAATCAGAATTTTCATGCTCGTTATAGCTCGGCTGGTCGTTTGCATTCCGCTGCCATTTATCTAGTCCTTAGTGAGTATGTTTTATTTTCCGGTTGTCGATTCTACCTACTTTGACGTTTGAATGTTGTTCGACCCATAAACGTTAGCTCAAATTCTTAGATGAAATAACCCTCTTTGGTGATTCCCCGATTTGGCGATACCAGTTAAAGGTGGTTTCGCTGTAAAAAGGGCATTGCACCCCTGATTTTAATCTCGAATTACTTTAATTCAACTTTTAACTGATCCCTGAATGAAAGACAAAATCATGTGCAAAAATCTCAAAATTTGAAATTTAATAATTGCGTCAATTTTTGTAGTACAGATGTCAAACGTTTTGTGTTATATCTGTTATGATATATGTAAAGTTTTACTAAATATAACTATAGGAACTGGGGGACCGTATAAAAAGTTAAATTTCGTAATTTTTATAAAATTGTTTTTTTTTTTTTTTTACTGTAAATAATGCAACAGCATGAATATTTACCTCATTTGAAACTTTTTTGTAATTGGAACTATATGTCTACGACCAACGATTGAGAAATTAAAGGTCGGCGATAGATAACATATTGCACCCTGTATATTTTTCTCTTATGTAGCGATAAAAAAGGCTGAATTTGTTGCTTGCCTTTTGGCAACAATTGTAGTAACATAAAATTAATTTGCCTTATTACATTTCAGCAATCTGAGGCGTGATTTCATCACTGAAACTTGCGTCATATTTCAAAGAAATCTTTTTCATGATTATAAACGTATTAAAATGATTCTTTTAAATATGCACTACTCGCGGAAGAGCAGAAGACAGATTGTACATTGAAAAATATCGCGTTGTGGTCCATCAAAAAATATTTTTGTACTATTTAGTTATCCCGTCGACCAGTTTCGCCAAATTATACAAATTGACTTAATTTTTATTTTAAATAATGAAAGAACAAATAAATTAATGTAACATTAATAAAAATACAAATAAAACATCGAAATAAAAATGAGTTGATGACGTAAACACGTATAACTTGCTTAAAGTCAAGTGAATGTGACATTTACGATCAACCATTGGCATTTAATCTTATAGTTTGGAAATAGATTTTTGGTCGACAGGATAACCAAGTAGTACCAATATTTGTTTTGTATTTTCACCAAGATTTTATGTTATTTTTATTTCAAGATTGTCATTTTGAATTTTATCTGTAAAGTGATAAGATTTTATCTAAGAAGTGATCTATAACTATTAGCCGCACCATCTAAATACACTTTTATTTACATTTTCAACACAGTTTTCCTTTACTTTTTTATACATTAAAAATATTTGAAAATTTCATATGTTATAATGATTTAGGATAACACTCATTCTGGCTTGAGTTGACACAAATACTGGTGAGCGAGCGAAGCGATCTGGGATCGCTTAGCGGTCAATAAGTGAATTGCGTAGCAATTCACGTGGGTTTTGCGAACGTTAGGGAGTATGGAGTGAGACCCCCTAGTATAAACATATTATCGGTTATAAAAAGTAACTTTTCAAATTTATTTGACTCACATAAAACAACATTCAACACATAATAACGTATGTCTGTTATTAAGATGCACTGAATGATGTTCTACGTTAGAAACAAAATATGTAAAAAGTTATAGATGTTTAAAACATCACAAAAAGGGGAATAAAGTGTTTCCATTGACTATTGTTGCCGGAAATCTTCTTTAATGGTTTTATACTTTATCAAGGTAATTTTTTAATCCAGTCGGTGGTGAAAGTGGCAGTTGCCATTGGATTACCCGTTACACAAATTCTTGCACTGTATAAGCTATAAGAAGAGTCGGAGGTAGAATATTTGCATGAGAAATAACTCCGAGAATATCGAAAATAGCGGTCATATTTTGTAGATATCAATTGTCTTTTGATGAAGATGTCAGAAGATAGTGCACCAGTTCCGAAATAGGATTTCTTCTTATTTCTGTCATACTGTTCTAGGCACGGTCTAAACCTGTAGTTTTTACTGCTGGAGAAGGATAGAAGTGAAGTGAACCCAATATGTTAGAGCAGGAATGACAAAGATTTTCACATCCTCAAGATAATTTTTTTCAAAACAATATTTTTCATGACAATAATGTGCCAACAACTAACGTATTTATTATAAACTATAATGGATCTTTTTTTTTTTTTTCGCCTTCAGGGTTAATTATGCCGATAAAATATGGTTTACATTTTAGATTTTTTGTTATGCTATTTCTGTTCTAGCCAGATTGTTATAGACAGATGCTTAGATGCCAAATAATTGATATCATGTTCAAATTTGTCTGATTTTAAGATAGTGCAGTCTGAACTGCAGTTATCTGACAGTAGATTTGTACATAAGATTTAATTTATTAATTTCCGAAAGTAAACGATCGGAGGGAAAATTTTCAAAATGACAATCATTGACTTCTTGAAACAACTCTTCGTATATGGCATTGAAATCCAAAATTTCACAATTTTATAATTTGCATTTTTTCCTAAAATGCCTGTCAACCGTTCCTTTTCGATACTCTCAAAATCCTTTCTGATTTAATAAAAAAAATGTTCAGCACATATTGAATAAAATTGGGATTAGTTAAGTTGCATTAAAGTTTCTTCAATTCAAAACCAATCGACGTTAAGGGGGTCCGGGACACAAAAATCTTAAAATTTTCAAAAAAAATTTTATTGGATTAAAATTTTCTCTGTCGTTTTCCGCTTAAAATGACGTTTAAATCATGTTTCTACCTTAATTAGAATAAGAAATATTAATTTTCTCGTTTTGGTTTGTTTACAAAATCTACCTTTCAAGCTATGGTTGTCAGGGAAACGACTTCTTGTGAAATTGCGTTTTTCTTCATGATGGGTTTTTTTTACCATTTCTCATCTTTACGTTGTTATAAGTCTAGAACCGTTAAAGATAAATTTTGAAACTTGGAACATATATTTTCCAATTGCTTTACTTTAACTTTGAGCCAGCAAATTTGAAAAAAAAATATTTACTTTTGAAAATATGAATTTTTAAAAAAACCTTACATGAATTTTTATTAAGTTTTTACTTTAAATACTTTTAATTTTTTTTAATTAATATTTTTTTAAATGCTGGTTCTAAATTAAAAAATATATATTTCTGTTGATTAAATGAAAAACAATTTAAATTCTACAAATAATATTTCGAGTTATAACGATTTTAAGTTATACCACTTTTTTCAAATTTTTTTCAAAAAAGCTATGAGAAGTTTTATCATTTTATTTTGTTTACAAATGATATGGTTAACCATGGCAAAAAAAATTCAAAATTTTAACTCAATAAATATTTTTTTTTTTTGAAAATGTGTCCCGGACCCCCTTAAAAAAAACTCAGCTACTCTAAATTCCTGTATCTCGATTAAGTAGGTCAATAAATGCCGTTCTGAAAATATTCTGCGTTAAGCGGGCCGAAATTTTGTTGCCCCTGTTTTACGGCACTCTCGCTATATTGCATGCAGACACTCGCTGCACAAATCTAGTTTTATCCGTTTAAAAATCATTCCATTGTTTCTTCAATTTAGTATGCACCTTGTATGTACATAAATATATCTAAAAATAGGTTGAAAAAGAGTCTGCATGAAAATCGAGAGTAAAATGTCGCACATGTATATTTCATAATGCTTCATTTTATAATTGCATAGAATTGAGAAAAAAATTCATGCATTAAAAAAATGATCAAACTAACTGTACAATTATAATTATTAATATTTGCTAATTACTTAAAAATAATAAATCATTTAAATGAATTAATAGTATCTATAGTAAAAAATGTATAATTTAATCAAAAATATTAAATTATAAATTTAGGAAATAAAATTAGAAAAGAATAGTTAAATAGTTTTTGAGACAACCATGCTTATACTTTTTTATTCACATATCAATCACTAGGATATATTATTGTTCTGCCTCAATAATTCTTTTGCCTCCGTATAGCCCTTATATAGAATGAACATGCGTAGATAATATGGATTCCATTAATGTAACTGCAACCTCGTAAAAAATGGAAATATTTACTCGATTGAGTGTGATACTCTACATTCTTATAGCGGTCAAAATCGCTAAAGTGTGATTGTGTGAAAACTAAGTAATATTTTACGTATTCTGAGCACTAATTGTGCAAATTGCAAATGTAGGTCATATTTGTATTCTTTTTGAAAACTGATTTTGCTTTTTTTTTTTTTTTTTTTTTTTTTTTTTTTTTTTTTATAATTGTATTTTAAAATTTCAAATGACTAAGTTCGAAATAAGAAATGCACATAACTGACGTATCAATGATATAAGGAGTAAAGCATTGCTTGATTCATTATTAATCGGATGTTGTACAAAAACAGTGAATTTTAGTAAAAAAAAAATGAAATATTTATACAATTAATAGGTTCATCATGATTTAATATTAAGATTAAAGATTAAGTTTTATATAAAATATAACATTTATGTTTTACATAACGCTTATAATTAAATTTCTTCTTTAAGTATTAATTTATTTTTCTTACGAGGACATAGTTAAAATGAGCAGGTGTATTTTGTACAAGTCAGTAAACAAATGTGTCACTTGTGAAAATGAGAAAAAATTCGTTAAACAAATGTGTCACTTGTGAAAATAAGAAAACTTCCGTTACATATTATAAGTATAAAATTCAAATATCTTTTACAATGAAGAAAAAAGTGTCAAAGCAATCAAAAATATTCTTGTACTAAAAGAAATATAAATAAAACAATTTGGTGAAAAAAAAAATCAGACACACACTCTCATCAAAACTTTCCATTTGTAACCTGACAGTTCAAAATATCGTAAGTGCATTTCCAGTGACAAATCAAAATTCTCACATATTCGCGAATGCCCACCAGATGTCGACCTCAACTTTCGATCTAAATAATCTGTACTAATATGTATAAAATTCATACTTTTAAACCTCAATATTAGTTAAAATAACTCTATCAACTTGAAATCATATAAAAAAATATTCCATAGATTTAGACAAATGTTGTATTTATATCTCATAAAAAACTTTTTTTTAACAAATTTTACTGAAATTAAACAGCGATTAAATGTTTAATTTTTTAAAAATCGGTATATTTAAATTCTAATATGAATAAAAAATATATATATTCGTTTAAAACTAGCAATAATACTATTTTAACTGGGCAGACATCATTTCTGCCTTGTATTTCAATATGTTCGTTATTTTCTTCTATCACTTTGTCTTTAGAAACGAAACCTTATAAAGAAGCACAGTAAATCAACAGCGGATCAAAATATTATTGCATTCCCATAATACTTACAGAGTGTTTCAGAATGGAAAATTAGCAATTCATTACTTCGCAATGTAAATATATATATATATATATATATATATTATTAATCTAAGAAAGTATAAAATTAAAAGAAAAAATTAATTAGATAGATAAAAGCCCAGTTAAACTGATGGCATTGAGCTCACACGCTAATTACACTAATTGTATATTATACTCGTATTTTAAAGAGTACTGCTCCTCGAAATATAAATTAAGGGGGGGATTAACCTCTCCCTCTGTTTCACATCTTTATACTTAAACAATGAGCCTCCAAATCTCACCAGGGAAGTGCCATACCAGAATAAACCAGTATACCAAATTTGCTACAAATCGTTAGAAAAAGCCATTTACCTAAATTAAGGAAGATTATTAGCCCCCCGTTCCCCCATTTATACTTAACCAATGAATCTCCAAATCAGAGAAGATCCTTATAAGAATAAACCGGTATACCAAATTTAAAGCAAATCGAATAGAAAAACTCATTTATCTAAATTAAGGGGAGTATTAGCCCTCCCGTTACCCCTTTATACTTAAACAATGACGTCCAAATCTGATCAGTGTAGCACCTTATTACAATTAACCGGTATACCAAATTCGAAGCAAATCTGATAATTCTGCTTGAAAAACCCATTTGTCTAAGTTATGGGGGGATTAGCCCCCATACATCCCCTATATATTTAATCAATTAACCCCTAAAACTAATCAGGGAAACGCCTTTTCAGAATGAACTTAGAAAAAAATTGAAGCAAATCGGATATTTCTATCAAGAGTTATCGCGTTACGTTCATATACGCACAGTCGTGGGAAAAAAAAGGAAACACCCCCTACTAACTCCTCAACAAATTATCGTAGACGAAAGTTACTGTTACCGAGCAATTGGAAATAAAGTCTACTTTTAAATTATGTATATAAAATTTGCTTAGGGGGTCATCTACATATTAAAACGAATCCAAACTTCAGTTTTTCAATGGCAATACCCAATTTTAACCAGATATTTCAAATCTTCGGTTCAAACTATGCCTAGACACCAAATTGGGTATGCCATTTCATTCTGATAAGACGCTTTCCTAATTAGATTTTGAGGTTCATTGGTTAAGTATAAAGGGAGAAATGGGGAGCTAATAAACCCCTTAATTTAGCTGAATGGAGTTTTAATGCAGAATTATCCGATTTGATTCAAATTTGGTACACAGGTTTATTCTGACATGGCGCTTTTCTGATTAGATTTGGAGGTTCATTGTTTAGTATAAATGCTGAAACTTGGGGGGGGGGGGGGTAATCCCTCCCTTAATTTATTTTTCCAGGGGCATTAATCTTTGAAATAAGAACGTAATATACAATTAGTGTGAATAGCCTGTGAGATCTATGCCATCAGTTTAACTGGGCACTTTTCTTTTTTTATTAAGAATTTAAATCATACATAAATATTCATAACTAGCTGGGAACCCGCGCTTCGCTATGGTAAATTATCTCTCTTGCATAACTTCCTATTTTGGTCGAATACCTGTCTATTTCTGTCTCTTTCTCTATCTGTAATTCTAATTTTACACATTTTTCATTTAAGTCAACCAAGCTTTTATATGTAAAGATGGAATTTTGCAATAATTAAATAATTTTTAACTCACTTCCTGGTATGTTAGAATTATAAACATTATGTTTACAAGTGTGTTTACAGGTCCATAATGACAGAGGCATACTTTAATATTACGAAAGATTAATTATAAATTAATACATTGATTTTAATTTATTTTACTGCTAGACTGCCTCAAGTGATAACTCACCAAATTTTCTGTAACTCGTAAAATTGTATAAGAGTTAAAATAACAATAGATTTAATTAAGCTCCAATAAACATTCGCCAAATTATGCCAAATAACCAAAACTGCAACAATAAAACATTATAAAGGCAAACATGCTGAAAATAAATGGAAAATAAAAAATGAAGAATGTATTTAAAATGTATTTAAAAAATATACGATTATATCAATTAATGTATTAAAAAATATATATGATTATATGATTATATATATGAATGTAAAAGTAATTAAAAAGTATATGATCAATTATTAATTAATTAATTAATTTAGGATTATATGTTGAGTAATCCATTTAGAAATCCTGAAAAAGATTAAATAATGTTTAATTTTTTCTTTACTGTTGTCCTAACTTTAAAAAGAAACAGAGTAAAAACTACATATCTCTTAATAAATTCATTTGCTTGCGTTTTTTACCAAACATCAGAAAAAGCAATAAATTATTCATAATCGAGTTCTGTGCCACGACAGAATAATGAACTGCAACGGAAAGATTAAATAATTATTAAATATATATTATTTTTATGAAACATTGGAAATTAAAAAAAAAAAAAAAACCGCCCGACATAGATTGAAAATAAAAAATAAAATGTTATGTTTATTAAGTATTGACTTTTCGAGGCAAACTGGAGAAATCTGGCAGGAATAAAATCTCCGGTTCCCATCCGAAAGCCTAAGTGAAGCAACATGGAGAGACGTTAATACTTGGGAACATGAACATCTGAAACATAGTGCTGCAGTTGGTTTTCCTGTGCATACCACAAATCTGTAGGCAAAATAAGTGGTAATCAAACTCGCCTAGCTCGGGTGTCAGTAGATGTGAGTGAGGCATTTAACTGAGATATCCATAACAATTTGCAACAAATTCGCTACAATATCGGTAACGATCAAAATTTTGAAGAAATATTAAAGCTAAAATTCAGTCTTCTGATACAGTCGTGTCTCGTATAGTGGAGCATATGCCGGCTTTCCCAACGTATACAAAGCATGTTCTAGCTATTCTGTTATCCAGAAGTGAACGCGACAGCAATACTCTTTTTAGGTGCGTTCGTAATTATATAAATACGTAGCACCTATAGTCGTCGTTCAGTCCGTCCGTCCGTCTGTCCGTCCGTCTGTCCGTCTGTCCGTCCGTCCGTCTGTCCGCATGTAACAGAGCAAAAACTACCCAACCGAATGGTCTGAAATTTCAAATATATGATTGTTGCAAAATTTTGTCGAGCCATTTCAAATTTTATGAAAATCGGATGTATAGTTTAATTACAGGGACAGTCAAAAGTTTTTCTTTACATTACGACCAATGGGAAAAATTATTGCAAGTGCATTTTAATGATATTAGAGCCTTCCGAATGATCTGAAATTTTAAAGATATAACTGTTGCAAAATTTTGTCGAGCCATTTCAAATTTTAGGAAAATCGGATGCATAGTTTAATTACAGGGACAGTCAAAAGTTTTTCTTTACATTACGGCCAATGGGAAAAATTATTGCAAGTGCATTTTAATGATATTACAGCCTTCCGAATGGTCTGAAATTTTAAATATATAATTGTTGCAAAGTTTTGTTGAGCTATTTCAAATTTTAGGAAAATCGGATGTATAGTTTAATTACAGGGACAGTCGAAAGTGTTCCGTTACATTACGGGGAATGGGAAAAATTATTGCAAGTGCATTTTAATGATATTACAGCCTTCCGAATGGTCTGAAATTTTAAAGATATAATTGTTGCAAAGTTTTGTTGAGCTATTTCAAATTTTAGGAAAATCGGATGTATAGTTTAATTACAGGGACAGTCAAAAGTGTTCCGTTACATTACGGGGAATGGGAAAAAATTATCGGAAGTGCATTTTAATGATGTTTCAGACTATGCGCTTTATGAAGTGCAAAAAAGTATACATTCAGTACAATATGGGGTGCAAAAAATAATTATAAAACTAGTTATAGTACGAACGCACCTCATTTGCCACGTTTGACGAGCAATTTCCAACTTGTTTTAATTTGATGTTCTATGCGGCGCTGTTTATCCATGATCATTTAAATATTTTAAAATTTGTCTTCAATGAGAAAGAATTTGAAGTATTTTTATTTGAATGAAATCCGTTCGAAAAACATCATCCAATTTATCATTGCACTCTTTTTTAGGTGCGTTCGTAATTATATAAATACGTAGCACCTATAGTCGTCGTTCAGTCCGTCCGTCCGTCCGTCCGTCTGTCTGTCTGTCTGTCCGCATGTAACAGAGCAAAAACTACCAAACCGAATTGTCTGAAATTTTAAATATGTGATCGTTGCAAAATTTTTTCGAGCCATTTCAAATTTTATGAAAATCGGATGTATAGTTTAATTACAGGGACAGTCAAAAGTTTTTCTTTACATTACGGCCAATGGGAGAAATTATTGCAAGTGCATTTTAATGATGTTACAACCTTCCGAATGGTCTGAAATTTTAAATATATAACTGTTGCAAAATTTTGTCGAGTCGTTTCAAATTTTATGAAAATCGGATGTATATTTTAATTACAGGGACAGTCAAAAGTGTTCCGTTACATTACGGGGAATGGGAAAAAATTATTGGAAGTGCATTTTAATGATGTTACAGACTATGCACCTTATGAAGTGCAAACAATTATGCATTCAGTACAACAAGGGGTCAAATAATTATAAAACTAGTTATAGTACGAACGCACCTCATTTGCCACGTTTGACGAGCAATTTCCAACTTGTATATTCTAGTTTCTATTGTTGAACTCTCTGCTTACTAGTGATGGGGTCGTCTTTTCCCCACATGTAGTTTTAGTGAACATACTTTTTTTGTAAAACATTTCATTCTTTTTTTTTTTTTTTTTTTTTCTTTTTTTTTTACTGTACGTACTGTGTATTTTGCATTAATTCATATATAAGGAAAAGAAAAGCAACTCAAACAATGTTTTCAAATATGGTTTTATTGGTGTACATCTATGCAACTACGCATTAAGGGAGGTAGAAAATCAGCTTATGTTGCTAATAATGAGTTATAACATAGGAATACTAAATATTTAAATTCCAGACAGTTGAAAAAAGTGCTAATGTTGAACTATATTTTCACAACAACAGCAACAACAAAAATGGACATTAGAAATATTATACAGCACATCACATATACAGGCGCAACACAGAATCAAAGCATACAGAACAACACATTAGCAATGTTTTCTACATAAGCTAAAAAAAAAAAAAAAAAAAAAAAAAAAAAAATCAGGATTTATTTTTTTCAGTTAGATAGCGGATGACGCTTAAAAATGATCAAAGATTATGGTTCAGTAAAGTTGAAATAAGCTTTATTTATCAATCTTTGGGGGAAAAAAAGCACTTAAATAATTTATTAAAGGAAATCCGGTTAAAGTTTTTAAATGAATAAACTTTAACTGCTGTTTAGATATACAACTCACTTAAGATTTTGAATCTTTTAACGATTCAAAGCAGTTTTAATGATTTTTTGTCTGACGTCCCATAATTAGAATGCTTCGAAAGTTAATAAATATTCAAAATCACCCCCCCCCCCCACACACACACACACACCAACCTGTAACACAAAAATTGCATTAAATAATATCAATAAATGCCATTATATGTTAGCTAGAGATGACATCACAAGATGGATATTTATTTGCTTAAATGACTTTTTTATTTTCATAGATTTTTCATTGTTCAAGATGGCGAAATATAAAATGTTATTTTATTTTTTCCTGACAAAGATCGAAATAAATATGTTTAACCTTAATTCGTAGACTTTTTTTAATATGCATTTTAAAAAATTGTCAAATTACGTGTCCTAGCATATTTTTATGTATGTTTGTAATGTCTAACATATGGGAAACAAGGCACAAATTTTGATTATACATTTAGGAGGCAGTTGTTTTATATTAATCTTTTTCAAGATGAATTTGATCTAAATTGTTTTTAAGCCTCACATACGGTTCTTTTTAGTTTAAGAGTAATAATAATAATTGTATTCTCATCAGTCTCTGTGATAAATCAATATATTTTTATTAGCACATAAAAATACTGATTATAGTATGCAATTTAAATACCCATTTTATATAAATATAGACAAAAGATACATTTATGAATATTTTATTATTATAAAACGCATACCTATTCCATATTTAGGACGTTTACATTTGACAAAATGAATATAAAAAATAGAGTTATTTTTTAGCATTTTCCAGTTCATTTTTCAACATTCAAACTGTTTTTATCAGCAAAGTTGCGAAAATAAAGAGTCAGGGATAAATAGGTTAATTGTGGTAAGTAAAAATAAAACATTTTAATATGTAAGAAATAAAATCCATAAGCATAAGCAAAATTTATTGCTTATTTCAAGGAGACAAGTATGTTTTCAATGGATCAAGTAAATATTTTATTATAACTGTCTGCATCATTAACGTCGCATTTTGTTGTTACAATATTTTTCTCACTACATATTGGGTTATCTAAAAAATGAAAGAAATGTACCATGCAAACATATATTTAATATAGTGGATAAAATTCTGTCACAGTGTTTTTTTTACGTAACACATGGGACTATTTTATTTTGAGTTTCAAATTACCTATTGTTTCTACATTTAATGCCAGTTGCTACTTTATTGTTTTGTTTATTATCTTTATTATTTTTAGGTAATTCTATAAATATGCAAAATACGTTGTTTTGTGATACATTAAAATCTGGCGAACAAAAAATGGCAATATAAGTTATTGTGAATGAAAATGACATTTGAATGAATGTCTTTTAACACCCATGCTGAAGAATTATTTTTAAAGAATCATTTTGTTTTATTAGTATAATAAAAATATTACTTTAAAGTAAATATAGTAATATTGTATTCCATATATTAATGTATATAATATATGATACATACATTCCTTTATGTTTCATATCTCTCAGTGAAAATACAATTTGTTTAGAAATCTAATCTAATATTATTTTAACACTTTCCAACATAGTTGAACAGCGTTTATGATTTTGGTTTATTTGTCTGTCGTTTGTACTTGCTCTAGATTGCGTATATATACTCCGATTGACATGTAATTGATTTATGTTATTACGTTTAGACATAGCAAGTTCGGTATTGAAAATTAAGTGTTTAACATTCATTGTTCATTAACAGGAACACTTAAAAGTATACCATTACATTATGATCTATGGGAAAAAATATTTTTGATGTATTATAATAGTGTTAAACAATATTAAACATAATGAAATATATATACAATATTGAGGTTCGACTAAAATGTGGATCCTATAGAATACGTTATCTTAGAACATACAGTACACGTACAGCGGATCTCAAAATTATTACGTTATATTATGTCTAAGAAGAAAAATCGGTTGCGGTGTGATTTAATTATGTTACTCTGTTACAAACATGATGAAATTGACATGAATTTTTGAGGTGTATTAAAACACGCTTTTTGTAGAATTTAGAGGAGAAGCATTTATCATTCATTTACAGGGTCAAACAAAAGAGTTGGTAATATAATAATCTACGGGGGGAAATCGTTCGCAGAATATTTTAAGTATGTTGCACTATTGAAACTTCACAAAACTTATGCACATAACTGAGGTTCGTAACAAGATAATTGCAGTAGAATATAATGTGCATCATATTTATAGGGATGATTATTGAAAGAGTGTTTTCTTTTATGGTATGCGTTTAAAGTTAAACTAACGTTTTGCTCCCTACGTGGTGTACTTAAATTCTATAGACCATATCTAGGACTACACAAACGAATTTGTAATCATTACTGAGAATGAGTGTGAAATGTTTGAAGGTGTTTTTTTAGTTTGAGTTTTGCATTTTCAAGATCAACTACATTTAGTATATTCAGAGATGTTTGTAGCATATTAATAAAATCATATACAGTGCTAGAAAAATCTGTATAAATGGCCGTCATTAATTAGTAATTCCTGGAAGTATGATTTCAGATGTTTCATTGTGTTTTTGCCTCAATTAAATTTCAGTTTAATATGTGGCGAGTAAAAAAGTCTTTAGATAATATACCTGACTGTACAAAAGTATTCAAGTACGTTTCTGCCTATTGTAAGAAATTTCTTAAAGTGAATTTGCAATTGTGTTGTGCGTTTTCTAACTAAACTAAATTTTAGCATAGTGTGTATATGTACAAATCTATAGATCATATACAGATTTGAATAAAACAATTGGTGTACTTTTTTCGGCAATGTGTATGAAATGTTGAAATTCGGTTATTAAATGTGTTATGCGTTTTCTTAAATGTATTCTTAGATATCTTCTTTAACTTATTAAACGCGATTATTCTGAAAGTATTGAAAAGTGTTTCATAAGCTGCGCTTGACGCATCATTTTTCATTCTTGTTATAACCAAAATTAGGTGGCTCATTTAAGATCTATGTGAGCCGGCTCAAAAATCTTAAGACCATGTTGAAAATTAAAGATATTTTTATTTTAAAATCTATAATCCAGTTAATAATCAACATACCTGCTAACATTCTGGTGTTTTTTTTAACTAACTATACACGTTTTAAACCAGAATGTTTACTTAATAAGATAATTTAAATAACTATCACATGGAAAAGTTTAATTATAAATATGTCCAAATTCAGGACATGTTTAACGCTAGGACAGACGGCATCTTTACTCAAGTTTTATAAAAAGTATTTCACACCAGAATTTTTATTTAAAGCTATTTAACTTCTTTAATTTGCATAATTTTGTGCTCCAAACATCTAATATTTCTTATGAAAAAAATTCTGGTTCGAATCGACTATTATCAATTTGCCAGGGGTCAAAATGACCCCTAATGGCGATTCTAGTGTTAACTCATTTGGAAAAAGCTGGAATGTTGACCGCATTGTAATAAATGTACCATCCGATTTCATTTGTAATTGTTAGCAGATATATATTTAGTTGAAATAAAACAATTGATGTATATCCAGTGAATATAAAATATTTCAGAATTACAGATGAAAAAATACTGAATATGCAATGTATCTCATGTAAATAAGCATCATATTAATTGCTTTGCAAAACGTATCTATTTATTTGTATGAGAGTTATAACCTTAGATTTTGAATTTGTTCTTTCAAAGCTGGTAGTTGTTTAGAATCGAATGTCGCGCTCATCGGCCAAACCATTTGGAGATCTTTAGTATTCGCCCATAGCCAGTAGGGTTATATTTTTTTTTCTGAAAATACCAAGGGCGTTAAGCCGTTAAATCTAAAACCATCACAAGTCATTATTCGTTAAACAGAAATAAGCGCGATTGAACTGAAGAAAGAAGAAAAAGAATTATTATGATAAAAAATATATTAAAGGGATTTTAAAGTGTAGAAAAAGTAAGCATTTGGTGAATTTAATTTCATGTTCTAAGAAACGAACTTAAAACGAGCAGTTCTTTTTAGTAACCAACAACGTGGAGTTTGAAAATTGACACAGGGGATACGTTGAATTTAATATATAAAGGTTCTTGATATTTTGACGCAAAAAATGAACACTAGAGGGTACCAGTAAATATTGTTGCATTATTTAACTTCACTGCTAAATTTGATAAGATGACCATAGTATATATTTCAAAAGGACAAAGCTTTAATCCATACTTCTAACTCGATAAAAATAAGATTTCACTAGAATGATGTCGAAAGCATGGGCTGGTCTGTCCACATTTCCTTTTTTACAGTGCAACAAATAGTTTTGTCAGCATGGAATATCAGTTATTTTGCATACTATCAATTCTTGAGTTTCATGTTTAAAAAACATGTTCATTAGACAAACGTGCTAAATTAACACATTAACATTAATATTAATATTATTTTGTTCGTTATTCGTACAAATTCGTTAAAAATACAATTAAGTAGCTAAAAATGTTTATCAAAGAATTGATAGCATACCAAAAACGTATATTTCGTTTTGAGATAACTTATTAACACACACTTACAGCTACAAAGAAACGTTTACAAAAGTTACGGGGAAAATATTAAAAAATAAATAACATTGTTTCAGAAATACTTTTATTAATCATGGAAATTTATTCGTTTCTCAGTTTCATGAAGATAAAATAACACTTTTCGTATTCGACCGCAACTGGAATGGGTTATTACATTTCAGTAACTCTTATTAAATTTCAGAATTCTTTCAATAAAAAAAATTTTTACAGCATAATTTCAACTTTATCTTTTATGTAGAGATATGAACACATATATATACTCATTTGTATTTATATTTTTTTCAGGTATTTTTTGAATATCTTTAGATATTCAAAAAATTGATGTTTCGTCGCACCAACGGCGACATTTTCAAAATCATTCCCGATAGAAAATATTTTCACATAATTTAAAAACAATAAACATAGTAAACAATGTCACGAGACATGATGCATAATGAAAAACATTGCAAACATAAAATTAAATTAAAATTAAATGAGCTATTTGTGATCGTGGATTAATTTTCATATAATTTAACAAAACAATAACATAGTAAAATATGTCACGAGACAACATGCATAATGAAAAATATTGCAAAACATAAAATAAAAAAAAAATATCTTGGCTATTTGCGAGTGCGGATTAATTTTTACTATTGTTAATAAAATTACATAGCATCTTTTTCCAAATTTTATGTAAATCAAGGGACACTGAATCATTGCAAATATTCTTGTTGCGTAAAAATATCTCTATTGATTCTCGGATTATGGATGACCAATAAAATCTTGATGTATAAATTAACTTGCTAATTTTAAAATCGATCTCTAAAGGTTCTTCGTTGCATAATCTGGCCAAAGTTGTGGTTCTTCTGTTGTATTTGATGTCTGCTATATGTTCTTTGATTCTGGTTTTAAGTTTTCTACTTGTCATACCTATATAAAACTGCTCTGATCCATCTTCTTTGGTGAAAGGAATTTCGTATACTCCTGATAACTGGTTTGACCCTATTGGGTCTATTTTCTTGCAGACTATATTTTTTAATTTCATAGAAGTTTTTGCGAGTAGGGATATATTGAATTTATTGAGTTTATATTTCAAACGTTCAATGAAACCAGGAAAATATTGTAAAGTGGATAACATGGAATTTTGTGGATTGAAATTTCTTTTCTTCTCATTCTTCAATCTCTTAATTAATTTTTCTATGGTCCTGTCATTGTATCCATTGTTTCTTGTAATATTATATATTTTATTTATTTCATTATTTAAATGCTCGGGGGTACACACTGTGAAAGCTCTATGAATAGAATGTCTAAATGCAGAAACTTTGTATGAAAAAGGTGATTGAGCATTATGAGGGATAATGGATTGACTGGCTATGGGTTTTCTGTAAACAGTGCGTTCTATTCGTTGGTGCGTCTTGATTAGTAATACATCTAAATAAGGTAACGTACCATTTTGTTCTATTTCCAATATAAATTTAATTTCAGAATCAAAGCTATTAATCTGGTTTGAAAAGTTATTGAGCAAGGTATCTGCATGTTGCCATATGATGAAAATATCGTATACGTATCTGATCCATGCAAGTATAATCTAATTTGTATATATCTATTTCAATTGTCGCAATATGAATTCAGCTAATAATCCTGATATGGGAGAACCCATTGGAGCTCCGTTATTTTCTTTGCATATTTTATCGTCGAATGTGAAGTAATTATTATTAACTATAAAATTAAGAGCACTCTCTAGTGTAGTTTTCATATTATCATTAATATTCTACATGCGGTCAATGCAATTATTTATATTTGTAACGGCTTTTTTGGTATCAATAGATGGGTATAAAGAGACTACATCTAGACTGGCTATTCAATAATTCTGAGGTAAATTAATGTGATTCAAATATTGAATGAACTCATACGTTGAATTAATTACATGATCAGAGCTGGGCAAAATATTTTTCAATAAAACTACAAAAGCTTTTTCCTTAAAATATGTGGGGCTTGAGCATTTACTTACTATTGGCCTGATTGGCATATCTATTTTGTGGTCTTTGAGTCTGCCGACAATTGCTGGGATTACTGCTAACTTATTAATTCTCATTTGAACTTTCATATTATCAGGCCAGTTACCTTTATTAACCAATTCATTAACTTTTTTGTTAATTATGTTAAGTGGATTCTTCTTGACTTCTTGACAATCCATATTGTTAATACATTGTACCATTTTATTTTTATAGTCATCTGTATTTAATATGGCTTATTTATTAGATTTATCCGTTTCGATTAAAATGATTTCTGGATCAAGTTTAAGCTTTTTCAAAATATTCAATTCATATTTTGGCATCTTGGTGGGTTGCTTAGTTAACTTCTTCAGATATAAAGATAAAAAGATATCTTTATTCTGTATAACTGGAGAAAAACTGACAAATTTCGGTAAAAAACGCACGTTGCCACTCTGTTGTGGCATAACGCGAATTGTTGTTTTAAATACAGCTCTTAACTAGTTTCTTTCAAAAATTATGCAGGACACGCCAAATGGTAGTTGCTGCATATCATGTCTCAGCTTTGTGCCCAGCTCGATGACTCTACCATCTGAGCACACTTTTTAATGTATACATTGAATTGTGAACTTTTATCCAAGACTGGCATTAGTTTTCTATGTATCAACGAAGTCTATCAGTTCGTTGTATCCACAGATTTTGGATGTTGCTGCTGTGACTTCTTTCACGTATTTTGCTACTGCTTGTGGAAGAGAAGGCAAGCCGAGTAACACGATGGGGATGCTATTAATGGAAGCCATTCAACTGTATATTATCTTTAACAAAATTGCATCCAAATAATACATTGTGATTGGGAGTTCTGTTACCACAACATTTTACCAATAAATTACATTTTTTATGCAATAATCTGCTTCAAAGTTGATTGTAGGTATTTCAAATTTGAGTATGCCATCATTTATTCTACCTGTTGCATTTATTATATGCTGAGAAGATAGCTGTTTAATTTGATGGTGATCGTCTGAGAACATTTCAATCAGATTTTGATCTGGATGTGCAAATCAAATAATGTCCTAAATAACTTTTTTTAGTATTTGTTTTATGCCGTTTTCCGTGTTCTTTAGTAGCCGAGTAATTTCTCATAAGTTTTAGATCCATTCTTTAGATGTGGATTACAATTGGTGTAAAGCATCCTGGGAATAAACGTGGATTACACACTTTGTGAGTGAACCTACAGACTCTGACGGTCAATCAGCTCTTACATAAAGGCTGAAAATTTATTTCGCCTTCGTGAGCCATTTTGCGTAGGACAAGTTACATGGGTTCCTATCAGCTACTTTTTCTAAGCATCTTCTGATCTTGATGAAATAGCTTTTCAAATGTCCAGAAGGTATTTCTTGTATGAGCTGATTGCCGTTTTCTTGATTTTAGTAATTCATGTTTCCAAATTTCTCTGTATGGGTTCAAAAATTGCAATAGGAAGAGAATACGAAGTGGACAAAGATTTTCCTATTGGTCCGGTGAATCCATGTGAGTTAGATATTTTCCTACCACTGTTGTCTAATAAACGACACAAAGGAAATTCACTGGCATGGAGGTGGCATATGATCCATTCTACACTTTCCCGTATAAAATGGCTCAAAAGGGTAACAGAACCCTCGTTCATTAAGCCTTAATTGGATACAATTTTGGTGAAGATAATAGACGGCTGAATAGGTTTCATTAATGACATCCCCACTATATTACATTGTTTGTCTTATCTTATAAAAGCAGTAGAACAATACGTGAAGGAGTTAACAATAGTCCCAAAGTCCGCGGATGCAAAGAAGATATGGGTAAAGTTGATAAGTAGAAAACTTAGCTAGTCTTTGATAAAAAAAAATCGCAATTCAATGTATAAATAAAATATTGTGCGCAGATGATAGGGTGGTCAAGCTGTGCAGGGTGGGACATGATATAAGCCAACTCCTTTGGTATGTTCTGGGTAGTTTTGAAAGCAACTCGTTAAGAACTTTATTCAAAACAACAAATTGTTGTATATCATAATAGAGTGGCAACGCGCTTTTTTAACGAATGTTGTCAGTATTACTCCAGTTATACAGAAAAAAGATATTGTTCCATCGTTTAAATATGTTACGTATTTAATAATAAAGTCTAAATATGACCCTTATAAATAAGCAGCTTTACAGAAATTTAATATTTTTTGTTGAAAAAATGTCAAATTCTATCCAAAATTTCGAAATTTGGACCAAAAGCGTAGACCCAAGCCAGTTTTTTTCGGCGGTAAAATTGCTCAGAGTTGATGTACTAATATAATGGAAACTTTTGGCACCTACTCGTTTTTCGTAAAGAAAAAAAATTCGCTCCTCTCTGCACGAACTGTATCCAATCCTACATGTCATGCGTTGTGGCTTGAGGTAAGGTAATATCGGGTTACTTGCTCGATGCAGAAGTGTAATTCACACTCCATTTTATTCTCTTTGTTGAAAGTATCGCTCATATTGTACTGAGTACCTTAACATCATATTAAAATTGTGCGATGATTCGTAAATATTTACGAAATTAAAACTTATAAACTAAAATAAAAGAAAACAGACAGACGGAAAATTAATTACATTATTTTAAAATGTGGATGCTACAATTTTGGAAACATTGGGGTTTATGAGATACTACAGCTTTTCTAACATAAAAAAAAGTTTGGAATGCATAGCAACCGCTGAAAGTTAAGTAAAGTGAACCGTAGACAATGATAAAAAAAATTAAAAAAAATCTACATTCTCATTCATTTTTAGAAATCGGGTAAAAATAAAAATAAATAAAGATATATATTATATAATTACATGCATTGTTGTTATTTATTAAATTGTTTTAAAGTGTTATCCTTTGCTGAAATATTAAAATATACTTAAATAATTATTTTAAACATTAGATATTAACAAAAGAAATTATTTTTAAAATGATATATTGTTTCTCGGAATTATATTTTAGTATTTTACAAACAATGTACGATTTTGATTTTTTCTTTTCTTAAGATAAAATCGTTTCTCTAGATTTGTAAAATTTTATTCCTTCAAAATAAGTATATTTCTTCCGATTGCATTGTTCAGCATTAGCATCATTAATTCTTTCTGACACAAAAAAGGTCTTGCTATTTCACACTGAACACTAAGTTGATAATCCGGTATTTTAGAGTGACACATTGTCAGTCGAAATAACGTTGTTACGAAAAAGATTTTTCTTTGATGACGTAAGGAGTTAAGAGAAATGACTGAAGAAAAAAGGCTCAGAATGAAATTCGTTAGGATGGTAATAGGTTCAATTATAGCGCATTAAAGCTACAGAATTTCTTGTTCTATGACAAGCGGAATGAAGATTGTGTAATGTTCATTCGGTGGACTTTCAAGAATATTTGATTGTGAGACAGGCGATGTGATTAATATTCTTACATTTTTTCTAAGCTAGAGAAACATGTATGCAATTTTATTGTGTTAAAAAACATAATTTAGAATATCTTTTAAATACCATTTTCAAAGACATTATACTACATTATAATGTATCACGTTTTTTTTTTTTTAATAACAAAAAATAAACATATACTGTGAATGAGTTATTTTATATTTTGAACCTTAATAGAATTAAAATATATATTATTAACATGTTAAACCAAACAACTTTCGATGTCCAAAAATACTCATTCGCTGTTTTTATTAATATTTTTATTATGTAGTTTTATTTCTTGTATGAAGTTAATTCAAGTGATCCAACCTTGACTTTCGGCGATACATATTATTCTGCTCGGTTTACTGAAAATAGGTGTCTTTTTTTTAAAAGAAAGACTATTTATATATTTTTAAGTGTAAATGAAATTTTCTGTAATCGTCTGCATTGAATAGGTACGATAAACTGATAGACATTATTCTTGTGACGACACATAAGGTAAAAAGGCGACTTTTATAGTATCTAAACGAAAGGAAGGATACGGTTCATTTATCTGGTTTGTATGTAAAAGAAGTTTGTTCAACTTGAAAATGCCTACTTGAGAATTGAGAGCATTCGAAAAAACTACATTGCATATTGAGAAAATTGCTTTATACACTATAAAAAATACTCGGATACGTTTCCGAATATCCATGGAAGCACAGGAAACTTTGGTTTTATAAAACTCGAAAATATACAAGCCTCTGCAAATAAAGATATCTTTTCAGAATCGTGTGAAACCTGGGAAAGATTATTGTATATATTTTTCAGTCGCTATATTATATTTTTGTATATTAAGAAACAATTGCATTTTTTACACTGTATAACTGTCATTAACGCTGTTGATATTTAAAAACGTTTCATTGTACATTAGCCGTGAGATTACTATACGGTAATCCCTTAACATTCGCGTGGATTAGGTTCGCGGAAACGTCTGCGAATGTCAAAATCGCAAATCTTGAGACTATCTTCCGTACATAAAATGGGGTTAGATTTTAAGATTTTGTTTTAATGGCAAAAAATATTTGAAACATAAAAATATATTTATCAAGCATTAAAAATGCATGCTGTAAATATATTTGAATATTTATAAACATATTGTACAAAATGTATTTGCTAATTGGTGGCTGAAAACATTTATTGATAGACGATTGTTTGGAAGAGCAGAGCTTTTGTTTATGAATTTCCATATATGGAAAAGTTGCGGCCTCGATTTCTCTTTTAAATTTAAGATTCCTCACCAGTGAAGGATCGCATTATGTTGCTTTTTCAGCAACTTGTTGTTGAAACTTTACAATTTCCCATACAATTTTTGCATAGAATTTTTCACTTGTAATAAAAATTTTGAATTTTAGAAAAATTAGGATTTATTTTTTTATTTTTAGCAGCATGTCATGTTTCGAGTTTCTCGGAATTACTGATCTATATTTTGCTCAGTACAATGCAGCTGTCCAGTGTCAAATTGGTTCCGGAATTGGTAAAACAAAGCAAGTTTACTTTGTCAATAAAAATATTGTTTACAAAACATAAATACGCGAAAAACCAAGTTTAGTGTTCGCGAATGTTAAAACGTTCTTCATTTTTTATGTCGCGAATAATCAAAACTAAAAAATGTTAAATCCGCGAATGTTGAGATGTTGGGGCATTACTGTACTAATATCCTGTCTATACTACATGACTAGGGGATTAAATCTTCAGAAATTCTTTTGTACAAAGTTTTATATATATATATATATATATATATATATGAGGGCGTGAGTTTCAAAACTCACTTTATCCCTTTATCCAAGAAATCAAATTTTGGGAAATCACGAAAAACCTAAACCTGTGACCCCGTGCATCGAATACCCCCCATTTTTTGTATGCTTATAGCTAGTTGCTTTGTGATATCATTGTGTTAAGTTGGAAAATCTACTTTAATTCATTTAATTAATATTCCAAGAATTTTCCGAATTACACTTCCACAAATTTGGATATGGCCCTGGTTCTTACTCTTCATATAGTACCTTATGATAATGCCTTTTAAAGCGCACTGAGATAAAGTTTAAAAAAAAAAAACTTTCAAGGTGAAAATTTTACTTTTCTGGATGTTTCATGGAAGGAAATAAACCTGGGCGGTTTCTTGAAGGAGACGTTTGAGATGTGAACTTCAAAATAAAGTTATTTTATGCAGTCTTGTCTTTGCTTGAAGAAAAAAAAAAAGCTTAGAGGAAGTGTCTTACAACTTGCATTGAGAGAGTTGATTACTCGAGGTTCTCTTTCTGGTGAGTGCATTTTGAGAGGAACGGAAATGCCTTAGGTTTATGCCTGAGAATAAAAATTAAATATTTTAACACTTTCTGACAGTAAGAAATATAGAAAGTGATTCTCCATTTTGAACTATCATTTTAATCTTACATTTTAATTATATATTCTTTACTAGCCCATGTGCTCTTATCTCTTTTTCTCTTCTTTCTCTTTCCCCCACAAAATGCAAAAGGTTATTCACTGTCCGTTATACAGAAGACGTGCTGTCAAACTTATTTAATTAGTTTGTATGAATAGAACAGGTAAAAACTTTAAACGAAAGTAGCAACAGAGAAATGAAGGAAAATTACCGTGATAGTAGCTGATAAGCTAGAAGTCCGTTGGTCTACGCATGCGCAGGAATAAAGCTAGTTTTCTCGCCAACTCCCTAGTGGATAAGGCGATTTTTGAAACCAAATCAATATTTTAAGAATCCAAAAATAAAGGATACATATATATATATATATATATATATATATTTAACAGATTGTAGTGTTTTTTTATGTGCAGGTTTACCAATATAATAGATTGGTAGAAAAAACTCGATATTTTAAATTTTGGATAAGGCGAGTATTGAAACTCACGTCCCCATATATATATATATATATATATATATATATATATATATATCTGTATCAAAACCTTTACATTATATTTAAAATATGATGTTTTAAAAACATAAATATAGTATATATTAAACGGTAATATGAGTTTTGATTTTCAATGAACAGTCACAATTATGTTAAAATGTTAAACAAAACAATATATAAAGCAAATTCTTTTTCGCTAATACATTAATATTTTAATATTTGGTCTGATTTTGTTTTAAAACTAAAATTAGTTTTTAGATTTGTAATTTTCATATCCTATTATATTTCTTAGAACTTAACAGTTTATCAGTTTATCAAATGTTATTTTTCTCCCACTGATCTCAAATTGACAATGCGGTAATTCAGAACGACATCTTGTCAGAAGCGATAAACTCATTAAAAAAATATATATATTTTTTTTTTCTTCACATGACATAAATGCTAAAGAAAACTCGCAAAATGTTCTTCAATAAAATGGTAATTAAATTATATACTGCTCACTTATAGACCGTAAAAAATGTTTCTCGATATAGCAAAACTTTAATAAAGGATAGTATAAATTCTTCCAAGTTAACGGCGATTATGTATATATAATACATTTTTTTTCTCTAAGTAGCATTAAAAAATCGATAGGTTTCTGTATAGCTTTTATAGCGCATTATCATCAGTTTTCCCAGTGCGAAATATTCATTTTTTGTGTGCTTACATATTAAGTAATTAAGCAAGTAAAAATTTTCATGCTTTATAAACATGTTCAACAGGGAATCATTCCAGATTAACAGCATTAACATTAGTGTTAAAAGTAACATTATTTTATTACTGTTGCATGTAGAAATTCTGTTAAGCAGCCTAAAATGTTTATTTGAGATTTGATAGCATACGATAAACTGCCGCATCATATTGACAACACATTTCACACTGTAAAAAACTACAAGGAAAATCTTCTTCTTCTTTTTTTCTGTTAAAGGGTCAGCAAAATAAAATTTTGTTTCAGAAGCGAATTAATAAATTTCGGAAATCTATTCCCTTCTGTGGGGGTTTCAAAAGATAGAGAAGCGTATATTAATTTCGAATGCTAAAACTTGTAAACTAAATCTTTAAAACCAGTAAAAATACGTTTATTTTGAATGTTGACATGTTTCGACTCACTCCGCGTCATTTTCAAAAACAAATAAATAAAGCTATTCTAAATTTGCAAGGTCTATGACACGCCGTCATTCAGTTTCTAAGTATTCTTTCATATTATTGTTTTTTTTTTTATATTTTTACTTGGCTGTTTATTTTATTTTTATTTTCATACCTATTGAGTAGCTCGAGCTATATTTTTGGTTAGTGAAATGATGCTGCATAGTTACATATTGCGTTTTTGCGCGTTACAATCTCTATGGTTTCTCTTATAACGGACGGATAGTACAGACTGGAGTGGAAAATTATTTTACTTTTAACATTAAATAATTAAAATTAAAATTAAATAACATCAGTTTTTTTATAAATATAATCAATCTACATAACATCTGAAGACATGACGGTAGGGGAATTTGCTACATATGTAGATAGAGGAACGCTTTTAAACATGATGGATAACTTGGGGACAGGTTATATGAGGGGCTCAAAACCGTAGTAGAACCAAGTCAATTTTGAAAAGAAAATAAGATAGTCCATTTATTAGGTGCATATTTTTTTAATCCAATCCCACAGTAAACTAAGTCTGCAAGCAGATGGCATATAAAAGAAAGTATGTAAAAACAGACTTGGTTCCCTGTGGGTGTGGATAAAACAGATTTTATGCACCTTCTACATGGAGTATCTCTTTTTTTTTTTTCAAAATGGACTTGCTCTGCTATGTTAGTGAACCCCTGATATTACATTTTTGCTAAATTTTCCCAGATCCAGAAACGTTTCTCTTTTTACAGATTAGTACTCGAGGTTTATTGATTTTATTTCCATGGGAAGCAAAATAAAGATTGCTTAATTTGTTTCATTAACTTTTATCTTTTTCTTACGATATCAGAATGTTATTTGTGAAATACTCAAAATTACTGCATTTGTATCATGCTAGAACAAGATGATTCTGGTTTTAGATTCTATTTTTAAGCAAAATAAAGACTGCTTAATTTGTTTCATTAACTTTTATTTTTCTTTACGATATCAGAATATTATTTGATAAATACTCAAAATTGCTGCTTTTGTATCATGCTAGAACAAGATGATTCCTGGTTTTGGATTCTATTTTAAAGTTTTCGTATTTTTCAAGAGTTTCTTTTATAAATATAATCCATGTACGTAACATTTGAAGACAATGTTATTTAGATATATTTTATTAACGATTTAAACATAGGGATTGGAAATATCTCTTTTATCAAATTAAAAATGCAATTTTATTCATTTGTAATTTTTTGTTTTCTGGTGTATGTCCTTCAATTCCTCAGATTATCATTAGTACAGATCCTTCTTCCTTAAGCTAAAAAAAAAAAAAAATACTTCCCACTAATCACAAAGAAGATGATCCGGTATTTTATAAAGACACCTTGTCAACTTTAATAACATTGTTATGAAAAAAATCGTATATGACATAAGGACTTTAGATATGATAATAATTGTTTCAATTAAATACACAATGGAAATGGAATATTTTAAGTGATATGTAAAAATAAAGATTGTGTAATAATTATTATAACTGTAAACTTCTAAGATGGTTTAATTGCAAAATGTTGAATGTTAAAATAGTTAACGTCTTCGCTAAAATAGAAAGCTGGATATTTTTTTTTTTAATCTTCTAAATTTCAAATCAAAAGATGAAGTAATCTGCATTAAGTTACATGATCTTATACACTTATGAAATATGTATGACTCTTAGAGACATAATATACGTAAAGACGAAATTTATTTGAAGATGAATGCAGGATCTCAAAGCTCCAAATGAAACAGGAATTTTCGTTCACAGCATCAAATATAATGAAAAGAATTTAGAGAGATTTTTATCAGAATAATTTTTCTTTGTGTAAAATGTTATAACATCTAGGTGAGTCCTGGAGAAACACTGTAATATGGCTGGTAATACCATACGTGCTATCAGATATATTGTAAATATTTGAGATTAAATATCGGCGTTATTTAGGCACAAACGGTCGAATTTTATAACACTTATTCAGGTGTAACCACAGTTAACAACAAAATAAATCCATCAAAAATATTCTTAAATTTCTTAATTTTTTCTCTTAAGTAGTTCTAAACTACAGTTTAACTTATCCCAATGGCTCACAAAACATAAGATATTTCAAGTCCTCGACGGGGTGTTAAGCTGATATCAGCTAGGAAACCCCACAATGCTGCTCACCTGCTCATTCAACACCTGTTCATTATTCTTATTATTGATGAAAAATCCGAGTTATCTTTGGAGAGAGATACCTTTTAGACTGAATAATTTTAAAGAGACCGTTTGATTGTAAAACGTTTTAAGGACATTTTATCAGTTTTAAGCATATTTCTAAAATTTTAAATCATCCTGTGTTGTTTAATAACAGTTTATATTACAAAGTAATATAGCGAATATGTTTCTGAATTATTTCTTATATGTTTCTTGTATGTCGTGTTACGACAGGTTTAGAGTATATGGCCCATATTTCGTCACCTCTCCTAAGTTCGCCCCGCTTAAGTTCTGCGAAAGAAGCGCCACTTATGACGCAAGGCACAGGGGACGGGAGGTAAAAGGGGTCAGTGTTGAAAGTTTCGTTCGCCAAGACACATACATAAATTAAAGACGGCAAATTTCCTGTATTTAGAAGACCTGAGTTATTATTACGTCGTATGTAGAACGTTATTTACTGTTCTGTAAGTATTTATTTGTTATTCATTGCATGTATTTTACGTTGGCAAGATGCTGACAGTAGCATACAGTGTGTTTTAGAACGCTCAGTTCATCTTACGGGAACTGAAGGTCTGTCATATTTAGAAGTAGCGTGGTCCCAATTTCGTCCCCCTTGCAGTTCTTATTTTCGTCCCGGGGACAAAATTAGGTATGGTTTTTCATGACATTTTTTTTTCAATTTTTTCCTCATGTTTTGAGGGCTAATGTTTCGATATGTTATTTTTCCACTGATAATTGGTACATTTCTTTGTTTCTTATTTTAATGTAAATTAAATTACTTACTCATTTAGAAATAATTTTTGATTTAGTTATAAGTTAAGCCTCGCCGTATCGAATTTTTGAGGGACGAAATTGGGACCATTTTTTTTCTTTGTATTTTTTAGATACTTTTGAAAAAACAATTTTTCGCATTGTTAAAATTTTTTTGTACGATATTTGCCCATGTTTCTGTAAGCGTGGGTAGTTATACTATGTAAAATTCAAATTTGGTAGATTTTCATTGAAAATTACAACTTTCAAGGGCCTAAAAGTGATTGGGGGACGATAATAGAGCACCTTACCCTACACATCGGACATTTGTAAATGTGAAAAAAAAATAGAATGCTTTTGTTAATTTTCTAACTTATTTTAAGGGGACAGTGAACTTTCAAAACATAAAATTCAACTAAAAAATCGCCTGTTTTTAATTGGATAATTATGAAAATAGATGCTCAGATTTATGTGATGTAAAACGATTTTTAGATTTCTGATGCTTCTTCCTAGCATATAAACATTTATATTTGTAAAAACTGTATAGATTTATACATTTTTATTTACTTAAAATGCTGATTTCTAAAAATTAAAAATAACACAGATTTCTAACGTTTGAAACGTTCCATGCGCATTCCTAATTATCAGATGCTTTTGAAATTTATATTCTATTTCCTCTATGCAATACTGAATAAATGTTAGCATAAAAAGTTGCATTTCAGGGATATTTCAGCGTTTTTATGCATATGGATACATATAGCTACTTTTTTAGAAAATAATCAAATCATAATTATAAAAATATACTTTTTCTGATTATACATTCAGCAAACTTTTACAATTAAGCCAACTTCTGTTGTAATATATGTTGTGTATGTCACTGATAAATACTGTAATTTTTTTATAACGAAAACAACGGTTGTAACGATAGTTTTCCGCCACAGCTAATACGGTCTGCGCAAACAATTCGAGTTGAAGTATTTGCTCATATTTTGACAAATGATTTTTGGCATTTGAAAGAAAGAGACTTTGTGTTGTGAAATTAAAAATATATATATATATCGTTATCATTAAGTATAAGGTGTCTGAAATAGAACTATCATGCATCAGATTAGAACCATCATTTACTTCCAGTTCTGTTGCAAAAAGTCAGCTACAGAATGTCACCTAATAAAGTGTATAGCTTCAGGTTCTAGTGTTCTATCATATGGCACTGTGAAGGTTTGGCGGAATGGTGGTTATATATAAAATTACAGTTAATTATATATATTATAATTTGTATTATGTAATGGTGATTTGGCGGAAAACTTTCGTTCCAACCTAATACAAGAGGAATGCGCATGAAACATTTGAAAATATGTCAATTATTCGTTATTTTTAAATTTTAAATATTCAATAATTTTAAATCTTTTTATTATTTTAACACCAAATTTTTAATATAACTATTTAAGATTGCCATTAAAAAGTCTCCCAATTTTGAATTTAATCCATTTTAAATTAAAGAATTTGATTTTTAATGTCCACTGTGACCACTATCCAATATTTGTAATAGTTTCGAAAACATATTTTTGTTATATTTTCAATTATATTGATTTATAATTTTATTACTTTTATATATTTTTATATTATATTTCATTATTTTTATTATTTTGTATTATTTTTAATATTTTTAATATTTATATTATTATTTTTTATTTTATATCACTTTATATTACTTTATATTATTTTACATTATTTTCATTATTTTTATTATTTTATAATTTTATATTGTTTCATGCTGACTTCAATAAATGACCCATTTCTTTAATTTCAATAAAACGTAATTTTTGCCTCTTGGTTAACTACTAATATATATATATATATATATTTAACTTAAACGTCATTTCCTTCAAACTGACAAGAAAATCTGTCCGGAAATGATTCATATAAGGGACACATTGTTTAGTATAACATATATATAAATTATATTATAAGTTAGTATAAGTTAAGCACACACTGAAAGTGCCGCTTTTTTGCATTATAATTTTTAATCATTGAAGAAAGTCATAATGTATACTAAGCTATATGATAAAGATGACAAACATCTAAACACAAGAAACTCGAAAGTACCTTTCATTAAACAAACATCAATTACCCGTAAAATTAGGTTCTCAGAACAGGGGGATTTTCCAAGTAATCATAGGTTCATTCCCATTTTCTCTTATAAATGCAATTATTAAGAATCAGGAAAGATTTCAGTTAAAGACGTAGAATATCCCTGATTTATCAGCTTTGTTCTAGTACGTTGAAGATAATCCGTGAGAATTATCCGATAAATGTTTTCCAGAAATAAAATGCTCCTTCTGATACAATGGATGTTGTGTTGTAGTTTAGTATAAAATAAATATATTCTGTATAATATTATAAAAGAACGGAAGCGAAAAAACATAAGAAATTAATTAAATTTAATTAAATAAATTTAATTAAGAAAATTTAATTAAATATAAAAACATTAACAATTCATTTAAAGTTGCACTCAAAGTGTCGTGTATTGCTTATTAACTTTAAATCAATAAAGAAATATATAATGTAGACTATGATATATGATAAAAATACATCTAAACACAAACAGCTCTGAAATAGCTTTATTTGTACAAACATCAATTTCCCGCAAAATTAGGTTATCAGAATTTGAGGATTTTCGAAATAATTACAGGTTAATTTTAGATTTCTCCTATGATTGCAAATACTGATAATCAGAAAAAAGTTTGAGTTGATGATGCAAAATATCCCTGATTACTCAGCATTATTCTAGTACGTCAAGGATAATTTAGGAAGATTATCATAAATATGTTTTCCGTAAATGAAATGCTCTTAAATATTCTTATAATTCTGTGGATGATGTATTAAATTTTTGCAAAAAAAAAAAAATATAAAATTCTGTATAATATAATAAATAAAAAAGCGCGAAAGTAAAAAAAATAACTTTAATTAAAAGAAAATATATCGATAATTGATTTAGTAATTATTGCGCTCGGATGTATAATAAAATACACTGTGAAAAAAAAAAAGATAAATATTTCTTTGTTTAAACAAGTTGGAAATTGTATGTCAAACGTGGCAAATACTGTTCCTACTATAACCAGTTTTATAAATATTTTTTATAAAGCATATTGCTCTGAATGTATATTTTAGTGCACTTCATAATTGCATATCAATTTCATTCTGTTCGAAAGGCTGTAATATTATTAAAATCCACTTGAAATATTTTTTTTTTCCCCATTGTGCATAATGTACCGGAAAACTTTTGACTGTCACTGTAATTAAACTACACGTCCGATTTTCATAAAATTTGAAATAATTCGAAAAAAATGCAACGATTATATAATTAAAATTTCAGAACATTCGGTTGGGTAGTTTTTGCTCTATTGTAGGCGGACGGACAGACATACAGACAGACAGACGGCCGGAAAACAGACGGACCGAACGACGACTATAGGGGCTACGTATTTATATAATTACGAACGCACATAAAAAGTAGTTTATAACCACGTACGAAAATATATAATGATTTCTAGGAATTAACCACTTTTCTTAAAATTTTTCTCTATCTCAAGGAACTCCAAAAGCCAGACCATTTTCGAGATTTAAAGAAGCATTCATGGAAACAAAGTTTTATTGCAGCTGCAAGTGATTTTCGGTAGCGTTTTCGAATATATTTTATAGTGAATTAATCAGTTTTCTTAAAACTGAATAGGGCTGATTAGGATGCTGTCGATTCTTAATTAAACATTTTCAGCTGCGTAACTGAATTCATACATGGATGAATAACAAATAGTATTAATTTTAATCTTAAATGCTTTTAATCTATCAGGTATGCCTATAAAATATGGTTGTTGTACAGTTGTGAAAAGAAAAGTAAACACCCCTACTAACTCTGCAAAAAATTATAGTAGAAGAAAATTACTGTTACCAAACGATTGGAAATAAGTTTACTTTTAAATGACGCTTATAAAATTTACTTAGCGATCATTCATCAATCTAAAACAAACAAAAAAGGTTTTTTCAATGACCAATCACATTTTTGACAATATATTTTGTATTATATCTTCCGTTCAAACTATGCCTAGACACGGCATTTCAAGACATTTGGATGATAAGTTTTTGATTTATAAACGTTCATAGTTTATCGCTTCTAATGTTAAATTACATTTTCATATTTTTATTAATAATTCCTGAAATTACGAGGGAAAGTCAGTAAGTAGGTCACAAACTGATATGAGTGCACCGAAATTAGTAGTAAATTGTTTCCAAATATGCCAATAGGTGGCACATAATCCAAATGTTAATTTCGAACTTGTGAGACAGCAGTTGTACAAGACGAGCAGGGTCGTTCAGAAGTTGTTGAAGAAGAGCGAATTGGTCATTCAGTGGAGATTGCGAGAGAAGAATCAGTGTGGAAGGTTGAGGAAATGGTTAGAGATGTCAGGCGAACAACAATAGACAGCATAGCAACCATTTCCTTAACCTTACGCATTGATTATTCTCTCGCAATCTCAACTGGAGGACCACTTCTTTCTTCGTGAACAACATTTGAACGATCCTGTTAATCTTGTACAACTGCTGTCTCATTAATTCGAAATTAACATCTTGTAGTTGGATTATGCTGCCACCTATTGGAATATTTGGAAACAATTTACTACTAATTTCCGACCTCTCATATCAGTTTGTGACGTACTTACTGGATTTCCCTCGTATAATGCTAATGTGACAGTTTTTGTGTGGCTATAATACTAAAAAACACAAACATAACTACATTTAATTTGTAATTAAAAATATATATAGCACGAAGTATGAATCTAGAAATTTATATTCGAAAAAAATATGAATTGGAACCTATACATTTTTTGAAAGATTTATTATGTCCTGCTTTATGCGAATTCTAAATTTGAATTTTTTTTTCAAGTAGTTTTCAAATTATGTTTAAAAAAACTTCAAAATGCTGGTTTAGGGAGACGTCTATAATGTGCAGAAAAGCGGAATTTGAAAAAAAAATATATATATTTTACTAATTCCATTCAAATATTTGGGTTTTCACTCGTCGAAATATATTAAGTGAGTGAAATAGTATTATTGGCAAGAAATAACACATTAATAGAAGTGACTTAGTCACTCTGTAACATTTCAACAATCGAGTACCAAACTACAATTTAGATACAGCCCTTGAAATATGCTCATTTTAAAATAATTAATTTCTCAGAAAATAATCATACAAATTTCATGAAAATTTGGATTTTAAAAAATGACCTATTCGTTTAATTTCAATAAAAGGTAATTTTTATCAATTGGTTAACTGCTAATACTTTTTTTCATATAAAAGTAATATCCTGCAAAATGACAAGAAAATCTTACCCGAAAAGAATAATATAAGAGATACGTTGTGTTAGCATGAGGTATACTGCACGCACTCAAAGTGCCGTTTTTGCATTGTTGTTTTTAATCATTAGAGAAAGATATTATATAAACTAAGATATTCGATAAAGATAAATCCTAACACAAGCATCTCTAAAATAGCTTTATTCATCAAACATCAATTTCCCGCTAAATTTGGCCCCCATAACAGGGCGATTTTACAACTAATTACAGGTTGATTCCGAGTATCTCCTATGATTGCAATTACTGAGAAGCAGAAAAGGTTTGAGTTAACGACGCAGAATATCCCTGATTTATCAGAATTGTTCTAGTACGTCGGAGATAATTTCCGAGAATTATCCAATACATGTCTTCCAGAAATGATATGCTTTTAAATACTTATTTTAATACCGTGGATACTGTGATATATTTTAGTAGAAAATAAATATGTTCTGCCAAATATAATAAATAAACAAAAGCGCAAAAGCATAAAAAAAATTAAATTTTAAAAACTTAATTGATAATTAATTTAATATTTGTTGAGATTGAATCGAGAACAAAGTACACTATAAAAAAAAAAAGACTTGCGATTGTAAAAGAAAAAAAAAAAAAATACGTATCCTTGGAAAACTCCATTTAGTATAAGAAACCTCAAAAGCCAATATATTTTTGAAATATAAAGAAAAATTTCTCAGACAAAAGTTTAGAAACAAATACATAAGCTGAAACCTTTAACAACGTTTTAAAGCAGAAATACGTTCAAACAGGACATAAAAAAGCACATACGATCGTTTCGGGGATTCACGGATCCCCTTCCTCAGTGCGAGAAAAAAATTTAAAAGGGGTTCGAAGAACCCCTCACTTATAGCCCCGAGTACTGGCTAATAGACTGATTGAAAAGGCGAAAACAAGAGTTTATATATCTTAAAGAAATGACGTAATGGTCCAGAACTAACTGAAAAAACGAGTCACTGCGCAGGATCTCCCCACACTAGTGAGAGAAAAACGGTGCTGGTCATATCATTCACCAAGGAAGAAGTAAGTGTACTAATATAGTAAACTTCGTAAAAGTCTAGATCTAAAACTGAATTACATTTTTGAACAATTTTAGCCTCTGGATAATTAAACTGTGTGTTGGAATTCCAACAATGTTTAGCTATTGTAGATTTCGCGCATTCCTGCTTTCTAACATAATTCTGGTGTTCTTTCAGCCTACTTCTAAGAGTACGCTTCCTCTGTCCAATGAGGCCGCACTCACAGAAAATTACATAAATGCGTCCAGGTATTGTGGTCGTCAATTGGACCATTGAGATTGGAGAAAGAAATTTTATTGGTTGGAGATAAAACAAGTTTGAAACAAAACCTATCGAGAATGCGCGAAATTTGTGTACTGGTTTTAGGAAAATAAGGTAAGAAAATATTTTTTTTTAATTCTTTATTTGCAGGAAGAGAATCAGTGATTATCGGAAGTTTAGATAAAATAAGGTTAATGGTAATCAAGCTAAATCCACGATCGATGGCAACTGCTTTTATATAGTTAATTTCACTATTAAATAACTCAGAATTTAAAAAAAAATCGTGCACGGAAAATAAGATTATTGAAAGCTGCAAGTTTTGATGTGGGGGATGACTATTTATCCCTATTTTATCGAAATTTCCGATAATCACGCATTCTATTCCAGCAAATAAAGGATTAAAAAATAATATTGTCTTACCTTATTTTCCTAAAATCTGTACTCAAATTTCTCATATTCTCAATAGGTTTAGTTACAAAGTTGTTTTCTCTCCAACCAATAAAATTTCTTTCTCCAATCCCAAAGACCTAATTGATGACCACAATACTTGGGACATTTATAGAATTTTTGTGAGTGCGGCCTCTCTTGCATTGGGCAGGCGAAGCATGCTCTTAGAATTAGGCTGAAAGAACACCACAATTACGTTAGAAAGCAGGAATGTGAGAAATCTACAATAGCTAAATATTCTTGGAATTCCAACCACCAGTTTAATTAACCAGAGGCTAAAATTATCGAAAAATGTATTTCAGTTTTGGATCCAGGGTTTTACGAAGCTCACTATGTTCCTAAACATATTCCTTCCTTAGTGAATGATAGTACCTGTACCCCTTTTCTGTAGCTATTGTCGAGGGATCCTGCGCAGTGACTGCTTTTTTCAGTTAGTTCTGGTCCCTTACGTCATTTCTTTTATATATAAACTCTTATTTTCGCCTTTTCAATCAGTCCATTAGCCAGTACTCGGGGCTATAACCGAAGGGTTCTCCAAACCCATTCCAATTTTTTTTTCGCTCACTGTGGAAGGGGCTCGAGGATTCCTCGAAACGATCAATGTGATTTTTTGTGTCGAATTTGCACGTATTTGTGCGTTAAATCGTTGTTAAAGATTTTAGCTTGTGTAATTAGCTTGTGTGGCACCAGATTCGCACCGATTGTTTGATTTGTGTGTATAAACAAATATTTTATAAACAGCTATGAGAACACTTTTTTTTTCAAATTACACACTTTCAGAAAAGTTCTATTTATTATTAGAAACATCAGCAGCCAATATATTTCTGAAATATAAAAGAAAATTTCTAAAACCAAAGTTTATAAACAAATATTTTATAACCACGTGTGAGAACATTTGACATTTGTTTCGAAATTACACACTTTCAGAATTCTATTTATTATTAGAAACTTCAGAAGCCAATATATTTTTGAAATATAAAGAAAATTTTCTGAAACCAAAGTTTATAAGTAAATATTTTATAAACATGTATGAGAACATTTGATATTTTTTTCCAAATTACGCACTTTCAGAAAAACTTTATTCATTATTAGAATCCTCAGAAGCCTATATATTTTTGAAATATAAAGAAAAATTTCTGAAACCAAATTTTATTATTATTTTTTTTTTTATGAACACGTATGAGAACATTTAATATATATTTTTTTTCCATATTACGCACTTTCAGAAAAGCTGTATTTATTATTAGAAACCTCAGGAGTCAACATATTTTGCTCCAATTGCTACAGATTTTACAAAACGCTTCCAAATAGTTTTTAGAGTTGTTAATGAGTTTTTTAGGGAAAGCTGAATGCCGGATTTTAGGATGCTATTAATTTTACATGAAACATTTTTAGCAGCTTAACTGAATTTATACATGGAAGAGTATCAAAATTATATTAATTTTAATGTTAATGTTAATGTATTTATGTATCATGTTGCTCGCAAAATATGTTTTTTGAACATGAAAATGTTTACTTAATAAGTGCTAGAATCCATAAAACTTTTATTCCAGGTTGGAAAATCAGATTAATGCGCTATAAAATCTATTCGGAGACATTTCCGAAAATCAATGGCAGCAAAAGAAACTTTGCTTTCATAACTGATTATTTTAAATAAAAAAAAATATTTTAAAGGTATTTTCCTAAATAAACAAACATTTGTGAAGTTTAGCATATAAAAAATATATAAAATATGTAATTAGGTGAAGTGGGTTTCGGCCAGAACAGTGAGTAGCAAAATCAAATGTTAAACACTCGATGGCTACATATCACATGTTCCCCCACCGGACCCTACGCCACAATATTAAAAGAATGCCTTACATACGAATGTTTTTTTTTTTTTTTTTTTTTTTTTTTTTTTTTTTTTTTTTTTAGTAAAAGATGCAAAACTATGTTCGTTGGGACAAAAGCCACCAACTCAGCCATCCACTCAAACAAACCACGTTGCCACAACCAAAAGTATAACACAAACTAAACAAGGTAGTACCCGTCTTCCAAACCACCAATCCAAATTCATTCCAGGTCGGTCGCCATTCAACACAGCTCATCATCATAAAACCATTTGTGAAGCAGGCTTTAGGCAGTATGAGTCATTCGCTGACGTCGAAGCAACGATCAATAATGAAGAAATTCAACTAAATCTGAATATTTCTTTTTATAAAATTAAGAGGAATATTGTTTCATTAACATAGATTACTTTTAAAATAAAATAATTTCTTTTGAAACAGGTGTATACCTGTACAAAAAAAAAAGAAGATATATTTGACTGATAATGATATTAATGTAGATACGTTTATGAATGTTGGAGGAGCAGTGAACAAGCTGATTAACATTAAATGTAAAACTATTACGTTTATCGTAAATTGAAATCTGTACTTTGTTACTCATTAATTTTTTTTAATCAAGGCATTAGACCAAAAATCCATTATAATTTGTTTTCTTTAATACCAGGGAATCAGGATAAATTTCTTGAGAAATTTCATTAAAGTCACCTTTGGAGTTTAATTTGAGGAAATGTGAACTCATTCTCTCTTAAAAATAAATCAAGTTTCATTTCTCATGCGTGCTTTCTAATTTTTAAAAAAGCATTTTTGCACATTTATAAAGAAAATAAATTTACATTTTCAGTGAAGCTTTATGTAAATCTAAAATTATTTTTAAAATTTTCAAAAAACTACAATTTTCGTAGATTTTAAAACGGATTTTTTTTTAAATAATCAAATTAAAAATTTCGTGGTTTCTATTTTTGCTTACTAATTTAGAAGCAAATAGTTCACTTTCTTTTAAATTTCAAATATTTAAAAAAATATATATTACTTACGTGAATTTTTACAATTTTATTAAAAGAAGAAATTTTTTTAAAAACACTTTGCTTTTGTTTTTCTTGCAGTAATAAGCAGACCATATGGTCACATGTATCCTTCTATAAAAATGAAAAACAGTATGCATATTTAAAACGTACTGAGGAGGAGAAAGAATATTTAGTAAAAATGTCTGGCTGGTGCTGTGACGATTTTCGAGCGCAAACGGGAGAGGGGGCATTTTATGTCCGGAGCATTGAAATGTCGAACCGGAGAACGTAATTTTTACCATTGGGTTAACTACTAATACTTTTTTGACATAAAAGTAATATCCTTCAAAATGACAAGAAAATTTTACCCGAAAAGAATAATATAAGAGATACGTTGTTTTAGCATGAGGTATACTGCACGCTATCAAAGTGCCGTTTTTGAATTGTTCTTTTTAATCATTAGAGAAAGATATAATATAACTAAGACATTCGATAAAGATAAATCCTAACACAAGCATCTCTAAAATAGCTTTTACTGATCAAACATCAATTTCCCGCTGAATTAAGCTCCCATAACAGGGGGATTTTACAACTAATTGCAGGTTGATTCCGAGTAACTCATATGATTGCAATTACTGAGAAGCAGAAAAGGTTTGAGTTAACGATGCAGAATATTCCTGATTTATCAGAATTGTTCTAGTACGTCGAGATAATTTCCGAGAATTATCCAATACATGTCTTGCAGAAATGAAATGCTTTTAAATAGTTATTTTAATAACATGGATACTGTGATATATTTTAGTAGAAAATAAATCTGTTCTGTCAAATATAATAAACAGTCAAAAGCGCAAAAGCATAAAAAAATAAATTTAAATTTAAAAACTCAATTGATAATTCATTTAATATTTGTTATATATAATATGTTTTTGAAATAATTCTATTTAAAATTTTACGATTGATTACAAGTTATTCTTTAAAACGTACAGTAAATATTTAATAAAATACACCTGCCTTTATTTGAAGTTCATTTACGATAACTTCTCACCAAATTTATAGGACATTACACTTGGTACATTATTTTCTTTCAGAATATGAATAAAATTAAATGAATATGAATATGAATAAAATTTAATTAAAATGTTAGTAATAGCTGTCCTTGGAAATCTAGAAATTAAAAATTGCACCAGCTTAGTTTTTTTTCTGGGGCGGGGGGGGGGGGGGGGAGTTGTTCATTTAACGGAACCTTATTCGTCTCACCGCTCTGTCTGTCTTTCACAGAGTTTATTCTCAGAAACAGTATAAGTTATCACACATGAGATTTTGCTGAATACTTCCAATCACACGACATATCCGAAATTTTTTAAAAAGTCTTCTATTATTTTAATTAAATGAATTGATTTAATGATATTCGACCATTTCTCAGTTTTAGATTTTAAAATAAAACCTAAATTTCAGTTTTTTCGAGCAGGGTACATACCTCCATGGTAGCAAATTTCCCTGTAAACCTAAACGTGTCTGGTTTGATGTTCGGCGTTGGTGTTTGAAATTTATTCCCCCGAATAGATTTCATTACATAATAGATTCAATTATCAGAAATTTTCTAATTTATTTTTGCTGTATTAAGATTAAAAGTTGTAAAATACTTTATCAATTATTTTCTTTATTTCATGCATTTTTGGAGAAATTGCGAAATTTTAAATTAAGTGCATTTCATCATTCGATGGATATAATTAAAATAACTTTTCCATTTTTTGGCCATTTTAAGAGTTTCATTTTTTAGATAAAATTAAGTCACGTAATTATATATGTTTTTCAAATGTACAAAAATATGGTGTTGCAAATGTCTGAAAAGCAGTTCTTGAACATGATTAATAATTTGATTAAAAATCTTTCTTCCAATTTTAATAATATCAAATTTGAGTTTAATGACGCTGACATTCATGCTCTTACTGAAAAATGTTAAAGATTTAAAAATTAGAAATTAAAGATTTCATTTATTAATAAAGGGATAAATTGTTTTAAAAGGTATATTAAGCAAACGTACAATGATATATTCGATCACACTTACCCACGTGTTATTTTATGATGTCGCATACTTTTGGCACAATATTTAAGCTTCTATGACCAAAGCAACAGAGAAATTAAAAAGTTTAAATAATTTCTGTTAAATCTTCACTAAGATATAAAAGTATATTTATAAAGGATGCATCAACAAATTTAGTTAAAGAGCGTAAATCAACAAATTGGGTAAAATGAAGGTAAATCGAAAAATTTGCATCCTAATGGAAAAACTTCTACAGTTACACCAGTAAACTTGTAGAAGAGGTCTATGTTATAAATAAGTGACATGGCCTTCATTAACACGTTGAATGCCAAGTCTATTTTGTCTGTCTTTCCGTTTGGGCCACGAAATAAGATTCCCGTTACACAATCTATAATTGTCAGTCATCGATTACTGACGCGGCCTAAACTGAAAGTTCAGTGTCAGTCACCGGTGGCTGACGTGGCACTCAACGTGTTAATACGCTTAAAAAAATAATTAATATTATCAATTAACACCAATATTCAAATTTACATTTTAAAATGGAAAATAAATAATATTGCAGTAACAACTTTGCTTTACATACTTATTTTAATGTATCCACGCTTTGTAAAATAAATATATAATAGACTAGCACTTAATATAGAAGTGAAAAATGAATAAACACTTTTGCATCTAATAGTATACACACGAACAGCATCCAGCACCTTTATTAACCCTTTCGCGACCATTTATTTTTTTTCGGGAAAAACTACTCATACGTTGAAGAAATAGTTTTTGTTCCGATAATTATTTCTTATGTTTTTCGATTTTTTTAATTGATACATCGTGTCCCATAAGTTTAGACAATCAATAAAATTTGCATTAACATAAAAAGTAATAAGATACGATTAAAATTCGTAAGATAGGTAATAAATAAAAGCAGTTTTGCTGATATAGATATAGGAAAAGTTCAGTTGACACCATTACAGAAATAGCATAAAAACTACAAAAAAAAAAAAAAAAAATTGTCTCCAAAATAAATTCAGATGTATTTTTCAAACAAATTGTAGTTAAAAGTATTTTTTTCTCTATACGAAGGTCTAAAAATTGAAAACGTGCGATGCTTAGAATTAAAAAAAAAATGTTGTAGTGATTATCAGTATTTAACAGTACAATGATACATCTGCTTTGTTTTACAGCTGGCTTTTGCGACACGTAATGTAATTTTTTAGGGACGACACTTTAATTGTTAGCCAAAAGAAATAGCATATCTGGGATAAAAAGTGGAAACTATACAAAAGCAAACAGGTATGGATTACACAATTTTAATTTAAAAAAGACTGCCCAATTGGAGAATATTCTATTATGACAATACGGGTTAAATTTTGTTATCGAAGAAGCAAAAAAGTTGTGCTAGAAAAATTTCACGAACACATGTCAGCTATTGAAATGTAAGATACACTTCTGCGTACTATAAAAATTGCAATAATCTGTGGAGGAATCTTTGAAGACGTGTCGATAATAACGTATAAGAACAAAATCAAAATAGAAATGAAAAACCTCCAGTATTTCTCATTTTTTTTCATACATTGTTTGTTCTAACAAGTAGCAAACGTTTATAACTGTTAAACTTTAAAATACTGGTATGGAGACAATGGAAACGTAGTACTCATCAACCCCTAATAAGAGAAAAGCGCATTTCTTCCATCTCTGAATATGACATATTGCTAATTCCATAAAAACTTGTCATGTCTGACACACAGCTGAAAATCACTATGCTTGTTGGCCACCGTTATTTTCGAAAAGTTTACTTCGCGTTATTCAATTGATTAGATATATCTGATAGAATAAGTCATATTTTTTCGTTCTAAATTACTGGTAGCTAAAAATCGTAGTATGTGACAGACATGACACGTTTCATAGAATTAACCATATGTAAACTTCTATCGACAATTTCATACTTCAAATCGAAATACATTACATTAATTGTTTATAGTTTTACTTATTACTATTATTTTTATCTTAAAGTAAGATTAAAATCCCATAAAGACTTTTTTTACCGATGAACCAAGCAATGAAAGTATTAAAACCCGTTATTAAAACTAAGTAAACTTTAAAAAACTACATTTGAAAGATTTTACTTACGACTGCGCGATGATGAAGCATTTTCCCTTAAGTCTGAGAATTCATTCCATCAGAAATAATCTGGAGCATACATGGATTGGTATTTTCATTTTTCTAAAATTAAAATATGTTTAAGTATCATTATTACTGTCTCAAAATAATATCTACTGATTTGACAAGAAATGGAGAAATAAAATAATCGTCTGCCGTTTGACTTTCATTAAAATTAAAAGGAAAAACTACATGTAAAAATCTTTTGTAATTAACATTTTCCTTTTAAATTAATCATTACAAATTCGAAAACTACGGTGCAATTTTGAAATAAACTTTATCTGAAGGCGCATTTTGTGCTAATATGTCTAGTAAAAACGGAAGTTATAAAAAAAAAAGAAGATGCGGACAGAGAATGAAAATACCTAGTGTAAAAATCAAATAAAATATTTCAATAAATCTTAATTTTAACATGGTAATTTACAAATAAAATATGTTTTTTTCCTCTGGCGAACCTTGGTGTACCACCTTAACAAACGTCGTATTGGTGGCGTTATTCATTTTAGCATGAGAGTGTACGCAGATAGATAGACAGAAAAATTCAGAAACTTAAATAGATGCTGAAATATGAATGTAGTGATAATAGTTACTTTTTGATTTATATTATCATTATTACATGCATTAAACTAAAACATAATAATTGTACAGACAGACTAACAGTCGCCATAAACATATGATTTAATATTATGATGCAAAACATTGTAGGTTTAGCAGAAATTAAAAGAAGACGGAAATTGTACGTCAATCGTGGCAATTGTATGTCTCGTATTATAACTAGTTTTATAAATTTTCAGATATTTGTGCAATGGCTGTTTCACTCTCATGCAAAAATGCATGACTGGGAGATGCTGTAGCACCCGGCGTCGCATCCTGAGATGTGGCCTGAACTGGAGGTTGTTTTCGAAATCGATCAGGTACATCAATATCATATTTGAAGATAAGCTTGTATATCAAGAAAGGTGAAACAGATGGTAGACTACAAAAGAGATAAAAACGTTCTAAAAATTAATTATTTAGATTAATTCCTTAAAATAATAAATATTATAAATAAATTTATTTTATTAGCATGGATAATATTCTGTGTGTCTACTTATTAATATCATGGAATGGTCAACTCAGAACTTTTTTTCTATGCTATTCTAATATTAATTTGTAATAGCATCAACGTTTATGAACATGAACCAAAGTGCTTTTATTCGAACTTGATATGGAGTTACAATGATTGGCGAATTTAAAGAAGTGATATTTTCATTCCTAATATTAAAAAATATATATATTGCAATACAGATTATTGTCTGAAGTATAAAACAATATGAACTATAAACCAAATGATTATGGCATTTATCAGTGAACATACAAATTGCTACATTAAAACTAATTGCCGAAACGTCAGTGAAGGCTTACTGTGGAGACACGAAAAGTTTTGGTTTCCGTTAGTCTGTCTGTCTGTTAGTCTGTCTGTCTGTTCCGCGATAACTGCCGCAAAAAGCATCCGATCGGCTTGAAATTCCCTGGGCATGTTGATGAGCTCCCCGGATTTAGCTGTATAGTTTTGGGTTAAATTTGGTTCATTCGTTCGCAATATACAGAACATTTTATTTTGTGATATAATGCTTTTCTATGGGAAGTCAGACGATTTTCAAATTTTCATTTGTTGAAAGAAATCGCTCATATGAATAATAGATTTAAATGGTAAATTTTGGATGCTGAAATTGTTAAATAAGAGTATTAAATTATTCTTATTAGTTTGCAATTTTGTCAAAACTTTTGTCAGAGCTTTTAAATTAGGTGTATAACTTATGATAGAATTTTATACATGTGTTCGAATAATATAAAACATTTTATTTTATGAATTTACTGATATTTCATTTCTTTCTTTTAACCGTTGCGTAGCAACAGCATCTCATCTAAAAATATCATAAATCTGAAAGTATGTATGGTTTTTTGAAGTCAAATCAAAGCAAAAGGAATGAATTAATGAATGCCTTTGTATAGATATTTGCATATAGATTTATTTAAACGCAGAAATGAAAATAGTATTTATATACTATATAGAATAATATTTTCATTTACTTATTTAACTATTTGATTATAAATGAAAAAGTTCGTTATTTTCATACAGAATAAACTGACATTATTCTGTTAAATTTTATAAATTTTATTGTTGCCAAAAAAAAAAAAAATGAATAACAATTTCTCCCAAAGAGTTAATTTTAATTTGTAAGATTTTCACGTGCAAAAGAAAAATGGAATAAGCAAATAAAAAATAAAAAAAGGATATATAGGACAGGAATGAATACATATAAACATTTCACACCAAATACCACCTAAAATAGTTTTTGTAGCAGTATTTTCCCAGCACTACGAAGAAAGATTCCTCGATTTACACGATTTTACTTGGCCTTCCTTTTCTCATTCTTTGCGATTTCATTTTCGCAATTGCGTGCATTAATTGGCACAAAATTTTACATTTTTATGACTGAGATATATGTAAGGCCATGCAAATAAGAAATTCCGTATTGTCTCCTATAAAATGTGATAAAGTGTTGGTTAATCATATATGTTTTTATTAAGAGGAGCAGAGCAGCCAAGCCTCCGGCGTTCTGGATACCAGTATTTTAATACAGAAAATGTTACTTTATTTAATTGAAACATTTGCGCGATTTAAAAGAACATTTTCTCTAAGATAATAGTGATGTGCAAAAAGCTTGAGACTTGGTATGTCTGGTGGGGAGTGAAATGTTTTACTTAATGCATTTATCTCTCTTTTAATGCTACGTGAACAACGTCCGTGTAACAGCTTGTAGAGTGTAAAATAAATTAAATTATTAAAATAATCCTTATTACGAAAAATGAAACAGAAAGTCCGGCTAAGGGAAATGAAATGTTACTTAACCTTTCGTAATTTGACCTGAACATAGGTTTGCGTCAAATTTCAACGGTATTTGTAACATCACGATTTTAAATTAAATGTAGATACTATTAAAAGAAAATCACAAAAAATACTTAAAGTCGCCAAATCATGTTTATCTATTTAACGATGATGAATTATTAACTGTTAGGTTTAGAAGCCCCCCTACTTTAGGGTGATTTTAGTAAGTTAATGCTATCGAGTACATTTTTTGATATTTAGATTAGATCTTAGATATAAATATTGCAGAATGGTAATCAAAATTATTTTTTTATAAACAAAATTTATAAAGGAATTAGATTTCTAAATTAGATGTTTCAGTTTACATTTCCAAAAGTTCTTTATCCATTAGATACAGGTATTTGTGGTTAGCAGGCAAGTAAATACTGCTGTATGGATATTAGGATAACGTAAAATGCTTGACCGAATTATTGCTTATCCTTATAAATCGCAGTGTAAAAAGAAATCTAAGATATAGGGTAATCACTAACTCAATCAGTAGAAAATTACAAATGCAAAATAAATTACACAACCGGGGGGTTCAGGGGGCAGAGCCCCCCTGAAGAAATTTGCTTTATTATATAAAAATTACTAGAATAAGTAGCTCGTGAGAATTTCAGAATATCCTTACATAACAACGTGTTTAATTTAACGCTTTTAATGTCTGAAACCATCGAAATATTTTTTTCCTTTTATAAATGTTTGTGTAATTTAAATAGTTTAAATTTTGTTTTTGTAGAAAGATTAATATTACGCAAAGTTTGATAGAAACAATGAGTTGCAGAGATGACGTTGAGGCTCTTGATCTGCAGATTTACTAGTTGCCGAAACGTCAGTGAAGGCTTACTGCGGAGACACGAAAAATTTTGATTTCCGTTTGTCTGTCTGTCTGTTCCGCGATAACTGCCGCAAAAAGCATCCGATCGGCTTGAAATTAATTGGGCATGTTGATGAGGTACTCGGACTTAGCTGTATAGTTTTTGGTTAAATTTCGTTCACTCGTTCGGGAAATATAGAACATTTTATTTTGCTCTGTAATGCTTTTCTATGGCAAGTCAGAAGATTTTCAAATTTTCATTTGTTGAAAAAAATGGCTCATATAAAAAATGGATTTAAATGGTAAATTTTGGATGCTGAAAATTTTAAATAAGATTATTAAATTATTCCAATTAGTTTGAAATTATATCAATATATTTGCGAGAAAATATTTTTTTTTAAATTAGGTTTATAATTTTGGGGGGAACTTTATGCATGTTTTCAAATAATATAACGCATTTTGTTTTATCAATTTCACATAATACATATTTCATTTTTTAACTTTTCTTTCATCAGTTGCCTAGCAACGTATTTGGTCTTATTAATATTAGTATAAATGCGTCTATAATGTTTCAGTAAAGCCAACGTCAAAACAGATGAATTAATGCATTTGTATTTTTGCATATAGATGGATTTTAGCCCCAGAAATAAAAATAGACGATATTTTATTTATTTTATTCAAATATTTTGCTTAAAACTACAAAAGTTCATTATTTTCATAGAGAATAATGTGACATTTTTTAATAAAATTTATCAATGTTGCTTTAATCGTTGCGAAGAAAATCAAAACCCTGAATAATATTTTCTCTTAAACAATTTTCAATTGAAAGATTTTGATGTGAAACAGGAAAATGAAAAAAAAAATTAAGAATAAAAAAATTAATATGGCGACATATTGGGAATAAAAAGAAAACTCTCAAGTATTTCTTAATATAACAAGATGAAAGGTTTTGAGTAAGTACGAATAGCAGGTGAATTAGACGTCATTTATCAAAAAAAAAAAAAAAAAGATGTTGGAATAAAAAGATCTTGGCTAAAATAAAATTAACTATTATTCACGGAGGAAAGAGATAGATGGAGATGATGTATGCCGTAAAAACAGTTTGCAATATGATGTGCGTTATCGCTCAGATTTAAATGCCCTCATTCGGCCCAAACAAAACAAGCACGTGGAACAGGGACCGAATTCTTTGACTTCATCCGTGCATTTTTTTCTGTAAAATGAAAATGATCTGCTTATATTTAAGCATTCTAAAGTAGCATTTCATCGTATTATGAATTAAAAACTGTATTACTAAAAATATTTTTCTTTTCTTTCTTTCTTTTTTTAAGCACGCCGTTGTGTTTGGGTCGAATGTAGCGGATTTTAAAGTTACATTTTTGGCGTCACTTCAAGATTTATTGTTTGCGTACGGTTAAGATGAGGATTTTATTTTAAATTTATTAATTTACACACATATATATATATATATATATATATATATATATATATATATATATATATATATATATATATATATAAACTTATGCTTATCCTTATAAATCACATCGTAAAAAAAAAATCTATGATATACTATAACCATCCGCCCAATCAATAAAAAAATTACCAATGTAAATTTAAATAGACTACTGGGGGTTCAGGGGGGCAGAGCCCCCCTGAAGAAATGCAATTTTTCATTTAAAAAGTTACCAAAATAAGCAGCTCATCAGAATTTCAGAACATCAGTGTATAACCACTTATTTAACACATTTAATTTCTGAAACTTTACGAAGTATTTTGTATTCTTATAAATATTTATGTAATTTGAAAACTTTAAAAAGCGATTTGTAGGAAGATGAATATTACGTAATGAGTGTTAAAAAACAATGACTTGCAAAGATGACTTTGAGGCTCCTGATCTGCAGATTTACTAGTTATTTGTTTCTACATTTTAAAAACTTGTCCGGAGATTTTTACTAAGTAATCCCGAAATCAAAAATACTGTAATTGGACATCCGGACCTATCTTTAATTATTCTTAATTTAAATTCCAATCTGTCGTCAATGACAACAGGATTGTAGCAAGAACTCTATAAAAAGAATATCAATAAACAAAACAACACAGCGGTTTTTAAACTTTTAGGTACGTACTGTATTTATTTTCTGGTTATTATATGTTATTATCATGATTTTTAGAAAAAAAAAGGAGGGTATCAAACATTTGTGATTGGAATGTGTTTTGTAATTAAAACTGATAATTTTTAACTAAATTTAGGCTAATTAGCATTATCTCTTTATTCAAGCTGAAAGAAAAGTATCAATGTTCCTAAGGAGACTGAAGCAATTTTATAAACAAATCCGAAAAAATAATAACGCTACATCACCACTTCGAACTAACGTTCCTGGTTACACAAATTCAAAAAATATGATCAGTACTATGTATTAAAAAGAACTGTTAGTGGGTTAATAAAAATTGTAGATTCGTACATAGAAACATATATATATATATATATATTTTATGTCTATCAAGTATGACAAACAGATGTTCGTATTTTATTGTATTTATAAATACAAGTGTATATTGCAAGTATAAATAATACCAATATTAGTGGAAATTTTCCTTGTTCAAATTGGGATACCAGATGTGAATGGCATAATGACAAGTTTTATTGTTACAAGCGATGTATGAAGTGGTGGAAATTTCAGAAATTTCAAATTTCCGGTCCTGTTGAAACTTCAAAATTTATCCCCAAAAATTATGATTGTATATTTTGATACATTTGAACCCATGTGAAATTTTAATACAGCATGTCAGTTTGCAAACATATGGTTGACTGCTGAAAGCTTCGTACGACTCCTGTCAGTACACGGGAATTTAAGGCTAATTATGGCAATTGGTTGCACTGAGATTATAACAGGCAACGTTATGTTTTTACCGGAACATTTTATGAATTTCAATTTAGCACCGGATTAAATTTGAATTTATGAAGCACGCAAGTGAAACATAGTTGACCTAAATTTTTCACGATCACAACTAGTGGCAACGTGATTTCGCTAGGTTTACTTCCGCAGAATACTTGAGTTTTTTTTTTTTTTTCCTACATATAGCATTGGTTTCAACTTTTAATTAATGAGCTACTAATGAGCCAAAATGCTCCCTAATTTTGGAATGTTTTCACAAGTTGCTCTGCGATTTCGCTACACAACCCCAAATATTTCACTATATATATTTAAGATCAAGATTTACTGTTGGTTTTACCTTCTAATTAATGAATTATGTAAGTATCCAAAATTCGAATTAATTTATAGAGAGTTGCCATTTATTGTACCAAGATTTTATCAGACAACCTAATATTTCTAAATTCAAAATTGTAAGATTTAGCATTGATTTCTTCTTTTAATAAATTAGCTAGGTGAGCGATAGAAAGAAAAATTACAGTGAGAAAAACTAAGCCCCTTCTTCACTCCACTTTAGACTACTCGACACAATCACATTTGCTTTGCCTTGATAAATACTACATATCTTTTTAATTCTCTTCTTTTAGTTGAGCTGTGTTATTTTTAAATTTTAAATGTAGTTTCAATAGTTATACTGTACATTTATTATGAGTAAGGAAACTACTGTCTTAATTTTGTACGTGGCGTGTTCATAAATTTATGACTTAAAATTTATCACTATGCGAAAAATTCTTTTCCGCATACATTAAAAACCAGTAATTCATTTTAAAAAATGGAAAATGTGCACACCGTTATGTATTCCATTCAATCGCAAGAATAATTCTCTCCACGTGTCATTTTATTTCAAAGAGATGAATTTGTATGACATTCAGGCATTTAAAAACAAGGTGAGAGAAATTTTATTACTTTTCATATTTCACTTGAAAAGCTATCTATCTACATTTCACATATTCCACAACGTATAAGAATTGAATATAAAATTTATTACGAGAAGGAAATTTTGTTTTGTAAATTCATGAAAATACTTATCTAAAGTAACTATTGAAATAAAAAAGAAAATACTTTAAAAATTAATTTCGAAAATTACATTGGAATTTCCTTTTTTATTGTAAACGTTATAGATCGAGAGAAATGTGTTTGTAAATAAATGTTCAAATTATATGTTATTCTTGATATGAAAACATTATTTATTTTAATGTGCACTGCCTAATATGTATGCACATGGCTAAAAATATGTAATATCGATTGTCAAAGCTATAATGATACTAAAATAATAAATATATTAAATAATATTATGCATGTTCAACAACGAAAATACATGCAAATAACACATATTCTGTAAAGCAAAAGAGTCATGTCTTTAACATGTCTTGTGTTTTTTAATTGTTTCAAAATGAATCATTTAACTAAATACAAAGAATTTGCATATATCTGTCATATCAATATTTAATATTTTTCTAGAGTTTTAAAATGTCTTTCAAAATCAATTAACTTTTCTTAACTCTCATTAGTAATAACCCAAAACAATTTTTTAGATTTTGATTATCAAGGTGCCACAGAACAAATTTGAAAAAGAAATAGTTTCATATAACCTTCAGTGCTACAATACTCCACTTAGAAGACTTGCTGTTAAGAAAATTGCATTTTGGAAAACAAATTAGAACTATGTGTATGCTCTTGTTTAAAAATCATTTTGCGCAATTAGGACTCTTAAAATTGGAAATCAATGAAAAAAAATAGACCATTTTCAACATTTAATATCATAAAATTTATATTATTTAAAAACACAATTTTAATTGGGATGAAAGATATAAGTATTTTCTTTCATTTCATGTATTTAAAAAATTGCAAAATGCATAATTAGTATTTACAATGGGGCTCCAAATTGTCGGACATTTGTCGAGGTGAAAATTGGTATAACAAATTACGCGCAGGATTATAAAAAAAAAGTTTGCAAGTAGAACGAAATTGTTTGTGCCTAATTATACTTCAGATTATAATTATTACCTTTAACTTAAATAAATTTGTATTTAAAGCATTTTTATATTTTTAATACAAATTTTTATTTAGTTAATACAAATATTTGAAAATGTTAACAGTATAAACACCTAAAAAACACTTTTTTGAACAATAAAAATGAACTTTTGGGTTCAATTTATACAGACTAACATGAAACAAATGATTTGATAATTTCATGAAAAAAATTCAGAAGTTTTTGAGATATCCTGCGCGTTATGCCTAAAAACATCATTTGGAGAAAAATGATTCCACTGTTTCGGAAACGCCGCTTCCGCTATTGATCAAGTCTAAAAGCCATAAGTTCTGTTCTAAAGGAAATTTAAAAGAAACAATTATATCAAAATGTTCAGGAAACATAGGAGTTTAACATCTAAAAAAATTAAATTTCGAAACTTTTGAAGTTTAAGAGTCTTGAGGCCATTTAAAAAATATAGATTACATACTCAATAGATCCCTATTTATTATTGTTGAAAGGGAGGTTCATTTTCACTTGACAAAAATCGGCCCAAAATCCCAAATTTGGAGGAAATGTGATTTTGTTGCCACAAACAGCAGAGCCCTCGCCACATGCCGAATTGGTAGTCATATTCACTACGGACGAATTCAAAGGGAAAACTGTAATTTTTTATCATTTTTAAAGGGTGCATTCAATAGCAGAGGGTTCAACAGTTATGAGCTAAATAGTCACTTTCACGCTTACTAATAATGTTTTTTAGACATTTCTTTAAGGTTGTCCGGGGCACATTTTAAAATAATTTTTATTTATTGAGTTAAAATTCGGAATTTTTTTGTGATGGTAAACCTTATCATTCGTAAACAAAATCACATGATAAAACTTCTCAGAATTTTTTTTTAAATTTACATTTAAAATTTATTAAAAAAGTGGGGTAAATTAAAATCGTTATAACTCGAAATATTACTTATAGAATTTCAATTTTGTTTCATATAAATAAAAAGAAATATATATGTTTTAATTTTGATTCAGCATTTTTATAATATTAATTTATAAAAAAAATTAAAAATATTTAACGAAAAAATTTCAAAAAAAAGTGGTGCAACTTAAAAAAAAAAAAAAAAAAAAAAATCATATTTTCAAAAGTAAATGTTTTTTTCAAATATGCTGAATCAAAATTAAAGTAAATTAATTGAAAAAGACGTGTTCCAAGTTTGAAAACTGTATCTTTAACAATTCTAAAGTTATATGAATTTAAATATGAGAAATGGTGAAAAACCTATCATGAAGAAAAACGCATTTTTACAAGAAGTCTTTTCCATGACAGTCATTGCTTGAAAGCTAGATTTTGAAAACAAACCAAAACGAAAAAAATAATATTTTTTGTTCTAATTCAGAAAGAAACATGATTTAAATGTCATTTTAAGCAGGAAAAAACAGAGAATTTTTTTATGTAGTAAAATGTTTCTGCAAAATTTGAAGATTTTTGTGTCCCGGACTCTCTTAAATAAATTTTATGTAGAGACATAATGGATATAAAACTAAATCGGCTGAGATGATTTTAGGCATAACTGAATCACAAAGCTTCTTAGAGACTTAGCATTTAATGCCAAGGTAAAGAATAGTAATATAATTAAATAGATTTGTCTAGGTTGCCGCCAAGTTAAGATATGTAAGTTTTCCATCGTTTAGATAAACACCTCTATCTGAGCATAGCCTTGGCGTGCGCTCTATATGTATGTCTCCAATATCATATAGTAGCACCCTAACGATAACTAATCTAGTAAAGGTGTTAAACGTAGTAAAGCGTCTAATGGTTAAAATTGTTCGAAAAAAAGGCTGGAATCAAAGGAATTAAAAAAAAAATTCTCCAAACATATACTATATCATACTACTCATTATGTTGCGCTCAGAAATTAGAAGATTGCAGTGCTGATCAAACACGCAGTGGTGAAATATAGAAAAACTGTTTCGAATACCTTATATGCAGCAAAAATTAATTCGACATACAAGACTTTTATTAATTAGAGACTAAATGTTAGCTAACTTAAACAGAGGAACGTTTTCCCAATTCTTGAAAAAAAAAAACTACCAAGCAATAGCTCAATAACTCATTGGAATTCCATAATGTACAGCTATTAGGATCATTAAAATGTTTACTACAGGTAAAAATACTTATATTCTAATTTCTTTTATTTTAATTTTCTGTAATAATCTATATTCTAATCTTATATAAAAACGTTCATAGCTAGAAATCGCAAATATATTTTTACGAACTAACTTTATAACATCAATTAAAATAATGCGTTTTAATGGATTAGAAATCTCCATTGTATAAACACCGTGGGAGTAGTATTGACTAATATTTTGGCGACTATCCGTATAAAACTAGTTAATCAGTCAAAATTCAAATATATTTTTAAACATTCGTATAATTTAAAATTACATAATTAATAATAAATAAATAACTGTAATTCTTGGTTATAGAACTATAAAATAATTCTAAAATAATATGAAAATTTTACTAATTTTTAAATATGCTCGCGGAATATCCATATATATGTATATATATATATATATTGTGATGTGGATTGCTGAAAAATTATAAAAATCATACACAAAAAATTATATGTATGTGTATATAATATATATATATATATATATACATTTTTTTTAAGTTTGGTGTATGTGTATGTTTTTCCATACATTGTACACTAAAAAAAAAAATAAATAAATAAATAAAAAATAAAAATACCATTACGGAGGGTTGAGGTCGGGAATGCTAAAAAAAGTTTAAAACCTTATATGTTTTTATGTGTGTGAGGGTGTATAAATGTATGTATATATGCTTATATATTGTATGGACATATAATAATAATAATTTAAAAAAAAATACGGGGTATCATGCATTTAACATAATAAATTTTCACATATTGCATCATCATTTAAGGATATGTTTTACTATCTCAATATTCCTCATCGCTTTTGAAATTTTCACATTTATTTACATAATACAAGGCTAAATTTTACTATCTCAAATATTCCTCATCTTTTTAAATGTTATTTATATTCTCACTTTTTTTATATTACAATTTTTTGTCTTTAAAATGTTAATTTAATTAATTGCCCTTTTATTTATTTTTATATAATTCTTTATTTCTTTATTTGTATTAATTTATTCATTTTCTTTATTTTATTTTGTATTCACTCAGTACTTATTAAGTTTATTCCTATTTTTTCATTCTAGTTTAACTAAAAGTTGATCTGAGTCTTTTCTAGATTTCTTCAATCATTTTCATTCCTTTTATTTATTTATTTTTTTTTTTTTGGGGGGGGGTGGGTGGCTTAAGATGGCAACACTAAACATTATTGTTATTAATCCAGTTCAAATTTACATTTTTCCTTTTTCACAACAGTTGGCAGCACAGTTATGGGTTTCACTCAGATGCTCAACTGTAGATCACTTGTTAAAACAGTCTTAACTTTGTTTTCCATGCTGATATGCAGTAGTTTTTACTCTTAGTATGTCATTCAGGTATTGTGCTCTAATAATTTTTAATATCCTGTATGAGGTGTATCTTTCATTGGATCTCTTAGCTTTTTATTATCTATTTTCTGTAATGCTTGCGTTATAAGGAGCTAAATTTTGTCATTTTAGGCTTAATGCCAACAAAATTGGATGAAATAACGCATATTCTATGAATAAACTCACAAGCTCCTCTGACGAGTCAGTGAGTCTTTCATAGTTTCTTATTTTACATACTGGTTTCCTATGTTCATTTCTAAATCATCTTTAGAACTTTATCAATTTCTTCATATATTTGTGATTTCAAATTTATTATATATATACACAATATTGCGGTTTTTGATGATGGTCGGTAATGTTTAATTAATGTTTATATATTAGCATTCAAATTATTATGCTGCATTTGCGCGTGTAATTATGAATGTAAACTTTTTATGATGTTTTTTATTATGATATCTTTTCCTTTTCAATGCAACAATTCATTTAGAATTATTTTTTCCTTAATATTGGTATCGTATATATATTTATATTCGTACCTAGTTAGCTAAATGGTTTTGCCATCTTTTAAATACTATATGCTTAGATCTTTGCTGCATTAGCGCATAATCTTTGTGTATTATCTATATGATTTCTACTTTGTAGTTATCTGATACCTCTCTTAAGAAATTCCATTAAATTTTTCATTCTTATCATCGCAAAGTTTCATTTTATGTTGTTTTACATTTCTAGTTATGTATTTTATATGTATTTTCTTGTTGTTATTGTATGGCATACATTCTATATTATAGGTTTGTGGAATCCATTTTTATTGTTATTTCACAATATTGCGGTTTTTGATGTTGGTCAGTAATGTTTAATTAATGGTTATATATACAGGGTGATTCATAAATATCGAAACAATAGGCTATCTTCTTAAATATTGCCCCTAGGCACATACTTCCAATTGAAAAGTTTCATAAAAAAAGGTGCAAAACTTGGTGGGATAAGTTTCAACTCCATGGGGGGGTTCTATATGAGAAAATACAAAAATTAAATTTTTATACGGGCCCCGTAGAGTAATATTCCCAATTAGAAAAAAATTCCTTATCTATTCCTGGATTAAACACACAAAAATTCATCTCGATATCTTTAAAATTCGCAGAGATATCAAAATCCAAAATTCGTGACTTCCACCATTTATCCATGCCTCTGAGCGACGAGTTTTTGACTCATTTTGAATGCAAGATAGAGATCAGCCACAAATTGTACATTATTAAAAGTTGATATAAGACAGTGCCTCTCCTTTGGACATAAAATAAGCAGCGTATAGATTTTACGTTAAACTTTTTTTCAAAGTATGCTGGTGGTCTGCACGGGTCGAAATATCTAGGTCCAGTCCCGAACCGACCCTTAGGAAAAAAAGTTCGGCCCTGCCTGGAAAAAACTTCAAATCGTAGCCTGGCCCGACCTGACTGAATTGTTTCGTATGAGGAGTTCTGACCAAAAATACTCATTATATCTTTTCTTTTTTCATGTTATAATTATTATTTTTAAAGAAGTGCCCAAAGCTGTGATTATTTGTTTTATTAATGAATCTCTATTTATATGTAAATGATTCACTTCTCCTTTGATAACGTTAATCCATATTCCATGTGTCAGAAACAATGAAAAATGCTATAAAGTAAAATCTTTTAAGTTGGAGTCACATAGGAAGGAAAAAAAAGCGTTATAGACAAGTTGCCTTCTTAAGCGTTGTAAATGTAGTCTATTTTTTCTCAGGTATTATTATATTAATTTTCCATGGATCAACAGATTTTTCGTTTAAGAAAGGTTTCCGTCATAGACAGACTTTTTTCACTAGTTTTACTGTATTTTAATTTTTTTGCCTTAAAATCTACTATCCTTTAAAAATATTAATTTTAAAATTTTATTGTAAAATAATGGGCCTTTTAAAAATATATGCATTTATTGTAAAGGTTTTTGGTCTGAGCCAAATTTTAGTTGCATTTGCACGGGTTAGGTCAGTCAGAGATAATGATTTTACTATGGGCTGTCTCGAGACCGGGACTGAAGATTTCGCCCAGGGGAGACCTAGGAATAAGAAAGCCAGTCCCGTTTCGGTATAACCAGTGGCCGATAGGTTCTGCTCTCATGCTGGGTTCGAACCTAATCGTGTCCTTCGGCCCAATCGTTCGGAGTTTTCAGTGGTTTTCTTCGAACCTTGGATATCCTTGCGTAAATACGGGTTAGGTACCCTTAGAAAGACCTCCACGGCAGGCACCCCCCCCCCCCGTTTCGAGCCCACATCCCTCGTATAGATAATTGGCCGTCATAAAGTACACCAACACCCGTTTCGGTATGAAAAAATATGATCGGCCCGGCCTGGCCGAGTCTTCAGGAAAAAATCGTCAATCTCGGGTCTGGCCCAGCCCCGGTATGCAGACTTTTTTTTATCGGCCTCGCCGGGGAGATAAAAAGCCTGAATTTGTAAGGGCTAAAATTATGAAAAACTCTTAATCGGCATGTTTGAAAAAGCACTGTTTCAAATTCTACATTAAACATTTATTTATGGACATTTAAGTAGTACAAAAAGGTGGTGGAAACGGCAAAAGTTAAACTGAATCGGAAGTTTAAGCTACCGAAAGAAGTGACTTTTTCACGTGCATTTTTTTTTAAATGCATTTAAATATTTTATTAGGGGCCACTCAAAGTTTAAAACTTTAAATGCGTTTTTCTGCATGATGCTTTTTTAATCGTAAATTAAAAAGTTTCAAACTTGGAACGTGTCTTTTTTATTATTTTACATTAATTTTGTTTCGGCAAATTGAAAAAAAAAATTACTTTTGAAAATATGATTTTTAAAAAAATAAGTTAGATATTTTTTAAGCAAATATTTTTTATATTTTTAAAATTAAAATTAATAAAATTCCTGAAACAAAACTAAAATTATACTTTCCTCTTTAATTAAATGAAAACAAATTGAAATCCGATGAATAATGTTTCGAGATATAAAGATTTTAAATTAAATCCGCTTAAAAAAGTACTAAACATTTAAATTTTTAAAAACCTTTATGCGAAATATTAGGATGCAATTTTGTTTGCAAATTATACAGTTAACCATCACAAAAAAGAAAAAAAAATCAAAATTCTAGCTCAACAAATATATTTTTTACATGTTTCCTAGAACTCTTAAACTAACATTGTTTCTTCGATTGCAGGCATTTCAATTTGTGTTTATTCCCTTAAAACTTTAGAATTATTTAAACGGCCATAACTCTGCGAGTTTTTCAGATATGAAGATGCAATTTTTGTGCTTAATTCAGGAATGGATAAGGAAAGTTTTCTTGATTGGAATTTTTACACTAAGGGGGTCGTATAAAAATTTAATTTTCGTATTTTTTTAAATAGACCCTGCAACTTATGTCATTAAATTTTGCACCTTTTTTTTATGAAACTTTGGAATTCGAAGTATGGGTCTAGGGGCAATATTTAAGGAAATAGTTTCTATATTTATGAATCACCCCGTATATGTATATATATATATATATAGATAGATAGATAGATAGATATTTTAGGCTAATTAAGAAATTCGACTCTTTGTTAAGAGCAAGGCTAACTAGAGAATTGTTAGATATTTTTCAAAAAGCTTTGCAGTTTTCAGGCTTATTGCAAAGAGGCAATACATCTTAAAGGGAAATGGAAAATAAATATTGTTTTAAGAAATATTCCGATAATTTTTTTAACTTATTGCAATAATTCTATGTAGTTTTAGGGTATGTGAAAATATTCTACTGTTTATGAAAACAGTTAGGTTAGGTCCAGGTTTGTTACAAGATCGCTAAGGTTGTAAAAGTTTCTGCAAATAAACCAACTTTTACAATGTTTTGTTACAATTAATTTTCAAAAGACATTTTAGCCTAATATACATACATTTATGTATATTTTAACTGATATACCTAAATAATAGGCCTATATTAAAACATCAAATAAAATAAACTAAGACAGACTTCAGCACAGTTAAAAAATAAAATTTATAAAGAATATACTTAAAAACAACTAAAAATACAATATGTAAACGTTTCGCCAAGCGACACGCAAGGAATCATCAGTACAAAAAATATCCATTGCATTTCAAACGTCAGAACAAATCAAGAACAGTTACAGTTGGCTATTTTAAAAACAAACAATATTCGCTAGGGACAGAACGAGCATCATTCAAAGCATGCGACCGCAATTCAGTGAACCAAGCCTCAAGGAGCAATCTACCATGGTAGTTGTTGCAACCAGATTTCAAAATACTGGAGTTCGCAATGAGCGGAATGGGATTCGTTTGAAGTGAATGCTGGACAATTTTTGAATTCAAATTACTCTTTTTTAAAGCAACAGTATGTTCTTTTAGGCGAATTTCCAATGATCTACCAGTTTCACCAATATAAACACGATTGCAATCTTTACAAGGAATAATATAAACAACACCGGGTAATTTAGACTTATCATATTGAAATTTATGCTTATTGATAAAGGAACTCAATTTATTAATAGGATTAAAAGAAACCCCAATATTGAATGATTTTAGAGTGCCAGAAATTTTTTCAGAAATGTTCTTAATGAAAAACTTAAAAAAATCCCCCCACATTCTGCTACGAAATTGAAATGTTACACCGGTCTTGTCCCTCGTTTTTATGGGTTACCTAAGATTCATAAACCATCTATCCCTCTCCGCCCCATTATTGATTTTTCAAAATCCCCTTTATATAATCTTTCTAGCTACTTATCCGCACTTCTTAAACTCTTACTTTAAACTCCAATTACAGTCTTAATTCACCTTACAAATTTCTTGATGATTTACAGAGTTTTGTATTCCCTATCGGTTACATCATGGCTTCTCTCGATGTTATTTCGATGTTTACTTCAATCCCTTTTGATCTTGTCTGTAAAGTTATTAAAGATATCTGGCCTATTCCTACACACCCTACTGATTTTAATGTCGAAGAGATTGTTGAATTGGTTAAGTTTTGTTTGACCTCAAACTGTTTTGTATTTAATAACTGCTTTTATAGTCAAATTTGTGGTACCGCTATGGGATACCCCCTCTCTGTTTTAATTGCTGAACTTGTAATGCAGAATATTGAAAATATTATTAATTCTGAACTTGGTCCACGTATTCTTTTTTGAAGGCGTTATGTCGATGATATTTTTTTGATAGTGAAAGAAGCAGATTTAAATGATATTCTCACGATTTCTAACTCTATTGGTAACCCTATTAAGTTCACTGTTGAAATAGAAAATAATTCTGAATTACCTTTTCTCGACATTCTAATCCGCAGACTCACGACTGATATCTCTCAATCTGTCACCACTACTGTTTACAGAAAACCTACTTCTACTGGTCAGTATACTAATTTCAATTCAATATGTCCTTTCAGCCATAAAATAACCGTTATTAAGACTTTAGCCTTCAGAGCCATAAAATATTGCAGTTCCAGTAATGATTTTGAAATAGAGAAATGTAAAATGTATCGTGATGTGGTTAATAATAGCTACCCTATTGGTCTTGTTAAAAAAATCTTTTAAAATACTTTACATTTTGTAAATTCTACTCCCCCCCCCCTTTTCAACGTAGTAAACCTAGTTCCTTTATCTGTATCCCTTATTATAAGAACATTTCTGAAAAAAATTCTGGCATTCTAAAATCATTCAATATTGGGGTTTCTATTAAACCTATTAATAAATTGAGTTCCTTTTTCAATAAGCATAAATTTCAATATGATAAGTCTAAATTACCCGGTGTTGTTTGTATTATTCCTTGTAAAGATTGCAATAGTGTTTATATTGGTGAAACTGGTAGATCATTGGAAATTCGCCTAAAAGAACATACTGGTGCTTTAAAAAAGAGTAATTTGAATTCAAAAATTGTCCAGCATTCACTTCAAACGAATCAAACTCCACTCATTGGGAACACCAGTATTTTGAAATCTGGTTGCAACAACTACCATGGTAGATTGCTCCTTGAGGCTTGGTTCACTAAATTGCGGTCGCATGCTTTGAATGATATTCGTTCTGTCCCTAGCGAATATTGTTTGTTTTTAAAATAGCTAACTGTAACTGTTCTTGATTTGTTCTGACGTTTGAAATGCAATGGATATTTTTTGTACTGATGATGCCTTGCGTGTCGCTGGGCGAAGCGTTTACATATTGTATTTTTAATTGTTTTTTATTGTCTTTATAAATTTTATTTTTTAACTGTGCTCAAGTCTGTCTTAGTTTATTTTATTTGGTGTTTTAATGGTTTTTAAATTCAGACGTTAAATGTATATGTACTGTAAATAGGCCTATATTAAACCAGAATAATTGGAGAAAGGTAACCGCTAATTAGATTAAATATTCATTGTAAAAAGAACAAAAATATCAGGCTGATTGAATAACTAGTATTCATTTTCATATTAGCTTAAAGCTGAAATAGGCTCTTCGCATAAAAAAAACCAGGCTGATTGTGGAAAAGCAGATGTTTCTCTGTTTGCAAACAGCTTAAGCTCATTGTAAGCTGTTGGACTTCTCAATTACTCAATGGTTCTTATACAGATATACATGTAGATAGATTAATCGATAAATATATAACATATTCTTGTAGATATTTCTTTGTAATTTTGCTTGTCTTATGAGGCAGTTTGGTTTTCGTCTTCGTCCGAATATCGATAAGTATCCGAAATTTGATGTTAGAAAGAAAAGTTCGGACACAAAATCCGTTTCCAGGACGTCGCAAAATTTTGCTTTTATCAAATTACCTTATTTTCCAGAAAAAATATTTTTCTAGATCTAAATTAACCACTTTCAAAAACTCTAGAATTACTGAAGAAAATTAATTAATTCAAGAGTACTAATTAATATATGCTTACATCATATGTTCTACATCAGCAAAATTAAAATTTTACACACGGAGACTGTGATCACAGCACTAAATAGAGCAAGCGGTGAAATCGGTAAACTAAACCATTGCGTGATTTTCATTCCGAATTTAGACACACAAAATTTTGAATATTAATTTTTTAAACTTCATTCGCGTAATAAAAAAATAAACCATTCAATTGTGAGAATTTGGAAATTCTGAATAAAAATTCCGGCATATTTGGTAACATTGCTGATACGTTATTATATCATTTTTGTAGTGATTGTGAACTTAAAAATAGTGAGAGTAACTCAGAACATTGTGACATTTTTTCAAAGCAAAAACGCCCTTCTATTTACCATTCACACAGCAGTGACTCAGAAGCAGATTATTAAGCTCCCTGATATGAGCAATAACGTCAACGTAAAAAAGCACTGAAAAAGCCACCCGCCTACAAATGTTTAAAAAATATGTTTCAAAGGAATTTTGCAAATTTTCAATTAAACTAAAGCGATTATAAAAACATGTATTCTTCGAAAGTATGTTGTTTCTTATTCTTATTATCTTGCTTCTTAAGTTAAAATCTTATGTTAAAAGAATAATTACGGTAAGTTTCATAAATACTGTTTAAGTCGTCGATGTTCAAAAAAGATATTAAAAAAATTCGCCATATTGTGGATTATTTATTCAGCTAAGAAAAGTTACTGTATACATTTCTTTATGTACATTTGTCAGAAGACATTCCTTACGAACGTTTTTAGGAAATCCAATTATTTTTTCGGTGCACTTCTTTAACATTATAATGTTTAACAGTAAATTTCCAAGATCTCTTACGTAAATCCTAACAAGGCAATAATCTTTTGTTTGGATAAAGAATAAAGTATTTTCTTCATATTGATCCAAAACGCATACCAATATTTTAATATTTCATAAAGAATGTAGAGGCATTCTTATGGATATGGAATTTTAAACACGTATGTCTTTTACGGGAGTTTAAATCCAGTTTCTAAAGAAAAAAGAAACTACTATATTCAAAACATGTGTTACTTGAATTTCAGTTCCCGGTTTTATTTCAAGGAGCAATTCAGCCTCTTTTAACTTCAGAAATTGTCAGTGTGCACATTTTAGGATTTTGAGTAAAATCATACATATATATTATTTTTTAACATAATAAATAAGTTCTACAAAGCTACTAATGTTTTATTTCCAGATTGTTTTATTACTACCGTGCAAAACTAAAAGAAAAATCATTAACTAAATCTTTTACAGTCTAATAAATAGATTATAATAAAAACACTTAAAATTTGTTTCTTTTCATAGTTCTAATGTTCCATTTCATAATTTTTTCTTCATATTATTTTTTTTTTAACATTTTGCAAAATAAACAAATTATTTGTCATAAAATATAATGTGTAGATAAAAGCACAAATATAAATATTCTTAAATGCTTTTGCTTGAAAGTCAGTAAATAAGAAAAATACTATTTTATGATTGCTCACAAACAGCTTTACAAAACGAAAGAAAAAAATTGCATTTTGAGAAAGAGAAATTTTTTTTTATGATTCTTAATAATTTAATAATTCTTTCCAGAATAGGAATGCTTATATAAACATTTTTTGCCAAAATATTTTTTATAGAATGTGCAAGTATATTCGTATTTATACAGAATTTGAAACACGTATGATTTTTATGAGAATGAATAATTTTTACTGGGTCATAAATGCATATATATTTTGTCGAAATTTCACTTCAAATTTAGAAACAAGCATTGCGTTTAGTAGCTGTCAAAAGTTTAATAAAATCTGATGTGAAACAGCGAAAAATAATACATCATTTTCTTTAAAAAAATCCTCACACAATTCCAATTCTTTTAAAGATACTTTTGATACTAGCTATTCTATAAATTGATCGTTCAACAAGAATTAAAGTAAAAATGAAATAGTTTTGTTAACTAAAAGAAACTTGCTTTCTTTTGTCGCAGAAATTAAGTTACTATTGTTTTTTTTTTTCTTTGCGAACGATGGATAAATTTTTAGCTGCTATATTTTTAAGTTACTTAAAAATATTGAAATTGCTAATTTAGTTCCTTAGTAAAAGTTATGTAAATACCAAAGCTTTTAAATCTGATTTCGGAACTGTCGTCGCAATCTTAACAAATCACTTTTCTAATTCGTTACATCAGAAAAGCATTTTCTTTGACATTTCTTCATATTGTAGAAACTCGGGGCTTGTAATAACACATTGAATGGGACTAACACCATTATAAACTTGATCCTGGCACCGGTAACTTTTAAAGTTAATTATATTTACAGTTAAACTATGTATAAAATGAGTTATTTACAATATTAATATAGACATCACAATAGATCCTAGATTTCCACTTCGCAAGTACACCCTTACACTTATTCTAAAGTTACTACACATATTCCGAGACGTCTTACTTCCCGCGTACATCACAACATTCTGTTCGTCTTCCACTTCCTTTCAGTTCAGATTTCCCCGCTCGCAAAGAACGTGTGCCGTTCCGAAGTCTGTCACTGGAGAGCATGCGCGCTGTATCTGTTCAAGGAGAAAGGAAATTAAACAGAGGAAGGCGCTTTGATCGGCAGTTACGTAAGCAGTTGATGGCGCTGTATACACAAGGAGGCACGCGGGGAAAGCTATTAAGGCGTTTGGAAATGCTTTCCTGTAATATTGTGATGCTTCAACCATATCTTTGTATAACTATGTGTTCCTTTACATTTTTAGATGCCATTTAACTCACTTCGCATGAGCAGTTTTCACTCTTATCCTCAAGTAAACCCACTTAATATGCTTCTGTACTGGCATGTTTTTTTTTGTTGTTGTTTCTAAAAGAAAAATACTTGTTAGGGTATTCCTAGTGCTTCTGGTGAAAAGTTGTAAAACTACGCAATTAAAATTAATATCCCGCGAATTGTTTTTTCTCCAATCTCTAGAATAAATTTTTGAATGGGCGATTTATCTTTATATAAATACTTGAACAAGACACAGAACAATATTTTAGTTGCACGTTTCGTGAAAAATTGCATTAGTATGAGAAAAATGTTTTCTGAAGGAAGAATTTTATTTTAAAGCGTTAAAAAATGTTATGTCAAAGTTAATTTTATATAATAGAAATGTTATTATTAATGTATATAATATTAAATATTATATAAAATAAAAATATTTTATATAATATATAATATAAATTAAAATATATATGATAGAGTATTTTAGGAAAATCTGCAAATACACTTCACATCCAGTGAAAGAATCTCACTTCAAGCTTCAGTATAAGCTTCTGTCACAGTAAATTGTATGTGTTGGTACCATAAATACCATGGTAAAGTATTTTACGTTATTATCACCTCTGTCGGAATAAAAGCATAACAATGAAAATAAATCCGCGAAATAAATTTTCCTTACGAATAAATGTTACTCAATTCTTCATAAGACTCTAACGTGCACAATTTTATGTTTTAATAAAATATTAGCTTGATACGGTATTTGATGATAGTATTATTTTACGTGTGAAATTGCATAGCTTCACTAATAAAGCTCACTTCCTTACAATGGATTTCGGTCTTATTGTCGAAATATAAATCTGCATGTTCAATTTTATGTTTTGATTAAAAAAAGATCACGCTAAAAGGTATTTTATGCTATTAACGCTACTACAAAAAATACATAACAACGTAAATAAATCTCACTTTCCACGATCTAATTTTGCTTCTAACATCTGAATAATTCAATTTTATGTTAAAAAAATTTCATTGAAAGTGGCACTTTAGGTAATTAATTCCTCTGTTAGGAAATATAATAACTACTTAAAAAAATAATTCTTCAAGTACGGATTTAACTCCAATGTTGGGAATAAGCCTCTGCCATGGTCCATTTTATGTCTTGATAAAATACATAATTTTATACGGTATTGTATTCTGAAAGGACCTATGATGCGAAATTTCCTAACTACGCATATAAATTTTAATTACGAATAATAAATGTAGCTCAGATATTCAGAAAAAAATATTCTGTGATGGTGAATTTTACGTTTTGATTAAATATTTAATGTGATGCGGTGTTTTTGTACAAGTAGCACCTCTAGGGGTGAATTGTAAAACTTCGAAATTAAAACGCATTTCCCACTAATGAATTTTGCTGTAGTCTTCAGAGTAAGTTTTTGACATAGGAAAATTTATGCTTTAATAATAGAAAATCACGTAAAATACTTTTTCTTAAAACATTTTTGAAGATGAATAGATTTTACAGGATGATTATTTTATTATGCAACTCACTATATGTAAAAAAACACATTTCAGTAAATAAAAACACTATCTTATTTTAGTTGCATTGTTGTAAATACCAACACATTTTTATAATTTAAAAATTCCTGGACTTCATGACATTACTTGCATACAAACAGTTTGCAAATTCAGTTATTTTTATAATGCACGTTCCGTGATTTTATTAAAGCTAAAAAATAACTTTATAATATTTCCGAGAGAAATACAATCTTTCTTTTATTTAAAAGAAAAAATATTTCTTTTTTCCAGAATTCCAAAGTCTATACAAGTAATTCCACATCGAAAATTATTTTATACCGAAATGTACAAGCATGTTTACAAGGATATAGAATTTGAAACACGTACGTCTTTTATGAGAGGATGAATGCATTTTCTCAGAGGCTAAACTTGTGTTGGAGAAGCATATGTTGCTGGTATGTAGTAACTAGCACTATTTTTAAAAGAACTTTTTTTTTTTTTTTTTTTACTTTAGAAAATACAACAATGAACATTTTAGGATTTGTTATTTATTTTTCAACGACGCTTTTTTGAAATGTTATGTGCATACTGTAATATTTTCAGAAATCTATTTAGCTAAGACTTTGTTTCATTTCTATAATATAGACCATATATGCAAAGCAATATTCCGCAATGGAGTGCACAGTCATAAGTTGTCGTCGAATATGAGCTATTCTGAAAACAATGGTCTTAAAAATGAATGAAAGTTCCAAGAATAAGAAAATATATACACACAGTCGAATAATGTGATTTAAAATCCAGTCGAATAATGTGATTTAAAATCAATTTAATTTAAATGATAAATCAACGTTTGTAAAATATTCATACATTCTAGAAACATTTTCATAATCGGGTTTTCAACCTATTGTCGTGACTTAAAGAGAGTAGTTTCTTGCAAAAATAACCTTATTCTTGTAAACGTTGTTGCAATTTCATACATTAGAAAGGGAATTCATCAATTACTTCTTTGTTAAAATATAACCAGGATACAATATTAGATATAAGATCTGACAAGATCTATTTATCATATTTTATGCTAACCTTAGTTCTAGAACTTATTACAGAAATATAGTGATCAATATGGAGTAATTTTGTAGAATTTGGCCTAGAAGGTTATGAATATATTAGTAACAGATTTATTCTATATTAGATAAACAAATTCAATAACTACTATTACATAGTGTTTTATAGTGAAAAAAATGTTATTTTTAGGGTTTCGTTGATCTGACGAATCCCTATTTGTCTCTCACCACTGTCTCTGTCTGTCTGTCTCTCCGTATGCCACAGAGCGTTCTCAGAAACTATATATGTTGGAGAATTGGAATTTATCATACTTATAGCTGAACACTTGCGATCACACGTCATGAAAATTTCGAAAAGCCTTATACCCCTCCAGTCTCTAAATTGTGTATTTTAAGCCATTTTTCTAACCCAGGTCCTAATGAAGTTTGAGACTTGAAATTTTGCATAATTATAGTTGAATACTTGCGACACTTCACTCACACGACAAATCAGAAAAATTTCAAAAAGTTTTATATTTACCCCTCCGCTCTCAAACTTGTGTATTTTAAGCAATAACTCATTCCCTAATTAATTTTGAGACTTGTAATTGTGCATACATATAGCTGAACAACTGTGATCACACGGCAAATCATAAAAATTTCAAAAGGTCTTATATTAAGGGTCCCCCCTCCCCTTTCCGGTGTCTAATTTGTTCATTTTAAGCAATTTTTCTATCTCAGCCTCTAATTAATTTGGGACTTGAAATTTTGAATACTTATAGCTGAACACTTTCGATCACACGAAAAGTCATAAAAATTTCAAAAAGTCTTACATTTACCCCTCCGGTCTCTAACTTATGTATTTCAAGCAATTCGATATCCTGCCCCCTTTTCACCCGGGGGGCACTTTTCTAACTTTTGCCGACACCCCTTTAACCACTCTTTCAATTATGCACCATAGCCTTACATATTTTGTTCCACTTTTTCTCGCAAGGGCGCGCCTACCTATCTCGGGTGCTTTGGGCTTGATCCCTTCGAATAATATATTTACGTATATGTTGTAAAACGTAGTTTTGTTCGGATAGAAGTTTGTTTAGAATAAAGTGGGCCTCCTAGTTGCGAGATGTGGAGCTAACAGATTTTGCAAAAGGATAAAGCTCTTTCAAAGGAATATTAAACGAAACCCGTGCGATCTCTGATCACACTTACCCACTTGTTTTATCATTTGGTTCCTACAGATATTTAAAATCGGAAATGGTTCTTTCATTTAACTATATTTATCCTATATATGCATATTATTTAAGAAAAATATTTTAAAACGAAATGTTTCAATATTTTTTGTTGATTTTGCAAAATGATTTACTTTAGGTCATTATTTATAATAATTAAAAAACTGTACGACCTTAAAATCCCGTAAGAGTGTTGTGATTCTGGTAGTAAAAATGGTATAGTTTTCTAAGGAACCGTTTATTTTTATTCAAAAAACAAGCACTTGACAACAATTTAATTAAAATGACTTTATTTTAAATTTCTCTTCTTTCAGATAAAATTTTATTTATTAAGAATCCTTTTCTTAATATTCTTATAAACGGTTTAAAAATATTTTTTCTAAAATTTCATTATAATATAAAATGATTTCTTTTACTTCACATTATTTAAATGATATTATAAAGAACAGTGCTACGATGTATTTCTCTCACAACTACATATATATAAAACTAGCAAAGTAAAAAAGTAAAAGTTACAATTTTTTTTTATTTTGCAATGTACCAATAAGAATTCACATTAATTATTGAATTTTTTTAAAAGAAAAATAATGTGTTGTAAATATAACATACTACTATATATCTGTTTATATTAAAATAATCTTCTTTCACAATTTGAACTTTCCATGCTCCATGAAGTTATTTACATTCGAACATTTTGACATTTTAATTTACACGCAATGCACATTCCGCAGAGTTAATAAGTTATAATATGTTACAAAAGTTCTCCAAAATTTTAGTCTAAAAGGTTAACGTGACGAAAATAATGTTTTTTTTCTTTTACATAAAGGGGAGAATGAATATATTCTTTGCAGAGGATCAATGCCTACGCACATAGTTACAAATTTAATAGTATTTCATTCAGAATGTACAAGCGTGTTATCATGGATATCGAATTTAAAAGTCATTGGGATGCGTTTTCTTATAAAATAAAGCGAAACCAGTCTTTTAAAAACAATGATACTTGAAAATTAAAATTCTTCATTATTTTAAAAAGCACCTCTATCTCCCTTTTTCTTTCAGAAAGGGAACATTGCTTATTTTAAATGTTAAGAAAGAAAAACAACGTTAAAAAACAAAAATAGAAGTATGTGTAAACCGCATACAGCGGTTTCAAAGCCTCTAAGGCTCCATCATCAGTGCTTAAAATTAAACTAATGATAAAATTAAATTAAAAATGTAGATTAAAAGGAGGTGGAGGGTCAGAGAAGGGCATCTCATAGCTCGACTGTCAACGGCGAAATGTGATCCACGGTTAAGAAGCAAACTCGGAGTCGATCTCTGGCGCACACTAGGACGCCAATCAGAACCCAGTTAATCCGGGTGAGTTTAATGCATTGAATATTATTGAAATTAAATATTTATTATTAATTGTATAGAGATTTATTTCATATTTCGAAAAAGTCATTTGTTTAACTACTGTTGCCAGAATAGTAACTGGCATAAACGATACATTTTTTTTTTTCAATTTTAGTTTTCTTAACAGTGGAATGCATTTCACCGTTGACGGTCGATCTGTGAGGGGCTCTTCTCTGGCTACCAGTCCCCCTTTTTTAAATCGACATTTTAATTTAATTTAATCTGAATTTTAATTTTGAGCGGTGATGATGAAGGCTTAGAGGCTTTGAAACAGGTGTAAGTGGTTTATACATACTTCTATTTGTGCTATTTAACGTTGTTTTTTTTCTTTCTTAATATATTGGCACAAAGTACAATCCTCCCCATTTTAGGTGTGTTCGTATTTATATAAATACGTAGGACCTATAGTCGTCGTCCGGTCCGTCTGTCTGTCCGTCCGCTCGCATATAACACAGCTAAAACTACCCAACCGAATGGTCTGCAAATTTAAATATATAATTGTTGCAAAATTTTGTCGATTCATTTCAATTTCTATGAAAATCGGATGCGTAGTTTAATTACAGGGACAATCAAAAGCTTGCCGTTGCATTACGGCCAATGGGAAAATATTATTTCAAGTGCATTTTAATGATGTTACAGCCTTTCGAACAGAATGAAATTGATATGCATATTTGTAGTGCACTAAAATATACATTCAGTACAATATGGGGTGCAAAAAATATTTATAAAACTAGTTACAGTATGAGCGTACCTCATTTGCTACGCTTGAAGTGCAATTTTCAACTTGCTATGTTTTAAATGTTTCTTTTTTACGTTTATACAATAGTTAGAAAATGTTTTTACTAATATTTAAAATGCGGATGAAAATGCATAATGCGTATTCTGTTTTATATAACAACATAGCAAACAAATAAATAAATAAAAGTAAATGAAAGTCACTTTTCAGAGTTTATATTATCTTTTTTTATTAAATTAATTCATTTCTTATTTTAATAATTGAATAACTATTTTGTAATTTTATTTTAATTTTTCGATTTCTCATTCTTACATTTATTGTTCAAAATCTTCTTATATATTTCTCCATTCGAAAAATATGTAACTACAGCAGCAGCTGCTGTCGCTATCGATGCTGAAATTGATATTATTGGACAGAGGCTATTTTTTTTCTATTAGAAAACTCTTTCATATAAAATTACGAAATCTTGTGTAGCAAAATGTATAATACATAAGTTATAAAACGCAGTTTTGAAATCTAAGAGTTATATTATGCGCTTTTTATTATTAAAATGGGACAAAATAGTACAGTTAAAAGTGTTATAGAACGAAAAACTACGCATAGCAATTTAACCATCTTTTGGCTGCACATATTGCATTAGATTGCCGAGTGCAGTGTACAATGATTAAATTTGTATATTTAAAAAAAAAAATTGCATTTTTTATTCCAAATTTCTTTATTTGAATAGAGATCTATTTCATATTTCGAAAAAGTCCTTTGTTTACCTACTGTTGCTAGATTATTAAATAGCACAAATCATACATTTTTTTTAAAAATATATAATTACACATGGATATTAAAAGAAACTAATATTTAAAAATGATTAGATTATTACACGCGAAAAGCATTTAATAGAGAAAATTACTTCATATATAAAAAGAAGAAATAATAATATTTCTATTCCCTTTACAATTAAAAAAATATGTAGACATGAATAAAATAAAAATAAAATTTTAAAATGATTAAATTATTAAGTTCGAATACTTTAAATAGATAAAATTACGCAATATTTAAAAAGATGTCTTTAAAAGTTCATTATCAATATAATTTTCTTATGAAGTTTAAAAGAAAAAAATGTAAAAGGCGTTAGCATCACATATTATTAAGGAAATCTGTGAAGCAGTAACATTTTTTGTTTAGTACTTTTTAATAAGCTAATTTTCAGTTGTATGAGAGATGTTACTTAATCAAGTAAAGAAATAGCCATCAGCTGTCCAGACAGCTGGAAATTGAACTTTTAAACCTAAACAACCACTAGTCAAAGGGAAATGAATGATCAATGGATTAGAGGAGATTCGTACCGGTGGTGATAATATCATTCAATCTTTTGTAGTACGCTATTTTTAAAACAGGACAATTTACGTCAATTGAGATTGCATTTTTATTTTGGGGACGCTTCAATTACAGAAAAAAAATGTCTGTTGGGTTCTAAAATTTAAAATTGTTCTCAGAATGAAATTACAACGTTAAACTTTCAGCTCAGCATTTTACACACACACACTCAAAAAAAAAAAATAATAATAATCTATAAATAGTGAAATGCAAGTGTGGAAACTGCATAGAAAAATTCCCTAGGTTTGGCATTAAATACCGATTGTGATACTCACGCGTGGCTAAAGTAAGCACATACGATTGAAAACTAATGCTTCATTAAGTCATTTATACAAAATTTACCTTGAAGTGAAATTAAGATAATACTCTACATGAAAATACTCTACATAAATTGCTATTTTAATGCTTTTTAATAAAATACTCTACATGGTTGACTGTTCATTTACTGTTTATTTATGCAAATTATTTCCTAATTTTTCACAATCCTTTTGTAAAGTTTAGGAGTCATTTTTCAACATCTTTAGAATATTTATCAGAAATTTCATTTTCTTATAGAATAAAATGGTAACGAAGGTGACAAATAAACAATTTAAAAAATACACAACGCAGTAAATATCCTGATTCATCCTGCAATTAATTTCTACCTATCGTCGGCAATATCTCCATTTTTTCTTTTCAAATCTCGAGAATAAATTCGTTATATAATTGTATCAACTTCATTTTTTAACAAAAAATTTGTCGAAAATAGCTTGGCTACAAAAATTATATACAGTAGTACCCCGACTTACGTACCCTCGACTTACGTCACCCCGCATTTACGTCGACTGGACTGAAAAAAAATTTCCTTAATGAAGACGCAATTTAAAATTTTTTGAAGATTTTGGGTTTCATGAAGGGAAACTTTCCCACGACTATCAAGTAATAGTGACAAATAAATAAAAAAATTCACTTGAAAAAACTTAGAAAACTAACTCTGCTCTTACAGAATTCTTCTAAGACTGAAAAAGAAAAATTTGTCGGTACAAATTTCATTCCAAGATTTTTTCAGATTCTCAAAAATTCGAACAGGGCAGACAGAAGAACAAGAAATTGTAAGTTAACAACTTACTGATTTATTCCAAATTGTTTTATTCCAAACGCATTTTTTTATGTTAAATGTATGTAATATAATTCATAAATACAATAGAATATGTCCATTAGATTTTGGAGAATTTTTATTAGTTATCTTTTTTTTATTTATCTATATTTACAGAAGTGGAAAAAAAAAGTAAACACAAACCTACTAACTCTTCAACAAATTATTGTAGAATGTAGACGGAAAGTTACTGGTACCGAACGATTGGAAATAAAGTCTACTTTTAAATCATGTATGTAAAAATTGCTTAGGAGGCCATCTACATATTAAAACGAATCCAAACTTTTGTTTTAATGGCAATACCCAATTTTGACGAGATATTTCAAATCTTTATTCCAATCTATGCCTAGACCCCAAATTTAAAGTCATTTGAATGATAAGTTTTTGAATTATAAACATTCAAAATTTAGTGCTTCTAATGTCAAATTACATTTTCATGTTTTTATTTATAACTTCTGAAATTATGATCCTAATGTTTTAATTTTTTGAGTAGCAATAATACTAATATACCCAAACATAAATACATAGATTTTGCAGTTTTTATAATTTCTGATATGAATTATGAAATTAATATTCGAAAAAATTAGGAATTGCAACCTACAACTTTTTTGATGGATTCAGATTTATTATGTCCTGCTTTATGGAAATCCAAAAATTCACATTTTTCTCCCAAGTAGTTTTTAAGTTATGCTTAAAAAACGGCGGTTTAAGGGGCCGCCTATGATAAAAGTGACTAGATATTTTGAAATTTCTTATGCTAACAGACTTAATTGACTACTTAAGGTGCCTTAGTCAAGAAGGGAGCTCTCTAGGTTAGCAATCGAGTACCGAACTTCTGTTTGGATACAGCTCATAAAATACGCTCGTTTTAAAATAATTAATTTCTCGGAAACGTATGGTACGAGTTGCATAAAAATTTGTTTTTAGACTAATTGAAGGGTGTATAGTTCATTTATGCTGTCAGAATTGTGTACTTATATTGAAAAAAAACAAAGTTATGGTTTGTTTTAATATGTAGATGGCCCCGTAAGGAAACTTTTTTTACATCATTTAAAAGTAGACTTTATTTCCAATCGTTCAGTACCAGTAACTTTCTTCTACGATAATTTGTTGAGGAGTTAGTATGGATATTTACTTTTTTTTCCACGACTGTACCCCGTCTTACGTCGCTAGTCTCGGAAAGAATTGCTGACGTAAGTCGAGGTATTACTGTACTCTGTTACAAACTCAGATTTTTACGTATGAAATGATATACTGGGGGATTCACTTGTGTGCAGTAAATTCATTTAGAATTCAGCTGTCCCTCTAATTTCGCAAATTTATTGGATAATATAAATAAGTTCGGCATTAATTTTATAACAGACTTTGACTAACGCAAAATAAATACCATAATGCTAATTATTCGAACCGTATAAAAGATACAGTTAGACACTAGACATGTCTCAATGTATAAACATCCAAATTAATTGTAGAACCTAATATTATTTCCTTTTAAGGGTTTCTACTGTATTTTTCCGGTACTTATTTTGAGTTTCTATTCAATACAAATAATAGTATACTAAAAAACATGTGTTACTTATGTTTTTGTCCTTTATTAGATAGCTTTCATTACAAAAAGCTACCTATTGCAGCCGTTCGGAGGAAAGCGATTTCAAAAAATTTTGGTATGTTTTCATCGACCATGCCCCCCCAGACCCCGAAACCACCCTCCGTTCAAAATTGATATATATATATATATATATATAACCATTAATTAAACATAACCTACCACCATCAAAAACCGTAATATTATGAATTAAAGCTGTAAGTATAAAAAAGTGCCATATATATATATATATATATATATATATATATATATATGACCTTTGTCACACTGTAACTCTCGTATTTATGAACAGTACATACCATTGTCTCGACCGAGTTTGTTGTCCAGCTTCATCCGCCATTTTGTTTCACAATGGCGCCCATCTAAAATTTAAAAAAAAATTAAAATTTGAAATGTGGTACCACAAAGTTGAAAATGGAAAATATTTTTTTCTTATGTATTTGACCTTTATACAAAGATTCCGGAGCAGTTTTTGTTTCGTCTATATCTTAAAAAATGGCTGAGTTATAGTATTTTGAATTTCTAATGTGGCTGACATTTTGAAACGTCCTGAAATTTGTCACGCGATAAAAGGCGTATTTATGAACCGACTTGGATGTAACTTCGTTTATACATAGTACATACCAATGTCTCGACCGAGTTCGTTGGTCAGCTTCATCCGCCATCTTGTTTAAAAATGGTGGCCATTTAAATTTTTAAGAAAAATTTGAATTTGAAATGTGATACCAAAAAATTGAAAATTGAAAAGTATTATTTTCTTATTTGTTTGACCTTGATAAAAAAATTCGGGAGCAGTTTTTGTTTCGTCTATATCTTAAAAATTGGCTGAGTTATAGCATTTTGAATTTCTAGCTTGGCTGACATTTTGAAACGTCCTGATTTTTGTCACGTGATAACAGGCGTATTCATGAACCGATTTGGATGTACCTTGGTGTGTACATTGTACATACAAATATCTCGACTGAGTTCGTTGGCCAGCTTCATCCGTCATCTTGTTTCAAAATGGCGGCCATTTAAAAAATTTAAAAAAATTAAAATTTAAAATGAGGTACCAAAAAATTGAAAAATAAAAAATATTTTTTTTCGTATGTGTTTGACCTTAATACAAAGATTCCGGAACAGTTTTTGTTTTGTCTATATCCAAACAAATGACTGAGTTATAGCATTTTGAATTTCTATAGTGACTGACATTTTAAAATGACCTGATTTTTGTCATGCGATAACAGGCGTAATCATGAACAGATTTGGATGTAACTTGGTCTGAACAGAGTACTTACCAATGTCTCGACCGAGTTCGTTGGCCAGCTTCATTCGCTGTCTTGTTTCAAAAGGGTTGCCATTTAAAAAAAATAAATTTGAAATTAGGTATTAAAAAATTGGAAAATGAAAAATATTTTTTTTATGTGTTTGGCCTTGATACAAAGATTAAGGAGCAGTTTTTGTTTCTGAAAATTTGTTCTTTTGTTTATATCTTAAAAAATGGTTGAATTAAAGTACTTTGAATTTCTAGCATGACTAACATTTTGAAACAATCTTGTATTTGTCACGCGATAACACACGTATTCGCCTATTTCGATGTAAGAAGGCTTGTGGATAGTATACATCAATATCTCGACCAAGTTCGCTGGCCAGATTCATCAGACATCTTGATTCAAAATGGCGGCCATTAATTAAAAAATATATATATATATTTAAAGTGAGGTGCAAAAAATTTAGAAATTGAAAAAGGTTTCTTTCTTAAGTATTTGACCTTGATATAAGGATTTAGGAGCATTTTTTGTTTGTCTTTATCTTAAAAAATGACTCAGATATAGCAGTTCCAATTTCTAATGTGGGTGACATTTTGAAAAATCTGATTTTCTGCCTGCGACAGCACTCGTATATATCAACCGAATCCGATGTGAGTGAGCATGTGCACAGCAATTACTAAGGTCTGGTCTCGACCAAGTTCACTGGTTAGCCTCATCCACAATGTTGTCTTAAAATGGCAGGCGCTTTAAGAAGTCGTCGAATTTGGCAGCCAAATATAAGTTAGTTAAAAAAAAAAAAAGCAGCTTGGATGAAGCTGACTAATTTCTCGAAATTCTCATTCATTATATTGATAAAAATTAGTATTGAATCTCCTATATTCGGTTTCCACTAAATTGAGCTTCGTGTCTTTGAATAATATAATTTGGCTTTTTTAAAATAAGGAATATGAAAGCTACCTCTTCCTCCCGGCACTGGCCGGAAGGACTTTTTTGTTTCTCGTGTGAAAAAACAATCTTTTTTCGGTATTTAGCTTCAACCAGACCTTGAGATGGCGCTGTGTATTTTTCTTTCTTTTTTTTTTCTCTTTTTTTTTTTCTTTTTTTTTTACTGGAACTGCTTCTAGTAATGGTGACATCATAAACGAGATCTTCTCCGGCCATTGTATCTTAGCGTAAAGATGTGATAAAAAGAGATATTTTGAATTACCGTTTTTATAATTTGTGATTCCCTAATAATAATAAATGTTTTATTCGTGAACAAGAAATAAATGTTTCGAATAAAAAGTGTTTAAGACTAATAGACCTGATTGATCATATTTTCATACCTTTTCCTAAAAACATCGTTTTACAATAGACATACGAACGAAAAGTATAAGTAATCTGACAAGAACTTTATTAAATTAACATTTCGCACATTTTTAACAAAGTTAGATAGAAAACAGTGATTACTCGATCCCCATTTTTTACGAAGAGTAAGCCTTAACCCCTTGGAGACAAGCGACCGGTATTCGTGTCGCGTAAGTTGCTCAGAATCGGGATTATGCTCACGAGGAAAAAAAAAATATTGTAAATTTTGCCTTATTTAATCCGAGCATTTTCCCGATTCAATTAGACAAAAGTTTCTGTTTTAAAAAACCGGTGATTAAAGATTAAAAATTCTGTAAAAGACGCTCGTATCCAAGGGGTTAAGGCTTGACTCGTGATTAAAAAATAATCTGTCAGAGAGCAATTACTACTCGTGCACAGAGAGTTCCTTAAAAGTCGTGAATCCCAAAGTAATTACGTGTTTAATTATAATTTGTCTGCTTTTAACATTTTGACGTTTGCATTTATATCATTACAGGGCGTTGTATTATACAAACATATATTAAATGTTGTTATCTTGTCTTTAAAAACCAATGGAGCATATAGTACGAAGCCAATGTCTTTAACCCTCTGAGCAAAAGGGTAGAATTGTAAAGTTGTTTTCTGTATAATTTATTAAAAATTCTGAAAAAAAAGATTATATTTAAAACATGAGATAAATAATTTAATTACGTATTGGAGTATAAGCCTTGAGACTATTATACATAACAAAATATTTTAAAACTGCATTACATTTGTAGAATTATATTAATTTAAAAAATGCTTCTACTACAGTGAAACCTGCAGCTTAGTGAACGGATATGTCAGTTCGCTGCGGCGAGACGGTTAAGTACGTCCAAACAGTGCAAATCTTTAAAGTTTAATATTTTGACTTTTAACAGACAATTTCATTGGAAAATCAATATCAGCAATCATTTTATATAACTGTGACGATATGTACTGCGAATGCCCCTCAACGTCATTGTTGAGTGCCTGAAAAATGAAATTTGTGGGTAACGGAAAATGGCGATTTTCTCAAAAACTGTGTGACCTAAGATACTCGCTGTAGTTTTACTGAAAGGTTTAAATAAACTTCTACTACCTCTAATTCTTTCATAATTTTAGTTTCACTACATTCGGAAATAGAGCGCGTGGGAACATATTTTTTCATAACATTTTTTTACGATAACGCTGAAAATATAACATGTACGTAAAATTAAAAAATTAAAAGAAATGTATTTTTGAGTTCGGCATTAGGAGTGTTTTACACGATGCATAGAAAAAGAGATTTTTATTCTTAAGTAACATAATCCCCCCCCCCCACACAATTTTTTTCCTAAATATATTTGTACATGGTTAATAATCTATAAATATGTGGTCAATAGCCTTTATCAATTCTGCCAAATTCGAACTTTCTCTTTTCCATAACTTACGAGTAAAACGGCTGGGACAGACGGGCAGACAGACAGATACACAAGTGATCTTATAATGATTCCGTTTTTATTTTTTCAGTACGGAAGTCTAAAAAAAAAAAAATTATTCCTTGACAGTGCAATATAAAAAGACAGTCAAGAACCATTCGCTGTGAAGGAGTATAAAATGAATATTCCCCAGGTAAAAAACTAAATTATTCCTAAACTTAAAGTTTAGGATGTTATTTAGCAATATTTAGTAATTAATGTTAAAATAATTAAGTCATGTATCTGTGATTAAACGCTTTAATAAAACTGAAAAATAAAATGATGCATGTTATTGTTAATTTCAGTTTCAGGTTTAATGAGAAAAACAAATAATTCTGCCTAAACACAAACGTCCTGTATCTCAAAGCGCCTCATTTCAGCATATTTTTCGTTAAAGAATCAAATCTAAAAAGAAATTCACAGATTTGTGCAATCGAAAATTCACTTCCGAAATTCTGTTTAATTTCGATGATGTAAACAAAGCGTTGTGTAATGAATAATTCTTTTTTCAGATTCATTAATAAAAAAATATTTCATACATTTAATATTTCAACTCCTGTAGTATTAAAATACACAAAATTTAAATGTTATTATTTTTAAATTTTGTGTATTTTAACAGTTCATATCCGAATCATCTTGTTTGATTTTGTTAATATAAATAAGTATAATGTTATAAGAAAATCATTAACGTTGTTCGCTTATGAAACAATGAAATTGGTTAAAGTTTTAGAAGTAAATGTTTGATCAATTAAACTAGATTTTCTGCATATTAATTTCTAAAATAGGATAATAAAAATCAAAAAATAAAACATTGAACTAGTACATAATATTATTTTTATCAATCAAAGAAATATTTTTATCAATTAATTCAAATTTTAGATTAAAATAACGGTTGCTTTCAGTAGCTCTCGGACACTAGACTATAAATATTATTTCAGGGAATGAATTTATCATGGTTCTTTGAATAAAAAAAAACCCTTTAAAATTTTAAAATATTTATCTACAGAAATTTTGGGTTTATGTTATGACTAATTGATAAGACAATGGCTATATTTCATTCGGAGAGAATATTATATTATTTTTCCTTATAGCTCTTATGATGCAGTCATAATTCTTTCTGGAACAGAAACACGTTAAATAATCTTATACATTTTAATATGTTCTTCATTTACGTCCAAGTAATCAATTTAAAAGAACTATGCTTATTTAAACCGTAGAAAATAAATACAAATGTTTGTGATTCAAAAGACACTTAAAAATGATATCATAAAATTAATATAAAGATATAAAAAAATATGTTCGAATTAAATCCAAAAATTGAAAAATGATATTATTGTTTGTAATTAAATATCAAACTGTTTTCTATGGCAAATTGGCAAAGCATTTTTTTTTAAGACGACTCCGGTTATCAAGGATATAATTTGTTTTCGTTGTAAAAAGAAAATAAAAAATTAATTCTACAGTTTATGTCTCAGAATACAATTTACGTATTATTTTTTTTTTCTTTTTCGATTAATTTCTCAAAAAAGTGCATAAGGTAATTCAAATTTATCATTAGTAGTAATTTATTAGAAAACGTAGAAATGTTTTTTCGTTTTCAGATTAATTTAGTATTATAATTCTTTTAGACGGAATAATTTTACGATAACATTTGTCGCTCATCTTGATGTATTAAATTCTGAAAGTTATGAAAAGATATACTGATATTCTTCAACGCAAAAAAAGAATAAATTATAATTAATTCTATAAAAGCATGCCACTATTCAAAAAATGTAAGGCATTTTTTTTTTTACTGTCAAATGTACTTAAACAATTACTCTAAAATTTTAAATAAGATTTGTTTAATTAAATATCGACATATATATTTTGCGTTTTTAAATGTGAAAGATGTACTGTGCATATTTATATTATAAATATATAATTTTTAAGCAAGTAAATTAGATTGCATTAGTTTAATAGTAATAGAAAGTTTGGTTATATCAATTTAAATATTCATTCAGTTAAACTATTCACACACATATTCAGTTATTTGAATTTACTAGCAGTACCTACGTGGGCAAGTAAGTAAGTAGGTCACAAAATCTAATAAAAAAAGGGAAACCAAGATACATTCTTAAAAGGTATGTTTTATTTCTCTATATAATCGTCATTTACTCTTTATGAGTTTTCTAATACCTGCTACATAAAAGTCTTTGGACGTTGAATGGTCACATTCAACGTCTGCATCAGTCGACAGTAGACTAAACCATGCGAACACCCTGTTGCAGCTGCTAATGCTAGTTATTCTTGTTCGCGTATCAGCTCCAACCATTTCCTCAACCTTCCACACTATTTCTTCTCTCGCAATCTCAACAGGACGACGACTTCGTTCTTCGTCAACTCGCTCCTGGACATCATATAAAACTGTTATCTCATAAATTCAAAATTGACATCTTACAGTTGGACAGTGCTTCTACATATTGGCATATTTGGAAACAATTTACTATTAATTTCCGACCTCTCATATCGGTTAGTCTTACTGACTTTCCCTCGAATTTAATTGACAATTTGATTTTTTTAATTCGGATTGTGTTTCACAATATTTTAATTGCTGTTAGGGAACTTGTTTTCATATTGCATACTTTTTATAATAAAGCTAGTCGCCTAGCTTTATTATAAAAAGCTAGTCGCCTAGCTTTATGCAATCAATTATAAAAGCTAAGAGACATAAAATGTTATTATTATAGACAACAAAGGCGAAAAAGTATCTTTATTAAACAATGTATGATATCCACTAATGATCTATCCATCATAATTTCAAAGGAAAGTTTTACCTGAGAGTAGTTGCAGAGATTTTCGCTACATCTGCAGTCTTTTAACATGTACAACCACGATTTGAGCATGATAAGAGTAATATAAAAATAGCACTCTTTCATTTTATTTTCAAATACCGCAATCCGTTTCGAGAAATACGAATATTAACCCTTTGAAAAAAAAATCCTAAACTCTGTTTCTCGAATCCATTTTTTTTAATACTTAACAATCTGCATACCCTTGATAAATAATAATACGAAAACACTAAGATAACAAACCACATCTGCATTCATATTCCTCTGGAATGGCCCCTTTCGTTAAAAAAATATTAATATTAAACAACTCAAAACCTTTATACCCGTAAATCTGATTCGCGATATGTTTTTGGTGGTCAGTTTAAAAATTTGCAATCGGCATTAGAAAACAAAATAGGAAAAAATTAAAATTTCAAAATCATTTGCATTCTTTTACTTTCGAACGCTGCTGTCTGTTTCAAAAATATATTAGTTTTAAGCCATTTTAGCATAGAAAAATACTCGTTTATGCTACTCCCTTTTGCGAATTTATTTTATTCTGCAATGTTTAAGAATCAATGTCGGTTTCGGAGAAAAAAAAAAAAAAAATCCGAGATACTAAGCCATACCATGCTGAAATCCGTTTAAGAAATATATTAATATTAACCGTTTTAAACACTCGTTCTCCTACTTTTCGCGTTTTTTCACAATGTTTTGTGTTCTACATACAGAAATGTTTAACCGAAATGAAAAAAAAAATGCACACGCTACTCTAAGCGTACAATCACCATTTAAAAGATGTCTTCGTTTTTTTAAAAATATTAATATTAACTCTCAACCTATTAATATTAACTTTTTTGCTCTCTACCTGTAACCCCTTTTCCACGAAATATCAATCTTATAAAATAATTTGGTACTTATTTTAGGTATCGTTCGGGATGGCTCAGTTGGTTTATCATTGACGACTTCAGCCAAGACATCCCTGGTTCGGATCCTGATCGAACTTTTTTCACTCACTTGGAAATTTACAACTGATGTAGTAATATATTTCAAATTAGGCATTTGTATCTCATTATTACCGAAAGCGTAAGCCTTAGACGCTATAATCATTTAAGTGTCATGACATACAAAACTCAGCCTTGTTGCCATGAACAATGTGTCCTGGGTGCTATGCAGCATATTCATAATCCCGTTCGTGGTTCCGTTTTACCGCCAATTGGGGCATACAAATCAGGGTTCTCCGTGTTTATCTCTCAAGATAACTTGATATTTCGTCAAACGCGGTGGGTGAAATGTTCATTGAAAATTGCCCAGTCTTCAGCCCGGGATCGAACTCTGGACCTATGGCGTGTCAGATAGACGCACTGACCTCTATACTATTAGGCTTCATTATTAGATTAATAAATATGGAAATACATGTTAAATTTTTTTTAAACATAAAAAAAAATATACAATATACCTTTAAGACACATAGCGCACGATGTATTTCTTATTTAGATTGGGCCTTCTTGAAGATTATTCCCTAAGTATAAAGCATGCAATAATTTAAATTTATTGATAGTGCTTATTTATTAGACAACGACTTATTTTTTTCCAATTCAGATTATATTTATCTTAAAATATTTATTGAAAAGAAAAATGATTTTCTTATTCTATGCTGTTTATAATAGAGTTAGTCTCTTATTTCTTCCAATCGATTATGAAAAGTTAAAATGAGTATTCTAAAATAAACTAACGACAAAAAATTAAATTTAAAATAGCTCTGAATTAGAAAATTATGATATGGGACACTTTGTATCTTAAAATATGCTTAAACATGCTGTCTAAAATTATAAAACGGGATGTTATTTAATTTTTTATCGACTCTTTTCTGTTTCCAAATTTTGAAAGACGATACTTTATAATTGTATCTTTCCACTTTACAAGATATAAATTTTAATGTGTAGCGTAAGAGGTAAGAATGAATCAGTTCAAATATTTTTTTTAATGGGTTAAAAAAAGAAAAGATAGAGAAATTCAATGAATTGTTGCCTACATTCATGAAATGAAGTATTTAACATTTATAAAACATTTTAATTTTTTTTAATTACTTATTTTTCAAACGACAGTTCTTTGCGTTTTATTTATGTTGGCTGATAATTTTCGAAAAATTATTTATATTCTTTTTTCCGAAAGCTGCAACGTTTAAAATAAAATTAATTAAATTCTTTTTTTTTTAATATGCATAAATTCTTATCTTCGATTATATATTCTGTATCTAACTAAAATTTATAACATGTTAAATGTTAAGTTTATATTTAAATAAAGAAAATCAAAAAAGTTATAGAGACTAATTTATCTGGATTGCGTTTATAACTTTATATTATATTTTATATTTACTATTAACTAGAAATAAATTTAATGATTTCTCAAACTGAATAACTTTTGTTTTTATATTTCATGTGTTTGATTAAACGTCCATTTTTAGTATTTTTACATTCTTTCGAATTTAACTAAAGTAATCAATTTATAATCACTGAAATGAACCAGCTGAAATAGACAGACATTTTTTATCATCTGTCTTAATATTTTCTATGTGCACTTAAAGAAAACACTCACCAAATTATCTCCGTAAAAACTTTCCAAATATAACATAAAAATGAAGACGCTATAATAAATTTCTTTCGCTAATTATATAAATTATTATTTTTTTTTATTCCGAAGAGAAAATAAATTTCTGATAACACCACATTCCTTCTTATTTACATATATGCGAAAGGACCTTTTGATAAAAAAAAAAATAAATAAATAAAAAATGAAAAACAGAAAACTGGTCAACAAGAAACAAGGTGATATTAAGCAAGCACGCTCAGTAAATATTCAAAATTATATAAATTATTTATTGTTACTGGCTATTTGAGTTAATAAAAAGATAACATTTATACATTCTTTTCATTGTACTTCATTTTCAAAAGACATACATGCAGACAAAAACATAAATATACAGTATGTCATTCTCCACTACTGTGATAATTTGCAATTAAAATTTGCATTATTTCGTGGGGAAAATTTCGCGATTTTTCACTATTACGTATACTTTACCAAGCTTTTTAACCCAAAGGTTAGGCGAGCAGATATGCAATTTATTACTCAAATATATTACTTAAATGATTACGATGGAGTGGGAAAATAAATGATCTTGTGCTCATATATCATAGGAAAGTTACTGTAAGTAAAATCACACTTTATATAATATTATGTAGTTCTCTAAAATTAAGGAAAAATCATTTGACAGGACAAAATATGAAAAAAAAGTCCTTCCGGCGAGTGCCGGGAGGAAGAGGTATCTTTAATATTCCTTATTTTAAAAAAGCCAACTTATATTATTCAAACACACGAAGGCTCAATTTAGTGAAAACCGAATATAGGAGATTCAATACTAATTTTTATCAATACTAAATCATTATGAATGAGAATTTCGCGAAATTATTCAGCTTTATCCAAGCTGCTTTTATTTAAAGTAACATATATTTGGCTGCCAAATTCGGCATTTTCTTAAAGTGCCTGCCATTTTAAGACAACATGGTGGATGAGGCTAACCAGTGAACTTGGTCGAGACCTTAGTAATTTCTGTGCACGTGCTCACTCACATCGGAATCGGTTGATATATACGAGTGCTGTCGCATGCAAAAAATCAGATTTTTCAAAATGTCACCCAAAATAGAAATTGAAACTGCTATATCTGAGCCATTTTTTAAGGTAAAGACAAACAAAAAATGCTCCTGAATCCTTATATCAAGGTCAAATACTTAAGAAAGAAACCTTTTTCAATTTCTAATTTTTTTGCACCTCACTTTAAATATATATATATATATATATAATTTAATGGCCACCATTTTGAAACAAGATGGCTGATGAATCTGGCCAGCGAACTTGGTCGAGATATTGATGTATACTATCCACATGCCTTCTTCCATCGAAATAGGCGAATACGTGTGTTATCGCGTGACAAACACAAGATCGTTTCAAAATGTTAGTCATGCTAGAAATCTAAAGTGCTATAATTCAACCATTTTTTAACATATAAACAAAAGAACAAATTTTCAGAAACAATAACTGATCCGGAATCTTTGTATCAAGGCCAAAAACATATTTTTTTTTTTTCATTTTCCAATTTTTTAATACATCATTTTAAATTTTAAATTTAATTTTTTAATGGCAACCCTATTGAAACAAGATGGCGAATGAAGCTGGCCAAGGAACTCGGTCGAGACATTGGTATGTACTATGTACAGACCAAGTTACATCCAAATCGGTTCATAAATACGCCTGTTATCGCGTGACAAAAATCAGGTCGTTTTAAAATGTCAGCCACAATAGAAATTCAAAATGCTATTACTCAGCCATTTCTTAAGATAAAGACGAAACAAAAACTGTTCCGGAATCTTTGTATTAAGGTCAAACACATACGAAAAAATCTTTTTCATTTTCTGATTTTTTGGTATCTCATTTTATTATTTTTATTTTAAATTTTTTTTTTAAATGGCCGCCATTTTGAAACAAGATGGCGGATGAAGCTGGCCAACGAATTCGGTCGAGATATTTGTATGTACTATGTACACACCAAGGTACATCCAAATCGGTTCATAAATACGCCTGTTATTACGTGACAAAAATCATGACGTTTCAAAATGTCAGCCACGCTAGAAATTCAAAATGCCATAACTCAGCCATTTCTTAAGATATAGACGAAACAAAAACTGCTCTCGAATCTTTTTATCAAGGTCAAACACATAAGAAGCAATTTGTTTTTCAATTTTTAATTTTTTGGTACCACATTTCAAATTTAAATTTTTCTTAAAAATTTAAATGGCCGCCATTTTTAAACAAGATGGCGGATGAAGATGGCCAACGAACACGGTCTAGACATTGGTACGTACTATGTATAAACGAAGTTACATCCAATTCGGTTCATAAATACGCCTTTTATGGCGTGACAAAATTCATTACGTTTCAAAATGTCAGACACGCTAGAAATTCAAAATGCTGCAACTCAGCCATTTTTTAAGATATAGACGAAACAAAAACTTCTCCGAAGTCTTTGTATAAAGGTCAAATACATAAGAAAAAAATATTTTTCCATTTTCAATTTTTTGGTACCACATTTCAAATTTTTATTTTTTTTTTTAAATTTAAATGGCCGCCATTTTGAAACAAAATGGCGGATGAAGCTGGCCAACGAACTAGGTCGAGACATTGGTATGTACTATATACACACCGAATTACATCGAAATCGGTTCATAAATATCCTTTTATCGCGTGACAAAATTCAGGATGTTTCAAAATGTCAGCCACACTAGAAATTCAAAATGCTATAACTCAGCCATTTTTTAAGATATAGACGAAACAAAAACTGCTCCGGAATCTTTGTATAAAGGTCAAATACATAAGAAAAAAATATTTTTCTATTTTTAATTTTTTGGTGCCACATTTCAAATTTAAAATTTTTTTAAAAAATTTAAATGGCCGCCATTTTGAAACAAAATGGCGAATGAAGCTGGCCTACGAAATCGGTCGAAACATTGTTATGTACTAAGTACACACCGAATTACATCGAAATTGGATCATAATTACGAGAGTTACAGTGTGACATAGGTCATATATATATATATATATATAAATTTTGAACGGAGGGTGGTTTCGGGGTCTGGGGGTCATGATCGATGAAAATATACCAAATTTTTTTTAAATCGCTTTCCTCCGAACGGCTGCAATAGGTAGCTTTTTGTAATGAAAGCTACCTAAATCTAAGATTAACACAACGGGAATCAGTCGTGCTTTTTTTCAAATATATATAAAAAAAAAACAATGTATCACAACAGAAAGTTTATTTAAGAGGGCGCGGTATCCTTCACTTTGCGAAGGAAAAAAAATCAAAAATACCATTTTTGTGGACATTTCGGGATCATCAGGTAAGAAAGTAACCATGGCACATGATCACAAAAATAACAAAAGTTTTAAAAATGTAAGTTGAAATTTACAACTTTAAAATGCGTAAATTACGCCAACATTATATTAAACCACATACGGCTGTTTAAAATATACCCCGATCCCCTTCAACAGTGTGGAAATAAAAATAAAAAATAAATAAATAAAAAAATTAAAATAGGTTAAAAATTAAAATACATTCAGTGAAGGCCCTTTGGCTATAACTCATAGTATTATCTAATAGACTGAGATTTAAAAATATAAGTTAAAATTAACATTATTAAAATGCATTAATTACACTAAAATTACATTAAACAACATACTAACGTTTCAAGGATACCCACATTTAATGTAATGTTGGTGTAATTTGTGCATTTTATGATTCTAAATTTTAACTTATGCTTTTAAAACTCGCAGAAAGTGATTAATTTATCGTTATAATAACAGCACTTTATTTAAAGCAATAAGTAAATATGGATGGCCGCGCTCAAGTAGATCAGGATGGTTGGACCAATGTCGGCTATGATTGTTTAGCTTCTCTCCCATGTTCACAAACAATAAGAACCTTGCCATACCATTTGGCAACAAACCATTTGCCAACCTTGTCCCAACAGTCATCCAAACGCTAGTTGATCGGATATTACATGAATCAAACATTTCACAAGCATTTTCCAAGGCTAGAATTCTCAGCCATACCATTTCCAAACGTTATTAGCAAACTGCCAATGATTGGCAAGCAAGGTGTGCTAATTGGGTGAAGTGATCTTCTTTAAATTAATACTGATTAAAATTAGGCTCTTGATTTTTTTACCTCCTGATTTCTTGTGGCTTTTTTGGAAATTATTTATTCCTTAATTTGCACATTTCATTAAAAAATGGAAATTTTTCTTAAAAATTAATCACAGTTCGATTTTTTATTAAATGTCATATAAATCTAATATGTTATATTACATAGTAATCTCCATATTGCCAATGAAAAGTATGCACAGATGAAGTTACGTAATACCTCATTAGTAAGACTGCGCATGTTCTAAACCGAAGTGGGGAGTCTGAATCCGCCGATTAGGAAATATTATTTTATTGTAAGTATTGTAGAATCTCTCGCTTTTACATTTAGATCTTGCTTTTCATTTCTCACTTTTAAAAAATGAAAAAAGAAATAACACAAAATAAATTAACACATAACGGTTTTTTTTTTTTTTTTTTTACTTAAAAAATATATATTTGTCTGTTATATGTAATGATATATATAGTACGGTACATATAAAAATACATATTGCATGTTATATTATATGTTAAATATTTTATGTTCATATGCAAGTTGGCGAATTTACTATCTCGTATGGAAAGATAATTTAATTGGAAACTTTCAGAATAATTGTTGTAACTTATTACTTAGCTGTAAATTTCATACAATAATCCTCGCCTATCAGTTATTCTGGGCGTACAGCAGCTACAGCGTACATCAGCACATTTACGGCGTAGAGCAGCACATTTACGGCGTATAGCAGCACATTTACGGCGTATAGCAGCAACAAATCACATTAAACAGCTGTTATTGACCCACCTTGTTTTCAGGAACTCCTGCAGTAATTTCTGTACTTTTTAAAATAGTTTTGGCGGAAACTAAACAATAAATCAATCGTTTGGAAAGAAACAATTAAAAAATATATAATATTTATGAAATGTTAAAAGAAAAAATAGATTTTTGTTTTATTAAGTAACATCAGGTTAACTAATGTATTTTTTAAATTTCTTTCCAAACGCTAAATTTATAATTTAATGTTTGTCAAAACTGTAAATAAAAGCCATAAAGCTCCCTTTAGTAGTATCCTAGAAAAACGTACATAAATATCAGTTATTTTACACGTAATATACTGTTATTTTGTAAAATTAACGTTTTTTTAACAATTAATAATTTCTACAATTATTTTTTTATTTATTATTATTTTTTTTGTAGTTTAATGTAACGATTATATTTTTGTTTACATTCCGTAGCTAATTTTTAACCTTCAGCTTAACTACTCACAAAACAAAAGAAAAAAAAGTGTTAAAATTCCTTCAGAAGATTTGAGAAAACGCTACATCAATCTCGGCTGTGTTATATGTGTTTTCGTCGCTGTTGTCTCCCCCTAAGTATTGATTGAAAGTCAATCCTGATGATTCAACATAAGGAATGAAACAATAAGATTAATAATTTATTTTAGTTTTATAAATTATGTTTGCCTTAAATTTTATATTCCTTAATTAAACAAATATTACTCTGAAATTTAGTGATACATTTGTATGTACATTTAATCTATGATTAAACTTTCGTCATTAGTATTTCAACATTCTTTAAAATCTACTTGAACTAAATAATTTGTAATAACTGTATGTAAACTATCTAAAATAAAAATAAATATTTTTTTCAGTTATTTTCATTTCAAACTAAAAGAAAACTTTAAAAAACTCAAACAAGTTTTAAAGATGAATCTGATATTCACCTTGAGTAAATGTAGATAACATAATTAATAACATACATAAAAAGTTGTTTAAATTTTATTAAAACAGTCACTTTATTACTTTCTTCTATCTTCAATAGAAGAAAGTATTGTAATCGAATTTTTTTCGACTTCCGGTTTTCGACGGATTTACACGTTTTAGGTGTCAGAGATCACAAAAACATGTTTATATAAAATGTCTGTCTGTCCGTGTGTCCATGTGTCCGTCTGTCCGTGTGTTCGTATGTCCGTGTGTTCGCCATTGCACCGTCGAAAATTGTATGAAATTATCAATAGAATTGAACCATTTTTTTTTCAGTTTTTGGCTATGGCAAGCAGGTCCTCCATTAATTTGGAAAAAATCCGCCGGTAGGAACGCAGTAATAGCGATTTTTGTGCATTTTGAATATTGTACCATCGGAAAGTGTATGAAGTTGTGCATATAATTGAAGCAAATTTTTTGTGTATGTTTGTGGCCATAGCAAAAAGGTCCTCCCTGAATTTGGAAAATATCCGACGGTAGGAGGCGCTGTAATAACGATTTTTGTGCATTTTGACTACTGTACCATCGAAAAGTGTATGAAGTTATGCTTAGAATTGAACCAAATTTTGTGTGTATGTTTTTGGCCATGGCAAGAATTTTGTCCCTAAATTTTGTAAAATTCCGCCGGAAGCGGGCACTGTAATAGCGATTTTTGTGCAATTTTGAATATTGTACCATCGAAAAGTGTATGAAGTTATGCTTAATTCTAATAAAAATAGTAATAAAACTAATCATTATGAAATATTGACATGAGATAGAAGAAAGGTTTGGGATTGGCACATCCAACTAGTATACAAACTGCTCTTAAAATCTTAAAACCCTTAATGCTAAAAACATATGCAAAAATATGTTACACTAACCCCGCTATTTTTGAAACATAAACATGATTATTTGCAAGAAGATATTGTTAAATATATATTTTTTTACGTACGTTATTAAAATTAATGGTTTTAAGTTGCCAATACCAGTTTATATGTAATGAAATCGTCTTAATGAATTGTAAACACATTTGTACTAAATTTGTAATTGTTTAATCTAAAAGAAAACACTAAACAATTAATCTCTACTAAACAATGTAAATAAAGAAACGAAGCTATAATTAAGACTTTCTCTAATTATATATTTTGGTCTTTCATTATTCTAAGAGGAAAATAATTTGTTGATAACACAATAATAGGGCTTAGATTATTTGCAGACACACGGAAGGTTTTTGAAAGAATACAGAGAAAATCATTCAACAACAAGGAATGTTACACGTAACTTCAGCAATGCTTAAACATACACTGATTGGAAATACTAAAGGAAACATTTTATAAAGCTAGTGTAACATGGGTGATTTTGTAGTTAAAAAAACGCAATTTCAATATTTTTATTTTGATACACAGGACATACACACGAGAAATAGGTAAATGCTTCATTACCTACGGAAATATAATATAACTACGACCGAAAATATATTATAACCCCCTTTGAGTTACCCACGATTCCGAAAAGCGTGCTTTATCAATAGAAACTGAAATTAATATATCTTCGAGATATAAAGTATTATACATAAAACAAAAATGTTCTTATTGCACTAGACGATTGTTTTTGGGATGCTATCAATTGTTTGCAACATAGCGTAACTATTATACTTTATTTCTTTCCTTAACTAACCATCAATATTTAGCCCGACTGCTGACAAATATATATATATATATATATATATATATTAAAATCCAGTAATAATTCAGTAGTTGCGAGAAAAGGAAACATCAATCTCGTCAGTTTTTGTGTGTTTTCGCCGCTGTTGTCTATCGCTTAAATATTGACAGAAAATCGAGGCTGGTTATTCAACATAAGGCTTAAAACAACTAGATTATTCATTTATTTTATTTTATTAAATCATATAATATACGTTTTAAAATTTCATATTCCTTAATTTAAAAAAAAAATTGAAATTTAGTGATTCCTTTTTATGTAAATTTATTCTATGATTAAACTTTCTTCAAATGTATTTCAACTTTCTTTAAAATTTATTAATCTAATTAATTTGTAATAACTGTATGTAAACTAGCTAAAATAAAAATAAATATTTTTATTGTTTACAGCGTGAACTAAAAGAAAACACTCAACAAATTATCTCTAGAAAAGTAAGTAAAAAAAAAGACACTATAATTAAGACTTTCTTTCTCTAATTATGTAAATTGGTCATTATTATTCCAAGAGGAAAATAATTTGCCGATAACAGAATAATCCTGCTTAGTTTATTTGCGTACACGAAGAAGGTTTTTGAAAGAATGAAATTAAAATCGATCAACAGGAAGCAAGGTTACGTTAAACAGGTAATGTTAGTAACGATTAAATATAGGGGAGACTAGGGAGGGTTGACCAACTTTTTACAAAATGATTTTTTATTTTTTAATTATTGAACGTGTTATAAAGTTTTACGTATCATTTTATTCTTTATACAATCAAGTATCAAAATAAAATTGCTACATAAGTGTAACATATAAAAATTTTTAAAAATTATTGTTTTCATTCATGAAAATATAATGGGTCAAGACTCCCCACATATGGGAGAGTTGGCCCACTATATGGGAGGCTTGACCCACTTTGTTTTATATTGCATTATTTATAAAGAGAAATAAACAGTTTAAAAACAGCAAAATAACTTTATTCTACATGCTTTAATTAGTATAAAAAATAGTTTTTTTTTTTTTTTTTTTTTTTTCTTAAATATGTGCCTTAAAGAAACCTGTTAAGACGCAATCGCAAGTCAGAGGAGAAAAATTTTGTTTTAAACAAGATTTTGTCTGAGTAGGTATAATTTTACAGAAGAGAAAATGAAATTTTAACATTTAAGGTAGTATACTGTTAGAAATAGGTTCTGTTTTCATAGTGTTTCATGTTATTATGTCCGGATTAACCCTTTATGTACTGAATTTATGTACTAAATTTATGAAAATTGTATCTTCTAAAGCATTTTTTTGTGAATTATTACACCACATTAGAAGATTTACATAATCATTTAATAAATTTTAGAAGGATTTTAGAAGGACTGGAGGATTCATTAAATTTGAATTTATAGGGATTTTGTGCAACATTTATAACCCCACTCAAATCTTTTATTTTAAATATTTTTCTTAGTATTTTGTAGAATTAGGAAATGTACAAATATGATGTTTTTACAATAGAGATATATAAGTATTTGCTAATTGAAAAATTCTCCCCCTCCCGACCTAAAGCTAAAAAAGCTGAAAAGATGCTAAGGCAATAAAATCATCATTTAAAAAATATTTTTTTTTGTGTAACCCATAATGCTTGTGGAACAAGATAAAGTAATATATCTATAACTCATTATAAACTGTATTATAACTAATCGATGTATTAAATGAATTTTATAACAAGTTATTTTAATGGTACTTATAAGTACCGATAGTAGGTAAAGGGTTAAGGAGCCGCTGTCGCACTTTTATTTTAAATCTCCTTGTTCTATTTTTTGTGACGCTCGATCTGACAGCTCTAGTTGTCATATAGTTTGGCTTCATCTCACTGTATTCATTCTGGTTAAATTTTTCTACATACCTTCCTAAAGTTTTTCGATCGATGCTATGTTCTTTTGCAACCGCATGAGCGTTTAACGTATCATAAACATGATTTAAACCTTCAAAGAGGCAAAGTACTTTGAGCACTAAAATGTTGAAATAAATGACTGGCACCGGAATTTACGAACAAATTTATTCGAAATAAGAAAAAGGCTATTTTTCTCATACATATAAATGGAAAAGATTTTAGCAAAATTCTGGTGACATTGTAATGTTTCGGAATTAAAATTAAGTGATTTTATAATCATACTACTGCCCCTCAAATGGTTAAGACTACTGATTTCATACTTTTTAGTCCTTTCTAGTGTTTCCTACAGTTTCTATTTATCTATTGTAAGAAATATTTAAAAATGGATGATGGTTCCTATCAACTTTCTCGTTTTGTAGCAATTTTTCACATTTTTCTATAGCGTGTTTTAAACATTTTCTTTTCCATCACCCCACTTTACTGAAGCTTTAAAGAATAAATTTACATTATTTTATGCATATACCATTAACTTTTCATTATGCACAGTGTATAATAAAAATATTTCCAAAACCACTTAATTAAGGGAGCCTTGGGCATCTGGTGAACCCTCCCTCTTATTGACTGGGTCAAGCCTCCCTACATATACCTTTTCTAAAGAATACCATATTGTTATGTTAAGCGTAACTTACTGTACAGTATTTGTTCCTGGAATGAAAGCTCGATATTTCTGCATTACTTTAAACCTACGTACTTAAATTTCTATGATATAATTTATCTGAAAAAAGCTTACAAAATATTTCTAAAAAACACAACTTTTAGGTTGAAAACGCCTCACAATTGATTTTTTCACACCTATTTCGATTATCTCTATGAAACGAAGACTGTTGTTTGAGCACGAAAGTAGCTTTGGTTGACACCTATTGATAAAACTCTGAAATTCTTTTAAATATGAAAATAGGTGAGTGGGTCAAGCCTCCCGTATTGTCAACCGTCCCTACTCTCCCCTACACTGGTTGGAAATATTAAAGGAACAATTTAAAAAAACTAATGCAACATGAATGTGTTTGCATTTAAAAATACGCAATTTGACAATATCTTCATTTTGATATAATTGATATCCACTGTAAAATAAGATATGTTTTCTTAATCTACGAAAATATATTAAAGGCCTTTTGAATTACCCATGATTTTGAAAAGTGTGCTTTATCAGTAGAAATCTCAGAATTCAGTATATTTTCGAGACATACAGTATAATACCGTATATGCTCGCGTATAGGTCGACTCGCGTATAAGTCGAACCCCTAACTTTCGAATGCAAACTCTGCAAAAAATCAAAAACCCGCATATAAGTCGACCCCATAACTTTTTACATCAATTTTGCGCAAAGTCAAACCAAATATTTCACTTGCCTATACGAAAAATAGTAAGTAAATAAAAATAAATCATAGAAAAAATTTTTAATGATAAATTATCACTATTTGTAAATTTTCTGTAATATTTTATTATTCATACACAAAAAAGTCATAATTTTGCAGTATTCGAAGTTTTATTTTTTATTTTTTAATTGACTCGCATGTAAGTCGACCCCCAAATTTACTTGCCAAAAATTGTCTGAAATTCCTCGACTTATACGCGAGTGTATACGGTATATAAAAAAAAGTTTATTCTTGATGCCGTCCCCGAGTATTTTTTTTAAATTTTGTATTAAACACTTTTATAAAACTAGATTGTTATTATTTTATGCTATTAACTGTTTGTAAAATAGTGTAACTACTATGTTATTATTTGGATTCGGTAGCTAATGATTAATTTTTAGACCGACTACTGACAAATCGAATGAAAACAAAAGTATTAAAATCCTGCAGTAGTTCCGAGAAAACGATACACTAATCTCGTCTATGTTATACGTGTTTTCACCGCTGTTGTTGACCACTTAAGTACTGACTGAAAGTCAAGGCTGCTGGTTCAACATAATAATTTAAACAATTAGATTATTCATTTATTTTTTTTTTCTTAAATCGTATAATATATGTTTTAAAATTTCATATTCCTTAATTAAACAAATATTACGCTGAAATTTATTGATTCCTATTTATGTAAATTTAATATTGGATTAAACTTTCTTCAAATGTATTCAAACATACATTAAAATTTATTAATCTAAGTAATTTGTAATTGCTGTATGTAAACTCTAAAATAATATTAAATATTTTTATTACTTATTTACAGTGTAAACGAAAAGAAAACTCTGAACAAATTATGTTTAGAAAAGTAAGTAAAAAAAAAAGACTGTATAATTAAGACTGTCTTTCTTTAATTATTGGCCATTTTTATTTCAAGAGGAAAATAATTTGCTGATAGCACAATAATCCTGCTTAATTTATTTGCATATACGAAGAAGGTTTTTGTAAGGGTGAAGAGAAAATCGATCAACAAGATACTATGTTACGTTAACAAGTAACGTCAGTAATGTTTAAATATACACTGGTTGGAAATATTAATAGAACAATTTAAAAAACTAATGTAATGTGAATGACATTGCAGTTAAAAACACGCAATTTCAGAATATCTTTATTTTGACACACTAGACATACACTATAAAAAAAGAAAGATTTTTTTTTTCACAATCTACGAAAATATATCTACAAACGAAAATATACTAAACCCCCTTTCGAATTACCCACGATTTTGAAAAGTTTGCTTTATCAATAGAAATCTCAGAAATTAATATATTTTCGGGATATAAATATCATATATGAAAACAAAGTTTATTCTTAATAACATCCTTGTGTTTTTTTTGTGTATTAAATAGTTTTATGAAACTAGATTATCATTTTTTAGGATGCTATTAACTGTTTGTAAAATAGCGAAACAATTATGTTAAGATTTCCATACAGTAGCTAATAATCAATTTTTAGCTCGACTACTGACGAAACGACAGAAAAAAAGTATTAAAATCCCTTCAGTAGTACCGAGAATCGATACACAAATCTAGTCTATGTTATGTGTATTTTCGCTGCTGTTCTCTACCTCTTAGGTATTGACTGGAAGTCAAGGCTGATGACTGAACATAAAAAATGAAGCAATTAGATTATTCATTTATTTTAATTCTATAAATCATATAATATCTGTTTTAAAATTCCAGATTCCGTAATTAAACAAATATTACTTTTAAATTTAGTGATTACTCTTTATGGACATTTAATCTATGATTAAAATTTCTTTATTAGTATTTCGACATTTTAAAATTAACTTAAACTAATTAATTTGTCACAAGTGCATGCAAACCAGTTTAAATAAAAGTAAATGCATTTATCAGTTATATTAAATATGAACAAAAATAAAACACTCAAAAAATTATCTCTATAAAAACAATGTATATAAAAAAACAGTCCCTATAATTAAGTATTATTTCTCTAATTAGATAAATTGGTCTTTTATTATTCCAAGAAAAAATAAATTGCTGATAACACAATAATCCTGCTTAGTTTATTTGCATACACGCAGAAGGTTCTTTAAAGGATAAAGAGAAAATCGATGTACAAGAAGCAAGGTTATATTAAAAGGGTAACCCCAGTACTGTTTAAATATACACTGGTTGGAAATATTAAAGGAATTCAGTAAAAAAACTAATGTAACATGAATGATTTTGTTGTTAAAAAGACTCAATTTGCACAAGATCTTTATTTTCGTGTACTGGACATTAGAGTGGAGTGATAAAACCGAAAATCGGATTATTAAAATGTAATACCACGCAAAATTGTGTATCGTTCTCAGTAATAAAACTGCACAGGTTTTTCGAAATCAAGTTTCATGTTCCGGTGCACCCGTGGCTCCCAATGTAAGACAAATTCGTCAAAAATGCCTTTTACAACTTGACTATCGAAATAAACATAAATTTGGAATATAAAAATTCCATAGCGCGGAATAGTTGTGTATGGTACGTGGTAATATCGTCGCTACCATGTCAAACTATCCAATGTGAAAAAATGCATTTTTCATATTTTGTGCCAATTTATTGTATTGTGCATGACACGTACTAATTAAAATCGTCACATCTCTAGCTTGTTTAGAAACTTAGATAATGACTGTTTCGAAGTATCCAATATGCACTTTTTTCTAAAATTTACAATGTCAAACTGTCCAATATGGCGTATTCGATCCTTTGCCACTAATGTTTGGATATTTTTCTTTTTCTAAGCATCCGTGCCATGTCAAACTATCCAATATGAGAATAGTCTTTTTAGCAGGAAGACAAAAACTGTTTCATTTATGGATTGAAATTTAACGCAATTGACACATGTTTTTGGTATTTACTAAAGCATATGTTTTCTATTGTTAATGGAATGTGAGAATTTTTAGTTCATTTAGAGGGACACTCAAAAGAGTCCCGTTACATTACACTCAATAGGGAAATAGAGCGGTGCCGTTTAATTGTGTTACGATATTTAAAACATGATGAAATTAATATGGATTTATCAAGTGTATCAAAATATGTTTTATGCAGAATATGGTATAGAAGTCATTTATTATTATTTATAGGTTTACCCAAAAGATTTTTGTTGTATAATGGATTATAGAAAAAAAATGTTTGAAGAATATATTAATAATGTTAAAATATTCTAAACAAAGTGAAATTGACATCCGTAATTGATTTAAATTACAAGGTGCTTACTTTAGAATGTGACATGTATGATAATTATCGTTAATTTACAGGGACACACAAAAAAATCGGTTACACTGCTGTCTATTAGCGATAGTTGTTTGAAGCGCGTTTTCAATTATAGTATGAGTTTTTAACCATTTGAATATTGCGTGGTGCGTATAAATTCTATAGATCACATCCAGGGGTATACAAAAGAGTTTGTAAGCATTACTTTGTACGGGCGTGAATTTCATAAAGGGGGTTTTTAATTGAGTTATGCAATTTCGGTCTTTTATTTCTTTTTACTATTCTAAAATATGTTAGTAGAAGTTCCTAATATGCAGGGCTGCGCAAGGAACTGAAAACATTTCCGGATATGACTGGTAACTTCTGGAAGTGTGTTTATAACAATTTTACCTGAATTAAAACTTATCATATTACGTAGAATGTATAAAAATCTGTAGATAATATACAGGGCTTTAAAAGAAGTTCGAGTATATTTCCGTTTATTGGTGAAAATTGCTAAAGTTTGAAAGTGTAAATTGCGTTACGCGTTTTCTAATTAAACTAAATTGTCGCATACTATCTAGATTATATACAAATCTTTAGATCATTTACTGGGCTTCCACAAACTGATTCGAGTACTTTTTCTGTCTATGGACGGTAATTGTTTTTTAGTGAATTCTTTTGTGCATTCCTGTATACGAGGTATAAAATTTTTTTGCAACATGAAAAAAAAAAAAAAAAAAAAAAAAAAAAAAAGTTAAATTTAAAAGCGCATACCGAAACTCAAAAAAGCACTTCTAGCAATTATAGACAGTACTGTAACCCATTTCTTTTGTGTGCCCTTGTAAACGAACAACAAATTCTATGAATGCATGTCCTATTCTGTCGTAATCTTCTCGTGTTGAAATTCAGTGATTTATATTAGTTTGAAATAACGTAATGTCATTAATAATCTCTCCAAATTATTTTTCCCCATATACCATAATGTAATGGAAATCTTTTGAGTGCCTCTGTAATTGAAGTACTAATATTACATACTTCATGTATAATAACGAACATGCCATTGTAAGCACCATTAACATTTTTTAATTGCATGAAAATCCCAGTATATTTACGTGAGTTAGAGCGTGGCCAGACAAACCGAATTCATAAAAACTTTTCAACCTTTTTGGAAAGTTTTAAAAAGTATAATAGGTTGAAAATTCACATTCAGCAATTTCTACAAATAGACGAGCATAACTGAATTCTTTTGTACATCCCTGTATATTACCTACATATTTTTATACATGGCACATAATGAGTTAAAAATTTAATGGGAGCTAAAAGACGCATAAAACTACTAAAATGATACTTCCATAAATTATCATCCATAATTGCCCATGTTTCTAGATCTTTTGCTTGGCTCTGTAAATTATTTTACTTATATTCCACAAACATCTCATATTCTAGCTATAGCTCAGCTTTGAAATGCATAACACAATTAAAAATTTTTTTAAGCAGTTCAGAATCATACTTAGTAATGCTAACGAAGTATTTTAGGTACTCCTGTATAGAATCTGTAGAATTTATACATCCCACGTAGTATGCACATGGTTTTAAAACGCATATGATAATATAAAACGCATTTCCAGCAATTATCGCTAATAGAATGCACTTTAACTGAAATATTTTGTGTGCCCCTGTAAATGAACTATAACTGTTGAACACTTCATATTCTAACGTAGGCATATCGCTGCACACGTCAATAATGTATATAAATTTCTTTATGTTTGAAATAGTTAACATAATTAAACTAAATCACAAACTTTTCTTTCCCCAGTAAGCATAATGCAGCGGGATTCTTATGAGTGTCCCTGTAAAGGATCTAGAAATGCTACACGCTCCGTTTTCAGTGCCAAACATGCCAAAGTAAACGTCAAAAACATAAATAAGTTATATGACAATCCGAGTATATTTTCGAGAGTTAGAGCACGGTAAGACGACAGAAAAGTAAACCAAAAGTCATAAAAACATTATTACTCTCAAGAAAGTCTTGAAAAAGGGGATTACCAATTAATCATTCCCCACGTTCGGGAGAACATTCGCAATTATTGTATTAAAAGAGCCTATAAAGCCTTTTCCTCAAAGTCATTTGTTCCAACTTTTCTAAATGGGGGATTAAAAAAATCGAAGATTTTTTTTTCAAAAATAGTGTTAGAAGCTGCCCATGAGTTTCTTAGAATAAACAGCGCGAATATTACTATTTATAATTGCGGGTATGAAGTGCCTGTTTTTTCCCACCCTATTTGGGATATTTTTGCTTTCTTATATTTTATAAAATTAGCAGAATGTTTAAAAATAAGCTTTTCTCTTTATTAATTTACTGTATGTATATTCGTTATTAAAATTTAAAGAAAATTCTCAAGAATTTTATACTGAATATGTAAATACGAAAATTTTTACAAATTAAACTATTGAATACGACACATTTGATAATTTGCTACTATGAAACGGCGAATCTGGGAAAAGCACAAAATTTTTACAAGTCAAACTATCCAATATGGCATATTCGCTACTATAGAATGGCGAACCTGGAAAAAGCGCAAATTTTTACACGTCGAACTATCCAATGTGGCATATTGGATAGTTTGAAGCTAAAAAAGTTCAACGAAGCTCAAAACATACAAATAAGCGCAACATATCAAACTATCCAATGTGATTTTTTGGCGAGTAAAATTATTCAAATGATTTATCTCAATAGTATGCTTAAATAGGATATAAAACAGCACCCGAAAAACATAATAATTGTTTACCGCTGCTTGGCGCTGATTTTAAATCCACAATTAAAACAGTTTTTTTGCCTTCCTGAAAAGTGGCTATTTTCACATTGGATAGTTTGACATGGTACCGACGATATGCCCGCACAATTTTCTCGGAATCAAATTTATCTTCCGGTGCCCCCGGTCTTCCCAATTTTTGTAAAACACTTCAAAAATGCCTATTACAACATATAAATCGAAATAAACATAAATTTGGGAAGTAAAATTGTTATATCACGGAAATGTTGCGTATCGTACGTAGTAATACGGCTGCACAGTTTTTCGAAAACGCGGAATATCTTCCAGGACCCCGGTGATCCGAAATTTCGAAAAAATTGCCGTAAATTTCCTTTGTCTGTTATACATGTATAACAGAATGCATCACACAAGAAACAAGAGTACAATGCAGATAATTTATCAGTGAAAAGTATACAAATATTAATTTTAAGAATGAAATCAAACATTTAAATCTGGTAAAAGAGTTACAAAAAATTAAAGTTCTATTAAATCAGTTCGTAATAGACGGATGCAGTAGGGGAGCATATAGTCATAGAGGGCCGATTGGAAAAAATGTAGAACAATTATGAATCCCTCCCCACCGTTTCTTTCCAGACCAATTCCCATGAATTATAACCTCGAAACAGTTATCTCAGTACCGATCGAAAATACCAGTAGGAAATGTTCCTATCTATTAAGAAAGGAAGAGTTCCCGAAGACCCTGCAAATAGGTTTCCTGGTAGACTTTCACACAGCAGATGGCTTACCACTGCCAACATTATTTTGAAGCCACATCGGATCCAACATCAAATCTGAAGATATTGACCGAGCTTGTAATGAAGGTGTACGCACATGTATGGTCTGCAATTAAGTGCATGCCATCTTCGGTAAAGTGTTTATTTTTTTAGGGTTATACCTCAGGCAGTTAAAGTTGTATTTGACACAGTAATCCAGTGCAATGTCTTTTTTGCCCATCCGGAAAACCTGTTGATTGGAATGGAAACTGATGACCGGAAACACATCCGCCAGCTAGGATTTCGTAGAATCATTAAAGCTGGAAGTGCGAACACTAGTAGAGAGTTCAAGTAGTTCCTAGTCCCTGCACTCAACTTTTGCATTGCGGATTACATTGACCAGATCCAGTGGGATGAGTTAGTAACCACCTATTCTGACTGATCTGTTATACGATTATTTAAAGATGCACATTCACAAACGTGATCGTGAAGATATCATTTCGTTTGCTGAGTTTTCATGCCACACTCAAAGTATAGAAAGGCGTGACAGAGTGGTCAATGAAGCTGCCGCTACTGTTTGTGGTGCAAGCAACAGGGATGTATTCATAACATGTTGAATACAATCAAGAGGCATTATTCCATATTATGAGAATATGTCGGATTATAAGGTTACAAAACTCCAATTGGACCAACAATAAACAACAAGGGGAAATATTTCGAATATATGGATTATTGTTTTCCAGAGCACAAACCGATTTAATTGAACTGTAAATCATTCTATCACTTTTAACAGATTTAATTTTTTGTTTTTCATTCTTGAACTTTAATTGTTTGTGTACTTTTCACAGATACAATACTTTTATTGCACCCTTTATTCTTGTGCGCTGCATTCTATTATGCATGTACAGTCGTGGAAAAAAAGTAAACACCCCCTACTAACTCCTCAACAAATTATTGTAGAAGAACGTTACTGGTACCGAACGATTGGAAATAAAGTCTACTTTTAAATTATGTATATAAAATTTGCTTAGGGGTCCATCTACATATTAAAACGAATCCAAACTTCATTTTTTTCAATGACAATACCCAATTTTAACAAGATATTTCAAATCTCCGGTTCAAATTATGCCTAGGTACCGAATTTCAAGTCATTTGAACGATAAGTATTTGAATTATATACATTCAAAATTTAGTGCTTCTAATGTTAAATTACATTTTCATATTTTTAATTATATCTCCAGAAATTATGCTCCTAATGTGCTAAATTTGTTTTGTAGCAATAATACTAATATACCCAAACATAAATACGCTGAATTTGCAATTTTTATAATTTTATGATATGAATTATGAAATTAATATTCGAAAAAATTATGAATTACAACCTACAATTTTTTTGATGGATTTAGATTTATTAAGCCCTGCTTTATGTAAATCCCAAATTTCACATTTTTCTTCCTAGTAGTTTTCAAATTATGCTTAAAAAACGGCAAAATGAATGTTTAAGGCGCCGTCTATAATAGAAGCGACTAGATATTTTGAAATTTCTTCTGCTGTCTGGTAATCTAGCAGGCTTCATTGACTTCTTAAGGTGCCTTGATCAAGATGGGGGCTCTCTCGGTCAACAATCGATTTCCGAACTTCAATTTGGATACAACCCTTAAAATACGCTCGTTTTAAAATAATTAATTTCTCAGAGACTTATGCTACGAATTGCATAAAAATTCGTTTTTAGGCTAATTGGAGGATGTAGAGTTCATTTATGCTGTCAGAATTGTGTACTGCTATTGAAAAAGACAAAGTTCTGGTTCGATTTAATATGTAGATGGCCCCGTAGGGAAATTTTATATACACCATTTAAAAGTAGACTTTATTTCCAATCGTTCGGTACCAGTCACTTTATTCTACGATAATTTGTTGAGGAGTTAGTAGGGGGTGTTTACTTTTTTTTTTTCACGACTGTACAACAGATAAAAGATGGTCATTTTTTCACAAATTTCGAATGACCGGGTCCCTGGAAGATATTATGTGATTTCGAAAAATTCTGTGCAGGCATATTACTACGTACGATAAGTAAATTGTCCGCGGTATGACATTTTCATTCTCCAAAGTTATGGTTATTTCGATTTAGAGGTTGTACAAGGTATTTTTGACAAATTTCGAAAAAAATAGGGGGGGACCGGGGGCACCAGAAGATAAAATTTGATTTCGAAAAAACTGTACATGCATATTACTACATACCATTCACAACTTTTCCGTAATATGACATTTTTATTTTTCAACTTTATCTTTATTTCGATTTATAACATCTACAAGTCGTTATAGACGAGCTTGGCGAAACTTGAGGGGTGGGAGCACCGGTAGATAAAATATGATTTTGAAAAAAACTTTGCAGTTTTATTACTGACTAGCAAACACCGCGGCTTTGCTCGCGTAATATTTGAAATATGCCAAGTAATATTTATATATCTAATTTTTATTAAAAGGTACTAACTAATTTTTTATTTTATTAAAAGGTAATATTTAATTTTATTAAAAGGTACTTATTACTTTTAGGAACAATTCAAAAATTACTATTTAAAACAAAGTTTTAATAAACATCATTATTACGCTGCATTAGGCAGAAATGAGACTTAAATTAATAAAACGAAATAAAGCGAAATAAATGATAATTTAGAAAACATTTTGAAACTTTTATGCTCAATTAATACGCTCATTTCAGTATTCATTTGGAGTTTTGAATTTTCTAGAAACCATCTTCTTACATCTTAAAATTAATTATCATGTCAAATTCCAAGTCTTACCACCTCTCTCAACATAAAGAGTTGTTGAAATAGGAACTGTCACCATTAATTTGCCAACATTAACACGTTCACCCCGGCGCGGTGGGTCACACACTGTTTCAGAGCTGCAAAGTCTCCGGCTTTTTGGATACCAGTCTTTTAACACAGAAAATGTTGTTTTATTTAATTAGAACAATTGGGCGATTTAAAGGAATAACATTTTCTCTAAAGTAATAGTGGTGTGCAAAAAGCTGGAGACTTGACAACCCTGAGGCAGTCAAGTGTGACCCACCGCGCCGGCGTGAACGTGTTAAATTTGAAATCGGTTTGTTATTTCCTAATATTCCACAGAAACGTAATTTTAGCTTTTAAAGGCCTTTTATAGAACGTTTGTTGTTCCTGTGAACCCCAGGTGGTAGAATCATTGGCATAAAATATAGCTTATGTAGGATCAGAGACTGTTATCATTTATTTGCAACTATTACTTTTATAATCTATACTCATATTATAAAGAGGAAAAAATTGTTTATTTGTCGGCGATAAGCTCAGGAACTACCGAACCGATTCCAAAAGTAATGGTATCAAAATGATGGTGTTCGCCCAACTTAGAACATAGGCTATATCTTATGTCGGTGCCACTACCCCAAAGGGGGTGCAGGAGCAAAAAACGTTCTAAAAATGCGATTTTTGCGTTACTGAAGGGCCTAGAAATATGAAATTTGGAATATTAGTTACTTATAAGATATAAATGATGTCTAAGAGCAGTTCTTAAACAATTCGAAATTTAAAAGTGTTGAGAATGCACAAAAAGCGTTCTAAAAAACGTTCTAAATGGTATTTTCTACATAATTTCAGGAAATACCAAACCAATTTCAAAAGTAATGGTATCAAAATGATGGTGTTAGTCCAACTTAGAACATAGGCTATATTTTATGTCGCTGCCATTACCCCAAAGGGGGTGCAGGAGCAAAAAAAACGTTCTAAAAATGCGATTTTTGCGTTACTGAAGAACCTAGAAATATGAAATTTGGAATATTAGTTACTTATAAGATATAAATGATGCCTAAGAACAGTTCTTAAAAAATTCGAAATTTAAAAGGGGTGAAAATGCACAAAAAGCGTTCTAAAAAACGTTCTAAATGGTAGTTTCTACATAATCTCAGGAAATACCAAACCGATTTAAAAAATATTGGTGTCAAAATGATAGTGACAACGTTTGCTCCAAGATAGGCTATGTTTTATGTCGGTTCCACTACCCCAAAGGGGGTGTAGGAGCAAAAAACATTCTAAAAATGCGATTTATGTGTTACTGAAGGGCCTAGAAATATGAAATTTGAAGTATCAGCTACTTATTAGATATAAAGGATTTCTAAGAACAGTTCTTAAACAATTCGGAATTTGAAAGGGGTGAAAATGCGCGAAAAGCGTTCTAAAAAACGTTCTAAATGTTGATTTCTACACAATCTCAGGAAATACTAAACCGATTTAAAAAATAATGGCGTCAAAATGATGGTGAAAATTCTTGTTCCAACATAGGCTATGTTTTATGTCGGTGCCTCTACCCCAAAAGGGGTGCAGGAGAAAAACGTTCCAAATTGCGGTTTTTGCGTGACGGAAGGGCCTTGAATCGTGAAATTTAGAATGGTAGTTAGTTATAAGATATCAATGATCTCTAAGGACATTTCCCAAAAAAATCGAAATTTAAAAGGGGGGTCAAAATGCGCAAAAAGCGTTGTAAAAAACGTTCTAAATTGCAATTTCTATGCAATCTCAGGAAATGCTGAACCGATTTCGAATATAATGGTGTTAAAATGATGGAGACAGACATTGCTCCAAGATAGGCTATATTTTATATCTGTTTCCACTACCCCAGAGGAGATGCAGGAGCAAAATGAGCGAAAAGCGTTCTAAAAACGTTCTAAATGCCGATTTGTCACCAATTTCTCAGGAAGAATCAAACTGATTTCAAAAGTAATGGTAAGAAATTGATGCTGACAGCCTCTGCTCTAACATAGACGCTATTTTAAGTTGGTATCACTATCACCTAGACCTTGCAGGAGCAAAAAAGCGTTCCAAATTTCGATTTTTGTGATGGGTAGGGGCTAGCAACTTAAAATTAGGCAAGGTACATATTTATTACATATAAATGATCTTTAAGAACAGTTTCGAAAAAATTGGAAATTTAAAAAGGGGTGAAAATGCGCGAAAAGCGTTCTAAAAACGTTCTAAATTGCGATTTCTACGCAATCTCAGGAAATTCCAAAGCTATTTCAAAAGTAATGGTTGCAAATCAATGGTGACAGTCCCTGCTATAACATAGGTTATATTTTATGTTGCTGTCACTAACATCTGAGGGTTGCAAAAGCAAAACCAGTTCTAATTTGCGTTTTTTTGCATAACTGAAGGGTCTAACACTTTGAAGTATGGCATGTTATTTACTTACAAGATGCAACTGCTTTCTATGAACTGTCGAAAGAAAATTTCAAATTTAAAAAGATGAAGTGGGCGAAAAGCGTTTTAAATTACAATTTTTATGTAATCTTATCAAATACCAAACTGATTAAAAAAATAATGATAACAAATTGTTGGTGATAGAACCTGCTCAAACATAAGCTATATTTTATGTCTGTGCCACTACCACCAGAGGGTTGCAGTAGCTAAAAACTTTCTAAATTGCGAATTCTGTGATACTGAAAAGGCTAGAAACTTTAAATATGGCATGGTAATTACTTATAAAATATAAATGCCCTCGAAGGACTGTCGAAAATAAATTCGAATTAAAAAGGGGTGAAGTGAAGGGGAGGTGCGAAAAGTATTCTAAAAGAGTCCTAAATTACGATTTCTATGGAATCTCAGGGAATATAAACCAAATATAAAAGTAATAGTTGCAAATCAATGGTAACAGTCTCTGATCCTACACAGGCTATATTTTAGGCGGATGATTCTACTACCTGGGATTCACAGGAACAACAAACGCTCTAAAAAAGGCCTTTAAAGGCTTTCTAAATTACGTTTCTGTGGAATATTATGAAAAAACAAACCAATTTCAAAATTAATGTTGGCAAATTAATGGTAACAGTTCCTATTTCAACATAGCCCTTTATGTTGAGAGAGGTGGTAGGACTTGGAATTTGACATGATGGTTAATTTTAAGATGTAAGAAGATGGTTTCTAAAAAAAATCAAAACTTCAAATGAATACTGAAATGAGCGTATTAATTGAGCATAAAAGTTTCAAAATATTTTCTAAATTATTATTTATTTAGTTTTATTTCGTTTTATTAACTTAAGTCTCATTTCTGCCTTATGCAGTGTAACAATGATGTTTAATCAAACTGTGTTTTAAATAGTAATTTTTTTAATTATTCCTAAAAGTAATAAGTACCTTTTAATAAAATAAAATATTACCTTTTAATAAAATAAAAATTTAGTTAGTACCTTTTAATAAAAATTAAACATATAAATATCACTTGGCATATTTCAAATATTACGCGAGCAAAGCCGCGGGGTTTGCTAGTCGGTTTATATTCCCTGAAATTGCATACAAATCGTAATTTTTTTTTTAGATCGCTTTTCGAACCTCCCCTTCGCTTCACCCCTTTTTAATTCGAATTTATTTTCGACAGTCCTTTGGGGGCATTTATATTTTATAAGTAACTACCATACCATATTTAAAGTTTCTAGCCTTTTCAGTATCACAGAAATCGCACTTTAGAAAGTTTTTAGCTCCTGCGACTCTCTGGTGGTAGTAGCACAGACATAAAATATTGCTTATATTTGAGCAGGTTCTGTCATCAACAATTTGCCATCATTATTTTTTTAGTCGGTTTGGTACTTGATAAGATTGTATGAAAATTGTAATTTATAACGCTTTTTGCAAACTTCATCTTTTTAAATTTGGAATTTTCTTTCGACTGTTCTTAGAAAGCAGTTGCATCTGGTAAGTAAATACCATGCCATACTTCACAGTGTTAGACCCCTCAGTTGTCCAAAAAACGCAAATTAGAAAATGTTTTGCTTTTGGTAGTGACAATGGTAGTGACAGCACCATAAAATATAACCTATGTTATAGCATAGACTGTCACTATTGATTTGAAACCATTACTTTTGAAATACCTTTGGTATTTCCTGAGATTGAGTAGAAATCGCAATTTAGAACGTTTTTAGAACGCTTTTCGCGCATTTTCACCTCTTTTTAAATTTCCAATTTTTTCGAAACAGTTCTTAAAGATTATTTATATCTAATAAATATGTACCTTGCCTAATTTTAAGTTTCTAGCCCCTACCGAACACAAAAATCGAAATTTAGAACGCTTTTTTGCTCCTGCATCGTCTAGGTGATAGTGATACCAACATAAAATAGCGTCTATGTTAGAGCAGAATCTGTCAGCATCAATTTTCTACCATCACTTTTGAAATGAGTTTGATTCTTCCTGAGATATTGCTGACAAATCAGCATTTAGAATGTTTTTAACGCTTTTCGCGCATTTTGCTCCTGCATCTCTTCTGTGGTAGTGGAAACAGATATAAAATATAGCCTGTCTTGGAGCAAGATCTGTCACCATCATTTTTACACCATTATATTTAAAATCGATTCAGTACTTTCTGAGATTGCATAGAAATCGCAATTTAGAACGTTTTTTACAACGCTTTTCGCGCATTTTGACCCCCTTTTAAATTTCGAGTTTTTAGGAAATGTCATTAGAGATTATTGATATCTTATAACTAACTGTCATTCAAAATTCCACGATTCTAGACCCTTCGTAACGCAAAAACCGCAATTTAGAACGTTTTTCTCCTGCACCCCCTTTGGGTTAGTGGCACCGACATAAAACATAGCCTATGTGGGAGCAAGGGTTGTCACCATCATTTTGACGCCATTATTTTTTAAATCGGTTTGGTATTTCCTGAGATTGTGTGGAAACCACCATGTAGAACGTTTTTTAGAACGCTTTTCGCGCATTTCCATTCCTTTTAAATTTCGAATTTTTTAATAACTGCTCTTAGAAATCATTTATATCTAATAAATAGCTAATATTTCAAATTTCATATTTCTAGGCCCTTCAGTAACGCAAAAATCGCATTTCAGAACGTTTTATGCTCCTGCACCCCCTTTCGGGTAGCGGCATCGACATAAAATATGGACTGTCTTGCAGCGAGCGTTGTCACCATTATTTTGACACCAATATTTTTTAAATCGGTTTGGTATTTCCTGAGATAATGTAGAAACTACCATTTAGAACGTTTTTTGTGCATTTTCACCCCTTTTAAATTTCGAATTGTTTAAGAACTGTTCTTAGAAATCCTTTATATCTAATAAGTAACTAATATTCCAAATTTCATATTTCTAGGCCCTACAGTAACGCAAAAATCGCATTTTTAGAACGTTTTTTGCTCCTGCACACCTTTTGGGGTAGTGGCACCGACATAAAATATAGCCTATGTTCTAAGTTGGACTAACACCATCATTATCATACCATTACTTTTGAAATCGGTTCGGTAGCTCCAGAGATTACCTCTAACAAACAAACAATTTTTACTTCTTTATAATATTAGTATAGATGACAATACCGAAAACTTGCGCGGCATTATATTTTGATTTTCCGATTTTCGGTTTTTTTCTCCCCACCCTACTTGACATTCCATGTAATATACATAGGTGAAATGGGGGCACATGTGAACAGTTCGCATAAATATAGCTTTTTCATATAATTGGATTAATTCTTATAAATAAAAACTAGTTAGTATAGTAAACAGAACTTTCTTTTACACATGGTAATTCTTTTTAAATCACCTGTATAGTTTTTCTTACATTTTTTAATTGTTTTATAAATCCAAAAAATTGTTCACATGTGCCCATCATCGGGGTAGTTGTGAACACTCGTGGGGCACATGTGAACAGAAGGTAAAAATGTCCTTTGACATGCTTTTTCTCCTGTTATTAATTTGTTATCATAACCATTACTTATATTATCAGTTAAATTCACCATAAAGAAAAAAAAAATTCTAGTTTCTGAGAGCTATGTTTAAACAAAAGGTTTAAAATGAGACTAAATATATATAAAGCTGTTCTGACATTATACCCAAGAATTATATTAGTTATCAATTTGAAAATTTTACATTTTAAAAATGTTACTGATATCCATCCCAATTCAAATTATCCTATTCATAGCTGTTGTTTGAGAGACGGAAGTAAGCCATAACTGCAAGTTTGAGACAAGTGAAAAGAAAAAAAAAATTACAAAGTTGTTGTTTGTCATAATACTCTTTGTATTAACAATACATAAAAAATATTGTTTTAAACCGTTTACTAAAATAGTACATAACACTTATTGAATTTTAGGAAACATTGAATTTATTTAAATTATAATTGAACTCAAATGAGCTTCTTGCTCTTTGTGTACTTCCTGACAAATGTGGAAGTGGAAGTTTCAATACAATATCACTTTTTTGTATGACAGAAATGTCTACTAATTCAGGGAAATTATATGAATTATATCTGAGATTCTTTCTCAGGAATTTAACATACATTTATCATTATCAATTCTTTCTATTCGCCCAACAGAGAAAGTTTTTGATTTTTGTGAACTGTTCATATCTGCCCCAACTAGTCTGTTCACAAGTTACCCACATGGCTGATAGAGTTAAATTAATAAATAATTAACATTTATCAATTTTAGGGAACAAAACAACTTTATCCAAAATAGTCATTAGAAGTCATAGTATATGTTAAAACATTAAAATTCGAATAACTAACTAAATAAATAAACTTTATCACTTACCAAAGTTGAAACCGACATTTTACATTTGACATCTACAAACAGTGTTTTGGCTACTGAAGACAAACAAAATGTCGAAAAGCTTCAAAAAATTTTTACCATATGTCTACAGGTGCTGCCATCTTTGGTAATTTTTTTCAAATAAAAAAACTTATAGTAACTATTGAAAAACTGTGACCTTCACATCTGCCCCCTGTTCACATCTGCTCCCATCTCCCCTACATATATACAGTAGGGTGGGTCGAAAAAACCGAAATATTTATAATCGAAACGTAATAGCGCGGAAAAGTTGCCTTTTGTAAAAAAGATAAAATACGTAAAATAATACACCGATTGGTTAATATCTTTTACCGCCGCCAGGGGTCTAAATTTCGAAAAAATCGCAAAAAACATACTTTTAGCAATTTTTTTTTTAATTATCCAAACATACTTATTCAATTTCTAATAGAACGTAATAGCCACGCCAAGATATTAGTAATGTAACATTAACATTTCATTTTTGTGACATCGTTGCTTTTACCGCCACAACAGGGCCAAAATTTCTGAAAAATGTTAAAAATTAAAGTTTTTCATTTTTTCAATTTTCATAACTTTTGTAATGTTTTCAGATTCCTTACATTTCTAATAGGCTGGGAAAGGCATTTTATGTTGTTAATTTCATGCACATTGTTAACCATGATCACTGTAATTCTATAAAATAAAAAAAAAAAATTGCTCAATGATAGAAACACCTGCAGTTGCCTGCACGTAAAATTAATTTCTCACTGCTAGAGGGCCACGTTTCACTTTGTTAGTTTTTTTTTTTTTTTTTTTTTTTTTTTTTTTGTAATGTACTTCTTTTACTCTATACTTTGATGGCCCTAAAGATAGAAATATCTGCCATGTTAAAGAGGTGGCAAAGTTTCATCTTTGTGAAGTCAAGAAGGAACATATCTCTTTGTACTAGAACCAGGTCTGAATTATTTTCGTCATTTGACCCCATCGTCTGGCAAGGCAACTTTTACATGCAATGAGATTATAGATTTTTTGAAGAAAAATGAAATCCCGACTGGAATAATAATTGCAGTTGAATTTCGCGGAACTGTCTTCAAAACAGGATGCAAAGGTGGTGTTATAGTAGGATTAGTTGAGAACAACTTTTAAAAACCACTTTATTGGCTTCCTTGATTTCACTTCAATCAGCTTCCACTGAGACATCTTTTCAAACATCTTGATGACAAAAAACGGGTTCTCTATCATATTGTGGCCCAATTGGTTGATCTCTTGCGATTTGCGAATTATTACCAATTGCAAAATTTAAGCCAATTTAATCTGATCACATAGCTGTTGATAAAGATGATTTGTCAACTGACCAGATGTATATGTCTGAAATATTGCAAGCTCTTTCAACACGCGTGTATACAATTGACCTTTTTTGCTGAGTCCCTGGACAAATATTTCACGCAAGGTGGATCATTACTGCTATTCGAATTTTGAGACTCTACGTTGAACAAAGAAACCCTCTTCTTAACTTGTCATACTCTTTGAGTACATCCTGAAAATGTACTGCATCAGTTGGTTCACAATTAAAATGAATCACTCATGTTTTCCAGAATCTGCGCACTATAGTTAGTAACTTGCGTTACTTGACAGATAATCTACGAAAGATTATAGTTCCTGTATTTTCACGAAATGACTATTTCGCAAATCATACAAATAGCCTCTTTGGAATGATAGCATATGAAGAGGAGAACATCAGGGCCCCAGCCATGAAGAAAATTGCAAAAGCACGAAGTTCTGTGGACTAGAATAGTGCCATCCGTCACTTTATCATAGCAGACTTCAACACTGAAGCCTAAAATTGTATGGCTTTAGCCTACTGACAAAACTGAAAACTAACGGAACCACCTGTTATGGTTTCTTTATCGACTAAAAACACTGGTGAGTTTAAAATGTTCGATTAAAGATACCAGCTATTATAACTTTCATTATCCCACTCAATCACTAGAAAGATGCGTGAAATTATTCATTGAAGCACTGATAAAGTTTGTTTACTAGAACAGAGGGAGGATCACATCTGATCAGTTTTGGCCTCTCGAGAAATAATGGCTTCATCTGAAAGCAAGTTATATTATAAAATTCATTTACATTAAATTCTTCTCCATTTTAAGTTTATTTAACCCGTTTCGGTTAAACATCTCTATATTTTAATTAGTAAAATACTAAAACATTTTGCTCATTTTATATAATTTTTGTGGCATGAATTGCTGTTATGAAGTAAAACATCAGTAGATGAAGCGATCGTCAAGAAAAATGAATGATTAACTTTATTTTCAAGTCTATTACAAATAGTTATAAAAAATTATGATACATTAATAGATATAAAGTAAAATTATTTATTTCTAGACATATAGAAATTATAAAAATTTAGAAAAAAAAATGAAAAAGTGAAAGTTTTGAAATTTTTTAAAAAATATATGGTCTTTTTGCGGCAAATAAAGATATGATTTCATCATAATGAACATTTACCGGGACATTTCTCATATCTTCATGTAGCTATTGCGTTCTATTAAAAATTGTATTGGTATGTTTGGATAATTTAAAAAAAATGATAAAAAAACATGTTTTTTGCGATTTTTTGAAACTTTGGCCCTCTTGCGGCGGTAAAAGATATTAACCGATCGATGTAATATTTTAGAAATTTATTCTGTATTACAAAAGGCAACTTTTCCGTGCTATAACATATCGATTATAAAAATTTCGGTTTTTTCGACCCACCCTAATATACAGTGAAACCCCGATCTATCGTTCCCGCATCCATCGTTTTTCCGCATTGATCGTTTTATTTCTATGGTCCCTGCACAAATTGTATTTAATTAATGTTAACGAAACCCGCATGCATCGTTCTTCAAAAAGTCGTTTTCCCGCATTCATCGTTGTAAAATTTTTCTCTTCACCGAAATGAAATTGAAGATCAAGCGGATCCATATGACATACAAACTGGAATTAATTATTTTATCCTAAATTAACGCATTTGTGCTGTTTTAGGGGAGGAAAACATGGATTAGCGCTGATATTGTGACATGTATGTACCTGTAAATAACTGAATTTGGAACACGTATTCTTGTTTGGAGAATGGGTTATTCTATTCTGTGTAAAGGGGAGGATGGATGTATCCACTACGGCCATCTGCCACATTCTTTCACATTCCTGGCTAATCTATTGTTGTCAGTGTACGTGTTTAATTTCAAGAGTGTGAGCTTTCAAATTAATGCGTTCTGCGCTAAATTTATGCGTTCGGTGAATTTTAAGAATGGCAAAACAAATCCGAACCTTAGAAGAAAGTCTTCACATCATAGATGAGGTGATTAAAAATCATTTTGAGAAAACAATTAGCATCGTTAAAGGTTTAGGTATATCGCCGTTAACCCTCAATTCGATAATTTCGAAAAAGAAAAAAATTAGAGCAGGCTGATAATTATAGAACTAGCAAAATGTCTACTTACAGTGAGATGGAAAGACTTCTCTTCGCTTGGTACGAGCAGACTCGTACGTCAAATATTAAAGTGGATAGGAATATTCTTCGAGAGAAGGTACTTGCCATAACTGCCTCATATGGCATGGCATATGAGTCATCAAAAGGCTTTTTTGCATCAAACGGGTAGATTTATCGTTTTAAAATTTTCCATTGTTTGGTATCCAGGAAAGTTTTCGGCGAAAGTGCCGCAGTAGTAAATACTGATGTCATAGAAATGTGGTTCGAAAAACTTCCGAAGATACTTCAAGGATACAAGGATTGTGACATCTATAATGAAGACGAAACAGGCCTGTTTTATAAATGCTTGTCAGAGAGAACGCTATCGTTCAAAGGAGAGTCTTATCATGGTGGTAAACATTCCAAAGAAAGACTTACAGTGCTACTATGCACAAATAAGTACGGGTCTGATAAACGAGTACCCCTGTTATTCGTAAATCTGCTAACCCTCGATGCTCCAAGAATGTAAAGAAACTGCCAGTAGTCTGACATTCGAATGCTAAAGCATGGATGAAAAATGATATTTTTACGAAATTTCTTATATGCACTCAAAAAAGGAAACTCATTCTACTTGCTGACAATTGTTCAGCTCATTCAGTCCTCTTTGGAAAATATAAAAGTCAGTTTTTTCCAGCTAATTGTACATTTGTCGTACAACTTCTTGATGCCGGGATAATCAACTGTTTTAAGCAATTTTACAGGAGAAAACTAGTCAAAAGATCTTTATGTTTAATCTAAGAAGCAAAAGAACCTACACTAAAAATCGACCTTCTGCAGGCTATTCATTTTTTACTTTCAGCATGGCATGAAGCAACCTTTTCAGACATATAGAACTGTTTCGTGAAATGGGTTTTGTGCGAAAAATGGATGAAGAATGCTCAACAGAAGGGAAAGAAAATAATGATGATGGTGACGATAATGCAGATGAAGAGTGGTTGCGTATCTCCGAGGATGTATCTGGTGTGAAATTTAGCGATTGTATTCCCATTGATCAAGATATTGCGACATGTGTGTCCTAAGCATAGAAGAAATGTGTGATGATGCAAAAAATGAAAATAATGACGAAGAAGCAGAGGATAATGTTGACGCCGATGAAGTTGAACCCACACCAGTGCCAAGTCTGTCTGACGCAATTGTGGCATTTGAAACTGTACGACCTTTTATATTTGTACTTGAAATTATAGAAAATGACCAGAAAATTGTATATCTTGAAAATAAAAAGTGAACGGAAAACTCAACATAAAGTTACTGATTTTTAAAAATAAATATCAATTTCTACAACTTCGATTTATTTCTTTTACAGTTTGGTAAGTAACAAATTAATATTTATTAGTATACTGTATGCATTGCATGTATTAGTAATGCATAAAATTGTTTTTTTCGTGTTTTGACGTTAACCCGCATTCGTCGTTTCCCCGCATTTATCGGTTTTTTTTCACGCACCCCTTGAAAAACGATGGATCGAGGTTCTACTGTATATATATATATATATATATATATTCTTAATCCGCGAAATATAATAGAACCATGAACGAAAATATACAATAGACCCTTCTGAGTTACTCACGATTCCGAAAAGCGAGCTTTATTAATCGAAATCTCAGATATCAATATAGTTTCGAGAATTAAATTTTCATAAATAAAAACGAAGTTTCTTTCTTTTTTCTGTCCGCGAGTAGTTTTTATAGAGTATTAATCAATTTTATGAAACTAGAATATCTGTTTTTAATATTCTATCAACTTTTAAATATACATTTTTAACTGATTAACTGAATTCATAATGCATGAATAACCTAATGATAATAATTTCATAAGACAACAGTTAAATTTTTAACTGTTACTATTGGCAGCAATATATGTAATAATAAAGCTAACAAACTTCTATTAAAAATTCTTAATCAACTATATACACTTACAAAAAAAATTATAATATACATTGTATAAAAAATAGCTATTAACTTGCTAATATTCTAAACAATATTGTGGCATATGATTTCAAAGATATTTTTAATAATATTAGGTCTTCATAATACAATAAATACATTATTTTAAAAATATCAACATCGATTGACTCTGCCAATAAATGTAGACGCATGTTATATTCAAGCACTAATTTGATTATCTACAATATATATACTATTTTGCAAAATAATACAATTTATCTACAGAGTTTCGGAGTACAACAAGACAGATGTGCTTTAGTGTACTATCAGATGCATTTTTATATCAATATGAATGTACATATTGTAATACTATTATTTATTTATATCTTTATTTTGATGACATTATTTAAAATAATAATGAACATTTTAACATTTCTTGATTTCCAGTATATTATCTTACTAATTTAGAGTTAACTGAAAACATTTTATCCGAAAATAGTATTATCTTTTTAGATCTAAAAATTTTACCTATAAGGTTTCCGTTTTTTTTTTCTTTTGAGCTGAACTTAAAAAATAAATAATATATTCGTTGCATACTAAGCATGGGTTGCAAAGCTGTTCTCCATAGTTGGTTAATGTACATACAATTGCCAGGTGTAAAATTATCGATATATTTATGAGTTTGATATTTTTTTAGTCATTTGTTTATTGAGTTCAACTAATATTTCTTTTTTACGTTATCTATTCATTATTGACTTTCATTTGCTTTTTGGGTTTTTGTTTTCATTCATTTTTGGCTGAAATACAGAAATATAAAATAAAAGATAAAGTATAAAACAATAACTTTTTGCCTTCTAAAAATTAACCTCGATGGTATATTTTATAAAAATATTTTATATTTATAAACGTATACTGGAATTACATACCCACATGTAAAAAAGTAAAAGATTGTTTAAAAGACATTTATTTTTAATTCTTTAATGTTCAGTCTTAAATTTTAAGAAAAACAATGTATATCTGTGAAATTTAGTGTGTTCGGATATCTAAGCTGATGTTTCAATAGTACGGGATGGAATATTTAGCAAAAGTTTAAAAATATTATTCATTAGTAGTACTCTTATAACTCATACATATTACAAATTATTTTAATTTCTATTCATTATCTAAAAGAAAATTAGTCTGATATTTTATGATTCCCATTTGAAAATATTAAATGTAGTGTTGTAGTGTTCAAAGTTCTTCATTATTATTTTTTGTTATTTCAAGAATAATTAAACAAATTAATTTGTATTAATTGTAAGTAAAGCAGTGCAAATGAACACACATAATTTTATCAGCATTGTTTATTATTTGAGCATTCAAAGAAAACACTCAACAAATTAACTTTATAAAAACCCTTCAAGTAAAACCAGGTAAAGCAATAATTATGACCTTTTTTGCGAAATTATATAAGTTTCTCGTATATTATTGCAGGAAGAAACAAATGTTGATTATAGAATAATATTTCTTAATCAATATGCGCAATTGAGGAAGTTGTTTTGCTAGATTAAAAAGGAAAATCGATCAGCATAAAGAAAGGTGATATTATGGTAATATAAATAACTCTTATACAGTGTTCAATTAAAGTCCGCTGTCACCCCAATAAAATTTCTGAACAGGAAAAGCTATAGTCTCAAAAGTATAATAGAAAACGCGCACATGTTTTTTCGGTGATTTCTTACACTTTGAAGTGACAAAACGATATTACAAAGAAAAAAAAAACAAATAGTTATAACAACATACCTTTATTTCATATGTTCAATCTTCTCACCGTCAGCTGCAATGCCCAATGGATGCAAATTTGTCCAAAAGATGAGCAGTTCTCCCTCCGTTAAAATTTCGTGATGTCGCAGTGTAGGAAATCACGAAAAAACCAATGCGCGTTTTAACCGTTCTATTCTTCGCATTAATACCCAGAACGTATCTTTTCGTACTAATTCAATGACGCTCTGCAACTTTGTAAATCCTTCTTTTTCCCTGTCTCACAACGTTTTCAGGATAAGAATGCTAACCCCGCAGTTCTCCGCCAGCTATGCCGTAGGTGGTTTAATTCAGTACAACATGGTATATTTACTATGCCTACACCCCTCTTTTATGACTATAGATCTTGCCGTTCAGAAATTATTCGTTTAACAACACTCTTCAGCGGCACATTGTATATATCACATAAGTATTTTACATCGTTATTTGTATAATTACAATAGTTAAACTTTCTTTAAATAGAATGTTTTATTCAAATATGCGGAAGTATATACATACAATGTGTCAACTCTCAACGGTGTCCAATGGCTAATTCCTAAACCGTTAGTCATAGACATGTAGTTTCAATTACGAAAATCTTTTAAATCAGATAAAGAAATATTTTAAAAGTGATTTGGGTAAATGAAATCATTTCTTAAAAAAATAGGAAATTTAAAATTTTTATACGGTCCCCCGGTCCTATAAGTTATATTTAGTAAAATTTTCCCATTACACCAACAAGTAAGACAAAAAAAGTCCCATTCATCTAACGCTGAAATTGAGCGAGTTATGAAACTTTAAAATTGCATGACTTATGCCACTTTTCTGCTCTGGCAACAGATGTGTTCGGTTTGGCTTTGAGGGGTCACATATCAAGTGTTTAAAGTATTCGAAGATATTATCTCATGTGTATCTGCGCTCTGAAAAAAATCGTAGAAGTATTACGATTAAGTTAACATTTATTAAGTTTCAGATTGGCTAAAATAACATATGTTTTATTTTGCCACGATTTGAGACTGTTTCTTTCATGATTTCCTTTAACAAAATTTATGTTATTTTTATAAGTTTTTATGTTACTTTACCGATCATATGTATGTTTTTCCAGTTCAAAATTTGTACTCGAACTTTAACTCATTTTCAAATATCTGATCAGAATTACATTTTACATACTGGCGCAAATCCGATAACAATCTAATATTATTTTGATTTTCGGTGGTTACCATTTATACTTATTTTACAGGATAACACAAAATATTTCGAATAGATTACCGCCAAGAAGTTTAAGAAAAAAAAAATTGATTAGATAATACAAGATTGCGATTGTTGAGTTTTTTAACTTTTATGTATTTTTTAGCACTAAATCCGAAAATAACCTTAATTTTTAACCATCATGTCAGGATATTTTGCAAATCATAAATTGTCAAAGTTAAAGAATAACAAAAATCGGATACTATAAAGTAGATGAGATGTCTGTGTTCTTTAACTTTTGATAATTGATTTTTACGTACTTTCTAGCACTGAATCTGAAAATGACCTTCATTTTTAAACATTAAGTTAATTTTTTTTTGCAAATCTTAAAAGTGTAAGTTAAACTATTGCGAAAATCTCATACTATAAAACATATGAAAAACATTTTTTATTTTATTTTATTCAATAATTTATTCAAAATGTTTGCTTATCCAGGGATTCTTACAGCTAAACAGCTGAGTGATCAGACGAGATGGGGGAGGAGGTTCAATTTTAACTTTTAACTTTTTAACTGTGAAATTTGCAATTTGCGAAAAATAATGATGAGATGTTTAAAATTGAAGGTCAATTTCGGATTCAGCGGAACAGAATACATAAGAATCAAAAGCTAAAAAATATGACATAACCCAACTTTTGCAGACTAGTGCAATCTAATAATATTTTTAAATACGTATCATTTTGTAAAAAATTGAGGCTGTTAATTTAGCATAATTTTATTTAACAAAAATTCTGTTTTTTTTTCTTAAATGTTTATTAAAAATTGTATATTTTTCATTAATATGTCAGAATGATTAAAGATTTCAAATTTATATTGCAATGTTAATTTTACTCTCAACCATTTTTTTAATATATCTGATGAAATTATATTTCTACTAAATTTGTGAATGATCCCCAATTTGCAGCAAAAAATATGCTCCAACTTTATACTATTACTCGGTCAATTTTAATCGTAGAATAACGGGACTTCTTTTGTATTGCTTAACAGTGTAAAAGGAAAATTTTACTAAATATAACTTATAGGACCGAGAGACAGTATAAAAATTTAAATTTCGTAATTTTTTAAAAAATGTTTTTATTGACCCAAATCGCTTTTAAAATGTTTCTTTAAGTGATTTAAAACATTTTTGTAATTGTATATATATATATATACAAAAATTTCTTTCCCTCGTAGTAAAAATCTATCATTTCCATTTCTTTTTCTGACCCCTAAATTTCATAAAGTTCCTACAAAATATAGATTTATTTGCAGCAATGTCAACAGTATAGGCAATAATTTTAATAGGAAATTTGAGGATTTACTTAAAAAAGTTTTGAACATGTTAAAATATAAGTATAAAGATAGTAATTGTTTCTGGATTATTTCTAATAGCTTCGAAATTGCTGAAAAATTAAAAAGCACTAGTATTAATTCTATCCAAACATATGATTTTGAAAATTTATTCACTACCATTCCTATTAATAGTTTAAAGGAGGCACTTTTAAAGACAGCGGAACTGGTTTTAGATGTTACAGATTTCAACTCTAACTTGTTTAATAAACTATGTCGTTTTTGCCTTTACAACAATTACGTTTATACAGGTTCTAATGTATACTTACAGATCAATGGAATTGGTATGGGTACTAGTTACTCATCCACAGCTGCTAACTTATTTTTATTTTTTTATGAGTTTCAGTACAGTATTAATAAAGCTGATCTCCAGTTCCTGGCTTACAGATACATAGACGACTTGATCGTCTTAAACTTCAATAATGATTTTAATGAAATTTCTCAAGAAGTTTATCCTGATTCCCTGATACTAAAGAAAACTAACAATAATGGTTTGGAGGCTGATTACTTTGATTTAAAAATAATTTTAGAAAGTAACAAAGTACATATTTCAATTTACAATAAACGTAATAGTTTTCAATTTCAGGTTAATCAACTTGTTCACTGGTCCTCCAATATTTACAAACGCATTTATATTAATATAATTATTAGTCAAATTTTTCGATTTTTTAGAATTTGTACAGATAAACATCTGTTTAAGAGGGAATTGTTTAATTTTAAAAGTAATCTATATTACAAAAACAATATACCTTTAATTTTTATAAAAAATATTCAGATTTTGCAGATTTTCTTCATTACTGATCGATTGCTTTTCGACGTCAGCGAATGACTCATATTTCCTAAAGCCTTTTCAAGGACGGTTTTATGATGATGTGCTGCGTCGATTGGCAACAGACCTGGAAAGAATTAGGATTGGTTGATTGGATGTTGGATTCTGCTTTGATTAGTTTGTTTTATGTTTTATATTTAGGTTGTGGCAATGTGGCTAAGTTGGTTGAGTGTGGTTTTTTCAACGAGCATATTTTTAGCCTCTTTTACTATGTTCCAGGTGAGGCATTCATTTAATATTGTTGGCGTAGGGTCCGGTGGGTGAGCATGTGATAATAGCCATCGAATGTTAACATTTGATTTTGCTATCACTGTTCTGGCCGAAACCCACTGCCACTAATGCATATTTTATCGAATGCGCGGCTGCTTTTGAAACATAACCCACTGCCGATGAGGCCTATTTTTTCCTAGTTTTTGTTATAGTTTTAATGTTTACAAAGTTATTTTTCTTGTTCTGTGAGGGGGGGGGGGGTGTGCTGGTTCAGGATAAATATAATCTTATACTGGTTTATATATATATATATATATATATATATATACAGGGTGGACATAATTAAACTGCAAGTGTTCAATGGGTGCTGGACAGAAAACTACCGGGCATATTCCAGTGAAATTTGGTATCTACACGTTTCAGAACATGCGCAAGTCAAACATGCAAAATAATCGCAATTTTCACCCGATAGATGGCACTGTACCGTATTTAAACATTCACCGGTGGCATATACAACCTCCAAAATCGATAGACAGAGTATAACGAAATTCTAAGAGGCATATAAACAATATAAAATATCATTTACAGTCTATCAAAATTCCATACAATTCGCTTCAGTAATTAAATTTTTACAGAATCATGTAATAAAAATTAGCTTGAATAAGATCACAAATTAAACAATCCGTAAAGACGCTTTGGCAAAAAAGCCATTACTTATTCAATGAAATTATTACAAGATGTGCTCAATATGTGAACCACCAGATGCAACCACATTCTGAAAACGTAAAACAGCATGGTCCACAGTCGATTTTAAAATCTGTGGTGTAACACACCTCACGTGTCCCGTTATGCTAGATTTCAATTCATTAACAGAAGCATATCGTTCTCTATAAACCATATTTTTCAGATGTCCCCACAGATAAAAATCACAAGGATTAAGGTCCGATGAACGTAGTGGTCAAGCGTTGTCGAAACCTCTGCATATGACTTGGTCCTCACCAAAGGTATCACGCAGCAATTTTTAACATCTTTAGCGATATGAGGGGTGCTCTGTCCTGCATAAATACCGCTGTTTCTAAACATTGTCGCTCTTACAATGCTAGAATCAATTGTTGTCTCAACATCGCACCGTAGCTAGTCCCTGTAACACTACAGCGTTTGGGACCACTTGGAGTTGGGTTCTCAAAGAAATATGGGCCCACAAGAAAACCACAAGTCATTCCACACCATACAGTTACATAATCGGAATGGAGGTGTTCTTCACGTTTAGCGTATTGTTTGTCCGTTCCCCATATCCTGCAGTTATGCGCATTTACACTACCTGATAGTGTAAAATGTGCCTCATCTGTCCACAATATTCTCTGTATCCAAGTGTCATCTTCAATGATTTTCGACAGGACAAAGTTTGCAAAATAAAATCAAAGGGTGTCATCCGAGCCACACTTCTTGCGCTCACTTGTTGCAGCATACTGGCTCCTGAACTGCTACTCGTAGTCGCAATGGCGTCATCAATTTGTTGCACTCTTCTCGGGTTTACGGGACGTTGCCGTCTTGTGCCTGGAATAACGCCCAATTCTCATGATTCTTCAAATTTTAAAATCATATTTTTCAATCCATTGACATTCTTTGGACTTCTTCTTAATCGTTTCATACGCCGGTATTCTTTCAGAATAGCTGAATAATTGCTACTATTCTGATAGAATATTTTCACTAACAATGCACGTTCCTTCTTATTCAGAGTCATGACTGTCCTTTACGCAATGTATTGACGTTTTTATACAGTTAGATGGGCTTAAAATTTGCATATATGCTGTCGAAAAGCATTGAAACACGGTATAGCGCCATCTATCGTGTGAAAATTGCGATTTTTTTGCATATTTGACTTGCGCATATTCTTAAACATGTAGATACGAAATTTCACTGGAATATTTCCGGTAGTTTTCTCCCCAGCACCCCTTGAACACTTGCAGTTTAATTATGGCCACACTGTATGTCTATATATATATATATATATATATATATATATATAACGACTGAGAGGCAGGGAGAGAGAGAGAGAGGAAGATAGTTTCCATCAAATGACAGTAAGTCCGTTGCGAAAAAGGACTGGAAGAGATGCTTTAAAGACAATATAGCAAGAAGGGAATTCAAGGTTTTGTTTGATTAGCTTATAACTGTAATAAGTGGTTCCGTTTAGTCCCATTAAAATTTTCAAGTGTATTCTATTTTACAGTGGATATCGATGTTACGTTATCACGACACCCTTTGACTTTCTTTTATAGAGATATGCTTCCTTTGATTACAAAAGTGAAAGAGCTACAGGTTTACAACGCGAGTGCACTCGCATTAGTGTCTATAGGATCCCGCTTCACAAAATGTGGCCGGAAATGATACACAGATAAATTGGCTAACTTCAAAGAGAATTTGCACATGATTAAAAGGTACCATAAAGCCGCGAATAACATGAAATATCCCAATATAAGAAAGATAAGCTCATGAAGAGTATTTTGGGAGAAAAACTATAGAAAACTCAGCGTATCATGTTTTACCTTCAGTAACTTTGTTAGTAGCGAACTGATAGTTTTTTGTTTATCCTTCTATAGACATCAGCTAGAATTTTACCAATCGGAGTACTCTAAAAATAGTTGAATCAATTTCGAAACACATTGGAGCAATTTTTTTTAAATATTCCACGCATGTCTTACATTTGCGGTTTCTGTCGAACGTTGAAAATAAATCTACTTGCAGAGCTAAAGACTCGCTTGTAATAAACCTGAGACAATAACATAGTTATTATGTATAATAGTACATTTGATTAAAACTTTTCAACAATTATATAGACTCCTAGCTCCCAAACTAGACATTGACCTTCGTTCTGTTTTGCGTTCGAAGCGTTTCTTCATCTTTTTTTTTTCTTTTTGCAAAATTATTGTCTTTTATATTCATCTAATTGTTTCTGATACATTGTGCGTCTATCTATCTGTTTATCTCTCTACGTATGAAGATATAGATATAGTGTCCCGTATTCTGAAAACATTTCCCTTTTACCGTCGGATAATTGCTTTATGCAAAGGAAGTAGAAGCACCAAAATATATTTCCCATGATTCTTCAAAACTACTGATTTTGTTGCACTTTAAACAGTGATTAAGTTGGTCACCCTTTTATGGCCATATGTAATAACCAATGAGGGCAAATAGTTCTATGTACTCTACATGTGCAGCTTTACGGTAAGGAAACATACGCCTTTTTCCCTAGTTTTTAGAACGCTTACAACAATTAAGAAGTGTCAAGGTGGAATGCAGGTGCTGGTCTAAATAACCCGAAACTGATTTCACTTTTAACAGAGATATCGGTTTGATTAATCATTGTTCGTGAACAATATGTATAGCCGTTTTATGTTTCAACATTTTACCATCTCAGCGTAAAATTAGTATAAAGTAACTTAGACTTGTTTATATTTAAACGAAACACCTCAATTGGTACAAGTTTTCGCCATCGTATGGCTATGTCGTAAATTTGTATAGAATTATTTTTTGTAAAATACCTCATTAGTTATACAGCAGAGTACGCAATTTTAATGTTTTTTCTAAATTTAAAAATTCTATGGATATTTTTTATATTTAGTTTTCGCTTTTCAAAATATCTGTCAAAGATGCTAGAAGTCTTCTTCTGAAATGTGCATTTTTTATCGATTTTATACTATTACAAGTACTGTAATGAAATGATTTTACAAGCATGTGCAGTCTACCACAATGCTTTTTCTATTGATATTGGATATGCATTCTATACATTAAAAATAGGAAAAATAGCAAAAAGTTAAAAAATATATAGTATATGTATAAAAATGTTTAAATATTTACCAATTTTTATTTGTAATTATTTTTATAATTATTAATCTATAAAAGAATCTGAAGTGGCTCTACTCGACGTTACGAACGCTAAAATACGCTACCAAAAAGTAAACTAGAGCAAATTTAACATTATTGTAGACAATTTGCTAGGCTGAATTCGAACGCTTGAACTCCCGTTTTTTAACTACGTTACATCGGCTTCATTATCTTTTGATGGCATTGCAGTAATTTTTATATCTTATACTATGTCACATTTTCTGTGACATTTTCCTTCTTGAACTGATTGTAAAATGGTTTTAAAATGGTTGAAGAACTCATTAAAGACCTAATCCGTTGGCCGAAATTTACGAAAATGTATACTACAGTTCTAGAGACAGTGGTCTGTAACGTATTGGCAAAACGGACGCTCAATCGAAAGTTACTATTTAGGCGGTAATGTGTTCACTCTATCTCTTACACCCACACGGACACAAATCATGAATACAATACTTTGCTAACTATGTGACTTACACTATGATTTCGGAGAGTAACAGATTGCATGCTCATAATGATTGCGAGTAATGCTACCTACATTAAAATTGTCGTTTATATGCACATTTTCGAAATTATTTTTATAGATTTATTTGCAAGATTTATTATTAGCATTCCAAATAAGTTTGCACTTTATTCGTGCGGTTACTAGAAAAATAGTTGTGGCCAATTTAATAAACAACAAGTATTACTTCAAATACCGATATTGAGCAGGATGGCTAAAAGAATTGTTCACAATGTTTCTATGAATGATTTCCCTACATTTTACCCATACCTATACTGATAAAGCTTAATTGACACTTCCAGATTAATTTTATTGATAGGAAACAATATAGATAAGAAATCTTTAAATCCGATCTCCGATTTTTCGAAAATCCTTTTTTCCATTATTTCCACGTACTATAAAATTCGTTGCGTAAAATGTTTTAAAAATAGCATTTCACTGAAAATTTGACAGAATTCTTTGCATATTACTCACAATGTTCTGAACTATACTCTAATCACTGTGCGATAATGTAGAAAATTGATAGGTATTCAAATATTTTAAAAAGGAAAAATATATATATAATTTTTAATTTAAAAAATGTATTTTTTGACATGTTTTGAAATATTTCAGTTAATTTTAAAGATATTGTAAAAGTACTTTGGTGCACAGGTAAGTGATAGAGTAGTAAGTAGTATTTAAACAAATATATATATATATATATATATATAGTTGAAATGAGTGTACGCTGTATCCCGTGAGCAGGAAATTTTGTTGAATAAAATGGCAAAAAAATTAAATCCTATGAATATATTGTAAGATTTTATATTTTTTCATTGTTCTTTATTACAAATGAACTAAAAATATGTGCAGTTCATTAATATTGCGTATAATAAAACAGCTCCGAACGCCATCAGCCAGGTACTTTAATAGAATTATTTTTGTTTCAAACATACTTTTATTTTTCAATTGAATCCTACTTTTATTTTGACGAAATTCTATATAATAATAACTGAGAAACATTTTTCTGGTGTTAATCTACATATAAATTTATTAAAAAGTTTTGTAAGATATTAGTATAAAAACTGAAAATATTTCTGTCATAAACTGATTTTATAAGGAAGAAAGATCATCGGTGCGGGTATTTTATTACTACCAGACATTCTTTCCAATAGTCTTCATCCATTTGAAATAGAGATGATGAATTTTCCTAAATTAATTTTTTGAGATGTAAATATGTGAATACAAGAAAAAATGTGCCTCTTTGTATGTTGTATCTTTTTATAAGGGTAATATAAAAATGAATGTTTTGCGCACTGATATTAATTAAATGATACTGATTTAAACATTTATTTTATAATTGACTACTAATTTCATTTGTGAAATATTATTGATAAATGCAAAATCTATCTTTATTTTTCCGATTTTAATTATAAATTGTGATTTTTAAATTCATTATAATGGTTTTCATTTAATTATTTAATCAAAATTTTTTGTTTCGTTTTAAAAAACTTTTCAGCAATATTCAAAAGTGTTTATGAATTTGGTTTGTCTGGCCGTCAGCCCACCTTTCCGTTAGTCCGTCTGTCTGTCCACGCTCTAACTCGTGTAAATATACTCAAAAGTTCATGCAATTGATATATGTTAATGGTGTTTACCATGGATTGTTTGGTATTGAATATGAAGTGTGTATAATTAATAGTTCATTTACAGGGACTCTAAAAATAATTCCGTTATATTATGCTCAATAAGGAAGTCTATTTTAATTCCATTACGCTATTTCAAATGTATTTAAATTTATGTAAATCTCTGAATTTCACTACAAGATAATTACTATCAAACAGGAAGTTCTTAGCATGTATCTTTTATATACAGCAAAAGAAATCGGATACAGAATTGTCTTTGAGAAAAAAAATTGCTGTAAGCGCGTTTTCAATTTCGGTATGCACTTTTATATTCAATTCATTTTTTGCATGTTACTTGTTCTTTATAAATTCTATAATTCATATACAGGACTGCACAAACGAATTTACATTCAATTCCTCTTATAGCGGAAACTGAAGGAGAATTTTCAATTGTGCAATGTATTTCCTAACTAAATTTAATTTTTCCTTGCATGTAGTTTATAGAAACAAATCTATATAGATACAAATCAGAGTGTATCTGAAAAAGTGGGGGGAACTTTTTGAGGTGATAGAACGCACCTATACGAACAAATTTCGTGGTAGAACGTGTGATCGGAACGCAAGCGGTGTAAAGTTAAAAGGTAGTTTTCCACCATCCCAGGGCGATGGATAAGTCGAGGTGGTCCCATACATTGGCCACCAAAATATTCGAATCTCTCGTGTTTGGTCTTTTTCTTTGGGGCCATATGAAAAGCCTATTCTACGAGTACCCTAATGAAACCGATATGGGTCTATTCGCGGCGATTGCCGTTGTTACCGGCGATATTAGGGTTTGCAAATATGCGTCAATCCCTATCCCGCAGGTGTGAAGCGTGCATTACAGCTGGTGGAGGATCTTTTGAGCAATTTCTTTGAGCAATTTCTTTGAGCATGTATATTAATTACATTCCTGTTAATAAAATGTTTTCTGAAATATATCCTCTCATTCTTGTGTTAATTCTTTAACTGCGACTGTGGAAAACTGCCTTTTAGATTCTCACCGCTTGCCTTCCGACCATACATTCTATGGTGACATAAGCTCGCATAGCTGCGTTATATCACCCGTAAAGTTTACCCCCCTGTTTCTGATAAACCCTGTATATTGTATACAGGGCTGCTCAATAAATTCGTATAATTTCAGGCTGTTGATGGGAATTCCTGAAATTTGGTTTTCAAATGTGTTATGCGTTTCCAAATGTGTCAGTTAGACATCATGTTTCAACATATTAAAAGGTGAATTTTTGTTACATTATTCTAAAAATATTGGAAAGTGTTTCATAATCTATGCTTGAAGCATAAAATTTTCTTTCTTCTTTGTTATAAGTTAAGTCATGTGACATACGTTGAAAACTTTTAAAGACAAATAAATCCCCATTTTATATTATTAAGAAAAGAAAAAGTCTTATTTGAAATGATGTAATGTGAGATTACAATTATGCTTGTAAAAACAAGTAGCGATTTAAATAAAGTTTTCTTTTAATTTACTAAAAAGTACTTTATCTCTTATATAATATGCGACGAAACAAAAGCTTAAAAGCAGTTTTTTTTAATCCATAAATATCTTACTCAAACACACATTTAATATTTATATTTCGAAAAATTTGCAAAGTTAACTGTCGTAAATAATAGATTTTAAGAAATAAAACGAGAATAAACGAAATAAAAAGAAAAATGAAAATGAAAATTTCACACGTAAAAAGTTTGAGACCAATCATTTCAATATCCTCCACATAACTGAAGTATAAAAACTTTGTGTTATTCGAAAATAAAAATATTTGAAGAAAAGTGTTCTACACTGTACATTTTTTGCTTTCTTAAGAATTAACAGTTAAAGGAATGTTCTGCATTTTAGAAATAAATAATTTTTTACATTTGAATTTAAATGTTTAATTTAAAATTTACTTCGAACTTCATCTGAAAAATAACATTCTTAATAAATATGACTATCATTCTATAGTTTAAATAATAAATTATGTTTTTTAAGATTATGTAAAGTGATTTTATTTCATTAATTATTATAAAATTTTATTTTTTTTATAATTACATAAGAAGAATTACTGATATGGAAATTTAAATTTTTAAACTACATCAGTATGAAAAAAATATTTTAGTAAAAAGTATGTCAAATTTTATATATACATACAATGATCAAAATTTAATTTAGATGCATTGTAATATAATAAAACAATTATGTTTGTAAAAATAATAACCAATTTAAATAATGAATTTTTTATGTACTTAATTTTACTTAAAGGAAAGGTCTGTGCATATATAACGATATCATTTTAGGGGGAGGGGTGGGTGGGGGATTCGGCACATGATACAATAAGATATCGCTAGGGGTGAGGGGAGATTTGTCTTATGGTATCGTTATCATTTTTGATCCAACCAAAAGTTTCTTTTTTTATTTGTAACTTGGTTTTATATAAAAAATAGTATGTTATACTTTTTTAGGCTGTTATCTATTTTTATGACAATACAAAATTATTATTAAAATCTTTAAATGATTATAAAATTATTTAATTCATTCCCCTACATGTGGCATCACCATTCTTCTGCCATACGTTATGTATGTATAATCCGCTGTTCGAGGAACAATATACGAAGTATGTTTGAAATGATTCTTGTGTTTACTATTAAATAAATAGAAAGACTGTTATCCACCTGTTTTGTTGATAAGAATAAGAATTCAGTTTGACACCCCCCCCCCCCTCTTTCCCGTGAAGAGACATTATTACTGTTGAATGCATTATGTAACAAAAAGCTATTATTAAATTCTTTTAAATATTAAGTGTTTCCTTTGTGTTATTTGGTATAAAGTTATTTCATATATAAAGTGAAATTTTATTGACTTCGTTTTAAATTAATAAAGTATGCGAAAATTAAATGTAATCATATTTGTATATCACTCCAAAGATAAGGAAAAAAATATCCAAAAATCAAAATAATATTTAGATATTGATAACGATATCATTACGAAAGGGTGGGGGGTGAGGGATGACAATGTGTGATACAGTAAGGGAGGAGGTCGAAAATTACTAAAAAGTTTTAAAGTTTTATAAGTACAGGCCCTAAACCTTAATATACAATGAAACTGAGAGTTAAAAAATAATTTCTTTTTTACTCTTTAATATCTTGTTCAAACATATATTTATTTTCTTAATGTGGGTGCAATTTTTGGAAATTAACTGAGAGTAAATATCATTTTTTAACAAAAGAAAAAGAAAAATATTTATATATAAAGAAGAAATTCAAATTGCGCTGGAATCAAATAGTTGCGGATCCCTTTTTTCTGAGAAAAATTTCAATATTAAGCAAGATGTGATCATATGCTTTAAATAGAAATATATTCCTTTCATTGATCTTGAGATAATTCTTGGAACATAAATAAAATCCTTTTAAGGGGACTCGCTGCCATTTAAAGAATTATGTACCTTTTATAATTAAAAGTTATGACTTATGACATAAATTTTAAGGGGTCTAAGAACACTTATAGCTTTAAGATTTTCGAAATTCTACTTTTTTTCATTTGTTAAACTACTATACTGTCTGATTATTTTGATATAATTGTTTTCTTGAAATTCCCATTAGAGCAGAAGTTTCGGGTTTTAGAATTGTAGCCGCGCAATACCTGAAGTGGCCTTTCCGAAACTTTGAAGTCATTTTTTTCTCAAAATGGGCATAACGCGCAGGATATCTCGAACACTTTTCAATATTTTCTCATGATATTTCCAACATATATGTTTCATGTTATTAGTAAAACCTGAATCAAAAATTTTCTTTTTATTGTTCAAAATACTATTACTTTAGGTGATTATAATGTTGAAATTTTCAGACAATTTTATTAGCAAAATACAACTTTGAATTAAAAATATTAAAATGCATTAAATAATAATTTATTTAGGTTCACAGTAATTACTCTAATCTGAAGTATAATCAGGTACCAATTCTTTAATTCCAGTTGTAAAATTTATTTTGTAATCCAGCGCGTAAGCTGTCATACCAATTTTCTCCTTGACAAATGTCTGACAGTTTAAAGACCCCTATAAATATTAATCTTGCATCTTGAAATGCATCACAATTTTGCATGACAAACGAAAGTACATACATATAACTTTAATATCTCTAAAAATTTTGTTTTGAAATTTATATTCATTTCGAAACATATATTGTTGGAAATTGAGAATTTTTTTTCCAATTTTAAGAGTCCTGAGACCTTTTAAAGGACAAATAAATTCCCATTTTATACTAGTAAGAAAAAAACTCTATTTGATATGATATAATATGATATTACAATTATGTTTGTAAAAACAATAAATGATTTTAATAAAGATTTCTTTTAATTTAATAAAAAGCACTTAATCTCTTATATAATAAGCGATGAAATAAAAGCTTAAAAAACTATCTTGTTATCCATAAATATATTTTTCAAAGAGACATTTCAATTTTACCTTTAAAACAGATTAACTTTCGTAAATACTAGATTTTATGAAATAAAAAGTGAATATACGAAATAAAAGGAAAATAGAAAATAAAAGTTGCACAAACGTAAAACTTTTGTAGTCAATCATGTGAATATCCTCTACATTATTTAAATAAAGAAAAAAAATATTTTTAAAGAACTTAGTGTTATTTGAAAATAAAATTATGTCAAGAAAAATATTCGACAATGTACATTTTTTGCATTCTTTAGAATTAATGTATAAATAAATGTATGAATAAATAAATTTTTAAATATACATTTTAATTTATAACACAAAATTTATCTGAAAAATAATACTCATAAAAATATTACTATCATTCATTAGTTTAAGTAATAAATTACAGTTTTTAAAATTATGTAAACTGATTTTTATTTCACTAATTATTTTAAAAATGTATCCTATTTTATAGTTAGAATAATGACATATTGGAATTTTTTTTAAATTCAAAATTGCATCTATATACATATATATATATATATATATATATATATATATATATATATATATATATGTTTTAAAAAAAGTAAGCAAGTTTTACATACATATACAATGATCAAATTTAATTATGATTCCAATAACCAATTTAAATAATAGATTATTTTATTTACTTAAGAGTATTTATGGTAAACCTTAATATACAATGAAACAGAAACAGAAAAAATAATTTAAATATCGTGTTCAAAAAGACATTTAATTTTATACAGTTGGAGCAATTTTGAAAATGACTGACTGTAAATATGATTTTGTAACATAAAAAAAAAAGGATATAAATAAACAAATAAAAAGAAAAGAAAAATGCGGTGAAATAGAATGCTTGCAAATACTTTATTTGGAAAAAAATGCAATGTTAATCAGGATGAGATCATATGCTTTAAATAGAAATAAAATCTTTTCATTCTTCTTGAAGTAATTATTTTAACAGAAATAAAATCCTTCTAAAGTTATTTTATCCATAACTTTCAAAAATCATACATAGAATTTTCAGTAATTTAGCTCGATTTCAGAATATTGTGGGAATATCTTTTTGGCACATCCTTATTTAAGGGGCATCAAAGATTAATAGCCAAGCGAGTGGTGTGAATTACCAATAAGTTAATAAAATTCTCTTTAAGGCGTTTGTATTAATATTTATTTAATGTATACATACACGTTATATATTACTGTCTAAGGCATCCGATATTATCTGGGTTAGTGATAATAACATATTTATACCTAAAAACAGTGTTAAATTAATTTACATTTTTAAAAGAATACCTGCTAAAGCAAAACTAATGTTAGGAGACCACTTTTTCCGGCAGCCTACACCTTCAAATATGCATGTTTTTATATTTTATAAAGTAAATCTATCTAAACGGGCACAGAATTAGGGCCCCACCGTCTTAAATAGCGGAAACCTTGCGGTCTACGCATACTCCGGCTGTTTTATTTTAAATTTTTAAACGAAAATATTTCCAAATGAACGTAATGTTGTGGGCGCCACCGCTTTTGTTTGCCTTTTTTATCTGTATGTCTTGTATTCCTTTGTTTTCAATCTCAACACAGTTCCTTGGATATATAGGCTTAATTTTCCTAAGATATACCTGGATATTTAAATTCTTGAAAGGAAAATTGTACTGACATACGGTGTAACTAATTCAAGCACTGATACAGAGTTCACAGGTATCTGTAAATAGAATACAAAGGATTTTCTTGTAAAGTAACGGAATAAAAAGATTACTTATATGTACAACTACGAAAGTCTGAAAGCAAAAAAAAAGCTTCAATGGGATAGATTGGGTGAATATGCCGCATTTTTTTATTTAAATGTTTTTAAAATCGCCTGTTGTTTATATTTGTTATTCATTGATTTCTTGTTACAGTTTAGACTCTTATGTATGATTTAAAAACTTATTTCATTTTACAGATGTTATAGGGAGCATCCAAAATTTTGTTTTTGTAAATACTTGCATTAATCTTACCCATAGGTATGGGATAGATGGCCAACTATCCAGGGGTAAGATGCCTTATGGAGTTTCAATGTGAACAAACATTTTTGTGAAGCAGTATAAAACATAATGGGATGAATAAAAGTAACTTTAATATAATAGACATACTAAAGTCGTTCACTTACTTAATATTAAGAAATTACACTAACATGAATGTAACAAACGTTCACAATATAATAAAAGAACAAACTAATATTTATTTATTATATAATTATTTATGCTATGCTTGTTTGTATAATATTTATTTAATATATTATGTTCTACTTAACATTTAAAAGAATTATGGTTATTAAGTATGCTTATTTTTAAGCATTATAACAAGTTTAACTACGGTAAAGCCACTGTGATAAAGTGCTTTAGAGTCAATATTTTTTGTTAATGTTTTTCATATATCCCTTTAATCTCTTTAGAAATATCTCAGATCTGCCACAAACTGCACATATGTTTGGGAACTTTGAGCAGCTTTTATATAACCAACAGTTTCACTGAATGCACTTGATCCCATCAATATTTCTCGAGGTTTCTTTGCACTCTGTTAGATATTGTGAACAATCATTCACTTAAAAAAAAAATTCTCGTCTTCTGAATCTTGAGAGCGAATCTAATTATCATCTATATGATCGTCAGTTGAAGATTCTGTCTTTCTAACCTTTGATTTCTTATCTAATGCATTTTTAGAAAGTCTTGAGAAACCTGTAAATTCGCAGTTGCTATTGTCACACCGATTTAGTTTGGCTTTTATAGGCCTTTAAAATTATTTTTATTTGAATACTAAACTGATAAAAAAACTTTGGTGAAAATTAAGTCATATTTAAAACGATACATATAAAATGTCTAATGTAAAATAAATTTCTTATAGCGTCTTTTTAAAACTGTTTACTTAACCATTTTATACAAGCTAAATATTAAATTGTTGTGTTGATCTTATTTAACCAGTCAAGAAAGTAGCAGTTATCTGTCTCGACAGCAGTTTATTCTCTCATAAGATCCCTCAGCCAAAGGAAAATGAATGGAAACCTGATTAAAGGAGGTCACCACAAGTCGTTTAATTACGATTTATTCTTCCGTAATCTTTTCAAATCAGAACAAATTAGTTTATTTTTAGGGTCTGCGATTTCTGGGTGAAGGTTGGCGATCATAGCTCTTAGGGGGCAGAAACCCCTAGTTATCTAAAACTATATTCTATACTACCGATATTTTCATTTATTAAAATTATTTGAAGCTGCATTTAACATAAAACTTTTAACATTGATTAAAATAAATAATTATTAAACAATTATTTTTAAAGGCAATAAAATTTATTTATAAGGCAGAATACATGCAAAAACCTTTCAAATTATGTTCACCTTAGATTTTAATTTTTTTTATGTCATTTTAAACATTTAGCATTTTTTAAAAATTTTAATCAATAATTTTTTTAATGAGTTGATTAAAATGACGATTTAATCACTGATTTAAATTATATGATTAAAATTGTTGCAAAGTTAGTTAATAGCTAAGAGTAATTTAAACCATGAAGAAACAACCAGGCATTTGGCTGCAACGGAAAATAACCGGCATCTTACACCAAGAGAAAACAACCGGCATCTTACACCAAAAATTTTTCGTCGACTCACCCCAATGTATTGCGCAAGACGCCGGTGCCTCCCATTGATGTGAAGAAGGTGGAACACGCCACTATTTAGGCTTTGCGGAATAGCCAGGTACCAGTACTCTATTAAAACATCAGATTTATTTCTCTGGTGTTTAAACTAAAACTTATATAGGCAAATAAAGAAGTAACATAAAAGATTCTGGACACTTACAAGAAGTGTGAAGACGAAATAGCAATAAAAAAGTACCACTTAAATTTTTTTTAAAAGAACGCAAATGGAAATTAATGTATCACTAGGGAACCGTCTTCCTTACAACTGGGCAACGTTTCCATACATTGCCTGCGCATATGGAAACTACGGCATCTTGTACAACACGGCATCTCACCTTAAGTTACCCTATAATTTACATTACAGATATAATGACTCAGAACTTGTTTGTGAAGTAACATTTAAAAGGAAAAGAATATTTTTAATTATGTCATATAGCATGGTACATCCTGGGTAATGCCTAAAGGTAATCATAATTCGATTAGTGGGAGCCTGGCATAGCACACAGTAGCTTTGAGCTGACGGGGGCTTATATGCGGACGAATCACAAACTCCTTGCTGTGACACATGGATTAAGTGGTTGCCTAAAATCTCGGTTGTTGCAGTTTTCCGGAACCCTTCCTTCATGAAACCCGGTTCTCGGAAGAAGCTTTTATTAGCGATAATATGGGAGAAAGGGTCAGTAGTTGTACCTGTTTCTCGGTTGGGGGGGGGGTAACTAAAGGCAAATTCTAGCTAATATAATAAGACTGTATCCAATATTATCTGGGCGAGAGAGAGGCTAGGATGTACTCTGAATCCAAGAGTTGTTGGAAGCCTTTGAAGTGCGTCCAGTTAGACTATGAGGCGGAGAGAAGCATCTCTCGGCTATGACGTAAGACCTCGAAGCACAGTAGCATGCGCACGTTTCTTATGGCAAGTGACGGCTACCATTGCTTACGATTACACTAGGTCGGAATGCCCACTTCGAGGGATCGCTCGGGGGATCAGTACGCCTTCACTACCTTTTCTGCAATAAAACTAATAAGATAGTATAAAGAACATATTCCTACTTTTAAACCGTTTTACAGAATTAAAATGCTAGTAAAAATACTAAAACTAACGATAGTATTGAAGATTTTGAATAACGTTTTAAAAACGGTTTTATTTGCATTGGAAATGCAGATACGTATACAGTTAAAAATAAGGTCTACAACGGGACTTATTTTCTAATTTTACGTCACAAAATAACATTTATTAATAAAATAAGTTGCCGTTTTTTTTCAGCAGATAAATAAAATATGATGAATTAAAATATGGAACATTGTCTTCAAAATCGAGGAAACACTGTTTTTTGAAAAGTAATTTGGACGGGTAATGTTAAAAATTCTGTTATTGTCATTTGTTAACTACAGGCTTCCTAATCTACGATGAAAATTTAGTCATTTTTCTTGTTTAAAATCTTTCCGTTTCCCTTAACATGTTTAACAGATTATTTTCTATATAATCCCTCGAGAAAAGCAAATTAAGGAAGTAGTACATTATTATCAGTTACGTTTTCTTGTTGTCCGTTCTAAAAGAAACACAGTCAATACATTATCTTTATAAACCCACTCTATAAAAAAATAACTGGCGACAATTAAGAAGTTTTTCTCTTTTCACTAATTATATAAATCGACCGTTTATTATTCCAAGAAGCAAATAATTTATTGATAACAGTGCAATCCTTCTTAATTTGTTTGAGCATATAAGAAAGTTCTTTTGGCAGTTCTTTTGGAATGAAACGAGCATTGATTTTTTAAGACTCGACATTTTATAATTTATGCGTCAAACAGATTATAAATATATAAGCAATATGTTTTTATTGATTTTTTGGATAAATTTGGACCTTTTTATGCGAGATGGTACATAAGTTATTTTTCTTTCTAATTCGTTTTATCTTTATTATCTTTATTATCTTTTTTTTTATGTTTCATGACTTTTCATTATCTAATCGTTAAAAATTAGCATCACCAAAATATTTTTATTTTTTCTAAAAACAAATTTTTCATTTAAATAAATACCAGCTAATTCAAAAGTTTCAAAGTAACCTGCTTATTTCAATACTTTTTATACCCAAGTATTAAAAGTAAAGGTTAACAGGAAATTTTACCATTTAAGATTCATACAGTTTACACGACATTTTATGTATTTTGGATATTTTCGCGAGCAGGTATAATATAGACCAAAAAATCATTTTTTTTTTTCTACAAGCATGTAAAAAATCTTTAAAAATACATACATGTTTTTATTTGTGCTTAATAAAAAACCTTACATTTGTGATCATGTTTTCTAATTTAATTTTGAAAGTTTTTGATTTATTTAAAATTCTGATACGGACAAGAATCCCATTGAAAGGGACATTCGTATTTAAAGATTTATATAACTGAATAATTCAGTAATTATTGGGTGTAGTTAGTATGCATTTATTTTTTATACTTAAACTGATTGTATTTTTTTATTTATAAATGGAAACTGATATATATACAAGGATCACTCTGAAATTTGTGAGATGCTGATTGCAAGTTAAACTTACCAAATCTTAGGAGTGTTCAAAGTACTTCTCTCAAAGATCAATGCATTTTTGTAGGCAAATTTTCCAAAGATTAAATGCCTCAAGCCATTCATTTCTTGGAATAGATGAAATATATACTTTTATAGCCTCATCACATCTTCTGAATTAAAACGACTCCCAGATAATTTTTTTAGATAAAAAAGTAGCCAAAAATCTCACATAGCAAGATCAGGAGAATAGGGTGAGTGTTCTATCACTTTGATATATTTTTGTTTAAAAAAATGACTGTAATCCTTGCTGAATGAGAAGATGAATCGTCATGGTGTAGTATGTGTCCCCTAACAATTCTCTTGAAGAATTTCTGGAAGACACTTAGTGGTGTACCAGTTAGCTCTAACTGTTTTCTCTCTCACTAGCTTAAGACCTTGAGGGGCGGTGGGATGAATATTTGCACTAGAAAAATTTTATAAAATTTTACTTTTCTAACTTAGGTGGAGTAAAGTCCTAAAATGGCTCTTTTCCATTTTGCGATAAAATTTTTGGGATATTCCAGTATGAACTTAACATTACAGATACACAATTACTTGCTCCTGAAAGGATTAACAGCTTTGATCAGACCGGAACCTTACGGTAAGCCTTTCGATATTTTTTTGTTGCCGATATTTTCAGTTAACCGTTTAATACAAGCTAATTTTAACCCTTTATCTACTTGCGGTACTTAACAGTACCATTAAAATAACTTATAATATATATATACAGGGTGATTAATAAATATCGAGACAATAGGCTATTTCCTTAAATATTGCCCCTAGACCCACACTTCCAATTGCAAAGTTTCATACAAAAAGGTGCAGAATTTAATGACATAAGTTACAACTCCAATCTATTTGAAAAAATACGAAAATTAAATTTTTATACGGCCCCCGTAGTGTAAAAATTCCAATCAGGAAAACTTTCCTTATCCATTCCCGAATTAAACACAAAAAATTGCATCTTCATATCTAAAAAAACTCGCAGAGTTACGGCCGTTTAAATAATTCATCAGGTTTTAAGGGATTAGACACAAATTGAAATGCGTAGAATCCAAGAAACAATGTTACTTTAAGAGTTCCAGGAAACATGTAAAAAATATATTTGTTGAGTTAGAATTTTGATTTTTTTTTCTTTTTTTGTGATGGTTAACCATATAATTTGCAAAGAAAATCACATCCTAATATTTCTAAAGAAGTTTAAAAAAAAATTAAATGATTATTATTTTTTTAGCGGATTTAATTTAGAATCTTTATAACTCGAAACATTATTCATCGGATTTCAACTTTTTTTTTCATTTAATTAAGGGGAAAGTATAATTTTAGTTTTGTTTTAGATTTTTTTAAAAATATTAATTTTAAAAATATAAAAAATATTTATTTAAAAAATTATGTAACTTAATTTAAAAAAATCGTTTTTTCAAAATTGCCGAAACAAAATTAATGTAAAATGATTAAAAAAAAAAAAAAAAAAAAAAAAAAAAAAAAAAAAAAAACATGTTCCAAGTTTGCACCTTTCTTATTTGCGATTCTTGACTTATAATAATTTAAGGACAAGAAATGTTATTTAAAGAAAAAAAAAAGTTGAAAAAAGCATTTAAAGTTTTAAAAATTGATTGGCTTCTAATAAATGTTTAAATGCATTTTTGAAAAATCCACCTGAAAAAGTAACTTTTTTTCTGTAGCTTAAACTTTGGATACTGTTTAACTTTTTCCCGTTTTTCAGTTTAACGTTCCGTTTCCACCTCCTTTTTGCACTATTTAAACGTCCATAAATAAATGTTAAACGTGCTTTTTGAAAGAAAGATTTTTTTAACATGCCAATTAAGAGTTTTTCCATAATTTTCGCCATCACTAATTCATGCTTTTCATCGTCCCGACGAAGCCGTTAAAAAAATTTGTATTCAATGACCGGGCCAGATCCGGGATTGGCGACTTTTTCTGAAGACTCGACCACGCCGGGACTAAAGTAATTTTTCCTACCGAACCGGGTGTTGCGCGATTTCTGACAGCCAATTATCTACACGAGGGATATGGGCCCGAAGAGGGGGAGTGCCTTCCGTGGAGGTCTTTCTAAGGGAACCTAATTCGTCTTTACGCAAAAATATCCAAGTTTCGCAGGAAACCACTGAAAACTCCGAAAGATTTGTCCGAAGGGCACGATTGGGTTCGAACGCAGCACCTCCCATCTACCAGCTTTGAAAGCAGAACCTCTCGGCCCCTGGTTATACCGAACTGGGACTGGCTTCCTTATTCCAAGGTCTCCCCTGGACGAAATTTTCAGTCCCGGTCTCGAGACAACCCGTATTAAAATCATTATCTATGACTGACCTAATCCGTGCAAAAATAACTAAAATTTGGGTCAGCCCAAAAACTTTTACAACAAATGCATATATTTTTAAATAGCCATTATTTTACAATAAAACTTTAAAATTCATATTTTTAAAGGATAGTAGATTTTAAGGCAAAAAAAAAATAAAATACAGTAAAACTAGTGAAAAAAATCTGCCTATGACGGAATCCTTTCTTAAACGGAAAAATCTGTTGATCCACGGAAAATTAATATAATACCTGAGAAAAAATGAAATACATTTACAACTCCTAAGAAGGGAACTTGTCTATAACTCTTTTTTTTTCTTTCCCATGTGATTCCATCTTAAAAGATTTTACTTTATAGCATTTTTCATTCTCTCCAACACATGGAATATGGATTGACGATATTAAAGGAGAAGTGAATCATTTACATATAAATAGAGATTCATTAATAAAACAAATAATCACAGCTTTTGGCGCTTCTTTAAAAATAATAATTATAAACATGAAAAAAGAAAAGATATAATAAATATTTTTGGTCAGAACTCCGCCATACGAAGCAACTTTTAACCATATCGATGTAAAAAAAAAAAAAAAAAAAAAAAACTACGTAGAAATTGAGTCAGGCCGGACCAGGCTGCGATTTGAACTTTTTTCCAGGCAGGGCCGAACTTTTTGTCCTATGGGTCGGTTCAGGACCGGACCTAGATATTTCGACCCGTACAGACCTCTAGTGCAGACCACCAGCATACTTTGAAAACAGGTTTAACGTAAAATCTATACGCTGCCTATTTCATGTGCAAAGGAGAGGCACTGTCTAATATCGACTTTTAATAATGTACAATTTGTGGATGATCCCTATCTTGCATTCAAAATGAGTCAAAAATTCATCACTCAGAGGCATGGATAAATGGTGTAAGTCACGAATTTTGGATTTTAATATCTCTGTGAATTTTGAAGATATCGAGATGAATTTTTTTGTGTTTAACTCAGGAATGGATAAGGAAAAAATTCCTAATTGGGAATTTTACTCTACGGGGGCCGTATAAAATTTAATTTTTGTATTTTCTCATATAGACCCCCCATGGAGTTGAAACTTATCTCATCAAATTTTGCACCTTTTTTTATGAAACTTTGCAATTAGAAGTATGTGCCTAGGGGCAATATTTAAGGAGATAGCCTATTGTTTCGATATTTATGAATCACCCTGTATAATTCATTTAATATAGTGATTAGTTGTAATACAGTTCAGAGTGAGTTATAGATACATTACTTTATCGTGTTCCAAAATCATTATTGATTACACAAAACAAAAGAATTTTTAAAAGTATGATTTCTTTTGCCTTTCCATCTTTTCAGCATTTTTGGCGTTCGAGGGGGGGAGGAGGGGAGAGATTCTTCAATTGGGAAATATTTCTATATTTCTATTGTAAGAACATTATTTTTGTACATTTCCTAATTCTACAAAATACTAAGAAAAATATTGAGTGGGGTTATAAATATTGGACAAAATCCCTATAAATTCTAATTTAATTAAACCTGCTAAATCCTTCAATCCTTCTAAAATCCTTCTAAAATTTATTACATGATTATGTAAATCTTCTAATGTAGTTCAAACAATTCACGAAAAATGATTTAGAAGATAAAATTTTCATGATTTCATAATTCAGCAGAAAATACAGTGTTAAAATATGCACATCATCTTACTAGGCTTTTCTCAACTGCTCTGTTAAACAAGCGCAAAACGTTTTGACACATTTATAAATTCATATTTAACGGAAATGTATAATATAAGAAGGCGTGACTATGGAAGTGATTTGAAATCGAACTGTATTTTCCGCTTTTTGATAAATAAATTACCTATTGAGTTATATGGTTTTGATCACGTGACAAATATGTTTTTCACCCTTTCTTGAGTGGTTATTCTGCTTTTGCGCAATAATTCGGTTCTAAATACGCACTTTGACAGTATTTTCTAAAATATCTATTGCGTTTGCAAACAAACGGAAAAAACAGTTCAATTACACAGTTTCTGAACAACAACACCTGGTAGTTTCATACATTTTCGAGCAAAATTAAATTAAACTTATTTCATTATATTGCCCTGTTGGATTTGAGATCAGCCTTAACCAGTCATAAAAACTGTCTTTCGCAATCCCGGTAGGCGTCGTTTAGACCTCGAGAGCTGCTATGTCGCAAAGCTCAAATACAATGTATGTTGTCTCGATAACGGATGTTTGCTACAAGTCTTGGTAACATCCATAATTGGGACATCGTTACTTCGCTTTGACTGGAGGAAGCTGTAGCACACGGAGTCACATTCTGAGGTGTCGCCAGAGCTGTCGGTTGTTTTTGAGATCGATTTGGAATGATGAATAACATATATGAAGATAATCTTGTATACTAAGAAAGGTGAAGCAGATGGTAGACTATAAAAGAGGTGGAAATATTCTAAAAAAAAATTATTTAGATTCATTCCTTAAAACAATATATATTATAAACGAATTTCTTTTATTAGTATGGATAGTGTTCTGTATGTGAACTTAAAAATAGCATACAAAGGTCATCGCAATACTTAATTTCTACGTTATTCTAATATTAATTTATAATAGCATTAACGATTATGATCATGAACCAAAGTGCTTTTAGTCGGACTTAATATGGAGTTACAATGATCAGCGAACGGAAGTGATATTTTCATTACTAATCTTCAATATATTGCAATATAGATTATCGTCTGACGTATAAAACAATGTGAACGATAAACCAAATGATTATGGCATTTATCAGTGAATGTACAGTTGTGGAAAAAAAAGTAAACACCTATTACTAACTCTTCAACAAATTATCGTAGACAGAAGTTACTGGTACCGAACGATTGGAAATAAACTCTACTTTTAAATGATGTATATAAAATTTGCTTAGGGGGCCATCTACACAATAAAATGACCAAAAACTCATTTTTTTCAATTGCAATACCCAATTATAACGAGATATTTCAAATCTTCGGTTCAAACTATGGCTAGACACCAAATTTCAAGTCATTTGAATGATAAGTTTTTGAATTATAAACATTCAAAATTGAGTGCCTCTAATGTTAAATTACATTTTCATATTTTTATTTATATCTCCTGAAATTATGCTCATAATGTGCTAATTTTTTGTGTAACAATAATATTAATGTGCCCAAACATAGATACGCTGAATTAGCAATTTTTATAATTTTATGATATGAATTATGAATTATAAAATTAATATTCGAAAAAATTATGAATTACAACCTACAATTTTTTTGATGGATTTAGATTTATTAAGTCCTGCTTTATGAAAATCCTAAATTTCACATTTTTATTCCAAATAGTTTTCAAATTAGGCTCTCTCGGTTAACCATCAAGTACTAAACTTCAATTTGGATACATCCCTTAAAATACGCTCGTTTTAAAACTATTAATTTCTCGGAAACTTATGGTACGAATTGCATAAAAATTTGTTTTTAGGTTAATTGAAGGGTGTAGATTTCATTTATGCTGTCAGAATTGTGTATTGTTATTGAAAAAAAAAGCAAAGTTATGGTTCGTTTAAATCTGTAGATGGTCCCTTAAGAAAATTTTATATGAATCATTTAAAAGTAGACTTCAATTTGGATACAGCCCTTAAAATACGCTCGTTTTAAAATAAATTTCTCAGAAACTTATGGTACGAATTGCATAAAAATTTACTTTTAGACTTTATTTCCAATCGTTCGGTACCAGTAACTTTCTTCTACGATAATTTATTGAGGAGTTAGTAGGGGGTGTTTACTTTTTTTTTCCACGACTGTACAACTATATTAACCTCTTGAGGGGCGCCGGTATATATTTTATACCACCTGCGATTAAAGAAGTTTTACACCAGAAAAATTTTATTGAATTTTACTTTTCTAAATTTGGTGGAAAAAAAGCTGTAAAATTGCTTTTACTTATTTTGAAATAGAATTTTTCAAAGATTCCGGTGGGAATTCAGCATTTCACAAACGTAATTGCTTGCCCCTCTAGGGGTTAAAACTAATTAATTTGTTTCTACATTTTAGCCCAGTGGCAGTGGAGCAAAAAAAAAGGCCGAATTTAGAATTAATTGGGGGAAAGCTGGAAATTGTTTTAGTCCACTTAGTTTAGGTCTAAAATGAATATGTTATATTTTCCCCCTCGTACTGGTGAGCGTTAGGAAATATTTATAGATTTTTAGTCAAAAAACGCGTTTTTTTAAATACCATAACAATATCTCAAAAATACTAACCCTATCAAAAACATTGTCAATACAAATGTTGTAGGACTTAAAATTATGAGTGAAATGAGTACTCACATTTAATATTTTTGTTGAACATTAAACTCACAATTCTACTTCAAAGTTTACCCTAAATCGCTAATCCAGAGTTTCAATCCAGAACAGACCTGGTTAACAGTCCACCCTGCTTCTAATTTTTATATACATTTTTTTGAGGCATTTATGATGTTTTTGTAATTATTTTAGCCCATTATTTTGGATATTTTAAGAATTACGGTTTAAGCTCTTGATTACGCGCCCAGTGGTAGGTTATGAAAAAATGGCCGAATGCGAAATTAATTTGGGGAAAACTAAAAAATCGTTTTAATCCCTTCGACATAGGTCTAAAATTAACAAAAATACATTTATATAAAAAATGGAAGCAGTTTGGACTAATAACTTGATCTCCTGGCTTCAAACTGTTGATTAGTGATTAAGGCAAACATTTGTAATAGAATTGCGGCCTTAATATTGAACAAAAAATATTAATGGGGGTACTCATTTTATTTAGAATTTTAGGCTCTACAATATTTGTACTGACAATTTATTGATAGAGTTAGCTGTTTTCAGGTATTGTTATAGTTACGTGGTCTCTCCTGGCTTCAAACTCTTGATTAGCAATTAAGGTAAAATTTTGAAATATGATTGCGACCTTAATTACGAACAAAAATATTAATATGAGTACTCATTTTATAAGGAATTTTAAGCTCTACAACAGTTGTATTCACAATGATTTTGATAGAGTTAGCTGTTTTGAGATATTGTTAAGTTAACTTGGTCTCTCTTGTCTTCAAGCTCCTGTTTAGTGATTAAGGCAAAAGTTTGAAATAGAATTGCGACATTAATGTTAAACAAAACTATTAATGTTGGTACGCATTTTATTCAGAATTTTAAGCTCTACAACATTTGTATTGACAATATTTTGATAGAGTTAGGTGTTTTGAGATATTGTTAAGGAAATTAAAAGAAAAGTGATTTTCGAAAATAAATATGTACATATTTTCTAACGTTCACCAAGTTCGAGGAAGAACGTTCATTTTAGACAAAACTGAAGGGATTAAAATAATCTCTAGTTTTCTCCTAATTAATTCTGAGTCCAACCCCCTGACCACAGGTCAAAAACTTTGAAGTAGAATTGTGACCTTAATGTTCAATAAAAATATTAAGCGTAGGTACTCATTTTACTCAGAATTATAAGCTCTACAACATCTGTATTGGCAATGTTTTGGAAAGAGTTAGTTGTTTTGGGATATTGTCATGGTATTTTAAAAGAACGTGTTCTTTGACTATAAATCTATACATATTTCCCTAACACTCACCTAGTGCGAGGGGGGAAACATAGCATATTCATTCTAGACTTAAACTGAAGGGATTAAAACAATTTTTCAGCTTTCACCTAACTTATTCCGAATTCAAACCCCTAACCACTGGGCTATTTTTAAAACTAGACCGGACATTTTTACTAAGTAATGCCGAAATCATAAATTCTGTAATTGGACATCCGGACATATCCTTAATTATTCTTAATTTAAGTTTCAATCTGTCGTCAATGACGACAGGAATGTACCAAGAACTACATGAAGATTTCGAACAAGATTTACAAAATAGAGCGCTTTTTTAACTTTTACTGATACGAGTTGGAACCCGTCGAAATTCGACGAACTAAAATGTTAGAAAGGAACTGTCAGATCGAATTTATAATAAACCTACAAAAATAATTGCAATAAAAAATTCATCTTACATTGGTTGTCTAACTCTTAAAACAAATAATATTTTTAACCTAAAATTATTAAAAAGTTATTTCCACAAACTTCAACTGCTTAAATTATTGAAAAATTAAACTGCATTAGAATACGTATTCAAGATAAGTAATTATGATGAAGTTATCGATTGAGGCTCTTATGTTTGTTTTTAAGGGATAAAAAATCAGTAAAAAGGATTTCGATTTGTCACATCAAAAAACTTTCCCCAATAAAATCTAAAGTGTGCGTTATTTTCACATTCTCATAATTTACATATACGCACCACTCAAATTCACAATTTGAAAGTATTTTAACGCGCAATAGATTATTAATGAATGTATTTCCAAACTTAAAGTCACGTTTGTCCAATATAACTTTTCATGTAAACATTCGCACAAACTTTTAAGTTCTAATCTCAGAACCCGCGAAAAAAAAATTCAGAAATTTGCCTTTAATTGTCATACTATTGGCCATTTAGTATTGGTAAAATATTAATTTTATCATAAAAAAATGATCGTTTTGTTTTAAATATAGCATCATTTTGGCTCACTGAATCATTTTGCCTAGCGTCTCAAACTCGGTATCAGCGTAATGTAAAAATATTGAAATGTAACTGATTTATGAAGAAGAATGCGTGTTTCTTTTTAATGTCTGACGTCATTTTCTGTTCAAAAATTATAAAAAAGTTACTTTTATTTGTAATGTGAAAATGGCATCAATAAGGATATAATCGATAAAAATAATAAACCATGACTATTTTCTCTTTACTTTCAATATAAATGGAGTACTTCAGTTGCCACAATTACAAAATCTGTATTAAAAACTACAAAAAAATTAATATCTCAAAAATAAATTGAGATACAGCTTCCAAACAAATTGCATTTAAAAGCATATTTTTTCCCCCGTACAGGGGTGTAAAAATTGAAAATATGCGATGTTTTGAAGTTTAAAAAATTGCTATAACGAAAATTGCAAGCCGAAATTTCATTTAAAATTTCAAAGTGTTGCCATTCGCAAAATGACGTATGCGTTACGCACAGATATGTTTGTCCTGTATAATATAGATACTGTGTTTATTTTCTGGTTATTATGATGTGTGAAATTATTTTTGAAAAAAAAAAATAGAATGGTATCAAGCATTTGTGATTGGAATGTGTTTTGTAATTGAAACTGAGAATTTTAAACTAAACTTAAACTATTTCGCATTATCTCTTTATTCAAACTGGTAAAAAAGTCACAAAATTCTTGAGCAAATTTATAAACAAATTCGAAAAATTAATAACGCTACCTACATTACCATTTCGAACTAACTTTCCTGGTTACACCAATTCAAAAAATATGATCAGTACTGCGTGTTAAATAGATCTGTTAGTGAGTTAATCTAATTTGTAGATTCGAACATAGAAACCTATTTTTTACATTAAGTATGACAAACATATTTTCCTATTTTGTTGCATTTATAAATACAGATGTTTATTGCAAGTATAAATAATACCAATATTAATGATAATTTCTATATTTGAAATTGAGATACGCCATGTTAATGACATAATGCCATCTTTTGTTATTATAAGCGATGTATGAAGTTGTGGAAATTTCAGAAATGTACAAGTTCTGGTCCATTTAAAATTACAAAATTTACCCCAAAATGTAATGATTGTATATATATTGGTACATTTGGGTCCATGCAAAATTTTAATACAGCATGTGAGGTTGCTAACAAATGGTTGACTGCTGAAAGATGCCTACGACATGTGTCATCCCACAAAAATTTAAGGTTTATTAATAGAAATTGGTTGCACAGAGATTTTAGCAGACAACGTTATGTTTTTTGACTGCAAATTTTATGATCTTCAATTTAGCGCAAGATTCAGAATTTAATTTATGAAGTGAGCAAGTAAAAAATAGTTGACCTAAATTTTTCACGATCACAAATAGTGGGAACGAGATTTCGCTAGTTTTACTTTAGTAGATCACTTTAGCAGTTTTTGTTTGCCTACGTGTTAGCGTTGGTTTTATCTTTTACTTAATGAGCTATTTTTGTGACAAAATATGCTCAATTAGGTGTGTTTGTAATTATATAAATACGTTGCACTTATAATCGTCGTTCTGGCCGTCTGTCTATCTGTCCGTTCGCATATAACAGAGCAAAAACTACCCAACCGAATGGTCTGAAATTTTAAATATATAGCTGTTTCAAAATTTTGTCGAGATATTTTAGATTTTAGGAAAATGAGATGTATAGTTTAATAACAAGAACAGTCCGTTACATTACGGCCAAGGGGAGAAAATTATTTCAAGTGGATTTTCATGATGTTACGCCTTGTGAACAGAAAGAAATTGATATGAACTTATGAAGAGCACTAAAATATTTACATTCAGTGCAATATGCGGTGCAAAAAATATTTAGGATACTAGTTATAGTAGAACGGATATCATTTGCCACGTTTGACGTGCAATTTCCAACTTGTTTTGGGATGTTACCACAAGTTGCACAATTATTTCACTACGCAACCGTATATATTTCAGTGGATATATTTAAAGTCAAGATTTTACTTTTGGTTTTACTTTAGTTTTATAATTTAATTAATTAAATAAGTAAGTGTCCAAAATTTCGACCTAATTTATAGAGAGTTGCCATTCATTGTACCATGATTTTGTCAGATAGCCTTATATTTCTGAATACAAAATTGCAAGATCATTGATCTCTTCTTTTAATTAATGAGCGATAGGAAGAAAAATTACCGAGAGAAAAATTAAGCCTCTTACAGTTCCACTTAGCCACTTAAAAACCACTTAAAAATTAAGCCTCTACCGACACTATCACATTTGCTTTTCATCAGAAATACTACATATCTTTTTAATTTTCTTGTTTTATATTATGTAAATTTCCAACTGGGCGAAAAATGTCCGCAAAATATCCAGGATTCGAACCAGGGATCTCTTGACTGAAGCTGCCAGTGCTCTATCATCTGAGCTATCCCGGTCGAATCTGGTGGAACTTCCTCAGCCCGCTAACCTTAATGATTATATAGCATCTGGTCTGAAACCTAGTTCAGCTCAACAGAATAAATATCAGGTAGGTTTCAGACCAGATGCTATATAATCATTAAGGTTAGCAGGGTGAGCAATTCCACCAGATTCGTCCGGCATAGCTCAGATGTTAGAGCACTGACGGCTTCAGCCAGGAGATCCCTGGTTCGAATCCTGGTCCAGTTTTTCGCCCAGTTGGAAATTTACATCTAATATGATTTATTTACCGATTAGAATAATTGTGTTAAAATTAATCTAGTGTTTCTTGATTTAGTTGAGCTATGTTATTTTGTAGCTTTAACCTGTTCGGTGACTGGTATTCCATACAGGAACCTCTGTTCTTTTCCCTATAAAAACTAAAGTGTCTGATTTTTTTATATTTTCACATCACTTCTTAATAGCTGAATGTTTTTTTACGTTCAAAGCAAACGAATAAATGGCAGCATTTAAGCTGATTGCCACATAAAATAAATGTTATTTTCATCTGAGTTTGCAAAATGTCTAAAAAGGCCCAAAAGACAGTATGACCAAGAAAGTGGGAAATTTTCATAGGTATTCAACTTTAATCTTTTTCAATAAAAAAAATTGAGATTTTGTAGATTATTTACTTGTTTAAAGCCCTTAAATTTGTGATTGCGCTAATATAAGTTAACGGTTAGAGGAAAAAATCCAAATACCGGCTACCACTTTTGCTTTCAATCTAGATCATACATTTTTCAAAAATATTAAAATAAAAAGTGACAGTAGGGTACCTTGGTATGTTGTACACCTGTTTAGAGAAAAAAAATCAGTTTCAAAGGCGTTTTCTGTTTATAAAAACGGAAATTCCGAAAGTCTTCAAATTTTGAATTTTTAAAATGGGGTCTAAATACCGGCTACCTATTTTTTTTTTTTTTTTTTTTTGCATAAAGGTCACACAAATAGAGCTAATGAAAATTATTAACCAATAAGAATATTATTTTAATAAATTTTATTGATTAATAACATTTCGTATTAACAGAAAAAATACCCAATTTTTAATAAACAAGTAATTTTGTCAAATTCAAAAAATTCTTTACGAGTATCTCTCACAGTTTTTTTAACCATTATGTTTCTAGTTTTGTTTTTTAACGTGTAAAACAAAAAAAAAATAGCTTGCTGATTGAAATGAGAATTATTTTATCTGAAAAAATCACAAACATAATATCACTCTCTGCGTCGGTGCAGTCCCTAGCAGGCCACATATCGCATTCCCTTGTACCCAGAATCCCCTTCCCCATTCTTGTCCACAGAGAAAGCACGCACAGGGCTCACAGCGTTCCTAAAATTTTCGCACTTTGCTACCACTAACTTAAAATGAAAATCTTTGTTGTATAATTCTATTATAGATGTTAAAGGAACCTACTACGAAGAAGTCTTATTTAAAATACTGGTAGCAAAGTGCGAAAATTTTAGGAACGGTGCGAGCCCTGCACCCATGCAGAAGGCACAGATTGTGTCATCTTCCTCTGTTGGATATTTTCCTTTTTCACTTTTTTAACCCTCTCGCTGCGTAATTGTTTTATTAAAAAATAGCTTCAAAAATTGCGTATTTAACCCCTTTGCGACGAGCGTTTTTAAGAGTTTTTATTCTTTTGTCACCGGTTTTTCAAAATAAAACATTTTGTATAATTTAATCGGGAAAATGCTCCGATTAAATAAGGCAAAATTTTACAGTAAAAAATAACTGGTGGGAATAATAAAGGAGGTTTAATTAGACGGAAAAAAAGCATCTCCGAGGAAATCTAGGGTTGCGCAAATATTGCTACTTTTACGTTGCTCCAGGAAATCTCGGGTTGCGCAGTGAAAGGGTTAAAATCCAGTTTCTGTCTCTTTCGCCTGGTTTACTCCGTCATTTTTTTCTTTCTTTCACATTGATTACAGGCAATTTTGGAGTGTCCAACAGCGTTTTTTGGGGAAGTGATCCGGTAACCAGTGTCGGTCCTAAAGAATTACGGCCACGGTTGCTTTTTTCATATTGCGATTTGGGACTGGAACTGTTTCTGAACCATTTAACTTTATTTATTAACTATGGAACTATTTAAATTAATTTATTTTCCTCCCATTCAAGCAGAGTAACCGAGAGAGGTCCTAATACCGGGTAGCCGGTATTTAGACCACTCTAGGTAGCCGGTATTCGGACCACTGCTATGTTTAAGTTAAAACCGCTATTACTCATTCATATAATAAAATACCAATAATGTGCGCATGGAAATTAAGAGCTAAATATGTCTAGAAAGTAACTTAATCAACAATCCAATCCAATATACGATCAGTATATTTAAAAAATGAGAAACACACATCTGAAAAACTTTTGATGTACCAGATTACGTCGATTTGACACTTTTGCATTTACTATTTGGAAATGAGACAGACTTCAGCGACGTACTTTTCGTAACTTTCTTCTCTCAATTAAAGTTACAAACCCGGACTATCGCTGATAGGCTGCGCTGCGCTCAGTTCTCAGAACACCTAGTAGCCGGTATTTGGACCCTAGCCGGTATTCGGACCTTCTCCTCTATTAAATTGATGTTTTTAAGGGGAGTTGTAGTTTTAGATCCATACTTTTGAACCTAAATTACTAAGCGCCTAAAGGATCAATTTCATAAAAGATATTTTTTCTGTCTTTTACGATGTCATTTTATTTGGGAAAAACTAATGAATAAGCATTTGTATAATTATTTTAGCTTCGGAACTGAAGAGGTTAAATGTAGTTTTAAGAGTTATTCTGTAAATTTATAACAGGTAAGGAAACTACTCCGTCTTAATGTTTGCACGAGGCGTTTTCATAAATTTGCGACTTAAAATTTATCACTATACGAAAATTTCTTTTGCACATACGTTAAAAACCAGTAAATATTTTTTTAATGCAAAAGTGCACACAGTTGTGTATTTCGTTCACACGCAAAAAGAAATCTCTCCACGTGTCATTTTATTTCAAAGAGATGAATTTGTATAACATTCTGGCATTTAAAAACCAGGTGAGAGAAATTTTAATACTTTTCATTTTTCACTTGAAAATATATCGATCTACTTTTCACACATTCCACAACTTATAAGGATTGAATATAAAATTTAGAGTAAGGACATTTTGTTTTGTAAATTCATAAAAATATTTTTTTAAAAAATTATTGAAATAAAACTAGTCGGAGGTGGCAATCCCAAAACTTTCTTCTTTGTCATAAATGTTAATACTTCCTGAAAAATGTACCATACCAGCGCCATCGATTGCATTATTTATACCAAAACATAATAATTAACAACTTATCTCAACTTCTAACTGAGTCTTAAGTTTGATGAAAATCCATGCGTTACTTTTTGAGATACAGCTATTGTGGAAATTCTAAAAAATTCTGCATAGCAGCGCCACCTATTGGGCCATTTACACAGAAAACTAATTAGGACCAATTTATACTAGGTAGTAACTGAGTCTATAGCTTGATGAAAATTTATACATTAGTTCTTGAGATACAGCTATTGGGGTAATCTTGAAAAATGCAGCATAGAAACGCCACCTTTCGGGCGATTTACACCAAAAGTTAAAAAGCATTAATTTATATCAGGGACTAATCGAATCTGATGTTTGATGAAAATTAGATCTTTTGTTCTTGAAATAGAGCTATTGCGATAATCATGAATAATGCAGCATAGCAGCGTCAACTGTTGGGAGATTTTCACCAAAGAGTAAGCAGCATTAAATATATCATGTACACACTGAATCTGGAGTTTTATGAAAATCCGTGCTGTAGTTCTTCAGATAGAGCTATTGCGGAAATCGTGAAAAATAAATCATAGCAGTGACACCTGTTGGGAGATTTACACCAAAAAGTAATTAGAACGAGACTATAGCAAGGTCGCATTGAATCTAAAGTTTTGTGAAATTCCGTGCATTAGTTCTTGAGATAGAGCGCCCACAAATTTTTTGCAACACACAGAATCACAGAGTGACAGCCAAACATTTTCTAAAAACCATCAAATATTGTTCAGGTACTTCTAAAACGTAAAACAAAATTATCGAAAACCGGAAGGCATCGGAAACGGCACGCCAAGTACCCATGTTCGTTTCCTGGTCTGGATATTTTTCGCTCTGTTGGAATAAACTTCAACTGTGCTACTCCAGCCTTGAATATACTTATATTCTTAATTTCTGTAATATTCTCAATTCTAAGCTTATATAAAAACGTTTATAGCTAAAAATTGCAAATATATTTTAGCGACCTAACTTTAGGACATCAATTAAAATAATGCGTTTTAATGGATTATAAAATTGTATAAACATGGTGTAAGTAGTATTGACTAACATTTTGGTGATTTTCCCTAAAAAACTAGTTAAGCAGTTAAAATTCATATATATTTTTAAAGATTTGTATAATTTAAAATTACATAATTAGTAATAAACTGCAATTTCACGGTTATAGAACAATAAAATAACTCTAAAATAATTTGAAAATTTTACTAATTATTAAATATGCTCGCGGAATATTCACACACACACACACACACAAATATATATATATATTAGGCAAATTAAGAAATCCGATTCTTTGCAAAGAGCAAGGCTAATTGGAGAATCGTTACCTTTTTTTAAAAAAAAAAGCTTGGTAGTTTTTAGGCTTATTGCAAAGAGCCTATGCAGATTAAAGCTAAATGGAAAATGAATATTGGTTTCAGAATGAGCCCGATCATTTTTGAACTGATGGCAATAAATCTATGCAGTTTTAAGGTAATTGAAAATATCCTACTGTTTGTGAAAACAGCTTGGTTACGTCCAGGTTTATAACAAGATCGCTAAGTTTGTAAATGTTTCTGCAACGATACCAACTTTTACAACGTTTTGTTACAATTAATTTTCAAAAGACATTTTAGCCTAATATACATACATTTATATGTATTATAATTTATATACCTAAAAACCAGAATAATTGGTGAAAGGTAACGCTAATTAGATTAAGTACTCATTGTAAAAAGAACAAAAATATGAGGCACATTGAAAAACGAGTATTCATTTTCATATTAGCCTAAATCTGAAATAAGCTCTTCGAAAAAAAAAAAAAATAAAAATAAAATAAAAAAACAGGCTTTTTGGGAAAAAGCAGGTGTCTCTCTAATCCCTGTCTTTGCAAACAGCTTAGGGTCATTGCAAGCAGTCGGATTTCTCAATTACTCTGTGGTTTTATACAATTATAATACATGTTTGTATGTACATGCGGATAGATCGATCGATAAATATATAACATATTCTTGTAGATATTTGTTTGTATTTTATTTTGTCTTATGAAGCAGTTTTGTTTTCGTCTTCGTCCGAATACCGATAAGTATCCGAAATTTGGTGTTAGCAAGAAAAGTTCGGACACAGAACCCGTTTCCAAACGGTCACAAAATTTTGCTTTTATCAGATTACCGTATTTTCTAGAAAAATATTTTTCTAGATCAAAATTAACCACTTTTAAAAAATCGAGAGTTGCTTGACAAAATTAATTACTTCAAGAGTACTAATTTATATATGCTTACATCATACGTGCTACACCAGCAAAATTAAAATTTTACATACGGAGATCACAGCCCTACATAGAGCAAGCGGAGAAATCGGGAAACTAAACCATTGCGTGATCACAAATTTTGAAAATTAATTTTTTTTTAACATTAATCGCGGAATAAAAAAAACTATTCAGACTTACTGGTGAGAATTTGGAAAT